>OY763888.1:16167760-17562760 GCA_963667165.1 Barbarea vulgaris | reverse complement strand
GCTCAATGAATTCTTGCAGGATGTATCAATAGGTGATAAACCAAGAAAGCAACAGCCTAGTCGTTTCTACCACTACAATGAAGCACTGTTTAATGCTGAAGTGATTCGTGCTAGAGCAAAGGAAAAAGAAGAGCCCCCAGATCCAACATCATTTCTATTTACCGTGATAACTACAAACACCGAACATGCCAAGGATCTTATGCAGGTAAGTATCTCTTCATCTCGATTTGTTTCTCATGATTTAAGGACTGTGAGTACGAGTTTAGTATATCCAGAGATCATTGAGAAGAGTTTAGGGCTATTGAAAGAATGTTCGGAACAAAACTCTTGTCTTAGGACTCAAGTAAAAGAGGAACATGATGAGTATCAGCATGTGGTCCGAAATGAGACTTGTTTACTTGTTTATAAAGACTCCATGACTTTGATAACACACTTGCTCTTTGCCAAAAGCGTTGACAACATTGCAGGTACAAAACAGGAGCCACCGGACAAGGAAGTTCTCTCGTCCAATTTCATTGAGCGGACGGGAATTGGAGTTGTTTTGACAAAGGAGCTGAAATCTGTTCTCGTGGAAATGGCTAAGAAAGAAAAGATGGGAGCTCTCAAAGATAGCAACTATGATGCAGAACATCTCTTGAACATCTATGACAACATCAACCATCCACTCGATCTTCGAGGTAAGTTTTATAAGTTCTTATACTTTGATGATTTTAAATTGGTGTTGTTTGTGACAGGTCCAACGGATTTGAGGACAAATCCTTTTCAACTGGGGGAGCATGATACGATACTGAGAGGCTCTAAGGGCTTGGATCATGGAGCTTGGGTCATACGTGGAGCAAAGGACAAGCCTGGAGCTAATGGAGCAAAGAAAGCATCAAATGAAGAGAAGACTCGTACCCAGACTAAGCAGTTTGATCATACTATTGGAGTCCTACTATCATTAGCATTGGCTCAAGAGGGTCACCCGGGTCTTATATATATCAAGTTCACATCGTTCATGGTATATGACTCGGGATGGCTAAGTGCATGGTCATATGACCCACTTACACTCTTTTCCTTCACTTCGGTTTTATCCCAATGGGTTTTCCGAGTAAGGTTTTTAATGAGGTTTGTGGTTCATATGAACATCTAATGCCATGCCTTAGTCCGACCTTAGGCCCATCTACACCATTTGGCGTGGCCCAACCTCTTATCTATCTATCTCTTTATTTCCTCATTTAAATTCAAACTTGTATGTTTAATTCTGCATGGTCTTATGCGAGTTTACGAGGTCTGTCTCGTAACTCGACTCTCTTTAATTCTCCTCTCTTCTCCTCTTCGTCTCCTTCTCTTTATATGTTCTCTGAGACTCTGATGTGTTTCTTATCTATCTTTTTAATCAAAAATCTCTTTTCTTGATAGATCCTTGTTTTCTCTTTCGAGTGATTCGAATTAGAAACTTGAGAACAATTCTAGTGATTAGATTGTTCGAACCAGACTTATCAAGAGGCCTTCCGCATCCTCTCGTGGCGTCTATCATCCCTTCAACTCCAGAACCGCTTGCTGCTCAAGCCTGGAGTCTAAACTGGTCATCTTAGCTTCCCGGTGTGTGATTGGGGCGTGATTCTCCTCCCAGAATCGTATCACAAGGGATCCCCAGAATCAGAGAAATCAGAACAGAACGACTCCACCTGCGAGGGTAAATAGAGACAATCTTGAGGTACAGAATGGAGAACCAGCTGAACCTAGACAACCAAGATACATAGGAGCCGGTGATGCACCAAGCACACACACTAGCAGACAAGGAATTGTTCCACCAGATGTCGTCAACCTTGAAATCAAAAGCAGCTTGATATGCATGGTCCAGAGTAGTAAGTTCTATGGTTTGCCAAATGAGGATCCACTTGACCATTTAGATGATTTCGACAGGCTCTGCAGCCTCACAAAGATAAGTGGGGTGAGTGAAGACAGTCTGAAGCTGAGGTTATTCTCATTTTCACTTGGTGACAAAGCGAAGATATGGGAGAAAACACTAACTCCTGGATCTATTACCTCGTGGGATGCATGCAAAAGAGTTTTTTTGGATAAATTCTACAATCACTCAAGGACAGCTAGATTGCGTAATGAGATAGCAAGCTTTGTTCAACAGCATGGGGAGTTATTTTCTGAAGCCTGGGAAAGATTCAAGGGTTATACAATTCAATGTCCTCACCATGGCTTTAGTACTGAATCACTCCTCAGCACTCTTTACAGAGGAGTACTTCCGAATATCAGAATGTTGCTCGACACAGCAAGTAATGGTAATTTCCTCACCAAGGATGTCAATGATGGTTGGATTTTAGTCGAGAATCTTGCACAATCTGTTGGGACCTATACTAAGGAAATAGATACACCACCTAAGGAGCGCTTCATACCCGCTGAACGGAACCGCAACGAGATGACATCTATCAATGAGAAACTGAATATGCTTCTTCACGCTCAACAAAAACCAGTTAACATGGTTCATGAAAACGAACAGTTTCAGACTCACAACACTGCTTGGGTTCAACACGAAGAGCTTAGCTACGTTCAGGATCAAGTTGGTTCAAACAATAGATACAACTCACATCTTCCTCAACAGTTTCAATACCAAACTCAAACAACTCCAATGGAACAAATGTTGCATCAACTTTTACAAGGACAATCTACTACTGCAACAAGGTTCACCACACAGTTGTTAGAAATGCAAAACCTGCTGGTGTGCAATGTCAATAATCTCAACTCTCAAATTGCAGAAATGACCTCCAAAATGGAGAATATAGTGAACACGATTACATCTTCCTCTGCTCAGCCTACAGACGACCTCCCATGGACTACTATCCAAAACCCCAAGGAGTTTGCCACTGCCCATGCTATCACATTGTTGAGTGAAGGCAAGCAACCTACCAGAAAAGAGACTATACCAGTCACTGAGGACAGTGAGGTTCAAGAAGGGGAGGCTTTCTATCAAAAAGTAGCCAAATCTGAAACTCCAAAGCCTGCACTCGATCAATGCACTCGATCAGAGGCCCGAGTTCAAGGAGAGACCAAAGGTGATCAAACTCGGTCACCAAACCGAGTTGATGCAACCGAGCTCAAGCCTCAAATTGTTCAAGAAGAGAAAAGGGTACCTTACATTCCCCCTCCTTATGTTCCCAAGATTCCTTTCCCTAGGAGATTCAAGCAAGAACTCTTGGAAAAGGCTAGAGCTGACTTAATTAGTGCAGTGGACAAGCTTGAGGAGATAATGCCTTTGGAAACTATCTTTGCAACCATCCCCAACCAAGGAAAAACCCTTCAGGAAGAACTCTTGAGAAGGAAGATGAAAGTTGAGGCTATGAAAGAAGTGAAATATGATTGCCAGACAGTCATAGGAGAGAGGGTGATCAAGGATAAGCTTGAAGACCCAGGTTCATTCACTCTTCCATGCTCAATAGGGACTATGAACTTCAAAAGCAGTCTCTGTGACCTTGGAGCTGCTGTCAGCCTTATGCCTCTATCTGTAGCTCTGAAGCTGAAAGTAGAGGACTTCAGACCTTGTAATGTCACCTTAGTGTTAGCTGATGGCTCAACAAGATCCCCTCAGGGGATGTTGAAGGATCTTCCAGTGAAGATAGGCGAGGTAACTGTTCTTACCGACTTTGTAGTTTTGAGAATGGATGAAGAACCAACAGATCCTCTTATTCTTGGAAGGCCATTCTTGGCAACTGCTGGAACTGTAATAGATGTGAAGGGAGGTAAGATTGCTCTTAACCTGGTTGACAATCTGAGGATGGAGTTTGATATCAATGAAGCTATAAGGAAGGCCACTATAGAGGGAAAGATCTTCTCCATTAAGGAATTGAATGAGAGCACTAATGAGTTGTTGAGAGAGCCTTATTAAGATGATCCACTGAAGCCAGCATTGGTAAGGGATAGTAAAGCTAAATCAGGAGTCTGTCAGGACATAGCTGGATCTGAAACAGAGTTTAAGGCTGCAGGAAAGAAAATTTTTAATCAAGCTCGACATGTTAACTCGATCTACAAACAGAGTCAGGCTCTCACATGTCTGGATGTTTCTAACTCGATGAACAAACTCGGTTTTCAAACCGAGCCTGACATTTGTGGGCTAGATGAGTGGATTGCACTCAAAGAAAGGTCTAATTGGCAGGACAAAGCTATAGTGGAGCTAAAAGACACTGTGAAAGAGCTGAAAGATCAAATCAAGTCGCTCCAAGGGAAGGCCAATCAAGGATTAGAAAACATCAAGGGTATCCCACCTGATATAGCTATAACTCTGGTTAGCAGGAAGGGAAGTGAACTCACATCAGAATGGTCTAGAAAAATAGAATACCCACCTTATCAAGAGGAAGCTTACCTAGAGGAGGAAGCTATTGAGAGTCAGTTTGCTGATTGGTCAAGGGAGCACGATGAGTTTGCTGATCTACCCACCAAGGAAAAGAGGACCTCAGTTCCTCTCTTACAGCCTCCATGAATCCAGTAAGGAAGTCAAGCTTAGTGACTTTAAACAAGCTCACTTAGGAGGAAGTCCCATGACTATCTTTGTAAATATTTTGCTTTAAGGTTTCTTGTTTCTTTTAATATGTTTTCTAGTAGTTTTGTTGGTCAGGTTTGAGATTTCAGGATTATGCAAAGGAAGGCAGAGAAGCCCAGAAAATCAGACTCGACCAGTTAGCTCGATCAACCAGGTCGAGTTAAATTCTCAACAAATCAAGCTCGTCCATCAAGCTCTGTTTGCCAAACCGAGCTACCCCTCTAGAGGTCAACAATCAAGCTCAGACAGTCTAACTCGATCAGCCTGGCCGAGTTAGATCTTCATCACAAAACCACTCGGCCATCAAACTCGCCCATGTGACCGAGTTAGAACACCCAACCCTGAGGTACAACTCCACTCTTTACCATTGTTTATACCACTCATCTTTAGTTTTTCTTATTGCTTTTTCATTCTCATACCTTCCTTTGAATCTTTTATTACACAAGGGACTGTGTAATTCAAGTTTGGAGGAGGGTTTGAGATGCATTTGATATCGTTTACTGTTTTCTTATTTCAAATTTTGCACATTGAGTCTGCATAGCAACGCATATATTTGCATAAGAAAAACCATAAAAATTTGAAAAATTTCAGAAAAGCATTCCACAAAAACAGAGTGTTCATGTAGATTGCATTCATGTTTAGGATTGAGTCTGGATGCATTTCATATAGAATTGTGCATCTGCATAGGGGACTAGGATGATAAAAGCCTTGTAAGCATGCTGGTTTATGAAATAGTCTCAATGCCCTAGTTAATAGTTGTCTAATGCATTCATGTAAGTCTGAAGCATAAGACCGCACCATGCCTAGATTGCATTGTTCGACATTTAATTTTGGCTGAAGCATGTCTTGATCTGATATCATCCCCTATCTATTAGAACCTTAAACTGAATTGCAATTATCATGTCTATGCCTTTGATTTGAACTTATGGATACCTTATACATATTTGGATTCTCTTACTCTTTTCACCACCCTTGTGAATCCAAATAGCTGATTCCCATCATTGAAACAGTTTCCCCTACCTTTAACCTTGACCTTCCTTTCAAGCCAACAATACTCTATGTGTGAATGTGAGGCCTATTTCAGGATTGAGCTTGGTAGAAAGTGTTAGGTCTGTGCCGACAAGAACGGTTTCTCATACATATAGTTCTGGTTCATAACCTTTGAGCTAGATAGAACTAGGTGGGGAACTGAACTGTGGTTAGGAGGGTAGACTGGAATTTAGAATATGGAATCTAGCTCGGTTGTATAAGCTCGGTTAGGAGACCGAGCACACACCTCGAGTTCACCAAACCGAGCTTGAGTTTCATTTTGGGATTAAAAGAATAGAAAAGAAAGGAAAGGAAAGAAGTTCTGGGAAAAGGGTCTAAGTTGAAAAGAAGATAAGCTGCTCTAGTAAAGGATTTTGGGATTTGAAAAAGAAGAAATGAAATACATAGGCTCAGAAATCATAATGAGAAAGAAAGGCAAAAAGCCTTAAATGTCTTAATGAATAAGAAGAATAGAAGAGCCTAAGTTTTAAAATAACCCAATCCGGTAGCATAAGCTAGAAAACATAAGAACCCTTTTTCTTAGAATGAATGGCAAAAGAAAGAAGAATGAGTTGATCCAAAAAGGATTCATGGCAGAAAAGTGCCTAAGGGTAGATTTAGGATCGTCTTCTGGGTTTAGGATTAGGTGGTAGCAGAATCTTTGTATATGGGATGGGTAGATGAGAAATTATTCTTGTATGCATCGGTTGGCTATCTTACCTTTAGCTTTCTCCTAAAGTTCAGTTTATTCATGAGAGTCCCATGTTATCTATTGTTTAAACATGTTACAAAAGGGGCCATCTTTGCCTCTTTAACCCTTCCCTTAGCCAAATGAGTTCACTGAAATTGCATTGACTTGATTCATGATTACAGAATGAATGAATGTTAAAGGGAATGATTGATTTGATTGCATGTGTAGGTTAATGCATTCTAGAACTACTAACTAGGACCTTGATGCTACTTCCTTTAGCAGCATGTTTTGGCTCTGAGTCCCAGCATGTCATCAACTTCACCAGCTTATATCTTATATGTTTGCTTGAGGGCAAGCAAAGACTAAGTTTGGGGGAGTTGATGTCTCTGCATTTTACCACTTCTAAACTCTCATTTCCATCCATTTTAGCATAGTTTCGTACACAGTTTCACTCAATATCCATCCACTTCTCTCATATAGGTTTCATAATAGCTTTGTTTTAGTTTTCAATACATATTGCATATTGGAGCTATCTTTCAGGTGTTTTGGATGTTTGTTGGAGATCAAGGAACATGGAGACACAAGCTCGGTGTGAAGACTCGACCTCATGACCGAGCTAAGGACCAAGACCAGCATGCACTCGACCAAGACCACTCGACTTGGACCCAGACCGAGTGCAAAACAATCCACTAACACCACTCGATCACATGCACTCGGTCGTCTTACCGAGCTGAAGGCAAAAGAGGAGTTACCACTCGGCCACGACCTTTGATCCTTTTGAGTTTATTTCTTCTATTCCTTCTTCATCTCAATCTCTAGATTATGATTATGGAAACTATTTCATTTTCTTGGTTTGTGATTTTGATGATGAAGTCTGAGTAGTGATTTAGGGTTCTTGAGGTTGGGTTAGATCTGGGTTATGATTCATGGTGATTCTAGTAGATTTTGGGTTCTAAAGCTTAAGATCTCTTCTGGGTTAGCTGTTTCTAATGCTGATTCCCTGTACACCCACTTGGAATCTGATCTTGGTGTTTCCTTGCACATAACTTGTGAAACACCAGATCTGTTAATACCAGAGATCTGGAGCTTCTTTCCAATGATTGATCTAGGATCATAGGAAAGCAAGTTGTAGTTTGACATTTATGAGTTGTTTCTTAATGCTTATTCTCTTTATGTTTCATTGGAATCCTATCTGAGTGTTAGTGACAGTCAATGGGGCATAGGTGTGGATTCCAAGATTAGGAAGTTTAGAGAATCTGGTGATAGATGTAACTGGGAAGTGGATCTATCACTCTTTTGATGCTTATAGTCGAGAGATCCCTTCTATGAAGTTGTTTATGAAGTCACTAGTGTTCACCATGAAGAATACCAGATCTAGAACTCATCCTTAGAACATTTTCTCATCCTGATTGTTTTCTACTTTTTGGTACTCTGTTTTCCTGTTCTTAGCTTGCTCTGTTTCTGTTTCTATTCTCTTTTGCTGTTATGAATCTTTGTTTCTAGTTTCTTTTACTGTTTATTAGTTCTTGTTTTAGTTGTTTCACCCGGTTACTTCCAACCTTTCTATTTGGCTTGAATTAGATAGATTTGCTACATCCTGATTGCCTACAATAGTCCCGATTGGATTCGATAGCCCTTTGTACTACAATTTGGGCAATAGGTAGCTTTAGGATTAAAAACCTAGTTATCACTAACCCAGAAGTGATCATAAGCTTTTAGAACCCTAAATCAACTAGAATCACCATGAATCATAACCCAGATCTAACTCATCCTCAAGAACCCTAATCACTACTCAGACTTCATCACCAAAATCATAAATCCAGAAAATGAAATAGTTTCCATAATCATAATCTAGAGATTGAGATGAAGAAGGAATAGAAGAAATAAACTCAAAAGGATCAAAGGACTTAAAGTAATTGTAAATACAAAATCAGAAAGATCCTAGAGAGGTTTTCAGAGAACAAAGAGAATAAAAACGTAGATAGTGCGGCTGCTGACCTAATAAGAGTATATATACTCTAGGTCAAAAACCCTAATACAAAAAGACAAAATAAACTAAAGTTCTTACGTCGGTTGCCTTAAGCTCGGGTCCCTTGGTCAAGTGGTGTGATCGAGTGGTGTTGCTTCAGGCCTTGGATCCTCAGACTCGGTTGCCTGAACTCGGTTTGCAGGTCGAGTGGTTGTGGTTGAGTGCTCTTATCCGAGTGCTATCTCCTCTCTGCCTCTAGCTCGGTCTTTAAGTCGAGTGCATGTAACCGAGTTGAATTGGTGGATTGCTTTGCACTCGGTCTGGCCACACCGAGTGCTCTTGGACAAGTGCATGTTAGGTTTGGTCCTTAGCTCGGTCTTGAAGTCGAATCTTCACACCGAGCTTGTGCCTCCATGTTCCCTCTTCTCCATAAAACTTCCAGAATACCTGAAAGACAACTCCAATATGCAATATGTATGCAAAACTAAAGTAAAGCCTATAATGAACCCTATATGAATGAAGTAGGTGGATATGGGGTGAAACTGAAGGTGAAACTATGCTAAAATGGATGGAAATGCAATTTTAAAAGTAGAAAAATGCAGAGACATCGACTATCAACTTGTAAATGGCCAAATCCTTGTCAATCAAAGCATTGCTTCTTCATATTCACATCTAAAAGTGTTGGTTTAGCGTCAATATGTTCTTCTCTCTAAAACCTTAACTTCAGCCTCAGAAACACCTAGGGAATTCTAATAAGTACTAGAATTATGGAATATGGAAAAATGCTTGTTTCTTACCTTGGCTATCTGCTCCACCTTGGGTAGCATGCTTTATCACTTCGACAAGAGTCCTAACAGGCTGACGGTCAACCTTTGACAATATTTCTTCACTTCATCCATGTACAAAGCGTACAATGGCTCTCTAATGAGGCTCTTTAACATCGTCATGCAATTGTAAGAGATCCAAATCCATTGAGTGTACTTCAACAGTTCTATTCACTCTCCTTTGTCTTTTGAATGGTTATAACTCTATTTTTTGGACTATCAACTTGTAAATGGCCAAATCCTTGTCAATCAAAGCATTGCTTCTTCATATTCACATCCATAGGTGTTGGTTTAGCCTCAATATGTTTTTCTTCTTACAATCTCAACTTCACCCTCAGAAACTCCTATAATATTCTAAGAAGTACCAAAATTGTGGGATAAGGAATGATGCTTGTTTCTTACCTTGGCTACATCCTCCACCTCGGTAGCATGTTCTATCACTTCAACAAGAGTCCTAACAGGCTGACGATCAACCTTTGACAATATTTCATCACTTCATCCATGTACAAAGCGTACAATGGCTCTCTAATGCGGCTCTTTAATATCGTCATGCAATTATAAGAGATCCAAATCCATTGAGTGTATTTCAACAGTAATATTCACTCTCATTTGTCTTTTGAATGGTTATAACTCCGTTTTTGGGACTATCAGCTTGTAAATGGCCAAATCCTTGTCAATCAAAGCATTGCTTCTTAATTTTCACATCCATATGTGTTGGTTTAGCCTTAATATGTTCTTCTTGTTACAATCTCAACTTTACCCTCAGAAACTCTTATAGGATTCTAAGAAGTACCAGAATTGCGGGATAAGTAATAATGCTTGTTTCTTAACTTGGTTATATCATCCACCTTGGTAGCATGCTTTATCACATCAACAAGAGTCCTAACAGGGTGACGCTCAGCCTTTTACAATATGTCATCACTTCATCCATGTACAAAGCCTACAATGGCTCTCCTATGCGGCTCTTTAACAACGTCAAACAATTGTAAGAGATCCAACTCCATTGAGTACACTTCAACAGTTTTATTCACTTTCCTTTGTCTTTTGAATGGTTATAACTCCGTTTTTGGGACTATCAACTTGTAGACGGCCAAATCCTTGTCAATCAAAGCATTGCTTCTTTATATTCACATCCACAAGTGTTGGTTTAGCCTCAATATGTTCTTCTTCCAACATGCTCAACTTCACCCTCAGAAACTCCTATAGGATTCTAAGAAGTACCAGAATTATGGGATAAGGAATAATTCTTGTTTCTTACCTTGGCTATATCCTCCACCTTGGTCTTGGTAGCATGCTTTATCACTTCAACAAGAGTCCTAATAGGCTGACACTTAAGCCTTTGAAAATATTTCATCACTTCATCTATGTACAAAGCCTACTATGGTTCTCTGATGCGACTCTTTAACATCGTCAAGCAATTGTAAGAGATCTAACTCCAATGAGTACAATTCAACAGTTCTATTCACTCTTCTTTGTCTTTTGAATGGTTATAACTCCGTTTTTAGAATATGACCTTGTGAATGGTCAAATTCTTGTCAATCAAAGCATTGCTTCTTCATATTCACATCCGTAGGTCTTTGTTAAGCCTCAATATCTTCTTCTCTCTACAATCCTAACTTCAGCCTCAGAAACTCCTATGGGAATCTAATAAGTACTAGAATTATGAAATATGGAATAATGCTTGTTTCTTACCGTGGCTATCTGCTCCACCTTGGTAGCATGCTTTATCACTTCAACAAGAGTCCTAACAGGCTGACGGTCAACCTTTGACAATATTTCATCACTTCATCCATGTACAAAGCGTACAGTGGCTCTCCTATGCGGCTCTTTAACAACGTCAAACAATTATAAGAGATCTAACTCCATTGACTACACTTCAACAGTAATATTCACTCTCCTTTGTCTTTTGAATGGTGATAACTCCGTTTTTGGGACTATCAGCTTGTAAATGGCCAAATCCTTGTCAATCAAAGCCTTGCTTCTTTATATTCACATCCACAAGTGTTGGTTTAGCCTCAATATGTTCTTCTTCCTACAATCTCAACTTCACCCTCAGAAACTCCTATAGGATTCTAAAAAGTGCCAGAATTGTGGGATAAGGAATAATGCTTGTTTCTTACCTTGGCTATATCATCCACCTTGGTAGAATGCTTTATTACTTCAACAAGAGTCTTAACAGGCTGACGCTCAGCCTTTGATAACATTTCATCACTTCATCCATGTACAAAGCCTACAATGACTCTCAGATGTGGCTCTTTAACATCGTCAAGCAATTGTAAGAGATCCTACTTCATTGAGTACAATTCAATAGTTCTATTCACTCTTCTTTGTCTTTTGAATGGTTATAACTCCGTTTTTGGGACTATGACCTTGTAAATGATCAAATCATTGTCAATCAAAGCATTGCTTCTTCATATTCACATCCATAGGTGTTTACAACTCTAACTTTAGCCTCAGAAACTCCTATGAGATTCTAATAAGTACTAGAATTATGGAATATAAAATAATGCTTGTTTCCTACATTGGCTATCTGCTCCACCTTGGTAGCAAGCTTTATCACTTCAACAAGAGTCCTAACAAGCTGACGGTCAACCTTTGACAATATTTCATCACTTCATCCATGTACAAAGCGTACAGTGGCTCTCTAATGCGGCTATTTAACATCGTCATGCAATTGTAAGAGATCCAAATCCATTGAGTGTACTTCAACTGTTCTATTCATCCTCCTTTGTCTTTTGAATGGTTATAACTCCGTTTTTTGGGACTATCAGCTTGTAAATGGCCAAATCCTTCTTAATCAAAGCATTGCTTCATCATATTCACATCCATAGGTGTTGGTTTAGCCTCAATATGTTTTTCTTGTTACAATCTCAACTTCACCCTCAGAAACTCCTATAGGATTCTAAAAAGTACCAGAATTGTGGGATAAGGAATAATGCTTGTTTCTTACCTTGTCTATATCATCCACCTTGGTAGAATGCTTTATCACTTCAACAAGAGTCTTAACAGGCTGACGCTCAGCCTTTGATAATATTTCATCACTTCATCATGTACAAAGCCTACAATGGCTCTCTGAGGCGGCTCTTTAACATCGTCAAGCAATTGTAAGAGATCCAACACCATTGAGTACACTTCAACAGTTATATTCACTCTCCTTTATCTTCTGAATGGTTATATCTACGTTTTTGGGACTATGACCTTGTAAATGGTCAAATCCTTTTCAATCAAAGCATTGCTTCTTCATATTCACATCCATAGGTGTCTATTGAGCCACAATATGTTTTCCTTGTTACAATCTCAACTTCAGTCTCAGAAACTCCTACAGGATTCTAAGAAGTACCAGAATTGTGGGATAAGGAATAATGCTTGTTTCTTACCTTGGCTATATCATCCACCTTGGTAGCATGCTTTATCACTTCAACAAGAGTCCTAACAGGCTGACGCACAACCTTTGACAATATTTCATCACTTCATCTATGTACAAAGCCTACAATGGCTCTCTGATGCGGCTCTTTAACATCGTCAAGCAATTGTAAGAGATCCAACTTCATTGAGTACAATTCAACAGTTCTATTCACTCTTCTTTGTCTTTTGAATGGTTATAACTCCGTTTTTGGGGACTATGACCTTGTAAATGATAAAATCATTGTCAACCAAAGCATTGTTTCTTCATATTCACGTCCGTAGGTGTTTGTTTAGCCTCAATATGTTCATCTTGCTACAAACTCAACTTCACCCTCAGAAACTCCTATGGGTTTCTAGAAAGTACCAGAATTGTGGGATAAGGAATAATGCTTGTTTCTAACCTTGGCTATATCCTCCACCTTGGTAGCATGTTTTATCACTTCAACAAGAGTACTAACAGGCTGACACTTAGCCTTTGACAATATTTCATCACTTCATCCATGTACAATGCCTACAATAGCTCTCGGATGCGGCTTTTTAACATCGTCAAGAACTTGTAAGAGATCCAACTCCATTGAGTACACTTCAAACATTCTATTCACTCTCCTTTGTCTTTTGAATGCTTATAACTCCTTTTTTGGGACTATCAACTTGTAAAAGGCCAAATCCTTCTCAATCAAAGCATTGCTTTATCATATTCACATCCATAGGTGTTGGTTTAGCCTCAATATGTTTTTCTTGTTACAATCTCAACTTCACCCTCAGAAACTCCTATATGATTCTAAAGAGTACCAGAATTGTGGGATAAGGAATAATGCTTGTTTCTTACCTTGGCTATATCATCCACCTTGGTAGCATGATTTATCACTTCAACAAGAGTCTTAACAGGCTGACGCTCACCCTTTGATAATATTTCATCACTTCATCCATGTACAAAGCCTACAATGGCTCTCTGATGCGGCTATTTAACATCGTCAATTAATTGTATGAGATCCAACTCCATTGAGTCCACTTCAACAGTTATATTCACTCTCCTTTGTCTTTTGAATTGTTATAATTACGTTTTTGGGACTATCAACTTGTAAATGGCCAAATCCTTGTCAATCAACGCATTGGTTCTTCATATTCACATCCACAGGTGTTGGTTTAGCCTCAATATGTTCTTCTTGTTACAATCTCATCTTCACTCTCAGAAACTCCTACTGGATTCTAAGAAGTACCAGAATTGTGGGATAAGGAATAATGCTTGTTTCTTACCTTGGCTATATCATCCACATTGGTAGCATGCTTTATCACTTCAACAAGAGTCCCAACAGGCTGACGCTCAGCCTTTGACTATATTTCATCACTTCATCCATGTACAAAGCCTACAATGACTCTCTGATGTGGCTCTTTAACATCGTCAAGCAATTGTAAGAGGTCCAACTCCATTGAGTACACTTCAACAGTTCTATTCACTCTCCTATATCTTTTGAATGATTATAACTCCATTTTTGGGACTATTAACTTGTAATGGCCGAATCCTTGTCAATCAAAGCATTGCTTCTTAATATTCACATCCATATGTCTTAGTTTAGCCTCCATATCTTCTTCTTGCTACAAGCTCAACTTCACCCTCAGAAACTTTTATGGGTTTCTAGGAAGAACAAGAATTGTGGGATAAGGAATAAAGCTTGTTTCTAACCTTGGCTATATCCTCCACCTTGGTAGCATGTTTTATCACTTCATCAAGAGTCCTAATAGGCTGACACTTAGCCTTTGACAATATTTCATCACTTCATCCATGTACAATGCCTACAATGGCTCTCGGATGCGGCTTTTTAACATCGTCAAAAAATTATAATAGATCAAAGTCCATTGAGTACACTTCAAACATTCTATTCACTCTCCTTTGTCTTTTGAATGGTTATAACTCCTTTTTTGGGACTATCAACTTGTAAAAGGCCAAATCCTTCTCAATCAAAGCATTGCTTTATCATATTCACATCCATAGGTGTTGGTTTAGCCTCAATATGTTTTTCTTGTTACAATCTCAACTTCACCCTCAGAAACTCCTATATGATTCTAAAGAGTACCAGAGTTGTGGGATAAGGAATAATGCTTGTTTCTTACCTTGGCTATATCATCCACATTGGTAGCATGATTTATCACTTCAACAAGAGTCCCAACAGGCTGACGCTCAGCCTTTGATAATATTTCATCACTTCATCCATGTACAAAGCCTACAATGGCTCTCTGATGTGGCTCTTTAACATCGTCAAGCAATTGTAAGAGGTCCAACTCCATTGAGTACACTTCAACAGTTCTATTCACTCTCCTTTGTCTTTTGATTGATTATAACTCCGTTTTTGGGACTATTAACTTGTAATGGCCGAATCCTTGTCAATCAAAGCATTGCTTCTTAATATTCACATCCATATGTCTTAGTTTAGCCTCCATATCTTCTTCTTGCTACAAGCTCAACTTCACCCTCAGAAACTTTTATGGGTTTCTAGGAAGAACAAGAATTGTGGGATAAGGAATAAAGCTTGTTTCTAACCTTGGCTATATCCTCCACCTTGGTAGCATGTTTTATCACTTCATCAAGAGTCCTAATAGGCTGACACTTAGCCTTTGACAATATTTCATCACTTCATCCATGTACAATGCCTACAATGGCTCTCGGATGCGGCTTTTTAACATCGTCAAAAAATTATAATAGATCAAAGTCCATTGAGTACACTTCAAACATTCTATTCACTCTCCTTTGTCTTTTGAATGGTTATAACTCCTTTTTTTGGGACTATCAACTTGTAAATGGCCAAATCCTTCCCAATCAAAGCATTGTTTCTTCATATTCACATCCACATGTGTTAGTTTAGCCTCAATATATTTTCTTGCTACCAGCTTCACTTCACCCTCAGAAACTCCTATAGGATTCTAAGAAGTACTAGAATTGCGGGATAAGTAATAATGCTTGTTTCTTAACTTGGTTATACCATCCACCTTGGTAGCATGCTTTAGCACTTCAACAAGAGTCCTAACAGGCTGACGCACAACCTTTGACAATATTTCATCACTTCATCTATGTACAAAGCCTACAATGGCTCTCTGATGCGGCTCTTTAACATCGTCAAGCAATTGTAAGAGATCCAACTTCATTGAGTACAATTCAACAGTTCTATTCACTCTTCTTTGTCTTTTGAATGGTTATAACTCCGTTTTTGGGGACTATGACCTTGTAAATGATCAAATCTTTATCACTTCAACAAGAGTCCTAACAGTCTGACGGTCAACCATTGACAATATTTTACCACTTCATCAATGTACAAAGCGTACAAAGGCTCTCTAATGCGGCTCTTTAACATCGTCATGCAATTGTAAGAGATCCATTTCCATTAGGTGTACTTCAACAGTTCTTTTCACTCACCTTTGTCTTTCGAATGGTTATAACTCCGTTTTTTTATTATCAGCTTGTAAATGGCCAAATGCTTGTCAATCAAAGCATTGCTTCTTCTTATTCACATCCGTAGGTGTTTATTTAGCCTCAATATGTTCTTCTTGCTACAAGCTCAACTTCACCCTCAGAAACTCCTATGGGTTTCTAGGAAGTACCAGAATTATGGGATAAGGAATAATGCTTGTTTCTAACCTTGGCTATATCCTCCACCTTGGTAGCATGTTTTATCACTTCAACAAGAGTCCTAACTAGCTGACACTTAGCCTTTGACAATATTTCATCACTTCATCCATGTAAAATGCCTACAATGGGTCTCGGATGCGGCTTTTTAACATCGTCAAGAAATTGTAAGAGATCCAACTCCATTGAGTACACTTCAAACATTCTATTCAATCTTCTTTGTCTTTTGAATGGTTATAACTCCTTTTTTGGGACTATCAACTTGTAAATGGCCACATCCTTCTCAATCAAAGCATTGCTTTATCATATTCATATCCATAGCTGTTGGTTTAGCCTCAATCTGTTTTTCTTGTTACAATCTCAACTTTACCCTCAGAAACTCCTATAGGATTCTAAAAAGTACCAGAATTGTGGGATAAGGAATAATGCTTGTTTCTTACCTTGGCTATATCATCCACCTTGGTAGCATGATTTATCACTTCAACAAGAGTCTTAACAGGCTAACGCTCACCCTTTGATAATATTTCATCACTTCATCCATGTACAAAGCCTAGAATGGCTCTCTGATGAGGCTCTTTAACATCGTCATGCAATTGTAAGAGATCTAAATCCATTGAGTGTACTTCAACAGTTCTATTCACTCTCCTTTGTCTTTTGAATGGTTATAACTCTATTTTTTGGACTATCAACTTGTAAATGGCCAAATCCTTGTCAATCAAAGCATTGCTTCTTCATATTCACATCCAGAGGTGTTGGTTTAGCCTCAATATGTTTTTCTTCTTACAATCTCAACTTCACCCTCAGAAACTCCTATAATATTCTAAGAAGTACCAAAATTGTGGGATAAGGAATGATGCTTGTTTCTTACCTTGGCTACATCCTCCACCTCGGTAGCATGTTCTATCACTTCAACAAGAGTCCTAACAGGCTGACGGTCAACCTTTGACAATATTTCATCACTTCATCCATGTACAAAGCGTACAATGGCTCTCTAATGCGGCTCTTTAATATCGTCATGCAATTATAAGAGATCCAAATCTATTGAGTGTATTTCAACAGTAATATTCACTCTCCTTTGTCTTTTGAATGGTTATAACTCCGTTTTTGGGACTATCAGCTTGTAAATGGCCAAATCCCTGTCAATCAAAGCATTGCTTCTTAATTTTCACATCCATATGTGTTGGTTTAGCCTTAATATGTTCTTCTTGTTACAATCTCAACTTTACCCTCAGAAACTCTTATAGGATTCTAAGAAGTACCAGAATTGCGGGATAAGTAATAATGCTTGTTTCTTAACTTGGTTATATCATCCACCTTGGTAGCATGCTTTATCACATCAACAAGAGTCCTAACAGGGTGACGCTCAGCCTTTTACAATATGTCATCACTTCATCCATGTACAAAGCCTACAATGGCTCTCCTATGCGGCTCTTTAACAACGTCAAACAATTGTAAGAGATCCAACTCCATTGAGTACACTTCAACAGTTTTATTCACTCTCCTTTGTCTTTTGAATGGTTATAACTCCGTTTTTGGGACTATCAACTTGTAGACGGCCAAATCCTTGTCAATCAAAGCATTGCTTCTTTATATTCACATCCACAAGTGTTGGTTTAGCCTCAATATGTTCTTCTTCCAACATGCTCAACTTCACCCTCAGAAACTCCTATAGGATTCTAAGAAGTACCAGGATTATGGGATAAGGAATAATTCTTGTTTCTTACCTTGGCTATATCCTCCACCTTGGTCTTGGTAGTATGCTTTATCACTTCAACAAGAGTCCTAATAGGCTGACACTTAAGCCTTTGAAAATATTTCATCACTTCATCCATGTACAAAGCCTACTATGGTTCTCTGATGCGACTCTTTAACATCGTCAAGCAATTGTAAGAGATCTAACTCCAATGAGTACAATTCAACAGTTCTATTCACTCTTCTTTGTCTTTTGAATGGTTATAACTCCGTTTTTAGAATATGACCTTGTGAATGGTCAAATTCTTGTCAATCAAAGCATTGCTTCTTCATATTCACATCCGTAGGTCTTTGTTAAGCCTCAATATCTTCTTCTCCCTACAACCCTAACTTCAGCCTCAGAAACTCCTATGGGAATCTAATAAGTACTAGAATTATGAAATATGGAATAATGCTTGTTTCTTACCGTGGCTATCTGCTCCACCTTAGTAGCATGCTTTATCACTTCAACAAGAGTCCTAACAGGCTGACGGTCAACCTTTGACAATATTTCATCACTTCATCCATGTACAAAGCGTACAGTGGCTCTCCTATGCGGCTCTTTAACAACGTCAAACAATTATAAGAGATCCAACTCCATTGAGTACACTTCAACAGTAATATTCACTCTCCTTTGTCTTTTGAATGGTTATAACTCCGTTTTTGGGACTATCAGCTTGTAAATGGCAAAATCCTTGTCAATCAAAGCCTTGCTTCTTTATATTCACATCCACAAGTGTTGGTTTAGCCTCAATATGTTCTTCTTCCTACAATCTCAACTTCACCCTCAGAAACTCCTATAGGATTCTAAAAAGTGCCAGAATTGTGGGATAAGGAATAATGCTTGTTTCTTACCTTGGCTATATCATCCACCTTGGTAGAATGCTTTATCACTTCAACAAGAGTCTTAACAGGCTGACGCTTAGCCTTTGATAATATTTCATCACTTCATCCATGTACAAAGCCTACAATGACTCTCAGATGTGGCTCTTTAACATCGTCAAGCAATTGTAAGAGATCCTACTTCATTGAGTACAATTCAATAGTTCTATTCACTCTTCTTTGTCTTTTGAATGGTTATAACTCCGTTTTTGGGAGTATGACCTTGTAAATGATCAAATCATTGTCAATCAAAGCATTGCTTCTTCATATTAACATCCATAGGTGTTTACAACTCTAACTTTAGCCTCAGAAACTCCTATGGGATTCTAATAAGTACTAGAATTATGGAATATAAAATAATGCTTGTTTCCTACATTGGCTATCTGCTCCACCTTGGTAGCAAGCTTTATCACTTCAACAAGAGTCCTAACATGCTGACGGTCAACCTTTGACAATATTTCATCACTTCATCCATGTACAAAGCGTACAGTGGCTCTCTAATGCGGCTCTTTAACATCGTCATGCAATTGTAAGAGATCCAAATCCATTGAGTGTACTTCAACTGTTCTATTCATCCTCCTTTGTCTTTTGAATGGTTATAACTCCGTTTTTGGGACTATCAGCTTGTAAATGGCCAAATCCTTCTTAATCAAAGCATTGCTTCATCATATTCACATCCATAGGTGTTGGTTTAGCCTCAATATGTTTTTCTTGTTACAATCTCAAATTCATCCTCAGAAACTCCTATAGGATTCTAAAAAGTACCAGAATTGTGGAATAAGGAATAATGCTTGTTTCTTACCTTGTCTATATCATCCACCTTGGTAGAATGCTTTATCACTTCAACAAGAGTCTTAACAGGCTGACGCTCAGCCTTTGATAATATTTCATCACTTCATCATGTACAAAGCCTACAATGGCTCTCTGAGGCGGCTCTTTAACATCGTCAAGCAATTGTAAGAGATCCAACACCATTGAGTACACTTCAACAGTTATATTCACTCTCCTTTATCTTCTGAATGGTTATATCTACATTTTTGGGACTATGACCTTGTAAATGGTCAAATCCTTTTCAATCAAAGCATTGCTTCTTCATATTCACATCCATAGGTGTTTATTGAGCCACAATATGTTTTCCTTGTTACAATCTCAACTTCAGCCTCAGAAACTCCTATAGGATTCTAAGAAGTAGCAGAATTGTGGGATAAGGAATAATGCTTGTTTCTTACCTTGGCTATATCATCCACCTTGGTAGCATGCTTTATCACTTCAACAAGAGTCCTAACAGGCTGACGCACAACCTTTGACAATATTTCATCACTTCATCTATGTACAAAGCCTACAATGGCTCTCTGATGCGGCTCTTTAACATCGTCAAGCAATTGTAAGAGATCCAACTTCATTGAGTACAATTCAACCGTTCTATTCACTCTTCTTTGTCTTTTGAATGGTTATAACTCCGTTTTTGGGGACTATGACCTTGTAAATGATAAAATCATTGTCAACCAAAGCATTGTTTCTTCATATTCACGTCCGTAGGTGTTTGTTTAGCCTCAATATGTTCATCTTACTACAAATTCACGTCCGTAGGTGTTTGTTTAGCCTCAATATGTTCATCTTACTACAAGCTCAACTTCACCCTCAGAAACTCCTATGGGTTTCTAGGAAGTACCAGAATTGTGGGATAAGGAATAATGCTTGTTTCTAACCTTGGCTATATCCTCCACCTTGGTAGCTGATTGCTCGAGTATTTACTCGATACACTTAACCGCAAGGTAGTATATAACGAGATCGATCCACAAGAACCAATGGTACACTAATGATTTACGAGACTTGTAATTAGCTATAGCAGGATGGGTTCGATTGTTTTCTTTCAAACTTGTAAACAAAATGCAATAAACATAAAACGATTGATTTATACGATTTAAAAGGCGTTAGGCCTTAGGGAAAATTCAGGTTATCAATGGCTTAACAAATAATCTTGAGCATGGGATTTAACATTCTCAGCACCGTTCTAGAACATGAACGCAAGGTGGATTAACCCACTCTCGTGGCCTTAACCCCTAAACTTGGCTACTCGAAAACTAAACTCTCGTTTGATTTCTCCTAACCAAATCAGCATTAACACACAAGTTCACTAAGTTCACGATGATGATCTAGCATCAACTCTCGCAGGCTAGAGATACAAAGCTCAATTCATAAGGCTCAAGTTCTCTATAATATGATTAGTGCTTATAGAACAACCTAGAATCAAGACTAAGGTAGCTACTCTTAATCTAGCATTAAGAACACATGAATCAAAGAACCTATGGATTAGAAACCCCAAATCTCTATCAATTCATCAAGCCATCAATTCCCTTCAAGAACCCTAAAACCTAACTATGAAATTACTCACACATAATTAGAAAAACAACAAAGTAAACCATACAAAGCATAATAGGATTGAAATAAACAACAAATGATACAACAAAACTTCTCCAAATGTTTGATAGAAGGAGGAGCTTAGAAAATCCAAGAAATGTCTCCAGAATAGTGTTTTAGGCGTCCAAGAGCTTTTAGAAAAATTCTGATCCGTTTTAGTAGGTTTAGGTGGGATATTTATAGACATAGGTGTAAAATGGTGTAGGCGGCCAAGGGGATCGGTCGATCCACAAGTCGGATCGATCGATCCCTGATTTACGGACATAATATCTAACTTGGCGGCTGGCTTGGGATCGATCGATCCACACGTCGGATCGATCGATCCCAATGTTGTTCTTCATGACGGATGGCTGGCGATCGATCGATCTGCCTTAGGGATCGATCGATCCGTTGTGTCCGGACAAAATCTCTTCAAGATGGCTGGGCATGGGATCGATCGATCTGCCTTAGGGATCGATCGATCCGTTGTGTCCGGACAAATGTCCGTGGAGCATGGATCGGTCGATCGGTTGGCCGGATCGACCGATCCGTGGCTGTGTTCTTGGAGTCGTCTGGATCGATCGATCCAAGGGTAGGATCGATCGATCCTTGTCCTTTCCGTAGCTTCTAGGCTTCATCTTAGCCCGAACAATCCCGAAATCGTCTTATTCCGGCTTAACTCCATAGAACCTGTAAACGACTCAAAACAAAATAGAAAAGACTCGAAAACTAACAAAAGACACGAAACAAATACTAAATACAAACCAAAAAGCAATCAAAAGTACAATACATCAACTCCCCCCAACTTAGACTTTTGCTTGTCCTCAAGGAAAACAAAACAAAATCTAATCCAAGAGAAAAGGTTTTGAAAAACATGAGAATTCGTAAAATCTATAGGATCATGCCTTCAACCAAATGCTCGCAACCACTTTCACCAAGTTCATATCAAACCGTACTACATTGTACTTCGCCATAACCGTAGCAAATGTATGAAATCCCAAGATCATGTAGAACTTAACATTTAACATTTATTAAGAAATGCGTGTACTCTCACAAAGGGAATATCTAACACGTTATGGTCTAGGTATGAAGGTTGATATTTGGTGGCTCAAGTGTTTTGGGTTTTCCAGCAAAGCAAACGGATGCAAATCATTATGCAAAATCACAGTGAGACAAAGACCAATTAGGAAGTACATAGCTCTCCTTTCGCTCGGATCCTCCTAACCAACTCAAAACCCCAAGTATGAATATAAAGATTTCCTTCTTTTTCTTTTTTTTTAGATGCTAATGAAACACATTAATGATCTCAGACTCACTCCTTTCTCTTTTCACTCCTTTCCCATCTCGGTTTTTTTTTTTTTTTTTTTTTTTTTTAGATGGGGGAGCGGGAATGAGGAGTCCTACAAAAGCTGCATCAAAAGAAATCTTGACAATGAATGCTCGTCATACTCATAAATACATCTACTAATCCACAATAGCCCAATCTCGTCCAATGACGGTATGCAAACCAACTACTACCACAATCCTAGCGAAAGGAAAGCTATGTCGGTCCGTATACTCCATAGTTTTTGCACATGAATGCACATGACAATGGCTATAAACAGATGCATGTGGTTTGAAAGATGGAAATGGTAAGGGGTGTGGTACTAGACTAAAAATAAGTCTAGCCATTTGGAGTTAACAAAGGTTGATATAAACAATGTAAAGAAAACTCCAAATGTAATTCCATTACATGATTATCAATCCCCTAGGTGAGATATATTAAGTCCATATTAAGTTCATATATATATGATTAAGCTCAAATGATAGGGATTTTCATAAAATGATCAAGTTATGGATTTTTCTGCGCTTCCAAGTTATCCTCAAACAAGGCTAAGCAGTTTTAAGACAAAATGATCTTAAACATGTTGAAATTCCAAAAGATAACAAAATCTCATAACTATTTTGACTCAATAAAACATTTAAAATTCCAACAAAGTTTTAATAAAAATAAAACACACCAAAATAAAAGAAACAAACACAAACGTCATTAATAAATAATGGCATCCTCCCCCGAACTTGCTTTTCACCGTCTCGGTGTAATAACAAAATTAACAGAAGAATGCCATACATAAAGAAATAAAACCAAATGTCTTAAAAGCTAAATGATATAGAACAAGGGATAGAAATAACCACAAGCTTAGTGGTCGCGGGTAGAGCTATCGCTGGAGCTCTCTCTCCTGCCTATGATCCTCCTGCTTCTTGGTAAGCGGATGTCGCTATACTGTGGAGAGGAATGCTCCACCGGTGAATGAGAAGGTCCAGCTCGGACTTTTTTTTTTTTTTTTTTTTTTTTTTTAAACAATCCAAGTTCACCAACGTCCTATAAAATGAAAGCACACAAAATCAAAAATAAAGATCACACTTAAACAAATAAATAAACATATATACAAACGATAGAATTGGGGGAGTCCCCAATGGCTTGTTTAATGTCGCTAAGCTCGACGTTTGATGCCCATTTAGACTGAAGGGAGAATAGGAGTTGTCGAATGAACTCCATCCTTGAAATTTGGTCCCCAATCGGTCAGCTCGATCTTGAGAACCTTCACCATGAGCTCTTTGATGTAGTCTGATTGGTTCTCCTCTAAACCTGGCAATAAGATAATTCTTGCTTTGGCAAAAGGTTTGGAAGGACCTTTGCTCTTGATCTTGCACTCTATAGCACCACCATTGTGGCTCAATGGATGCTGGGTGAAAATGGATGAGGAGTTATGACCAAAATGAGGATTCTTGCCTTTCTTGAGCTTTTTCCTTGGATCCACCATCTTTGGCTCATCAAATAAGGCATTAAGGCTTTCACCATGGTAAAGGAACTTATCATCACAGTCCTTAAGTCGATTTTTCTCAATCAAACCCTTGAGCTTTTCCTTCCTTTCCATTTCTTCGTTGGCGATTGTTCCACAAAATGTTGTAGAGGAAGGCTTGATTTGAAATGAGACTTTGGAGTCAACATGGATTAGGATCACTCGCCTGTTTGGGAAGTCAATGTTCGCTCCAGCGGTGTTGAGGAATGGAGTTCCAAGAATGAGTGGAAGCTTATCTGGTTTCTCTCTATCTACCACCAAGAAGTCCGTTGGGATTAGACAATCTCCTACCTTAAGAGGATAATCCTCAATCAACCCAAGTGGAGGTTTCGAAGAAGCATCTCCAAATGTGATGGAAGATGAGTGTTGTTTCATCTCTTTAATCCCTAACCTTTCCGCCATTTCAAATGACATCACATTTACGCTAGCTCCAGAATCACACAAGGCATTATCGATTTCCAAATCTCCTAGGGAGCAAGTGATTGTGAATGTACCAGGATTTCCAAGCTTGGTAAGCGGTTTAGGTTCAAGCGGTGGTGTACTCGGTGGTTTTAGCACTTTCATAACCTCTTCAACTTTCTCTTGGTTCGCTAGAATGGCTTCAATGAACTTAAAATAGAGAGGAACTTGAGATAAGTCATTCACATGAGGCAAAGGTGCTCCAACTCTACTCATATTAGCCTTGAAGCTCGAGAGGATTTTCTTTTTAGCCTTGGTAAGAACTTGGCTCGGAAAAGGAAGTGGAGGCTCATAAGGAGGAGGTTCAACTCTTGAAGTAACTTTTGTTTCAATGCTCTTGGTCACCATATCTTCTTCTTTAGTGCTAAATTTCCCTTCCACTTCACTCTTTATAACCAGATCATCAACATTCGAACCATATAGGAGCCTAGAAATTTCCTTTATAGCCTCTTCATTCTCGACCATTTTTGAATCACTTCTGAAGATGACATTGCAAAATTCTTTACCATTGTTGTAGTCTTTCGGGTTTGGTTGTGGTTTTCCAGGAAGAACTCCCATAGGTCTTGTAGAAGTAGAAGCGGCTTGTGCTACCTGATTCTCAAGTGTTTTAACATGTGATGAAATATTTTCAAACTTACCTTGGAGTTCGCTGTACATGTTTTCCACTCTTGAGTTTATGTCAAAGGCGTTCTTGTTCTGGCCATCGAGCAGTTGCTTAAGCATTGTTTTCATTTCGCTGTCATCGGACGGTCCAGCTGGGGCATAGCTCGCAGGAGCTTGAGCTGGTGCTTGATAACCTCTCTGAAAGTTGTTGAACTGAGGTCTTTGCTGGAATCCCCCTTGTTGAAAACCTCCTTGGTTCTGAACTCTGTTTTCAAAAGGCTTGTTGTAGCCCCCTTGATTCTGAACCCTGTTCTCAAAAGGTTTGTTGTAGCCTCCTTGGTTTGGCACAAACGGTTTTGGTTGATATTGTTGCCCTTGTGGTCTCACTTGTGCTGGATATTTTTGGTCTTGGGGGTTCTCGACATTGGTGCTTCGGTATGAGAGATTAGGATGATTCCTATAGCTTTGGTTGAACCCTTGGTTTTGATAACCATTCACATAATTCAGCTCAGCTTGTACATCCTCAAAACCGTCCCCAGACTGCTCTTGGTAACCTTGCTCTTGGTAACCCTGACCTTCTCCAGAATTATCATAATAGTTGACTGCTCTTTGTTCACGTCTTAGAAGTTGTTCCACCTTCGCAGTCAGCTCAGAAATCTGTTTTGATTCTCCTCCTCCAACGCTCCTCAAGGTCCTATCATAATCAACACAATGGTTGCTGTTGCTACCTGCAAGATTTTCAATCAAGATTAGAGCTTCCGGTTCTGTTTTTGTCATGAAGTCTCCATTGCTTGCTGTGTCCAAAGCCATCTTGTAGTTCTGGTCAATTCCTCTATAGAAGGTGTTGATGAGTGATTCAGGAGTGAACCCGTGATGAGGACACTCTCTTTTGTAGTCTTTAAATCTCTCCCAAGCTTCTTGGAATGACTCCGTACCAGCTTGTTGAAAACTCGAGATCTTGTTCCTTAGAAGCGTGGTCCTTGCTTGAGTAAAATATTGTCCCAAGAATGCAGCTTTGTAGTCATCCCATGAACTGATGGAGTCTCTTTCTAATGATTTGAACCAACGTTTCGCCTTATCAGCTATCGAAAACAAGAACAAACGGCACTTAAAAGCATCGTCTGGTACTCCATTCATCCTGGTTGTTCCACACACATCCTCGAAGTTATCAAGATGAGTAACTGGATTTTCAGAAGGAAGTCCATGGAACTGGTTCTGTTTCACGAGATTCAACAATCCCGACTTGATCTCAAAATCATTTCTGTTGATTGGAGGATGTTGGACACCTCCTCGATACATTTGAGCATTGGGAGCATCATGTTCCCTTAAGGTCCTACGAGCAGGAGCAGGCCTTTGATAATTTGGTTGTTGATGTGCAGCAACTCCGACTGGAGGGTCTTGTAACTCTCCACCATTGTCTCCATCATGTGGCAAATCTCCAGGTGGTGGCACATTACGTCCTTGTTCATGAGCCATTTGAGCTTCTCTTTGCTTAGCTAGCTTCTTGTTTCTTCTTATTGTCTTTTCGAACTTTCCAACTTCTTCGTGATATTCAACTAGGTGTGATGAACCTTCGCTTCGGGTCATATACCTTTAAAACATCAAAGAGAAAAAGGAAATCAGTAACTGTAAGTAAAATGCAATAGACTAACAACTGATCCTAAATCTTTAGGTAACGCTATTGGTCCCCGGCAACGGCGCCAACTTGATTGCTCGAGTATTTACTCGATACACTTAACCGCAAGGTAGTATATAACGAGATCGATCCACAAGAACCAATGGTACACTAATGATTTACGAGACTTGTAATTAGCTATAGCAGGATGGGTTCGATTGTTTTCTTTCAAACTTGTAAACAAAATGCAATAAACATAAAACGATTGATTTATACGATTTAAAAGGCGTTAGGCCTTAGGGAAAATTCAGGTTATCAATGGCTTAACAAATAATCTTGAGCATGGGATTTAACATTCTCAGCACCGTTCTAGAACATGAACGCAAGGTGGATTAACCCACTCTCGTGGCCTTAACCCCTAAACTTGGCTACTCGAAAACTAAACTCTCGTTTGATTTCTCCTAACCAAATCAGCATTAACACACAAGTTCACTAAGTTCACGATGATGATCTAGCATCAACTCTCGCAGGCTAGAGATACAAAGCTCAATTCATAAGGCTCAAGTTCTCTATAACATGATTAGTGCTTATAGAACAACCTAGAATCAAGACTAAGGTAGCTACTCTTAATCTAGCATTAAGAACACATGAATCAAAGAACCTATGGATTAGAAACCCCAAATCTCTATCAATTCATCAAGCCATCAATTCCCTTCAAGAACCCTAAAACCTAACTATGAAATTACTCACACATAATCAGAAAAACAACAAAGTAAACCATACAAAGCATAATAGGATTGAAATAAACAACAAATGATACAACAAAACTTCTCCAAATGTTTGATAGAAGGAGGAGCTTAGAAAATCCAAGAAATGTCTCCAGAATAGTGTTTTAGGCGTCCAAGAGCTTTTAGAAAAATTCTGATCCGTTTTAGTAGGTTTAGGTGGGATATTTATAGACATAGGTGTAAAATGGTGTAGGCGGCCAAGGGGATCGGTCGATCCACAAGTCGGATCGATCGATCCCTGATTTACGGACATAATATCTAACTTGGCGGCTGGCTTGGGATCGATCGATCCACACGTCGGATCGATCGATCCCAATGTTGTTCTTCATGACGGATGGCTGGCGATCGATCGATCTGCCTTAGGGATCGATCGATCCGTTGTGTCCGGACAAAATCTCTTCAAGATGGCTGGGCATGGGATCGATCGATCTGCCTTAGGGATCGATCGATCCGTTGTGTCCGGACAAATGTCCGTGGAGCATGGATCGGTCGATCGGTTGGCCGGATCGACCGATCCGTGGCTGTGTTCTTGGAGTCGTCTGGATCGATCGATCCAAGGGTAGGATCGATCGATCCTTGTCCTTTCCGTAGCTTCAAGGCTTCATCTTAGCCCGAACAATCCCGAAATCGTCTTATTCCGGCTTAACTCCATAGAACCTGTAAACGACTCAAAACAAAATAGAAAAGACTCGAAAACTAACAAAAGACACGAAACAAATACTAAATACAAACCAAAAAGCAATCAAAAGTACAATACATCAGTAGCATGTTTTATCACTTCAACAAGAGTACTAACAGGCTGACACTTAGCCTTTGACAATATTTCATCACTTCATCCATGTACAATGCCTACAATAGCTCTCGGATGTGGCTTTTTAACATCGTCAAGAAATTGTAAGAGATCCAACTCCATTGAGTACACTTCAAACATTCTATTCACTCTCCTTTGTCTTTTGAATGGTTATAACTCCTTTTTTGGGACTATCAACTTGTAAAAGGCCAAATCCTTCTCAATCAAAGCATTGCTTTATCATATTCACATCCATAGGTGTTGGTTTAGCCTCAATATGTTTTTCTTGTTACAATCTCAACTTCACCCTCAGAAACTCCTATAGGATTCTAAAGAGTACCAGAATTGTGGGATAAGGAATAATGCTTGTTTCTTACCTTGGCTATATCATCCACCTTGGTAGCATGATTTATCACTTCAACAAGAGTCTTAACAGGCTGACGCTCACCCTTTCATAATATTTCATCACTTCATCCAAGTACAAAGCCTACAATGGCTCTCTGATGCGGCTCTTTAACATCGTCAATTAATTGTATGAGATCCAACTCCATTGAGTCCACTTCAACAGTTATATTCACTCTCCTTTGTCTTTTGAATTGTTATAATTACGTTTTTGGGACTATCAACTTGTAAATGGCCAAATCCTTGTCAATCAAAGCATTGGTTCTTCATATTCACATCCACAGGTGTTGGTTTGGCCTCAATATGTTCTTCTTGTTACAATCTCAACTTCACTCTCAGAAACTCCTACTGGATTGTAAGAAGTACCAGAATTGTGGGATAAGGAATAATGCTTGTTTCTTACCTTGGCTATATCATCCACATTGGTAGCATGCTTTATCACTTCAACAAGAGTCCCAACAGGCTGACGCTCAGCCTTTGACTATATTTCATCACTTCATCCATGTACAAAGCCTACAATGGCTCTCTGATGTGGCTCTTTAACATCGTCAAGCAATTGTAAGAGGTCCAACTCCATTGAGTACACTTCAACAGTTCTATTCACTCTCCTATATCTTTTGAATGATTATAACTCCATTTTTGGGACTATTAACTTGTAATGGCCAAATCCTTGTCAATCAAAGCATTGCTTCTTAATATTCACATCCATATGTCTTAGTTTAGCCTCAATATCTTCTTCTTGCTACAAGCTCAACTTCACCCTCAGAAACTTTTATGGGTTTCTAGGAAGAACAAGAATTGTGGGATAAGGAATAATGCTTGTTTCTAACCTTGGCTATATCCTCCACCTTGGTAGCATGTTTTATCACTTCATCAAGAGTCCTAATAGGCTGACACTTAGCCTTTGACAATATTTCATCACTTCATCCATGTACAATGCCTACAATGGCTCTCGGATGCGGCTTTTTAACATCGTCAAAAAATTATAATAGATCAAAGTCCATTGAGTACACTTCAAACATTCTATTCACTCTCCTTTGTCTTTTGAATGGTTATAACTCTTTTTTTGGGACTATCAACTTGTAAATGGCCAAATCCTTCCCAATCAAAGCATTTTTTCTTCATATTCACATCCATAGGTGTTAGTTTAGCCTCAATATATTTTCTTGCTACCAGCTTCACTTCACCCTCAGAAACTCCTATAGGATTCTAAGAAGTACTAGAATTGCGGGATAAGTAATAATGCTTGTTTCTTAACTTGGTTATATCATCCACCTTGGTAGCATGCTTTAGCACTTCAACAAGAGTCCTTACAGGCTGACGCACAACCTTTGACAATATTTCATCACTTCATCTATGTACAAAGCCTACAATGGCTCTCTGATGCGGCTCTTTAACATCGTCAAGCAATTGTAAGAGATCCAACTTCATTGAGTACAATTCAACAGTTCTATTCACTCTTCTTTGTCTTTTGAATGGTTATAACTCCGTTTTTGGGGACTATGACCTTGTAAATGATCAAATCATTGTGAACCAAATCATTGTTTCTTCATATTCACGTCCGTAGGTGTTTGTTTAGCCTCAATATGTTCATCTTGCTACAAGCTCAACTTCACCCTCAGAAACTCCTATGGGTTTCTAGGAAGTACCAGAATTGTGGGATAAGGAATAATGCTTGTTTCTAACCTTGGCTATATCCTCCACCTTGGTAGCATGTTTTGTCACTTCAACAAGAGTCATAACAGGCTGACACTTAGCCTTTGACAATATTTCATCACTTCATCCATGTACAATGCCTGCAATGGCTCTCGGATGCGGCTTTTTAACATCGTCAAGAAATTGTAGGAGATCCACTTGTCTTCTGAATGGTTATAACTCCTTTTTTTGGGACTATCAACTTGTAAATGGCCAAATCCTTCTCAATCAAAGCATTGTTTTATCATATTCACATCCATAGGTGTTGGTTTAGCCTCAATATGTTTTTCTTGTTACAATCTCAACTTCACCCTTAGAAACTCCTATAGGATTCTTAAAAGTACCAGAATTGTGGGATAAGGAATAATGCTTATTTCTTACCTGGGCTATATCATCCACCTTGGTAGCATGATTTATCACTTCAACAAGAGTCTTAACAGGCTGACGCTCACCCTTTGAAAATATTTCATCACTTCATCAAAGTACAAAGCCTACAATTGCTCTCTAATGCGGCTCTTTAACATCTTTAATTAATTGTATGAGATACAACTACATTGAGTCCACTTCAACAGTTATATTCATTCTCCTTTGTCTTTTGAATGGTTATAACTCCGTTTTTTGGACTATGACCTTGTAAATGGTCAAATCTTTTTCAATCAAAGCATTGCTTCTCCATATTCACATCTATAGTTGTTTGTTGAGCCTCAATATGTTTTTCTTGTTACAATCTCAACTTCAGCCTCAGAAACTCCTATAGGATTCTAAGAAATAGCAGAATTGTGGGATAAGGAATAACGTTTGTTTCTTACCTTGGCTATATCATCCACCTTGGTAGCATGCTTTATCACTTCAACAAGAGTCCTAACAGGCTGACGCTCAGCCTTTGACAATATTTCATCACTTCATCCATGTATAAAGCCTACAATGGCTCTCTGATGCGGCTCTTTAACATCGCCAATCAATTGTAAGAGATCCAACTCCATTGAGTACACTTCAACAGTTATATTCACTCTCCTTTGTCTTTTGAATGGTTATAATTCCGTTTTTGGGACTATCAACTTGTAAATGGCCAAATCCTTGTCAATCAAATCATTGGTTCTTCATATTCACATCCATAGGTGTTGGTTAAGCCTCAATATGTTCTCCTTGTTACAATCTCAACTTCACTCTCAGAAACACCTACTGGATTCTAAGAAGTACCAGAATTGTGGGATAAGGAATAATGCTTGTTTCTTACCTTGGCTATATCATCCACCTTGGTAGCATGCTTTATCACTTTAACAAGAGTCCCAACAGGCTGACGCTCAGCTTTTGACTATATTTCATCACTTCATCCATGTACAAAGCCTACAATGACTCTCTGGTTCAGCTCTTTAACATCGTCAAGCAATTGTAAGAGGTCCAACTCCATTGAGTACACTTCAACAGTTCTATTCACTCTCCTATGTCTTTTGAATGATTATAACTCCATTTTTGGGACTATTAACTTGTAATGGCCAAATCCTTGTCAATCAAAGCATTGCTTCTTCATATTCACATCCATATGTGTTGGTTTAGCGTCAATATGTTATTCTTGCTACAAGCTCAACTTCACCCTCAGAAATTTTTATGGGTTTCTAGGAAGAACCAGAATTGTGGGATAAGGAATAATGCTTGTTTTTAACCTTAGCTATATCCTCCACCTTGGTAGCATGTTTTATCACTTCATCAAGAGTCCTAATAGGCTGACACTTAGCCTTTGACAATATTTCATCACTTCATCCATGTACAATGCCTACAATGGCTCTCGGATGCGGCTTTTTAACATCGTCAAAAAATTGTAATAGATCAAACTCCATTGAGTACACTTCAAACATTCTATTCACTCTCCTTAGTCTTTTGAATGGTTATAACTCTTTTTTTGGGACTATCAACTTGTAAATGGCCAAATCCTTCCCAATCAAATCATTATTTCTTCATATTCACATCCACAGGTGTTAGTTTAGCCTCAATATGTTTTCTTGCTACCAGCTTAACTTCACCCTCAGAAACTCCTATCGGATTCTAAGAAGTACTAGAATTGTGGAATAAGGAATAATGCTTGTTTCTTACCTTGGCTATATCCTCCACCTTGGTAGCATGCTTTATCACTTCAACAAGAGTCCTAACAGGCCGACACTTAGCCTTTGAAAATATTTCATCACTTCATCCATGTACAAAGCCTACTATGGTTCTCTGATGCGACTCTTTAACATCGTCAAGCAATTGTAAGAGATCCAAATCCATTGATTACAATTCAATAATTTTATTCACTCTTCTTTGTCTTTTGAATGGTTATAACTCCGTTTTTGGGACTATGACCTTGTAAATGGTCATATCCTTATCAATCAAAGCATTGCTTCTTCATATTCACATCCATAGGTGTTTGTTTAGCCTCAATATGTTCTTCTCTCTACAACCCTAACTTCAGCCTCAGAAACTCCTATGGGATTCTAATAAGTACTAGAATTATGGAATGTGGAATAATGTTTGTTTCTTACCATGGCTATCTGCTCCACCTTGGTAGCATGCTTTATCACTTCAACAAGAGTCCTAACAGTCTGACGGTCAACCATTGACAATATTTTACCACTTCATCAATGTACAAAGCGTACAAAGGCTCTCTAATGCGGCTCTTTAACATTGTCATGCAATTGTAAGAGATCCATTTCCATTAGGTGTACTTCAACAGTTCTTTTCACTCACCTTTGTCTTTCGAATGGTTATAACTCCGTTTTTTTATTATCAGCTTGTAAATGGCCAAATGCTTGTCAATCAAAGCATTGCTTCTTCATATTCACATCCGTAGGTGTTTATTTAGCCTCAATATGTTCTTCTTGCTACAAGCTCAACTTCACCCTCAGAAACTCCTATGGGTTTCTAGGAAGTACCAGAATTATGGAATAAGGAATAATGCTTGTTTCTAACCTTGGCTATATCCTCCACCTTGGTAGCATGTTTTATCACTTCAACAAGAGTCCTAAGTAGCTGACACTTAGCCTTTGACAATATTTCATCACTTCATCCATGTAAAATGCCTACAATGGGTCTCGGATGCGGCTTTTTAACATCGTCAAGAAATTGTAAGAGATCCAACTCCATTGAGTACACTTCAAACATTCTATTCAATCTTCTTTGTCTTTTGAATGGTTATAACTCCTTTTTTGGGACTATCAACTTGTAAATGGCCACATCTTTCTCAATCAAAGCATTTCTTGATCATATTCATATCCATAGCTGTTGGTTTAGCCTCAATCTGTTTTTCTTGTTACAATCTCAACTTTACCCTCAGAAACTCCTATAGGATTCTAAAAAGTACCAGAATTGTGGGATAAGGAATAATGCTTGTTTCTTACCTTGGCTATATCATCCACCTTGGTAGCATGATTTATCACTTCAACAAGAGTCTTAACAGGCTAACGCTCACCCTTTGATAATATTTCATCACTTCATCCATGTACAAAGCCTACAATGGCTCTCTGATGCGGCTCTTTAACATCGTCAAATAATTGTAAGAGATCCAACTCCATTGATTACACATCAACAATTATATTCATTCTCCTTTGTCTTTTGAATGGTTATAACTCCGTTTTTTGGACTATGACCTTGTAAATAGTCAAATCCTTTTCAATCAAAGCATTGCTCCTTCATATTCACATCCATAGGTGTTTGTTGAGCCTCAATATATTTTTCTTGTTACAATCTCAACTTCAGCCTCACAAACTCCTATAGGATTCTAAGAAGTAGCAGAATTGTGTGATAAGGAATAATGCTTGTTTCTTACCTTGGCTATATCATCCACTTTGGTAGCATGCTTTATCACTTCAACAAGAGTCCTAACAGGCTGACGCTCAACCTTTGACAATATTTCATCACTTCATCCATGTATAAAGCCTACAATGGTTCTCTGATGCGGCTCTTTAACATCGTCAAGCAATTGTAATAGATACAACTCCATTGAGTACACTTCAACAGTTATATTCACTCAACTTTGTCTTTCGAATGGTTATAATTCCGTTTTTGGGCCTATCAACTTGTAAATGGTCAAATCCTTGTCAATCAAAGCATTGGTTCTTCATATTCACATCCATAGGTGTTGGTTTAGCCTCAATATGTTCTTCTTGTTACAATCTCAACTTCACTCTCAGAAACTCCTATAGGATTCTAAAAAGTACCAGAATTGTGGGATAAGGAATAATGCTTGTTTCTTACCTTGGCTATATCATCCACCTTGGTAGCATGCTTTATCACTTCAACAAGAGTCCCAACACGCTGACGCTCAGCCTTTAACTATATTTCATCACTTCATCCATGTACAAAGCCTACAATGGCTTTCTGATGCGGCTCTTTAACATCGTCAAGCAATTGTAAGAGGTCCAACTCCATTGAGTACACTTCAACAGTTCTATTCACTCTCCTATGTCTTTTGAATGATTATAACTCCATTTTTGGGACTATTAACTTGTAAATGGCCAAATCTTTGTCAATCAAAGCATTGCTTCTTCATATTCACATCCATATGTGTTGGTTTAGCCTCAATATGTTCTTCTCTCTATAATACTAAATTTAGCCTCAAAAACTCCTATGGGATTCTAATAAGTACTAGAATTATGGAATATGGAATAATGCTTGTTTCTTACATTGGCTATCTGCTCCACCTTGGTAGCGTGCTTTATCACTTCAACAAGAGTCCTAACATGCTGCCGGTCAACCTTTGACAATATTTCATCACTTCATCCATGTACAAAGCGTACAGTGGCTCTCTGATGCGGTTCTTTAACATCGTCATGCAATTGTAAGAGATCCAAATCCATTGAGTGTACTTCAATTGTTCTATTCACTCTCCTTTGTCTTTTGAGTGGTTATAACTCTGTTTTTGGACTATCAGCTTGGAAATGGCCAAATCCTTGTCAATCAAAGTCTTGCTTCATCATATTCACATCCATAGGTGTTGGTTTAGCCTCAATATGTTTTTCTTGTTACAATCTCAACTTCACCCTCAGAAATTCCTATAGGATTCTAAAAAGTACCAGAATTGTGGGATAGGGAATAATGCTTGTTTCTTACCTTGTCTATATCATCCACCTTGGTAGAATGCTTTATCACTTCAACAAGAGTCTTAACAGGCTGACGCTCAGCCTTTGATAATATTTCATCACTTCATCCATGTACAAAGCCTACAATGACTCTCAGATGCGACTCTTTAACATCGTCAAACAATTGTAAGAGATCCTACTTCATTGAGTACAATTCAATAGTTCTACTCACTCTTCTTTGTCTTTTAAATGGTTATAACTCCATTTTTGGGACTATGACCTTGTAAATGATCAAATCATTGTCAATCAAAGCATTGCTTCTTCATAATCACATCCATAGGTGTTTGTTTAGCCTCCATATGTTCTTCTCTCTACAACCCTAACTTTAGCCTCAAAAACTCCTATGGGATTCTAATAAGTACTAGAATTATGGAATATGGAATAATGCTTGTTTCTTACATTGGCTATCTGCTCCACCTTGGTAGCGTGCTTTATCACTTCAACAAGAGGCCTAACATGCTGACGGTCAACCTTTGACAATATTTTATCACTTCATCCATGTACAAAGCGTACAGTGGCTCTCTAATGCGGCTCTTTAACATCGTCATGCAATTGTAAGAGATCCAAATCCATTGAGAGTACTTCAACTGTTCTATTCATCCACCTTTGTCTTTTGAATGGTTATAACTCCGTTTTTTTTACTATCAGCTTGTAAATGGCCAAATCCTTGTCAATCAAAGCATTGCTTCATCATATTCACATCCATAGGTGTTGGTTTAGTCTCAATATGTTTTTCTTGTTACAATCTCAACTTCACCCTCAGAAACTCCTATAGGATTCTAAAAAGTACCAGAATTGTGGGATAAGGAATAATGCTTGTTTCTTACCTTGTCTATATCATCCACCTTGGTAGAATGCTTTATCACTTCAACAAGAGTCTTAACAGGCTGACGCTCACCCTTTGACTATATTTCATCACTTCATCCATGTACAAAGCCTACAATGGCTCTATGATGCGGTTCTTTAACATCGTCAAGCAATTATAAGAGGTCCAACTCCATTGAGTACACTTCAACAGTTCTATTCACTCTCCTATGTCTTTTGAATGATTATAACTCCGTTTTTAGGACTATTAACTTGTAAATGGCCAAATCCTTGTCAATCAAAGCATTGCTTCTCATATTCACATCCATAGGTGTTGGTTTAGCCTCAATATGTTCTTCTTGCTACAAGCTCAACTTCACCCTCAGAAACTCATATGGGTTAAGGAATAATGCTTGTTTCTAACCTTGGCTATATCCTCCACCTTGGTAGCATGTTTTATCACTTCAAGAAGAGTCCTAACAGGCTGACACTTAGCCTTTGACAATATTTCATCACTTCATCCATGTATAATGCCTACAATGGCTCTCGGATGCGGCTTTTTAACATCGTCAAGAAATTGTAAGAGATCCATCTCCATTGAGTTCACTTCAAACATTCTATTCACTCTCCTTTGTCTTTTGAATTGTTATAACTCCTTTTTTGGGACTATCAACTTGTAAATGGCCAAATCCTTCTCAATCAAAGCATTGCTTCTTCATATTCACATCCACTGGTGTTGGTTTAGCCTCAATATGTTTTCTTGCTACAAGCCTAAGTTCACCCTCAGAAACTCCTATAGGATTCTAGGAAGTACCAGAATTGTGGCATAAGGAATAATGGTTGTTTCTTACCTTGGCTATATCCTCCACCTTGGTAGCATGCTTTATCACTTCAATAAGTGTCCTAATAGGCTGACGCTCACCCTTTGAAAATATTTCATCACTTCATCCATGTACAAAGCCTACAATGGCTCTCTGATGCGGCTCTTTAACATCGTCAATTAATTGTATGAGATCCAACTCCATTGAGTCCACCTCAACAGTTATATTCATTCTCTTTTGTCTTTTGAATGGTTATAACTCCGTTTTTTGGACTATGACCTTGTAAATGGTCAAATCCTTTTCAATCAAAGCATTGCTTCTTCATATTCACATCTATAGTTGTTTGTTGAGCCTCAATATGTTTTTCTTGTTACAATCTCAACTTCAGCCTCAGAAACTCCTATAGGATTCTAAGAAATAGAAGAATTGTGGGATAAGGAATAACGCTTGTTTCTTACCTTGGCTATATCATCCACCTTGTTAGCATGCTTTATCACTTCAACAAGAGTCCTAATAGGCTGACGGTCAACCTTTGACAATATTTCATCACTTCATCCATGTACAAAGCGTACAAAGGCTCTCTAATGCGGCTCTTTAACATCGTCACACAATTGTAAGAGATCCAATTCCATTAAGTGTACTTCAACAGTTCTTTTCACTCTCCTTTGTCTTTCGAATGGTTATAACTCTGTTTTTTGGATTATCAGCTTGTAAATGGCCAAATTCTTGTCAATCAAAGCATTGCTTCTTCATATTCACATCCGTAGGTGTTTGTTCAGCCTCAATATGTTCTTCTCTCTACAACCCTAACTTTAGCCTCAAAAACTCATATGGGATTCTAATAAGTAATAGAATTATGGAATATGGAATAATGCTTGTTTCTTACATTGGCTATCTGCTCCACCTTGGTAGCGTGCTTTATCACTTCAAAAAGACCGAGCTGGACGCTGAGAGGAGATTGCACTCGGGCAAGAGCACTCGACCACGTCCACTCGACCACCAAACCGAGCTCAGGCAACCGAGTCTGAGGATCCAAAGCCTGAAGCAACACCACTCGATCACACCACTCGACCAGAGGAGCCCGAGCTCAAGGCAGCCGACCTAAGGACTTTAGTTTATTTTATCTTTTTGTACTAGGGTTTCTGACCTAGAGTATTTATACTCTTATTAGGTCAGCAGCCGCAAAAGATATACGTTTTTATTCTCTTTGTTCTCTGAAAACCTCTCTAGATCTATCTAATTTTGTATTTGCAATTACTTCGGATCCTTTGATACTTTTTAGTTTATTTCTTCTATTCCTTCTTCATCTCAATCTCTAGATTATGATTATGGAAACTATTTCATTTTCTGGGTTTATGATTCTGATTATGAAGTCTGAGTAGTGAATTAGGGTTCTTGAGGATTGGTTAGATCTGGGTTATGATTCATGGTGGTTCTAGTAGATTTAGGGTTCTAAGGCTTAAGATCTCTTCTGGGTTAGCTATTTCTAATGCTGATTCCCTGTACACCCACTTGGGATCTGATCTTGGTGTTTCCTTGCACATCACTTGTGAAACACCTGATCTGCTAATACCAGAGATCTGGAGCTTCTTTCCAATGATTGATCTAGGATCATAGGAAAGCAAGTTGTAGTTTGACATTTATGAGCTGTTTCTTAATGCTTATTCTCTTTATGTTTCATTGGAATCCTATCTGAGTGTTACTGACAGTCAATGGGGCATAGGTGTGGATTCCAAGATTAGGAAGTTTAGAGAATCTGGTGATAGATGTAACTGGGAAGCGGATCTATCACTCTGATGATGCTCATAGTTAGGAGATCCCTTCTATGAAGTTGTTTATGAAGTCACTAGTGTTCACCATGAAGAATATCAGATCTAGAACTCATCCTTAGGACCTTTTCTCATCCTGATTGTTTTTTACTTTTTGATACTCTGTTTTCCTGTTCTTAGCTTGCTCTGTTTCTGTTTCTATTCTCTTTTGCTGTTAAGAATCTTTGTTTCTAGTTTCTTTTACTGTTTATTAGTTCTTGTTTTAGTTGTTTCACCCTGTTACTTCCAACCTTTCTATTTAGCTTGAATTAGATAGATTTGCTACATCCTGATTGCCTACAATAGTCCCGATTGGATTCGATAGCCCTTTGTGCTACAATTTGGGCAATAGGTAGCTTTAGGTGTAAAAACCTAGTTATCAATTTGGCGCCGTTGCCAGTTGGGATCTAATTGTTTCATTTAGGATTGCAAAACTTCTGAGATCAAGTTCTTTTCTTTTTACTTTGTTACTCACTTGTTGGTTTCAATCTGTTTCAGGTACCACTCGATTGCATAAGCTCGGACACAGAGCTCGGACGCACCACTCGGTCAGAAGCTCGAGTTCAGTGCCTCGCATCACTCCACTCGGTCAGTCAGGTCGAGTTCAGTCAGTCGAGCTCAAGGCATCTGAGGTATTCATCCGGTTCAGCACTCAGTCAGTCTACTCGGTCACTGTGGTCGAGCTACTCATCATTTCGCACCACTCGGTCATCCAAGTCGAGTGCAGCATCCCGAGTTCAGTTTTCCTCTATGCAAACACGGTCAAAAGGTCATCATAATCTCCTGAGGTATCAAGACAATATCAACCAGTTACCTAGGATTTTGAGAGGTCAGAGGGACCAGCCAGAGGGTAATCAACCAGACACCGACAATATGGATAATCCACAAGCTCAGAATGAGCAACCGGCTCAACAAAGAAGGACAATAGGCGCAGGAGATGCACCTAATACACACACACAAAGGCAAGGTATCGTGCCACCAACCGTTCAGAACAACAACTTTGAAATAAAGAGTGGTCTGATATCTATGGTTCAAGGAAACAAATTCCACGGTCTACCAATGAAGGATCCATTGGATCACCTAGACGAATTCGACAGGCTCTGCAGCCTCACCAAAATCAACGGTGTTTCTGAAGACGGGTTCAAGCTACGTCTGTTTCCGTTCTCTTTAGGCGACAAGGCACATCTATGGGAGAAAACACTTCCTCATGGATCCATTACATCTTGGGATGACTGCAAAAAGGCATTCTTGGCTAAGTTTTTCTCCAACTCAAGAACAGCAAGGCTAAGGAATGAGATATCAGGATTTGCTCAGAAAAATGGTGAAACATTCTGCGAAGCATGGGAAAGATTCAAAAGCTACAGCTCACAGTGTCCTCATCAAGGGTTCAGCAATGAGTCACTGTAAAGTACTTTGTACCGTGGCGTGTTACCAAAATTCAGAATGTTGCTTGATACAGCCAGCAATGGCAACTTTCTCAATAAAGATGTTGTTGAAGGATGGGAGCTAGTAGAGAACTTGGCACAATCAGATGGCACCTACAGTGAGGAATATGATAGAACACCAAGGGGAACTTCTGATTTGGAGGATAAGCACAGAAAGGAGATCAGGGCTCTAAATGAGAAGATTGACAAGCTCCTTCTAGGTCAGCAGCAGAAACATGTCCATTATATCTCTGAAGAAGAAATGGCACAGATTCAAGAAGGGGAGCCTGATCAGATGGAGGAAGTTAGTTACATTCATAACCAAGGTGGCTACAACAAAGGGTTTGTTAACTACAAGGCAAACCCCAATCTGTCCTACAGGAGTAACAATGTTGCAAATCCACAGGATCAGGTCTATTCACCCCAGCAACAAGCTCAAAACAAACCTTTCATTCCTTACAACCAGAACCAAGGTTATGCTCCTAAACAGCAATTCCAGAACAACTACAACCAGCAACCAGTTCCTAATGCACCACCAGGATTTCCTTCTCAGAATTCACAACCCAACAATGCTTCAGTGGAACAAATGCTCCAACAATTACTTCAGGGGCAAGCTACTTGTGTCATGGAACAGGCAAAGAGGTTTTCTGAGATAAGAAATCAAGTGGATTCAAACTGCAATGCTCTGAATGCAAAGATGGAAGCAATGAACTCACGGTTGTTGTTTTTGGAGAACAAAGGAGCATCTACATCATCTACTCAACATCCAGGTCAGTTACCTGGAAAAGCTGTTCAGAACCCCAAGGATTATGCTCATGTTAATACAATCCACATCGCTTAGGACAGTGAGATTCAAGAAGGGGAGGATTACAATCAAAAAGCAGAAAAATCTGAAACTCCAAAGCCTGCACTCGGTCTATGCACTCGATCAGAGGCCCGAGCTCAAGGAGAAAACAACAGTAATCAAACTCGGCCACCAAACCGAGCTGATGTGACCGAGCTCAAGGGTAAAGTTGTTCAAGAAGAGAAAAGGGTACCTTATATTCCCCCTCCTTATGTCCCCAAGATTCTTTTCCCTGGGAGATTCAAGCAGGAACTCTTGGAGAAGGCTACAGCTGATCTTAAAAGTGCAGTGGACAAGCTTGAGCAGATCATGCCTTTGGAAACTATATTGTCCATTATCCCCATACAGGAGAAAATCCTCCGAGAAGAACTGCTGAGGAGAAAGATGAAGGTTGATAGTGTGAAGGAAGTGAAATATGATTGCAAGGCAGTCATAGGAGAGAGGGTGATCAAGGATAAGCTTGAAGACCCAGGTTCATTCACCCTTCCTTGCTCCATAGGTACTTTAAATTTTAAAAGTAGCCTCTGTGACCTGGGAGCCGCTGTTAGCCTGATGCCCCAGTCCATAGCTCATAAGCTGAAGGTACAAGACTTCAAGCCTTGCCACATCACCCTAGTACTAGCTGATGGTGCAACAAGGATCCCACAGGGAATGCTGAAAGATCTTCCCGTGAAGATAGGTGAGGTAACAGTTCTTGCTGATTTTGTGGTTTTGGAGTTGGATGAAGGACCAGCAGATCCACTGATTCTTGGAAGGCCATTCTTGGCAACTGCTGGAACAGTGATAGATGTGAAAGGAGGTAAGATTGCTCTTAACCTAGCTGACAATCTCAAGATGGAGTTTGACATCAATGAGGATAGGAAAAGGGCAACTATTGAAGGACAAGTTTTCACCTTAAAAGAACTTGTCCACAATGATGAAGTTTTGACAACCAACCTACTTGGGGAAACCTCTAAGGAAGATCTGTTTGACAAGGGTGCTGAAACAAGTTTGGAGGAAGCTCTGGAACAAGCTGGAATTCCTAACTCGACTAATCAAACCAAGTTAGCCCCTCAAATAGTTCTTCCCAAACAGCTGGATCCAACAGAATGGGTGAAGCTCCAGGATAAGGCTGAAAGGCAAGATGAAGCTATCAAAGCTTTGAATAGTATTGTGGAAAACTACAAAGGCAAGTAACAAGTCTGCTCTATGAGAAAGGTGAATCCAAGCCTCAGTGTTTCAAGATGAATACGTCCTCAATCTGTTTCACCGCGATCAACAAAAGAAGGAATGAAGTTGAATGGTTCAGAGAGGTAGACTATCCTCAGCAGCAAGAGGAAGACTATTTTAATGAAGAATATGTGGAAAACAACTATGATGATCCTTCAAGGGATCATGTCCTGTTTGATGATCAAGAAGACCAGGAAGCAAGGAGGATTTCAGTTCCTCCACCTCATCCTCCATAGAAAGCACTGTAAGGAAGTCAAGCTTAGTGACTTTAAACAAGCTCACTTGGGAGGAAGTCCCATGACTATCTTTGTAAATACTTTTCATTTAAGTTTAGTTCATTTCTGTTATTTTTAATAAGTTTTCTACCTAGTCTTGTTGGCAAGAGACTGTAGGGATAGGTTGATTGAGAAAGAGTGATGTTGTGACAAGGTGAACCACTCGGTGTAGTCCACTCGGTCAAGCCACATCGAGCTCAAGGGACCGAGTTCAAGCCACAATCCAGGTTAGGACTCGATTGATCAAACTCGGTCAAGCCAAACCGAGTAGTCAACATTTGGACTCGGCCGGTCAACTCGACCAAGGTTGACCGAGCTTGGTCAACGAGTCAACATTTCTTCCCTCCTCTTGCATGAATTTGAATTTGAAAATAGATCTAGATTCAAATTTGAATCCACTCGGCCGCTCCACTCGTTTAGGGACCACATGTTTGTCCTTTTGTCCCCTTTCACTCCCAAAAACCTCTTTAAAACTCCCTCATGCGCTCCTCTCTTACATTCATCCTCACACTCTACGTTTTACATAGATACTCTCTCTAGAATCTCAAAGTTTTCTCAACAAATTTTCATAAAAATTTCAAACTCGATTTAGCCAAACCGAGTTCATCATCACGAGCTCACACCTTCTAGGCACTAACTCGGTTTAGCTCTCATTTGCACTCGGTTTCATCAAGTAAGTTTCTCTAATCGATTTGTTTCACGTTTCTGGGTTTGATGTTCTTGATGTTCTTGATGTTCTTGAGCATTCTTCAAGCCAAATCGTTTAAAAACTGCTTAAAACCAAGTTTCTTATGATCTTAATCTCTTAAAACCGATTGATTAATGTTTTGAATACATATTGGTGCATCTAGAAGTGATTTAAGAGAAGTTTAGGCATTGAATATTTGAAAATTTTCTGAGTTTTCTGGGTTTAGAACTTGAATGTTCTTGAGTAGAATTTGAATTTACTAGCTCACATGTTTCTAAAACTTACAACTTCCATGCATTCACCATATTCGAAGTTGTTTAAACATTTTGAATGAGATTCTGATAAATGTTCTTAGATGAGCATGAGCTATGCATTAGAAACTTGATATTACCTAGAAACGGAACTTTGAATATAGAGATGAAGTGTGTTTTAAAGGGATTATATGATTCGTATATGCTTGTTTGTTATGAACATTGACTCGTTTACATGCACTCGGTCACCAAGGCGAGTAAGCACACTCGGTCTGGTAACCCGAGCTCGAGGCATCGAGCTTGAACATTTTCCTTGGTATTTAGGATCAAGCTCGGTTGGACTTGGCCGAGTGCATGGCACCGAGTTCATTAAAAACGTTATCTAATGCCTCTTTGATTAATGCGTTTCAGGTACCTAACTGCAATGGAACAAAGCGCTTTGAGGAGACAACAAGCACAGGCCTTGGCAAGAAGTTTCTCAGCTGTTAGAGGAACTATCAAGCACCCAACCAGAGAAGAAGAGGATGTTATCAAGCTGTACTCGAAAAATAAGAAGGATATAGCAAGAGGGAAGCGCCCAGAACTGGTTGATGAAGACTCAGAAATGGAAGTTGAGGGTGATGAAACTGCTATGGAGGTTGAGCCTCCAAGTGAGGAGAGGAAAAACACTAGAGGGACTAGGAGAAAAGCAACAACTGAGGAAGAGCGCTATGAAGCTCTTATGGCAATGCGTTTTGGAGGAACAAGGTATCCACATCCAGAAACGATGGAAGCACTTGGAATAGCAAGGGATGTGGAGTACTTGTTTGAAAAATACAATCTCAAAACTTTCATGGAGATGACACATGCTGGTTATAAGGAAGAAACGTGCCAATTCCTAGCTTCGCTAAGCTTCCACATTTATGAGAACTCTGAAGAAGCAGAACAAGACAACCAGAACCCGGAAGAGTTGGCTTCATAACGTTCGAAGTACATGAAGTAGGGTATCTGCTCTACATAAGTCAGCTGGATGGGGTCTTCAATTTCCCAACAGGAGACAACACACTTCAGAACTATGATAAAGAAGACTGCAAGCACTTTGGGGAATAATAGCAGAAGGGGATGGATATTCATCATCTAGGAGTAAGGCTGCTCAAATCAGGAGCCCTGTAATCAGGTATGCACATAAGGCACTTGCAAGCACATTCTTTGCAAGAAGAGTCACTGGGAATGTGAACCAAGGAGAGCTCCAGATGTTAGATACTGCGCTTCTTGAAAGACTCAATGATGAAAGAGGAAGGAAAATCTTTCAAGGGGACAAGGCAAATGTGGGGAATACCCTACTTCTGCTATTACAGCTAATGTGGTATAGGGATTGGGCAAACATGCTGCACAAGAAGAGAAGCTGTGGAGATTTGGTAGTTGGGGGTGTCATCACTCCAATCCTTTTGGCAGCTGAAGTACCACTACAAACAGAGCCATATCAACCTGAATGGCTAGATGTACCTAATCTGATCAAGCAGCATATTCTGGACAGAAAAAGGATTCAAGGAGGTCATTTATACCAGTTCACTCACCCCTCAGCTGGACCAAGCAGAATCAAGCTCCCAAGTGAACATTTCACTCAGATTGCAAGGCCAGGGGGGGTAGAGTTCTGTCCACCAATAGAAGCTTTGTATAACCAGGATGAGTAGGTTCCAATCAGAGCAACAAGAGTTGCAGAGGAAGAACAAGAAGGAGATGAATCCTATTTCTTTGATGAAGAACCTCCAGCTAGAACTCTGAAGGAAGCAAACAGGAGACGTCCAGACCAAGATACACCAAAGAAAGCATGGAGGCCTACACGGACTCCTTCTTTCAGAACTGAGGTACAACTCCACTCTTCACCATTGTCTATACCATTCATATTTAGTTTCTTCTTATTGTTTTTCATTCTCATACCTTCCTTTGAATCTTTTATTACACAAGGGACTGTGTAATTCAAGTTTGGGGGAGGGTTTGAGATGCATTTGATATCTTTCACTGTTTTCTTATTTCAAATTTTGCATATTGAGTCTGCATAACATGTCATCTATTTGCATAAGAAAAACCATAAAAATTTGAAAAATTTCAGAAAAGCATTCCACAAAAACAGCGTGTTCATGTAGATCGCATTCATGTTTAGGATTGAGTCTAGATGCATTTCATATAGATTTATGCATCTGCATAGGGGACTAGGATGATAAAAGCCTTGTAAGCATGCTGGTTTATGAAATAGTCTCAATGCCCTAGTTAATAGTTGTCTAATGCATTCATATAAGTCTGAAGCATAAGACCGCACCATGCCTAGATTGCATTGTTTGACATTTAGTTTTGGCTGAAGCATGTCTTGATCTGATATCATCCCCTATCTATTAGAACCTTAAACTGAATTGCAATTATCATGTCTATGCCTTTGATTTGAACTCATGGATACCCTATACATATTTGGATTCTCTTACTCTTTTCACCACCCTTGTGAATCCAAATAGCTGATTCCCATCATTGGAACAGTTTCCCCTACCTTTAACCTTGACCTTCCTTTCAAGCCAACAATACTCTATCTGTGAATGTGAGGCCTATTTCAGGATTGAGCTTTGTAGAAAGTGTTAGGTCTGTGCCGACAAGAACGGTTTCTCATACATATAGTTCTGGTTCATAACCTTTGAGCTAGATAGAACTAGGTGGGGAACTGAACTGTGGTTAGGAGGATAGACTGGAATTTAGAATAGGGGATTGAGCTCGGTTGTATAAGCTCGGTTAGGAGACCGAGTTCACACCTTGAGTTAACTAAACCGAGCTTGAGTTTTATTTTGGAATTCAAAGGGGAAGAAAAGAAGAGAAAGGGAAGAAAAGAAGTTCTGGGAAAAGGTCTAAGTTGAAAATAAGAAAGCTGCTCTAGTAAAGGATTTGGGATTTGAAAAAAAAAAGAAAAAGAAATGCATAGGCTCAGAAAGAATAAAAAGGAAAGAAAGGCAAAAAGCCTGAAGTGTCTTAATGAATAAGAAGAATAGAAGAGCCTTAGTTTTAAAAGAACCCAATCCGCTAGCATAAGCAAGAAACACAAGAACCCTTTTCCTTAAAATAAATGGCAAAAGAAAGAAGAATGAGTTGATCCAAAGAGGATTCATGGCAGAAAAGTGTCTAAGGGTAGAATTAGGATCATCTTCTGGGTTTAGGATTAGGTGGTAGCAGGATCTTTGTATATGGGATGGGTAGATGAGAAATTGTTCTTGTATGCATCGGTTGGCTATCTTACCTTTAGCCTTCTCCTAAAGCTCAGTCTATTCAAGAGAGACCCATGTTACCTACTGTTCAAACCTGTTACAAAAGGGGCCATCTTTGCCTCTTAACCTTTCCCTTAGCCAAATGAGTTCACTGAAATTGCATTGACTTGATTCATGGTTACAGAATTAATGAATGTTAAAGGGAATGATTGATTTGATTGCATGTGTAGGTTAAGGCTAGTGTCAGATTTGTTCTGAAGGGTATGGTTAAAGTTTTAAAAGTAAGGTTTACTAGTTAATGCATTCTAGAACTACTAACTAGGACCTTGATGCTACTTCCTTTATCAGCATGTTTTGGCTCTGAGTCCCAGCATGTCATCAACTTCACCAGCTTATATCTTATATGTTTGCTTGAGGGCAAGCAAAGACTAAGTTTGGGGGAGTTGATGTCTCTGCATTTTACCACTTTTAAACTTGCATTTCCATCCATTTTAGCATAGTTTCATCACTAGTTTCACTCCATATCTATCCATTTCATTCATATAGGTTACTTGATAGGTTTACTTTAGTTTTGCATACATTTTGCATGTTGGAGTTATCTTTCAGGTGTTTTGGATGTTTGCTGGAGATCAAGGAACATGGAGACACAAGCTCGGTGTGAAGACTCGACTTCAAGACCGAGCTAATGACCAAGACCAACATGCACTCGACCAAGACCACTCGACTTGAAGCCAGACCGAGTGCAAATCAATCCACCAATCCAACTCGGTTACACGCACTCGACTTCAAGACCGAGCTGGAGGCTGAGAGGAGATTGCACTCGGGCAAGAGCACTCGACCACGTCCACTCGACCACCAAACCGAGCTCAGGCAACCGAGTCTGAGGATCCAAAGCCTGAAGCAATACCACTCGATCACACCACTCGACCAGAGGAGCCAGAGCTCAAGGCAGCCGACCTAAGGACTTTAGTTTATTTTGTTTTTTTGTACTAGGGTTTATGACCTAGAGTATTTATACTCTTATTAGGTCAGCAGCCGCAAAAGATATATGTTTTTATTCTCTTTGTTCTCTGAAAACCTCTCTAGATCTATCTAATTTTGTATTTGCAATTACTTCTGATCCTTTGATCCTTTTTAGTTTATTTCTTCTATTCCTTCTTCATCTCAATCTCTAGATTATGATTATGGAAACTATTTCATTTTCTGGGTTTATGATTCTGATGATGAAGTCTGAGTAGTGAATTAGGGTTCTTGAGGATGGGTTAGATCTGGGTTATGATTCATGGTGGTTCTAGTAGATTTAGGGTTCTAAGGCTTAAGATCTCTTCTGGGTTAGCTATTTCTAATGCTGATTCCCTGTACACCCACTTGGGATCTGATCTTGGTGTTTCCTTGCATATCACTTGGGAAACACCAGATCTGCTAATACCAGAGATCTAGAGCTTCTTTCCAATGATTGATCTAGGATCATAGGAAAGCAAGTTGTAGTTTGACAGTTATGAGATGTTTCTTAATGCTTATTCTCTTTATGTTTCATTGGAATCCTATCTGAGTGTTACTGACAGTCAATGGGGCATAGGTGTGGATTCCAAGATTAGGAAGTTTAGAGAATCTGGTGATAGATGTAACTGGGAAGTGGATCTATCACTCTGATGATGCTCATAGTTAGGGGATCCCTTCTATGAAGTTGTTTATGAAGTCACTCGTGTTCACCATGAAGAATACCAGATCTAGAACTCATCCTTAGGACCTTTTCTCATCCTAATTGTTTTCTACTTTTTGATACTATGTTTTCCTGTTCTTAGCTTGCTCTGTTTCTGTTTCTATTCTCTTTTGCTGTTATGAATCTTTGTTTCTAGTTTCTTTTACTGTTTATTAGTTCTTGTTTTAGTTGTTTCACCCTGTTACTTCCAACTTTTCTTTTTGGCTTGAATTAGATAGATTTGCTACATCCTGATTGCATACAATAGTCCCGATTGGATTCGATAGCCCTTTGTACTACAATTTGTGCAATAGGTAGCTTTAGGTGTAAAAACCTAGTTATCAATTCTCATATTCACATCCATAGGTGTTGGTTTAGCCTCAATATGTTCTTCTTGCTACAAGCTCAACTTCACCCTCAGAAACTCCTATGGGTTTCTAGGAAGTACCAGAATTGTGGGATAAGGAATAATGCTTGTTTCTAACCTTGGCTATATCCTTCACCTTGGTAGCATGTTTTATCACTTCAACAAGAGTCCTAACAGACTGACACTTAGTCTTTGACAATATTTCATCACTTCATCCATGTTTAATGCCTACAATGGCTCTAGGATGCGGCTTTTTAACATCATCAAGAAATTGTAAGAGATCCATCTCCATCGAGTTCACTTCAAACATTCTATTCACTCTCCTTTGTCTTTTGAATTGTTATAACTCCTTTTTTAGGACTATCAACTTGTAAATGGCCAAATCCTTCTCAATCAAAGCATTGCTTCTTCATATTCACATCCACAGGTGTTGGTTTAGCCTCAATATGTTTTCTTGCTACAAGCCTAAGTTCACCCTCAGAAACTCCTATAGGATTCTAGGAAGTACCAGAATTGTGGAATAAGGAATAATGGTTGTTTCTTACCTTGGCTATATCCTCCACCTTGGTAGCATGCTTTATCACTTCAATAAGAGTCCTAACAGGCTGACGCTCACGCTTTGTATTTCATCACTTCATCCATGTACAAAGCCTACAATGGCTCTCTGATGCGACTCTTTAACATCGTCAATTAATTGTATGAGATCCAACTCCATTGAGTCCACTTCAACAGTTATATTCATTCTCTTTTGTCTTTTGAATGGTTATAACTCCGTTTTTTGGAATATTACCTTGTAAATGGTCAAATCCTTTTCAATCAAAGCATTGCTTTTTCATATTCACATCTATAGTTGTTTGTTGAGCCTCAATATGTTTTTCTTGTTACAATCTCAACTTCAGCCTCAGAAACTCATATAGGATTCTAAGAAATAGAGGAATTGTGGGATAAGGAATAACGCGTGTTTCTTACCTTGGCTATATCATCCACCTTGGTAGCATGCTTTATCACTTCAACAAGAGTCCTAACAGGCTGACGGTCAACCTTTGACAATATTTCATCACTTCATCCATGTACAAAGCGTACAAAGGCTCTCTAATACGGCTCTTTAACATTGTAATGCAATTGTAAGAGATCCAATTCCATTAAGTGTACTTCAACAGTTCTTTTCACTCTCCTTTGTCTTTCGAATGGTTATAACTCTGTTTTTTGGACTATCAGCTTGTAAATGGCCAAATTCTTGTCAATCAAAGCATTGCTTCTTCATATTCACATCCGTAGGTGTTTGTTTAGCCTCAATATGTTCTTCTCTCTACAACCCTAACTTTAGCCTCAAAAACTCCTATGGGATTCTAATAAGTACTACAATTATGGAATATGTAATAATGCTTGTTTCTTACATTGGCTATCTGCTCCACCTTGGTAGCGTGCTTTATCACTTCAACAAGAGTCCTAACATGCTGACGGTCAACCTTTGACAATATTTCATCACTTCATCCATGTACAAAGCGTACAGTGGCTCTCTAATGCGGTTCTTTAACATCGTCATGCAATTGTAAGAGATCCAAATCCATTGAGTGTACTTCAACTGTTCTATTCACTCTCCTTTGTCTTTTAAATGGTTATAACTCTGTTTTTTGGACTATCAGCTTGTAAATGGCCAAATCCTTGTCAATCAAAGCCTTGCTTCATCATATTCACATCCATAGGTGTTGGTTTACCCTCAATATGTTTTTCTTATTACAATCTCAACTTCACCCTCAGAAACTCCTATAGGATTCGAAAAAGTACCAGAATTGTGGGATAAGGAATAATGCTTGTTTCTTACCTTGTCTATATCATCCACCTTGGTAGAATGCTTTATCACTTCAACAAGAGTCTTAACAGGCTGACGCTCACCCTTTGACTATATTTCATCACTTCATCCATGTACAAAGCCTACAATGGCTCTATGATATGGCTCTTTAACATCATCAAGCAATTGTAAGAGATCCTACTTCATTGAGTACAATTCAATAGTTCTACTCACTCTTCTTTGTCTTTTGAATGGTTATAACTCCGTTTTTGGGACTATGACCTTGTAAATGATCAAATCATTGTCAATCAAAGCATTGTTTCTTCATATTCACATCCATAGGTGTTTGTTTAGCCTCCATATGTTCTTCTCTCTACAACCCTAACTATAGCCTCAAAAACTCCTATGGGATTCTAATAAGTACTAGAATTATCGTATATGGAATAATGCTTGTTTCTTACATTGGCTATCTGCTCCACCTTGGTAGCGTGCTTTATCACTTCAACAAGAGTCCTAACATGCTGAAGGTCAACCTTTGACAATATTTCATCACTTTATCCGTGTACAAAGTGTACAGTGGCTCTCTAATGCGGCTCTTTAACATCGTCATGCAATTGTAAGAGATCCAAATCAATTGAGTGTACTTCAACTGTTCTATTCGTCCTCCTTTGTCTTTTGAATGGTTATAACTCCGTTTTTTGGACTATCAGCTTGTAAATGGCCAAATCCTTGTCAATCAAAGCATAGCTTCATCATATTCACATCCATAGGTGTTGGTTTAGCCTCAATATGTTTTTCTTGTTACAATCTCAATTTCACCCTCAGAAACTGCTATAGGATTCTAAAAAGTACCAGAATTGTGGATAAGGAATAATGCTTGTTTCTTACCTTGTCTATATCATCCACCTTGGTAGAATGCTTTATCAATTCGACAAGAGTCTTAACAGGCTGACGCACAGCCTTTGACAATATTTCATCACTTAATCCATGTAAAAAGCCTACAATGGCTCTCTGATGCGGCTCTTTAACATCGTCAAGCAATTGTAAGAGATCCAACTTCATTGAGTATAATTCAACAGTTCTATTCACTCTTCTTGATCTTTTGAATGGTTATAACTTCGTTTTTGGGGACTATGACCTTGTAAATGATCAAATCATTGTCAATCAAAGCATTGTTTCTTCATATTCATGTCCATTGGTGTTTGTTTAGCCTCAATATGTTCTTTTTGCTACAAGCTCAACTTCACCATCAGAAACTCTTATGGGTTTCTAGGAAGTACCAGAATTGTGGGATAAGGAATAATGCTTGTTTCTAACCTTGGCTATATCCTCCACCTTGGTAGCATGTTTTATCACTTCATCCATGTACAAAGCCTACAATGGCTCTCTGAGGCGGCTCTTTAACATCGTCAAGCAATTGTAAGAGATACAACACCATTGAGTACACTTCAACAGTTATATTCACTCTCCTTTATCTCCTGAATGGTTATATCTGCGTTTTTGGGACTATGACCTTGTAAATGGTCAAATCCTTTTCAATCAAAGCCTTGCTTCTTCATATTCACATCCATAGGTGTTTATTGAGCCTCACTAATGCTTGTTTCTTACCTTGGCTATATCATCCACCTTGGTAGCATGCTTTATCAGTTCAACAAGAGTCCTAACAGGCTGACGCACAGCCTTTGACAATATTTCATCACTTCATCCATGTAAAAAGCCTAAAATGGCTCTCTGATGCGGCTCTTTAACATCGTCAAGCAATTGTAAGAGATCCAACTTCATTGAGTATAATTCAACAGTTCTATTCACTCTTCTTGATCTTTTGAATGGTTATAACTTCGTTTTTGGGGACTATGACCTTGTAAATGATCAAATCATTGTCAATCAAAGCATTGTTTCTTCATATTCACGTCCATAGGTGTTTGTTTAGCCTCAATAAGTTCTTCTTGCTACAAGCTCAACTTCACCATCAGAAACTCTTATGGGTTTCTAGGAAGTATCAGAATTGTGGGATAAGGAATAATGCTTGTTTCTAACCTTGGCTATATCCTCCACCTTGGTAGCATGTTTTATCACTTCAACAAGAGTCCTAACATGCTGACGGTCAACCTTTGACAATATTTCATCACTTCATCCATGTACAAAGCGTACAGTGGCTCTCTAATGCGGTTCTTTAACATCGTCATGCAATTGTAAGAGATCCAAATCCATTGAGTGTACTTCAACTGTTCTATTCACTCTCCTTTGTCTTTTGAATGGTTATAACTCTGTTTTTTGGACTATCAGCTTGTAAATGGTCAAATCCTTGTCAATCAAAGTCTTGCTTCATCATATTCACATCCATAGGTGTTGGTTTAGCCTCAATATATTTTTCTTGTTACAATCTCAACTTCACCCTCAGAAACTCCTATAGGATTCTTAAAAGTACCTGAATTATGGGATAAAGAATAATGCTTGTTTCTTACCTTTTCTATATCATCCACCTTGATAGAATGCTTTATCACTTCAACAAGAGTCTTAAAAGGCTGACGCTCACCCTTTGACTATATTTCATCACTTCATCCATGTACAAAGCCTACAATGGCTCTATGATATGGCTCTTTAACATCGTCAAGCAATAGTAAGAGGTCCAACTCTATTGAGTACACTTCAACAGTTCTATTCACTCTCCTATGTCTTTTGAATGATTATAACTCCGTTTTTAGGACTATTAACTTGTAAATGGCCAAATCCTTTTCAATCAAAGCATTGCTTCTCATATTCACAGCCATAGGTGTTGGTTTAGCCTCAATATGTTCTTCTTGCTACAAGCTCAACTTCACCCTCAGAAACTCCTATAGGTTTCTAGGAAGTACCAGAATTGTGGGATAAGGAATAATGCTTGTTTCTAACCTTGGCTATATCCTCCACCTTGGTAGCATGTTTTATCACTTCAACAAGAGTCCTAACAGGTTGACACTTAGCCTTTGACAATATTTCAACACTTCATCCATGTATAATGCCTACAATGGCTCTCGGATGTGGCTTTTTAACATCGTAAAGAAATTGTAAGAGATCCATCTACATTGAGTTCACTTCAAACTTCTATTCACTCTCCTTTGTCTTTTGAATGGTTATAACTCCTTCTTTGAGACTATCAACTTGTAAATGGCCAAATCCTTCTCAATCAAAGCATTGCTTTATCATATTTATATCCATAGGTGTTGGTTTAGCCTCAATATGTTTTTCTTGTTACAATCTCAACTTCACCCTCAGAAACTCCTATAGGATTATAAAAAGTACCAGAATTGTGGGATTAGGAATAATGCTTGTTTCTTACCTTGGCTATATCATCCACCTTGGTAGCATGATTTATCACTTCAACAAGAGTCTTAACAGGCTTACGCTCACCCTTTGATAATATTTCATCACTTCATCCATGTACAAAGCCTACAATGGCTTTCTGATGCGGCTCTTTAACATCGTCAATTAATTGTATGAGATCCAACTCCATTGAGTCCATTTCAACAGTTATTTTCATTCTCCTTTGTCTTTTGAATGGTTATAACTCCGTTTTTTGGACTATGACCTTGTAAATGGTCAAATCCTTTTCAATCAAAGCATTGCTTCTTCATATTCACATCAATAGTTGTTTGTTGAGCCTCAATATGTTTTTACCATGCCTAGATTGCATTGTTTGACATTTAGTTTTGGCTGAAGCATGTCTTGATCTGATATCATCCCCAATCTATTAGAACCTTAAACTGAATTGCAATTATCATGTCTATGCCTTTGATTTGAACTCATGGATACCTTATACATATTTGGATTCTCTTACTCTTTTCACCACCCTTGTGAATCCAAATAGCTTATTCCCATCATTGGAACAATTTCCCCTACCTTTAACCTTGACCTTCCTTTCAAGCCAACAATACTCTATGTGTGAATGTGAGGCCTATTTCAGGATTGAGCTTGGTAGAAAGTATTAGGTCTGTGCCGACAAGAATGGTTTCTCATATATATAGTTCTGGTTCACAATCTTTGAGCTACATAGAACTAGGTGGGGAACTGAACTGTGGTTAGAAGGATAGACTGGAATTTAGAATAGGGAATCTAGTTCGGATTGTATAAGCTCGTTTAGGGAACCGAGTTCACACCTCGAGTTCACCAGACCGAGCTTGAGTTTCATTTTGGGAATAAAAGAAAAGAAAAGAAGTTCTGGGAAAAGGTTTAAGCTGAAAGTAAAATAGCTGCTCTAGTAAAGGATTTGGGATTTGAAAAAGAAGAAAAGAAATGTGTAGGCTCAGGAAGATAGAAAATGAAAGAAAGGCAAAAAGCCTGAAGTGTCTTAATGAAAAAGGATAATAGAAGAGCCTCAGTTTTAAAGGAACCCAATCCGCTAGCATAAGCAAGAAAGCACAAGAACCCTTTTCCTTAGAATGAATAAATATAAAAAGAGGAATGAGTTGATCCAAAAAAGGATTCATGGCAGAAAGGTGCCTAAGGGTAGATTTAGGATCATCTTCTGGGTTTAAGATTAGGTGGTAGCAGAATCTTTGTATACGGGATGGGTAGATGAGAAATTATTCTTGTATGCATCGGTTGGCTAACTTACCTTTAGCCTTCTTCTAAAGCTCAGTCTATTCATGAGAGTCCCATGTTACCTACTGCTTAAACTTGTTGCAAAAAAAAGGGGCCATTTTTGCCTCTTGACCTTTCCCTTAGCCAAATGATTTCACTGAAATTGCAAAGACTTGATTCATGGTTACAGAATTAATGAATGTAAAAGGGAATGATTGATTTGATTGCATGTGTAGGTTAAGGCTGGTGTCAGGTTTGTTCTGAAGGGTATGGCTAAAGTTTTAAAAGTAAGGTTTGCTTGTTAATGCATTCTAGAACTACTAACTAGGACCTTGATGCTACTTCCTTTAGCAGCATGTTTTGGCTCTGAGTCCCAGCATGTCATCAACTTCACCAGCTTATATCTTATATGTTTGCTTGAGGGCAAGCAAAGACTAAGTTTGAGGGCATTTTACCACTTCTAAACTTGCATTTCCATCCATTTTAGCATAGTTTCATCACTAGTTCCACTCCATATCTATCCATTTCATTCATATAGGTTACATGATAGGTTTGCTTTAGTTTTGCATACATATTGCAAATTGGAGCTATCTTTCAGGTGTTTTGGATGTTTGTTGGAGATCAAGGAACATGGAGACACAAGCTCGGTGTGAAGACTCGACCTCATGACCGAGCTAAGGACCAAGACCAGCATGCACTCGACCAAGACCACTCGACTTGGAGTTAGACCGAGTGCAAACCAATCCACCAACACCACTCGATCACATGCACTTGGTCGTCTGACCGAGCTGAAGGCAAAGAGGAGTTAGCACTCGGCCAAGAGCACTCGACCACGTCCACTCGACCACCAAACCGAGCTCTTGCAACCGAGTCTGAGGATACAAAGCCTGAAGAAACACCACTCGACCACACCACTCGACCAGAGGAACCCGAGCTCAAGGCCGACCTAAGGACTTTAGTTTGTTTTGTCTTTTTGTACTAGGGCTTTTGACCTAGAGTATTTATACTCTAATGAGGTCAGTAGCCGCATAATACGTTTTTATTCTCTTTGTTCTCTGAAAACCTCTCTAGATCTATCTGATTTTGTATTTGCAATTACTTCTGATCCTTTGATCCTTTTTAGTTTATTTCTTCTATTCCTTCTTCATCTCAATCTCTAGATTATGATTATGGAAACTATTTCATTTTCTGGGTTTTTGATTTTGATGATGAAGTCTGAGTAGTGATTTAGGGTTCTTGAGGATGGGTTAGATCTGGGTTATGATTCATGGTGATTCTAGTAGATTTAGGGTTCTAAGGCTTAAGATCTCTTCTGGGTTAGCTGTTTCTAATGCTGATTCCCTGTACACCCACTTGGAATCTGATCTTGGTGTTTCCTTGCACATCACTTGTGAAACACCAGATCTGCTAATACCAGAGATCTGGAGCTTCTTTCCAATGAATGATCTAGGATCATAGGAAAGCAAGTTGTAGTTTGACATTTATGAGCTGTGTTCTTAATGCTTATTCTCTTTATGTTTCATTGGAATCCTATCTGAGTGTTAGTGACAGTCAATGGGGCATAGGTGTGGATTCCAAGATTGGGAAGTTTAGAGAATCTGGTGACAGATGTAACTGGGAAGTGGATCTATCACTCTGACGATGCTCATAGTTAGGAGATCCCTTCTATGAAGTTGTTTATGAAGTCACTAGTGTCCACCATGAAGAATACCAGATCTAGAACTCATCCTTAGAACCTTTTCTCATCCTGATTGTTTTCTACTTTTTGATACTCTGTTTTCCTGTTCTTAGCTTGCTCTGTTTCTGTGTCTATTCTCTTTTGTTGTTATGAATCTTTGTTTCTAGTTTCTTTTACTGTTTATTAGTTCTTGTTTTAGTTGTTTCACCCTGTTACTTCCAACCTTTCTATTTGGCTTGAATTAGATAGATTTGCTACATCCTGATTGCTTACAATAGTCCCGATTGGATTCGATAGCCCTTTGTACTACAATTTGGGCAATAGGTAGCTTTAGGTGTTAAAAACCTTGTTATCAATTTAAACACCTAGTTGCCCCATACAACTAGACCTGGCAATATAGATTACTACAAAATAGAGAGGCTAGTTGTTATCCACTATTGGTGGTAAAATTGATAACTAGGTTTTTAACACCTAAAGCTACCTATTGCCCAAATTGTAGTACAAAGGGCTATCGAATCCAATCGGGACTATTGTAAGCAATCAGGATGTAGAAAATCTATCTAATTCAAGCCAAATAGAAAGGTTAGAAGTAACAGGGTGAAACAACTAAAACAAGAACTAAGAAACAGTAAAAGAAACTAGAAACAAAGATTCATAACAACAAAAGAGAATAGAAACAGAAACAGAGCAAGCTAAGAACAGGAAAACAGAGTATCAAAAAGTAGAAAACAATCAGGATGAGAAAAGGTTCTAAGGATGAGTTCTAGATCTGGTATTCTTCATGGTGGACACTAGTGACTTCATAAACAACTTCATAGAAGGGATCTCCTAACTATTAGCATCATCAGAGTGATAGATCCACTTCCCAGTTACATCTATGCCCCATTGACTGTCACTAACACTCAGATAGGATTCCAATGAAACATAAAGAGAATAAGCATTAAGAATACATCTCATAAATGTCAAACTACAACTTGCTTTCCTATGATCCTAGATCAATCATTGGAAAGAAGCTCCAGATCTCTGGTATTAGCAGATCTGGTGTTTCACAAGTGATGTGCAAGGAAACACCAAGATCAGATTCCAAGTGGGTGTACAGGGAATCAGCATTAGAAACAGCTAACCCAGAAGAGATCTTAAGCCTTAGAACCCTAAATCTACTAGAATCACCATGAATCATAACCTAGATCTAACCCATCCTCAAGAACCCTAAATCACTACTCAGACTTCATCATCAAAATCATAAACCCAGAAAATGAAATAGTTTCCATAATCGTAATCTAGAAATTTAGATGAAGAAGGAATAGAAGAAATAAACTAAAAAGGATCAAAGGATGAGAAGTAATTGCAAATACAAAATCAGATAGATCTAGAGAGGTTTTCAGAGAACAAAGAGAATAAAAACGTATTTTGCGGCTGCTGACCTAATTAGAGTATAAATACTCTAGGTCAAAAGCCCTAGTACAAAAAGACAAAACAAACTAAAGTCCTTAGGTCGGCTGCCTTGAGCTCGGGTTCCTCTGGTCGAGTGGTGTGGTCGAGTGGTGTTTCTTCAGGCTTTGGATCCTCAGACTCGGTTGCACGAGCTCGGTTTGGTGGTCGAGTGGACGTGGTCGAGTGCTAACTCCACTTTGCCTTCAGCACGGTCAGACGACCGAGTGCATGTGATCGAGTGGTGTTGGTGGATTGGTTTGCACTCGATCTAATTCCAAGTCGAGTGGTCTTGGTCGAGTGCATGCTGGTCTTGGTCCTTAGCTCGGTCATGAGGTCGAGTCTTCACACCGAGCTTGTGTCTCCATGTTCCTTGATCTTCGGCAAACATCCAAAACACCTGAAAGATAGCTCCAATATGCAATATGTATGCAAAGCTAAAGCAAACCTATCATGTAACCTATATGAATGAAATGGATAGATATGGAGTGGAACTAATGATGAAACTATGCTAAAATAGATGGAAATGCAAGTTTAGAAGTTGTAAAATGCAGAGACATCAACTCCCCCAAACTTAGTCTTTGCTTGCCCTCAAGCAAACATATAAGATATAAGCTGGTGAAGTTGATGACATGCTGGGACTCAGAGCCAAAACATGCTGCTAAAGGAAGTAGCATCAAGGTCCTAGTTAGTAGTTCTAGAATGCATTAACAAGCAAACCTTACTTTTAAAACTTTAGCCATACCCTTCAGAACAAACCTGACACCAGCCTTAACCTACACATGCAATCAAATCAATCATTCCCTTTTACATTCATTAATTCTGTACCCATGAATCAAGTGTATGCAATTTCAGTGAAATCATTTGGCTAAGGGAAAGGTCAAGAGGCAAAAATGGCCCCTTTTTTGCAACAGGTTTAAGCAGTAGGTAACATGGGACTCTCATGAATTGACTGAGCTTTAGAAGAAGGCTAAAGGTAAGATAGCCAACCGATGCATACAAGAATAATTTCTCATCTACCCATCCCGTATAAAAGATTCTGCTACCACCTAATCCTAAACCCAAAAGATGATCCTAAATCTACCCTTAGGCACTTTTCTGCCATGAATCCTTTTTTGGATCAACTCATTCCTCTTTTTCTATTTATTCATTCTAAGGAAAAGGGTTCTTGTGCTTTCTTGCTTATGCTAGCGGATTGGGTTCCTTTAAAACTGAGGCTCTTCTATTATCCTTTTTCGTTAAGACACTTCAGGCTTTTTGCCTTTCTTTCATTTTCTATCTTCCTGAGCCTACAAATTTCTTTTCTTCTTTTTCAAATCCCAAATCCTTTACTAGAGCAGCTATTTTACTTTCAGCTTAAACCTTTTCCCAGAACTTCTTTTCTTTACTTTTATTCCCAAAATGAAACTCAAGCTCGGTCTGGTGAACTCGAGGTGTAAACTCGGTTCCCTAAACAAGCTTATACAATCCGAGCTAGATTCCCTATTCTAAATTCCAGTCTATCCTTCTAACCACAGTTCAGTTCCCCACCTAGTTCTATCTAGCTCAAAGATTGTGAACCAGAACTATACATATGAGAAACCATTCTTGTCGGCACAGACCTAATACTTTCTACCAAGCTCAATCCTGAAATAGGCCTCACATTCACACATAGAGTATTGTTGGCTTGAAAGGAAGGTCAAGGTTAAAGGTAGGGGAAATTGTTCCAATGATGGGAATCAGCTATTTGGATTCACAAGGGTGGTGAAAAGAGTAAGAGAATCCAAATATGTATAAGGTATCCATGAGTTCAAATCAAAGGCATAGACATGATAATTGCAATTCAGTTTAAGGTTCTAATAGATAGGGGATGATATCAGATCAAGACATGCTTCAGCCAAAACTAAATGTCAAACAATGCAATCTAGGCATGGTGCGGTCTTGTGCTTCAGACTTACATGAATGCGTTAAACAACTATTAACTAGGGCATTGAGACTATTTCATAAACCAGCATGCTTACAAGGCTTTTATCATCCTAGTCCCCTATGCAGATGCACAATTCTATATGAAATGCATCTAGACTCAATCCTAAACATGAATGCAATCTACATGAACACTCTGTTTTTGTGGAATGCTTTTCTGAAATTTTTCAAATTTTTATGGGTTTTCTAATGCAAATAGATGAGATGCTATGCAGACTCAATTTGCAACATTTGAAATAAGAAAACAGTAAACATAATCAAATGCATCTCAAACCCTCCCCCAAACTTGAATTACACAGTCCCTTGTGTAATAAAAGATTCAAAGGAAGGTATGAAAATGAAAAAGCAATAAGAAGAAACTAAATATGAATGGTATAAACAATGGTGAAGAGTGGAGTTGTACCTCAGTTCTGAAAGAAGGAGTCCGTGTAGGCCTCCATGCTTTCTTTGGTGTATCTTGGTCTGGATGTCTCTAGCTCTGGTGTGTAACCGAGTTCTCTGGCCGAGCTGGAGCGTGTGTTGAGGGATAGCTCGGTCAGACGACCGAGTGGTGCGGCCGAGTGGAGTCTTTGTGCTCTTAACTCGGTCTGGATGCCGAGTGTACTGACCGAGCTGGTGCCTTGCTCCCACTCTTGTGTAGCTCTTCTCTTCCTCTGCCTTGGTTCAACAGCTGAGTGCCTTGGAGGGTCTGCTGAGGTTGTTTGCCTAGGTCTAAAACTGAAGGAGCCGCTTCGTTTCAACTGAGGGCCTGGAGGAGTCTTTGAGGATTTCTTTCCCTTAAGCTTCTTGATTTGTTTCTTCATGGACTTCACCGAGTCACTCAAATCTCTCACTGTATCCTTCAGAGCAGACACGGTTCTGTGTTGCCATTTCCCTAATCGCTGCAACAGGTTTATTCTCCTGTTTGCTTCTTTCAGAGTCTTTGCTGGAGGTTCTTCATCAAAGAAATAGGACTCATCTTCTTGTTGTTCTTCCTCTGCAACTCTGGTTGCCTGGATTGGAACATCCTCATCTTGGTTATACAAAGCTTCTATTGGTGGACAGAACTCTATTCCCCCTGGCCTTGTAATCTGAGTAAAGAGTTCACTTGGGAGCTTGATTCTGCTTGGTCCAGCTGAGGGGTGATTGAACTGGTATAGATGACCTCCTTGAATCCTTTTTCTGTCCAGAATATGCTGCTTGATCAGATTAGGTACATCTAGCCATTCAGGCTGATATGGGGCTGTTTGTAGTGGCACTCCAGCTGCCAAAAGGATTGGGGTGATGACACCCCCAACTACCAAATCTCCACAGCTTCTCTTCTTGTGCAACATGTGTGCCCAATCCCTATACCACATTAGCTGTAATAGCAGAAGTAGAGTATTCCCTACATTGGCCTTGTCTCCTTGAAAGATCTTCCTTCCTCTATCATCATTGAGTCTTTGGAGAAGTGCAGTATCTAACATCTGGAGCTCTCCTTGGTTCACATTCCCATTGACTTTTCTTGCAAAGAATGTGCTTGCAAGTGCCTTATGTGCATATCTGATCACATGGCTCCTGATTTGAGCAGCCTTACTCCTAGATGATGAATAGCCATCCCCTTCTGCTATTATTCCCCAAAGTGCCTGCAGCTCTTCTTTATCATAGTTCTGAAGTGTGTTGTCCCCTGTTGGGAAATTGAAAACCCCATCCAGCTGACTTATGTAGAGCAGATACCCTACTTCATGTACTTCGAATGTTATGAAGCCAAACTCTTCTGGGTTCTGGTTGTCTAGCTCTGCTTCTTCAGAGTTCTCATAGATGTGGAAGCTTAGCGAAGCTAGGAATTGGCATGTTTCTTCCTTATAACCAGCATATGGCATCTCCATGAAAGTTTTGAGATTGCATTGTTCAAACAAGTACCCCACGTCCCGTGCTATTCCAAGTGCTTCCATCGTTTCTGGATGAGGATATCTTGTTGAACCAAAACGCATTGCCATAAGAGCTTCATAGCGCTCTTCCTCAGTTGTTGCTTTTCTCCTAGTCCCTCTAGTGTTTTTCCTCTCCTCACTTGGAGGCTCAACCTCCATAGCAGTTTCATCACCCTCAACTTCCATTTCTGAGTCTTCATCAACCAATTCAGGGTGCTTGCCTCTTGCTATATCCTTCTTGTTTCTCGAGTATAGCTTGATAACATCCTCTTCTTCTCTGGTTGGGTGCTTGATAGTTCCTCTAACAGCTGAGAAACTTCTTGCCAAGGCCTGTGCTTGTTGCTTCCTCAAAGCGCTTTGTTCCATTGCAGTTAGGTACCTGAAACGCTTTAATCAAAGAGGCATTAGATAACGTTTTTAATGAACTCGGTGCCATGCACTCGGCCAAGTACAACCGAGCTTAAATTTAAATACCAAGAATGTTCAAGCTCGGTGCCTTGAGCTCGGGTTACAGACCGAGTGCATGTAAACGAGTCAATGTTCATAACAAACAAGCATATACGAATCGTTCAATCCCTTTAAAACACACTTCGTCTCTATATTCAAAGTTCCGTTTCTAGGTAATATCAAGTTTCTAATGCATAGCTCATGCTCACCTAGGAACATTTTTTAGAATCTCATTCAAAATGTTTAAACAAGTTCGAATATGGTAAATTCATAGAAGATGTACGTTTTTAGACACATGTGAGCTAGCAAATTCAAATTCTATTCAGGAACATTCAAGTTCTAAACCCAGAAAACTCAGAAAATTTTCAAATATTCAATACCTAAACTTCTCTTAAATCACTTCTAGATGCACCAATATGTATTCAAAACATTAATCAATCGGTTTTAAAAGATTAAGATCATGAGAAACTTGGTTTTAAGCAGTTTTTAAACGATTTGGTTTAAAGAATGCTCAAGAACATCAAGAACATCAAACCCAGAAACATGAAACAAATCGATTAGAGACACTTACTTGATGAAACCGAGTGCAAATGAGAGCTAAACCGAGTTAGTGCCTAGAAGGTGTGAGCTCGTGATGATGAACTCGGTTTGGCTAAATCGAGTTTGAAATTTTTATGAAAATTTGTTGAGAAAACTTTGAGATTCTAGAGAGAGTATCTATGTAAAACATTTTGTGAGGATGAACAAGAGAGAGGAGCTCATGAGGGAGTTTTAAAGAGGTTTATGAGAGTGAAAAGGGACAAAAGGACAAACATGTGGTCCCTAAACGAGTGGAGCGGCCGAGTGGATTCAAATTTGAATCTAGATCTATTTTCAAATTCAAATTTATGCAAGAGGAGGGAAGAAATGTTGACTCGTTGACCAAGCTCGGTCAACCTTGGTCGAGTTGACCGGCCGAGTCCAAATGTTGACTACTCGGTTTGGCTTGACCGAGTTTGATCAATCGAGTCCTAACCTGGATTGTGGCTTGAACTCGGTCCCTTGAGCTTGATGTGGCTTGACCGAGTGGACTACACCGAGTGGTCAACCTTGTCACAACATCACTCTTTCTCAATCAACCTATCCCTGCAGTCTCTTGCCAACAAGACTAGGTAGAAAACTTATTAAAAATAACAGAAATGAACTAAACTTAAATGAAAAGTATTTACAAAGATAGTAATGGGACTTCCTCCCAAGTGAGCTTGTTTAAAGTCACTAAGCTTGACTTCCTTACAGTGCTTTCTATGGAGGATGAGGTGGAGGAACTGAAATCCTCCTTGCTTCCTGGTCTTCTTGATCATCAAACAGGACATGATCCCTTGAAGGATCATCATAGTTGTTTTCCACAGATTCTTCATTAAGATAGTCTTCCTCTTGCTGCTGAGGATAGTCTACCTCTCTGAACCATTCAACTTCATCCCTTTTTTTGTTGATCACGGTGAAACAGATTGAGGACGTATTCATCTTGAAACCTTGAGGCTTGGATTCACCTCTCTCATAGAGCAGACTTGTTACTTGCCTTTGTTGTTTTTCCAAAATACTATTCAAAGCTCTGATAGCTTCATCTTGCCATTCAGCCTTATCCTGGAGCTTCACCCATTCTGTTGGATCCAGCTGTTTGGGAAGAACTATTTGAGGGTCTAACTTGGTTTGATTAGTCGAGTTAGGAATTCCAGCTTGTTCCAGAGCTTCCTCCAAACTAGTTTCATCACCCTTGTCAAACAGATCTTCCTTAGAGGTTTCCCCAAGTGGGTTGGTTGTCAAAACTACATCATTGTGGACAAGTTCTTCTAAAGTGAAAACTTGTCCTTCAATAGTTGGCCTCTTCCTATCCTCATTGATGTCAAACTCCATCTTGAGATTGTCAACTAGGTTAAGAGCAATCTTACCTCCTTTCACATCTATCACTGTTCCAGCAGTTGCCAAGAATGGCCTTCCAAGAATCAGTGGATCTGCTGGTTCTTCATCCATCTATAAAACCACAAAATCAGCAAGAACTGTTACTTCACCTATCTTCACGGGAAGATCTTTCAGCATTCCCTGTGGGATCCTTGTTGTACCATCAGCTAGTACTAGGGTGATGTGGCAGGGCTTGAAGTCTTGTACCTTCAGCTTATGAGCTATGGACAGGGGCATCAGGCTAACAGCGGCTCCCAGGTCACAGAGGCTACTTTTAAAGTTTAAAGTACCTATGGAGCACGGAAGAGTGAATGAACCTGGGTCTTCAAGCTTATCCTTGATCACCCTCTCTCCTATGACTGCCTTGCAATCATATTTCACTTCCTTCACACTATCAACCTTCATCTTTCTCCTCAGCAGTTCTTCTCGGAGGATTTTCTCCTGTATGGGGATAATGGACAATATAGTCTCCAAAGGCATGATCTGCTCAAGCTTGTCCAGTGCACTTTTAAGATCAGCTGTAGCCTTCTCCAAGAGTTCCTGCTTGAATCTCCCAGGGAAAGGAATCTTGGGAACGTAAGGAGGGGGAATGTAAGGTACCCTTTTCTCTTCTTGAACAGCTTTTCCCTTGAGCTCGGTCACATCAGCTCGGTTTGGTGGCCGAGTTTGATCATTGTTGTTCTCTCCTTGAGCTCGGGCCTCTGATCGAGTGCATAGACCGAGTGCAGGTTTTGGAGTTTCAGATTTTTCTGCTTTTTGATTGTAAACCTCCCCTTCTTGAATCTCACTGTCCTCAGTGACATGGATTGCATTAACATGAGCATAATCCTTGGGGTTCTGAACAGCTTTTCCAGGTAACTGACCTGGATGTTGAGTAGATGATGTAGATGCTCCTTTATTCTCCAAAAACAGCAACCTTGAGTTCATTGCCTCCATCTTTGCATTCAGAGCATTGCAGTTTGAATCGACTTGATTTCTTATCTCAGAAAACCTCTTTGCTTGTTCATGACACAAGTAGCTTGCCCCTGAAGTAACTGTTGGAGCATTTGTTCCACTGAAGCATTGTTGGTGTGTGAATTCTGTGAAGGAAATCCTGGTGGTGCATTAGGAACTGGTTGCTGGTTGTAGTTGTTCTGGAATTGCTGTTTAGGAGCATGCCCTTGGTTCTGGTTGTAAGGAATGAAAGGTTTGTTTTGAGCTTGTTGCTGTGGTGGATAGACCTGATCCTGTGGATTTGCAACATTGTTACTCATGTAGGACAGATTGGGGTTTGCCTTGTAGTTAACAAACCCTTTGTTGTAGCCTCCTTGGTTCTCAATGTAACTAACTTCCTCCATCTGATCAGGCTCCCCTTCTTGAATCTGTACCATTTCTTCTTCAGAGATATAATGGACATGTTTCTGCTGCTGACCTAGAAGGAGCTTGTCAATCTTCTCATTTAGAGCCCTAATCTCCTTTCTGTGCTTATCCTCCAAATCAGAATTTCCCCTTGGTGTTCTATCATATTCCTCACTGTAGGTGCCATCTGATTGTGCCAAGTTCTCTACTAGCTCCCATCCTTCAACAACATCTTTATTGAGAAAGTTGCCATTGCTGGCTGTATCAAGCAACATTCTGAATTTTGGTAACACGCCACGGTACAAAGTACTCAACAATGATTCATTGCTGAACCCATGATGAGGACACTGTGAGGTGTAGCTTTTGAATCTTTCCCATGCTTCGCAGAATGTTTCACCATTTTTCTGAGAAAATCCTGATATCTCATTCCTTAGCCTTGCTGTTCTTGAGTTGGAGAAAAACTTAGCCAAGAATGCCTTTTTGCAGTCATCCCAAGATGTAATGGATCCATGAGGAAGTGTTTTCTCCCATAGATGTGCTTTGTCGCCTAAAGAGAACGGAAACAGACGTAGCTTGAACCCGTCTTCAGAAACACCGTTGATTTTGGTGAGGCTGCAGAGCCTGTCGAATTCGTCTAGGTGATCCAATGGATCCTCCATTGGTAGACCGTGGAATTTGTTTCCTTGAACCATAGATATCACACCACTCTTTATTTCAAAGTTGTTGTTCTGAACAGTTGGTGGCACGATACCTTGCCTTTGTGTATGTGTATTAGGTGCATCTCCTGCGCCTATTGTCCTTCTTTGTTGAGCCGGTTGCTCATTCTGAGCTTGTGGATTATCCATATTGTCGGTGTCTGGTTGATTACCCTCTGGTTGGTTCCTCTGTCCTCTCAAAATCCTAGGTAACTGGTTGATATTGTATTGATACCTCAGGAGATTATGATGACCTTTGCACCGTGTTTGCATACAAAAAAACTGAACTCGGGATGCTGCACTCGATTTGGATGACCGAGTGGTGCTAAATGATGAGTAGCTCGACCACAGTGACCGAGTAGACTGACCGAGTGCTGAACTAGATGAATACCTCAGATGCCTTGAGCTCGACTGACTGAACTCGACCTAACTGACCGAGTGGTGTGTCCGAGTTGTGCAACCGAGTGGTACCTGAAACAGATTGAAACCAACAAGTGAGTAAAAAAGTAATAAGAAAAGAACTTGATCTCAGAAGATCTGCAATCCTAAATGAAACAAAGAAATCCCAAATGGCAACGGCGCCAAATTGATAACTAGGTTTTTAACACCTAAAGCTACCTATTGCCCAAATTGTAGTACAAAGGGCTATCGAATCCAATCAGGACTATTGTAAGCAATCAGGATGTAGCAAATCTATCTAATTCAAGCCAAATAGAAAGGTTGGAAGTAACAGGGTGAAACAACTAAAACAAGAACTAATAAACAGTAAAAGAAGCTAGAAACAAAGATTCATAACAACAAAAGAGAATAGAAACAGAAACAGAGCAAGCTAAGAACAGGAAAACAGAGTATCAAAAAGTAGAAAACAATCAGGATGAGAAAAGGTCCTAAGGATGAGTTCTAGATCTGGTATTCTTCATGGTGAACACTAGTGACTTCATAAACAACTTCATAGAAGGAATCTCTCGACTATAAGCATCAAAAGAGTGATAGATCCACATCCCAGTTACATCTATCACAAGATTCTCTAAACTTCCTAATCTTGGAATCCACACCTATGCCCCATTGACTGTCACTAACACTCAGATAGGATTCCAATGAAACATAAAGAGAATAAGCATTAAGAAACAGCTCATCAATGTCAAACTACAATTTGCTTTCCTATGATCCTAGATCAATCATTGGAAAGAAGCTCCAGATCTCTGGTATTAGCAGATCTGGTGTTTCACAAGTGATGTGCAAGGAAACACCAAGATCAGATCCCAAGTGGGTGTACAGGGAATCAGCATTAGAAACAGCTAACCCAGAAGAGATCTTAAGCCTTAGAACCCTAAATCTACTAGAATCACCATGAATCATAACCTAGATCTAACCCAATCTCTAATCGTAATCTAGAGATTGAGATGAAGAAGGAATAGAAGAAATAAACTAAAAAGGATCAAAGGATGAGAAGTAATTGCAAATACAAAATCAGATAGATCTAGAGAGGTTTTCAGAGAACAAAGAGAATAAAAACGTATTTTGCGGCTGCTGACCTAATTAGAGTATAAATACTCTAGGTCAAAAGCCCTAGTACAAAAAGACAAAACAAACTAAAGTCCTTAGGTCGGCTGCCTTGAGCTCGGGTTCCTCTGGTCGAGTGGTGTGGTCGAGTGGTGTTCCTTCAGGCTTTGGATCCTCAGACTCGGTTGCACGAGCTCGGTTTGGTGGTCGAGTGGACGTGGTCGAGTGCTCTTGGTCGAGTGCTAACTCCTCTTTGCCTTCAGCTCGGTCAGACGACCGAGTGCATGTGATCGAGTGGTGTTGGTGGATTGGTTTGCACTCGGTCTAACTCCAAGTCGAGTGGTCTTGGTCGAGTGCATGCTGGTCTTGGTCCTTAGCTCGGTCATGAGGTCGAGTCTTCACACCGAGCTTGTGTCTCCATGTTCCTTGATCTCCGGCAAACATCCAAAACACGTGAAAGATAGCTCCAATATGCAATATGTATGCAAAGCTAAAGCAAACCTATCATGTAACCTATATGAATGAAATGGATAGATATGGAGTGGAACTAGTGATGAAACTATGCTAAAATGGATGGAAATGCAAGTTTAGAAGTGGTAAAATGCAGAGACATCAACTCCCCCAAACTTAGTCTTTGCTTGCCCTCAAGCAAACATTTAAGATATAAGCTGGTGAAGTTGATGACATGCTGGGACTCAGAGCCAAAACATGCTGCTAAAGGAAGTAGCATCAAGGTCCTAGTTAGTAGTTCTAGAATGCATTAACTTGCAAACCTTACTTTTAAAACTTTAGCCATACCCTTCAGAACAAACCTGACACCAGCCTTAACCTACACATGCAATCAAATCAATCATTCCCTTTTACATTCATTAATTCTGTAACCATGAATCAAGTCTATGCAATTTCAGTGAAATCATTTGGCTAAGGGAAAGGTCAAGAGGCAAAAATGGCCCCTTTTTTTGCGACAGGTTTAAGCAGTAGGTAACGTGGGACTCTCATGAATAGACTGAGCTTTAGAAGAAGGCTAAAGGTAAGATAGCCAACCGATACATACAAGAATAATTTCTCATCTACCCATCCCGTATACAAAGATTCTGCTACCACCTAATCCTAAACCCAAAAGATGATCCTAAATCTACCCTTAGGCACTTTTCTGCCATGAATCCTTTTTTGGATCAACTCATTCCTCTTTTTCTATTTATTCATTCTAAGGGAAAGGGTTCTTGTGCTTTCTTGCTTATGCTAGCGGATTGGGTTCCTTTAAAACTGAGGCTCTTCTATTATCCTTTTTCATTAAGACACTTCAGGCTTTTTGCCTTTCTTTCATTTTCTATCTTCCTGAGCCTACACATTTCTTTTCTTCTTTTTCAAATCCCAAATCCTTTACTAGAGCAGCTATTTTATTTTCAGCTTAAACCTTTTCCCAGAACTTCTTTTCTTTTCTTTTATTCCCAAAATGAAACTCAAGCTCGGTCTGGTGAACTCGAGGTATAAACTCGGTTCCCTAAACGAGCTTATACAATCCGAGCTAGATTCCCTATTCTAAATTCCAGTCTATCCTTCTAACCACAGTTCAGTTCCCACCTAGTTCTATCTAGCTCAAAGATTGTGAACCAGAACTATACATATGAGAAACCATTCTTGTCGGCACAGACCTAATACTTTCTACCAAGCTCAATCCTGAAATAGGCCTCACATTCACACATAGAGTATTGTTGGCTTGAAAGGAAGGTCAAGGTTAAAGGTAGGGGAAATTGTTCCAATGATGGGAATCAGCTATTTGGATTCACAAGGGTGGTGAAAAGAGTAAGAGAATCCAAATATGTATAAGGTATCCATGAGTTCAAATCAAAGGCATAGACATGATAATTGCAATTCAGTTTAAGGTTCTAATAGATAGGGGATGATATCAGATCAAGACATGCTTCAGCCAAAACTAAATGTCAAACAATGCAATCTAGGCATGGTGCGGTCTTGTGCTTCAGACTTACATGAATGCGTTAAACAACTATTAACTAGGGCATTGAGACTATTTCATAAACCAGCATGCTTACAAGGCTTTTATCATCCTAGTCCCCTATGCAGATGCACAATTCTATATGAAATGCATTTACACTCAATCCTAAACATGAATGCAATCTACATGAACACTCTGTTTTTGTGGAATGCTTTTCTGAAATTTTTCAAATTTTTATGGGTTTTCTAATGCAAATAGATGAGATGCTATGCAGACTCAATATGCAAAATTTGAAATAAGAAAACAGTAAACATAATCAAATGCATCTCAAACCCTCCCCCAAACTTGAATTACACAGTCCCTTGTGTAATAAAAGATTCAAAGGAAGGTATGAGAATGAAAAAGCAATAAGAAGAAACTAAATATGAATGGTATAAACAATGGTGAAGAGTGGAGTTGTACCTCAGTTCTGAAAGAAGGAGTCCGTGTAGGCCTCCATGCTTTCTTTGGTGTATCTTGGTCTGGATGTCTCTAGCTCTGGTGTGTAACCGAGTTCTCTGGCCGAGCTGGAGCGTGTGTTGAGGGATAGCTCGGTCAGATGACCGAGTGGTGCGGCCGAGTGGAGTCTTTGTGCTCTTAACTCGGTCTGGATGCCGAGTGCACTGACCGAGCTGGTGCCTTGCTCCCACTCTTGTGTAGCTCTTCTCTTCCTCTGCCTTGGTTCAACAGCTGAGTGCCTTGGAGGGTCTGCTGAGGTTGTTTGCCTAGGTCTAAAATTGAAGGAGCCGCTTCGTTTCAACTGAGGGCCTGGAGGAGTCTTTGAGGATTTCTTTCCCTTAAGCTTCTTGATTTGTTTCTTCATGGACTTCACCGAGTCACTCAAATCTCTCACTGTATCCTTCAGAGCAGACACGGTTCTGTGTTGCCATTTCCCTAATCACTGCAACAGGTTTATTCTCCTGTTTGCTTCTTTCAGAGTCTTTGCTGGAGGTTCTTCATCAAAGAAATATGACTCATCTTCTTGTTGTTCTTCCTCTGCAACTCTGGTTGCCTGGATTGGAACCTCCTCATCTTGGTTATACAAAGCTTCTATTGGTGGACAGAACTCTATTCCCCCTGGCCTTGTAATCTGAGTAAAGAGTTCACTTGGGAGCTTGATTCTGCTTGGTCCAGCTGAGGGGTGAGTGAACTGGTATAGATGACCTCCTTGAATCCTTTTTCTGTCCAGAATATGCTGCTTGATCAGATTAGGTACATCTAGCCATTCAGGCTGATATGGGGCTGTTTGTAGTGGCACTCCAGCTGCCAAAAGGATTGGGGTGATGACACCCCCAACTACCAAATCTCCACAGCTTCTCTTCTTGTGCAACATGTGTGCCCAATCCCTATATCACATTAGCTGTAATAGCAGAAGTAGAGTATTCCCTACATGTGCTTGCAAGTGCCTTATGTGCATATCTGATCACAGGGCTCCTGATTTGAGCAGCCTTACTCCTAGATGATGAATAGCCATCCCCTTCTGCTATTATTCCCCAAAGTGCCTGCAGCTCTTCTTTATCATAGTTCTGAAGTGTGTTGTCCCCTGTTGGGAAATTGAAAACCACATCCAGCTGACTTATGTATAGCAGATACCCTACTTCATGTACTTCGAATGTTATGAAGCCAAACTCTTCTGGGTTCTGGTTGTCTTGCTCTGCTTCTTCAGAGTTCTCATAGATGTGGAAGCTTAGCGAAGCTAGGAATTGGCATGTTTCTTCCTTATAACCAGCATATGGCATCTCCATGAAAGTTTTGAGATTGCATTGTTCAAACAAGTACCCCACGTCCTGTGCTATTCCAAGTGCTTCCATCGTTTCTGGATGAGGATATCTTGTTGAACCAAAACGCATTGCCATAAGAGCTTCATATCGCTCTTCCTCAGTTGTTACTTTTCTCCTGATCCCTCTAGTGTTTTTCCTCTCCTCATGATAACTAGGTTTTTACACCTAAAGCTACCTATTGCCCAGTTGTAGTACAAAGGGCTATCAATCCAATCGGGACTATTGTAAGCAATCAGGATGTAACAAATCTATCTAATTCAAGCCAAATAGAAAGGTTGGAAGCAACAGGGTGAAACAACTAAAACAAGAACTAATAAACAGTAAAAGAAACTAGAAACAAAGATTCATAAAAGCAAAATAAAATAGAAACAGAAACAGAGCTAAGAACAGGAAAACAGAGTATCAAAAAGTAGAAAAACAATCAGGATGAGAAGAGGTCCTAAGGATGAGTTCTAGATCTGGTATTCTTCATGGTGGACTCTAGTGACTTCATAAACAACTTCATAGAAGGGATCTCCTAACTATGAGCATCAAAAGAGTAATAGATCCACTTCCCAGTTACATCTATCACTAGATTCTCTAAACTTCCTAATCTTGGAATCCACACCTATGCCCCATTGACTGTCACTAACACTCAGATAGGATTCCAATGAAACATGAAGAGAATAAGCATTAAGAACACAGCTCATAAATGTCAAACTACAACTTGCTTTCCTATGATCCTAGATCAATCATTGGAAAGAAGCTCCAGATCTCTGGTATTAGCAGATCTGGTGTTTCTCAAGTGATGTGCAAGGAAACACCAAGATCAGATTCCAAGTGGGTGTACAGGGAATCAGCATTAGAAATAGCTAACCCAGAAGAGATCTCAAGCTTTAGAACCCTAAATCTACTAGAACCACCATGAATCATAACCCAGATCTAACCCATCCTCAAGAACCCTAAATCACTACTCAGACTTCATCATCAGAATCATAAACCCAGAAAATGAAATAGTTTCCATAATCATAATCTAGAAATTGAGATGAAGAAGGAATAGAAGAAATAAACTAAAAAGGATCAAAGGATCAGAAGTAATTGCAAATACAAAATCAGATAGATCTAGAGAGGTTTTTAGAGAACAAAAGGAATAAAATCGTCTATTCTTTGCGGCTGCTGACCTAATTAGAGTATATATACTCTAGGTCAGAAACCCTAGTACAAAAAGACAAAATAAACTAAAGTCCTTAGGTCGGCTGCCTTGAGCTCGGGCTCCTCTGGTCGAGTGGTGTGATCGAGTGGTGTGCTTCAGGCCTTGAATCCTCAGACTCGGTTGCACGAGCTCGGTTTGGTGGTCGAGTGGACGTGATCGAGTGCTCGTGGCCGAGTGGTAACTCTTCCTTTGCCTTCAGCTCGGTCAGATGACCGAGTGCATGTGATCGAGTGGTGTTGGTGGATTGGTTTGCACTCGGTCTAACTCCAGGTCGAGTGGTCTTGGTCGAGTGCATGCTGATCTTGGTCTTCAGCTCGGTCATGAGGTCGAGTCTTCACACCGAGCTTGTGTCTCCATGTTCCTTGATCTCCAGCGAACATCCAAAACACCTAAAAGATAGCTCCAATATGCAATATGTATGCAAAGCTAAAGCAAACCTATCATGTAACCTATATGAATGAAATGGATAGATATGGAGTGGAACTAGTGATGAAACTATGCTAAATTGGATGGAAATGCAAGTTTAGAAGTGGTAAAATGCAGAGACATCAACTCCCCCAAACTTAGTCTTTGCTTTCCCTCAAGCAAACATATAAGATATAAGCTGGTGAAGTTGATGACGTGCTGGGACTCAGAGCCAAAACATGCTGCTAAAGGAAGTAGCATCAAGGTCCTAGTTAGTAGTTCTAAAATGCATTAACAAGTAAACCCTACTTTTAAAACTTTAGCCATACCCTTCAGAACAAACCTGACACTAGCCTTAACCTACACAAGCAATCAAATCAATCATCCCCTTTAACATTCATTCATTCTGTAACCATGGATCAAGCCTATGCAATTTCAGTGAACTCATTTGGCTAAGGGAAAGGTTAAGAGGCAACGATGGCCCCTTTGGTAACAGGTTTAAGCAATAGGTAACATGGGACTCTCAAGAATAAACTGAGCTATAGAAGAACGCTAAAGGTAAGATAGCCAACCGATGCATACAAGAACATTTTCTCATCTACCCATCCCATATACAAAGATTTTGCTACCACCTAATCCTAAACCCAAAAGATGATCCTAAATCTACCCTTAGGCACTATTCTGCCATGAATCCTATTTGGATCAACTCATTCTTCTTTCTTTACTTATTCATTCTAAGGAAAAGGGTTCTTATGCTTTCTTGCTTATGCTAGCGGATTGGGTTCTTTTAAAACTGAGGCTCTTCTATTCTTCTTATTAATTAAGATACTTCAGGCTTTTTGCCTTTCTTTCCTTTTTTATCTTTCTGAGCCTATACATTTCTTTTCTTCTTTTTCAAATCCCAAATCCTTTACTAGAGCAGCTATCTTATTTTCAGCTTAGACCTTTTCCCAGAACTTCTTTTCTTCCCTTTCTCTTCTTTTCTTCCCCTTTGAATCCCAAAATAAAACTCAAGCTCGGTTTAGTTAACTCGAGGTGTGAACTCGGTCTCCTAACCGAGCTTATACAACCGAGCTCAATCCCCTATTCTAAATTTCAGTCTATCCTCCTAACCACAGTTCAGTTCCCCACCTAGTTCTATCTAGCTCAAAGGTTATGAACCAGAACTATATGTATGAGAAACCGTTCTTGTCGGCACAGACCTAACACTTTCTACCAAGCTCAATCCTGAAATAGGCCTCACATTCACACATAGAGTATTGTTGGCTTGAAAGGAAGGTCAAGGTTAAAGGTAGGAGAAACTGTTCCAATGATGGGAATCAGCTATTTGGATTCACAAGGGTGGTGAAAAGAGTAAGAGAATCCAAATATGTATAAGGTATCCATGAGTTCAAATCAAAGGCATAGACATGATAATTGCAATTCAGTTTAAGGTTCTAATAGATAGGGGATGATATCAGATCAAGACATGCTTCAGCCAAAACTAAATGTCAAACAATGCAATCTAGGCATGGTGCGGTCTTATGCTTCAGACTTACATGAATGCATTAGACAACTATTAACTAGGGCATTGAGACTATTTCATAAACCAGCATGCTTACAAGGCTTTTATCATCCTAGTCCCCTATGCAGATGCACAAATCTATATGAAATGCATCTAGACTCGATCCTAAACATGAATGCAATCTACATGAACACTCTGTTTTTGTGGAATGCTTTTCTGAAATTTTTCAAATTTTTATGGTTTTTCTTATGCAAATAGATTAGATGCTATGCAGACTCAATGTGCAAAATTTGAAATAAGAAAACAGTAAACGATATCAAATGCATCTCAAACCCTCCCCCAAACTTGAATTACACAGTCCCTTGTGTAATAAAAGATTCAAAGGAAGGTATGAGAATGAAAAAGCAATAAGAAAAACTAAAGATGAATGACATAAACAATGGTAAAGAGTGGAGTTGTACCTCAGTGTTGGGTGTTCTAACTCGGTCATAAGGTCGAGTTTAATGGCCGAGTGGTTTGGTATGAAGATCTAACTCGGCCAAGCTGATCGAGTTAGACTGTCCGAGCTTGATTGATGACCTCTAGAGGGGTAGCTCGGTTTGCCAAACCGAGCTTGATGGCCGAGCTTGATTTGTTGAGATTTTGACTCGGCCTGGTTGATCGAGCTAATTGGTCGAGTCTGATTTTTTTGGGCTTCTCTGCCTTTCTTTGCATAATCCTGAAATCTCAAACCTGACCAACAAAACTACTAGAAAACATATTAAAAGAAACAAGAAACCTTAAAGCAAAATATTTACAAAGATAGTCATGGGACTTCCTCCCAAGTGAGCTTGTTTAAAGTCACTAAGCTTGACTTCCTTACTGGAATCATGGAGGCTGTAAGAGAGGAACTGAGGTCCTCTTTTCCTTGGTGGGTAGATCAGCAAACTCATCGTGCTTCCTTGACCAATCAGCAAACTGACTCTCAATTGCTTCCTCCTCGAGGTAAGCTTCCTCTTGATAAGGTGGGTAGTCTATTTTTCTAGACCATTCTGATGTGAGTTCACTTCCCTTCCTGCTAACCAGAGTTATAGCTATATCAGGTGGGATACCCTTGATGTTTTCTAATCCTTGATTGGCCTTCCCTTGGAGCGACTTGATTTGATCTTTCAGCTCTTTCACAGTGTCTTTTAACTCCATTATAGCCTTGTCCTGCCAATTAGACCTTTCTCTGAGTGCAATCCACTCATCTAGCCCACAAATGTCAGGCTCGGTTTGCCAACTGAGTTTGCCCATCGAGTTAGAAACATCCGGACATGTGAGAGCTTGACTCTGTTTGTAGACCGAGTTAACTGGTCGAGCTTGATTCAAACTTGTCTTTTCTGCAGCCTTAAACTCTGTTTCAGATCCAGCTATGCCCTGACAGACTCTTGATCCAGCTTTACTATCCATTACCAATGCTGGCTTCAGTGGATCATCTTCATAAGGCTTTCTCAACAACTCATCAGTGCTATCATTCAATTCCTTAATGGAGAAGATCTGTCCCTCTATTGTGGGCTTCCTTATAGCATCATTGATATCAAACTCCATCCTCAGATTTTCAGCCAGGTTAAGAGCAATCCTTCCTCCCTTCACATCAATTACAGTCCCAGCAGTTGCCAAGAATGGCCTTCCAAGAATCAGTGGATCTGCTGGTTCTTCATCCATTTTCAAAACCACAAAGTCGGCAAGAACTGTTACCTCACCTATCTTCACAGGAAGATCCTTCAGCATTCCTTGTGGGGATCTTGTTGAACCATCAGCTAGCACTAGGGTGATATTACAGGGTCTGAAGTCTTCTACTTTTAGCTTCTGAGCTATAGACAGAGGCATAAGGCTGACAGCAGCTCCAAGGTCACAGAGACTACTTTTGAAGTTCAGAGTCCCTATTGAGCATGGAAGAGTGAATGAACCTGGGTCTTCAAGCTTATCCTTGATCACCCTCTCTCCTATGACTGTCTGGCAATCATATTTCACTTCTTTCATAGCCTCAGCTTTCATCTTCCTTCTCAAGAGTTCTTCCTGAAGGGTTTTTCCTTGGTTGGGGATGGTTGCAAAGATAGTTTCCAAAGGCATTATCTCCTCAAGCTTGTCCACTGCACTAATTAAGTCAGCTCTAGCCTTTTCCAAGAGTTCTTGCTTGAATCTCCCAGGGAAAGGAATCTTGGGAACATAAGGAGGGGGAATGTAAGGTACCCTTTTCTCTTCTTGAACAATTTGAGGCTTGAGCTCAGTTGCATCAACTCGGTTTGGTGACCGAGTTTGATCACCTTTGGTCTCTCCTTGAACTCGGGCCTCTGATCGAGTGCATTGACCGAGTGCAGGCTTTGGAGTTTCAGATTTGGCTACTTTTTGATAGAAAGCCTCCCCTTCTTGAACCTCACTGTCCTCAGTGACTGGTATAGTCTCTTTTCTGGTAGGTTGCTTGCCTTCACTCAGCAATGTGATAGCATGGGCAGTGGCAAACTCCTTGGGGTTTTGGATAGTAGTCCATGGGAGGTGGTATGTAGGCTGAGCAGAGGAAGATGTGATCTTGTTCACTATATTCTCCATTTTGGAGGTAATTTCTGCAATTTGAGAGTTGAGATTGTTGACATTGCACTCCAGCATGTTTTGCATTTCTGACAACTGTGTGGTGAATCTTGTTGCAGTAGTAGCTTGTCCTTGTAACAGTTGATGCATCATTTGTTCTATAGCACTAGATGTTGCAGTAGATGCCTGGGCTTGCAGAGGTACAAAACATGGTATTGTGTTCATGACAGACTGCTGTTGATAGCTTCTATGATATTGCTGCTGAAATGGATTCTGATTGTGAGGAGCGAAATGGTTGTTCTGGAATTGTTGCTGCGGTGGGTAGGTATGATAGTTGTTGGAACCCCTAGAAACAAATTGAACCTGCCTCTGCTGCGCTTGTAGGAGCTTATCCAGCTTATTGTTCAGATCTTCAAACATCTTGAAGGAGACGACTAACTCGGGATGCAGAACTCGGTTTGGAACCGAGTGAGCTTCAATTGAGGTGACTGAGCTCGGGGTGCATGAGCTCGGTTTGGGAGACCGAGCTAGGGTGATAGAGCTTAGAGAGTGCTTAACTCGAGGTGGTAAACCGAGTTGGAGTGACCGAGTGGTACCTGAATCAAACTCGAGTTGGAGACCGAGTGGTACCTGAAACAGATTGAAACCAACAAGTGAGTAACAAAGTAAAAAGAAAAGAACTCGATCTCAGAAGTTTTGCAATCCTAAATGAAACAATTAGATCCCAACTGGCAACGGCGCCAAATTGATAACTAGGTTTTTACACCTAAAGCTACCTATTGCCCAGTTGTAGTACAAAGGGCTATCAATCCAATCGGGACTATTGTAAGCAATCAGGATGTAACAAATCTATCTAATTCAAGCCAAATAGAAAGGTTGGAAGCAACAGGGTGAAACAACTAAAACAAGAACTAATAAACAGTAAAAGAAACTAGAAACAAAGATTCATAAAAGCAAAATAAAATAGAAACAGAAACAGAGCTAAGAACAGGAAAACAGAGTATCAAAAAGTAGAAAAACAATCAGGATGAGAAGAGGTCCTAAGGATGAGTTCTAGATCTGGTATTCTTCATGGTGGACTCTAGTGACTTCATAAACAACTTCATAGAAGGGATCTCCTAACTATGAGCATCAAAAGAGTAATAGATCCACTTCCCAGTTACATCTATCACCAGATTCTCTAAACTTCCTAATCTTGGAATCCACACCTATGCCCCATTGACTGTCACTAACACTCAGATAGGATTCCAATGAAACATGAAGAGAATAAGCATTAAGAACACAGCTCATAAATGTCAAACTACAACTTGCTTTCCTATGATCCTAGATCAATCATTGGAAAGAAGCTCCAGATCTCTGGTATTAGCAGATCTGGTGTTTCTCAAGTGATGTGCAAGGAAACACCAAGATCAGATTCCAAGTGGGTGTACAGGGAATCAGCATTAGAAATAGCTAACCCAGAAGAGATCTCAAGCTTTAGAACCCTAAATCTACTAGAACCACCATGAATCATAACCCAGATCTAACCCATCCTCAAGAACCCTAAATCACTACTCAGACTTCATCATCAGAATCATAAACCCAGAAAATGAAATAGTTTCCATAATCATAATCTAGAGATTGAGATGAAGAAGGAATAGAAGAAATAAACTAAAAAGGATCAAAGGATCAGAAGTAATTGCAAATACAAAATCAGATAGATCTAGAGAGGTTTTTAGAGAACAAAAGGAATAAAATCGTCTATTCTTTGCGGCTGCTGACCTAATTAGAGTATATATACTCTAGGTCAGAAACCCTAGTACAAAAAGACAAAATAAACTAAAGTCCTTAGGTCGGCTGCCTTGAGCTCGGGCTCCTCTGGTCGAGTGGTGTGATCGAGTGGTGTGCTTCAGGCCTTGAATCCTCAGACTCGGTTGCACGAGCTCGGTTTGGTGGTCGAGTGGACGTGATCGAGTGCTCGTGGCCGAGTGGTAACTCTTCCTTTGCCTTCAGCTCGATCAGATGACCGAGTGCATGTGATCGAGTGGTGTTGGTGGATTGGTTTGCAATCGGTCTAACTCCAGGTCGAGTGGTCTTGGTCGAGTGCATGCTGATCTTGGTCTTCAGCTCGGTCATGAGGTCGAGTCTTCACACCGAGCTTGTGTCTCCATGTTCCTTGATCTCCAGCGAACATCCAAAACACCTAAAAGATAGCTCCAATATGCAATATGTATGCAAAGCTAAAGCAAACCTATCATGTAACCTATATGAATGAAATGGATAGATATGGAGTGGAACTAGTGATGAAACTATGCTAAATTGGATGGAAATGCAAGTTTAGAAGTGGTAAAATGCAGAGACATCACCTCACTTGGAGGCTCAACCTCCATAGCAGTTTCATCACCCTCAACTTCCATTTCTGAGTCTTCATCAACCAATTCAGGGCGCTTGCCTCTTGCTATATCCTTCTTGTTTCTCGAGTATAGCTTGATAACATCCTCTTCTTCTCTGGTTGGGTGCTTGATAGTTCCTCTAACAGCTGAGAAACTTCTTGCCAAGGCCTGTGCTTGTTGCTTCCTCAAAGAGCTTTGTTCCATTGCAGTTAGGTACCTGAAACGCTTTAATCAAAGAGGCATTAGATAACGTTTTTAATGAACTTGGTGCCATGCACTCGGCCAAGTACAACCGAGCTTAAATTTAAATACCAAGAATGTTCAAGCTCGGTGCCTTGAGCTCGGGTTACAGACCGAGTGCATGTAAACGAGTCAATGTTCATAACAAACAAGCATATACGAATCGTTCAATCCCTTTAAAACACACTTCGTCTCTATATTCAAAGTTCCGTTTCTAGGTAATATCAAGTTTCTAATGCATAGCTCATGCTCACCTAGGAACATTTTTCAGAATCTCATTCAAAATGTTTAAACAAGTTCGAATATGGTAAATTCATAGAAGTTCTACGTTTTTAGACACATGTGAGCTAGCAAATTCAAATTCTATTCAAGAACATTCAAGTTCTAAACCCAGAAAACTCAGAAAATTTTCAAATATTCAATACCTAAACTTCTCTTAAATCACTTCTAGATGCACCAATATGTATTCAAAACATTAATCAATCGGTTTTAAAAGATTAAGATCATGAGAAACTTGGTTTTAAGCAGTTTTTAAACGATTTGGTTTGAAGAATGCTCAAGAACATCAAGAACATCAAACCCAGAAACATGAAACAAATCGATTAGAGAAACTTACTTGATGAAACCGAGTGCAAATGAGAGCTAAACCGAGTTAGTGCCTAGAAGGTGTGAGCTCGTGATTATGAACTCGGTTTGGCTAAATCAAGTTTGAAAATTTTATGAAAATTTGTTGAGAAAACTTTGAGATTCTAGAGAGAGTATCTATGTAAAACGTTTTGTGAGGATGAACTAGAGAGAGGAGCGCATGAGGGAGTTTTAAAGAGGTTTATGAGAGTGAAAAGGGACAAAAGGACAAACATGTGGTCCCTAAACGAGTGGAGCGGCCGAGTGGATTCAAATTTGAATCTAGATCTATTTTCAAATTCAAATTTATGCAAGAGGAGGGAAGAAATGTTGACTCGTTGACCAAGCTCGGTCAACCTTGGTCGAGTTGACCGGCCGAGTCTAAATGTTGACTACTCGGTTTGGCTTGACCGAGTTTGATCAATCGAGTCCTAACCTGGATTGTGGCTTGAACTCGGTCCCTTGAGCTCGATGTGGCTTGACCGACTGGACTACACCGAGTGGTCAACCTTGTCACAACATCACTCTTTCTCAATCAACCTATCCCTGCAGTCTCTTGCCAACAAGACTAGGTAGAAAACTTATTAAAAATAACAGAAATGAACTAAACTTAAATGAAAAGTATTTACAAAGATAGTCATGGGACTTCCTCCCAAGTGAGCTTGTTTAAAGTCACTAAGCTTGACTTCCTTACAGTGCTTTCTATGGAGGATGAGGTGGAGGAACTGAAATCCTCCTTGCTTCCTGGTCTTCTTGATCATCAAACAGGACATGATCCCTTGAAGGATCATCATAGTTGTTTTCCACAGATTCTTCATTAAGATAGTCTTCCTCTTGCTGCTGAGGATAGTCTACCTCTCTGAACCATTCAACTTCATCCCTTTTTTTGTTGATCACGGTGAAACAGATTGAGGACGTATTCATCTTGAAACCTTGAGGCTTGGATTCACCTCTCTCATAGAGCAGACTTGTTACTTGCCTTTGTAGTTTTTCCACAATACTATTCAAAGCTCTGATAGCTTCATCTTGCCTTTCAGCCTTATCCTGGAGCTTCACCCATTCTGTTGGATCCAGCTGTTTGGGAAGAACTATTTGAGGGTCTAACTTGGTTTGATTAGTCGAGTTAGGAATTCCAGCTTGTTCCAGAGCTTCCTCCAAACTAGTTTCATCACCCTTGTCAAACAGATCTTCCTTAGAGGTTTCCCCAAGTGGGTTGGTTGTCAAAACTTCATCATCGTGGACAAGTTCTTCTAAAGTGAAAACTTGTCCTTCAATAGTTGGCCTCTTCCTATCCTCATTGATGTCAAACTCCATCTTGAGATTGTCAACTAGGTTAAGAGCAATCTTACATCCTTTCACATCTATCACTGTTCCAGCAGTTGCCAAGAATGGCCTTCCAAGAATCAGTGGATCTGCTGGTTCTTCATCCATCTATAAAACCACAAAATCAGCAAGAACTGTTACTTCACCTATCTTCACGGGAAGATCTTTCAGCATTCCCTGTGGGATCCTTGTTGTACCATCAGCTAGTACTAGGGTGATGTGGCAGGGCTTGAAGTCTTGTACCTTCAGCTTATGAGCTATGGACAGGGGCATCAGGCTAACAGCGGCTCCCAGGTCACAGAGGCTACTTTTAAAGTTTAAAGTACCTATGGAGCACGGAAGAGTGAATGAACCTGGGTCTTCAAGCTTATCCTTGATCACCCTCTCTCCTATGACTGCCTTGCAATCATATTTCACCTCCTTCACACTATCAACCTTCATCTTTCTCCTCAGCAGTTCTTCTCGGAGGATTTTCTCCTGTATGGGGATAATGGACAATATAGTCTCCAAAGGCATGATCTGCTCAAGCTTGTCCACTGCACTTTTAAGATCAGCTGTAGCCTTCTCCAAGAGTTCCTGCTTGAATCTCCCAGGGAAAGGAATCTTGGGAACGTAAGGAGGGGGAATGTAAGGTACCCTTTTCTCTTCTTGAACATCTTTTCCCTTGAGCTCGGTCACATCAGCTCGGTTTGGTGGCCGAGTTTGATCATTGTTGTTCTCTCCTTGAGCTCGGGCCTCTGATCGAGTGCATAGATCGAGTGCAGGTTTTGGAGTTTCAGATTTTTCTGCTTTTTGATTGTAAACCTCCCCTTCTTGAATCTCACTGTCCTCAGTGACATGGATTGCATTAACATGAGCATAATCCTTGGGGTTCTGAACAGCTTTTCCAGGTAACTGACCTGGATGTTGAGTAGATGATGTAGATGCTCCTTTATTCTCCAAAAACAACAACCTTGAGTTTATTGCCTCCATCTTTGCATTCAGAGCATTGCAGTTTGAATCGACTTGATTTCTTATCTCAGAAAACCTCTTTGCTTGTTCCATGACACAAGTAGCTTGCCCCTGAAGTAACTGTTGGAGCATTTGTTCCACTGAAGCATTGTTGGTGTGTGAATTCTGTGAAGGAAATACTGGTGGTGCATTAGGAACTGGTTGCTGGTTGTAGTTGTTCTGGAATTGCTGTTTAGGAGCATACCCTTGGTTCTGGTTGTAAGGAATGAAAGGTTTGTTTTGAGCTTGTTGCTATGGTGGATAGACCTGATCCTGTGGATTTGCAACATTGTTACTCCTGTAGGACAGATTGGGGTTTGCCTTGTAGTTAACAAACCCTTTGTTGTAGCCTCCTTGGTTCTCAATGTAACTAACTTCCTCCATCTGATCAGGCTCCCCTTCTTGAATCTGTACCATTTATTCTTCAGTGATATAATGGACTTGTTTCTGCTGCTGACCTAGAAGGAGCTTGTCAATCTTCTCATTTAGAGCCCTGATCTCCTTTCTGTGCTTATCCTCCAAATCAGAATTTCCCCTTGGTGTTCTATCATATTTCTCACTGTAGGTGCCATCTGATTGTGCCAAGTTCTCTACTAGCTCCCATCCTTCAACAACATCTTTATTGAGAAAGTTGCCATTGCTGGTTGTATCAAGCAACATTCTGAATTTTGGTAACACGCCACGGTACAAATTACTCAACAATGACTCATTGCTGAACCCATGATGAGGACACTGTGAGGTGTAGCTTTTGAATCTTTCCCATGCTTCGCAGAATGTTTCACCATTTTTCTGAGCAAATCCTGATATCTCATTCCTTAGCCTTGCTGTTCTTGAGTTGGAGAAAAACTTAGCCAAGAATGCCTTTTTGCAGTCATCCCAAGATGTAATGGATCCATGAGGAAGTGTTTTCTCCCATAGATGTGCTTTGTCGCCTAAAGAGAACGGAAACAGACGTAGCTTGAACCCGTCTTCAGAAACACCGTTGATTTTGGTGAGGCTGCAGAGCCTGTCGAATTCGTCTAGGTGATCCAATGGATCCTCCATTGGTAGACCGTGGAATTTCTTTCCTTGAACCATAGATATCAGACCACTCTTTATTTCAAAGTTGTTGTTCTGAACAGTTGGTGGCACGATACCTTGCCTTTGTGTGTATGTATTAGGTGCATCTCCTGCGCCTATTGTCCTTCTTTGTTGAGCCGGTTGCTCATTCTGAGCTTGTGGATTATCCATATTGTCGGTGTGTGGTTGATTACCCTCTGGTTGGTTCCTCTGTCCTCTCAAAATCCTAGGTAACTGGTTGATATTGTCTTGATACCTCAGGAGATTATGATGACCTTTGGACCGTGTTTGCATACAGGAAAACTGAACTCGGGATGCTGCACTCGATTTGGATTACCGAGTGGTGCTAAATGATGAGTAGCTCGACCACAATGACCAAGTAGATTGACCGAGTGCTGAACTAGATGAATACCTCAGATGCCTTGAGCTCGACTGACTGTACTCGACCTAACTGACCGAGTGGTGTGTCCGAGTTGTGCAACCGAGTGGTACCTGAAACAGATTGAAACCAACAAGTGAATAACAAAGTAATAAGAAAAGAACTTGATCTCAGAAGATCTGCAATCCTAAATGAAACAAAGAAATCCCAAATGGCAACGGCGCCAAATTGATAACTAGGTTTTTAACACCTAAAGGTACCTATTGCCCAAATTGTAGTACAAAGGGCTATCGAATCCAATCGGGACTATTGTAAGCAATCAGGATGTAGCAAATCTATCTAATTCAAGCCAAATAGAAAGGTTGGAAGTAACAGGGTGAAACAACTAAAACATGAACTAATAAACAGTAAAAGAAACTAGAAACAAAGATTCATAACAACAAAAGAGAATAGAAACAGAAACAGAGCAAGCTAAGAACAGGAAAACAGAGTATCAAAAAGTAGAAAACAATCAGGATGAGAAAAGGTCCTAAGGATGAGTTCTAGATCTGGTATTCTTCATGGTGAACACTAGTGACTTCATAAACAACTTCATAGAAGGGATCTCTCGACTATAAGCATCAAAAGAGTGATAGATCCACTTCCCAGTTACATCTATCACCAGATTCTCTAAACTTCCTAATCTTGGAATCCACACCTATGCCCCATTGACTGTCACTAACACTCAGATAGGATTCCAATGAAACATAAAGAGAATAAGCATTAAGAAACAACTCATAAATGTCAAACTACAACTTGCTTTCCTATGATCCTAGATCAATCATTGCAAAGAAGCTCCAGATCTCTGGTATTAGCAGATCTGGTGTTTCACAAGTGATGTGCAAGGAAACACCAAGATCAGATCCCAAGTGGGTGTACAGGGAATCAGCATTAGAAACAGCTAACCCAGAAGAGATCTTAAGCTTTAGAACCCTAAATCTACTAGAATCACCATGAATCATAACCCAGATCTAACCCATCCTCAAGAACCCTAAATCACTACTCAGACTTCATCATCAAAATCATAAACCCAGAAAATGAAATAGTTTCCATAATCATAATCTAGAGATTGAGATGAAGAAGGAATAGAAGAAATAAACTAAAAAGGATCAAAGGATCAGAAGTAATTGCAAATACAAAATCAGATAGATCTAGAGAGGTTTTCAGAGAACAAAGAGAATAAAAACGTATTATGCGGCTGCTGACCTAATTAGAGTATAAATACTCTAGGTCAAAAGCCCTAGTACAAAAAGACAAAACAAACTAAAGTCCTTAGGTCGGCTGCCTTGAGCTCGGGTTCCTCTGGTCGAGTGGTGTGGTCGAGTGGTGTTTCTTCAGGCTTTGGATCCTCAGACTCGGTTGCACGAGCTCGGTTTGGTGGTCGAGTGGACGTGGTCGAGTGCTCTTGGTTGAGTGCTAACTCCTCTTTGCCTTCAGCTCGGTCAGACGACCGAGTGCATGTGATCGAGTGGTGTTGGTGGATTGGTTTGCACTCGGTCTAACTCCAAGTCGAGTGGTCTTGGTCGAGTGCATGCTGGTCTTGGTCCTTAGCTCGGTCATGAGGTCGAGTCTTCACACCGAGCTTGTGTCTCCATGTTCCTTGATCTCCAGCAAACATCCAAAACACCTGAAAGATAGCTCCAATATGCAATATGTATGCAAAGCTAAAGCAAACCTATCATGTAACCTATATGAATGAAATGGATAGATATGGAGTGGAACTAGTGATGAAACTATGCTAAAATGGATGGAAATGCAAGTTTAGAAGTGGTAAAATGCAGAGACATCAACTCCCCCAAACTTAGTCTTTGCTTGCCCTCAAGCAAACATATAAGATATAAGCTGGTGAAGTTGATGACATGCTGGGACTCAGAGCCAAAACATGCTGCTAAAGGAAGTAGCATCAAGGTCCTAGTTAGTAGTTCTAGAATGCATTAACAAGCAAACCTTACTTTTAAAACAGATTAAAGCCTAACTGATAACAATAGGACCCGCCACCTACATATTAACTAGTTGTTATTCCTGCCTGTTGTCTTAAGTGGAGGCGACATCAATTGATAAAAAACCTAGTTATCAATTGTTGTAAATTGATAACTAGCTTTTTTACACCTAAAGCTACCTATTGCCCAAATTGTAGTACAAAGGGCTATCGAATCCAATCGGGACTATTGTAGGCAATCAGGATGTAGCAAATCTATCTAATTCAAGCCAAATAGAAAGGTTGGAAGTAACAGGGTGAAACAACTAAAACAAAAACTAATAAACAGTAAAAGAAACTAGAAACAAAGATTCATAACAGCAAAAGAGAATAGAAACAGAAATAGAGCAAGCTAAGAACAGGAAAACAGAGTATCAAAAAGTAGAAAACAATCAGGATGAGAAAAGGTCCTAAGGATGAGTTCTAGATCTGGTATTCTTCATGGTGAACACTAGTGACTTCATAAACAACTTCATAGAAGGGATCTCTCGACTAAAAGCATCAAAAGAGTGATAGATCCACTTCCCAGTTACATCTATCACCAGATTCTCTAAACTTCCTAATCTTGGAATCCACACCTATGCCCCATTGACTGTCACTAACACTCAGATAGGATTCCAATGAAACATAAAGAGAATAAGCATTCAGAAACAGCTCATAAATGTCAAACTACAACTTGCTTTCCTATGATCCTAGATCAATCATTGGAAAGAAGCTCCAGATCTCTGGTATTAGCAGATCTGGTGTTTCACAAGTGATGTGCAAGGAAACACCAAGATCAGATTCCAAGTGGGTGTACAGGGAATCAGCATTAGAAACAGCTAACCCAGAAGAGATCTTAAGCTTTAGAACCCTAAATCTACTAGAATCACCATGAATCATAACCCAGATCTAACCCATCCTCAAGAACCCTAATTCACTACTCAGACTTCATCATCAGAATCATAAACCCAGAAAATGAAATAGTTTCCATAATCATAATCTAGAGATTGAGAAGAAGAAGGAATAGAAGAAATAATCTAAAAAGGATCAAAGGATCAGAAGTAATTGCAAATACAAAATCAGATAGATCTAGAGAGGTTTTCAGAGAACAAAGAGAATAAAAAAACGTATCTTCTGCGGCTGCTCACCTAATTAGAGTATATATACTCTAGGTCAAAAGCCCTAGTACAAAAAGACAAAATAAACTAAAGTCCTTAGGTCGGCTGCCTTGAGCTCGGGCTCCTCTGATCGAGTGGTGTGGTCGAGTGGTGTTGCTTCAGGCTTAGGATCGTCAGACTCGGCTGCAACGAGCTCGGTTTGGTGGTCGAGTGGACGTGATCGAGTGCTCTTGCCCGAGTGCAATCTCTTCTCAGCCTCCAGCTCGGTCTTGAAGTCGAGTGCGTGTAACCGAGTTGGATTGGTGGATTGATTTGCACTCGGTCTGGTCACACCGAGTGCTCTTGGTCGAGTGCGTGTAAGGCCTTGGTCCTTAGCTCGGTCTTGAAGTCGAGTGCATGTAACCGAGTGCTCGTGTTCTTTCTGCCTCTAGCTCTGGTTGCCTGGTCGAGTGCATGTGGCCGAGTGCAATTGTTCCTCTGCCTCTAGCTCTGGTTGCCTGGTCGAGTGCATGTGATCGAGTGCAATTGTTCCTCTGCCTCTAGCTCTGGTTGCCTGGTCGAGTGCATGTGGTCGAGTGCAATTCAGAGCCTAAAAACCGCATTCACCTTCTTGTCCAGAATAGCCCCCAAAAGCTCATTTAACACCTGATAACAACTCCAAATTGCAATATATATGCAAACCCTATTATGAACCCTATATGAGTGAAATGGATAGATATGGAGTGAAACTAGTGATGAAGCTATGCTAAAATGGATGGAAATGCAAGTTTAAAAGTAGTAAAATGCAGAGACATCAACTCCCCCAAACTTAGTCTTTGCTTGCCCTCAAGCAAACATATAAGATATAAGCTGGTGAAGTTGATGAAAATGCTGGGACCCAGAGCCAAAACATGCTGATAAAGGAAGTAGCATCAAGGTCCTAGTTAGTAGTTCTAGAATGCATTAACAAGTAAACCCTACTTCTAAAACTTTAGCCATACCCTTCAGAACAAACCTGACACTAGCCTTAACCTACACATGCAATCAAATCAACCATCCCCTTTAACATTCATTGTTTCTGTAACCATGGATCAAGTCTATGCAATTCTAATGAACTCATTTGGCTAAGGGAAAGGTTAAGAGGCAAAGATGGCCCCTTTTTTAACAGGTTTAAACAATAGATATCATGGGACTCTCAAGAATAGACTGAGCTATAGAAGAAGGCTAAAGGTAAGATAGCCAACCGATGCATACAAGAACAATTTCTCATCTACCCATCCCGTATACAAAGATTCTGCTACCACCTAATCCTAAACCAAGAAGATGATCCTAAATCTACCCTTAGGCACTTTTCTGCCATGAATCCTTTTTGGATCAACTCATTCTTCTTTCTTAGCCATTTATCTTAAGGAAACGGATTCTTATGCTTTCTTGCTTATGCTAGCGGATTGGGTTCTTTTAAAACTGAGGCTCTTCTATTCTTCTTATTAATTAAGATACTTCAAGCTTTTTGCCTTTCTTTCCTTTTCTATCTTTCTGAGCCTATACATTTCTTTTCTTTTTTTTCAAATCCCATATCCTTTACTAGAGCAGCTATCTTATTTTTCAGCTTAGACCTTTTCCCAGAACTTCTTTTCTTCCCTTTCTCTTATTTTCTTCCCCTTTGAATCCCAAAATAAAACTCAAGCTCGGTTTAGTTAACTCGAGGTGTGAACTCGGTCTCCTAACCGAGCTTATACAACCGAGCCCAATCCCCTATTCTAAATTCCAGTCTATCCTCCTAACCACAGTTCAGTTCCCCACCTAGTTCTATCTAGCTCAAAGGTTATGAACCAGAACTATATGTATGAGAAACCGTTCTTGTCGGCACAGACCTAACACTTTCTACCAAGCTCAATCATGAAATAGGCCTCACATTCACACATAGAGTATTGTTGGCTTGAAAGGAAGGTCAAGGTTAAAGGTAGGGGAAACTGTTCCAATGATGGGAATCAGCTATTTGGATTCACAAGGGTGGTGAAAAGAGTAAGAGAATCCAAATATATATAAGGTATCCATGAGTTCAAATCAAAGGCATAGACATGATAATTGCAATTCAGTTTAAGGTTCTAATAGATAGGGGATGATATCAGATCAAGACATGCTTCAGCCAAAACTAAATGTCAAACAATGCAATCTAGGCATGGTGCGGTCTTATGCTTCAGACTTACATGAATGCATTAGACAACTATTAACTAGGGCATTGAGACTATTTCATAAACCAGCATGCTTACAAGGCTTTTATCATCCTAGTCCCCTATGCAGATGCACAAATCTATATGAAATGCATCTAGACTCAATCCTAAACATGAATGCAATCTACATGAACACTCTGTTTTTGTGAAATGCTTTTCTGAAATTTTTCAAATTTTTATGGTTTTTCTTATGCAAATAGATTAGATGCTATGCAGACTCAATGTGCAAAATTTGAAATAAGGAAACAGTAAACGATATCAAATGCATCTCAAACCCTCCCCCAAACTTGAATTACACAGTCCCTTGTGTAATAAAAGATTCAAAGGAAGGTATGAGAATGAAAAAGCAATAAGAAAAACTAAAGATGAATGGTATAAACAATGGTAAAGAGTGGAGTTGTACCTCAGTGTTGGGTGTTCTAACTCGGTCATAAGGTCGAGTTTGATGGCCGAGTGGTTTGGTATGAAGATCTAACTCGGCCAAGCTGATCGAGTTAGACTGTCCGAGCTTGATTGATGACCTCAAGAGGGGTAGCTCGGTTTGGCAAACCGAGCTTGATGGCCGAGCTTGATTTGCTGAGATTTTGACTCGGCCTGGTTGATCGAGCTAATTGGTCGAGTCTGATTTTTTTGGGCTTCTCTGTCTTTCTTTGCATAATCCTGAAATCTCAAACCTGACCAACAAAACTACTAGAAAACATATTAAAAGAAACAAGAAACCTTAAAGCAAAATATTTACAAAGATAGTCATGGGACTTCCTCCCAAGTGAGCTTGTTTAAAGTCACTAAGCTTGACTTCCTTACTGAATTCATGGAGGCTGTAAGAGAGGAACTGAGGTCCTCTTTTCCTTGGTGGGTAGATCAGCAAACTCATCGTGCTCTCTTGACCAATCAGCAAACTGACTCTCAATAGCTTCCTCCTCTAGGCAAACTTCCTCTTGATCAGGTGGGTAGTCTATTTTTCTTGACTATTTTGATGTGAGGTCACTTCCCTTCTTCCTGGTTATAATGATAGCTATATCAGGTGGGATATCCTTGATGTACAGGTCCTTGATTGGTCTTCCCTTGGAGCGACTTGATTTGATCTTTTAGCTCTTTCACAGTGTCTTTTAGCTCCATTATAGCTTTGTCCTGCCAATTAGACCTTTCTTTGAGTGCAATCCACTCATCTAGCCCACAAATGTCAGGCTCGGTTTGCAAACCGAGTTTGCCCATCGAGTTAGAAACATCCGGACATGTGAGAGCTTGACTCTGTTTGTAGACCGAGTTAACTGGTCGAGCTTGATTCAAACTTGTCTTTTCTGCAGCCTTAAACTCTGTTTCAGATCCAGCTATGCCCTGACAAATTCCTGATCCAGCTTTACTATCCTTTACCAATGCTGGCTTCAGTGGATCAACTTCATAAGGCTTCCTCAACAACTCATCAGTGCTATCATTCAATTCCTTAATGGAGAAGATCTGTCCCTCTATTGTGGGCTTCCTTATAGCATCATTGATATCAAACTCCATCCTCAGATTTTTAGCCAGGTTAAGAGCAATCCTACCTCCCTTCACATCAATTACAGTCCCAGCAGTTGCCAAGAATGGCCTTCCAAGAATCAGTGGATCTGCTGGTTCTTCATCCATTTTCAAAACCACAAAGTCGGCAAGAACTGTTACCTCACCTATCTTCACAGGAAGATCCTTCAGCATTCCCTGTGGGGATCTTGTTGAACCATCAGCTAGCACTAGGGTGATATTACAGGGTCTGAAGTCCTCTACTTTTAGCTTCTGAGCTATAGACAGAGCCATAAGGCTGACAGCAGCTCCAAGGTCACAGAGACTACTTTTAAAGTTTAGAGTCCCTATAGAGCATGGAAGAGTGAATGAACCTGGGTCTTCAAGCTTATCCTTGACCACCCTCTCTCCTATGACTGCCTTGCAATCATATTTCACTTCTTTCATACTATCAACTTTCATCTTTCTCCTCAGCAATTCTTCTCGAAGGATTTTCTCCTGAGTGGGGATAATGGACAAGATAGTCTCCAAAGGCATTATCTGCTCAAGCTTGTCCACATCACTTTTTAAATCAGCTGTAGCCTTCTCCAAGAGTTCCTGCTTGAATCTCCCAGGGAAAGGAATCTTGGGGATATAAGGAGGGGAAATGTAAGGTACCCTTTTCTCTTCTTGAACAGCTTTACCCTTGAGCTCGGTTACATCAACTCGGTTTGGTGACCGAGTTTGATCACCTTTGGTCTCTCCTTGAACTCGGGCCTCTGATCGAGTGCATTGACCGAGTGCAAGCTTTGTAGTTTCAGATTTGGTTACTTTTTGATAGGAAGCCTCCCCTTCTTGAACCTCACTGTCCTCAGTGACTGGTATAGTCTCTTTTCTGGTAGGTGGCTTGCCTTCACCCATCAATGTGATAGCATGGGCAGTGGCGAACTCCTTGGGGTTTTGGATAGTAGTCCATGGGAGGTAATTTGTAGGCTGAGCAGAGGAAGATGTTATCTTGTTCACTATATTCTCCATTTTGGAGGTCATTTCCGCAATTTGAGAGTTGAGATTATTGACATTGCATTCCAGCATGTTTTGCATTTCTGACAACTGTGTGGTGAACCCTGTTGCAGTAGTAGCTTGTCCTTGTAAAAGTTGATGCAGCATTTGTTCTATAGCACTAGCTGGTGCAGTAGATGCCTGAGCTTGCAGAGGTACAAAACATGGTATTGCATTCATGACAGGCTGCTGTTGATAGCTTCCATGATATTGCTGCTGAAATGGATTCTGATTGTGAGGAGCGAAATGGTTGTTCTGGAATTGTTGCTGCGGTGGGTAGGTATGATAGTTGTTGGAACCCCTAGAAACAAAATGAACCTGCCTCTGCTGCGCTTGTAGGAGCTTATCCAGCTTATTATTCAGATCTTCAAACATCTTGTAGGAGACGACTAACTCGGGATGCAGAACTCGGTTTGGAACCGAGTGAGCTTCAATTGAGGTGACTGAGCTCGGGGTGCATGAGCTCGGTTTGGATGACCGAGTGGTGCGAAATGATGAGTAGCTCGACCACAGTGACCGAGTAGACTGACCGAGTGCTGAACCAGATGAATACCTCAGATGCCTTGAGCTCGACTGACTGAACTCGACCTGACTGACCGAGTGGAGTTATGCGAGGCAACTGAACTCGAGCTTCTGACCGAGTGGTGTGTCCGAGCTCTGTGTCCGAGCTTATGCAACCGAGTGGTACCTGAAACAGATTGAAACCAACAAGTGAGTAACAAAGTAAAAAGAAAAGAACTTGATCTCAGAACTTTTGCAATCCTAAATGAAACAATTAGATCCTAACTGGCAACGGCGCCAAATTGATAACTAGGTTTTCAACACCTAAAGCTACCTATTGCCCAAATTGTAGTACAAAGGGCTATCGAATCCAATCGGGATTATGTAAGCAATTAGGATGTAGCAAATCTATCTAATTCAAGCCAATTAGAAAGGTTGGAAGTAACAGGGTGAAACAACTAAAACAAGAACTAATAAACAGTAAAAGAAACTAGAAACAAAGATTCATAAAAGCAAAAGAAAATAGAAACAGAAACAGAGCAAGCTAAGAGCAGGAAAACAGAGTATCAAAAAGTAGAAAACAATCAGGATGAGAAAAGGTCCTAAGGATGAGTTCTAGATCTGGTATTCTTCATGGTGAACACTAGTGACTTCATAAACAACTTCATAGAAGGGATCTCCTAACTATGAGCATCAAAAGAGTAATAGATCCACTTCCCAGTTACATCTATCACCAGATTCTCTAAACTTTCTAATCTTGGAATCCACACCTATGCCCCATTGACTGTCACTAACACTCAGATAGGATTCCAATGAAACATGAAGAGAATAAGCATTAAGAACACAGCTCATAAATGTCAAACTACAACTTGCTTTCCTATGATCCTAGATCAATCATTGGAAAGAAGCTCCAGATCTCTGGTATTAGCAGATCTGGTGTTTCACAAGTGATGTGCAAGGAAACACCAAGATCAGATCCCAAGTGGGTGTACAGGGAATCAGCATTAGAAATAGCTAACCCAGAAGAGATCTTAAGCTTTAGAACCCTAAATCTACTAGAACCACCATGAATCATAACCCAGATCTAACCCATCCTCAAGAACCCTAAATCACTACTCAGACTTCATCATCAAAATCACAAACCCAGAAAATGAAATAGTTTCCATAATCATAATCTAGAGATTGAGATGAAGAAGGAATAGAAGAAATAAACTAAAAAGGATCAAAGGATCAAAAGTAATTGCAAATACAAAATCAGATAGAGCTAGAGAGGTTTTCAGAGAACAAAAAGAATAAAAACGTATCTCTGCGGCTGCTGACCTAATTAGAGTATAAATACTCTAGGTCAAAAGCCCTAGTACAAAAAGACAAAATAAACTAAAGTCCTTAGGTCGGCTGCCTTGAGCTCGGGTTCCTCTGGTCGAGTGGTGTGATCGAGTGCGTGTAACTTCAGGCTTTGGATCTTCAGCTCGGTTGCCTGAGCTCGGTTTGGTGGTCGAGTGGACGTGATCGAGTGCTCTTGCCCGAGTGCTAACTCCTCCCTGCCTCCAGCTCGGTCATGAAGTCGAGTGCATGTGATCGAGTGGTGTTTTTCCTCTGCCTCCAGCTCTGGTGCCTGGTCGAGTGCATGTGATCGAGTGGTGTTTTTCCTCTGCCTCCAGCTCTGGTTGCCTGGTCGAGTGCATGTGGTCGAGTGCAATTCAGAGCCTAAAAACAGCATTCACCTTCTTGTCCAGAATAGCTTCCAAAAGCTCATTTAACACCTGATAACAACTCCAAATTGCAATATATATGCAAACCCTATTATGAACCCTATATGAGTGAAATGGATAGATATGGAGTGAAACTAGTGATGAAGCTATGCTAAAATGGATGGAAATGCAAGTTTAAAAGTAGTAAAATGCAGAGACATCAAAGATAGTTAATGAGAAATTGGGAGATCCAGGTTCCTTTACTTTACCATGCTCTCTAGGACCCCTGACTTTCAAGAACTGTTTGTGCGATCTTGGAGCTTCTGTAAGCCTCATGCCACTTTCAGTAGCAAAACGTCTTGGTTTCAGTCAGTTTAAACCTTCTAATATATCATTGGTGCTAGCAGACAGATCAGTTAGGCTCCCACATGGTCTTCAGGAAGACCTACCAGTCAAGATTGGAAATACGGAAGTACCGACTGATTTTGTGGTGTTAGAAATGGATGAAGAACCCAAGGATCCTCTGATACTTGGGAGACCCTTTTTAGCTACTGCTGGAGTAGTAATTGATGTTAGGGAAGGAAAGATTGAACTCCATTTTGGTAAGGACCTCAAGATGAACTTTGATATCAAAGATTCTATGAAGAAACCAATAATAGGAGGACAAGTTTTCTGGATAGAAGAGTTAGAACAACTGTCTGAAGATGTATTGGAGGAGATAACCGAGAAGGATCATCTAAAGACTGTTTTGACAAAGAGCAGTGAAGAAGGGTATTTGCATGATGAAACTCTGGATTTCGAAGTATATTTGGACTCGAGAAAAGTGTTGGATGAGTCAGAGGGCTTTGAAGAATTGATCAGACCAGAAACTGAAAGATTAGCAACAGTGGACAAGCCTAGGTCCATCCACTCGGTCTCACAGACCGAGCTTGGCGAGAAAAATGCCCAAAGCTCGGTCAGCCAAACCGAGCACAATCACTCGAGCTTGTCCTTCTCTCGGCCTGAATCGTCTAACTCGGTCAACAAACCAGGCCAACCTCCTGAGTCCATCGACTCCACGACTGCAGATTGGTCAGAGTTGAAGGCACCAAAGGTGGACCTCAAACCACTACCCAAAGGGCTAAGATACGCATTCCTTGGAACAAACTCTACCTACCCTGTAATAGTAAATGATTCCCTTAGCATTATTGAACTTACCCAATTGTTAACTGAGCTGAAAAAATTTAGACGTGCTATAGGTTATTCATTAGATGACATCAAGGGAATTTCACCTGATTTGTGCAGTCACCGCATTCACCTTGAAAATGAATCCTATTCTAGTGTTGAACCCCAAAGGAGATTGAATCCAAACTTAAAAGAAGTTGTTAAGAAGGAGATCCTGAAACTGTTAGATGCTGGGGTAATCTACCCAATTTCTGACAGTACTTGGGTATCCCCTGTGCACTGTGTTCCCAAGAAGGGTGGCATAACTGTGGTTAAAAATGATAAAGATGAACTTATTCCCACCCGAACAATCACTGGCCATAGGATGTGTATAGACTATAGGAAATTGAATGCTGCGTTTAGAAAGGACCATTTTCCACTACCATTCATTGACCAGATGTTAGAGAGGCTAGCTAATCACCCTTTTTATTGTTTCTTGGATGGGTATAGTGGATTTTTCCAGATTCCTATACACCCTAATGATCAAGAGAAAACCACTTTTACATGTCCATATGGAACATTTGCATATAAAAGAATGCCTTTTGGCCTTTGTAATGCACCTGCTACTTTTCAAAGATGCATGACCTCCATATTTTCAGATCTAATTGAGGAGATGGTGGAAGTGTTCATGGATGATTTCTCTGTGTACGGTTCTTCCTTCTCCTCCTGTTTGTCAAATTTATGCAGGGTCCTTACTAGATGTGAAGAGACCAATCTGGTTCTGAATTGGGAGAAATGCAACTTCATGGTCAGGGAAGGGATAGTCCTAGGGCACAAGATCTCCGAGAAGGGAATAGAAGTGGATAAAGCCAAGATTGAGGTAATGATCCAGTTACAACCACCAAAGACTGTCAAAGATATCAGAAGCTTCCTGGGGCATGCAGGTTTTTATAGGAGATTCATCAAGGATTTCTCTAAGATAGCCAGACCTCTAACTAGGCTGCTTTGCAAGGAAACAGAATTCAATTTTGATTCAGAATGCTTGAAAACTTTTCATCTTATCAAGGAAGCCCTAACATCAGCTCCAATAGTCCAAGCTCCCAACTGGGATTATCCTTTTGAGATCATGTGTGATGCATCGGATTATGCAGTAGGAGCAGTTTTGGGATAGAAAATTGATAAGAAACTGCATGTTATTTATTATGCAAGCAGAACTCTGGATGATGCCCAAGGAAGGTATGCAACTACAGAAAAGGAGCTTTTGGCAGTGGTTTTCGCTTTTGAGAAATTCAGGAGTTACCTAGTTGGTTCAAAGGTCATCGTCTACACGGACCATGCCGCGTTAAGACACATATATGCAAAGAAGGACACCAAACCAAGGTTACTCAAATGGATACTGCTGCTGCAGGAGTTTGATATGGAAATAGTGGACAAAGAGGGGATCGGAAATGGGGTAGCTGATCATCTATCCAGAATGAGGATCGAGGATGCCCTCCCCATTGACGATTCTATGCCAGAGGAGCAGCTCATGGCAATCAGGATTTTGGAAGACATCCACCATACATCTCAGAAAATAGAAGAGGTTATAACGTTTAAAGAAGAGGTTTTCCCCTGGTATGCGGACTTCGTCAACTATACGGTATGCGAGGAAATACCTAAGAGCCTCAATGCTTATCAAAGGAAGAAGTTTCTCAGGGATGTGAACCACTACTATTGGGATGAACCATATTTGTACAAGAAGGGGTTAGATGGGCTTTTCAGGAGGTGTGTGGCAGAGGAAGAAGTGAAAGGGATTCTGGAGCACTGCCATGGTTCTGCCTATGGAGGGCACTTCGCCACATTCAAGACTGTTCAGAAGATAATTCAAGCAGGTTTGTGGTGGCCTACCATGTTCAAAGATGCTCATAATTTCATTTCGAAATGTGATCCTTGTCAAAGGATGGGAAATATTGGCAAACGGAATGAAATGCCTCAGAACCCAATTATGGAAGTAGAAGTCTTTGATGTCTGGGGAATTGATTTCATGGGACCTTTCAACCCACCATCCCATGGTAACAGCTACATTCTGGTGGCTGTCGACTATGTGTCAAAGTGGGTCGAAGCAGTAGCCTGCCCTACAAACGATGCAAGGGTCGTCCTAAAGCTGTTTAAAAGTATCATTTTCCCTAGGTTTGGCATACCGAGAGTAGTTATCAGTGATGGAGGGTCTCACTTTATCAACAAGCTTTTCGAAAATCTTTTAAGGAAGTATGGGGTTAAGCATAAGGTTTCCACACCTTACCATCCTCAAACAAGCGGTCAAGTGGAGGTTTCCAATAAGCAGATTAAGGCTATCCTAGCTAGAGTCGTAGGAGTATCAAAAAGGGATTGGGCAACAAAGCTTGATGAAACCCTATGGGCTTACAGAACCGCATTCAAAACCCCCATAGGGAGAACACCATTCCAGCTTCTCTATGGTAAAGCATGCCACTTAGCGGTGGAGATAGAGTACAAGGCAATATGGGCTACAAAGCTCCTGAACTTTGACATCAAAACAGCCGAGGAAAAGAGACTGATGGATTTGCATGAGTTGGAAGAAATCAGATTAGAAGCATATGAGAGCTCAAAGATTTACAAAGAACGCACAAAAGCCTTCCATGATAAGAAGATTTTACCAAAAGGGCTCAAGGCAGGTGATCAAGTACTTCTATTCAATTCAAGGCTCAGACTTTTCCCAGGAAAGCTGAAGTCAAGATGGTTAGGACCTTTCACTATTAAGGAAGTTTTACCCTATTGAGCCATCACCCTTATAGGCAAAAACAGTAATGACTTCACGGTAAATGGGCAGAGGGTTAAACTATACATTGCTGATCAAATGACTCCAGAAGCTGATTCCATCTCTCTCGACGAGCCAACTCAAGCATAAGTCCAGAAAGGAAGTCAAGCTTAGGGACTTTAAACAAGCTCACTTGGGAGGAAATCCCATGACTATCTTTGTAAATATTTTTGATTTAAGATTTCTTGTCTCTTTCATTATGTTTTCTAGTAGTTTTGTTGGTCAGGTTCGAGATTGCAAGCTCGGCCAACAAGCTCGATTTGCCAAACCGAGCTATCCCTCAACACACGTTCCAGCTCAGCCAGAGAGCTCGGTTACACACCCGAGCTTGAGACATACAGACCAATTTACACCAAAGAAAGCATGGAGGCCTACACGGACTCCTTCTTTCAGAACTGAGGTACAACTCCACTCTTTACCATTGTTTATACCACTCATCTTTAGTTTTTCTTATTGCTTTTTCATTCTCATACCTTCCTTTGAATCTTTTATTACACAAGGGACTGTGTAATTCAAGTTTGGGGGAGGGTTTGAGATGCATTTGATATCGTTTACTGTTTTCTTATTTCAAATTTTGCATATTGAGTCTGCATAGCATCTCATCTATTTGCATAAGAAAAACCATAAAAATTTGAAAAATTTCAGAAAAGCATTCCACAAAAACAGAGTGTTCATGTAGATTACATTCAGGTTTAGGATTGAGTCTAGATGCATTTCATATAGAATCATGCATCTGCATAGGGGACTAGGATGATAAAAGCCTTGTAAGCATGCTGGTTTATGAAATAGTCTAAATGCCCTAGTTAATAGTTGTCTAATGCATTCATGTAAGTCTGAAGCATAAGACCGCACCATGCCTAGATTGCATTGTTTGACATTTAGTTTTGGCTGAAGCATGTCTTGATCTGATATCATCCCCTATCTATTAGAACCTTAAACTGAATTGCAATTATCATGTCTATGCCTTTGATTTGAACTCATGGATACCTTATGCATATTTGGAATCTCTTACTCTTTTCACCACCCTTGTGAATCCAAATAGCTGATTCCCATCATTGGAACAGTTTCCCCTACCTTTAACCTTGACCTTCCTTTCAAGCCAACAATACTCTATGTGTGAATGTGAAGCCTATTTCAGGATTTAGCTTGGTAGAAAGTGTTAGGTCTGTGCCGACAAGAATGGTTTCTCATATATATAGTTCTGGTTCACAATCTTTGAGCTAGATAGAACTAGGTGGGGAACTGAACTGTGGTTAGGAGGATAGACTGGAATTTAGAATAGGGAATCTAGCTTGGTTGTATAAGCTCGTTTAGGGAACCGAGTTCATACCTCGAGTTCACCTAACCGAGCTTGAGTTTCATTTTGGGATTAAAAGAAAAGAAAGGAAAGGAAAGGAAAGAAGTTCTGGGAAAAGGGTTTAAGATGAAAAGAAGATAAACTGCTCTAGTAAAGGATTTTGGGATTTGAAAAAGAAGAAACGAAATATATAGGCTCAGAGAGCATAATGAGAAAGAAAGGCAAAAAGCCTTAAGTGTCTTAATGAATAAGAAGAATAGAAGAGCCTCAGTTTTAAAAGAACCCAATCCGCTAGCATAAGCAAGAAAGCATAAGAACCCTTTTCCTTAGAATAAATGGCTAAGAAAGAAGAATGAGTTGATCCAAAAAGAATTCATGGCAGAAAAGTGCCTAAGGGTAGATTTAGGATCATCTTCTGGGTTTAGGATTAGGTGGTAGTAGAATCTTTGTATACGGGATGGGTAGATGAGAAATTGTTCTTGTATGCATCAGTTGGCTATCTTACCTTTAGCCTTCTTCTAAAGCTCAGTCTATTTTTGAGAGTCCCATGATATCTATTGTTCAAACCTGTTACAAGAAGGGCCATCTTTGCCTCTTTAACCTTTCCCTTAGCCAAATGAGTTCATTGAAATTGCATAAACTTGATTCATGGTTACAGAATTATTGAATGTTAAAGGAAATGATTGATTTGATTGCATGTGTAGGTTAAGGCTAGTGTCAGGTTTGTTTTGAAGGGTATGGCTAAAGTTTTAAAAGTAAGGCTTACTTGTTAATGCATTCTAGAACTACTAACTAGGACCTTGATGCTACTTCCTTTAGCAGCATGTTTTGACTCTGAGTCCCAGCATGTCATCAACTTCACCAGCTTATATCTTATATGTTTGCTTGAGGGCAAGCAAAGACTAAGTTTGGGGGAGTTGATGTCTCTGCATTTTACCACTTCTACTTTCATCCTGTTTAATTAGCTTGAATTAGATAGATTTGCTACATCCTGATTGCTTGCATAATCCCGATTGGATTCGATAGCCCTTTGTACTACAATTTGGGCAATAGGTAGCATTAGGTGTAAAAACCTAGTTATCAACTACCCACCTGATCAAGAGGAAGTTTGCCTAGAGGAGGAAGCTATTGAGAGTCAGTTTGCTGATTGGTCAAGGGAGCACAATGAGTTTGTTGATCTACCCACCAAGGAAAAGAGGACCTCAGTTCCTCTCTTACAGCCTCCATGAATCCAGTAAGGAAGTCAAGCTTAGTGACTTTAAACAAGCTCACTTGGGAGGAAGCCCCATGACTATCTTTGTAAATATTTTGCTTTAAGGTTTCTTGTTTCTTTTAATATGTTTTCTAGTAGTTTTGTTGGTCAGGTTTGAGATTTCAGGATTATGCAAAGAAAGGCAGAGTCTAAATAAAGAAAGAATAAATAAAGAAAGAAGAATGAGTTGATCCAAATAGGATTCATGGCAGAAAAGTGCCTAAGGGTAGATTTAGGATCATCTTTTGGGTTTAGGATTAGGTGGTAGCAGAATCTTTGTATATGGGATGGGTAGATTAGAAAATGTTCTTGTATGCATCGGTTGGCTATCTTACCTTTAGCCTTCTTCTATAGCTCAGTCTATTATTGAGAGTCCCATGATATCTATTGTTTAAACCTGTTACAAAAGGGGCCATCTTTGCCTCTTAACCTTTCCCTTAGCCAAATGAGTTCATTAGAATTGCATAGACTTGATCCATGGTTACAGAATCAATGAATGTTAAAGGGGTTGGTTGATTTGATTGCATGTGTAGGTTAAGGCTAGTGTCAGGTTTGTTCTGAAGGGTATGGCTAAAGTTTTAGAAGTAGGGTTTACTTGTTAATGCATTCTAGAACTACTAACTAGGACCTTGATGCTACTTCCTTTATCAGCATGTTTTGGCTCTGGGTCCCAGCATTTTGATGTCTCTGCATTTTACTACTTTTAAACTTGCATTTCCATCAATTTTAGCATAGCTTCATCACTAGTTTCACTCCATATCTATCCATTTCACTCATATAGGGTTCATAATAGGGTTTGCATATATATTGCAATTTGGAGTTGTTATCAGGTGTTAAATGAGCTTTTGGGGGCTATTCTGGACAAGAAGGTGAATGCTGTTTTTAGGCTCTGAATTGCACTCGACCACATGCACTCGACCAGGCAACCAGAGCTAGAGGCAGAGGAATAATTGCACTTGATCACATGCACTCGACCAGGCAACCAGAGCTAGAGGCAGATGAACAATTGCACTCGGCCATATGCACTCGACCAGGCAACCAGAGCTAGAGGCAGAAAGAACACGAGCACTCGGTTACATGCACTTGACTTCAAGACCGAGCTAAGGACCAAGGCCTTACACGCACTCGACCAAGTGCACTCGGTGTGACCAGACCGAGTGCAAATCAATCCACCAATCCAACTCGGTTACACGCACTCGACTTCAAGACCGAGCTGGAGGCTGAGAGGAGATTGCACTCGGGCAAGAGCACTCGATCACGTCCACCCGACCACCAAACCGAGCTCGTGGTAGCCGAGTCTGAGGATCCTAAACCTGAAGCAACACCACTCGACCACACCACTCGATCAGAGGAGCCCGAGCTCAAGGCAGCTGACCTAAGGACTTTAGTTTATTTTGTCTTTTTGTACTAGGGCTTTTGACCTAGAGTATATATACTCTAATTAGGTCAGCAGCCGCAAAAGATACGTTTTTTATTCTCTTTGTTCTCTGGAATCCTCTCTAGTTCTATCTGATTTTGTATTTGCAATTACTTTTGATCTGTGGATCCTTTTGAGTTTATTTCTTCTATTCCTTCTTCATCTCAATCTCTAGATTATGATTATGGAAACTATTTCATTTTTTGGGTTTGTGATTTTGATGATGAAGTCTGAGTAGTGATTTAGGGTTCTTGAGGTTGGGTTAGATCTGGGTTATGATTCATGGTGATTCTAGTTGATTTAGGGTTCTAAAAGCTCAAGATCTCTTCTGGGTTAGCTGTTTCTAATGCTGATTCCCTGTACACCCACTTGGGATCTGATCTTGGTGTTTCCTTGTACACCCACTTGTGAAACACCAGATCTGCTAATACCAGAGATCTGGAGCTTCTTTCCAATGATTGATCTCGGATCATAAGAAAGAAGTTGTAGATTGACATTTATGAGCTGTTTCTTAATGCTTATTCTCTTTATGTTTCATTGGAATCCTATCTGAGTGTTAGTGACAGTCAATGGGCATAGGTGTGGATTCCAAGATTAGGAAGTTTAGAGAATCTGGTGATAGTTGTAACTGGGAAGTGGAATTATCACTCTGATGATGCTCATAGTTAAGAGATCCCTTCTGTGATGTTGTTTACCAAATCACTAGTATTCACCATGATGAATCCCAGATCCAGAACTCATCCTTAGGACCTCTCTCTCCCTTGATAGTTTTCTACTTTTTGATACTCTGTTTTTCCTGTTCTTAGCTTGCTCTGTTTTTAGTTTCTGTTTTCAATTTCTTTTGCTTTTATGAATCTCTGTTTCTAGTTTCTGTTACTGATTTTTGGTTTTTGTTTTAGTTGTTTCACCCTGTTACTTCCAACCTTTCTATTTTGCTTGAATTAGATAGATTTGCTACATCCTAATTGCTTACATAATCCCGATTGGATTCGATAGCCCTTTGTACTACAATTTGGGCAATAGGTAGCTTTAGGTGTAAAAACCTAACTATCAGCTAAACAAACACATCTGGATGTGAATATGAAGAAGCAATGCTTTGATTGACAAGGATTTGGCCATTTACAAGTTGATAGTCCCAAAAACGGAGTTATAACCATTCAAAAAAGAGAAAGGAGAGTGAATATAACTGTTGAAGTGTGCTCAATGGAGTTGGATCTTCTACAAATGCTTGACGATGTTAAAGAGGCGCATAAGAGAGCCATTGTAGGCTTTGTACATGGATGAAGTGATAAAATATTATCAAAGGTTGAGCGTCAGCCTGTTAGGACTCTTGTTGAAGTGATAAAGCATGCTACCAAGGTGGAGGATATAGCCAAGGTAAGAAACAAGCATTATTCCTTATCCTACAATTCTTGTACTTCTTAGAATCCTATAGGAGTTTTTGAGGGTGAAGTTAAGATTGTAACAAGAAGAACATATTGAGGCTAAACCAACACCTATGAATGTGAATATGAAGAAGCAGTGCTTTGATTGACAAGGATTTGGCCATTTACAAGATAATAGTCCCAAAAACTATACCTATTCAAAAGACAAAGGAAAGTGAATAGAACTGTTGAAGTGTACTCAATGGAGTTGGATCTCTTACACTTGCTTGACGATGATAAAGAGCCGCATCAGAGAGCCATTGTAGGCTTTGTACATGGATGAAGTGATGAAATATTGTCAAAGGTTGACCCCCGTCAGCCTGTTAGGACTCTTGTTGAAGTGATAAAGCATGCTACCAAGGTGGAGCAGATAGCCAGGGTAAGAAACAAGCATTATTATTGCATATTCCATAATTTTGGTACTTTTTAGAATCCCATAGGAGTTTCTGAGGGTGAAGTTAGGGTTGTAGAGAGAAGAACATATTGAGGCTAAACAAACACATGTGGATGTGAATATGAAGAAGCAATGCTTTGATTGACAAGGATTTGGCCAATTACAAGTTGATAGTCCCAAAAACGGAGTTATAACCATTCAAAAGAGAAAGGAGAGTGAATATAACTGTTGAATTGTGCTCAATGGAGTTGGATATCTTACTATTGCTTGACGATGTTAAAGAGGCGCATCAGAGATCCATTGTAGGCTTTGTACATGGATGAAGTGATGAAATATTGTCAAAGGTTGAGCGTCAGCCTGTTAGGACTCTTGTTGAAGTGATAAAGCATGCTACCAAGGTGGAGGATATAGCCAAGGTAAGAAACAAGCATTATTCCTTATCCCACAATTCTGGTACTTTTTATAATCCTATAGGAGTTTCTGAGGGTGAAGTTGAGCTTGTAGCAAGAAGAACATATTGAGGCTAGACCAACACTTGTGGATGTAAATATGAAGAAGCAATGCTTTGATTGACAAGGATTTGGCCATTTATAAGTTGATAGTCCCAAAAACGAAGTTATAACCATTCAAAAGACAAAGGAGAGTGAATATAAGTGTTGAAGTGTACTCAATGGAGTTGGATCTCTTACAATTGCTTGACGATGTTAAAGAGCCGCTTCAGAGAGCCATTGTAGGCGATGAAATATTGTAAAAGGTTGAGCGTCAGCCTGTTAGGACTCTTGATGAAGTTATAAAGCATGCTACCAAGGTGGAGGATATAGCCAAGGTACGAAAGAAGCATTATTCCTTATCCTACAATTCTTGTACTTCTTAGAATCCTATAGAAGTTTTTGAGGGTGAAGTTGAGATTATAACAAGAAGAATATATTGAGGCTAAACAAACACCTATGAATGTGAATATGAAGAAGCAGTGCTTTGATTGACAATGATTTTGCCATTTACAAGATAGTAGTCCCAAAAACTATACCCATTCAAAAGACAAAGGAGAGTGAATAGAACTGTTGAAGTGTATTCAATGGAGTTGGATCTCTTATAATTTCTTGACGATGTTAAAGAGCCGCATCAGAGAGCCATTGTAGGCGATGAAATACTGTCAAAGGTTGAGTGTCAGCCTATTAGTACTGTTGTTGAAGTTATAAAGCATGCTACCAAGGTGGAGGATATAGCCAAGGTAAGAAAGAAGCATTATTCCTTATCCTACAATTCTTGTACTTCTTAGAATCTTATAGGAGTTTTTGAGGGTGAAGTTGAGATTGTAATAAGAAGAACATATTGAGGCTAAAACAACACCTATGAATGTGAATATGAAGAAGCAATGCTTGGATTGACAAGGATTTGGCCATTTACAAGATAATAGTCCCGAAAACTATACCCATTCAAAAGACAAAGGAGAGTGAATAGAACTGTTGAAGTGTACTCAATGGAGTTGGATCTTTTACAATTGCTTGACGATGATAAAAAGCCGCATCAGAGAGCCATTGTAGGCTTTGTACATGGATGAAGTGATGAAATATTGTCAAAGGTTGACCCCCGTCAGCCTGTTAGGACTCTTGTTGAAGTGATAAAGCATGCTACCAAGGTGGAGCAGATAGCCAAGGTAAGAAACAAGCATTATTCCATATTCCATAATTTTGGTACTTTTTAGAATCCAATAGGAGTTTCTGAGGGTGAAGTTAGGGTTGTAGAGAGAAGAACATATTGAGGCTAAAGAAACACATGTGGATGTGAATATGAAGAAGCAATGCTTTGATTGACAAGGATTTGGCCATTTACAAGTTGATAGTCCCAAAAATGGAGTTATAACCATTCAAAAGAGAAAGGAGAGTGAATATAACTGTTGAAGTGTGCTCAATGGAGTTGGATCTCTTACAATTGCTTGACGCTGTTAAAGAGACGCATCAGAGAGCCATTGTAGGCTTTGTACATGGATGAAGTGATGAAATATTGTCAAAGGTTGAGCGTCAGCCTGTTAGGACTCTTGTTGAAGTGATAAAGCATGCTACCAAGGTGGAGGATATAGCCAAGGTAAGAAACAAGCATTATTCCTTATCCCACAATTCTGGTACTTTTTATAATCCTATAGGAGTTTCTGAGGGTGAAGTTGAGCTTGTAGCAAGAAGAACATATTGAGGCTAGACCAACACTTGTGGATGTAAATATGAAGAAGCAATGCTTTGATTGACAAGGATTTGGCCATTTATAAGTTGATAGTCCCAAAAACGAAGTTATAACCATTCAAAAGACAAAGGAGAGTGAATATAAGTGTTGAAGTGTACTCAATGGAGTTGGATCTCTTACAATTGCTTGACGATGTTAAAGAGCCGCTTCAGAGAGCCATTGTAGGCGATGAAATATTGTAAAAGGTTGAGCGTCAGCCTGTTAGGACTCTTGATGAAGTTATAAAGCATGCTACCAAGGTGGAGGATATAGCCAAGGTACGAAAGAAGCATTATTCCTTATCCTACAATTCTTGTACTTCTTAGAATCCTATAGGAGTTTTTGAGGGTGAAGTTGAGATTATAACAAGAAGAACATATTGAGGCTAAACAAACACCTATGAATGTGAATATGAAGAAGCAGTGCTTTGATTGACAATGATTTTGCCATTTACAAGATAGTAGTCCCAAAAACTATACCCATTCAAAAGACAAAGGAGAGTGAATAGAACTGTTGAAGTGTATTCAATGGAGTTGGATCTCTTATAATTTCTTGACGATGTTAAAGAGCCGCATCAGAGAGCCATTGTAGGCGATGAAATACTGTCAAAGGTTGAGTGTCAGCCTATTAGTACTGTTGTTGAAGTTATAAAGCATGCTACCAAGGTGGAGGATATAGCCAAGGTAAGAAAGAAGCATTATTCCTTATCCTACAATTCTTGTACTTCTTAGAATCTTATAGGAGTTTTTGAGGGTGAAGTTGAGATTGTAATAAGAAGAACATATTGAGGCTAAAACAACACCTATGAATGTGAATATGAAGAAGCAATGCTTGGATTGACAAGGATTTGGCCATTTACAAGATAATAGTCCCGAAAACTATACCCATTCAAAAGACAAAGGAGAGTGAATAGAACTGTTGAAGTGTACTCAATGGAGTTGGATCTTTTACAATTGCTTGACGATGATAAAAAGCCGCATCAGAGAGCCATTGTAGGCTTTGTACATGGATGAAGTGATGAAATATTGTCAAAGGTTGACCCCCGTCAGCCTGTTAGGACTCTTGTTGAAGTGATAAAGCATGCTACCAAGGTGGAGCAGATAGCCAAGGTAAGAAACAAGCATTATTCCATATTCCATAATTTTGGTACTTTTTAGAATCCAATAGGAGTTTCTGAGGGTGAAGTTAGGGTTGTAGAGAGAAGAACATATTGAGGCTAAAGAAACACATGTGGATGTGAATATGAAGAAGCAATGCTTTGATTGACAAGGATTTGGCCATTTACAAGTTGATAGTCCCAAAAATGGAGTTATAACCATTCAAAAGAGAAAGGAGAGTGAATATAACTGTTGAAGTGTGCTCAATGGAGTTGGATCTCTTACAATTGCTTGACGCTGTTAAAGAGACGCATCAGAGAGCCATTGTAGGCTTTGTACATGGATGAAGTGATGAAATATTGTCAAAGGTTGAGCGTCAGCCTGTTAGGACTCTTGTTGAAGTGATAAAGCATGCTACCAAGGTGGAGGATATAGCCAAGGTAAGAAACAAGCATTATTCCTTATCCCACAATTCTGGTACTTTTTATAATCCTATAGGAGTTTCTGAGGGTGAAGTTGAGCTTGTAGCAAGAAGAACATATTGAGGCTAGACCAACACTTGTGGATGTAAATATGAAGAAGCAATGCTTTGATTGACAAGGATTTGGCCATTTATAAGTTGATAGTCCCAAAAACGAAGTTATAACCATTCAAAAGACAAAGGAGAGTGAATATAAGTGTTGAAGTGTACTCAATGGAGTTGGATCTCTTACAATTGCTTGACGATGTTAAAGAGCCGCTTCAGAGAGCCATTGTAGGCGATGAAATATTGTAAAAGGTTGAGCGTCAGCCTGTTAGGACTCTTGATGAAGTTATAAAGCATGCTACCAAGGTGGAGGATATAGCCAAGGTACGAAAGAAGCATTATTCCTTATCCTACAATTCTTGTACTTCTTAGAATCCTATAGGAGTTTTTGAGGGTGAAGTTGAGATTATAACAAGAAGAACATATTGAGGCTAAACAAACACCTATGAATGTGAATATGAAGAAGCAGTGCTTTGATTGACAATGATTTTGCCATTTACAAGATAGTAGTCCCAAAAACTATACCCATTCAAAAGACAAAGGAGAGTGAATAGAACTGTTGAAGTGTATTCAATGGAGTTGGATCTCTTATAATTTCTTGACGATGTTAAAGAGCCGCATCAGAGAGCCATTGTAGGCGATGAAATACTGTCAAAGGTTGAGTGTCAGCCTATTAGTACTGTTGTTGAAGTTATAAAGCATGCTACCAAGGTGGAGGATATAGCCAAGGTAAGAAAGAAGCATTATTCCTTATCCTACAATTCTTGTACTTCTTAGAATCTTATAGGAGTTTTTGAGGGTGAAGTTGAGATTGTAATAAGAAGAACATATTGAGGCTAAAACAACACCTATGAATGTGAATATGAAGAAGCAATGCTTGGATTGACAAGGATTTGGCCATTTACAAGATAATAGTCCCGAAAACTATACCCATTCAAAAGACAAAGGAGAGTGAATAGAACTGTTGAAGTGTACTCAATGGAGTTGGATCTTTTACAATTGCTTGACGATGATAAAAAGCCGCATCAGAGAGCCATTGTAGGCTTTGTACATGGATGAAGTGATGAAATATTGTCAAAGGTTGACCCCCGTCAGCCTGTTAGGACTCTTGTTGAAGTGATAAAGCATGCTACCAAGGTGGAGCAGATAGCCAAGGTAAGAAACAAGCATTATTCCATATTCCATAATTTTGGTACTTTTTAGAATCCAATAGGAGTTTCTGAGGGTGAAGTTAGGGTTGTAGAGAGAAGAACATATTGAGGCTAAACAAACACATGTGGATGTGAATATGAAGAAGCAATGCTTTGATTGACAAGGATTTGGCCATTTACAAGTTGATAGTCCCAAAAATGGAGTTATAACCATTCAAAAGAGAAAGGAGAGTGAATATAACTGTTGAAGTGTGCTCAATGGAGTTGGATCTCTTACAATTGCTTGACGCTGTTAAAGAGACGCATCAGAGAGCCATTGTAGGCTTTGTTCAAGGATGAAGTGATGAAATATTGTCAAAGGTTGAGCGTAAGCCTGTTAGGACTCTTGTTGAAGTGATAAAGCATGCTACCAAGGTGGAGGATATAGCCAAGGTAAGAAACAAGCATTATTTCTTATCCTAAAATTCTGGTACTTCTTAGAATCCTATAGGAGTTTCTGAGGGCGAAGTTGAGCTTGTAGCAAGAAGAACATATTAAGGCTAGACCAACACTTGTGGATGTAAATATGAAGAAGCAATGCTTTGATTGACAAGGAAGCAATGCTTTGATTGACAAGGATTTGGCCATTTACAAGTTAATAGTCCCAAAAACGGAGTTATAACCATTCAAAAGACAAAGGAGAGTGAATATAAGTGTTGAAGTGTACTCAATGGAGTTAGATCTCTTACAATTGCTTGACGATGTTAAAGAGCCGCTTCAGAGAGCCATTGTAGGCGATGAAATATTGTAAAAGGTTGAGAGTCAGCATGTTAGGACGCTTGTTGAAGTTATAAAGCATGCTACCAAGGTGGAGGATATAGCCAAGGTACGAAAGAAGCATTATTCCTTATCCTACAATTCTTGTACTTCTTAGAATCCTATAGGAGTTTTTGAGGGTGAAGTTGAGATTGTAACAAGAAAAACATATTGAGGCTAAACCAACACCTATGAATGTGAATATGAAGAAGCAATGCTTTGATTGACAAGGATTTGGCCATTTACAAGATAATAGTCCCGAAAACTATACCCATTCAAAAGACAAAGGAGAGTGAATAGAACTGTTGAAGTGTACTCAATGGAGTTGGATCTCTTACAATTGCTTGACGATGATAAAGAGCAGCATCAGAGAGCCATTGTAGGCTTTGTACATGGATGAAGTGATAAAATATTGTCAAAGGTTGACCCCCGTCAGCCTGTTAGGACTCTTGTTGAAGTGATAAAGAATGCTACCAAGGTGGAGCAGATAGCCAAGGTAAGAAACAAGCATTATTCCATATTCCATAATTCTAGTACTTTTTAGAATCCCATAGGAGTTTCTGAGGGTGAAGTTAGGGTTGTAGAGAGAAGAATATATTGAGGCTAAACCAACACATGTGGATGTGAATATGAAGAAGCAATGCTTTGATTGACAAGGATTTGGCAATTTACAAGTTGATAGTCCCAAAAACGGAGTTATAACCATTCAAAAGAGAAAGGAGAGTGAATATAACTGTTGAAGTGTGCTCAATGGAGTTGGATCTCTTACAATTGCTTGACGATATTAAAGAGGCGCATCAGAGAGCCATTGTAGGCTTTGTACATGGATGAAAAAAAGATATATGGTCAAAGGTTGAGCGTCAGCCTGTTAGGACTCTTGTTGAAGTGATAAAGCATGCTACCAAGGTGGAGGATATAGCCAAGGTACGAAAGAAGCATTATTCCTTATCCTACAATTCTTGTACTTCTTAGAATCCTATAGGAGTTTTTGAGGGTGAAGTTGAGATTGTAACAAGAAAAACATATTGAGGCTAAACCAACACCTATGAATGTGAATATGAAGAAGCAATGCTTTGATTGACAAGGATTTGGCCATTTACAAGATAATAGTCCCGAAAACTATACCCATTCAAAAGACAAAGGAGAGTGAATAGAACTGTTGAAGTGTACTCAATGGAGTTGGAGCTTCTGTAAGCCTCATGCCACTTTCAGTAGCAAAACGTCTTGGTTTCAGTCAGTTTAAACCTTCTAATATATCATTGGTGCTAGCAGACAGATCAGTTAGGCTCCCACATGGTCTTCAGGAAGACCTACCAGTCAAGATTGGAAATACGGAAGTACCGACTGATTTTGTGGTGTTAGAAATGGATGAAGAACCCAAGGATCCTCTGATACTTGGGAGACCCTTTTTAGCTACTGCTGGAGTAGTAATTGATGTTAGGGAAGGAAAGATTGAACTCCATTTTGGTAAGGACCTCAAGATGAACTTTGATATCAAAGATTCTATGAAGAAACCAATAATAGGAGGACAAGTTTTCTGGATAGAAGAGTTAGAACAACTGTCTGAAGATGTATTGGAGGAGATAACCGAGAAGGATCATCTAAAGACTGTTTTGACAAAGAGCAGTGAAGAAGGGTATTTGCATGATGAAACTCTGGATTTCGAAGTATATTTGGACTCGAGAAAAGTGTTGGATGAGTCAGAGGGCTTTGAAGAATTGATCAGACCAGAAACTGAAAGATTAGCAACAGTGGACAAGCCTAGGTCCATCCACTCGGTCTCACAGACCGAGCTTGGCGAGAAAAATGCCCAAAGCTCGGTCAGCCAAACCGAGCACAATCACTCGAGCTTGTCCTTCTCTCGGCCTGAATCGTCTAACTCGGTCAACAAACCAGGCCAACCTCCTGAGTCCATCGACTCCACGACTGCAGATTGGTCAGAGTTGAAGGCACCAAAGGTGGACCTCAAACCACTACCCAAAGGGCTAAGATACGCATTCCTTGGAACAAACTCTACCTACCCTGTAATAGTAAATGATTCCCTTAGCATTATTGAACTTACCCAATTGTTAACTGAGCTGAAAAAATTTAGACGTGCTATAGGTTATTCATTAGATGACATCAAGGGAATTTCACCTGATTTGTGCAGTCACCGCATTCACCTTGAAAATGAATCCTATTCTAGTGTTGAACCCCAAAGGAGATTGAATCCAAACTTAAAAGAAGTTGTTAAGAAGGAGATCCTGAAACTGTTAGATGCTGGGGTAATCTACCCAATTTCTGACAGTACTTGGGTATCCCCTGTGCACTGTGTTCCCAAGAAGGGTGGCATAACTGTGGTTAAAAATGATAAAGATGAACTTATTCCCACCCGAACAATCACTGGCCATAGGATGTGTATAGACTATAGGAAATTGAATGCTGCGTTTAGAAAGGACCATTTTCCACTACCATTCATTGACCAGATGTTAGAGAGGCTAGCTAATCACCCTTTTTATTGTTTCTTGGATGGGTATAGTGGATTTTTTCAGATTCCTATACACCCTAATGATCAAGAGAAAACCACTTTTACATGTCCATATGGAACATTTGCATATAAAAGAATGCCTTTTGGCCTTTGTAATGCACCTGCTACTTTTCAAAGATGCATGACCTCCATATTTTCAGATCTAATTGAGGAGATGGTGGAAGTGTTCATGGATGATTTCTCTGTGTACGGTTCTTCCTTCTCCTCCTGTTTGTCAAATTTATGCAGGGTCCTTACTAGATGTGAAGAGACCAATCTGGTTCTGAATTGGGAGAAATGCAACTTCATGGTCAGGGAAGGGATAGTCCTAGGGCACAAGATCTCCGAGAAGGGAATAGAAGTGGATAAAGCCAAGATTGAGGTAATGATCCAGTTACAACCACCAAAGACTGTCAAAGATATCAGAAGCTTCCTGGGGCATGCAGGTTTTTATAGGAGATTCATCAAGGATTTCTCTAAGATAGCCAGACCTCTAACTAGGCTGCTTTGCAAGGAAACAGAATTCAATTTTGATTCAGAATGCTTGAAAACTTTTCATCTTATCAAGGAAGCCCTAACATCAGCTCTAATAGTCCAAGCTCCCAACTGGGATTATCCTTTTGAGATCATGTGTGATGCATCGGATTATGCAGTAGGAGCAGTTTTGGGATAGAAAATTGATAAGAAACTGCATGTTATTTATTATGCAAGCAGAACTCTGGATGATGCCCAAGGAAGGTATGCAACTACAGAAAAGGAGCTTTTGGCAGTGGTTTTCGCTTTTGAGAAATTCAGGAGTTACCTAGTTGGTTCAAAGGTCATCGTCTACACGGACCATGCCGCGTTAAGACACATATATGCAAAGAAGGACACCAAACCAAGGTTACTCAGATGGATACTGCTGCTGCAGGAGTTTGATATGGAAATAGTGGACAAAGAGGGGATCGGAAATGGGGTAGCTGATCATCTATCCAGAATGAGGATCGAGGATGCCCTCCCCATTGACGATTCTATGCCAGAGGAGCAGCTCATGGCAATCAGGATTTTGGAAGACATCCACCATACATCTCAGAAAATAGAAGAGGTTATAACGTTTAAAGAAGAGGTTTTCCCCTGGTATGCGGACTTCGTCAACTATACGGTATGCGAGGAAATACCTAAGAGCCTCAATGCTTATCAAAGGAAGAAGTTTCTCAGGGATGTGAACCACTACTATTGGGATGAACCATATTTGTACAAGAAGGGGTTAGATGGTCTTTTCAGGAGGTGTGTGGCAGAGGAAGAAGTGAAAGGGATTCTGGAGCACTGCCATGGTTCTGCCTATGGAGGGCACTTCGCCACATTCAAGACTGTTCAGAAGATAATTCAAGCAGGTTTGTGGTGGCCTACCATGTTCAAAGATGCTCATAATTTCATTTCGAAATGTGATCCTTGTCAAAGGATGGGAAATATTGGCAAACGGAATGAAATGCCTCAGAACCCAATTCTGGAAGTAGAAGTCTTTGATGTCTGGGGAATTGATTTCATGGGACCTTTCAACCCACCATCCCATGGTAACAGCTACATTCTGGTGGCTGTCGACTATGTGTCAAAGTGGGTCGAAGCAGTAGCCTGCCCTACAAACGATGCAAGGGTCGTCCTAAAGCTATTTAAAAGTATCATTTTCCCTAGGTTTGGCATACCGAGAGTAGTTATCAGTGATGGAGGGTCTCACTTTATCAACAAGCTTTTCGAAAATCTTTTAAGGAAGTATGGGGTTAAGCATAAGGTTTCCACACCTTACCATCCTCAAACAAGTGGTCAAGTGGAGGTTTCCAATAAGCAGATTAAGGCTATCCTAGCTAGAGTCGTAGGAGTATCAAAAAGGGATTGGGCAACAAAGCTTGATGAAACCCTATGGGCTTACAGAACCGCATTCAAAACCCCCATAGGGAGAACACCATTCCAGCTTCTCTATGGTAAAGCATGCCACTTAGCGGTGGAGATAGAGTACAAGGCAATATGGGCTACAAAGCTCCTGAACTTTGACATCAAAACAGCCGAGGAAAAGAGACTGATGGATTTGCATGAGTTGGAAGAAATCAGATTAGAAGCATATGAGAGCTCAAAGATTTACAAAGAACGCACAAAAGCCTTCCATGATAAGAAGATTTTACCAAAAGGGCTCAAGGCAGGTGATCAAGTACTTCTATTCAATTCAAGGCTCAGACTTTTCCCAGGAAAGCTGAAGTCAAGATGGTCAGGACCTTTCACTATTAAGGAAGTTTTACCCTATTGAGCCATCACCCTTATAGGCAAAAACAGTAATGACTTCACGGTAAATGGGCAGAGGGTTAAACTATACATTGCTGATCAAATGACTCCAGAAGCTGATTCCATCTCTCTCGACGAGCCAACTCAAGCATAAGTCCAGAAAGGAAGTCAAGCTTAGGGACTTTAAACAAGCTCACTTGGGAGGAAATCCCATGACTATCTTTGTAAATATTTTTGATTTAAGATTTCTTGTCTCTTTCATTATGTTTTCTAGTAGTTTTGTTGGTCAGGTTCGAGATTGCAAGCTCGGCCAACAAGCTCGATTTGCCAAACCGAGCTATCCCTCAACACACGTTCCAGCTCAGCCAGAGAGCTCGGTTACACACCCGAGCTTGAGACATACAGACCAATTTACACCAAAGAAAGCATGGAGGCCTACACGGACTCCTTCTTTCAGAACTGAGGTACAACTCCACTCTTTACCATTGTTTATACCACTCATCTTTAGTTTTTCTTATTGCTTTTTCATTCTCATACCTTCCTTTGAATCTTTTATTACACAAGGGACTGTGTAATTCAAGTTTGGGGGAGGGTTTGAGATGCATTTGATATCGTTTACTGTTTTCTTATTTCAAATTTTGCATATTGAGTCTGCATAGCATCTCATCTATTTGCATAAGAAAAACCATAAAAATTTGAAAAATTTCAGAAAAGCATTCCACAAAAAACAGAGTGTTCATGTAGATTACATTCAGGTTTAGGATTGAGTCTAGATGCATTTCATATAGAATCATGCATCTGCATAGGGGACTAGGATGATAAAAGCCTTGTAAGCATGCTGGTTTATGAAATAGTCTAAATGCCCTAGTTAATAGTTGTCTAATGCATTCATGTAAGTCTGAAGCATAAGACCGCACCATGCCTAGATTGCATTGTTTGACATTTAGTTTTGGCTGAAGCATGTCTTGATCTGATATCATCCCCTATCTATTAGAACCTTAAACTGAATTGCAATTATCATGTCTATGCCTTTGATTTGAACTCATGGATACCTTATGCATATTTGGATTCTCTTACTCTTTTCACCACCCTTGTGAATCCAAATAGCTGATTCCCATCATTGGAACAGTTTCCCCTACCTTTAACCTTGACCTTCCTTTCAAGCCAACAATACTCTATGTGTGAATGTGAAGCCTATTTCAGGATTTAGCTTGGTAGAAAGTGTTAGGTCTGTGCCGACAAGAATGGTTTCTCATATATATAGTTCTGGTTCACAATCTTTGAGCTAGATAGAACTAGGTGGGGAACTGAACTGTGGTTAGGAGGATAGACTGGAATTTAGAATAGGGAATCTAGCTTGGTTGTATAAGCTCGTTTAGGGAACCGAGTTCATACCTCGAGTTCACCTAACCGAGCTTGAGTTTCATTTTGGGATTAAAAGAAAAGAAAGGAAAGGAAAGGAAAGAAGTTCTGGGAAAAGGGTTTGAGATGAAAAGAAGATAAACTGCTCTAGTAAAGGATTTTGGGATTTGAAAAAGAAGAAACGAAATATATAGGCTCAGAGAGCATAATGAGAAAGAAAGGCAAAAAGCCTTAAGTGTCTTAATGAATAAGAAGAATAGAAGAGCCTCAGTTTTAAAAGAACCCAATCCGCTAGCATAAGCAAGAAAGCATAAGAACCCTTTTCCTTAGAATAAATGGCTAAGAAAGAAGAATGAGTTGATCCAAAAAGAATTCATGGCAGAAAAGTGCCTAAGGGTAGATTTAGGATCATCTTCTGGGTTTAGGATTAGGTGGTAGTAGAATCTTTGTATACGGGATGGGTAGATGAGAAATTGTTCTTGTATGCATCAGTTGGCTATCTTACCTTTAGCCTTCTTCTAAAGCTCAGTCTATTTTTGAGAGTCCCATGATATCTATTGTTCAAACCTGTTACAAGAAGGGCCATCTTTGCCTCTTTAACCTTTCCCTTAGCCAAATGAGTTCATTGAAATTGCATAAACTTGATTCATGGTTACAGAATTATTGAATGTTAAAGGAAATGATTGATTTGATTGCATGTGTAGGTTAAGGCTAGTGTCAGGTTTGTTTTGAAGGGTATGGCTAAAGTTTTAAAAGTAAGGCTTACTTGTTAATGCATTCTAGAACTACTAACTAGGACCTTGATGCTACTTCCTTTAGCAGCATGTTTTGGCTCTGAGTCCCAGCATGTCATCAACTTCACCAGCTTATATCTTATATGTTTGCTTGAGGGCAAGCAAAGACTAAGTTTGGGGGAGTTGATGTCTCTGCATTTTACCACTTCTACTTTCATCCTGTTTAATTAGCTTGAATTAGATAGATTTGCTACATCCTGATTGCTTGCATAATCCCGATTGGATTCGATAGCCCTTTGTACTACAATTTGGGCAATAGGTAGCATTAGGTGTAAAAACCTAGTTATCAACTACCCACCTGATCAAGAGGAAGTTTGCCTAGAGGAGGAAGCTATTGAGAGTCAGTTTGCTGATTGGTCAAGGGAGCACAATGAGTTTGTTGATCTACCCACCAAGGAAAAGAGGACCTCAGTTCCTCTCTTACAGCCTCCATGAATCCAGTAAGGAAGTCAAGCTTAGCGACTTTAAACAAGCTCACTTGGGAGGAAGCCCCATGACTATCTTTGTAAATATTTTGCTTTAAGGTTTCTTGTTTCTTTTAATATGTTTTCTAGTAGTTTTGTTGGTCAGGTTTGAGATTTCAGGATTATGCAAAGAAAGGCAGAGTCTAAATAAAGAAAGAATAAATAAAGAAAGAAGAATGAGTTGATCCAAATAGGATTCATGGCAGAAAAGTGCCTAAGGGTAGATTTAGGATCATCTTTTGGGTTTAGGATTAGGTGGTAGCAGAATCTTTGTATATGGGATGGGTAGATTAGAAAATGTTCTTGTATGCATCGGTTGGCTATCTTACCTTTAGCCTTCTTCTATAGCTCAGTCTATTCTTGAGAGTCCCATGATATCTATTGTTTAAACCTGTTACAAAAGGGGCCATCTTTGCCTCTTAACCTTTCCCTTAGCCAAATGAGTTCATTAGAATTGCATAGACTTGATCCATGGTTACAGAATCAATGAATGTTAAAGGGGTTGGTTGATTTGATTGCATGTGTAGGTTAAGGCTAGTGTCAGGTTTGTTCTGAAGGGTATGGCTAAAGTTTTAGAAGTAGGGTTTACTTGTTAATGCATTCTAGAACTACTAACTAGGACCTTGATGCTACTTCCTTTATCAGCATGTTTTGGCTCTGGGTCCCAGCATTTTGATGTCTCTGCATTTTACTACTTTTAAACTTGCATTTCCATCAATTTTAGCATAGCTTCATCACTAGTTTCACTCCATATCTATCCATTTCACTCATATAGGGTTCATAATAGGGTTTGCATATATATTGCAATTTGGAGTTGTTATCAGGTGTTAAATGAGCTTTTGGGGGCTATTCTGGACAAGAAGGTGAATGCTGTTTTTAGGCTCTGAATTGCACTCGACCACATGCACTCGACCAGGCAACCAGAGCTAGAGGCAGAGGAATAATTGCACTCGATCACATGCACTCGACCAGGCAACCAGAGCTAGAGGCAGAGGAACAATTGCACTCGGCCATATGCACTCGACCAGGCAACCAGAGCTAGAGGCAGAAAGAACACGAGCACTCGGTTACATGCACTTGACTTCAAGACCGAGCTAAGGACCAAGGCCTTACACGCACTCGACCAAGTGCACTCGGTGTGACCAGACCGAGTGCAAATCAATCCACCAATCCAACTCGGTTACACGCACTCGACTTCAAGACCGAGCTGGAGGCTGAGAGGAGATTGCACTCGGGCAAGAGCACTCGATCACGTCCACCCGACCACCAAACCGAGCTCGTGGTAGCCGAGTCTGAGGATCCTAAGCCTGAAGCAACACCACTCGACCACACCACTCGATCAGAGGAGCCCGAGCTCAAGGCAGCTGACCTAAGGACTTTAGTTTATTTTGTCTTTTTGTACTAGGGCTTTTGACCTAGAGTATATATACTCTAATTAGGTCAGCAGCCGCAAAAGATACGTTTTTTATTCTCTTTGTTCTCTGGAATCCTCTCTAGTTCTATCTGATTTTGTATTTGCAATTACTTTTGATCTGTGGATCCTTTTGAGTTTATTTCTTCTATTCCTTCTTCATCTCAATCTCTAGATTATGATTATGGAAACTATTTCATTTTTTGGGTTTGTGATTTTGATGATGAAGTCTGAGTAGTGATTTAGGGTTCTTGAGGATGGGTTAGATCTGGGTTATGATTCATGGTGATTCTAGTTGATTTAGGGTTCTAAAAGCTCAAGATCTCTTCTGGGTTAGCTGTTTCTAATGCTGATTCCCTGTACACCCACTTGGGATCTGATCTTGGTGTTTCCTTGTACACCCACTTGTGAAACACCAGATCTGCTAATACCAGAGATCTGGAGCTTCTTTCCAATGATTGATCTCGGATCATAAGAAAGAAGTTGTAGATTGACATTTATGAGCTGTTTCTTAATGCTTATTCTCTTTATGTTTCATTGGAATCCTATCTGAGTGTTAGTGACAGTCAATGGGCATAGGTGTGGATTCCAAGATTAGGAAGTTTAGAGAATCTGGTGATAGTTGTAACTGGGAAGTGGAATTATCACTCTGATGATGCTCATAGTTAAGAGATCCCTTCTGTGATGTTGTTTACCAAATCACTAGTATTCACCATGATGAATCCCAGATCCAGAACTCATCCTTAGGACCTCTCTCTCCCTTGATAGTTTTCTACTTTTTGATACTCTGTTTTTCCTGTTCTTAGCTTGCTCTGTTTTTAGTTTCTGTTTTCAATTTCTTTTGCTTTTATGAATCTCTGTTTCTAGTTTCTGTTACTGATTTTTGGTTTTTGTTTTAGTTGTTTCACCCTGTTACTTCCAACCTTTCTATTTTGCTTGAATTAGATAGATTTGCTACATCCTAATTGCTTACATAATCCCGATTGGATTCGATAGCCCTTTGTACTACAATTTGGGCAATAGGTAGCTTTAGGTGTAAAAACCTAACTATCAGCTAAACAAACACATCTGGATGTGAATATGAAGAAGCAATGCTTTGATTGACAAGGATTTGGCCATTTACAAGTTGATAGTCCCAAAAACGGAGTTATAACCATTCAAAAAAGAGAAAGGAGAGTGAATATAACTGTTGAAGTGTGCTCAATGGAGTTGGATCTTCTACAAATGCTTGACGATGTTAAAGAGGCGCATAAGAGAGCCATTGTAGGCTTTGTACATGGATGAAGTGATAAAATATTATCAAAGGTTGAGCGTCAGCCTGTTAGGACTCTTGTTGAAGTGATAAAGCATGCTACCAAGGTGGAGGATATAGCCAAGGTAAGAAACAAGCATTATTCCTTATCCTACAATTCTTGTACTTCTTAGAATCCTATAGGAGTTTTTGAGGGTGAAGTTAAGATTGTAACAAGAAGAACATATTGAGGCTAAACCAGCACCTATGAATGTGAATATGAAGAAGCAGTGCTTTGATTGACAAGGATTTGGCCATTTACAAGATAATAGTCCCAAAAACTATACCTATTCAAAAGACAAAGGAAAGTGAATAGAACTGTTGAAGTGTACTCAATGGAGTTGGATCTCTTACACTTGCTTGACGATGATAAAGAGCCGCATCAGAGAGCCATTGTAGGCTTTGTACATGGATGAAGTGATGAAATATTGTCAAAGGTTGACCCCCGTCAGCCTGTTAGGACTCTTGTTGAAGTGATAAAGCATGCTACCAAGGTGGAGCAGATAGCCAGGGTAAGAAACAAGCATTATTATTGCATATTCCATAATTTTGGTACTTTTTAGAATCCCATAGGAGTTTCTGAGGGTGAAGTTAGGGTTGTAGAGAGAAGAACATATTGAGGCTAAACAAACACATGTGGATGTGAATATGAAGAAGCAATGCTTTGATTGACAAGGATTTGGCCAATTACAAGTTGATAGTCCCAAAAACGGAGTTATAACCATTCAAAAGAGAAAGGAGAGTGAATATAACTGTTGAATTGTGCTCAATGGAGTTGGATATCTTACTATTGCTTGACGATGTTAAAGAGGCGCATCAGAGATCCATTGTAGGCTTTGTACATGGATGAAGTGATGAAATATTGTCAAAGGTTGAGCGTCAGCCTGTTAGGACTCTTGTTGAAGTGATAAAGCATGCTACCAAGGTGGAGGATATAGCCAAGGTAAGAAACAAGCATTATTCCTTATCCCACAATTCTGGTACTTTTTATAATCCTATAGGAGTTTCTGAGGGTGAAGTTGAGCTTGTAGCAAGAAGAACATATTGAGGCTAGACCAACACTTGTGGATGTAAATATGAAGAAGCAATGCTTTGATTGACAAGGATTTGGCCATTTATAAGTTGATAGTCCCAAAAACGAAGTTATAACCATTCAAAAGACAAAGGAGAGTGAATATAAGTGTTGAAGTGTACTCAATGGAGTTGGATCTCTTACAATTGCTTGACGATGTTAAAGAGCCGCTTCAGAGAGCCATTGTAGGCGATGAAATATTGTAAAAGGTTGAGCGTCAGCCTGTTAGGACTCTTGATGAAGTTATAAAGCATGCTACCAAGGTGGAGGATATAGCCAAGGTACGAAAGAAGCATTATTCCTTATCCTACAATTCTTGTACTTCTTAGAATCCTATAGGAGTTTTTGAGGGTGAAGTTGAGATTATAACAAGAAGAACATATTGAGGCTAAACAAACACCTATGAATGTGAATATGAAGAAGCAGTGCTTTGATTGACAATGATTTTGCCATTTACAAGATAGTAGTCCCAAAAACTATACCCATTCAAAAGACAAAGGAGAGTGAATAGAACTGTTGAAGTGTATTCAATGGAGTTGGATCTCTTATAATTTCTTGACGATGTTAAAGAGCCGCATCAGAGAGCCATTGTAGGCGATGAAATACTGTCAAAGGTTGAGTGTCAGCCTATTAGTACTGTTGTTGAAGTTATAAAGCATGCTACCAAGGTGGAGGATATAGCCAAGGTAAGAAAGAAGCATTATTCCTTATCCTACAATTCTTGTACTTCTTAGAATCTTATAGGAGTTTTTGAGGGTGAAGTTGAGATTGTAATAAGAAGAACATATTGAGGCTAAAACAACACCTATGAATGTGAATATGAAGAAGCAATGCTTGGATTGACAAGGATTTGGCCATTTACAAGATAATAGTCCCGAAAACTATACCCATTCAAAAGACAAAGGAGAGTGAATAGAACTGTTGAAGTGTACTCAATGGAGTTGGATCTTTTACAATTGCTTGACGATGATAAAAAGCCGCATCAGAGAGCCATTGTAGGCTTTGTACATGGATGAAGTGATGAAATATTGTCAAAGGTTGACCCCCGTCAGCCTGTTAGGACTATTGTTGAAGTGATAAAGCATGCTACCAAGGTGGAGCAGATAGCCAAGGTAAGAAACAAGCATTATTCCATATTCCATAATTTTGGTACTTTTTAGAATCCAATAGGAGTTTCTGAGGGTGAAGTTAGGGTTGTAGAGAGAAGAACATATTGAGGCTAAACAAACACATGTGGATGTGAATATGAAGAAGCAATGCTTTGATTGACAAGGATTTGGCCATTTACAAGTTGATAGTCCCAAAAATGGAGTTATAACCATTCAAAAGAGAAAGGAGAGTGAATATAACTGTTGAAGTGTGCTCAATGGAGTTGGATCTCTTACAATTGCTTGACGCTGTTAAAGAGACGCATCAGAGAGCCATTGTAGGCTTTGTTCAAGGATGAAGTGATGAAATATTGTCAAAGGTTGAGCGTAAGCCTGTTAGGACTCTTGTTGAAGTGATAAAGCATGCTACCAAGGTGGAGGATATAGCCAAGGTAAGAAACAAGCATTATTTCTTATCCTAAAATTCTGGTACTTCTTAGAATCCTATAGGAGTTTCTGAGGGCGAAGTTGAGCTTGTAGCAAGAAGAACATATTAAGGCTAGACCAACACTTGTGGATGTAAATATGAAGAAGCAATGCTTTGATTGACAAGGAAGCAATGCTTTGATTGACAAGGATTTGGCCATTTACAAGTTAATAGTCCCAAAAACGGAGTTATAACCATTCAAAAGACAAAGGAGAGTGAATATAAGTGTTGAAGTGTACTCAATGGAGTTAGATCTCTTACAATTGCTTGACGATGTTAAAGAGCCGCTTCAGAGAGCCATTGTAGGCGATGAAATATTGTAAAAGGTTGAGAGTCAGCATGTTAGGACGCTTGTTGAAGTTATAAAGCATGCTACCAAGGTGGAGGATATAGCCAAGGTACGAAAGAAGCATTATTCCTTATCCTACAATTCTTGTACTTCTTAGAATCCTATAGGAGTTTTTGAGGGTGAAGTTGAGATTGTAACAAGAAAAACATATTGAGGCTAAACCAACACCTATGAATGTGAATATGAAGAAGCAATGCTTTGATTGACAAGGATTTGGCCATTTACAAGATAATAGTCCCAAAAACTATACCCATTCAAAAGACAAAGGAGAGTGAATAGAACTGTTGAAGTGTACTCAATGGAGTTGGATCTCTTACAATTGCTTGACGATGATAAAGAGCAGCATCAGAGAGCCATTGTAGGCTTTGTACATGGATGAAGTGATAAAATATTGTCAAAGGTTGACCCCCGTCAGCCTGTTAGGACTCTTGTTGAAGTGATAAAGAATGCTACCAAGGTGGAGCAGATAGCCAAGGTAAGAAACAAGCATTATTCCATATTCCATAATTCTAGTACTTTTTAGAATCCCATAGGAGTTTCTGAGGGTGAAGTTAGGGTTGTAGAGAGAAGAATATATTGAGGCTAAACCAACACATGTGGATGTGAATATGAAGAAGCAATGCTTTGATTGACAAGGATTTGGCAATTTACAAGTTGATAGTCCCAAAAACGGAGTTATAACCATTCAAAAGAGTAAGGAGAGTGAATATAACTGTTGAAGTGTGCTCAATGGAGTTGGATCTCTTACAATTGCTTGACGATATTAAAGAGGCGCATCAGAGAGCCATTGTAGGCTTTGTACATGGATGAAAAAAAGATATATGGTCAAAGGTTGAGCGTCAGCCTGTTAGGACTCTTGTTGAAGTGATAAAGCATGCTACCAAGGTGGAGGAATAGCCAAGGTAAGAAACAAGCATTATTCCTTATCCCACAATTCTGGTACTTCATAGAATCCTATAGGAGTTTCTGAGGGTGAAGTTGAGCTTGTAGCAAGAAGAACATATTGACGCAAGACCAACACTTGTGGATGTAAATATGAAGAAGCAATGCTTTGATTGACAAGGATTTGGCCATTTACAAGTTGATAGTCCCAAAAACGGGGTTATAACCATTCAAAAGACAAAGGAGAGTGAATATAACTGTTGAAGTGTGCTCAATGGAGTTGGATCTCTTACAATTGTTTGACGCTGTTAAAGAGACGCATCAGAGAGCCATTGTAGGCTTTGTTCAAGGATGAAGTGATGAAATATTGTCAAAGGTTGAGCGTAAGCCTGTTAGGACTCTTGTTGAAGTGATAAAGCATGCTACCAAGGTGGAGGATATAGCCAAGGTAAGAAACAAGCATTATTTCTTATCCTAAAATTCTGGTACTTCTTAGAATCCTATAGGAGTTTCTGAGGGCGAAGTTGAGCTTGTAGCAAGAAGAACATATTGAGGCTAGACTAACACTTGTGGATGTAAATATGAAGAAGCAATGCTTTGATTGACAAGGATTTCGCCATTTACAAGTTAATAGTCCCAAAAACGGAGTTATAACCATTCAAAAGACAAAGGAGAGTGAATATAAGTGTTGAAGTGTACTCAATGGAGTCAGATCTCTTACAATTACTTGACGATGTTAAAGAGCCGCTTCAGAGAGCCATTGTAGGCAATGAAATATTGTAAAAGGTTGAGCGTCAGCCTGTTAGGACTCTTGTTGAAGTTATAAAGCATGCTACCAAGGTGGAGGATATAGCCAAGGTACGAAAGAAACATTATTCCTTATCCTACAATTCTTGTACTTCTTAGAATCTTATAGGAGTTTTTGAGGGTGAAGTTGAGATTGTAATAAGAAGAACATATTGAGGCTAAACCAACACCTATGAATGAGAATATGAAGAAGCAATGCTTCGATTGACAAGGATTTGGCCATTTACAAGATAATAGTCCCGAAAACTATACCCATTCAAAAGACAAAGGAGAGTGAATAGAACTGTTGAAGTGTACTCAATGGAGTTGGATCTCTTACACTTGCTTGACGATGATAAAAAGCCGTATCAGAGAGCCATTGTAGGCTTTGTACATGGATGAAGTGATGAAATATTGTCAAAGGTTGACCCCCGTCAGCCTGTTAGGACTCTTGTTGAAGTGATAAAGCATGCTACCAAGGTGGAGCAGATAGCCAAGGTAAGAAACAAGCATTAATCCATATTCCATAATTTTGGTACTTTTTAGAATCCAATAGGAGTTTCTGAGGGTGAAGTTAGGGTTGTAGAGAGAAGAACATATTGAGGCTAAACAAACACATGTGGATGTGAATATGAAGAAGCAATGCTTTGATTGACAAGGATTTGGCCATTTACAAGTTGATAGTCCCAAAAACGGAGTTATAACCATTCAAAAGAGAAAGGAGAGTGAATATAACTGTTGAAGTGTGCTCAATGGAGTTGGATCTCTTACAATTGCTTGACGCTGTTAAAGAGACGCATCAGAGAGCCATTGTAGGCTTTGTTCAAGGATGAAGTGATGAAATATTGTCAAAGGTTGAGCGTAAGCCTGTTAGGACTCTTGTTGAAGTGATAAAGCATGCTACCAAGGTGGAGGATATAGCCAAGGTAAGAAACAAGCATTATTTCTTATCCTAAAATTCTGGTACTTCTTAGAATCCTATAGGAGTTTCTGAGGGCGAAGTTGAGCTTGTAGCAAGAAGAACATATTGAGGCTAGACCAACACTTGTGGATGTAAATATGAAGAAGCAATGCTTTGATTGACAAGGATTTGGCCATTTACAAGTTAATAGTCCCAAAAACGGAGTTATAACCATTCAAAAGACAAAGGAGAGTGAATATAAGTGTTGAAGTGTACTCAATGGAGTTAGATCTCTTACAATTGCTTGACGATGATAAAGAGCCGCATCAGAGAGCCATTGTAGGCTTTGTACATGGATGAAGTGATGAAATATTGTCAAAGGTTGACCCCCGTCAGCCTCTTAGGACTCTTGTTTAAGTGATAAAGAATGCTACCAAGGTGGAGCAGACAGCCAAGGTAAGAAACACGCATTATTCCATATATCATAATTCTGGTACTTTTTAGAATCCCATAGGAGTTTCTGAGGGTGAATTTAGGGTTGTAGAGAGAAGAACATATTGAGGCTAAACCAACACATGTGGATGTGTATATGAAGAAGCAATGCTTTGATTGACAAGGATTTGACAATTTACAAGTTGATAGTCCCAAAAACGGAGTTATAACCATTCAAAAGAGAAAGGAGAGTGAATATAACTGTTGAAGTGTGCTCAATGGAGTTGGATCTCTTACAATTGCTTGACGATATTAAAGAGGCGCATCAGAGAGCCATTGTAGGCTTTGTACATGGATGAAAAAAAGAAATATGGTCAAAGGTTGAGCATCAGCCTGTTAGCACTCTTGTTGAAGTGATAAAGCATGCTACCAAAGTGGAGGAATAGCCAAGGTAAGAAACAAGCATTATTCCTTATCCCACAATTCTGGTACTTCTTAGAATCCTATAGGAGTTTCTGAGGGTGAAGTTGAGCTTGTAGCAAGAAGAACATATTGACGCAAGACCAACACTTGTGGATGTAAATATGAAGAAGCAATGCTTTGATTGACAAGGATTTGGCCATTTACAAGTTGATAGTCCCAAAAACGGGGTTATAACCATTCAAAAGACAAAGGAGAGTGAATATAACTGTTGAAGTGTGCTCAATGGAGTTGGATCTCTTACAATTGCTTGACGCTGTTAAAGAGACGCATCAGAGAGCCATTGTAGGCTTTGTTCAAGGATGAAGTGATGAAATATTGTCAAAGGTTGAGCGAAAGCCTGTTAGGACTCTTGTTGAAGTGATAAAGCATGCTACCAAGGTGGAGGATATAGCCAAGGTAAGAAACAAGCATTATTTCTTATCCTAAAATTCTGGTACTTCTTAGAATCCTATAGGAGTTTCTGAGGGCGAAGTTGAGCTTGTAGCAAGAAGAACATATTGAGGCTAGACTAACACTTGTGGATGTAAATATGAAGAAGCAATGCTTTGATTGACAAGGATTTGGCCATTTACAAGTTAATATTCCCAAAAACGGAGTTATAACCATTCAAAAGACAAAGGAGAGTGAATATAAGTGTTGAAGTGTACTCAATGGAGTTAGATCTCTTACAATTGCTTGACGATGTTAAAGAGCCGCTTCAGAGAGCCATTGTAGGCGATGAAATATTGTAAAAGGTTGAGAGTCAGCATGTTAGGACGCTTGTTGAAGTTGTAAAGCATGCTACCAAGGTGGAGGATATAGCCAAGGTACGAAAGAAGCATTATTCCTTATCCTACAATTCTTGTACTTCTTAGAATCCTATAGGAGTTTTTGAGGGTGAAGTTGAGATTGTAACAAGAAAAACATATTGAGGCTAAACCAACACCTATGAATGTGAAAATGAAGAAGCAATGCTTTGATTGACAAGGATTTGGCCATTTACAAGATAGTAGTCCCAAAAACTATACCCATTCAAAAGATAAAGGAGAGTGAATAGAACTGTTGAAGTGTACTCAATAGAGTTGGATCTCTTACAATTGCTTGACGATGATAAAGAGCCGCATCAGAGAGCCATTGTAGGCTTTGTACATGGATGAAGTGATGAAATATTGTCAAAGGTTGACCCCCGTCAGCCTGTTAGGACTCTTGTTGAAGTGATAAAGAATGCTACCAAGGTGGAGCAGACAGCCAAGGTAAGAAACACGCATTATTCCATATACCATAATTCTGGTACTTTTTAGAATCACATAGGAGTTTCTGAGGGTGAATTTAGGGTTGTAGAGAGAAGAACATATTGAGGCTAAACCAACACATGTGGATGTGTATATGAAGAAGCAATGCTTGGATTGACAAGGATTTGGCCATTTACAAGTTGATAGTCCCAAAAACGGAGTTATAACCATTCAAAAGAGAAAGGAGAGTGAATATAACTGTTGAAGTGTGCTCAATGGAGTTGGATCTCTTACAATTGCTTGACGATGTTAAAGAGGCGCATCAGAGAGCCATCGTAGGCTTTGTACATGGAAGAAGTGATGAAATATTGTCAAAGGGGTAGCGTCAGCCTGTTAGGACTCTTGTTGAAGTGATAAAGCATGCTATCAAGGTGGAGGATATAGCCAAGGTAAGAAACAAGCATTATTCCTTATCCCACAATTCTGGTACTTCTTAGAATCCTATAGGAGTTTCTGAGGGTGAAGTTGAGCTTGTAGCAAGAAGAACATATTGACGCAAGACCAACACTTGTGGATGTAAATATGAAGAAGCAATGCTTTGATTGACAAGGATTTGGCCATTTACAAGTTGATAGTACCAAAAACGGGGTTATAACCATTCAAAAGACAAAGGAGAGTGAATATAACTGTTGAAGTGTGCTCAATGGAGTTGGATCTCTTACAATTGCTTGACGCTGTTAAAGAGACGCATCAGAGAGCCATTGTAGGCTTTGTTCAAGGATGAAGTGATGAAATATTGTCAAAGGTTGAGCGAAAGCCTGTTAGGACTCTTGTTGAAGTGATAAAGCATGCTATCAAGGTGGAGGATATAGCCAAGGTAAGAAACAAGCATTATTCCTTATCCCACAATTCTGGTACTTCTTAGAATCCTATAGGAGTTTCTGAGGGTGAAGTTGAGCTTGTAGCAAGAAGAACATATTGAGGCTAGACCAACACTTGTGGATGTAAATATGAAGAAGCAATGCTTTGATTGACAAGGATTTGGCCATTTACAAGTTGATAGTCCCAAAAACGGAGTTATAACCATTCAAAAGACAAAGGAGGGTGAATATAAGTGTTGAAGTGTACTCAATGGAGTTAGATCTCTTACAATTGCTTGACGATTATAAAGAGCCACTTCAGAGAGCCATTGTAGGCGATGAAATATTGTAAAAGGTTGAGCGTCAGCCTGTTAGGACTCTTGTTGAAGTTATAAAGCATGCTACCAAGGTGGAGGATATAGCCAAGGTACGAAAGAAACATTATTCCTTATCCTACAATTCTTGTACTTCTTAGAATCCTATAGGAGTTTTTGAGGGTGAAGTTGAGATTATAACAAGAAGAACATATTGAGGCTAAACAAACACCTATGAATGTGAATATGAAGAAGCAGTGCTTTGATTGACAATGATTTGGCCATTTACAAGATAGTAGTCCCAAAAACTATACCCATTCAAAAGACAAAGGAGAGTGAATAGAACTGTTGAAGTGTACTCAATGGAGTTGGATCTCTTACAATTGCTTGACGATGTTAAGAGCCGCATCAGAGAGCCATTGTAGGCGATGAAATATTGTCAAAGGTTGAGTGTCAGCCTGTTAGTACTGTTGTTGAAGTTATAAAGCATGCGATCAAGGTGGAGGATATAGCCAAGGTAAGAAAGAAGCATTATTCCTTATCCTACAATTCTTGTACTTCTTAGAATCTTATAGGAGTTTTTGAGGGTGAAGTTGAGATTGTAATAAGAAGAACATATTGAGGCTAAACCAACACCTATGAATGAGAATATGAAGAAGCAATGCTTCGATTGACAAGTATTTGGCCATTTACAAGATAATAGTCCCGAAAACTATACCCATTCAAAAGACAAAGGAGAGTGAATAGAACTGTTAAAGTGTACTCAATGGAGTTGGATCTCTTACACTTGCTTGACGATGATAAAAAGCCGCATCAGAGAGCCATTGTAGGCTTTGTACATGGATGAAGTGATGAAATATTGTCAAAGGTTGACCCCCGTCAGTGATACGATTCGGGGTGAAGAATCTCGTCCCAATCACTCACTGAGAGGTTAAGGTGACAAGTTTAGACTCCAGGCTTGAACAGCAAGCTGATCTAGAGTTGGGGTGGAAGGATAGACGCCACGAGAGGATGCGGAAGGCCTCTTGATAAGTCTGGTGCGAACAACCTAATCACTAGGATTGTTCTTGGGTTCTAATTCGAATCACTCGAAAAAGAGATAGAGAGAAAGATAATTTTTATTCAAAAGAGGTTGAGAAAAATACACAGAGTCTCAGAGGATATAAAGAAGAGAGAAGACGAAGAGGAGAAGAGAAGGAGGAGCGGAGGGAGTTAATACATGGTGAGTTTCGAGACATGCCTCGGAAACTCGCCATGACCAACTCGAAAAATAAACACACGACTAAAGTTTCACACAAATACAACTCTCAGACATAAGTTTAAATTCAAATAACTAAAAATAGAAATAAAGATAGAAAGAAAAGATAGACGGTCCGCGCCAAGTAATCTCGAAATGGCCGGACTAGGTCGGACTAGCACCAAGCAAAGATGGACCTATGGATCACGAACCTCATTAAAAACCTTCCTTTGGAAAACCACTTGGGAAAAACCAAAGGCAAGGGAAAAAGAGTGTAGGTGAGCCATAGGGCTTCATACTAATCATCTCGGACATGAACCAAGACCAACGTGGCCGAGGTATCATCTTCGTCCGAGTGACCCCTATGAACCAAAGATTGACGAAGCCAAGTTCCAACTGTGTGAATGAGTTCCTTAGCCTTAGAACGAGTCTTAGAACCAGCTAACACTTCCTTGGCCGAACAGTAATACATCCTATCACCAAATGGCTCATCCTTAACTTCCTTCTCGACCAGCTCGGACGTGTCCTCGACCAGGTCCACCATTTCCTCGGCCAACGGCTGTTCTTCCGGGTCGCTATCCATTCTCGCATCAGGTTCCCCCAGTTGAAAAGGATTTGTCCTCAAATCCGGACTACCTGCCAAGAACAACGCCAAGTTAGTTTTCCAAAAGAGTAGAAAACGTATAAAACCAAACCAATATTTAAAAATGAGAGAAAGGTAAGGAAAAAGCTTAGGAAAAGGTTTGGCATAAGGGCGGTAGGTGAATGGAGAACATCGGTCTCGCCCTTGAACTTCAGAGGAGCTGAACTCTTTCCAAAGATATCCCTTGGTTCCAAGCTTTGTATCACGGAAGTAGTCTAGAACAAAGGTTCGATGACATGGAGCTTCATTAGTTGAGTTTCTGTTCTTCATTTCAAACGTCTGTTCCTTGTAAGTCCTAGCTCTGTCCCTTGTTCCTGTCATATCACAAAGATAAGTGTAATCCCGATTAGAAGATAGGAAATCTACAACAGGACCGGGTTGTACTATCATAAACTTAAAGCCATTAGAAACTATTTTAAAGAGTTTAAGAAATCCTGTTAAGTCCGGAATGTCTTCGATGGTTGCATGGGTCTGGCACTCTTCCTTGACTTGAAAAATGTATAGAGTCTTCTCGCCATCATAAGCAAAGTATTTGGCACTCAAGTCGGATGGATACTTCTCGAAGACTTCATTTTGTTCCTTTGGTGCTTCCTTGTCTCGGTCAGATGGTGGAGCTTTGTTTGATCCTAGAGACACACTGTAGTGGTAGAACTGATCCTTTGGCATCGGTCCATCACCTATAACCTGCAAAGTTTTGAGATCACTCGGTGGCACCGGTGTAAGGTTAAACGAACAAGTAAAATTATCATCAAGTCCAAAATAATTTGGTTCAGCCCAAAGTTTGTTTCTTTCACTTATCCTGGCCATAGCAAAATGATTGGCTTTCTTGTTTGGTTCCTGTTTGCTTTGGAGTCGGACTTGATCAAGATAAACTTCGTGTGGAGACATCGGTACTAGAGTAGTCTTCCTTCCCTTGAACTCGAACGTATGCCGGTTGGTAAAGCCATCATGAACTACCCTCCTATCTGATTGCCACGGCCTTCCAAGCAGAATATGTCCAGCTTCCATCGGTAGCACATCACACAAAATCTCATCTTCATATTTGCCGATTACTATAGGAACCTCCACTTGATGTTTCACTTTCATTTCTCCCTCTTTGCTAAGCCACTGAAGATCATACAGCTTTGGATGCTTCTTAATTTCCAATCCCAGCTTCTTAACCATTGTTTCACTCGCCACATTAGTACAACTACCACCATCGATGATAAGGCTGCACACTTTTCCTTTGACAAAGCATCGCGTGTGAAACAAGTTAGCTCTTTGTTCTTGCTCTTCGGACTTAGACTGTATGCTGAGCGTCCTTACTGATACTAGCAACTCTCCCTTAGCTGGTAACTCAACATTCTCATCTTCAGGCTTCTCAACTACTGGTTGTTCATCTTCAGATTCATACTCGCCGTTATCCTTTAGAACCATTATCCTCTTGTTGGTACACTCACTCGCATAGTGTCCCATTCCTTGACACTTGTAGCATTTGATTCTGCTGGTTCTGGATTCCGTTTTCCCTTTATCTCCATAAGTTCTTGCTTCAGAGTTTGAAATAGCCGGCTGCTTACTTTCGCTTGGTACCCTCGGCTTCTCTTCTCTTGGATAACCTCTTGAGTAACTACTACCTCCAGCTCCAAATTGTGTCCGTATGGGACCTCTCCTCTTAAGCTGCTGCTCTATTAGTATAGCTTGGTGTAGCATTTCCTGTAAATCAACATGAGGCTGCATTTCCAATCTATCTTGAATGTCACGCTGCAAACCTCCTAGAAACCTAGACATGGTAGCCTCTCGATCCTCTTGAACATCAGCTTGGATCAACAGGGTTTCCATCTCCTGGTAATAATCCTCTACACCCTTGCTACCTTGCACAAGTCTCCTAAGCTGGTTATGCAACTCACGGTAGTAGTAGCTAGGCACAAAACGTTTCCTCATGATAGTTTTCATCTCATTCCAAGTAGAAACCGGATACTCTTGGTTTCTTCTTCTAGACGTAACCAACTGATCCCACCAACTCAAAGCATAGTCAGTGAACTCAGTAGCTGCCACTTTAACTCGGTTCACCTCAGTGTAATGTTGACATTCAAATACCAACTCAATCTTCTTTTTCCACTCCAAGTAAGCACTCGGATCATTTTTCCCTTGAAAAGAAGGTATGCGAAGCTTGAGTCCTCCAAAACCATCCTGGGGCTGGTTTCTCTCATTCCTCACGTTCCTATGCCTCCTATGGCTGCCACGAGAAGAGCCACTGTAATAATTTTCTGCTTCAAAATCTCCAGGTTCCCTTGGAAGCGGTCTTTGATTGAATTCACGGGGTTCTCGTAGAACTTCTTCTTGTTGCCTTGCTTGATGAACGTTTTCCTCACCATTTCTTGCTGTATTAGCTCCTTGAGATCCTCTAGCATCACGAATCATCTCTGGAATAATTTGATCTTGAAGAACATTAAATCTTTCATCCATCAATCGAGCCATCTTTGCCATGAGAGCATCGATCAAGAGTTGATTGTTGTTGCGGCTGGTTCCACTATGATCAGACATCTTTTTCCTGAAACAAAACACAAGAATACACCAGTAAAGAGTCCTTTTGAAGATCGAATTGACCCTAAATCATAAGAACACGAAAATGACTCTTGGTATCCTATTTTCTCAGATGAACACTAAACGCGACTGTTTTCAGAAAACGATCTCGAAAAATTATCAAAACATTTCCAAAAATTCTCAAACCAATTTTAACAAATACTAGACTCAAAATCGGTTCCGATCCAATTGATTTCACGATTTTATCACAAGCCAATATTTAATTAAAATTCGGACAAGATAGGACGAAAACCACTTAACTTCTCAATGTTGCTCTGATACCACTTGATACGATTCGGGGTGAAGAATCTCGTCCCAATCACTCACTGAGAGGTTAAGGTGACAAGTTTAGACTCCAGGCTTGAACAGCAAGCTGATCTAGAGTTGGGGTGGAAGGATAGACGCCACGAGAGGATGCGGAAGGCCTCTTGATAAGTCTGGTGCGAACAACCTAATCACTAGGATTGTTCTTGGGTTCTAATTCGAATCACTCGAAAAAGAGATAGAGAGAAAGATAATTTTTATTCAAAAGAGGTTGAGAAAAATACACAGAGTCTCAGAGGATATAAAGAAGAGAGAAGACGAAGAGGAGAAGAGAAGGAGGAGCGGAGGGAGTTAATACATGGTGAGTTTCGAGACATGCCTCGGAAACTCGCCATGACCAACTCGAAAAATAAACACACGACTAAAGTTTCACACAAATACAACTCTCAGACATAAGTTTAAATTCAAATAACTAAAAATAGAAATAAAGATAGAAAGAAAAGATAGACGGTCTGCGCCAAGTAATCTCGAAATGGCCGGACTAGGTCGGACTAGCACCAAGCAAAGATGGACCTATGGATCACGAACCTCATTAAAAACCTTCCTTTGGAAAACCACTTGGGAAAAACCAAAGGCAAGGGAAAAAGAGTGTAGGTGAGCCATAGGGCTTGATACTAATCATCTCGGACATGAACAAAGACCAACGTGGCCGAGGTATCATCTTCGTCCGAGTGACCCCTATGAACCAAAGATTGACGAAGCCAAGTTCCAACTGTGTGAATGAGTTCCTTAGCCTTAGAACGAGTCTTAGAACCAGCTAACACTTCCTTGGCCGAACAGTAATACATCCTATCACCAAATGGCTCATCCTTAACTTCCTTCTCGACCAGCTCGGACGTGTCCTCGACCAGGTCCACCATTTCCTCGGCCAACGGCTGTTCTTCCGGGTCGCTATCCATTCTCGCATCAGTCAGCCTGTTAGGACTCTTGTTGAAGTGATAAAGCATGCTACCAAGGTGGAGCAGATAGCCAAGGTAAGAAACAAGCATTAATCCATATTCCATAATTTTGGTACTTTTTAGAATCCAATAGGAGTTTCTGAGGGTGAAGTTAGGGTTGTAGAGAGAAGAACATATTGAGGCTAAACAAACACATGTGGATGTGAATATGAAGAAGCAATGCTTTGATTGACAAGGATTTGACCATTTACAAGTTGATAGTCCCAAAAACGGAGTTATAACCATTCAAAAGAGAAAGGAGGGTGAATATAACTGTTGAAGTGTGCTCAATGGAGTTGGATCTCTTACAATTGCTTGACGCTGTTAAAGAGACGCATCAGAGAGCCATTGTAGGCTTTGTTCAAGGATGAAGTGATGAAATATTATCAAAGGTTGAGCGTAAGCCTGTTAGGACTCTTGTTGAAGTGATAAAGCATGCTACCAAGGTGGAGGATATAGCCAAGGTAAGAAACAAGCATTATTTCTTATCCTTAAATTCTGGTACTTCTTAGAATCCTATAGGAGTTTCTGAGGGCGAAGTTGAGCTTGTAGCAAGAAGAACATATTGAGGCTAGACCAACACTTGTGGATGTAAATATGAAGAAGCAATGCTTTGATTGACAAGGATTTGGCCATTTACAAGTTAATAGACCCAAAAACGGAGTTATAACCATTCAAAAGACAAAGGAGAGTGAATATAAGTGTTGAAGTGTACTCAATGGAGTTAGATCTCTTACAATTGCTTGACGATGTTAAAGAGCCGCTTCAGAGAGCCATTGTAGGCGATGAAATATTGTAAAAGGTTGAGAGTCAGCATGTTAGGACGCTTGTTGAAGTTATAAAGCATGCTACCAAGGTAGAGGATATAGCCAAGGTACGAAAGAAGCATTATTCCTTATCCTACAATTCTTGTACTTCTTAGAATCCTATAGGAGTTTTTGAGGGTGAAGTTGAGATTGTAACAAGAAAAACATATTGAGGCTAAACCAACACCTATGAATGTGAATATGAAGAAGCAATGCTTTGATTGACAAGGATTTGGCCATTTACAAGATAGTAGTCCCAAAAACTATACCCATTCAAAAGACAAAGGAGAGTGAATAGAACTGTTGAAGTGTACTCAATGGAGTTGGATCTCTTACAATTGCTTGACGATGATAAAGAGCCGCATCAGAGAGCCATTGTAGGCTTTGTACATGGATGAAGTCATGAAATATTGTCAAAGGTTGACCCCCGTCAGCCTGTTTGGACTCTTGTTGAAGTGATAAAGAATGCTACCAAGGTGGAGCAGATAGCCAAGGTAAGAAACAAGCATTATTCCATATTCCATAATTCTAGTACTTTTTAGAATCCCATAGGAGTTTCTGAGGGTGAAGTTAGGGTTGTAGAGAGAAGAATATATTGAGGCTAAACCAACACATGTGGATGTGAATATGAAGAAGCAATGCTTTGATTGACAAGGATTTGACAATTTACAAGTTGATAGTCCCAAAAACGGAGTTATAACCATTCAAAAGAGAAAGGAGAGTGAATATAACTGTTGAAGTGTGCTCAATGGAGTTGGATCTCTTACAATTGCTTGACGATATTAAAGAGGCGCATCAGAGAGCCATTGTAGGCTTTGTACATGGATGAAAAAAAGAAATATGGTCAAAGGTTGAGCGTCAGCCTGTTAGGACTCTTGTTGAAGTGATAAAGCATGCTACCAAGGTGGAGGAATAGCCAAGGTAAGAAACAAGCATTATTCCTTATCCCACAATTCTGGTACTTCTTAGAATCCTATAGGAGTTTCTGAGGGTGAAGTTGAGCTTGTAGCAAGAAGAACATATTGACGCAAGACCAACACTTGTGGATGTAAATATGAAGAAGCAATGCTTTGATTGACAAGGATTTGGCCATTTACAAGTTGATAGTCCCAAAAACGGGGTTATAACCATTCAAAAGACAAAGGAGAGTGAATATAACTGTTGAAGTGTGCTCAATGGAGTTGGATCTCTTACAATTGCTTGACGCTGTTAAAGAGACGCATCAGAGAGCCATTGTAGGCTTTGTTCAAGGATGAAGTGATGAAATATTGTCAAAGGTTGAGCGAAAGCCTGTTAGGACTCTTGTTGAAGTGATAAAGCATGCTACCAAGGTGGAGGATATAGCCAAGGTAAGAAACAAGCATTATTTCTTATCCTAAAATTCTGGTACTTCTTAGAATCCTATAGGAGTTTCTGAGGGCGAAGTTGAGCGTGTAGCAAGAAGAACATATTGAGGCTAGACTAACACTTGTGGATGTAAATATGAAGAAGTAATGCTTTGATTGACAAGGATTTGGCCATTTACAAGATAATAGTCCCAAAAACGGAGTTATAACCATTCAAAAGACAAAGGAGAGTGAATATAAGTGTTGAAGTGTACTCAATGGAGTTAGATCTCTTACAATTGCTTGACGATGTTAAAGAGCCGCTTCAGAGAGCCATTGTAGGCAATGAAATATTATAAAAGGTTGAGAGTCAGCATGTTAGGACGCTTGTTGAAGTTATAAAACATGCTACCAAGGTGGAGGATATAGCCAAGGTACGAAAGAAGCATTATTCCTTATCCTACAATTCTTGTACTTCTTAGAATCCTATAGGAGTTTTTGAGGGTGAAGTTGAGATTGTAACAAGAAAAACATATTGAGGCTAAACCAACACCTATGAATGTGAATATGAAGAAGCAATGCTTTGATTGACAAGGATTTGGCCATTTACAAGATAGTAGTCCCAAAAACTATACCCATTCAAAAGATAAAGGAGAGTGAATAGAACTGTTGAAGTGTACTCAATAGAGTTGGATCTCTTACAATTGCTTGACGATGATAAAGAGCCGCATCAGAGAGCCATTGTAGGCTTTGTACATGGATGAAGTGATGAAATATTGTCAAAGGTTGACCCCCGTCAGCCTGTTAGGACTCTTGTTGAAGTGATAAAGAATGCTACCAAGGTGGAGCAGACAGCCAAGGTAAGAAACACGCATTATTCCATATACCATAATTCTGGTACTTTTTAGAATCACATAGGAGTTTCTGAGGGTGAATTTAGGGTTGTAGAGAGAAGAACATATTGAGGCTAAACCAACACATGTGGATGTGAATATGAAGAAGCAATGCTTTGATTGACAAGGATTTGGCCATTTACAAGTTGATAGTCCCAAAAACGGAGTTATAACCATTCAAAAGAGAAAGGAGAGTGAATATAACTGTTGAAGTGTGCTCAATGGAGTTGGATCTCTTACAATTGCTTGACGATGTTAAAGAGGCGCATCAGAGAGCCATCGTAGGCTTTGTACATGGAAGAAGTGATGAAATATTATCAAAGGGGTAGCGTCAGCCTGTTAGGACTCTTGTTGAAGTGATAAAGCATGCTACCAAGGTGGAGGATATAGCCAAGGTAAGAACTAAGCATTATTCCTTATCCCACAATTCTGGTACTTCTTAGAATCCTATAGGTGTTTCTGAGGGTGAAGTTGAGCTTGTAGCAAGAAGAACATATTGAGGCTAGACCAACACTTGTGGATGTAAATATGAAGAAGCAATGCTTTGATTGACAAGGATTTGGCCATTTACAAGTTAATAGTCCCAAAAACGGAGTTATAACCATTCAAAAGACAAAGGAGAGTGAATATAAGTGTTGAAGTGTACTCAATGGAGTTAGATCTCTTACAATTGCTTGACGATGTTAAAGAGCCGCTTCAGAGAGCCATTGTAGGCGATGACATATTGTAAAAGGTTGAGCGTCAGCATGTTAGGACGCTTGTTGAAGTTATAAAGCATGCTACCAAGGTGGAGGATATAGCCAAGGTACGAAAGAAGCATTATTCCTTATCCTACAATTCTTGTACTTCTTAGAATCCTATAGGAGTTTTTGAGGGTGAAGTTGAGATTGTAACAAGAAGAACATATTGAGGCTAAACCAACACCTATGAATGTGAATATGAAGAGGCAATGCTTTGATTGACAAGGATTTGGCCATTTACAAGATAGTAGTCCCAAAAACTATACCCATTCAAAAGACAAAGGAGAGTGAATAGAACTGTTGAAGTGTACTCAATGGAGTTGGATCTCTTACAATTGCTTGACGATGATAAAGAGCCGCATCAGAGAGCCATTGTAGGCTTTGTATATGGATGAAGTGATGAAATATTGTCAAAGGTTGACCCCCGTCAGCCTGTTAGGACTCTTGTTGAAGTGATAAAGAATGCTACCAAGGTGGAGCAGATAGCCAAGGTAAGAAACAAGCATTATTCCATATTCCATAATTCTAGTACTTTTTAGAATCCCATAGGAGTGTCTGAGGGTGAAGTTAGGGTTGTAGAGAGAAGAATATATTGAGGCTAAACCAACACATGTGGATGTGAATATGAAGAAGCAATGCTTTGATTGACAAGGATTTGACAATTTACAAGTTGATAGTCCAAAAAACGGAGTTATAACCATTCAAAAGAGAAAGAGAGTGAATATAACTGTTGAAGTGTGCTCAATGGAGTTGGATCTCTTACAATTGCTTGACGATATTAAAGAGGCGCATCAGAGAGCCATTGTAGGCTTTGTACATGGATGAAAAAAAGAAATATGGTCAAAGGTTGAGCGTCAGCCTGTTAGGACTCTTGTTGAAGTGATAAAGCATGCTACCAAGGTGGAGGATATAGCCAAGGTACGAAAGAAGCATTATTCCTTATTCTACAATTCTTGTACTTCTTAGAATCCTATAGGAGTTTTTGAGGGTGAAGTTGAGATTGTAACAAGAAAAACATATTGAGGCTAAACCAACACCTATGAATGTGAATATGAAGAAGCAATGCTTTGATTGACAAGGATTTGGCCATTTACAAGATAGTAATCCCAAAAACTATACCCATTCAAAAGACAAAGGAGAGTGAATAGAACTGTTGAAGTGTACTCAATGGAGTTGGATCTCTTACAATTGCTTGACGATGATAAAGAGCCGCATCAGAGAGCCATTGTAGGCTTTGTACATGGATGAAGTGATGAAATATTGTCAAAGGTTGACCCCCGTCAGCCTGTTAGGACTCTTGTTGAAGTGATAAAGAATGCTACCAAGGTGGAGCAGATAGCCAAGGTAAGAAACAAGCATTATTCCATATTCCACAATTCTAGTACTTTTTAGAATCCCATAGGAGTTTCTGAGGGTGAAGTTAGGGTTGTAGAGAGAAGAATATATTGAGGCTAAACCAACACATGTGGATGTGAATATGAAGAAGCAATGCTTTGATTGACAAGGATTTGATAATTTACAAGTTGATAGTCCCAAAAACGGAGTTATAACCATTCAAAAGAGAAAGGAGAGTGAATATAACTGTTGAAGTGTGCTCAATGGAGTTAGATCTCTTACAATTGCTTGACGATATTAAAGAGGCGCATCAGAGAGCCATTGTAGGCTTTGTACATGGATGAAAAAAAGAAATATGGTCAAAGGTTGAGCGTCAGCCTGTTAGGACTCTTGTTGAAGTGATAAAGCATGCTACCAAGGTGGAGGAATAGCCAAGGTAAGAAACAAGCATTATTCCTTATCCCATAATTCTGGTACTTCTTAGAATCCTATAGGAGTTTCTGAGGGTGAAGTTGAGCTTGTAGCAAGAAGAACATATTGACGCAAGACCAACACTTGTGGATGTAAATATGAAGAAGCAATGCTTTGATTGACAAGGATTTGGCCATTTACAAGTTGATAGTCCCAAAAACGGGGTTATAACCATTCAAAAGACAAAGGAGAGTGAATATAACTGTTGAAGTGTGCTCAATGGAGTTGGATCTCTTACAATTGCTTGACGCTGTTAAAGAGACACATCAGAGAGCCATTGTAGGCTTTGTTCAAGGATGAAGTGATGAAATATTGTCAAAGGTTGAGCGTAAGCCTGTTAGGACTCTTGTTGAAGTGATAAAGCATGCTACCAAGGTGGAGGATATAGCCAAGGTAAAAAATAAGCATTATCTCTTATCCTAAAATTCTGGTACTTCTTAGAATCCTATAGGAGTTTCTGAGGGCGAAGTTGAGCTTGTAGCAAGAAGAACATATTGAGGCTAGACTAACACTTGTGGATGTAAATATGAAGAAGCAATGCTTTGATTGACAAGGATTTGGCCATTTACAAGTTAATAGTCCCAAAAACGGAGTTATAACCATTCAAAAGACAAAGGAGAGTGAATATAAGTGTTGAAGTGTACTCAATGGAGTTAGATCTCTTACAATTGCTTGACGATGTTAAAGAGCCGCTTCAGAGAGCCATTGTAGGCGATGAAATATTGTAAAAGGTTGAGAGTCAGCATGTTAGGACGCTTGTTGAAGTTATAAAGCATGCTACCAAGGTGGAGGATATAGCCAAGGTACGAAAGAAGCATTATTCCTTATCCTACAATTCTTGTACTTCTTAGAATCCTATAGGAGTTTTTGAGGGTGAAGTTGAGATTGTAACAAGAAAAACATATTGAGGCTAAACCAACACCTATGAATGTGAATATGAAGAAGCAATGCTTTGATTGACAAGGATTTGGCCATTTACAAGATAGTAGTCCCAAAAACTATACCCATTCAAAAGATAAAGAAGAGTGAATAGAACTGTTGAAGTGTACTCAATAGAGTTGGATCTCTTACAATTGCTTGACGATGATAAAGAGCCGCATCAGAGAGCCATTGTAGGCTTTGTACATGGATGAAGTGATGAAATATTGTCAAAGGTTGACCCCCGTCAGCCTGTTAGGACTCTTGTTGAAGTGATAAAGAATGCTACCAAGGTGGAGCAGACAGCCAAGGTAAGAAACACGCATTATTCCATATACCATAATTCTGGTACTTTTTAGAATCACATAGGAGTTTCTGAGGGTGAATTTAGGGTTGTAGAGAGAAGAACATATTGAGGCTAAACCAACACATGTGGATGTGAATATGAAGAAGCAATGCTTTGATTGACAAGGATTTGACAATTTACAAGTTGATAGTCCCAAAAACGGAGTTATAACCATTCAAAAGAGAAAGGAGAGTGAATATAACTGTTGAAGTGTGCTCAATGGAGTTAGATCTCTTACAATTGCTTGACGATATTAAAGAGGCGCATCAGAGAGCCATTGTAGGCTTTGTACATGGATGAAAAAAAGAAATATGGTCAAAGGTTGAGCGTCAGCCTGTTAGGACTCTTGTTGAAGTGATAAAGCATGCTACCAAGGTGGAGGAATAGCCAAGGTAAGAAACAAGCATTATTCCTTATCCCATAATTCTGGTACTTCTTAGAATCCTATAGGAGTTTCTGAGGGTGAAGTTGAGCTTGTAGCAAGAAGAACATATTGACGCAAGACCAACACTTGTGGATGTAAATATGAAGAAGCAATGCTTTGATTGACAAGGATTTGGCCATTTACAAGTTGATAGTCCCAAAAACGGGGTTATAACCATTCAAAAGACAAAGGAGAGTGAATATAACTGTTGAAGTGTGCTCAATGGAGTTGGATCTCTTACAATTGCTTGACGCTGTTAAAGAGACGCATCAGAGAGCCATTGTAGGCTTTGTTCAAGGATGAAGTGATGAAATATTGTCAAAGGTTGAGCGTAAGCCTGTTAGGACTCTTGTTGAAGTGATAAAGCATGCTACCAAGGTGGAGGATATAGCCAAGGTAAAAAACAAGCATTATCTATTATCCTAAAATTCTGGTACTTCTTAGAATCCTATAGGAGTTTCTGAGGGCGAAGTTGAGCTTGTAGCAAGAAGAACATATTGAGGCTAGACTAACACTTGTGGATGTAAATATGAAGAAGCAATGCTTTGATTGACAAGGATTTGGCCATTTACAAGTTAATAGTCCCAAAAACGGAGTTATAACCATTCAAAAGACAAAGGAGAGTGAATATAAGTGTTGAAGTGTACTCAATGGAGTTAGATCTCTTACAATTGCTTGACGATGTTAAAGAGCCGCTTCAGAGAGCCATTGTAGGCGATGAAATATTGTAAAAGGTTGAGAGTCAGCATGTTAGGACGCTTGTTGAAGTTATAAAGCATGCTACCAAGGTGGAGGATATAGCCAAGGTACGAAAGAAGCATTATTCCTTATCCTACAATTCTTGTACTTCTTAGAATCCTATAGGAGTTTTTGAGGGTGAAGTTGAGATTGTAACAAGAAAAACATATTGAGGCTAAACCAACACCTATGAATGTGAATATGAAGAAGCAATGCTTTGATTGACAAGGATTTGGCCATTTACAAGATAGTAGTCCCAAAAACTATACCCATTCAAAAGATAAAGAAGAGTGAATAGAACTGTTGAAGTGTACTCAATAGAGTTGGATCTCTTACAATTGCTTGACGATGATAAAGAGCCGCATCAGAGAGCCATTGTAGGCTTTGTACATGGATGAAGTGATGAAATATTGTCAAAGGTTGACCCCCGTCAGCCTGTTAGGACTCTTGTTGAAGTGATAAAGAATGCTACCAAGGTGGAGCAGACAGCCAAGGTAAGAAACACGCATTATTCCATATACCATAATTCTGGTACTTTTTAGAATCACATAGGAGTTTCTGAGGGTGAATTTAGGGTTGTAGAGAGAAGAACATATTGAGGCTAAACCAACACATGTGGATGTGAATATGAAGAAGCAATGCTTTGATTGACAAGGATTTGGCCATTTACAAGTTGATAGTCCCAAAAACGGAGTTATAACCATTCAAAAGAGAAAGGAGAGTGAATATAACTGTTGAAGTGTGCTCAATGGAGTTGGATCTCTTACAATTGCTTGACGATGTTAAAGAGGCGCATCAGAGAGCCATCGTAGGCTTTGTACATGGAAGAAATGATGAAATATTATCAAAGGGGTTGCGTCAGCCTGTTAGGACTCTTGTTGAAGTGATAAAGCATGCTACCAAGGTGGAGGATATAGCCAAGGTAAGAAACAAGCATTATTCCTTATCCCACAATTCTGGTACTTCTTAGAATCCTATAGGAGTTTCTGAGGGTGAAGTTGATCTTGTAGCAAGAAGAACATATTGAGGCTAGAACAACACTTGTGGATGTAAATATGAAGAAGCAATGCTTTGATTGACAAGGATTTGGCCATTTACAAGTTAATAGTCCCAAAAACGGAGTTATAACCATTCAAAACACAAAGGAGAGTGAATATAAGTGTTGAAGTGTACTCAATGGAGTTAGATCTCTTACAATTGCTTGACGATGTTAAAGAGCCGCTTCAGAGAGCCATTGTAGGCGATGAAATATTGTAAAAGGTTGAGCGTCAGCATGTTAGGACGCTTGTTGAAGTTATAAAGCATGCTACCAAGGTGGAGGATATAGCCAAGGTAAGAAACAAGCATTATTCCTTATCCCACAATTCTGGTACTTCTTAGAATCCTATAGGAGTTTCTGAGGGTGAAGTTGAGCTTGTAGCAAGAAGAACATATTGACGCAAGACCAACACTTGTGGATGTAAATATGAAGAAGCAATGCTTTGATTGACAAGGATTTGGCCATTTACAAGTTGATAGTCCCAAAAACGGGGTTATAACCATTCAAAAGACAAAGGAGAGTGAATATAAGTGTTGAAGTGTACTCAATGGAGTTGGATCTCTTACAATTGCTTGACGATGTTAAAGAACCGTATCAGAGAGCCATTGTAGGCGATGAAATATTGTCAAAGGTTGAGCGTCAGCCTGTTAGGATTCTTGTTGAAGTTATAAAGCATGCTACCAAGGTGGAGGATATAGCCATGGTAAGAAAGAAGCATTATTCCTTATCCTACAATTCTTGTACTTCTTAGAATTCTATAGGAGTTTTTGAGGGTGAAGTTGAGATTGTAACAAGAAGAACATATTGAGGCTAAACCAACACCTATGAATGTGAATATGAAGAAGCAGTGCTTTGATTGACAAGGATTTGACCATTTACAAGATAGTAGTCCCAAAAACTATACCCATTCAAAAGATAAAGGAGAGTGAATAGAACTGTTGAAGTGTACTCAATAGAGTTGGATCTCTTACAATTGCTTGACGATGATAAAGAGCCGCATCAGAGAGCCATTGTAGGCTTTGTACATGGATGAAGTGATGAAATATTGTCAAAGGTTGACGCCCGTCAGCCTGTTAGGACTCTTGTTGAAGTGATAAAGAATGCTACCAAGGTGGAGCAGACAACCAAGGTAAGAAACACGCATTATTCCATATACCATAATTCTGGTACTTTTTAGAATCACATAGGAGTTTCTGAGGGTGAATTTAGGATTGTAGAGAGAAGAACATATTGAGGCTAAACCAACACACGTGGATGTGAATATGAAGAAGTAATGCTTTGATTGACAAGGATTTGGCCATTTACAAGTTGATAGTCCAAAAAACGGAGTTATAACCATTCAAAAGAGAAAGGAGAGTGAATATAACTGTTGAAGTGTGCTCAATACAGTTGGATCTCTTACAATTGCTTGACGATGTAAAGAGGCGCATCAGAGAGCCATCGTAGGCTTTGTACATGGAAGAAGTGATGAAATATTGTCAAAGGGGTAGCGTCAGCCTGTTAGGACTCTTGTTGAAGTGATAAAGCATGCTACCAAGGTGGAGGATATAGCCGAGGTAAGAAACAAGCATTATTCCTTATCCCACAATTCTGGTACTTCTTAGAATCCTATAGGAGTTTATGTGGGTGAAGTTGAGCTTGTAGCAAGAAGAACATATTGAGGCTAGACCAACACTTGTGGATGTAAATATGAAGAAGCAATGCTTTGATTGAGAAGGATTTGGCCATTTACAAGTTGATAGTCCCAAAAACGGAGTTATAACCATTCAAAAGACAAAGGAGAGTGAATATAAGTGTTGAAGTGTACTCAATGGAGTTAGATCTCTTACAATTGCTTGACGATGTTAAAGAGCCGCTTCAAAGAGCCATTGTAGGCGATGAAATATTGTAAAAGGTTGAGCGTCAGCCTGTTAGGACTCTTGTTGAAGTTATAAAGCATGCTACCAAGGTGGAGGATATAGCCAAGGTACGAAAGAAACATTATTCCTTATCCTACAATTCTTGTACTTCTTAGAATCCTATGGGAGTTTTTGAGGGTGAAGTTGAGATTATAACAAGAAGAACATATTGAGGCTAAACAAACACCTATGAATGTGAATATGAAGAAGCAGTGCTTTGATTGACAATGATTTGGCCATTTACAAGATAGTAGTCCCAAAAACTATACCCATTCAAAAGACAAAGGAGAGTGAATAGAACTGTTGAAGTGTACTCAATGGAGTTGGATCTCTTACAATTGCTTGACGATGTTAAAGAGCCGCATCAGAGAGCCATTGTAGGCGATGAAATATTGTCAAAGGTTGAGTGTCAGCCTGTTAGTACTGTTGTTGAAGTTATAAAGCATGCTACCAAGGTGGAGGATATAGCCAAGGTAAGAAAGAAGCATTATTCCTTATCCTACAATTCTTGTACTTCTTAGAATCTTATAGGAGTTTTTGAGGGTGAAGTTGAGATTGTAATAAGAAGAACATATTGAGGCTAAACCAACACCTATGAATGTGAATATGAAGAAGCAATGCTTCGATTGACAAGGATTTGGCCATTTACAAGATAATAGTCCCGAAAACTATACCCATTCAAAAGACAAAGGAGAGTGAATAGAACTGTTGAAGTGTACTCAATGGAGTTGGATCTCTTACAATTGCTTGACGATGATAAAAAGCCGCATCAGAGAGCCATTGTAGGCTTTGTACATGGATGAAGTGATGAAATATTGTCAAAGGTTGACCCCCGTCAGCCTGTTAGGACTCTTGTTGAAGTGATAAAGCATGCTACCAAGGTGGAGCAGATAGCCAAGGTAAGAAACAAGCATTATTCCATATTCCATAATTTTGGTACTTTTTAGAATCCAATAGGAGTTTCTGAGGGTGAAGTTAGGGTTGTAGAGAGAAGAACATATTGAGGCTAAACAAACACATGTGGATGTGAATATGAAGAAGCAATGCTTTGATTGACAAGGATTTGGCCATTTACAAGTTGATAGTCCCAAAAACGGAGTTATAACCATTCAAAACAGAAAGGAGAGTGAATATAACTTTTGAAGTGTGCTCAATGGAGTTGGATCTCTTACAATTGCTTGACGCTGTTAAAGAGACGCATCAGAGAGCCATTGTAGGCTTTGTTCAAGGATGAAGTGATGAAATATTATCAAAGGTTGAGCGTAAGCCTGTTAGGACTCTTGTTGAAGTGATAAAGCATGCTACCAAGGTGGAGGATATAGCTAAGGTAAGAAACAAGCATTATTTCTTATCCTAAAATTTTGGTACTTCTTAGAATCCTATAGGAGTTTCTGAGGGCGAAGTTGAGCTTGTAGCAAGAAGAACATATTGAGGCTAGACCAACACTTGTGGATGTAAATATGAAAAAGCAATGCTTTGATTGACAAGGATTTGGCCATTTACAAGTTAATAGTCCCAAAAACGGAGTTATAACCATTCAAAAGACAAAGGAGAGTGAATATAAGTGTTGAAGTGTACTCAATGGAGTTAGGTCTCTTACAATTGCTTGACGATGTTAAAGAGCCGCTTCAGAGAGACATTGTAGGCGATGAAATATTGTAAAGGGTTGAGCGTCAGCATGTTAGGACGCTTGTTGAAGTTATAAAGCATGCTACCAAGGTGGAGGATATAGCCAAGGTACGAAAGAAGCATTATTCCTTATCCTACAATTCTTGTACTTCTTAGAATCCTATAGGAGTTTTTGAGGGTGAAGTTGAGATTGTAACAAGAAGAACATATTGAGGCTAAACCAACACCTATGAATGTGAATATGAAGAAGCAATGCTTTGATTGACAAGGATTTGGCCATTTACAAGATAGTAGTCCCAAAAACTATACCCATTCAAAAGACAAAGGAGAGTGAATAGAACTGTTGAAGTGTACTCAATGGAGTTGGATCTCTTACAATTGCTTGACGATGATAAAGAGCCGCATCAGAGAGCCATTGTAGGCTTTGTACATGGATGAAGTGATGAAATATTGTCAAAGGTTGACCCCCGTCAGCCTGTTAGGACTCTTGTTGAAGTGATAAAGAATGCTACCAAGGTGGAGCAGATAGCCAAGGTAAGAAACAAGCATTATTCCATATTCCATAATTCTAGTACTTTTTAGAATCTCATAGGAGTTTCTAAGGGTGAAGTTAGGGTTGTAGAGAGAAGAATATATTGAGGCTAAACCAACACATGTGGATGTGAATATGAAGAAACAATGCTTTGATTGACAAGGATTTGGCAATTTACAAGTTGATAGTCCCAAAAACGGAGTTATAACCATTCAAAAGAGAAAGGAGAGTGAATATAACTGTTGAAGTGTGCTCAATGGAGTTGGATCTCTTACAATTGCTTGACGATATTAAAGAGGCGCATCAGAGAGCCATTGTAGGCTTTGTACATGGATGAAAAAAAGAAATATGGTCAAAGGTTGAGCGTCAGCCTGTTAGGACTCTTGTTGAAGTGATAAAGCATGCTACCAAGGTGGAGGAATAGCCAAGGTAAGAAACAAGCATTATTCCTTATCCCACAATTCTGGTACTTCTTAGAATCCTATAGGAGTTTCTGAGGGTGAAGTTGAGCTTGTAGCAAGAAGAACATATTGACGTAAGACCAACACTTGTGGATGTAAATATGAAGAAGCAATGCTTTGATTGATAAGGATTTGGCCATTTACAAGTTGATAGTCCCAAAAACGGGGTTATAACCATTCAAAAGACAAAGGAGAGTGAATATAAGTGTTGAAGTGTACTCAATGGAGTTGGATCTCTTACAATTGCTTGACGATGTTAAAGAATCGTATCAGAGAGGCATTGTAGGCGATGAAATATTGTCAAAGGTTAAGCGTCAGCCTGTTAGGATTCTTGTTGAAGTTATAAAGCATGCTACCAAGGTGGAGGATATAGCCATGGTAAGAAAGAAGCACTATTCCTTATCTTACAATTCTTGTACTTCTTAGAATTCTATAGGAGTTTTTGAGGGTGAAGTTGAGATTGTAACAAGAAGAACATATTGAGGCTAAACCAACACCTATGAATGTGAATATGAAGAAGCAGTGCTTTGATTGACAAGGATTTGACCATTTACAAGATAGTAGTCCCAAAAACTATACCCATTCAAAAGACAAAGGAGAGTGAATAGAACTGTAGAAGTGTACTCAATAGAGTTGGATCTCTTACAATTGCTTGACGATGATAAAGAGCCGCATCAGAGAGCCATTGTAGGCTTTGTACATGGATGAAGTGATGAAATATTGTCAAAGGTTGACCCCCGTCAGCCTGTTAGGACTCTTGTTGAAGTGATAAAGAATGCTACCAAGGTGGAGCAGACAGCCAAGGTAAGAAACACGCATTATTCCATATACCATAATTCTGGTACTTTTTAGAATCACATAGGAGTTTCTGAGGGTGAATTTAGGGTTGTAGAGAGAAGAACATATTGAGGCTAAACCAACACACGTGGATGTGAATATGAAGAAGCAATGCTTTGATTGACAAGGATTTGGCCATTTACAAGTTGATAGTCCTAAAAACGGAGTTATAACCATTCAAAAGAGAAAGGAGAGTGAATATAACTGTTGAAGTGTGCTCAATGGAGTTAGATCTCTTACAATTGCTTGACGGTGTTAAAGAGGCGCATCAGAGAGCCATCGTAGGCTTTGTACATGGAAGAAGTGATGAAATATTGTCAAAGGGGTAGCGTCAGCCTGTTAGGACTCTTGTTGAAGTGATAAAGCATGCTACCAAGGTGGAGGATATAGCCAAGGTAAGAAACAAGCATTATTCCTTATCCCACAATTCTGGTACTTCTTAGAATCCTATAGGATTTTCTGAGGGTGAAGTTGAGCTTGTAGCAAGAAGAACATATTGAGGCTAGACCAACACTTGTGGTTGTAAATATGAAGAAGCAATGCTTTGATTGACAAGGATTTGGCCATTTACAAGTTGATAGTCCCAAAAACGGGGTTATAACCATTCAAAAGACAAAGGAGAGTGAATATAAGTGTTGAAGTGTACTCAATGGAGTTAGATCTCTTACAATTGCTTGACGATGTTAAAGAGCCACTTCAGAGAGCCATTGTAGGCGATGAAATATTGTAAAAGGTTGAGCGTCAGCATGTTAGGACGCTTGTTGAAGTTATAAAGCATGCTACCAAGGTGGAGGAGATAGCCAAGGTACGAAAGAAGCATTATTCCTTATCCTACAATTCTTGTACTTCTTAGAATCCTATAGGAGTTTTTGAGGGTGAAGTTGAGATTGTAACAAGAAGAACATATTGAGGCTAAACCAACACCTATGAATGTGAATATGAAGAAGCAATGCTTTGATTGACAAGTATTTGTCCATTTACAAGATAGTAGTCCCAAAAACTATACCCATTCAAAAGACAAAGGAGAGTGAATAGAACTGTTGAAGTGTACTCAATGGAGTTGGATCTCTTACAATTGCTTGACGATGATAAAGAGCCGCATCAGAGAGCCATTGTAGGCTTTGTACATGGATGAAGTGATGAAATATTGTCAAAGGTTGACCCCCGTCAGCCTGTTAGGACTCTTGTTGAAGTGATAAAGAATGCTACCAAGGTGGAGCAGATAGCCAAGGTAAGAAATAAGCATTATTCCATATTCCATAATTCTAGTACTTTTTAGAATCCCATAGGAGTTTCTGAGGGTGAAGTTAGGGTTGTAGAGAGAAGAATATATTGAGGCTAAACCAACACATGTGGATGTGAATAAGAAGAAGCAATGCTTTGATTGACAAGGATTTTGCAATTTACAAGTTGATAGTCCCAAAAACGGAGTTATAACCATTCAAAAGAGAAAGGAGAGTGAATAAAACTGTTGAAGTGTGCTCAATGGAGTTGGATCTCTTACAATTGCTTGACGATGTTAAAGAGGCGCATCAGAGAGCCATTGTAGGCTTTGTACATGGAAGAAGTGATGAAATATTGTCAAAGGGGCAGCGTCAGCCTGTTAGGACTCTTGTTGAAGTGATAAAGCATGCTACCAAGGTGGAGGATATAGCCAAGGTAAGAAACAAGCATTATTCCTTATCCCACAATTCTGGTACTTCTTAGAATCCTATAGGAGTTTCTGAGGGTGAAGTTGAGCTTGTAGCAAGAAGAACATATTGACGCAAGACCAACACTTGTGGATGTAAATATGAAGAAGCAATGCTTTGATTGACAAGGATTTGGCCATTTACAAGTTGATAGTCCCAAAAACAGGGTTATAACCATTCAAAAGACAAAGGAGAGTGAATATAAGTGTTGAAGTGTACTCAATGGAGTTGGATCTCTTACAATTGCTTGACGATGTTAAAGAACCGTATCAGAGAGCCATTGTAGGCGATGAAATATTGTCAAAGGTTGAGCGTCAGCCTGTTAGGACTCTTGTTGAAGTTATAAAGCATGCTACCAAGGTGGAGGATATAGCCATGGTAAGAAAGAAGCATTATTCCTTATCCTACAATTCTTGTACTTCTTAGAATTCTATAGGAGTTTTTGAGGGTGAAGTTGAGATTGTAACAAGAAGAACATATTGAGGCTAAACCAACACCTATGAATGTGAATATGAAGAAGCAGTGCTTTGATTGACAAGGATTTGACCATTTACAAGATAGTAGTCCCAAAAACTATACCTATTCAAAAGATAAAGGAGAGTGAATAGAACTGTTGAAGTGTACTCAATGGAGTTGGATCTCTTACAATTGCTTGACGATGATAAAGAGCCGCATCAGAGAGCCATTGTAGGCTTTGTACATGGATGAAGTGATGAAATATTGTCAAAGGTTGACCCCCGTCAGCCTGTTAGGACTCTTGTTGAAGTGATAAAGAATGCTAAGAAGGTGGAGCAGACAGCCAAGGTAAGAAACACGCATAATTCCATATACCATAATTCTGGTACTTTTTAGAATCACATAGGAGTTTCTGAGGGTGAATTTAGGGCTGTAGAGAGAAGAACATATTGAGGCTAAACCAACACATGTGGATGTGAATATGAAGAAGCAATGCTTTGATTGACAAGAATTTGGCCATTTACAAGTTGATAGTCCCAAAAATGGAGTTATAACCATTCAAAAGAGAAAGGAGAGTGAATATAACTGTTGAAGTGTGCTCAATGGAGTTGGATCTCTTACAATTGCTTGACGATGTTAAAGAGGCGCATCAGAGAGCCATCGTAGGCTTTGTACATGGAAGAAGTGATGAAATATTATCAAAGGGGTAGTGTCAGCCTGTTAGGACTCTTGTTGAAGTGATAAAGCATGCTACCAAGGTGGAGGATATAGCCAAGGAAAGAAACAAGCATTATTCCTTATCCCACAATTCTGGTACTTCTTAGAATCCTATAGGAGTTTCTTATGGTGAAGTTGAACTTGTACCAAGAAGAACATATTGAGGCTAGACCAACACTTGTGGATGTAAATATGAAGAAGCAATGCTTTGATTGACAAGGATTTGGCCATTTACAAGTTGATAGTTCCAAAAACGGAGTTATAACCATTCAAAAGACAAAGGAGAGTGAATATAAGTGTTGAAGTGTACTCAATGGAGTTAGATCTCTTACAATTGCTTGACGATGTTAAAGAGCCGCTTCAGAGAGCCATTGTAGGCGATGAAATATTGTAAAAGGTTGAGCGTCAGCCTATTAGGACTCTTGTTGAAGTTATAAAGCATGCTACCAAGGTGGAGGATATAGCCAAGGTACGAAAGAAGCATTATTCGTTATCCTACAATTCTTGTACTTCTTAGAATCCTATAGGAGTTTTTGAGGGTGAAGTTGATATTGTAACAAGAAGAACATATTGAGGCTAAACAAACACCTATGAATGTGAATATGAAGAGGCAGTGCTTTGATTGACAATGATTTGGCCATTTACAAGATAGTAGTCCCAAAAACTATACCCATTCAAAAGACAAAGGAGAGTGAATAAAACTGTTAAAGTGTACTCAATGGAGTTGGATCTCTTACAATTGCTTGACGATGTTAAAGAGCCGCATCAGAGAGCCATTGTAGGCGATGAAATATTGTCAAAGGTTGAGTGTCAGCCTGTTAGGACTGTTGTTGAAGTTATAAAGCATGCTACCAAGGTGGAGGATATAGCCAAGGTAAGAAAGAAGCATTATTCCTTATCCTACAATTCTTGTACTTCTTAGAATCTTATAGGAGTTTTTGAGGGTGAAGTTGAGATTGTAACAAGAAGAACTTATTGAGGCTAAACCAACACCTATGAATGTGAATATGAAGAAGCAATGCTTCGATTGACAAAGATTTGGTCATTTACAAGATAATAGTCTCGAAAACTATACCCATTCAAAAGACAAAGGAGAGTGAATAGAACTGTTGAAGTGTACTCAATGGAGTTGGATCTCTTACAATTGCTTGACGATGATAAAAAACCGCATCAGAGAGCCATTGTAGGCTTTGTACCCAATGAAGTGATGAAATATTGTCAAAGGTTGACCCCCGTCAGCCTGTTAGGACTCTTGTTGAAGTGATAAAGCATGCTACCAAGGTGGAGCAGATAGCCAAGGTAAGAAACAAGCATTATTCCATATTCCATAATTTTGGTACTTTTTAGAATCGCATAGGAGTTTCTGAGGGTGAAGTTAGGGTTGTAGAGAGAAGAACATATTGAGGCTAAACAAACACATGTGGATGCGAATATGAAGAAGCAATGCTTTGATTGACAAGGATTTGACCATTTACAAGTTGATAGTCCCAAAAACGGAGTTATAACCATTCAAAAGAGAAAGGAGAGTGAATATAACTGTTGAAGTGTGCTCAATGGAGTTGGATCTCTTACAATTGCTTGACGCTGTTAAAGAGACGCATCAGAGAGCCATTGTAGGCTTTGTTCATGGATGAAGTGATGAAATATTGTCAAAGGTTGAGCGTAAGCCTGTTAGGACTCTTGTTGAAGTGATAAAGCATGCTACCAAGGTGGAGGATATAGCCAAGGTAAGAAACAAGCATTATTCCTTATCCCACAATTCTGGTACTTCTTAGAATCCTATAGGAGTTTCTGAGGACGAAGTTGTGCTTGTAGCAAGAAGAACATATTGAGGCTAGACCAACACTTGTGGACGTAAATATGAAGAAGCAATGCTTTGATTGACAAGGATTTGGCCATTTACAAGTTAATAGTCCCAAAAACGGAGTTATTACCATTCAAAAGACAAAAGAGAGTGAATATAAGTGTTGAAGTGTACTCAATGGAGTTAGATCTCTTACAATTGCTTGAAGATGTTAAAGAACCGCTTCAGAGAGCCATTGTAGGCGATGAAATATTGTAAAAGGTTGAGCGTCAGCCTGTTAGGACTCTTGTTGAAGTTATAAAGCATGCTACCAAGGTGGAGGATATAGCCAAGGTACGAAAGAAGCATTATTCCTTATCCTACAATTCTTATACTTTTTAGAATCCTATAAGAGTTTTTGAGGGTGAAGTTGAGATTGTAACAAGAAGAACATATTGAGGCTAAACCAACACTTATGAATGTGAATATGAAGAAGCAATGCTTTGATTGACAAGGATTTGGCCATTTACAAGATAGTAGTCCCAAAAACTATACCCATTCAAAAGACAAAAGAGAGTGAATAGAACTGTTGAAATGTACTCAATGGAGTTGGATCTCTTACAATTGCTTGACGATGATAAAGAGCCGCATCAGAGAGCCATTGTAGGCTTTGTACATGGATGAAGTGATGAAATATTGTCAAAGCTTGTCCCCCGTCAGCCTGTTAGGACTCTTGGTGAAGTGATAAAGAATGCTACCAAGGTGGAGCAGATAGCCAAGGTAAGAAAGAAGCGTTATTCCATATTCCATAATTCTGGTACTTTTTAGAATCCCATAGGAGTTTCTGAGGGTGAAGTTAGGGTTGTAGAGAGAAGAATATATTGAGGCTAAACCAACACATGTGGATGTGAATATGAAGAAGCAATGCTTTGATTGACAAGGATTTGGCCATTTACAAGTTGATAGTCCCAAAAACGGAGTTATAACCATTCAAAACAGAAAGGAGAGTGAATATAACTGTTGAAGTGTGCTCAATGGAGTTGGATCTCTTACAATTGCTTGACGATGTTAAAGAGGCGCATCAGAGAGCCATTGTAGGCTTTGTACATGGATGAAAAAAAGAAATATGGTCAAAGGTTGAGCGTCAGCCTGTTAGGACTCTTGTTGAAGTGATAAAGCATGCTACAAAGGTGGAGGAATGGCCAAGGTAAGAAACAAGCATTATTCCTTATCCCACAATTCTGGTACTTCTTAGAATCCTATAGGAGTTTCTGAGGGTGAAGTTGAGCTTGTAGCAAGAAGAACATATTGACGCAAGACCAACACTTGTGGATGTAAATATGAAGAAGCAATGCTTTGATTGACAAAGATTTGACCATTTACAAGTTGATAGTCCCAAAAACGGGGTTATAACCATTCAAAAGACAAAGGAGAGTGAATATAAGTGTTGAAGTGTACTCAATGGAGTTGGATCTCTTACAATTGCTTGACGATGTTAAAGAACCGCATCAGAGAGCCATTGTAGGCGATGAAATATTGTCAGAGGTTGAGCGTCAGCCTGTTAGGACTCTTGTTGAAGTTATAAAGCATGCTACCAAGGTGGAGGATTAAGCCATGGTAAGAAAGAAGCATTATTCCTTATCCTACAATTCTTGTACTTCTTAGAATTCTATAGGAGTTTTTGAGGGTGAAGTTGAGATTGTAACAAGAAGAACATATTGAGGCTAAACCAACACCTATGAATGTGAATATGAAGAAGCAGTGCTTTGATTGACAAGGATTTGACCATTTACAAGATAGTAGTCCCAAAAACTATACCCATTCAAAAGATAAAGGAGAGTGAATAGAACTGTTGAAGTGTACTCAATTGAGTTGGATCTCTTACAATTGCTTGACGATGATAAAGAGCCGCATCAGAGAGCAATTGTAGGCTTTGTACATGGATGAAGTGATGAAATATTGTCAAAGGTTGACCCCCGTCGGCCTGTTAGGACTCTTGTTGAAGTGATAAAGAATGCTACCAAGGTGGAGCAGACAGCCAAGGTAAGAAACACGCATTATTCCATATACCATAATTCTGGTACTTTTTAGAATCCCGTAGGAGTTTCTGAGGGTGAAGTTAAGGTTGTAGAGAGAAGAACATATTGAGGCTAAACCAACACATGTGGATGTGAATATGAAGAAGCAATGCTTTGATTGACAAGGATTTGGCCATTTACAAGTTGATAGTCCCAAAAACGGAGTTATAACCATTCAAAAGAGAAAGGAGAGTGAATATAACTGTTGAAGTGTGCTCAATGGAGTTGGATCTCTTACAATTGCTTGACGATGTTAAAGAGGCGCATCAGAGAGCCATTGTAGGCTTTGTACATGGATGAAGTGATGAAATATTGTCAAAGGTTGAGCGTCAGCCTGTTAGAACTCTTGTTGAAGTGATAAAGCATGCTATCAAGGTGGAGGAATAGCCAAGGTAAGAAACAAGCATTATTCCTTATCCCACAATTCTGGTACTTCTTAGAATCCTATAGGAGTTTCTGAGGGCGAAGTTGAGCTTGTAGCAAGAAGAACATATTGAGGGTAGACCAACACTTGTGGATGTAAATATAAAGAAGCAATGCTTTGATTGACAAGGATTTGGCCATTTACAAGTTGATAATCCCAAAAACGGAGTTAATACCATTCAAAGGACAAAGGAGAGTGAATAGAACTAATGAATTGTACTCAATGGAGTTGGATCTCTTACAATTGCTTGACGATGTTAAAGAGCCGCATCAGAGAGCCATTGTAGGCGATGAAATATTGTCAAAGGTTGAGCCTCAACCTGTTAGGACTCTTGTTGAAGTTATAAAGCATGCTACCAAGGTGGAGGATATAGCCATGGTAAGAAAGAAGCATTATTCCTTATCCTACAATTCTTGTACTTCTTAGAATTCTATAGGAGTTTTTGAGGGTGAAGTTGAGATTGTAACAAGAAGAACATATCGAAGCTAAACAAACACCTATGAATGTGAATATGAAGAAGCAGTGCTTTGATCGACAAGGATTTGACCATTTACAAAATAGTAGTCCCAAAAACTATACCCATTCAAAAGACAAAGGAGACTGAATAGAACTGTTGAAGTGTACTCAATGGAGTTGGATCTCTTACATTTGCTTGACGATGATAAAGAGCCGCATCAGAGAGCCATTGTAGGCTTTGTACATGGATGAAGTGATGAAATATTGTCAAAGGTTGACCCCCGTCAGCCTCTTAGGACTCTTGTTTAAGTGATAAAGAATGCTACCAAGGTGGAGCAGACAGCCAAGGTAAGAAACACGCATTATTCCATATATCATAATTCTGGTACTTTTTAGAATCCCATAGGAGTTTCTGAGGGTGAATTTAGGGTTGTAGAGAGAAGAACATATTGAGGCTAAACCAACACAAGTGGATGTGTATATGAAGAAGCAATGCTTTGATTGACAAGGATTTGGCCATTTACAAGTTGATAGTCCCAAAAACGGAGTTATAACCATTCAAAAGAGAAAGGAGAGTGAATATAACTATTGAAGTGTGCTCAATGGAGTTGGATCTCTTACAATTGCTTGACGATGTTAAAGAGGCGCATCAGAGAGCCATTGTAGGCTTTGTACATGGAAGAAGTGATGAAATATTGTCAAAGGGGTAGCGTCAGCCTGTTAGGACTCTTGTTGAAGTGATAAAGAATGCTACCACGGTGGAGGATATAGCCAAGGTAAGAAACAAGCATTATTCCTTATCCCACAATTCTGGTACTTCTTAGAATCCTATAAGAGTTTCTGAGGGTGAAGTTGAGCTTGTAGCAAGAAGAACATATTGAGGCTAGACCAACACTTGTGGATGTAAATATGAAGAAGCAATGCTTTGATTGACAAGGATTTGGCCATTTACAAGTTGATAGTTCCAAAAACGGAGTTATAACCATTCAAAAAACAAAGGAGAGTGAATATAAGTGTTGAAGTGTACTCAATGGAGTTAGATCTCTTACAATTGCTTGACGATGTTAAAGAGCCGCTTCAGAGAGCCATTGTAGGCAATGAAATATTGTAAAAGGTTGAGAGTCAGCATGTTAGGACGCTTGTTGAAGTTATAAAGCATGCTACCAAGGTGGAGGATATAGCCAAGGTACGAAAGAAGCATTATTCCTTATCCTACAATTCTTGTACTTCTTAGAATCCTATAGGAGTTTTTGAGGGTGAAGTTGAGATTGTAACAAGAAAAACATATTGAGGCTAAACCAACACCTATGAATGTGAATATGAAGAAGCAATGCTTTCATTGACAAGGATTTGGCCATTTACAAGATAGTAGTCCCAAAAACTATACCCATTCAAAAGACAAAGGAGACTGAATAGAACTGTTGAAGTGTACTCAATGGAGTTGGATCTCTTACAATTGCTTGATGATGATAAAGAGCCGCATCAGAGAGCCATTGTAGGTTTTGTACATGGATGAAGTGATGAAATATTGTCAAAGGTTGACCCCCGTCAGCCTGTTAGGACTCTTGCTGAAGTGATAAAGAATGCTACCAAGGTGGAGCAGATAGCCAAGGTAAGAAGCAAGCATTATTCCATATTCCATAATTCTGGTACTTTTTAGAATCCCATATGAGTTTCTGAGGGTGAAGTTACGGTTGTAGAGAGAAGAATATATTGAGGCTAAACCAACACATGTGGATGTGAATATGAAGAAGCAATGCTTTGATTGACAAGGATTTGGCCATTTAAAAGTTGATAGTCCCAAAAACGGAGTTATAACCATTCAAAAGAGAAAGGAGAGTGAATATAACTGTTGAAGTGTGCTCAATGGAGTTGGATCTCTTACAATTGCTTGACGATGTTAAAGAGGCGCATCAGAGAGCCATTGTAGGCTTTGTACATGGATGAAGTGATGAAATATTGTCAAAGGTTGAGCGTCAGCCTGTTAGGACTCTTGTTGAAGTGATAAAGCATGCTACCAAGGTGGAGGAATAGCCAAGGTAAGAAACAAGCATTATTCCTTATCCCACAATTCTGGTACTTCTTAGAATCCTATAGGAGTTTCTGAGGGTGAAGTTGAGCTTGTAGCAAGAAGAACATATTGACGCAAGACCAACACTTATGGATGTAAATATGAAGAAGCAATGCTTTGATTGACAAGGATTTGGCCATTTACAAGTTGATAGTCCCAAAAACGGGGTTATAACCATTCAAAAGAGAAAGGAGAGTGAATATAACTGTTGAAGTGTGCTCAATGGAGTTGGATCTCTTACAATTGCTTGACGATGTTAAAGAGGCGCATCAGAGAGCCATTGTAGGCTTTGTACATGGATGAAGTGATGAAATATTGTCAAAGGTTGAGCGTCAGCCTGTTAGAACTCTTGTTGAAGTGATAAAGCATGCTATCAAGGTGGAGGAATAGCCAAGGTAAGAAACAAGCATTATTCCTTATCCCACAATTCTGGTACTTCTTAGAATCCTATAGGAGTTTCTGAGGGCGAAGTTGAGCTTGTAGCAAGAAGAACATATTGAGGGTAGACCAACACTTGTGGATGTAAATATAAAGAAGCAATGCTTTGATTGACAAGGATTTGGCCATTTACAAGTTGATAATCCCAAAAACGGAGTTATAACCATTCAAAGGACTAAGGAGAGTGAATAGAACTGTTGAATTGTACTCACTGGTGTTGGATCTCTTACAATTGCTTGACGATGTTAAAGAGCCGCATCAGAGAGCCATTATAGGCGATGAAATATTGTCAAAGGTTGAGCGTCAACCTGTTAGGACTCTTGTTGAAGTTATAAAGCATGCTACCAAGGTGGAGGATATAGCCATGGTAAGAAAGAAGCATTATTCCTTATCCTACAATTCTTGTACTTCTTAGAATTCTATAGGAGTTTTTGAGGGTGAAGTTGAGATTGTAACAAGAAGAACATATCGAGGCTAAACAAACACCTATGAATGTGAATATGAAGAAGCAGTGCTTTGATCGACAAGGATTTGACCATTTACAAGATAGTAGTCCCAAAAACTATACCCATTCAAAAGACAAAGGAGACTGAATAGAACTGTTGAAGTGTACTCAATGGAGTTGGATCTCTTACAATTGCTTGACGATGATAAAGAGCCGCATCAGAGAGCCATTGTAGGCTTTGTACATGGATGAAGTGATGAAATATTGTCAAAGGTTGACCCCCGTCAGCCTCTTAGGACTCTTGTTTAAGTGATAAAGAATGCTACCAAGGTGGAGCAGACAGCCAAGGTAAGAAACACGCATTATTCTATATATCATAATTCTGGTACTTTTTAGAATCCCATAGGAGTTTCTGAGGGTGAATTTAGGGTTGTAGAGAGAAGAACATATTGAGGCTAAACCAACACATGTGGATGTGTATATGAAGAAGCAATGCTTTGATTGACAAGGATTTGGCCATTTACAAGTTGATAGTCCCAAAAACGGAGTTATAACCATTCAAAAGAGAAAGGAGAGTGAATATAACTATTTAAGTGTGCTCAATGGAGTTGGATCTCTTACAATTGCTTGACGATGTTAAAGAGGCGCATCAGAGAGCCATTGTAGGCTTTGTACATGGAAGAAGTGATGAAATATTGTCAAAGGGGTAGCGTCAGCCTGTTAGGACTCTTGTTGAAGTGATAAAGAATGCTACCAAGGTGGAGGATATAGCCAAGGTAAGAAACAAGCATTATTCCTTATCCCACAATTCTGGTACTTCTTAGAATCCTATAGGAGTTTCTGAGGGTGAAGTTGAGCTTGTAGCAAGAAGAACATATTGAGGCTAGACCAACACTTGTGGATGTAAATATGAAGAAGCAATGCTTTGATTGACAAGGATTTGGCCATTTACAAGTTGATAGTCCCAAAAACGGAGTTATAACCATTCAAAAGACAAAGGAGAGCGAAATATAAGTGTTGAAGTGTACTCAATGGAGTTAGATCTCTTACAATTGCTTGACGATGTTAAAGAGCCGCTTCAGAGAGCCATTGTAGGCGATGAAATATTGTAAAAGGTTGAGCGTCAGCCTGTTAGGACTCTTATTGAAGTTATAAAGCATGCTATCAAGGTGGAGGATATAGCCAAGGTACGAAAGAAGCATTATTCCTTATCCTACAATTCTTGTACTCATTCTATAGGAGTTTTTGAGGGTGAAGTTGAGATTGTAACAAGAAGAACATATTGAGGCTAAACCAACACCTATGAATGTGAATATGAAGAAGCAATGCTTTGATTGACAAGGATTTGGCCATTTACAAGATAGTAGTCCCAAAAACTATACCCATTCAAAAGACAAAGGAGACTGAATATAACTGTTGAAGTGTACTCAATGGAGTTGGATCTCTTACAATTGCTTGACGATGATAAAGAGCCGCATCAGAGAGCCATTGTAGGCTTTGTACATGGATGAAGTGATGAAATATTGTCAAAGGTTGACCCCCGTCAGCCTCTTAGGACTCTTGTTTAAGTGATAAAGAATGCTACCAAGGTGGAGCAGACAGCCAAGGTAAGAAACACGCATTATTCCATATATCATAATTCTGGTACTTTTTAGAATCCCATAGGAGTTTCTGAGGGTGAATTTAGGGTTGTAGAGAGAAGAACATATTGAGGCTAAACCAACACATGTGGATGTGTATATGAATAAGCAATGCTTTGATTGACAAGGATTTGGCCATTTACAAGTTGATAGTCCAAAAAACGGAGTTATAACCATTCAAAAGAGAAAGGAGAGTGAATATAACTATTTAAGTGTGCTCAATGGAGTTGGATCTCTTACAATTGCTTGACGATGTTAAAGAGGCGCATCAGAGAGCCATTGTAGGCTTTGTACATGGATGAAGTGATGAAATATTGTCAAAGGTTGACCCCCGTCAGCCTCTTAGGACTCTTGTTTAAGTGATAAAGAATGCTACCAAGGTGGAGCAGACAGCCAAGGTAAGAAACAAGCATTATTCCTTATCCCACAATTCTGGTACTTCTTAGAATCCTATAGGAGTTTCTGAGGGTGAAGTTGAGCTTATAGCAAGAAGAACAAATTGACGCAAGACCAACACTTATGGATGTAAATATGAAGAAGCAATGCTTTGATTGACAAGGATTTGGCCATTTACAAGTTGATAGTCCCAAAAACGGGGTTATAACCATTCAAAAGAGAAAGGAGAGTGAATATAACTGTTGAAGTGTGCTCAATGGAGTTGGATCTCTTACAATTGCTTGACGATGTTAAAGAGGCGCATCAGAGAGCCATTGTAGGCTTTGTACATGGAAGAAGTGATGAAATATTGTCAAAGGGGTAGCGTCAGCCTGTTAGGACTCTTGTTGAAGTGATAAAGAATGCTACCAAGGTGGAGGATATAGCCAAGGTAAGAAACAAGCATTATTCCTTATCCCACAATTCTGGTACTTCTTAGAATCCTATAGGAGTTTCTGAGGGTGAAGTTGAGCTTGTAGCAAGAAGAACATATTGAGGCTAGACCAACACTTGTGGATGTAAATATGAAGAAGCAATGCTTTGATTGACAAGGATTTGGCCATTTACAACTTGATAGTCCCAAAAACGGAGTTATAACCATTCAGAAGACAAAGGAGAGCGAATATAAGTGTTGAAGTGTACTCAATGAAGTTAGATCTCTTACAATTGCTTGACGATGTTAAAGAGCCGCTTCAGAGAGCCATTGTAGGCAATGAAATATTGTAAAAGGTTGAGAGTCAGCATGTTAGGACGCTTGTTGAAGTTATAAAGCATGCTACCAAGGTGGAGGATATAGCCAAGGTACGAAAGAAGCATTATTCCTTATCCTACAATTCTTGTACTTCTTAGAATCCTATAGGAGTTTTTGAGGGTGAAGTTGAGATTGTAACAAGAAGAACATATTGAGGCTAAACCAACACCTATGAATGTGAATATGAAGAAGCAATGCTTTGATTGACAAGGATTTGGCCATTTACAAGATAGTAGTCCCAAAAACTATACCCATTCAAAAGACAAAGGAGACTGAATAGAACTGTTGAAGTGTACTCAATGGAGTTGGATCTCTTACAATTGCTTGATGATTAAGAGCCGCATCAGAGAGCCATTGTAGGTTTTGTACATGGATGAAGTGATGAAATATTGTCAAAGGTTGACCCCCGTCAGCCTGTTAGGACTCTTGCTGAAGTGATAAAGAATGCTACCAAGGTGGAGCAGATAGCCAAGGTAAGAAACAAGCATTATTCCATATTCCATAATTCTGGTACTTTTTAGAATCCCATATGAGTTTCTGAGGGTTAAGTTACGGTTGTAGAGAGAAGAATATATTGAGGCTAAACCAACACATGTGGATGTGAATATGAAGAAGCAATGCTTTGATTGACAAGGATTTGGCCATTTAAAAGTTGATAGTCCCAAAAACGGAGTTATAACCATTCAAAAGAGAAAGGAGAGTGAATATAACTGTTGAAGTGTGCTCAATGGAGTTGGATCTCTTACAATTGCTTGACGATGTTAAAGAGGCGCATCAGAGAGCCATTGTAGGCTTTGTACATGGATGAAGTGATGAAATATTGTCAAAGGTTGAGCGTCAGCCTGTTAGGACTCTTGTTGAAGTGATAAAGCATGCTACCATGGTGGAGGAATAGCCAAGGTAAGAAACAAGCATTATTCCTTATCCCACAATTCTGGTACTTCTTAGAATCCTATAGGAGTTTCTGAGGGTGAAGTTGAGCTTGTAGCAAGAAGAACATATTGACGCAAGACCAACACTTATGGATGTAAATATGAAGAAGCAATGCTTTGATTGACAAGGATTTGGCCATTTACAAGTTGATAGTCCCAAAAACGGGGTTATAACCATTCAAAAGAGAAAGGAGAGTGAATATAACTGTTGAAGTGTGCTCAATGGAGTTGGATCTCTTACAATTGCTTGACGATGTTAAAGAGGCGCATCAGAGAGCCATTGTAGGCTTTGTACATGGATGAAGTGATGAAATATTGTCAAAGGTTGAGCGTCAGCCTGTTAGAACTCTTGTTGAAGTGATAAAGCATGCTATCAAGGTGGAGGAATAGCCAAGGTAAGAAACAAGCATTATTCCTTATCCCACAATTCTGGTACTTCTTAGAATCCTATAGGAGTTTCTGAGGGCGAAGTTGAGCTTGTAGCAAGAAGAACATATTGAGGGTAGACCAACACTTGTGGATGTAAATATAAAGAAGCAATGCTTTGATTGACAAGGATTTGGCCATTTACAACTTGATAGTCCCAAAAACGGAGTTATAACCATTCAGAAGACAAAGGAGAGCGAATATAAGTGTTGAAGTGTACTCAATGAAGTTAGATCTCTTACAATTGCTTGACGATGTTAAAGAGGCGCATCAGAGAGCCATTGTAGGCTTTGTACATGGAAGAAGTGATGAAATATTGTCAAAGGGGTAGCGTCAGCCTGTTAGGACTCTTGTTGAAGTGATAAAGAATGCTACCAAGGTGGAGGATATAGCCAAGGTAAGAAACAAGCATTATTCCTTATCCCACAATTCTGGTACTTCTTAGAATCCTATAGGAGTTTCTGAGGGTGAAGTTGAGCTTGTAGCAAGAAGAACATATTGAGGCTAGACCAACACTTGTGGATGTAAATATGAAGAAGCAATGCTTTGATTGACAAGGATTTGGCCATTTACAACTTGATAGTCCCAAAAACGGAGTTATAACCATTCAGAAGACAAAGGAGAGCGAATATAAGTGTTGAAGTGTACTCAATGAAGTTAGATCTCTTACAATTGCTTGACGATGTTAAAGAGCCGCTTCAGAGAGCCATTGTAGGCAATGAAATATTGTAAAAGGTTGAGAGTCAGCATGTTAGGACGCTTGTTGAAGTTATAAAGCATGCTACCAAGGTGGAGGATATAGCCAAGGTACGAAAGAAGCATTATTCCTTATCCTACAATTCTTGTACTTCTTAGAATCCTATAGGAGTTTTTGAGGGTGAAGTTGAGATTGTAACAAGAAGAACATATTGAGGCTAAACCAACACCTATGAATGTGAATATGAAGAAGCAATGCTTTGATTGACAAGGATTTGGCCATTTACAAGATAGTAGTCCCAAAAACTATACCCATTCAAAAGACAAAGGAGACTGAATAGAACTGTTGAAGTATACTCAATGGAGTTGGATCTCTTACAATTGCTTGATGATTAAGAGCCGCATCAGAGAGCCATTGTAGGTTTTGTACATGGATGAAGTGATGAAATATTGTCAAAGGTTGACCCCCGTCAGCCTGTTAGGACTCTTGCTGAAGTGATAAAGAATGCTACCAAGGTGGAGCAGATAGCCAAGGTAAGAAACAAGCATTATTCCATATTCCATAATTCTGGTACTTTTTAGAATCCCATATGAGTTTCTGAGGGTTAAGTTACGGTTGTAGAGAGAAGAATATATTGAGGCTAAACCAACACATGTGGATGTGAATATGAAGAAGCAATGCTTTGATTGACAAGGATTTGGCCATTTAAAAGTTGATAGTCCCAAAAACGGAGTTATAACCATTCAAAAGAGAAAGGAGAGTGAATATAACTGTTGAAGTGTGCTCAATGGAGTTGGATCTCTTACAATTGCTTGACGATGTTAAAGAGGCGCATCAGAGAGCCATTGTAGGCTTTGTACATGGATGAAGTGATGAAATATTGTCAAAGGTTGAGCGTCAGCCTGTTAGGACTCTTGTTGAAGTGATAAAGCATGCTACCATGGTGGAGGAATAGCCAAGGTAAGAAACAAGCATTATTCCTTATCCCACAATTCTGGTACTTCTTAGAATCCTATAGGAGTTTCTGAGGGTGAAGTTGAGCTTGTAGCAAGAAGAACATATTGACGCAAGACCAACACTTATGGATGTAAATATGAAGAAGCAATGCTTTGATTGACAAGGATTTGGCCATTTACAAGTTGATAGTCCCAAAAACGGGGTTATAACCATTCAAAAGAGAAAGGAGAGTGAATATAACTGTTGAAGTGTGCTCAATGGAGTTGGATTTCTTACAATTGCTTGACGATGTTAAAGAGGCGCATCAGAGAGCCATTGTAGGCTTTGTACATGGATGAAGTGATGAAATATTGTCAAAGGTTGAGCGTCAGCCTGTTAGAACTCTTGTTGAAGTGATAAAGCATGCTATCAAGGTGGAGGAATAGCCAAGGTAAGAAACAAGCATTATTCCTTATCCCACAATTCTGGTACTTCTTAGAATCCTATAGGAGTTTCTGAGGGCGAAGTTGAGCTTGTAGCAAGAAGAACATATTGAGGGTAGACCAACACTTGTGGATGTAAATATAAAGAAGCAATGCTTTGATTGACAAGGATTTGGCCATTTACAAGTTGATAATCCCAAAAACGGAGTTATAACCATTCAAAGGACTAAGGAGAGTGAATAGAACTGTTGAATTGTACTCAATGGAGTTGGATCTCTTACAATTGCTTGACGATGTTAAAGAGCCGCATCAGAGAGCCATTGTAGGCGATGAAATATTGTTGAGCGTCAAACTGTTAGGACTCTTGTTGAAGTTATAAAGCATGCTACCAAGGTGGAGGATATAGCCATGGTAAGAAAGAAGCATTATTCCTTATCCTACAATTCTTGTACTTCTTAGAATTCTATAGGAGTTTTTGAGGGTGAAGTTGAGATTGTAACAAGAAGAACATATCGAGGCTAAACAAACACCTATGAATGTGAATATGAAGAAGCAGTGCTTTGATCGACAAGGATTTGACCATTTACAAGATAGTAGTCCCAAAAAATATACCCATTCAAAAGACAAAGGAGACTGAATAGAACTGTTGAAGTGTACTCAATGGAGTTGGATCTCTTACAATTGCTTGACGATGATAAAGAGCCGCATCAGAGAGCCATTGTAGGCTTTGTACATGGATGAAGTGATGAAATATTGTCAAAGGTTGACCCCCGTCAGCCTCTTAGGACTCTTGTTTAAGTGATAAAGAATGCTACCAAGGTGGAGCAGACAGCCAAGGTAAGAAACACGCATTATTCCATATATCATAATTCTGGTACTTTTTAGAATCCCATAGGAGTTTCTGAGGGTGAATTTAGGGTTGTAGAGAGAAGAACATATTGAGGCTAAACCAACACATGTGGATGTGTATATGAAGAAGCAATGCTTTGATTGACAAGGATTTGGCCATTTACAAGTTGATAGTCCCAAAAACGGAGTTATAACCATTCAAAAGAGAAAGGAGAGTGAATATAACTGTTGAAGTGTGCTCAATGGAGTTGGATCTCTTACAATTGCTTGACGATGTTAAAGAGACGCATCAGAGAGCCATTGTAGGCTTTGTACATGGATGCAGTGATGAAATATTGTCAAAGGTTGAGCGTCAGCCTGTTAGGACTCTTGTTGAAGTGATAAAGCATGCTACCAAGGTGGAGGATATCGCCAAGGTAAGAAACAAGCATTATTCCTTATCCCACAATTCTGGTACTTCTTAGAATCCTATAGGAGTTTCTGAGGGTGAAGTTGAGCTTGTAGCAAGAAGAACATATTGAGGCTAGACCAACACTTGTGGATGTAAATATGAAGAAGCAATGCTTTGATTGACAAGGATTTGGCCATTTACAAGTTGATAGTCCCAAAAACGGAGTTATAACCATTCAGAAGACAAAGGAGAGCGAATATAAGTGTTGAAGTGTACTCAATGGAGTTAGATCTCTTACAATTGCTTGACGATGTTAAAGAGCCGCTTCAGAGAGCCATTGTAGGCGATGAAATATTGTAAAAGGTTGAGCGTCAGCCTGTTAGGACTCTTGTTGAAGTTATAAAGTATGCTATCAAGGTGGAGGATATAGCCAAGGTACGAAAGAAGCATTATTCCTTATCCTACAATTCTTGTACTCCTTAGAATCCTATAGGAGTTTTTGAGGGTGAAGTTGAGATTGTAACAAGAAGAACATATTGAGGCTAAACCAACACCTATGAATATGAATATGAAGAAGCAATGCTTTGATTGACAAGGATTTGGCCATTTACAAGATAGTAGTCCCAAAAACTATACCCATTCAAAAGACAAAGGAGACTGAATAGAACTGTTGAAGTGTACTCAATGGAGTTGGATCTCTTACAATTGCTTGACGATGATAAAGAGCCGCATCAGAGAGCCATTGTAGGCTTTGTACATGGATGAAGTGATGAAATATTGTCAAAGGTTGACCCCCGTCAGCCTCTTAGGACTCTTGTTTAAGTGATAAAGAATGCTACCAAGGTGGAGCAGACAGCCAAGGTAAGAAACACGCATTATTCCATATATCATAATTCTGGTACTTTTTAGAATCCCATAGGAGTTTCTGAGGGTGAATTTAGGGTTGTAGAGAGAAGAACATATTGAGGCTAAACCAACACATGTGGATGTGTATATGAAGAAGCAATGCTTTGATTGACAAGGATTTGGCCATTTACAAGTTGATAGTCCCAAAAACGGAGTTATAACATTTCAAAAGAGAAAGGAGAGTGAATATAACTATTTAAGTGTGCTCAATGGAGTTGGATCTCTTACAATTGCTTGACGATGTTAAAGAGGCGCATCAGAGAGCCATTGTAGGCTTTGTACATGGAAGAAGTGATGAAATATTGTCAAAGGGGTAGCGTCAGCCTGTTAGGACTCTTGTTTAAGTGATAAAGAATGCTACCAAGGTGGAGGATATAGCCAAGGTAAGAAACAAGCATTATTCCTTATCCCACAATTCTGGTACTTCTTAGAATCCTATAGGAGTTTCTGAGGGTGAAGTTGAGCTTGTAGCAAGAAGAACATATTGAGGCTAGACCAACACTTGTGGATGTAAATATGAAGAAGCAATGCTTTGATTGACAAGGATTTGGCCATTTACAAGTTGATAGTCCCAAAAACGGAGTTCTAACCATTCAGAAGACAAAGGAGAGCGAATATAAGTGTTGAAGTGTACTCAATGGAGTTAGATCTCTTACAATTGCTTGACGATGTTAAAGAGCCGCTTCAGAGAGCCATTGTAGGCGATGAAATATTGTAAAAGGTTGAGCGTCAGCCTGTTAGGACTCTTGTTGAAGTTATAAAGCATGCTATCAAGGTGGAGGATATAGCCAAGGTACGAAAGAAGCATTATTCCTTATCCTACAATTCTTGTACTCCTTAGAATCCTATAGGAGTTTTTGAGGGTGAAGTTGAGATTGTAACAAGAAGAACATATTGAGGCTAAACCAACACCTATGAATGTGAATATGAAGAAGCAATGCTTTGATTGACAAGGATTTGGCCATTTACAAGATAGTAGTCCCAAAAACTATACCCATTCAAAAGACAAAGGAGACTGAATAGAACTGTTGAAGTGTACTCAATGGAGTTGGATCTCTTACAATTGCTTGATGATGATAAAGAGCCGCATCAGAGAGCCATTGTAGGTTTTGTACATGGATGAAGTGATGAAATATTGTCAAAGGTTGACCCCCGTCAGCCTGTTAGGACTCTTGCTGAAGTGATAAAGAATGCTACCAAGGTGCAGCAGATAGCCAAGGTAATAAACAAGCATTATTCCAAATTCCATAATTCTGGTACTTTTTAGAATCCCATATGAGTTTCTGAGGGTGAAGTTACGGTTGTAGAGAGAAGAATATATTGAGGCTAAACCAACACATGTGGATGTGAATATGAAGAAGCAATGCTTTGATTGACAAGGATTTGGCCATTTACAAGTTGATAGTCCCAAAAATGGAGTTATAACCATTCAAAAGAGAAAGGAGAGTGAATATAACTATTTAAGTATGCTCAATGGAGTTGGATCTCTTACAATTGCTTGACGATGTTAAAGAGGCGCATCAGAGAGCCATTGTAGGCTTTGTACATGGAAGAAGTGATGAAATATTGTCAAAGGGGTAGCGTCAGCCTGTTAGGACTCTTGTTGAAGTGATAAAGAATGCTACCACGGTGGAGGATATAGCCAAGGTAAGAAACAAGCATTATTCCTTATCCCACAATTCTGGTACTTCTTAGAATCCTATAGGAGTTTCTGAGGGTGAAGTTGAGCTTGTAGCAAGAAGAACATATTGAGGCTAGACCAACACTTGTGGATGTAAATATGAAGAAGCAATGCTTTGATTGACAAGGATTTGGCCATTTACAAGTTGATAGTTCCAAAAACGGAGTTATAACCATTCAAAAGACAAAGGAGAGTGAATATAAGTGTTGAAGTGTCCTCAATGGAGTTAGATCTCTTACAATTGCTTGACGATGTTAAAGAGCCGCTTCAGAGAGCCATTGTAGGCAATGAAATATTGTAAAAGGTTGAGAGTCAGCATGTTAGGACGCTTGTTGAAGTTATAAAGCATGCTACTAAGGTGGAGGATATAGCCAAGGTACGAAAGAAGCATTATTCCTTATCCTACAATTCTTGTACTTCTTAGAATCCTATAGGAGTTTTTGAGGGTGAAGTTGAGATTGTAACAAGAAAAACATATTGAGGCTAAACCAACAACTATGAATGTGAATATGAAGAAGCAATGCTTTGATTGACAAGGATTTGGCCATTTACAAGATAGTAGTCCCAAAAACTATACCCATTCAAAAGACAAAGGAGACTGAATAGAACTGTTGAAGTGTACTCAATGGAGTTGGATCTCTTACAATTGCTTGATGATGATAAAGAGCCGCATCAGAGAGCCATTGTAGGTTTTGTACATGGATGAAGTGATGAAATATTGTCAAAGGTTGACCCCCGTCAGCCTGTTAGGACTCTTGCTGAAGTGATAAAGAATGCTACCAAGGTGGAGCAGATAGCCAAGGTAAGAAACAAGCATTATTCCATATTCCATAATTCTGGTACTTTTTAGAATCCCATATGAGTTTCTGAGGGTGAAGTTACGGTTGTAGAGAGAAGAATATATTGAGGCTAAACCAACACATGTGGATGTGAATATGAAGAAGCAATGCTTTGATTGACAAGGATTTGGCCATTTAAAAGTTGATAGTCCCAAAAACGGAGTTATAACCATTCAAAAGAGAAAGGAGAGTGAATATAACTGTTGAAGTGTGCTCAATGGAGTTGGATCTCTTACAATTGCTTGACGATGTTAAAGAGGCGCATCAGAGAGCCATTGTAGGCTTTGTACATGGATGAAGTGATGAAATATTGTCAAAGGTTGAGCGTCAGCCTGTTAGAACTCTTGTTGAAGTGATAAAGCATGCTATCAAGGTGGAGGAATAGCCAAGGTAAGAAACAAGCATTATTCCTTATCCCACAATTCTGGTACTTCTTAGAATCCTATAGGAGTTTCTGAGGGCAAAGTTGAGCTTGTAGCAAGAAGAACATATTGAGGGTAGACCAACACTTGTGGATGTAAATATAAAGAAGCAATGCTTTGATTGACAAGGATTTGGCCATTTACAAGTTGATAATCCCAAAAACGGAGTTATAACCATTCAAAGGACTAAGGAGAGTGAATAGAACTGTTGAATTGTACTCAATGGAGTTGGATCTCTTACAATTGCTTTACGATGTTAAAGAGCCGCATCAGAGAGCCATTGTAGGCGATGAAATATTGTCAAAGGTTGAGCGTCAACCTGTTAGGACTCTTGTTGAAGTTATAAAGCATGCTACCAAGGTGGAGGATATAGCCATGGTAAGAAAGAAGCATTATTCCTTATCCTACAATTCTTGTACTTCTTAGAATTCTATAGGAGTTTTTGAGGGTGAAGTTGAGATTGTAACAAGAAGAACATATCGAGGCTAAACAAACACCTATGAATGTGAATATGAAGAAGCAGTGCTTTGATCGACAAGGATTTGACCATTTACAAGATAGTAGTCCCAAAAACTATACCCATTCAAAAGACAAAGGAGACTGAATAGAACTGTTGAAGTGTACTCAATGGAGTTGGATCTCTTACAATTGCTTGACGATGATAAAGAGCCGCATCAGAGAGCCATTGTAGGCTTTGTACATGGATGAAGTGATGAAATATTGTCAAAGGTTGACCCCCGTCAGCCTGTTAGGACTCTTGCTGAAGTGATAAAGAATGCTACCAAGGTGGAGCAGATAGCCAAGGTAAGAAACACGCATTATTCCATATATCATAATTCTGGTACTTTTTAGAATCCCATATGAGTTTCTGAGGGTGAAGTTACGGTTGTAGAGAGAAGAATATATTGAGGCTAAACCAACACATGTGGATGTGAATATGAAGAACCAATGCTTTGATTGACAAGGATTTGGCCATTTAAAAGTTGATAGTCCCAAAAACGGAGTTATAACCATTCAAAAGAGAATGGAGAGTGAATATAACTGTTGAAGTGTGCTCAATGGAGTTGGATCTCTTACAATTGCTTGACGATGTTAAAGAGGCGCATCAGAGAGCCATTGTAGGCTTTGTACATGGATGAAGTGATGAAATATTGTCAAAGGTTGAGCGTCAGCCTGTTAGGACTCTTGTTGAAGTGATAAAGCATGCTACCAAGGTGGAGGAATAGCCAAGGTAAGAAACAAGCATTATTCCTTATCCCACAATTCTGGTACTTCTTAGAATCCTATAGGAGTTTCTGAGGGTGAAGTTGAGCTTGTAGCAAGAAGAACATATTGACGCAAGACCAACACTTGTGGATGTAAATATGAAGAAGCAATGCTTTGATTGACAAGGATTTGGCCATTTACAAGTTGATAGTCCCAAAAAACGGGGTTATAACCATTCAAAAGAGAAAGGAGAGTGAATATAACTGTTGAAGTGTGCTCAATGGAGTTGGATCTCTTACAATTGCTTGACGATGTTAAAGAGGCGCATCAGAGAGCCATTGTAGGCTTTGTACATGGATGAAGTGATGAAATATTGTCAAAGGTTGAGCGTCAGCCTGTTAGAACTCTTGTTGAAGTGATAAAGCATGCTATCAAGGTGGAGGAATAGCCAAGGTAAGAAATAAGCATTATTCCTTATCCCACAATTCTGGTACTTCTTAGAATCCTATAGGAGTTTCTGAGGGCGAAGTTGAGCTTGTAGCAAGAAGAACATATTGAGGGTAGACCAACACTTGTGGATGTAAATATAAAGAAGCAATGCTTTGATTGACAAGGATTTGGCCATTTACAAGTTGATAATCCCAAAAACGGAGTTATAACCATTCAAAGGACTAAGGAGAGTGAATAGAACTGTTGAATTGTACTCAATGGAGTTGGATCTCTTACAATTGCTTGACGATGTTAAAGAGCCGCATCAGAAAGCCATTGTAGGCGATGAAATATTGTCAAAGGTTGAGCGTCAACCTGTTAGGACTCTTGTTGAAGTTATAAAGCATGCTACCAAGGTGGAGGATATAGCCATGGTAAGAAAGAAGCATTATTCCTTATCCTACAATTCTTGTACTTCTTAGAATTCTATAGGAGTTTTTGAGGGTGAAGTTGAGATTGTAACAAGAAGAACATATTGAGGCTAAACAAACACCTATGAATGTGAATATGAAGAAGCAGTGCTTTGATCGACAAGGATTTGACCATTTACAAGATAGTAGTCCCAAAAACTATACCCATTCAAAAGACAAAGGAGACTGAATAGAACTGTTGAAGTGTACTCAATGGAGTTGGATCTCTTACAATTGCTTGATGATGATAAAGAGCCGCATCAGAGAGCCATTGTAGGCTTTGTACATGGATGAAGTGATGAAATATTGTCAAAGGTTGACCCCCGTCAGCCTCTTAGGACTCTTGTTTAAGTGATAAAGAATGCTACCAAGGTGGAGCAGACAGCCAAGGTAAGAAACACGCATTATTCCATATATCATAATTCTGGTACTTTTTAGAATCCCATAGGAGTTTCTGAGGGTGAATTTAGGGTTGTAGAGAGAAGAACATATTGAGGCTAAACCAACACATGTGGATGTGTATATGATGAAGAAGCAATGCTTTGATTGACAAGGATTTGGCCATTTACAAGTTGATAGTCCCAAAAACGGAGTTATAACCATTCAAAAGAGAAAGGAGAGTGAATATAACTATTTAAGTGTGCTCAATGGAGTTGGATCTCTTACAATTGCTTGACGATGTTAAAGAGGCGCATCAGAGAGCCATTGTAGGCTTTGTACATGGAAGAAGTGATGAAATATTGTCAAAGGGGTAGCGTCAGCCTGTTAGGACTCTTGTTGAAGTGATAAAGAATGCTACCAAGGTGGAGGATATAGCCAAGGTAAGAAACAAGCATTATTCCTTATCCCACAATTCAGGTACTTCTTAGAATCCTATAGGAGTTTCTGAGGGTGAAGTTGAGCTTGTAGCAAGAAGAACATATTGAGGCTAGACCAACACTTGTGGATGTAAATATGAAGAAGCAATGCTTTGATTGATAAGGATTTGGCCATTTACAAGTTGATAGTCCCAAAAACGGAGTTATAACCATTCAGAAGACAAAGGAGAGCGAATATAAGTGTTGAAGTGTACTCAATGGAGTTAGATCTCTTACAATTGCTTGACGATGTTAAAGAGCCGCTTCAGAGAGCCATTGTAGGCGATGAAATATTGTAAAAGGTTGAGCGTCAGCCTGTTAGGACTCTTGTTGAAGTTATAAAGCATGCTATCAAGGTGGAGGATATAGCCAAGGTACGAAAGAAGCATTATTCCTTATCCTACAATTCTTGTACTCCTTAGAATCCTATAGGAGTTTTTGAGGGTGAAGTTGAGATTGTAACAAGAAGAACATATTGAGGCTAAACCAACACCTATGAATGTGAATATGAAGAAGCAATGCTTTGATTGACAAGGATTTGGCCATTTACAAGATAGTAGTCCCAAAAACTATACCCATTCAAAAGACAAAGGAGACTGAATAGAACTGTTGAAGTGTACTCAATGGAGTTGGATCTCTTACAATTGCTTGACGATGATAAAGAGCCGCATCAGAGAGCCATTGTAGGCTTTGTACATGGATGAAGTGATGAAGTATTGTCAAAGGTTGACCCCCGTCAGCCTCTTAGGACTCTTGTTTAAGTGATAAAGAATGCTACCAAGGTGGAGCAGACAGCCAAGGTAAGAAACACGCATTATTCCATATATCATAATTCTGGTACTTTTTAGAATCCCATAGGAGTTTCTGAGGGTGAATTTAGGGTTGTAGAGAGAAGAACATATTGAGGCTAAACCAACACATGTGGATGTGTATATGAAGAAGCAATGCTTTGATTGACAAGGATTTGGCCATTTACAAGTTGATAGTCCCAAAAACGGAGTTATAACCATTCAAAAGAGAAAGGAGAGTGAATATAACTATTTAAGTGTGCTCAATGGAGTTGGATCTCTTACAATTGCTTGACGATGTTAAAGAGGCGCATCAGAGAGCCATTGTAGGCTTTGTACATGGAAGAAGTGATGAAATATTGTCAAAGGGGTAGCGTCAGCCTGTTAGGACTCTTGTTGAAGTGATAAAGAATGCTACCAAGGTGGAGGATATAGCCAAGGTAAGAAACAAGCATTATTCCTTATCCCACAATTCTGGTACTTCTTAGAATCCTATAGGAGTTTCTGAGGGTGAAGTTGAGCTTGTAGCAAGAAGAACATATTGAGGCTAGACCAACACTTGTGGATGTAAATATGAAGAAGCAATGCTTTGATTGACAAGGATTTGGCCATTTACAAGTTGATAGTCCCAAAAACGGAGTTATAACCATTCAGAAGACAAAGGAGAGCGAATATAAGTGTTGAAGTGTACTCAATGGAGTTAGATCTCTTACAATTGCTTGACGATGTTAAAGAGCCGCTTCAGAGAGCCATTGTAGGCAATGAAATATTGTAAAAGGTTGAGAGTCAGCATGTTAGGACGCTTGTTGAAGTTATAAAGCATGCTACCAAGGTGGAGGATATAGCCAAGGTACGAAAGAAGCATTATTCCTTATCCTACAATTCTTGTACTTCTTAGAATCCTATAGGAGTTTTTGAGGGTGAAGTTGAGATTGTAACAAGAAGAACATATTGAGGCTAAACCAACACCTATGAATGTGAATATGAAGAAGCAATGCTTTGATTGACAAGGATTTGGCCATTTACAAGATAGTAGTCCCAAAAACTATACCCATTCAAAAGACAAAGGAGACTGAATAGAACTGTTGAAGTGTACTCAATGGAGTTGGATCTCTTACAATTGCTTGATGATTAAGAGCCGCATCAGAGAGCCATTGTAGGTTTTGTACATGGATGAAGTGATGAAATATTGTCAAAGGTTGACCCCCGTCAGCCTGTTAGGACTCTTGCTGAAGTGATAAAGAATGCTACCAAGGTGGAGCAGATAGCCAAGGTAAGAAACAAGCATTATTCCATATTCCATAATTCTGGTACTTTTTAGAATCCCATATGAGTTTCTGAGGGTTAAGTTACGGTTGTAGAGAGAAGAATATATTGAGGCTAAACCAACACATGTGGATGTGAATATGAAGAAGCAATGCTTTGATTGACAAGGATTTGGCCATTTAAAAGTTGATAGTCCCAAAAACGGAGTTATAACCATTCAAAAGAGAAAGGAGAGTGAATATAACTGTTGAAGTGTGCTCAATGGAGTTGGATCTCTTACAATTGCTTGACGATGTTAAAGAGGCGCATCAGAGAGCCATTGTAGGCTTTGTACATGGATGAAGTGATGAAATATTGTCAAAGGTTGAGCGTCAGCCTGTTAGGACTCTTGTTGAAGTGATAAAGCATGCTACCATGGTGGAGGAATAGCCAAGGTAAGAAACAAGCATTATTCCTTATCCCACAATTCTGGTACTTCTTAGAATCCTATAGGAGTTTCTGAGGGTGAAGTTGAGCTTGTAGCAAGAAGAACATATTGACGCAAGACCAACACTTATGGATGTAAATATGAAGAAGCAATGCTTTGATTGACAAGGATTTGGCCATTTACAAGTTAATAGTCCCAAAAACGGGGTTATAACCATTCAAAAGAGAAAGGAGAGTGAATATAACTGTTGAAGTGTGCTCAATGGAGTTGGATCTCTTACAATTGCTTGACGATGTTAAAGAGGCGCATCAGAGAGCCATTGTAGGCTTTGTACATGGATGAAGTGATGAAATATTGTTAAAGGTTGAGCGTCAGCCTGTTAGAACTCTTGTTGAAGTGATAAAGCATGCTATCAAGGTGGAGGAATAGCCAAGGTAAGAAACAAGCATTATTCCTTATCCCACAATTCTGGTACTTCTTAGAATCCTATAGGAGTTTCTGAGGGCGAAGTTGAGCTTGTAGCAAGAAGAACATATTGAGGGTAGACCAACACTTGTGGATGTAAATATAAAGAAGCAATGCTTTGATTGACAAGGATTTGGCCATTTACAAGTTGATAATCCCAAAAACGGAGTTATAACCATTCAAAGGACTAAGGAGAGTGAATAAAACTGTTGAATTGTACTCAATGGAGTTGGATCTCTTACAATTGCTTGACGATGTTAAAGAGCCGCATCAGAAAGCCATTGTAGGCGATGAAATATTGTCAAAGGTTGAGCGTCAACCTGTTAGGACTCTTGTTGAAGTTATAAAGCATGCTACCAAGGTGGAGGATATAGCCATGGTAAGAAAGAAGCATTATTCCTTATCCTACAATTCTTGTACTTCTTAGAATTCTATAGGAGTTTTTGAGGGTGAAGTTGAGATTGTAACAAGAAGAACATATCGAGGCTAAACAAACACCTATGAATGTGAATATGAAGAAGCAGTGCTTTGATCGACAAGGATTTGACCATTTACAAGATAGTAGTCCCAAAAACTATACCCATTCAAAAGACAAAGGAGACTGAATAGAACTGTTGAAGTGTACTCAATGGAGTTGGATCTCTTACAATTGCTTGATGATGATAAAGAGCCGCATCAGAGAGCCATTGTAGGCTTTGTACATGGATGAAGTGATGAAATATTGTCAAAGGTTGACCCCCGTCAGCCTCTTAGGACTCTTGTTTAAGTGATAAAGAATGCTACCAAGGTGGAGCAGACAGCCAAGGTAAGAAACACGCATTATTCCATATATCATAATTCTGGTACTTTTTAGAATCCCATAGGAGTTTCTGAGGGTGAATTTAGGGTTGTAGAGAGAAGAACATATTGAGGCTAAACCAACACATGTGGATGTGTATATGAAGAAGCAATGCTTTGATTGACAAGGATTTGGCCATTTACAAGTTGATAGTCCCAAAAACGGAGTTATAACCATTCAAAAGAGAAAGGAGAGTGAATATAACTATTTAAGTGTGCTCAATGGAGTTGGATCTCTTACAATTGCTTGACGATGTTAAAGAGGCGCATCAGAGAGCCATTGTAGGCTTTGTACATGGAAGAAGTGATGAAATATTGTCAAAGGGGTAGCGTCAGCCTGTTAGGACTCTTGTTGAAGTGATAAAGAATGCTACCAAGGTGGAGGATATAGCCAAGGTAAGAAACAAGCATTATTCCTTATCCCACAATTCTGGTACTTCTTAGAATCCTATAGGAGTTTCTGAGGGTGAAGTTGAGCTTGTAGCAAGAAGAACATATTGAGGCTAGACCAACACTTGTGGATGTAAATATGAAGAAGCAATGCTTTGATTGATAAGGATTTGGCCATTTACAAGTTGATAGTCCCAAAAACGGAGTTATAACCATTCAGAAGACAAAGGAGAGCGAATATAAGTGTTGAAGTGTACTCAATGGAGTTAGATCTCTTACAATTGCTTGACGATGTTAAAGAGCCGCTTCAGAGAGCCATTGTAGGCGATGAAATATTGTAAAAGGTTGAGCGTCAGCCTGTTAGGACTCTTGTTGAAGTTATAAAGCATGCTATCAAGGTGGAGGATATAGCCAAGGTACGAAAGAAGCATTATTCCTTATCCTACAATTCTTGTACTCCTTAGAATCCTATAGGAGTTTTTGAGGGTGAAGTTGAGATTGTAACAAGAAGAACATATTGAGGCTAAACCAACACCTATGAATGTGAATATGAAGAAGCAATGCTTTGATTGACAAGGATTTGGCCATTTACAAGATAGTAGTCCCAAAAACTATACCCATTCAAAAGACAAAGGAGACTGAATAGAACTGTTGAAGTGTACTCAATGGAGTTGGATCTCTTACAATTGCTTGACGATGATAAAGAGCCGCATCAGAGAGCCATTGTAGGCTTTGTACATGGATGAAGTGATGAAGTATTGTCAAAGGTTGACCCCCGTCAGCCTCTTAGGACTCTTGTTTAAGTGATAAAGAATGCTACCAAGGTGGAGCAGACAGCCAAGGTAAGAAACACGCATTATTCCATATATCATAATTCTGGTACTTTTTAGAATCCCATAGGAGTTTCTGAGGGTGAATTTAGGGTTGTAGAGAGAAGAACATATTGAGGCTAAACCAACACATGTGGATGTGTATATGAAGAAGCAATGCTTTGATTGACAAGGATTTGGCCATTTACAAGTTGATAGTCCCAAAAACGGAGTTATAACCATTCAAAAGAGAAAGGAGAGTGAATATAACTATTTAAGTGTGCTCAATGGAGTTGGATCTCTTACAATTGCTTGACGATGTTAAAGAGGCGCATCAGAGAGCCATTGTAGGCTTTGTACATGGAAGAAGTGATGAAATATTGTCAAAGGGGTAGCGTCAGCCTGTTAGGACTCTTGTTGAAGTGATAAAGAATGCTACCAAGGTGGAGGATATAGCCAAGGTAAGAAACAAGCATTATTCCTTATCCCACAATTCTGGTACTTCTTAGAATCCTATAGGAGTTTCTGAGGGTGAAGTTGAGCTTGTAGCAAGAAGAACATATTGAGGCTAGACCAACACTTGTGGATGTAAATATGAAGAAGCAATGCTTTGATTGACAAGGATTTGGCCATTTACAAGTTGATAGTCCCAAAAACGGAGTTATAACCATTCAGAAGACAAAGGAGAGCGAATATAAGTGTTGAAGTGTACTCAATGGAGTTAGATCTCTTACAATTGCTTGACGATGTTAAAGAGCCGCTTCAGAGAGCCATTGTAGGCGATGAAATATTGTAAAAGGTTGAGCGTCAGCCTGTTAGGACTCTTGTTGAAGTTCTAAAGCATGCTATCAAGGTGGAGGATATAGCCAAGGTACGAAAGAAGCATTATTCCTTATCCTACAATTCTTGTACTCCTTAGAATCCTATAGGAGTTTTTGAGGGTGAAGTTGAGATTGTAACAAGAAGAACATATTGAGGCTAAACCAACACCTATGAATGTGAATATGAAGAAGCAATGCTTTGATTGACAAGGATTTGGCCATTTACAAGATAGTAGTCCCAAAAACTATACCCATTCAAAAGACAAAGGAGACTGAATAGAACTGTTGAAGTGTACTCAATGGAGTTGGATCTCTTACAATTGCTTGATGATGATAAAGAGCCGCATCAGAGAGCCATTGTAGGTTTTGTACATGGATGAAGTGATGAAATATTGTCAAAGGTTGACCCCCGTCAGCCTGTTAGGACTCTTGCTGAAGTGATAAAGAATGCTACCAAGGTGGAGCAGATAGCCAAGGTAAGAAACAAGCATTATTCCAAATTCCATAATTCTGGTACTTTTTAGAATCCCATATGAGTTTCTGAGGGTGAAGTTACGGGTGTAGAGAGAAGAATATATTGAGGCTAAACCAACACATGTGGATGTGAATATGAAGAAGCAATGCTTTGATTGACAAGGATTTGGCCATTTACAAGTTGATAGTCCCAAAAACGGAGTTATAACCATTCAAAAGAGAAAGGAGAGTGAATATAACTGTTGAAGTGTGCTCAATGGAGTTGGATCTCTTACAATTGCTTGACGATGTTAAAGAGGCGCATCAGAGAGCCATTGTAGGCTTTGTACATGGATGAAGTGATGAAATATTGTCAAAGGTTGAGCGTCAGCCTGTTAGGACTCTTGTTGAAGTGATAAAGCATGCTACCAAGGTGGAGGAATAGCCAAGGTAAGAAACAAGCATTATTCCTTATCCCACAATTCTGGTACTTCTTAGAATCCTATAGGAGTTTCTGAGGGTGAAGTTGAGCTTGTAGCAAGAAGAACATATTGACGCAAGACCAACACTTGTGGATGTAAATATGAAGAAGCAATGCTTTGATTGACAAGGATTTGGCCATTTACAAGTTGATAGTCCCAAAAACGGGGTTATAACCATTCAAAAGACAAAGGAGAGTGAATATAAGTGTTGAAGTGTACTCAATGGAGTTGGATCTCTTACAATTGCTTGACGATGTTAAAGAGCCGCATCAGAGAGCCATTGTAGGCGATGAAATATTGTCAAAGGTTGAGCGTCAGCCTGTTAGGACTCTTGTTGAAGATATAAAGCATGCTACCAAGGTGGAGGATATAGCCATGGTAAGAAAGAAGCATTATTCCTTATCCTACAATTCTTGTACTTCTTAGAATTCTATAGGAGTTTTTGAGGGTGAAGTTGAGATTGTAACAAGAAGAACATATCGAGGCTAAACAAACACCTATGAATGTGAATATGAAGAAGCAGTGCTTTGATTTACAAGGATTTGACCATTTACAAGATAGTAGTCCCAAAAACTATACCCATTCAAAAGATAAAGGAGAGTGAATAGAACTCTTGAAGTGTACTCAATGGAGTTGGATCTCTTACAATTGCTTGACGATGATAAAGAGCCGCATCAGAGAGCCATTGTAGGCTTTGTACATGGATGAAGTGATGAAATATTGTCAAAGGTTGACCCCCGTCAGCCTGTTAGGACTCTTGTTTAAGTGATAAAGAATGCTACCAAGGTGGAGCAGACAGCCAAGATAAGAAACACGCATTATTCCATATACCATAATTCTGGTACTTTTTAGAATCCCATAGGAGTTTCTGAGGGTGAATTTAGGGTTGTAGAGAGAAGAACATATTGAGGCTAAACCAACACATGCGGATGTGAATATGAAGAAGCAATGCTTTGATTGACAAGGATTTGGCAATTTACAAGTTGATAGTCCCAAAAACGGAGTTATAACCATTCAAAAGAGAAAGGAGAGTGAATATAACTGTTGAAGTGTGCTCAATGGAGTTGGATCTCTTACAATTGCTTGACGATGTTAAAGAGCCGCTTCAGAGAGCCATTGTAGGCGATGAAATATTGTAAAAGGTTGAGCGTCAGCATGTTAGGACGCTTGTTGAAGTTATAAAGCATGCTACCAAGGTGGAGGATATAGCCAAGGTAAGAAACAAGCATTATTCCTTATCCCACAATTCTGGTACTTCTTAGAATCCTATAGGAGTTTCTGAGGGTGAAGTTGAGCTTGTAGCAAGAAGAACATATTGACGCAAGACCAACACTTGTGGATGTAAATATGAAGAAGCAATGCTTTGATTGACAAGGATTTGGCCATTTACAAGTTGATAGTCCCAAAAACGGGGTTATAACCATTCAAAAGACAAAGGAGAGTGAATATAAGTGTTGAAGTGTACTCAATGGAGTTGGATCTCTTACAATTGCTTGACGATGTTAAAGAGCCGCATCAGAGAGCCATTGTAGGCGATGAAATATTGTCAAAGGTTGAGCGTCAGCCTGTTAGGACTCTTGTTGAAGATATAAAGCATGCTACCAAGGTGGAGGATATAGCCATGGTAAGAAAGAAGCATTATTCCTTATCCTACAATTCTTGTACTTCTTAGAATTCTATAGGAGTTTTTGAGGGTGAAGTTGAGATTGTAACAAGAAGAACATATCGAGGCTAAACCAACACCTATGAATGTGAATATGAAGAAGCAGTGCTTTGATTTACAAGGATTTGACCATTTACAAGATAGTAGTCCCAAAAACTATACCCATTCAAAAGATAAAGGAGAGTGAATAGAACTCTTGAAGTGTACTCAATGGAGTTGGATCTCTTACAATTGCTTGACGATGATAAAGAGCCGCATCAGAGAGCCATTGTAGGCTTTGTACATGGATGAAGTGATGAAATATTGTCAAAGGTTGACCCCCGTCAGCCTGTTAGGACTCTTGTTTAAGTGATAAAGAATGCTACCAAGGTGGAGCAGACAGCCAAGATAAGAAACACGCATTATTCCATATACCATAATTCTGGTACTTTTTAGAATCCCATAGGAGTTTCTGAGGGTGAATTTAGGGTTGTAGAGAGAAGAACATATTGAGGCTAAACCAACACATGCGGATGTGAATATGAAGAAGCAATGCTTTGATTGACAAGGATTTGGCAATTTACAAGTTGATAGTCCCAAAAACGGAGTTATAACCATTCAAAAGAGAAAGGAGAGTGAATATAACTGTTGAAGTGTGCTCAATGGAGTTGGATCTCTTACAATTGCTTGACGATGTTAAAGAGGCGCATCAGAGAGCCATTGTAGGCTTTGTACATGGAAGAAGTGATGAAATATTGTCAAAGGGGTAGCGTCAGCCTGTTAGGACTCTTGTTGAAGTGATAAAGCATGCTACCAAGGTGGAGGATATAGCCAAGGTAAGAAACAAGCATTATTCCTTATCCCACAATTCTGGTACTTCTTAGAATCCTATAGGAGTTTCTGAGGGTGAAGTTGAGCTTGTAGCAAGAAGAACATATTGAGGCTAGACCAACACTTGTGGATGTAAATATGAAGAAGCAATGCTTTGATTGACAAGGATTTGGCCATTTACAAGTTGATAGTCCCAAAAACGGAGTTATAACCATTCAAAAGACAAATGAGAGTGAATATAAGTGTTGAAGTGTACTCAATGGAGTTAGATCTCTTACAATTGCTTTACGATGTTAAAGAGCCGCTTCAGAGAGCCATTGTAGGCGATGAAATATTGTAAAAGGTTGAGCGTCAGCCTGTTAGGACTCTTGTTGAAGTTATAAAGCATGCTACCAAGGTGGAGGATATAGCCAAGGTACGAAAGAAGCATTATTCCTTATCCTACAATTCTTGTACTTCTTAGAATCCTATAGGACTTTTTGAGGGTGAAGTTGAGATTGTAACAAGAAGAACATATTGAGGCTAAACCAACACCTATGAATGTGAATATGAAGAAGCAATGCTTTGATTGACAAGGATTTGGCCATTTACAAGATAGTAGTACCAAAAACTATACCCATTCAAAAGACAAAGGAGAGTGAATAGAACTGTTGAAGTGTACTCAATGGAGTTGGATCTCTTACAATTGCTTTACGATGATAAAGAGCCGCATCAGAGAGCCATTGTAGGCTTTGTACATGGATGAAGTGATGAAATATTGTCAAAGGTTGACCCCCGTCAGCCTGTTAGGACTCTTGTTGAAGTGATAAAGAATGCTACCAAGGTGGAGCAGATAGCCAAGGTAAGAAATAAGCATTATTCCATATTCCATAATTCTGGTACTTTTTAGAATCCCATATGAGTTTCTGAGGGTGAAGTTACGGTTGTAGAGAGAAGAATATATTGAGGCTAAACCAACACATGTGGATGTGAATATGAAGAAGCAATGCTTTGATTGACAAGGATTTGGCCATTTACAAGTTGATAGTCTCAGAAACGGAGTTATAACCATTCAAAAGAGAAAGGAGAGTGAATATAACTGTTGAAGTGTGCTCAATGGAGTTGGATCTCTTACAATTGCTTGACGATGTTAAAGAGGCGCATCAGAGAGCCATTGTAGGCTTTGTACATGGATGAAGTGATGAAATATTGTCAAAGGTTGAGCGTCAGCCTGTTAGGACTCTTGTTGATGTGATAAAGCATGCTACCAAGGTGGAGGAATAGCCAAGGTAAGAAACAAGCATTATTCCTTATCCCACAATTCTGGTACTTCTTAGAATCCTATAGGAGTTTCTGAGGGTGAAGGTGAGCTTGTAGCAAGAAGAACATATTGACGCAAGACCAACACTTGTGGATGTAAATATGAAGAAGCAATGCTTTGATTGACAAGGATTTGGCCATTTACAAGTTGATAGTCCCAAAAACGGGGTTATAACCATTCAAAAGACAAAGGAGAGTGAATATAAGTGTTTAAGTGTACTCAATGGAGTTGGATCTCTTACAATTGCTTGACGATGTTAAAGAGCCACATCAGAGAGCCATTGTAGGCGATGAAATATTGTCAAAGGTTGAGCGTCAGCCTGTTAGGACTCTTGTTGAAGTTATAAAGCATGCTACCAAGGTGGAGGATATAGCCATGGTAAGAAAGAAGCATTATTCCTTGTACTTCTTAGAATTCTATAGGAGTTTTTGAGGGTGAAGTTGAGATTGTAACAAGAAGAACATATTGAGGCTAAATGATAACTAGGTTTTTAACACCTAAAGCTACCTATTGCCCAAATTGTAGTACAAAGGGCTATCGAATCCAATCGGGACTATTGTAAGCAATCAGGATCTAGCAAATCTATCTAATTCAAGCCAAATAGAAAGGTTGGAAGTAACAGGGTGAAACAACTAAAACAAGAACTAATAAACAGTAAAAGAAACTAGAAACAAAGATTCATAACAACAAAAGAGAATAGAAACATAAACAGAGCAAGCTAAGAACAGGAAAACAGAGTATCAAAAAGTAGAAAACAATCAGGATGAGAAAAGGTTCTAAGAATGAGTTCTAGATCTGGTATTCTTCATGGTGGACACTAGTGACTTCATAAACAACTTCATAGAAGGGATCTCCTAACTATGAGCATCATCAGAGTGATAGATCCACTTCCTAGTTACATCTATCACCAGATTCTCCAAACTTCCTAATCTTGGAATCCACACCTATGCCCCATTGACTGTCACTAACACTCAGATAGGATTCCAATGAAACATAAAGAGAATAAGCATTAAGAACACAGCTCATAAATGTCAAACTACAACTTGCTTTCCTATGATCCTAGATCAATCATTGGAAAGAAGCTCCAGATCTCTGGTATTAGCAGATCTGGTGTTTCACAAGTGATGTGCAAGGAAACACCAAGATCAGATTCCAAGTGGGTGTACAGGGAATCAGCATTAGAAACAGCTAACCCAGAAGAGATCTTAAGCCTTAGAACCCTAAATCTACTAGAATCACCATGAATCATAACCCAGATCTAACCCATCCTCAAGAACCCTAAATCACTACTCAGACTTCATCATCAAAATCATAAACCCAGAAAATGAAATAGTTTCCATAATCATAATCTAGAGATTGAGATGAAGAAGGAATAGAAGAAATAAACTAAAAAGGATCAAAGGATCAGAAGTAATTGCAAATACAAAATCAGATAGATCTAGAGAGGTTTTCAGAGAACAAAGAGAATAAAAACGTATTTTGCGGCTGCTGACCTAATTAGAGTATAAATACTCTAGGTCAAAAGCCCTAGTACAAAAAGACAAAACAAACTAAAGTCCTTAGGTCGGCTGCCTTGAGCTCGGGTTTCTCTGGTCGAGTGGTGTGGTCGAGTGGTGTTTCTTCAGGCTTTGGATCCTCAGACTCGGTTGCACGAGCTCGGTTTGGTGGTCTAGTGGACGTGGTCGAGTGCTCTTGGTCGAGTGCTAACTCCTCTTTGCCTTCAGATCGGTCAGACGATCGAGTGCATGTGATCGAGTTGTGTTGGTGGATTGGTTTGCACTCGGTCTAACTCCAAGTCGAGTGGTCTTGGTCGAGTGCATGCTGGTCTTGGTCCTTAGCTCGGTCATGAGGTCGAGTCTTCACACCGAGCTTGTGTCTCCATGTTCCTTGATCTCCAGCAAACATCCAAAACACCTGAAAGATAGCTCCAATATGCAATATGTATGCAAAGCTAAAGCAAACCTATCATGTAACCTATATGAATGAAATGGATAGATATGGAGTGGAACTAGTGATGAAACTATGCTAAAATGGATGGAAATGCAAGTTTAGAAGTGGTAAACTGCAGAGACATCAACTCCCCCAAACTTAGTCTTTGCTTGCCCTCAAGCAAACATATAAGATATAAGCTGGTGAAGTTGATGACATGCTGGGACTCAGAGCCAAAACATGCTGCTAAAGGAAGTAGCATCAAGGTCCTAGTTAGTAGTTCTAGAATGCATTAACAAGCAAACCTTACTTTTAAAACTTTAGCCATACCCTTCAGAACAAATCTGACACCAGCCTTAACCTACACATGCAATCAAATCAATCATTCCCTTTTACATTCATTAATTCTGTAACCATGAATCAAGTCTATGCAATTTCAGTGAAATCATTTGGTTAAGGGAAAGGTCAAGAGGCAAAAATGGCCCCTTTTTTTGCAACAGGTTTAAGCAGTAGGTAACATGGGACTCTCATGAATAGACTGAGCTTTAGAAGAAGGCTAAAGGTAAGATAGCCAACCGATGCATACAAGAATAATTTCTCATCTACCCATCCCGTATACAAAGATTCTGCTACCACCTAATCCTAAACCTAGAAGATGATCCTAAATCTACCCTTAGGCACTTTTCTGCCATGAATCCTTTTTTGGATCAACTAATTCCTCTTTTTCTATTTATTCATTCTAAGGAAAAGGGTTCTTGTGCTTTCTTGCTTATGCTAGCGGATTGGGTTCCTTTAAAACTGAGGCTCTTCTATTATCCTTTTTCATTAAGACACTTCAGGCTTTTTGCCTTTCTTTCATTTTCTATCTTCCTGAGCCTACACATTTCTTTTCTTCTTTTTCAAATCCCAAATCCTTTACTAGAGCAGCTATTTTACTTTCAGCTTAAACCTTTTCCCATAACTTCTTTTCTTTTCTTTTATTCCCAAAATGAAACTCAAGCTCGGTCTGGTGAACTCGAGGTGTGAACTCGGTTCCCTAAACGAGCTTATACAATCCGAGCTAGATTCCCTATTCTAAATTCCAGTCTATCCTTCTAACCACAGTTCAGTTCCCCACCTAGTTCTATCTAGCTCAAAGATTGTGAACCAGAACTATACATATGAGAAACCATTCTTGTCGGCACAGACCTAATACTTTCTACCAAGCTCAATCCTGAAATAGGCCTCACATTCACACATAGAGTATTGTTGGCTTGAAAGGAAGGTCAAGGTTAAAGGTAGGGGAAATTGTTCCAATGATGGGAATCAGCTATTTGGATTCACAAGGGTGGTGAAAAGAGTAAGAGAATCCAAATATGTATAAGGTATCCATGAGTTCAAATCAAAGGCATAGACATGATAATTGCAATTCAGTTTAAGGTTCTAATAGATAGGGGATGATATCAGATCAAGACATGCTTCAGCCAAAACTAAATGTCAAACAATGCAATCTAGGCATGGTGCGGTCTTGTGCTTCAGACTTACATGAATGTGTTAAACAACTATTAACTAGGGAATTGAGACTATTTCATAAACCAGCATGCTTACAAGGCTTTTATCATCCTAGTCCCATATGCAGATGCACAATTCTATATGAAATGCATCTAGACTCAATCCTAAACATGAATGCAATCTACATGAACACTCTGTTTTTGTGGAATGCTTTTCTGAAATTTTTCAAATTTTTATGGGTTTTCTAATGCAAATAGATGAGATGCTATGCAGACTCAATATGCAAAATTTGAAATAAGAAAACAGTAAACATAATCAAATGCATCTCAAACCCTCCCCCAAACTTGAATTACACAGTCCCTTGTGTAATAAAAGATTCAAAGGAAGGTATGAGAATGAAAAAGCAATAAGAAGAAACTAAATATGAATGGTATAAACAATGGAAGAAACTAAATATGAATGGTATAAACAATGGTGAAGAGTGGAGTTGTACCTCAGTTCTGAAAGAAGGAGTCCGTGTAGGCCTCCATGCTTTCTTTGGTGTATCTTGGTCTGGATGTCTCTAGCTCTGGTGTGTAACCGAGTTCTCTGGCCGAGCTGGAGCGTGTGTTGAGGGATAGCTCGGTCAGACGACCGAGTGGTGCGGCCGAGTGGAGTCTTTGTGCTCTTAACTCGGTCTGGATGCCGAGTGTACTGACCGAGCTGGTGCCTTGCTCCCACTCTTGTGTAGCTCTTCTCTTCCTCTGCCTTGGTTCAACAGCTGAGTGCCTTGGAGGGTCTGCTGAGGTTGTTTGCCTAGGTCTAAAACTGAAGGAGCCGCTTCGTTTCAACTGAGGGCCTGGAGGAGTCTTTGAGGATTTCTTTCCCTTAAGCTTCTTGATTTGTTTCTTCATGGACTTCACCGAGTCACTCAAATCTCTCACTGTATCCTTCAGAGCAGGCACGGTTCTGTGTTGCCATTTCCCTAATCGCTGCAACAGGTTTATTCTCCTGTTTGCTTCTTTCAGAGTCTTTGCTGGAGGTTCTTCATCAAAGAAATAGGACTCATCTTCTTGTTGTTTTTCCTCTGCAACTCTGGTTGCCTAGATTGGAACCTCCTTATCTTGGTTATACAAAGCTTCTATTGGTGGACAGAACTCTATTCCCCCTGGCCTTGTAATCTGAGTAAAGAGTTCACTTGGGAGCTTGATTCTGCTTGGTCCAGCTGAGGGGTGAGTGAACTGGTATAGATGACCTCCTTGAATCCTTTTTCTGTCCAGAATATGCTGCTTGATCAGATTAGGTACATCTAGCCATTCAGGCTGATATGGGGCTGTTTGTAGTGGCACTCCAGCTGCCAAAAGGATTGGGGTGATGACACCCCCAACTACCAAATCTCCACAGCTTCTCTTCTTGTGCAACATGTGTGCCCAATCCCTATACCACATTAGCTGTAATAGCAGAAGTAGAGTATTCCCTACATTGGCCTTGTCTCCTTGAAAGATCTTCCTTCCTCTATCATCATTGAGTCTTTGGAGAAGTGCAGTATCTAACATCTGGAGCTCTCCTTGGTTCACATTCCCATTGACTTTTCTTGCAAAGAATGTGCTTGCAAGTGCCTTATGTGCATATCTGATCACAGGGCTCCTGATTTGAGCAGCCTTACTCCTAGATGATGAATAGCCATCCCCTTCTGCTATTATTCCCCAAAGTGCCTGCAGCTCTTCTTTATCATAGTTCTGAAGTGTGTTGTCCCCTGTTGGGAAATTGAAAACCCCATCCAGCTGACTTATGTAGAGCAGATACCCTACTTCATGTACTTCGAATGTTATGAAGCCAAACTCTTCTGGGTTCTGGTTGTCTTGCTCTGCTTCTTCACAGTTCTCATAGATGTGGAAGCTTAACGAAGCTAGGAATTGGCATGTTTCTTCCTTATAACCAGCATATGGCATCTCCATGAAAGTTTTGAGATTGCATTGTTCAAACAAGTACCCCACGTCCCGTGCTATTCCAAGTGCTTCAATCGTTTCTGGATGAGGATATCTTGTTGAACCAAAACGCATTGCCATAAGAGCTTTATATCGCTCTTCCTCAGTTGTTGCTTTTCTCCTAGTCCCTCTAGTGTTTTTCCTCTCCTCACTTGGAGGCTCAACCTCCATAGCAGTTTCATCACCCTCAACTTCCATTTCTGAGTCTTCATCAACCAATTCAGGGCGCTTGCCTCTTGCTATATCCTTCTTGTTTCTCGAGTATAGCTTGATAACATCCTCTTCTTCTCTGGTTGGGTGCTTGATAGTTCGTCTAACAGCTGAGAAACTTCTTGCCAAGGCCTGTGCTTGTTGCTTCCTCAAAACGCTTTGTTCCATTGCAGTTAGGTACCTGAAACGCTTTAATCAAAGAGGCATTAGATAACGTTTTTAATGAACTCGGTGCCATGCACTCGGCCAAGTACAACCGAGCTTAAATTTAAATACCAAGAATGTTCAAGCTCGGTGCCTTGAGCTCGGGTTACAGACCGAGTGCATGTAAACGAGTCAATGTTCATAACAAACAAGCATATACGAATCGTTCAATCCCTTTAAAACACACTTCGTCTCTATATTCAAAGTTCCGTTTCTAGGTAATATCAAGTTTCTAATGCATAGCTCATGCTCACCTAGGAACATTTTTCAGAATCTCATTCAAAATGTTTAAACAAGTTCGAATATGGTAAATTCATAGAAGTTGTACGTTTTTAGACACATGTGAGCTAGCAAATTCAAATTCTATTCAAGAACATTCAAGTTCTAAACACAGAAAACTCAGAAAATTTTCAAATATTCAATACCTAAACTTCTCTTAAATCACTTCTAGATGCACCAATATGTATTCAAAACATTAATCAATCGGTTTTAAAAGATTAAGATCATGAGAAACTTGGTTTTAAGCAGTTTTTAAACGATTTGGTTTGAAGAATGCTCAAAAACATCAAGAACATCAAACCCAGAAACATGAAACAAATCGATTAGAGAAACTTACTTGATGAAACCGAGTGCAAATGAGAGCTAAACCGAGTTAGTGCCTAGAAGGTGTGAGCTCGTGATGATGAACTCGGTTTGGCTAAATCGAGTTTGAAATTTTTATGAAAATTTGTTGAGAAAACTTTGAGATTCTAGAGAGAGTATCTATGTAAAATGTTTTGTGAGGATGAACTAGAGAGAGGAGCGCATGAGGGAGTTTTAAAGAGGTTTATGAGAGTGAAAAGGGACAAAAGGACAAACATGTGGTCCCTAAATGAGTGGAGCGGCCGAGTGGATTCAAATTTGAATCTAGATCTATTTTCAAATTCAAATTTATGCAAGAGGAGGGAAGAAATGTTGACTCGTTGACCAAGCTCGGTCAACCTTGGTCGAGTTGACCGGCCGAGTCCAAATGTTGACTACTCGGTTTGGCTTAACCGAGTCCTAACCTGGATTGTGGCTTGAACTCGGTCCCTTGAGCTCGATGTGGCTTGACCGAGTGGACTACACCGAGTGGTCAACCTTGTCACAACATCACTCTTTCTCAATCAACCTATCCCTGCAGTCTCTTGCCAACAAGACTAGGTAGAAAACTTATTAAAAATAACAGAAATGAACTAAACTTAAATGAAAAGTATTTACAAAGATAGTCATGGGACTTCCTCCCAAGTGAGCTTGTTTAAAGTCACTAAGCTTGACTTCCTTACAGTTCTTTCTATGGACGATGAGGTGGAGGAACTGAAATCCTCCTTGCTTCCTGGTCTTCTTGATCATCAAACAGGACATGATCCCTTGAAGGATCATCATAGTTGTTTTCCACAGATTCTTCATTAAGATAGTCTTCCTCTTGCTGCTGAGGATAGTCTACCTCTCTGAACCATTCAACTTCATCCCTTTTTTTGTTGATCACGGTGAAACAGATTGAGGACGTATTCATCTTGAAACCTCGAGGCTTGGATTCACCTCTCTCATAGAGCAGACTTGTTACTTGCCTTTGTAGTTTTTCCACAATACTATTCAAAGCTCTGATAGCTTCATCTTGCCTTTCAGCCTTATCCTGGAGCTTCACCCATTCTGTTGGATCCAGCTGTTTGGGAAGAACTATTTGAGGGTCTAACTTGGTTTGATTAGTCGAGTTAGGAATTCCAGCTTGTTCCAGAGCTTCCTCCAAACTAGTTTCATCACCCTTGTCATACAGGGGTTTCCCCAAGTGGGTTGGTTGTCAAAACTTCATCATTGTGGACAAGTTCTTCTAAAGTGAAAACTTGTCCTTCAATAGTTGGCCTCTTCCTATCCTCATTGATGTCAAACTCCATCTTGAGATTGTCAACTAGGTTAAGAGCAATCTTACCTCCTTTCACATCTAGCACTGTTCCAGCAGTTGCCAAGAATGGCCTTCCAAGAATCAGTGGATCTGCTGGTTCTTCATCCATCTCTAAAACCACAAAACCAGCAAGAACTATTACTTCACCTATCTTCACGGGAAGATCTTTCAGCATTCCCTGTGGGATCCTTGTTGTACCATCAGCTAGTACTAGGGTGATGTGGCAGGGCTTGAAGTCTTGTACCTTCAGCTTATGAGCTATGGACAGGGGCATCAGGCTAACAGCGGCTCCCAGGTCACAGAGGCTACTTTTAAAGTTTAAAGTACCTATGGAGCACGGAAGAGTGAATGAACCTGGGTCTTCAAGCTTATCCTTGATCACCCTCTCTCCTATGACTGCCTTGCAATCATATTTCACTTCCTTCACACTATCAACCTTCATCTTTCTCCTCAGCAGTTCTTCTCGGAGGATTTTCTCCTGTATGGGGATAATGGACAATATAGTCTCCAAAGGCATGATCTGCTCAAGCTTGTCCACTGCACTTTTAAGATCAGCTGTAGCCTTCTCCAAGAGTTCCTTCTTGAATCTCCCAGGGAAAGGAATCTTGGGAACATAAGGAGGGGGAATGTAAGGTACCCTTTTCTCTTCTTGAACAGCTTTTCCCTTGAGCTCGGTCACATCAGCTCGGTTTGGTGGCCGAGTTTGATCATTGTTGTTCTCTCCTTGAGCTCGGGTCTCTGATCGAGTGCATTGACCGAGTGCAGGTTTTGGAGTTTCAGATTTTTTCTGCTTTTTTATTGTAAACCTCCCCTTCTTGAATCTCACTGTCCTCAGTGACATGGATTGCATTAACATGAGCATAATCCTTGGGGTTCTGAACAGCTTTTCCAGGTAACTGACCTGGATGTTGAGTAGATGATGTAGATGCTCCTTTATTCTCCAAAAACAACAACCTTGAGTTCATTGCCTCCATCTTTGCATTCAGAGCATTGCAGTTTAAATCGACTTGATTTCTTATCTCAAAAAACCTCTTTTCTTGTTCCATGACACAAGTAGCTTGCCCCTGAAGTAACTGTTGGAGCATTTGTTCCACTGAAGCATTGTTGGTGTGTGAATTCTGTGAAGGAAATCCTGGTGGTGCATTAGGAACTGGTTGCTGGTTGTAGTTGTTCTGGAATTGCTGTTTAGGAGCATACCCTTGGTTCTGGTTATAAGGAATGAAAGGTTTGTTTTGAACTTGTTGCTGTGGTGGATAGACCTGATCCTGTGGATTTGCAACATTGTTACTCCTGTAGGACAGATTGGGGTTTGCCTTGTATTTAACAAACCCTTTGTTGTAGCCTCCTTGGTTCTGAATGTAATCAGGCTCCCCTTCTTGAATCTGTACCATTTCTTCTTCAGAGATATAATGGACATGTTTCTGCTGCTGACCTAGAAGGAGCTTGTCAATCTTCTCATTTAGAGCCCTGATCTCCTTTCTGTGCTTATCCTCCAAATCAGAATTTCCCCTTGGTGTTCTATCATATTCCTCACTGTAGGTGCCATCTGATTGTGCCAAGTTCTCTACTAGCTCCCATCCTTCAACAACATCTTTATTGAGAAAGTTGCCATTGCTGGCTGTATCAAGCAACATTCTTGCATCATAGCTTCATCACTAGTTTCACTCCATATCTATCCATTTCACTCATATAGGGTTCATAATAGGGTTTGCATATATATTGCAATTTGGAGTTGTTATCAGGTGTTAAATGAGCTTTTGGGGGGTATTCTGGACAAGAAGGTGAATGCTGTTCTTAGGCTCTGAATTGCACTCGACCACATGCACTCGACCAGGCAACCAGAGCTAGAGGCAGAGGAACAATTGCACTCGATCACATGCACTCGACCAGGCAACCAGAGCTAGAGGCAGAGGAACAATTGCACTCGGCCACATGCACTCGACCAGGCAACCAGAGCTAGAGGCAGAAAGAACACGAGCACTCGGTTACATGCACTCGACTTCAAGACCGAGCTAAGGACCAAGGCCTTACACGCACTCGACCAAGAGCACTCGGTGTGACCAGACCGAGTGCAAATCAACCCACCAATCCAACTCGGTTACACGCACTCGACTTCATGACCGAGCTGGAGGCAGCCGAGTCTGAGGATCCTAAGCCTGAAGCAACACCACTCGACCACACCACTCGATCAAAGGAGCCCGAGCTCAAGGCAGCCGACCTAAGGACTTTAGTTTATTTTGTCTTTTTGTACTAGGGCTTTTAACCTAGAGTATATATACTCTAATTAGGTCAGCAGCCGCAGAAGATACGTTTTTTTATTCTCTTTGTTCTCTGAAAACCTCTCTAGATCTATCTGATTTTGTATTTGCAATTACTTCTGATCCTTTGATCCTTTTTAGATTATTTCTTCTATTCCTTCTTCATCTCAATCTCTAGATTATGATTATGGAAACTATTTCATTTTCTGGGTTTATGATTCTGATGATGAAGTCTGAGTAGTGAATTAGGGTTCTTGAGGATGGGTTAGATCTGGGTTATGATTCATGGTGATTCTAGTAGATTTAGGGTTCTAAAGCTTAAGATCTCTTCTGTGTTAGCTGTTTCTAATGCTGATTCCTTGTACACCCACTTGGAATCTGATCTTGGTGTTTCCTTGCACATCACTTGTGAAACACCAGATCTGCTAATACCAGAGATCTGGAGCTTCTTTCCAATGATTGATCTAGGATCATAGGAAAGCAAGTTGTAGTTTGACATTTATGAGCTGTTTCTTAATGCTTATTCTCTTTATGTTTCATTGGAATCCTATCTGAGTGTTAGTGACAGTCAATGGGGCATAGGTGTGGATTCCAAGATTAGGAAGTTTAGAGAATCTGGTGATAGATGTAACTGGGAAGTGGATCTATCACTCTTTTGATGCTTATAGTCGAGAGATCCCTTCTATGAAGTTGTTTATGAAGTCACTAGTGTTCACCATGAAGAATACCAGATCTAGAACTCATCCTTAGGACCTTTTCTCATCCTGATTGTTTTCTACTTTTTGATACTCTGTTTTCCTGTTCTTAGCTTGCTCTGTTTCTGTTTCTATTCTCTTTTGCTGTTATGAATCTTTGTTTCTAGTTTCTTTTACTGTTTATTAGTTCTTGTTTTAGTTGTTTCACCCTGTTACTTCCAGCCTTTCTATTTGGCTTGAATTAGATAGATTTGCTACATCCTGATTGCCTACAATAGTCCCGATTGGATTCGATAGCCCTTTGTACTACAATTTGGGCAATAGGTAGCTTTAGGTGTAAAAAACCTAGTTATCAATTTGGCGCCGTTGCCAGTTGGGATCTAATTGTTTCATTTAGGATTGCAAAACTTCTGAGGTTTGTCCTGCCAATTAGCTGGTGCAGTAGATGCTTGAGCTTGCAGAGGTACAAAACATGGTATTGCATTCGGCTGCTGTTGATAGCTTCCATGATATTGCTGCTGAAATGGATTCTGATTGTGGGGAGCGAAATGGTGTTCTGGAATTGTTGCTGCGGTGGGTAGGTATGATAGTTGTTGGAACCCCTAGAAACAAAATGAACCTGCCTCTGCTGCGCTTGTAGGACCTTATCCAGCTTATTATTCAGATCTTCAAACAGCTTGTAGGAGACGACTAACTCGGGATGCAGAATTCGGTTTGGAACCGAGTGAGCTTCAATTGAGGTGACTGAGCTCGGGGTGCATGAGCTCGGTTTGGGAGACCGAGCTAGGGTGATAGAGCTTAGAGAGTGCTTAACTCGAGGTGACAAACCGAGTTGGAGAGACCGAGTGGTACCTGAATCAAACTCGAGTTGGAGACCGAGTGGTACCTGAAACAGATTGAATCCAGAAAATTAGTAACAAAGTAAAAATAAATAGAACTTGATCTCAGAAGATCTGCAATCCTAAATGGAACAAAGAAATCCCAAATGGCAACGGCCCAAATTGATAATTAGGTTTTTACACCTAAAGCTACCTATTGCCCAAATTGTAGTACAAAGGGCTATCGAATCCAATCGGGATTATGTAAGCAATTAGATGTAGCAAATCTATCTAATTCAAGCCAAATAGAAAGGTTGGAAGTAACAGGGTGAAACAACTAAAACAAAAACCAAAAATAAGTAACAGAAACTAGAAACAGAGATTCATAAAAGCAAAAGAAATTGAAAACAGAAACTAAAAACAGAGCAAGCTAAGAACAGGAAAAACAGAGTATCAAAAAGTAGAAAACTATCAAGGGAGAGAGAGGTCCTAAGGATGAGTTCTGGATCTGGGATTCATCATGGCGAATACTAGTGATTTGGTAAACAACTTCACAGAAGGGATCTCTTAACTATGAGCATCATCAGAGTGATAATTCCACTTCCCAGTTACAACTATCACCAGATTCTCTAAACTTCCTAATCTTGGAATCCACACCTATGCCCCATTGACTGTCACTAACACTCAGATACGATTCCAATGAAACATAAAGAGAATAAGCATTAAGAATCAGCTCATAAATGTCAAACTACAACTTGCTTCCTATGATCCGAGATCAATCATTGGAAAGAAGCTCCAGATCTCTGGTGTTAGCTGATCTGGTGTTTCACAAGTGGGTGTACAAGGAAACACCAAGATCAGATTCCAAGTGGGTGTACAGGGAATCAGCATTAGAAACAGCTAACCCATAAGAGATCTTAAGCTTTTAGAACCCTAAATCAACTAGAATCACCATGAATCATAACCCAGATCTAACCCATCCTCAAGAACCCTAATTCACTACTCAGACTTCAACATCAGAATCATAAACCCAGAAAATGAAATAGTTTCCATAATCATAATCTAGAGATTGAGATGAAGAAGGAATAGAAGAAATAAACTAAAAAGGATCCAAGGATCAAATGTAATTGCAAATACAAAATCAGAAAGATCTAGAGAGGTTTTTCAGAGAACAAGAGAATAAAAAACGTATCTTCCGCGGCTGCTGACCTAATTAGAGTATAAATACTTTAGGTCAAAAGCCCTAGTACAAAAAGACAAAATAAACTAAAGTCCTTAGGTCGGCTGCCTTGAGCTCTGGTTCCTCTAGTCGAGTGGTGTGATCGAGTGCGTGTGACTTCAGGCTTTGGATCCTCAGCTCGGTTGACTAAACTCGGTCTGGTGGTCGAGTGGTCGTGGTCGAGTGCTCTTGCCCGAGTGCTAACTCCTCTCTGCCTTCAGCTCGGTCATGAGGTCGAGTGCATGTGATCGAGTGGTCTTGGTGGATTGGTTTGCACTCGGTCTAACTCCAAGTCGAGTGGTCTTGGTCGAGTGCATGCTGGTCTTGGTCCTTAGCTTGGTCATGAAGTCGAGTCTTTACACCGAGCTTGTGTCTCCATGTTCCTTGATCTCCAGCAAACATCGAAAACACCTGAAAGATAGCTCCAATATGCAATATGTATGCAAAACTGAAACAAAGCTATCATGAAACCTATATGAGAGAAGTGGATGGATATGGAGTGAAACTGTGTATGAAACTATGTTAAAATGGATGGAAATGCGAGTTTAGAAGTGGTAAAATGCAGAGACATCAGTAGTCTATTTTTCTTGACCATTTTGATGTGAGGTCACTTTCCTTCTTCCTGGTTATAATGATAGCTATATCAGGTGGGATATCCTTGATGTTTACAGGTCCTTGATTGGTCTTCCCTTGGAGCGACTTGATTTGATCTTTTAGCTCTTTCACAGTGTCTTTTAGCTCCATTATAGCTTTGTCCTGCCAATTAGACCTTTCTTTGAGTGCAATCCACTCATCTAGCCCACAAATGTCAGGCTCGGTTTGCAAACCGAGTTTGCCCATCGAGTTAGAAACATCCGGACATGTGAGAGCTTGACTCTGTTTGTAGAGCGAGTTAACTGGTCGAGCTTGATTCAAACTTGTCTTTTCTGCAGCCTTAAACTCTGTTTCAGATCCATCTATGCCCTGACAGACTCCTGATCCAGCTTTACTATCCTTTACCAATGCTGGCTTCAGTGGATCATCTTCATAAGGCTTTCTCAACAACTCATCAGTGCTATCATTCAATTCCTTAATGGAGAAGATATGTCCCTCTATTGTGGGCTTCCTTATAGCATCTTTGATATCAAACTCCATCCTCAGATTTTCAGCCAGGTTAAGAGCAATCCTACCTCCCTTCACATCGATTAGAGTCCCAGCAGTTGCCAAGAATGGCCTTCCAAGAATCACTGGATCTGCTGGTTCTTCATCCATTTTCAAAACCACAAAGTCGGCAAGAACTGTTACCTCACCTATCTTCACAGGAAGATCCTTCAGCATTCCCTGTGGGGATCTTGTTGAACCATCAGCTAGCACTAGGGTGATATTACAGGGTCTGAAGTCCTCTACTTTTAGCTTCTGAGCTATAGACAGAGGCATAAGGATGACAGCAGCTCCAAGGTCACAGAGACTACTTTTAAAGTTTAGAGTCCCTATAGAGCATGGAAGAGTGAATGAACCTGGGTTTTCAAGCTTATCCTTGACCACCCTCTCTCCTATGACTGCCTTGCAATCATATTTCACTTTTTCATACTATCAACTTTCATCTTTCTCCTCAGCAATTCTTCTCGAAGGATTTTCTCCTGAGTGAGGATAATGGACAAGATAGTCTCCAAAGGCATTATCTGCTCAAGCTTGTCCACAGCACTTTTTAAATCAGCTGTAGCCTTCTCCAAGAGTTCCTGCTTGAATCTCCCAGGGAAAGGAATCTTGGAGATATAAGGAGGGGGAATGTAAGGTACCCTTTTCTCTTCTTGAACAGCTTTACCCTTGAGCTCGGTTACATCAACTCGGTTTGGTGACCGAGTTTGATCACCTTTGGTCTCTCCTTGAACTCGGGCCTCTGATCGAGTGCATTGACCGAGTGCAAGCTTTGGAGTTTCAGATTTGGTTACTTTTTGATAGGAAGCCTCCCCTTCTTGAACCTCACTGTCCTCAGTGACTGGTATAGTCTCTTTTCTGGTAGGTGGCTTGCCTTCACCCATCAATGTGATAGCATGGGTAGTGGCGAACTCCTTGGGGTTTTGGATAGTAGTCCATGGGAGGTAATTTGTAGGCTGAGCAGAGGAAGATGTTATCTTGTTCACTATATTCTCCATTTTGGAGGTCATTTCCGCAATTTGAGAGTTGAGATTATTGACATTGCATTCCAGCATGTTTTGCATTTCTGACAACTGTGTGGTGAACCCTGTTGCAGTAGTAGCTTGTCCTTGTAAAAGTTGATGCAGCATTTGTTCTATAGCACTAGCTGGTGCAGTAGATGCCTGAGCTTGCAGAGGTACAAAACATGGTATTGCATTCATGACAGGCTGCTGTTGATAGCTTCCATGATATTGCTGCTGAAATGGATTCTGATTGTGGGGAGCGAAATGGTGTTCTGGAATTGTTGCTGCGGTGGGTAGGTATGATAGTTGTTGGAACCCCTAGAAACAAAATGAACCTGCCTCTGCTGCGCTTGTAGGAGCTTATCCAGCTTATTATTCAGATCTTCAAACATCTTGTAGGAGACGACTAACTCGGGATGCAGAACTCGATTTGGAACCGAGTGAGCTTCAATTGAGGTGAGTGAGCTCGGGGTGCATGAGCTCGGTTTGGGAGACTGAGCTAGGGTGATAGAGCTTAGAGAGTGCTTAACTCGAGGTGACAAACCGAGTTGGAGAGACCGAGTGGTACCTGAATCAAACTCGAGTTGGAGACCGAGTGGTACCTGAAACAGATTGAATCCAGAAAATTAGTAACAAAGTAAAAATAAATAGAACTTGATCTCAGAAGATCTGCAATCCTAAATGGAACAAAGAAATCCCAAATGGCAACGGCCCAAATTGATAATTAGGTTTTTACACCTAAAGCTACCTATTGCCCAAATTGTAGTACAAAGGGCTATCGAATCCAATCGGGATTATGTAAGCAATTAGGATGTAGCAAATCTATCTAATTCAAGCCAAATAGAAAGGTTGGAAGTAACAGGGTGAAACAACTAAAACAAAAACCAAAAATAAGTAACATAAACTAGAAACAGAGATTCATAAAAGCAAACGAAATTGAAAACAGAAACTAAAAACAGAGCAAGCTAAGAACAGAAAAAACAGAGTATCAAAAAGTAGAAAACTATCAAGGGAGAGAGAGGTCCTAAAGATGAGTTCTGGATCTGGGATTCATCATGGCGAATACTAGTGATTTGGTAAACAACTTCACAAAAGGGATCTCTTAACTATGAGCATCATCAGAGTGATAATTCCACTTCCCAGTTACAACTATCACCAGATTCTCTAAAGTTCCTAATCTTGGAGTCCACACCTATGCCCCATTGACTGTCACTAACACTCAGATAGGATTCCAATGAAACATAAAGAGAATAAGCATTATGAATCAGCTCATAAATGTCAAACTACAACTTGCTTCCTATGATCCGAGATCAATCATTGGAAAGAAGCTCCAGATCTCTGGTGTTAGCTGATCTGGTGTTTCACAAGTGGGTGTACAAGGAAACACCAAGATCAGATTCCAAGTGGGTGTACAGGGAATCAGCATTAGAAACAGCTAACCCAGAAGAGATCTTAAGCTTTTAGAACCCTAAATCAACTAGAATCACCATGAATCATAACCCAGATCTAACCCATCCTCAAGAACCCTAATTCACTGCTCAGACTTCAACATCAGAATCATAAACCCAGAAAATGAAATAGTTTCCATAATCATAATCTAGAGATTGAGATGAAGAAGGAATAGAAGAAATAAACTAAAAAGGATCCAAGGATCAAAAGTAATTGCAAATACAAAATCAGAAAGATCTAGAGAGGTTTTTCAGAGAACAAGAGAATAAAAAACGTATCTTCCGCGGCTGCTGACCTAATTCGAGTATAAATACTCTAGGTCAAAAGCACTATGACAAAAAGACAAAATAAACTAAAGTCCTTAGGTCGGGTGCCTTGAGCTCTGGTTCCTCTAGTCGAGTGGTGTGATCGAGTGCGTGTGACTTCAGGCTTTGGATCCTCAGCTCGGTTGACTAAACTCGGTCTGGTGGTCGAGTGGTCGTGGTCGAGTGCTCTTGCCCGAGTGCTAACTCCTCTCTGCCTTCAGCTCGGTCATGAGGTCGAGTGCATGTGATCGAGTGGTCTTGGTGGATTGGTTTGCACTCGGTCTAACTCGAAGTCGAGTGGTCTTGGTCGAGTGCATGTTGGTCTTGGTCCTTAGCTCGGTCATGAAGTCGAGTCTTTACACCGAGCTTGTGTCTCCATGTTCCTTGATCTCCAGCAAACATCCAAAACACCTGAAAGATAGCTCCAATATGCAATATGTATGCAAAACTGAAACAAAGCTATCGTGAAACCTATATGAGAGAAGTGGATGGATATGGAGTGAAACTGTGTATGAAACTATTGTAAAATGGATGGAAATGCGAGTTTAGAAGTGGTAAAATGCAGAGACATCGGTAGTCTATTTTTCTTGACCATTTTGATGTGAGGTCACTTCCCTTCTTCCTGGTTATAATGATAGCTATATCAGGTGGGATATCCTTGATGTTTACAGGTCCTTGATTGGTCTTCCCTTGGAGCGACTTGATTTCATCTTTTAGCTCTTTCACAGTGTCTTTTAGTTCCATTATAGCTTTGTCCTGCCAATTAGACCTTTCTTTGAGTGCAATCCACTCATCTAGCCCACAAATGTCAGGCTCGGTTTGCAAACCGAGTTTGCCCATCAAGTTAGAAACATCCGGACATGTGAGAGTTTGACTCTGTTTGTAGAGCGAGTTAACTGGTCGAGCTTGATTCAAACTTGTCTTTTCTACAGCCTTAAACTCTGTTTCAGATCTAGCTATGCCCTGACAGACTCATGATCCAGCTTTACTATCCTTTACCAATGCATGCTTAAGTGGATCATCTTCATAAGGCTTTCTCAACAACTCATCAGTGCTATCATTCAATTCCTTAATGGAGAAGATCTGTCCCTCTATTGTGGGCTTCCTTATAGCATCATTGATATCAAACTCCATCCTCAGATTTTCAGCCAGGTTAAGAGCAATCCTACCTCCCTTCACATCAATTACAGTCACAGCAGTTGCCAAGAATGGCCTTCCAAGAATCAGTGGATCTGCTGGTTCTTCATCCATTTTCAAAACCACAGAGTCGGCAAGAACTGTTACCTCACCTATCTTCACAGCAAGATCCTTCAGCATTCCCTGTGGGGATCTTGTTGAACCATCAGCTAGCACTAGGGTGATATTACAGGGTCTGAAGTCCTCTACTTTTAGCTTCTGAGCTATAGACAGAGGCATAAGGCTGACAGCATCTCCAAGGTCACAGAGACTACTTTTAAAGTTTAGAGTCCCTATAGAGCATGGAAGAGTGAATGAACCTGGGTCTTCAAGCTTATCCTTGACCACCCTCTCTCTTATGACTGCCTTGCAATCATATTTCACTTCTTTCATACTATCAACTTTCATCTTTCTCCTCAGCAATTCTTCTCGAAGGATTTTCTCCTGAGTGGGGATAATGGACAAGATAGTCTCCAAAGGCATTATCTGCTCAAGCTTGTCCACAGCACTTTTTAAATCAGCTGTAGCCTTCTCCAAGAGTTCCTGCTTGAATCTCCCAGGGAAAGGAATCTTGGGGATATAAGAAAGGGGAATGTAAGGTACCCTTTTCTCTTCTTGAACAGCTTTACCCTTGAGCTCGGTTACATCAACTCGGTTTGGTGACCGAGCTTGATCACCTTTGGTCTCTCCTTGAACTCGGGCCTCTGATCGAGTGCATTGACCGAGTGCAAGCTTTGGAGTTTCAGATTTGGTTACTTTTTGATAGGAAGCCTCCCCTTCTTGAACCTCACTGTCCTCAGTGACTGGTATAGTCTCTTTTCTGGTAGGTGGCTTGCCTTCACCCATCAATGTGATAGCATGGGCAGTGGCGAACTCCTTGGGGTTTTGGATAGTAGTCCATGGGAGGTAATTTGTAGGCTGAGCAGAGAAAGATGTTATCTTGTTCACTATATTCTCCATTTTGGAGGTCATTTCCGCAATTTGAGAGTTGAGATTATTGACATTGCATTCCAGCATGTTTTGCATTTCTGACAACTGTGCGGTGAACCCTGTTGCAGTAGTAGCTTGTCCTCGTAAAGTTGATGCAGCATTTGTTCTATAGCACTAGCTGGTGCAGTAGATGCCTGAGCTTGCAGAGGTACAAAACATGGTATTGCATTCATGACAAGCTGCTGTTGATAGCTTCCATGATATTGCTGCTGAAATGGATTCTGATTGTGGGGAGCGAAATGGTTGTTCTGGAATTGTTACTGCGGTGGGTAGGTATGATAGTTGTTGGAACCCCTAGAAACAAAATGAACCTGCCTCTGCTGTGCTTGTAGGAGCTTATCCAGCTTATTATTCAGATCTTTAAACATCTTGTAGGAGACGACTAACTCGGGATGCAGAACTCGGTTTGGAACCGAGTGAGCTTCAATTGAGGTGACTGAGCTCGGGGTGCATGAGCTCGGTTTGGGAGACCGAGCTAGGGTGATAGAGCTTAGAGAGTGCTTAACTCGAGGTGACAAACCGAGTTGGAGAGACCGAGTGGTACCTGAATCAAACTCGAGTTGGAGACCGAGTGGTACCTGAAAAGATTGAATCCAGAAAATTAGTAACAAAGTAAAAATAAATAGAACTTGATCTCAGAAGATCTGCAATCCTAAATGGAACAAAGAAATCCCAAATGGCAACGGCCCAAATTGATAATTAGGTTTTTACACCTAAAGCTACCTATTGCCCAAATTGTAATACAAAGGGCTATCGAATCCAATCGGGATTATGTAAGCAATTAGGATGTAGCAAATCTATCTAATTCAAGCCAAATAGAAAGGTTGGAAGTAACAGGGTGAAACAACTAAAACAAAAACCAAAAATAAGTAACAGAAACTAGAAACAGAGATTCATAAAAACAAAAGAAATTGAAAACAGAAACTAAAAACAGAGCAAGCTAAGAACAGGAAAAACAGAGTATCAAAAAGTAGAAAACTATCAAGGGAGAGAGAAGTCCTAAGGATGAGTTCTGGATTTGGGATTCATCATGGCGAATACTAGTGATTTGGTAAACAACTTCACAGAAGGGATCTCTTAACTATGAGCATCATCAGACTGATAATTCCACTTCCCAGTTACAACTATCACCAGATTCTCTAAACTTCCTAATCTTGGGATCCACACCTATGCCCCATTGACTGTCACTATAACTCAGATAGGATTCCAATGAAACATAAAGAGAATAAGCATTAAGAAACAGCTCATAAATGTCAATCTACAACTTCCTTCCTATGATCCGAGATCAATCATTGGAAAGAAGCTCCAGATCTATGGTATTAGCAGATCTGGTGTTTCACAACTGGGTGTACAAGGAAACACCAAGATCAGATCCCAAGTGGGTGTACAGGGAATCAGCATTAGAAACAGCTAACCAGAAGAGATCTTGAGCTTTTAGAACCCTAAATCAACTAGAATCACCATGAATCATAACCCAAATCTAACCTATCCTCAAGAACCCTAAATCACTACTCAGACTTCATCATCAAAATCACAAACCCAGAAAACGAAATAGTTTCCATAATCATAATCTAGAGATTGAGATGAAGAAGGAATAGAAGAAATAAACTCAAAAGGATCCACAGATCAAAAGTAATTGCAAATACAAAATCAGATAGAGCTAGAGAGGTTTTCAGAAAACAAAGAGAATAAAAAAATGTATCTTTTGCGGCTGCTGACCTAATTAGAGTATATATACTCTAGGTCAAAAGCCCTAGTACAAAAAGACAAAATAAACTAAAGTCCTTAGGTCGGCTGCCTTGAGCTCGGGCTCCTCTGATCGAGTGGTGTGGTCGAGTGGTGTTGCTTCAGGCTTAGGATCCTCAGACTCGGCTGCCACGAGCTCGGTTTGGTGGTCGAGTGGACGTGATCGAGTGCTCTTGCCCGACTGCAATCTCCTCTCAGCCTCCAGCTCGGTCTTGAAGTCGAGTGCGTGTAACCGAGTTGGATTGGTGGATTGATTTGCGCTCGGTCTGGTCGCACTGAGTGCGTGTAAGGCCTTGGTCCTTAGCTCGGTCTTGAAGTCGAGTGCATGTAACCGAGTGCTCGTGTTCTTTCTGCCTCTAGCTCTGGTTGCCTGGTCGAGTGCATGTGGCCGAGTGCAATTGTTCCTCTGCCTCTAGCTCTGGTTGCCTGGTCGAGTGCATGTGATCGAGTGCAATTGTTCCTCTGCCTCTAGCTCTGGTTGCCTGGTCGAGTGCATGTGGTCGAGTGCAATTCAGAGCCTAAAAACAGCATTCACTTTATTTTTCAGAATAGCCCCCAAAAGCTCATTTAACACCTGATAACAACTCCAAATTGCAATATATATGCAAACCCTATTATGAACCCTATATGAGTGAAATGGATAGATATGGAGTGAAACTAGTGATGAAGCTATGCTAAAATGGATGGAAATGCAAGTTTAAAAGTTGTAAAATGCAGAGACATCATTAGCCTCAATATGTTCTTCTCTCTACAACCCTAACTTCACCCTCAGAAACTCCTATGGGATTCTAAAAAGTACCAAAATTATGGAATATGGAATAATGCTTGTTTCTTACCTTGGCTATCTGCTCCACCTTGGTAGCATGCTTTATCACTTCAACAAGAGTCCTAAGAGGCTGACGGGGGTCAACCTTTGACAATATTTCATCACTTCATCCATGTACAAAGCCTACAATGGCTCTCTGATGCGGATTTTTATCATCGTCAAGCAATTGTAAGAGATCCAACTCCATTGAGTACACTTCAACAGTTCTATTCACTCTGCTTTGTCTTTTGAATGGGTATAGTTTCTGGGACTATTATCTTGTAAATGGCCAAATCCTTGTCAATCGAAGCATTGCTTCTTCATATTCACATTCATAGGTGTTGGTTTAGCCTCAATATGTTCTTCTTGTTACAATCTCAACTTCACCCTCAAAAACTCCTATAGGATTCTAAGAAGTACAAGAATTGTAGGATAAGGAATAATGCTTCTTTCTTACCTTGGCTATATCCTCCACCTTGGTAGCATGCTTTATAACTTCAACAAGAGTCCTAACAGGCTGACACTCAACCTTTGACAATATTTCATCGTCTACAATGGCTCTCTGATGCGGCTCTTTAACATCGTCAAGCAATTGTAAGAGACCCAACTGCATTGAGTACACTTCAACAGTTCTATTCAATCTCCTTTGTCTTTTGAATGGGTATAGTTTTTGGGACTACTATCTTGTAAATAGCCAAATCCTTGTCAATCAAAGCACTGCTTCTTCATATTCACATTCATAGGTGTTGGTTTAGCCTCAATATGTTCTTCTTGTTACAATCTCAACTTCACCATCAAAAACTCCTATAGGATTCTAAGAAGTACAAGAATTGTAGGATAAGGAATAATGCTTCTTTCTTACCTTGGCTATATCCTCCACCTTGGTTGCATGCTTTATAACTTCAACAAGAATCCTAACAGGCTGACGCTCAACCTTTGACAATATTTCATCGCCTACAATGGCTCTCTGATGCGGCTCTTTAACATCGTCAAGCAAATATAAGAGATCCAACTCCATTCAGTACACTTCAACACTTATATTCACTCTTCTTTGTCTTTTGAATGGTTATAACTCCGTTTTTGGGACTATCAACTTGTAAATGGCCAAATCATTGTCAATCAAAGCATTGCTTCTTCATATTTACATCCACAAGTATTGGTCTAACGTCAATATGTTCTTCTTGCTACAAGCTCAACTTCACCCTCAGAAACTCCTATAAGATTCTAAGAAGTACCAGAATTGTGGGATAAGGAATAATGCTCGTTTCTTACCTTGGCTATCTGCTCCACCTTGTTAGCATGCTTTATCACTTCAACAAGAGTCCTAACAGGCTGACGCTCAACCTTTGACAATATTTCATCACTTCATCCATGTACAAAGCCTACAATGGCTCTCTGATGCGCCTCTTTAACATCGTCAAGCAATTGTAAGAGATCCAACTCCATTGAGCACACTTCAACAGTTATATTCACTCTCCTTTCTCTTTTGAATGGTTATAACTCCGTTTTTGGGACTATCAACTTGTAAATGGCCAAATCCTTGTCAATCAAAGCATTGCTTCTTCATATTCACATCCATATGTGTTAGTTTAGCCTCAATATGTTCTTCTCTCTACAACACTAACTTCACCCTCAGAAACTCCTATGGGATTCTAAAAAGTACCAAAATTATGGAATATGGAATAATGCTTGTTTCTTACCTTGGCTATCTGCTCCACCTTGGTAGCATGCTTTATCACTTCAACAAGAGTCCTAACAGGCTGACGGGGGTCAGCCTTTGATAATATTTCATCACTTCATCCATGTACAAAGAGTACAATGGCTCTCTGATGCGGCTCTTAATCATTGTCAAGCAATTGTAAGAGATCCAACTCCATTGAGTACACTTCAACAGTTCTATTCACTCTCCTTTGTCTTTTGAATGGGTATAGTTTTTGGGACTATTATCTTGTAAATGGCCAAATCCTTGTCAATCAAAGCATTGCTTCTTCATATTCACATTCATAGGTGTTGGTTTAGCCTCAATATGTTCTTCTTGTTACAATCTCAACTCACCCTCAAAAACTCCTATAGGATTCTAAGAAGTACATGCATTGTGGGATAAGGAATAATGCTTGTTTCTTACCTTGGCTATATCCTCCACCTTGGTACCTGATGTCTCTGCATTTTACCACTTTTAATCTTGCATTTCCATCCATTTTAGCATAGTTTCATCACTAGTTTCACTCCATATCTATCCATTTCATTCATACAGGTTACATGATAGGTTTGCTTTAGCTTTGCATACATATTGCATATTGGAGCTATCTTTTAGGTGTTTTGGATGTTCGCTGGAGATCAAGGAACATGGAGACACAAGCTCGGTGCGAAGACTCGACTTCATGACCGAGCTAAAGACCAAGACCAGCATGCACTCGACCAAGACCACTCGACCTGGAGTTAGACCGAGTGCAAACCAACCCACCAACACCACTCGATCACATGCACTCGGTCATCTGACCGAGCTGAAGGCAAAGAGGAGTTAGCACTCGACCAAGAGCACTCGACCACGTCCACTCGACCACCAAACCGAGCTCGTGCAACCGAGTCTGAGGATTCAAGGCCTGAAGCACACCACTCGACCACACCACTCGACCAGAGGAGCCCGAGCTCAAGGCAGCCGACCTAAGGACTTTAGTTTATTTTGTCTTTTTGTACTAGGGTTTCTGACCTAGAGTATATATACTCTAATTAGGTCAGCAGCCGCAGGATATGCTTTTTTTTATTCTCTTTGTTCTCTAAAAACCTCTCTAGATCTATCTGATTTTGTATTTGCAATTACTTCTGATCCTTTGATCCTTTTTAGTTTATTTCTTCTATTCCTTCTTCATCTCAATCTCTAGATTATGATTATGGAAACTATTTCATTTTCTGGGTTTATGATTCTGATGATGAAGTCTGAGTAGTGATTTAGGGTTCTTGAGGATGGGTTAGATCTGGGTTATGATTCATGGTGGTTCTAGTAGATTTAGGGTTCTAAAGCTTAAGATCTCTTCTGGGTTAGCTATTTCTAATGCTGATTCCCTGTACACCCACTTGGAATCTGATCTTGGTGTTTCCTTGCACATCACTTGAGAAACACCAGATCTGCTAATACCAGAGATCTGGAGCTTCTTTCCAATGATTGATCTAGGATCATAGGAAAGCAAGTTGTAGTTTGACATTTATGAGCTGTGTTCTTAATGCTTATTCTCTTCATGTTTCATTGGAATCCTATCTGAGTGTTAGTGACAGTCAATGGGGCATAGGTGTGGATTCCAAGATTAGGAAGTTTAGAGAATCTGGTGATAGATGTAACTGGGAAGTGGATCTATTACTCTTTTGATGCTCATAGTTAGGAGATCCCTTCTATGAAGTTGTTTATGAAGTCACTAGAGTCCACCATGAAGAATACCAGATCTAGAACTCATCCTTAGGACCTTTTCTCATCCTGATTGTTTTTCTACTTTTTGATACTCTGTTTTCCTGTTCTTAGCTCTGTTTCTGTTTCTATTTTATTTTGCTTTTATGAATCTTTGTTTCTAGTTTCTTTTACTGTTTATTAGTTCTTGTTTTAGTTGTTTCACTCTGTTGCTTCCAACCTTTCTATTTGGCTTGAATTAGATAGATTTGTTACATCCTGATTGCTTACAATAGTCCCGATTGGATTGATAGCCCTTTGTACTACAACTGGGCAATAGGTAGCTTTAGGTGTAAAAACCTAGTTATCAATTTGGCGCCGTTGCCATTTGGGATCTAATTGTTTCATTTAGGATTGCAGATCTTCTGAGATCAAGTTCTTTTCTTTTCACTTTGTTACTCACTTGTTGGTTTCAATTTGTTTCAGGTACCACTCGGTTGCACAACTCGGACACACCACTCGGTCAGAAGCTCGAGTTCAGTTGCCAAGCATCACTCCACTCGGTCAGTCAGGTCGAGTTCAATCAGTCGAGCTCAAGGCGTCTCAGGTTTTCAACTAGTTCACCACTCGGTCAGTCTACTCGGTCACTGTGGTCGAGCTTAACACCACTCGGTCAGCAAAACCGAGTGCAACAACCTTTGATTACCAAGCCATGATCGGCCAGTTACCCAGGGATCCACAGAATCAGAGAACACAGAACCGAACGACTCAACCAGAGAGGGTAAACAGAGACAATCAAGAGGTACAGAATGGAGAACCACCTGAACCTAGACAACCAAGATACATAGGAGCCGGTGATGCACCAAGCACACATACTAGCAGACAAGGAATTGTTCCACCAGATGTCGTCAACTTTGAGATCAAGAGCAGCTTGATATGCATGGTCCAGAGTAGTAAGTTCTATGGTTTGCCAAATGAGGATCCACTTGACCATTTAGATGATTTCGACAGGCTCTGCAGCCTCACAAAGATAAGTGGGGTGAGTGAAGACAGTCTGAAGCTCAGGTTATTCCCATTTTCACTTGGTGATAAAGCAAAGATATGGGAGAAAACACTAACTCCTGGATCTATTACCTCGTTGGATGCTTGCAAAAGAGTTTTTTTGGATAAGTTCTACAATCACTCAAGGACGGCTAGATTGCGTAATGAGATAGCGAGCTTTGTTCAACAGCATGGGGAGTCGTTTTCTGAAGCCTGGGAAAGATTCAAGGGTTATACAATTCAATGTCCTCACCATGGCTTTAGTACTGAGTCACTCCTTAGCACTCTTTACAGAGAAGTACTTCCGAATATCAGAATGTTGCTCAACACAGCAAGTAATGGTAATTTCCTCACCAAAGATGTCAATGATGGTTGGAGTTTAGTCGAGAATCTTGCCCAATCTGTTGGCACCTACACAAGGGAAATAGATACACCACCAACGAAGCGCTTCACATTCGCTGAACAGAACAGCAACGAGATGACATCTATCAATGAGAAACTGAATATGCTTCTTCAAGATCAACAGCGAGCAGTTAACATAGTACATGAAAACGAGCAGTTTCAGACTCACAACACTGCTCGGGTTCAACAAGAAGAGATTAGCTACGTTCAGGCTCACATTGGTTCAAACAATAGATTCAACTCACATCTTGCTCCAAAGCTTCAATACCCAACTCCAACAACTCCAATGGAACAAATGCTGCATCAACTCTTACAAGGGCAAGCCACAGCAGCAACAGGCACATCCACAAGGTTATCAGAAATGCAAAACATGCTGGAGTGCAATGTCAATAATCTAAACTCTCAAATTGCAGAATTGACCTCCAAAATGGAGAATATAGTGAACAAGATCACATCTTCCTCTGCTAAGCCTACAGACCACCTCCCATGGACTACTTTCCAAAACCCCAAGGAGTTTGCCACTGCCCATGCTATCACATTGATGAGTGAAGGCAAGCCACCCACCAGAAAACAGACTATACCAGTCACTGAGGACAGTGAGGTTCAAGAAGGGGAGGTTTTCTTTAAAAAAATAGCCAAATCTGAAATTCCAAAGTCTGCACTCGGTCAATGCACTCGATCAGAAGACCGAGCTCATGGAGAAAACAAAAATGATCAAACTCGGCCACCAAACCGAGCTGATGTAACCGAGCTCAAGGGTAAGCCTGTTCAGGAAGAGAAAAGAATACCTTACATTCCCCCTCCTTATGTCCCCAAGATTCCTTTCCCTGGGAGATTCAAGCAGGAACTCTTGGAGAAGGCCACAGCAGATTTCAATAGTGCAGTGGACAAACTTGAGCAGATAATGCCTTTGGAGACTATCTTGAGCATTATCCCCAACCAGGAGAAAATGCTTCGAGAAGAACTGCTGAGGAGAAAGATGAAAGTTGATAGTCCGAAAGAAGTGAAATATGATTGCAAGGCAGTCATAGGAGAGAAGGTGATCAAGGATAAGCTTGAAGACCCAGGTTCATTCACTCTTCCATGCTCAATAGGGACTCTGAACTTCAAAAGCAGTCTCTGTGACCTTGGAGCTGCTGTCAGCCTTATGCCTCTATCTATAGCTCAGAAGCTAAAAGTAGAGGACTTCAGACCTTGTAATGTCACCTTAGTGTTAGCTGATGGCTCAACAAGATCCCCTCAGGGGATGTTGAAGGATCTTCCTGTAAAGATAGGCGAGGTAACTGTTCTTACCGACTTTGTAGTTTTGAGAATGGATGAAGAACCAGCAGATCCTCTTATTCTTGGAAGGCCATTCTTGGCAACTGCTGGAACTGTAATAGATGTGAAGGGAGGTAAGATTGCTCTTAACCTGGTTGATAATCTTAGGATGGAGTTTGATATCAATGAAGCTATAAGGAAGCCCACTATAGAGGGACAGATCTTCTCCATTAAGGAAATGAATGAGAGCACTGATGAGTTGTTGAGAGAGCCTTATGAAGATGATCCACTTAAGCCAGCATTGGTAAGGGATAGTAAAGCTGAATCAGGAGTCTGTCAGGACATAGCTGGATCTGAAACAGAGTTTAAGGCTGCAGGAAAGAAAATTTTTAATCAAGCTCGACATGTTAACTCGATCTACAAACAGAGTCAGGCTCTCACATGTCTGGATGTTTCTAACTCGATGAACAAACTCGGTTTGCAAACCGAGCCTGACATTTGTGGGCTAGATGAGTGGATTGCACTCAAAGAAAGGTCTAATTGGCAGGACAAAGCTATAGTGGAGCTAAAAGATACTGTGAAAGAGCTGAAAGATCAAATCAAGTCACTCCAAGGGAAGGCCAATCAAGGATTAGAAAACATCAAGGGTATCCCACCTGATATAGCTATCACTATGACCAGGAAGAAGGGAAGTGACCTTACAACAAAATGGTCAAGAAAAATAGACTACCCACCTGATCAAGAGAAAGCTTACCTAGAGGAGGAAGCTATTGAGAGTCAATTTGCTGATTGGTCAAGGGAGCACGATGAGTTTGCTGATCTACCCACCAAGGAAAAGAGGACCTCAGTTCCTCTCTTACAACCTCCATGAATCCAGTAAGGAAGTCAAGCTTAGTGACTTTAAACAAGCTCACTTGGGAGGAAGTCCCATGACTATCTTTGTAAATATTTTGCTTTAAGGTTTCTTGTTTCTTTTAATATGCTTTCTAGTAGTTTTGTTGGTCAGGTTTGAGATTTTAGGATTATGCAAAGGAAGGCAGGGAAGCCCAGAAAATCAGAATTGACCGGTTAGCTCGATCAACTAGGCCGAGTTAAGACCCCAACAAATGAACTCGGCCATCAAGCTCGGTTTGGCAAACCGAGCTACCCCTCTAGAGGTCATCAATTAAGCTCGGACAGTCTAACTCGATCAGCTTGGCCGAGTTAGATCTTCATACCAAACCACTCGGCCATCAAACTCGACCTTATGACCGAGTTAGAACACCCAACACTGAGGTACAACTCCACTCTTTACCATTGTTTATACCATTCATCTTTAGTTTTTCTTATTGCTTTTTCATTCTCATACCTTCCTTTGAATCTTTTATTACACAAGGGACTGTGTAATTCAAGTTTGGGGGAGGGTTTGAGATGCATTTGATATCGTTTACTGTTTTCTTATTTCAAATTTTGCACATTGAGTCTGCATTGCATCTCATCTATTTGCATTAGAAAAACCATAAAAATTTGAAAAATTTCAGAAAAGCATTCCACAAAAACAGAGTGTTCATGTAGATTGCATTCATGTTTAGGATTGAGTCTAGATGCATTTCATATAGAATCATGCATCTGCATAGGGGACTAGGATGATAAAAGCCTTGTAAGCATGCTGGTTTATGAAATAGTCTCAATGCCCTAGTTAATAGTTGTCTAATGCATTCATGTAAGTCTGAAGCATAAGACCGCACCATGCCTAGATTGCATTGTTTGATATTTAGTCTTGGCTGAAGCATGTCTTGATCTGATATCATCCCCTATCTATTAGAACCTTAAACTGAATTGCAATTATCATGTTTATGCCTTTGATTTGAACTCATGGATACCTTACACATATTTGGATTCTCTTACTCTTTTCACCACTCTTGTGAATCCAAATAGCTGATTCCCATCGTTGGAACAGTTTTCCCCTACCCTTAACCTTGACGTTCCTTTCAAGCCAACAATACTCTATGTGTGAATGTGAGGCCTATTTCAGGATTGAGCTTGGTAGAAAGTGTTAGGTCTGTGCCGACAAGAATGGTTTCTCATACATATAGTTCTGGTTCATAACCTTTGGGCTAGATAGAACTAGGTGGGGAACTGAACTGTGGTTAGGAGGATAGACTGGAATTTAGAATAGGGGATTGAGCTCGGTTGTATAAGCTCGGTTAGGAGACCGAGTTCACACCTCGAGTTAACTAAACCGAGCTTGAGTTTTATTTTGGGATTCAAAGGGGAAGAAAAGAAGAGAAAGGGAAGAAAAGAAGTTCTGGGAAAAGGTTTAAGCTGAAAATAAGATAGCTGCTCTAGTAAAGGATTTGGGATTTGAAAAAGAAGAAAAGAAATGTATAGGCTCAGAAAGATAGAAACGAAAAGAAAGGCAAAAAGCCTGAAGTATCTTAATTAATAAGAAGAATACAAGAGCCTCAGTTTTAAAAGAACCCAATCCGCTAGGATAAGCAAGAAACCATAAGAACCCTTTTCCTTAGAATGAATAAATAAAGAAAGAAGAATGAGTTGATCCAAATAGGATTTATGGCAGAAAAGTGCCTAAGGGTAGATTTAGGATTCATCTTCTGGGTTTAGGATAGGGTAGTAGCAGAATCTTTGTATATGGGATGGGTAGATGAGGAATTGTTCTTGTATGCACCGGTTGGCTATCTTACCTTTAGCCTTCTTCTAAAGCTCAGTCTATTCTTGAGAGTCCCATGATATCTATTGTTTAAACCTATACCAAAAGGGGCCATCTTTGCCTTTTAACCTTTCCCTTAGCCAAATGAGTTCACTGAAATTGCATAGGCTTGATCCATGGTTACAGAATGAATGAATGTTAAAGGGAATGTTTGATTTGATTGCATGTGTAGGTTAAGGCTGGTGTCAGGTTTGTTCTGAAGGGTATGGCTAAAGTTTTAAAAGTAAGGATTACTTGTTAATGCATTCTAGAACTACTAACTAGGACCTTGATGTTACTTCCTTTATCAGCATGTTTTGGCTCTGAGTCCCAGCATTTCATCAACCTCACCAGCTTATATCTTATATGTTTGCTTGAGGGCAAGCAAAGACTAAGTTTGGGGGAGTTGATGTCTCTGCATTTTACCACTTTTAATCTTGCATTTCCATCCATTTTAGCATAGTTTCATCACTAGTTTCACTCCATATCTATCCATTTCATTCATACAGGTTACATGATAGGTTTGCTTTAGCTTTGCATACATATTGCATATTGGAGCTATCTTTTAGGTGTTTTGGATGTTCGCTGGAGATCAAGGAACATGGAGACACAAGCTCGGTGCGAAGACTCGACTTCATGACCGAGCTAAAGACCAAGACCAGCATGCACTCGACCAAGACCACTCGACCTGGAGTTAGACCGAGTGCAAACCAACCCACCAACACCACTCGATCACATGCACTCGGTCATCTGACCGAGCTGAAGGCAAAGAGGAGTTAGCACTCGACCAAGAGCACTCGACCACGTCCACTCGACCACCAAACCGAGCTCGTGCAACCGAGTCTGAGGATTCAAGGCCTGAAGCACACCACTCGACCACACCACTCGACCAGAGGAGCCCGAGCTCAAGGCAGCCGACCTAAGGACTTTAGTTTATTTTGTCTTTTTGTACTAGGGTTTCTGACCTAGAGTATATATACTCTAATTAGGTCAGCAGCCGCAGGATATGCTTTTTTTTATTCTCTTTGTTCTCTAAAAACCTCTCTAGATCTATCTGATTTTGTATTTGCAATTACTTCTGATCCTTTGATCCTTTTTAGTTTATTTCTTCTATTCCTTCTTCATCTCAATCTCTAGATTATGATTATGGAAACTATTTCATTTTCTGGGTTTATGATTCTGATGATGAAGTCTGAGTAGTGATTTAGGGTTCTTGAGGATGGGTTAGATCTGGGTTATGATTCATGGTGGTTCTAGTAGATTTAGGGTTCTAAAGCTTAAGATCTCTTCTGGGTTAGCTATTTCTAATGCTGATTCCCTGTACACCCACTTGGAATCTGATCTTGGTGTTTCCTTGCACATCACTTGAGAAACACCAGATCTGCTAATACCAGAGATCTGGAGCTTCTTTCCAATGATTGATCTAGGATCATAGGAAAGCAAGTTGTAGTTTGACATTTATGAGCTGTGTTCTTAATGCTTATTCTCTTCATGTTTCATTGGGATCCTATCTGAGTGTTAGTGACAGTCAATGGGGCATAGGTGTGGATTCCAAGATTAGGAAGTTTAGAGAATCTGGTGATAGATGTAACTGGGAAGTGGATCTATTACTCTTTTGATGCTCATAGTTAGGAGATCCCTTCTATGAAGTTGTTTATGAAGTCACTAGAGTCCACCATGAAGAATACCAGATCTAGAACTCATCCTTAGGACCTTTTCTCATCCTGATTGTTTTTCTACTTTTTGATACTCTGTTTTCCTGTTCTTAGCTCTGTTTCTGTTTCTATTTTATTTTGCTTTTATGAATCTTTGTTTCTAGTTTCTTTTACTGTTTATTAGTTCTTGTTTTAGTTGTTTCACTCTGTTGCTTCCAACCTTTCTATTTGGCTTGAATTAGATAGATTTGTTACATCCTGATTGCTTACAATAGTCCCGATTGGATTGATAGCCCTTTGTACTACAACTGGGCAATATGTAGCTTTAGGTGTAAAAACCTAGTTATCAGTAAATTCTTTGATTGACAAGAATTTGGCCATTTACAAGTTGATAGTCCCAAAAACAGAGTTATAACCATTCAAAAGACAAAGGAGAGTGAATATAACTGTTGAAGTGTGCTCAATGGAGTTGGATCTCTTACAATTGCTTGACGATGTTAAAGAGCAGCATCAGAGAGCCATTGTAGCCTTTGTACATGGATGAAGTGATGAAATATTGTCAAAGGTTTACCCCCGTCAGCCTGTTAGGTCTCTTGTTGATGTGATAAAGCATATTCACATCCACTTGTGTTGGTTTAGCCTCAATATGTTCTTCTCTCTTCAACCCTAACTTCACCCTCATAAACTCTTATGGGATTCTAAAAAGTACCAGAATTATGGAATATGGAATAATGCTTGTTTCTTACCTTGGCTATCTGCTCCACCTTGGTAGCATTCTTTATCACTTCAACAAGAGTCCTAACAGGCTGACGGGGGTCAACCTTTGACAATATTTCATCACTTCATCCATGTACAAAGCCTACAATGGCTCTCTGATGCGGCTCTGAAACATCGTCAAGCAATTGTAAGAGATCCAACTCCATTTAGTACACTTCAACACTTATATTCACTCCCCTTTGTCTTTTGAATGGTTATAACTCCGTTTTTGGGACTATCAACTTGTAAATGGCCAAATCCTTGTCAATCAAAGCATTGCTTCTTCATATTTACATCCACAAGTGTTGGTCTAGCCTCAATACGATCTTCTTGCTACAAGCTCAACTTCACCCTCAGAAACTCCTATAGGATTCTAAGAAGTACCAGAATTGTGGGATAAGGAATAATGCTTGTTTCTTACCTTGGCTATATCCTCCACCTTGGTAGCATACTTTATCACTTCAACAAGAGTCCTAACAGGCTAACGCTCAACCTTTGACAATATTTCATCACTTCATCCATGTACAAAGCCTACAATGGCTCTCTGATGCGCCTCTTTAACATCGTCAAGCAATTGTAAAAGATCCAACTCCATTGAGCACACTTCAACAGTTATATTCACTCTCCTTTCTCCTTTGATCGGTTATAACTCCGTTTTTGGGACTATCAACTTGTAAATGGCCAAATCCTTCTCTCTACAACCCTAACTTCACCTTCAGAAACTCTTATGGGATTCTAAAAAGTACCAGAATTATGGAATATGGAATAATGCTTGTTTCTTACCTTGGCTATCTGCTCCACCTTGGTAGCATGCTTTATCACTTCAACAAGAGTCCTAACAGGCTGACGGGGGTCAATCTTTGATAATATTTCATCACTTCATCCATGTACAAAGCATACAATGACTCTTTAATGTGCCTATTTAACATCATCATGCAATTGTAAGAGATCCTAATCCATTGACTATACTTCAACAATTCTATGCACTCTCCTTTGTCTGTTGAATGGTTATAACTCCGTTTTGGGGACTATCAACTTGTAAATGGCCAAATACTTGTCAATCAAAGAATTGCTTCTTCATATTCACATCTATAGGTGTTGGTTTAGCCCAATATGTTCTCCTTGTTACAATCTCAACTTCACCCTCAGAAGCTCCTATGGGATTCTAAGAAGTACCAGAATTGTGGGATAAGGAATAATGCTTGTTTCTTACCTTGGCTATATCCTCCACCTTGGTAGCATGCTTTATCACTTTAACAAGAGTCCTCTTAGGCTGACGCTCAGCCTTTGACAATATTTCATCACTTCATCGATGTACAAAGCCTACAATGGCTATCTGATGCTGCTTTTTAACATCGTCAAACAATTCTAAGAGATCTAACTCCATTGAGTACACTTAAACAGTTCTATTCACTCTCCTTAGTCTTTTGCATGGTTATAACTCCGTTTTTGGGACTATCACCTTGTAAATGGTCAAAGCCTTGTCAATCAAAGCATTGCTTCTTCATATTCACATCCATAGGTGTTGGTTTAGCCTCAATATGTTCTTCTTTCTACAACACTAACTTCACCCTCAGAAACTCCTATGGGATTCTAAGAAGTACCAGAATGATTGGTTATGAAATAATGCTTGTTTCTTACCTTGGCTATCTACTCCACCTTGCTAGCATGCTTTATCACTTCAACAAGAGTCCTAACAGGCTGACGCTCAGCCTTTGACAATATTACAACACTTCATCCATGTACAAAGCCTGCAATGGCTCTCTGATGCGGCTCTTTAACATCGTCAAGCAATTGTAATAGATCCAACTCCATTGAGTACAATTACACAGTTCTATTCACTCTCCTTTATCTTTTGATTGGTTATAACTCCTTTTTTGGGACTATGAACTTGTAAATGGCCGTAGCCTTGTCAATCAAAGCATTGCTTCTACATATTCACATCCACAGGTGGTTGTTTAGCCTCAATATGTTCTTCTTGCTACAATCTCAACTTCACCCTCAGAAACTCCTATAGGATTCTAAGAAGTATCAGAATTATCGGATAAGGAATAATACTTGTTTCTTACCTTGGCTATATCCTCCACCTTGGAAGCATGCTTTATCACTTCAAGAAGAGTCCTAAAAGGCTGACACTCAGCCTTTGATAATATTTCATCACTTCATCCATGTACAAAGCATGCAATGGCTCTCTGATGCGGCTCTTTAACATCGTCAAGCAATTGTAAGAGATCCAACTCCATGGAGTACACTTCAACAGTTCTATTCACTCTCCTTTGTCTTTTGAATGGTTAAAACTCTATTTTCGGGACTATCTTCATATTTACATCTATACGTGTTGGTTTAGCCTCAATATGTTCTTCTTGTTACAATCTCAAGTTCACCCTCAGAATCTCCAACAGGATTTTAAAAAGTAGCAGAATTATGGGATATGGAATAATACTTGTTTCTTACCTTGGCCATCTGCTCCACCTTGGTAGCATGCTTTATCACTTCAACAAGAGTCCTAACAGGCTGACGGGGTCAACCTTTGACAATATTTCATCACTTCATCCATGTACAAAGTGTACAATGGCTCTTTAATTCGCCTCTTTAACAGCGTCATGCAATTGTAAGAGATCCAACTCCATCGAGTACACTTCAACAGTTATATTCACTCTCCGTTGTCTTTTGAATGGTTATAACTCCGTTTTTGGGACTATCAGCTTGTAAATGGCCAAATTCTTGACAATCAAAGCATTGCTTCTTCATATTCACATCCATAGATGTTGGTTTAGCCTGAATATGTTCTTCTTTCTACAATCTGAACTTCGCCATCAGAAACTCCTATAGGATTCTAAGAAGTACCAGAATTGTGGGATAAGGAATAATGCTTGTTTCTTACCTTGGTTATATCCTCCACCTTGGTAGCATGCTTTATCACTTTAACAAGAGTCCTAACAGGCTGACAATTCTCCTTTGAAAATATTTCATCACTTTCTCCATGTACAAAGCGTACAATGGTTCTCTGATGTGGCTCTTTCACATCGTCAAGCAATTGTAAGAGATCCAACTCCATTGAGTACAATTCAACAGTTCTATTCACTCTCCTTTGTCTTTTGAATGGTTCTAACTCCGTTTTTGGGATTATCAACTTGTAAATGGTCAAATCCTTGTCAATTAAAGCATTGCTTCTTCATATTCACATCCATAGGTGTTGGTTTAGCCCAAATATGGTATGCTCTCTACAACCCTAACTTCAGCCTCAGAAACTCCTATGGGATTCTAGGAAGTACCAGAATTATGGAATATAGAATAATGCTTGTTACTTACCTTGGCTATCTGCTCCACCTCGGTTGCATGCTTTATCACTTCAACAAGAGTCCTAACAGGCTAACGGTCAACCTTTGACAATATTTCATCACTTCATCCATGTACAAAGCGTACAATGGCTCTCTAATGCGGCTCTTTAACATCGACATGCAATTGTAAGAGATCCAAATCCATTGAGTGTACTTCTACATTTCTATTCACTCTCCTTTGTCTTTTGAATGGTTATAACTCCATTTTCGGGACTATCAACTTGTAAATGGCCAAATCCTTGTCAATCAAAGCATAGCTTCTTCACATTTACATCTATATGTGTTGGTTAAGTGATGTAAGAATCAAGTCAGCAACAACTGGGATCAACGGACATGAAGGTCTAGCCAAGGATAAAGGAGAGACGAACTTCCTTGGGGAACACATCATGGATAAAGGGGAGCCGATATTCCATGGTCTGTTATTTCTAGACCTCAATCCACCCACGTACAGCCTTACCGACCAAACTAGAAGCGAGCATTTCCAATACTGTACCGAGGAACCAGAAGCATTGCCGGAAAATGCCGAGAAAGAAGGATTGCCGGACAAAGCCGAGACACGCGAGGAGAGGCCGGACAATGCCGAAGACCGAAGCGAGCTGCTGACTAACTCTCATTTTACTCGTGCATTCAGCCCAGGGTTGAAGAAACATTCGACAAGTCTATATAAGGAAGGTTTTCATCCAGGAAAACAGCGTTTGGTTCAGCTACGAATTGGAGCTGGTTTGAGAATACCGCAATCGGACGGAGTGGCTCCATTTAAGGAAAGCGACCCACCAGATCAATGTGACGCCTTCCTGCTGTTTTTCCCTGACCTTACAAAGACGTCATGCTGTTTAGAGACTTCCAAAACAGCAGCACATCCAGAAACGCGCTTGGAAACAACAAGAGAGAAAGTTTCCTTTTCCGACCAAGCTATTTCCTTTTCACCACCAAGGACATCCAGCCTGTTTAATCTCAACCCTCCATCTCTTCCAAGACATCCAAGACGTCCAAAGCCACAGAGAGACCTAGAAGAATCCTTCATTCACGCAGCCAAGCTCAAAGGAGCGCTCCCATTAATGCCCAACGGCTAGGAGGCTTCAATGGCGATATCACCAAGATTAATTCGATTTTATTTGTTTCCTTTTGTATTTCTTGTGACCGTTGGAGGTTCAGAGCCTATATAAGCTCTTTGTTTTCATCTTTTGTATTCACGCTTTGATTAATTAAGAAATTCAGTTTGCTTTTGTTTCAACACTTTGTGTCTTGAATCAAATCTGTTCTTGCGAGTTCTAGGTTGTTTGTGGAATCAAACCACTTAGTATTTCGTGTAGAGCCTTGGATTTTCGCGAGGAATAGCCCTTGAATCCCTGTCTCTAACCCCTCGGTGTTGTGGAATCAACATCAAACCGGTTACCTCACCATCTACATCGCTTCCACCTAGCTTTGGGTCTTTGAATCCGTGAGAGTGGTCTTGGTGGAATCCGAGGTCTACATCATTGGTATCAGAGCTTAAACGCTCATATCTCAGGTTGTTTCAACCCCTTTTACCTTTATTTAGTTTGCTGTGGTTGTTTTGTTTCAATCCCTATCAAGAAAAACCAAACAAAAATCTGTTTCATAGTTTTTCAATTTTTCGTCTGTTGTGTTGTTTCAATTTTATAAAATTCAAAAACATTCATAAAAATATTTCGTCTTCTGTTTTAGCTTCTCAAAACATTTTGAAAACTATTAAAATTGTCCCCCTTATTTTAGAAATTCGTTTGCTATTTTTCGTTCATGGAAACTTGAGACACATAAATTTTGCTAATTTCTCTGTTTTGTGTTTGGCTTGAAGGAACTTTGATTTCTTATTTGATTTCTTTTGCTAGGTATTATCCTCATGGGAGAAGAGACAGCCCCTGTTACACTTGAGGCCCTAATGGCGGCACTCACTCAAACAAATCAGGCCATCCACGCACTTGACACTCGGGTGGGCACTATGCATACCGACATTGGAGCGTTCCGGACACGCCTTGACCGGCTGGATCCGCCAAATCCGAATGTTGCACCTATCGGCCCCATACGCAACGTGCCACCAGCAGCTCATAGAGCCAACTACGAGCCACGCCGTGAAGACGAACCACCAGATGACTTTATGCGAAGAAACTATGCGGACAGGAACCGACCTAGAGAAGATGAAAGAATCCTACCCCCTGAAGTTAAATTAACAGCTCCAACTTTTGTAGGGAAGATTGATCAAGCTGCCTACTTGGAGTGGGAAAAACGAATGGAGCATCTCTTTGAGTACTACGCATACACGGAGCCGTCAATATGTTCTTCTTGTTACAATCTCAAGTTCACCCTCAGAAACTCCTACATGATTTTAAAAAGTACCAGAATTATGTGATAAGGAATAATACTTGTTTGTTACCTTGGCTATCTGTTCCACCTTGGTAGCATGCTTTATCACTTCAACAAGAGTCCAAACAGGCTGACGGTTAACCTTTGACAATATTTCATCACTTCATCCATGTACAAAGCATACAATGGCTCTCTGATGCGGCTCTTTAACATCGTCAAGCAATTGTAAGAGATCCAACTCCATTGAGTACACTTCCTTTGTCTTTTGAATGGTTATAACTCCATTTTTGGGACTATCAACTTATAAATGGCCAAATCCTTGTGATGCGGACATCAATCCGGTAACTGAACTATCTGACGAGGAGCGTGGAGGACTATTTTGAGGAGTTTGAAAAACTAATGAACTCGCTGGAGTTGGAAGAATCCGAGGAGGCTATGATGGCTCAATTCATCGATGGATTACAAGATAGGATTCAAAGAAAAGTTGAGCGTGCCAAGTACAAGAGTTTACATGAACTCCTACACCTATCGGTCCAGATAGAGCAGCAGATTAGCCACAAGAATAACAGCAACAATCGTGCCAGAAATGTTCCACAAACATGGAAGAATGATGTGTCCAAAGTACAAGACAAAGGAAAAGCTGTTGAGATAGATTCCAGGTTCAAATCAAGGGCATCCGAACCACAAAGGAGTTTCCGTGACGAACAAGGTAAGTCTTCTAACCAATATAATCGAACTCGTGACATTACTTGTTTTAAGTGCCAGGGAAGAGGGCATATATCAAGAGACTGCCCAAACCGGAGAGTAATGATCGTCACCAACACGGGAGATTACGAGTCACAAGATGAGGCTGTAGACGAGTCCGAAGAACACGGGGAAGACATCGAATATCCAGACACTGGGGAATCACTCATGATAAGACGGGTTCTCAATGTTCAAGTAGGACCTGAGGAGACCGCACAAAGAGAAAATCTCTTTCATACACGATGCACCATCAATGGCAAGGTTTGCAATTTAATTATAGATGGTGGTTCTTGTACTAACGTGGCCAGCAAGCTTCTTGTTGAGAAATTAGGTCTCGTGAAAACCAAGCATCCACGCCCATACAAGCTTCGGTGGCTCAATGACAAGGCCGAGATGAAGGTCTCCGAACAGGTAACGGTTCCATTTAGCATTGGTAAGTATGTTGATCAAGTTACTTGTGATGTAGTGCCCATGCAAGCCGGACACCTCCTCTTAGGGAGACCCTGGCAATTTGACCGAGAAACTCAACATGATGGACGTACTAACCAATACTCGGTGACACACCAAAACCGTAAGTTCACTCTTGCACCCCTCAGTCCCTCACAAGTTCATGCACTTCACGCAAAAATGGCTAAGGACGGAGAGGTAAGTACATCGAACCTTTACGTAAGCTACGGATCAGTTGGTAAGTCCCTTGGTGCCAAGGGCGCCCTACTACTAATGTTCTACCAAGAATGTCTAAGTACAGATACAGGTGATCTAGAAATTCCTGAGGAAGTCCAACCCTTACTCCAGAGTTACTTGGACGTATTTCCCGAAGAACTACCACCCGGACTACCACCAATTAGAGGCATAGAACATCAAATCGATTTGGTTTCGGGAACAGCTCTGCCGAACAAACCCGCTTATAGGATGAATCCGGAGGAAAGCAAGGAATTGGAGAAACAAATCAATGATTTATTAGACCAAGGTTACATCCGAGAAAGTCTTAGTCCATGTGCTGTGCCCGTTCTGCTCGTACCAAAGAAAGGAGGCACTTGGAGAATGTGTGTAGACTGTCGTGCCGTCAACAACATAACCATCAAGTACCGGCACCCTATCCCACGTCTCGACGACATGTTAGACGAGCTCTGCGGTTCCACACTCTTCTCAAAGGTGGATCTTAAAAGTGGATATCATCAAGTACGTATGCGCGAAGGCGACGAATGGAAAACTGCTTTCAAAACAAAACAGGGGCTATACGAGTGGCTTGTCATGCCCTTTGGTCTCACCAACGCCCCCAGCACCTTCATGCGCTTGATGAACCAGGTTCTTCGTTCTTATATTGGAAAATTTGTAGTAGTTTATTTTGATGACATATTAATCTACAGCAAAAATCTTAAGGATCATTTAGAACACCTAGAACTTGTATTTAAATCACTTCGGAAGGAAAGCTTATACGCTAACCTAAAGAAGTGTGTCTTTTGTACTAACAAACTTGTGTTCTTAGGTTTTGTTATTAGTGAACAAGGAATACAGGTGGATGAAGAGAAGATAAAAGCTATCCGAGATTGGCCCACTCCCACTACCATCGGACATGTTCGGAGTTTCCACGGACTAGCTAGCTTTTATAGACGATTCGTCAAGGATTTTAGCACGGTAGCTGCACCACTCACAGCCGTGATCAAGAAGAATCAGCCATTTAAGTGGGGAGTTGCTCAAGAACAAGCCTTCAATACCTTGAAGGAGAAGCTAACACAAGCACCGGTTCTTTCTTTACCTAACTTTGACCTTATCTTCGAGATTGAATGTGATGCTTCAGGTCTAGGAATTGGAGCCGTGCTACACCAGAACAAGAAGCCCGTGGCATTCTTCAGTGAGAAACTCAACGGAGCTGCACTCAACTACCCGACATATGACAAAGAGTTGTACGCCCTAGTCCGAGCCTTACAAACCTGGCAGCACTACCTACTGTCCAAGGAGTTCATCATCCACACCGATCATGAGACTCTCAAGCATCTCCGAGGACAAACAACACTCAAGAGGCGACGTGCAAGATGGCTGGAGTTCATAGAAACGTTTCCTTACGTCATTAAGTACAAGAAGGGCGCGGAAAATGTGGTAGCTGATGCCTTATCACGACGATACATACTAATCACCACGCTAGAAGCCAAGATCATGGGGTTTGAGCATCTCAAGGATCACTATGCCACGGATCCTGATTTTTCCGAGGCTTATGAAGCCTGTGGTAAGGGTGAATTCCATTCCTACTATTTGCATGATGGATTTCTTTTCAGGGATAAAAGACTATGCATACCAAGAGGATCAATGCGTGACTTGTTGCTCAAGGAAGCTCACAGAGGTGGTCTTATGGGTCATTTTGGCGTTGACAAGACATTGGCTGTAGTGACGGATCATTTCTATTGGCCTCATATCAAGAAGGACGTCGAGAAGACTTGTGCCAAATGTGTGACTTGCCACAAAGCCAAATCCAGGTCCCATCCTCACGGATTATACTTACCTTTGCCTATCCCTAACGCCCCTTGGGAAGATATTTCCATGGATTTTGTCTTAGGGTTACCACAGGTTCAGCACAAGGATTCAATCTTCGTGGTGGTTGATAGATTCTCGAAGATGGCACATTTCATACCGTGGAACAAGACCAATGATGCCTCCCAAATCGCCGATCTGTTCTTCAAAGAAGTGGTAAAATTACATGGTGTCCCTAGAACTATTGTCTCTGACCGTGATGTCAAATTTTTAGGACACTTTTGGAGAACCTTGTGGAGAAAGATGGGGACAAAGCTCTTGTTCTCAACTACTTGTCATCCACAAACGGATGGACAAACGGAAGTGGTAAACCGAACCCTTTCCACTTTACTTAGAGCCACACTCGGAAAGAACTTAAAAACATGGGTTCATTGTCTACCATTTATTGAGTTCGCCTATAATCATGCCAGGCACTCTACTACTAATCTATCTCCCTTTGAGATTGTCTATGGTTTCAGGCCCTTAACACCGATTGATTTAACTCCTATACCACACACCGAACAAATCAATGTCGATGGCAAGAACCGAGGCGAATACATCAAGAAACTACATGAACAAGCACGAGATAAGATTCTCAAGAAGAATGAGAAGATCAAAGCGCAAAGGGACAAAGGACGCAAGCGAGTCATCTTTGAGCCCGGAGAGTGGGTATGGATTCACATGCGACCGGAGAGGTTTCCTCGGAAGAGAAGTTCCAAACTAGCACCTCGAGGCGATGGACCGTTCAAAGTACTTGAGAAAATCAACGACAACGCCTACAAGCTGGAGCTTCCAGGTGAGTTCAACATTTCACATAGCTTTAATGTTGCTGACCTTTCACCTTATGTATCAGATGAACAAGTTTTGAGGACAAAACCTTCTCAAGAGGGAGAGTATGATGCGGACATCAATCCGGTAACTGAACTATCTGACGAGGACACACGTGAGGAGCATACTGAAGTGACAAATATTCAAGAGAAGACTCAAGAAGGTCCAATAACCCGAGCAAAAGCCAAGGAGTTGAATATAGGATCACACAACAAGCAAGTAGCGGACCAAGTGCATCAAGTGGAGGACGACCATGTCATCAAGATTCCAGAAGTAGCTGGACCTATCACAAGAGCTAGGAGGGATAAACTAAGAGAAGAATTCAACGTATCCATACAAGCTCTACTCGACACAGCTGAAGATGTCCCGGACAACGGACCAACCATAGACCTAGCTGCGATGACTTCTCGTCCAAGTCAGGTACGATTTGTGTTTAATTATTTCTGTTTCCTTGCAGGTGATATGGCCTCGGCCTAGTGGCTCTAGTAAGCCCACAATGAGTCTAGTTCGAGTCCCAGTAGAGTCTTTTATTTTATTTCTTTTTATTTTGTGTCTGTAGCTACACTTTCCATATAAGGAAACATCATGTTGTTTCCATTGAGAGTGTGTGCCGTTTTCTTTTATTTTCGTACAAGTCCTGTTGTTTTTGCTTTGAGTCGCAACCCTAGAGGTTGTAGCCGTAAGGATCAAACTATAAGATCCCCGGCCGTGTATCTTTTTATTTACCCTACATCAATAAAGAACCGAATTTCTTCTAGCTTGAAAGTTGCTGAAACTTTTGTCTCAGATCTTGTCTTTGTGTGTGATTCACAAAGCCACGATTCTTAAGCTGTATCAAGGAGCCTTTCACACTCCCTGTGGTGCTTATCGATCCACCATCACGACCCCATTCATCAGGTTTCACAAGAGGAGCTTCGAGCTGCTTGTCTAGCCTTCCACACCGGTTTTGTGAGTTGTAGCGGAGGAGGAGCTTCGAGCTAACTTCGTTTCCACTTCAGATCCGGCTCAAGACTAGTTCATTTCGAGTCTTATATCACCTTGTCAATCAAAGCATAGCTTCTTCATATTTACATTCATACGTGTTGGTTTAGTCTCAATATGTTCTTCTTGTTACAATCTCAAGTTCACCCTCAGAAACTCCTATAGGATTGTAAAAAGTACCTGAATTATGAGATAAGGAATAATGCTTGTTTCTTACCATGGCTATCTACTCCACCTTGGTAGCATGCTTTATCACTTCAACAAGAGTCCTAACAGGCTGACGGGGGACAACCTTTGACAATATTTCATCACTTCATCCATGTACAAAGCGTACAATGGCTCTTTAATGCGCCTCTTTAACAGCGTTATGCAATTGTAAGAGATCCTAACCCATTGAGTGTACTTCAACAGTTCTATTAACTCTCATTTGTCTGTTAAATGGTTATAACTCCGGTTTTGGGACTATCAACTTGTAAATGGCCAAATACTTGTCAATCAAAGCATTGCTTCTTCATATTCACATCCATAAACGTTTAGCCCAATATGTTCTTCTTGTAACAATCTCAACTTCACCCTCAGAAACTCCTATAGGATTGTAAAAAGTACCTGAATTATGAGATAAGGAATAATGCTTGTTTCTTACCATGGCTATCTACTCCACCTTGGTAGCATGCTTTATCACTTCAACAAGAGTCCTAACAGGCTGACACTTCTCCTTTGAAAATATTTCATCACTTCATCCATGTACAAAGCATACAATGGTTCTCTGATGCGGCTCTTTAACATCGTCAAGCAATTGTAAGAGATCTAACTCCATTGAGTACAATTCAACAGTTCTATTCACTCTCCTTTGTCTTTTGAATGGTTATAACTCCGTTTTTGGGACTATCAACTTGCAAATGGTGAAATCCTTATCAATCAAAGCATTGCTTCTTCATATTCAGATCCATAGGTGTTGGTTTAGCCCAAATATGTTCTTCTCTCTACAACCCTAACTTCAGCTTCAGAAACTCCTAAGGGAATCTAGGAAGTACTAGAATTATGGAATATAGAATAATGCTTGTTTCTTACCTTGGCTATCTGCTCGACCTTGGTAGCATGCTTTATCACTTCATCCATGTACAAAGCGTACGATGGCTCTCTAATGCGGCTCTTTAACATCGTCATGCAATTTTAAGAGATCCAAATCCATTGAGTGTACTTCTTCATTTCTATTCACTCTCCTTTGTCTTCTGAATGGTTATAACTCCATTTTTAGGACTATCAGCTTGTAAATGGCCAAATCCTTGCCAATCAAAGCATTGCTTCTTCATATTCACATCCATACGTGTTGGTTAAGCCTCAATATGTTCTTCTTGTTACAATCTCAACTTCACCCTCAGAAACTCCTATAGGATTCTAAGAAGTACAAGAATTGTGGGATAAAGAATAATGTTTGTTTCTTACCTTGGCTATCTCCTCCACCTTGGTAGCATGCATTATCACTTCAACAAGAGTCCTCTTAGGCCAACGCTCAGCCTTTGACAATATTTCATCACTTCATCGATGTACAAAGCCTACAATGGCTCTCTGATGCGACTTTTTAACATCTTCAAATAATTCTAAGAGATCTAATTCCATTGAGTACACTTCAACATTTCTATTCACTCTCCTTAGTCTGTTGAATGGTTATAACTCCGTTTTTGGGACTATCAACTTGTAAATGGCCAAATACTTGTCAATCAATGCATTTCTTCTTCATATTCACATACATAGGTGTTGGTTTAGCCTCAATATGTTTTTCTTTCTACAACCCAAACTTCACCCTCAGAAACTCCTATGAGATTTTAAGAAGTACCAGAATTGCGGGATAAGTAATAATGCTTGTTTCTTACCTTGGCTATATCCTCCACCTTGGTAGCATGCTTTATCACTTCAACAGGAGTCCTAACAGGCTGACACTTCTTATTTGAAAATATTTCATCACTTCATCCATGTACAAAGCATACAATGGTTCTCAGATGTGGCTCTTTAACATCGTCAAGAAATTGTAAGAGATCTAACTCCATTGAGTACAATTCAACAGTTCTATTCACTTTCCTTTGTCTTTTGAATGGTTATAACTCCGTTTTTGGGACTATCAACTTGTAAATGGTCAAATCCTTGTCAATCAAAGCATTGCTTCTTCATATTCACATCCGTAGGTGTTGGTTTAGCCCAAATATGTTCTTCTCTCTACAACCCTAACTTCAGCCTCAGAAACTCCTTTGGGATTCTCGGAAGTACCTGAATTATGAAATATAGAATAATGCTTGTTTCTTACCTTGGCTATCTCCTCCACCTTGGTAGCATGCTTTATCACTTCAACAAGAGTCCTAACAGGCTGACGGGGGTCAACCTTTGACAATATTTCATCACTTCATCCATGTACAAAGCCTACAATGGCTCTTTAATGTGCCTCTTTAACATCATCATGCAATTGTAAGAGATCCTAATCCATTGATTGTACTTCAACAGTTCTATGCACTCTCTTTTGTCTGTTGAATGGTTATAACTCCGTTTAGGGGACTATCAACTTGTAAATGGCCAAATACTTGTCAATCAAAGCATTGCTTCTTCATATTCACATCTATAGGTGTTGGTTTAGCCCAATATGTTCTCCTTGTTAAAATCTCAACTTCACCCTCAGAAGCTCCTATGGGATTCTAAGAAGTACCAGAATTGTGGGATAAGGAATAATGCTTGTTTCTTACCTTGGCTATCTCCTCCACCTTGGTAGCAAGCATTATCACTTCAACAAGAGTCCTCTTAGGCCGACGCTCAGCCTTTGACAATATTTCATCACTTCATCGATGTACCAAGCTTACAAAGGCTCTCTAATAGATCTTTTCAACATCTTCAAACAATTCTAAGAGATCTAACTCCATTGAGTACACTTCAACAGTTCTATTCACTCTCCTTAGTCTTTTGAATGGTTATAACTCTGTTTTTGGGCCTATCAGCTTGTAAATGGTCAAATACTTGTTAATAAAAGCATTGCTTCTTCATATTCACATCCATAGGTGTTGGTTTAGCTTGAATATGTTCTTCTTTCTACAACACTAACTTCACCCACAGAAACTCCTACGGGATTCTTAGAAGTACCAGAATTATTGGTTATGGAATAATGTTTGTTTCTTACCTTGGCTATCTGCTCCACATTGCTAGCATGCTTTATCACTTCAACAAAAGTCTTAACAGGCTGACGCTTAGCCTTTGACAATATTTCATCACTTCATCCATGTACAAAGCCTACAATGGCTCTCAGATGCGGCTCTTTAACATCGTCAAGCAATTGTAAGAGATCCAACTCCATTGAGTACAATTCAACAGTTCTATTCATTCTCCTTTGTCTTTTGATTGGTTATAACTCCTTTTTTGGGACTATGAACTTGTAAATGGCCATATCCTTGTCAATCAAAGCATTGCTTCTTCATATTCACATCCACAGGTGGTTGTTTAGGCTCAAAATGTTCTTCTTGCTACAAGCTCAACTTCACCCTCAGAAAGTCCTATTGGATTCTAAGAAGTAACAGAATTGTGGGATAAGGAATAATACTTGTTTCTTACCTTGGCTATATCCTCCACCTTGGAAGCATTCTTTATCACTTCAAGAAGAGTCCTAACAGGCTGACACTTAGCCATTGAAAATATTTCATCACTTCATCCATGTACAAAGCCTACAATGGTTCTCTGCTGCGGCTCTTTAACATCGTCAAGCAATTGTAAGAGATACAACTCCATTGAGTACACTTCAACAGTTATATTCACTCTCCTTTGTCTTTTGAATGGTTATAACTCCATTTTTGGGATTATCAACCTGTAAATGACCAAATCCTTGTCAATCAAAGCATTGCTTCTTCATATTCACATCCACATTTGTTAGTTTAGCCTCAATATGTTCTTCTCTCTACAACACTAACTTCACCCTCAGAAACTCCTATCGGATTCTAAAAAGTACCAAAATTATGGAATATGGAATAATGCTTGTTTCTTACCTTGGCTATCTGCTCCACCATGGTAGCATGCTTTATCACTTCAACAAGAGTCCTAACAGGCTGACAGGGGTCAACCTTTGACAATAATTCATCACTTCATCCATGTACAAAGCGTACAATGGCTCTCTGATGCGGCTCTTTATCATCGTCAAGCAATTGTAAGAGATCTAACTCCATTGAGTACACTTCAACAGTTCTATTCACTCTCCTTTGTCTTTTGAATAGGTATAGTTTTTGGGACTATTATCTTGTAAATGGCCAAATCCTTGTCAATCAAAGCATTGCTTCTTCATATTCACATTCATAGGTTTTGGTTTAGCCTCAATATGTTCTTCTTGTTACAATCTCAACTTCACCCTCAAAAACACCTATAGGATTCTAAGAAGTACATGCATTGTGGGATAAGGAATAATGCTTGTTTCTTACCTTGGCTATATCCTCCACCTTGGTAGCATGCTTTATCACTTCAACAAGAGACCTAACAGGCTGACGGGGGTAAACCTTTCACAATATTTCATCACTTCATCCATGTACAAAGCCTGCAATGGCTCTTTGATGCTGCTCTTTAACATCGTCAAGCAATTGTAAGAGATCCAACTCCATTGAGCACACTTCAACAGTTATATTCACTCTCCTTTGTCTTTTGAATGGTTATAACTTTGTTTTTGGGACTATCAACATGTAAATGGCCAAATCCTTGTCAATCAAAGCATTGCTTCTTCATATTCACATCCACATTTGTTGGTTTAGCCTCAATATGTTCTTCTCTCTTCAACCCTAACTTCACCCTCAGAAACTCTTATGGGATTCTAAAAAGTACCAGAATTATCGAATATGGAATAATGCTTGTTTCTTACCTTGGTTATCTGCTCCACCTTGGTAGCATTCTTTATCACTTCAACAAGAGTCCTAACAGGCTGACGGGGGTCAACCTTTGACAATATTTCATCACTTCATCCATGTACAAAGCCTATAATGGCTCTCTGATGCAGCTCTTTAACATCGTCAAGCAATTGTAAGAGATCCAACTTCATTGAGTACACTTCAACACTTATATTCACTCTCCTTTGTCTTTTGAATGGTTATAACTCCGTTTTTGGGACTATCAACTTGTAAATGGCCAAATCCTTGTCAATCAAAGCATTGCTTCTTCATATTTACATCCACAAGTGTTGGTTCTTGCTACAAGCTCAACTTCACCTTCAGAAACTCCTATAGGATTCTAAGAAGTACCAGAATTGTGGGATAAGGAATAATGCTTGTTTCTTACCTTGGCTATATCCTCCACCTTGGTAGCATGCTTTATCACTTCAACAAGAGTCCTAACAGGCTGACGCTCAACCTTTGATAATATTTCATCACTTCATCCATGTACAAAGCCTACAATGGCTCTCTGATGCGGCTCTTTATCATCGTCAAGCAATTGTAAGAGAAACAACTCCATTGAGTACACTTCAACAGTTCTATTCACTCTCCTTTGTCTTTTGAATGGGTATAGTTTTTGGGACTATTATCTTGTAAATGGCCAAATCCTTGTCAATCAAAGCATTGCTTCTTTATATTCACATTCATAGGTGTTGGTTTAGCCTCAATATGTTTTTCTTGTTACAATCTCAACTTCACCCTCAAAAACTCCTATAGGATTCTAAGAAGTACAAGAATTGTAGGATAAGGAATAATGCTTCTTTCTTACCTTGGCTATATCCTCCACCTTGGTAGCATGCTTTATAACTTCAACAAGAGTCCTAACAGGCTGACGCTCAAGCTTTGACAATATTTCATCGCCTACAATGGCTCTCTGATGCGGCTCTTTAACATCGTCAAGCAATTGTAAGAGACCCAACTCCATTGAGTACACTTTAACATTTATATTCACTCTCCTTTGTCTTTTGAATGGTTATAACTCCGTTTTTGGGACTATCAACTAGTAAATGGCCACATCCTTGTCAATCAAAGCATTGCTTCTTTATATTCACATTCATATGTGTTGGTTTAGCCTCAATATGTTCTTCTTGTTACAATCTCAACTTCACCCTCAAAAACTCCAATAGGATTCTAAGAAGTACAAGAATTGTAGGATAAGGAATAATGCTTCTTTCTTACCTTGGCTATATCCTCCACCTTGGTAGCATGCTTTATAACTTCAACAAGAGTCCTAACAGGCTGACGCTCAAGCTTTGACAATATTTCATCTCCTAAAATGGCTCTCTGATGCGACTCTTTAACATCGTCAAGCAATTTTAAGAGACCCAACTCTATTGAGTACACTTTAACACTTATATTCACTCTCCTTTGTCTTTTGAATGGTTATAACTCCGTTTTTGGGACTATCAACTTGTAAATGGCCACATCCTTGTTAATCAAAGCATTGCTTCTTCATATTTACATCCACAAGTGTTGGTCTAGCCTCAATATGTTCTTCTTGTTACAAGCTCAACTTCACCCTCAGAAACTCCTATAGGATTCTAAGAAGTACCAGAATTATAGGATAAGGAATAATGCTTGTTTCTTACCTTCGCTATATCCTCCACCTTGGTAGCATGCTTTATCACTTCAACAAGAGTCCTAACAGGGTAACGCTCAACCTTTGACAATATTTCATCACTTCATCAATGTACAAAGCCTACAATGGTTCTCTGATGCGCCTCTTTAACATCGTCAAGCAATTGTAAGAGATCCAACTCCATTGAGCACACTTCAACAGTAATATTCACTCTCCTTTGTGTTTTGAATGGTTATAACTCCGTTTTTGGGACTATAAACTCTAAATAGCCAAATCCTTGTCAATCAAAGCATGGCTTCTTCATATTCACATCCACATGTGTTGGTTTAGCCTCAATATGTTCTTCTCTCTACAACCCTAACTTCACCCTCAGAAACTCCTATGGGATTCTAAAAAGTACCAGAATTCTGGAATATGGAATAATGCTTGTTTCTTACCTTGGCTATCTGCTCCACCTTGGTAGCATGCTTTATCACTTCAACAAGAGTCCTAACAGGCTGATGGGGGTCAACCTTTGACAATATTTCATCACTTCATCCATGTACAAAGCCTACAATGGCTCTCTGATGCGGCTCTTTAACATCGTCAAGCAATTGTAAGAGATCCAATTTCATTGAGTACACTTCAACACTTATATTCACTCTCCTTTGTCTTTTGAATGGTTTTAACTCCGTTTTTGGGACTATCAACTTGTAAATGGCCAAATCCTTGTCAATCAAAGCATTGCTTCTTCATATTTACATCCACAAGTGTTGGTCTAGCCTCAATATGTTCTTCTTGCTACAAGCTCAACTTCACCTTCGGAAACTCCTATAGGATTCTAAGAAGTACCAGAATTGTGGGATAAGGAATAATGCTTGTTTCTTACCTTGGCTATATCCTCCACCTTGGTAGCATGCTTTATCACTTCAACAAGAGTCCTATCAGGCTGACGCTCAACCTTTGATAATATTTCATCACTTCATCCATGTACAAAGCCTACAATGGCTTTCTGATGCGCCTCTTTAACATCGTCAAGCAATTGTACGAGATCCAACTCCATTGAGTACACTTCAACAGTTCTATTCACTCTCCTTTGTCTTTTGAATGGTTATAGTTTTTGGGACTATTATCTTGTAAATGGCCAAATCCTTGTCAATCAAAGCATTGCTTCTTTATATTCACATTCATAGGTGTTGGTTTAGCCTCAATATGTTCTTCTTGTTACAATCTCAACTTTACCCTCAAAAACTCCTATAGGATTCTAAGAAGTACAAGAATTGTAGGATAAGGAATAATGCTTCTTTCTTACCTTGGCTATATCCTCCACCTTGGTAGCATGCTTTATAACTTCAACAAGAGGCCTAACAGGCTGACGCTCAAGCTTTGACAATATTTCATCTCCTACAATGGCTCTCTGATTCGGCACTTTAACATCGTCAAGCAATTGTAAGAGACCCAACTCTATTGAGTACACTTTAACACTTATATTCACTCTCCTTTGTCTTTTGAATGGTTATAACTCCGTTTTTGGGACTATCAACTTGTAAATGGCCACATCCTTGTTAATCAAAGCATTGCTTCTTCATATTTACATCCACAAGTGTTGGTCTAGCCTCAATATGTTCTTCTTGTTACAAGCTCAACTTCACCCTCAGAAACTCCTATAGGATTCTAAGAAGTACCAGAATTATAGGATAAGGAATAATGCTTGTTTCTTACCTTCGCTATATCCTCCACCTTGGTAGCATGCTTTATCACTTCAACAAGAGTCCTAACAGGGTAACGCTCAACCTTTGACAATATTTCATCACTTCATCAATGTACAAAGCCTACAATGGTTCTCTGATGCGCCTCTTTAACATCGTCAAGCAATTGTAAGAGATCCAACTCCATTGAGCACACTTCAACAGTAATATTCACTCTCCTTTGTCTTTTGAATGGTTATAACTCCGTTTTTGGGACTATAAACTCTAAATGGCCAAATCCTTGTCAATCAAAGCATTGCTTCTTCATATTCACATCCACATGTGTTGGTTTAGCCTCAATATGTTCTTCTCTCTACAACCCTAACTTCACCCTCAGAAACTCCTATGGGATTCTAAAAAGTACCAGAATTCTGGAATATGGAATAATGCTTGTTTCTTACCTTGGCTATCTGCTCCACCTTGGTAGCATGCTTTATCACTTCAACAAGAGTCCTAACAGGCTGATGGGGGTCAACCTTTGACAATATTTCATCACTTCATCCATGTACAAAGCCTACAATGGCTCTCTGTTGCGGCTCTTTAACATCGTCAAGCAATTGTAAGAGATCCAACTTCATTGAGTACACTTCAACACTTATATTCACTCTCCTTTGTCTTTTGAATGGTTTTAACTCCGTTTTTGGGACTATCAACTTGTAAATGGCCAAATCCTTGTCAATCAAAGCATTGCTTCTTCATATTTACATCCACAAGTGTTGGTCTAGCCTCAATATGTTCTTCTTGCTACAAGCTCAACTTCACCTTCGGAAACTCCTATAGGATTCTAAGAAGTACCAGAATTGTAGGATAAGGAATAATGCTTGTTTCTTACCTTGGCTATATCCTCCACCTTGGTAGCATGCTTTATCACTTCAACAAGAGTCCTATCAGGCTGACGCTCAACCTTTGATAATATTTCATCACTTCATCCATGTACAAAGCCTACAATGGCTCTCTGATGCGCCTCTTTAACATCGTCAAGCAATTGTACGAGATCCAACTCCATTGAGTACACTTCAACAGTTCTATTCACTCTCCTTTGACTTTTGAATGGTTATAGTTTTTGGGACTATTATCTTGTAAATGGCCAAATCCTTGTCAATCAAAGCATTGCTTCTTTATATTCACATTCATAGGTGTTGGTTTAGCCTCAATATGTTCTTCTTGTTACAATCTCAACTTCACCCTCAAAAACTCCTATAGGATTCTAAGAAGTACAAGAATTGTAGGATAAGGAATAATGCTTCTTTCTTACCTTGGCTATATCCTCCACCTTGGTAGCATGCTTTATAACTTCAACAAGAGGCCTAACAGGCTGACGCTCAAGCTTTGACAATATTTCATCTCCTACAATGGCTCTCTGATTCGGCACTTTAACATCGTCAAGCAATTGTAAGAGACCCAACTCTATTGAGTACACTTTAACACTTATATTCACTCTCCTTTGTCTTTTGAATGGTTATAACTCCGTTTTTGGGACTATCAACTTGTAAATGGCCACATCCTTGTTAATCAAAGCATTGCTTCTTCATATTTACATCCACAAGTGTTGGTCTAGCCTCAATATGTTCTTCTTGTTACAAGCTCAACTTCACCCTCAGAAACTCCTATAGGATTCTAAGAAGTACCAGAATTATAGGATAAGGAATAATGCTTGTTTCTTACCTTCGCTATATCCTCCACCTTGGTAGCATGCTTTATCACTTCAACAAGAGTCCTAACAGGGTAACGCTCAACCTTTGACAATATTTCATCACTTCATCAATGTACAAAGCCTACAATGGTTCTCTGATGCGCCTCTTTAACATCGTCAAGCAATTGTAAGAGATCCAACTCCATTGAGCACACTTCAACAGTAATATTCACTCTCCTTTGTCTTTTGAATGGTTATAACTCCGTTTTTGGGACTATAAACTCTAAATGGCCAAATCCTTGTCAATCAAAGCATTGCTTCTTCATATTCACATCCACATGTGTTGGTTTAGCCTCAATATGTTCTTCTCTCTACAACCCTAACTTCACCCTCAGAAACTCCTATGGGATTCTAAAAAGTACCAGAATTCTGGAATATGGAATAATGCTTGTTTCTTACCTTGGCTATCTGCTCCACCTTGGTAGCATGCTTTATCACTTCAACAAGAGTCCTAACAGGCTGATGGGGGTCAACCTTTGACAATATTTCATCACTTCATCCATGTACAAAGCCTACAATGGCTCTCTGTTGCGGCTCTTTAACATCGTCAAGCAATTGTAAGAGATCCAACTTCATTGAGTACACTTCAACACTTATATTCACTCTCCTTTGTCTTTTGAATGGTTTTAACTCCGTTTTTGGGACTATCAACTTGTAAATGGCCAAATCCTTGTCAATCAAAGCATTGCTTCTTCATATTTACATCCACAAGTGTTGGTCTAGCCTCAATATGTTCTTCTTGCTACAAGCTCAACTTCACCTTCGGAAACTCCTATAGGATTCTAAGAAGTACCAGAATTGTAGGATAAGGAATAATGCTTGTTTCTTACCTTGGCTATATCCTCCACCTTGGTAGCATGCTTTATCACTTCAACAAGAGTCCTATCAGGCTGACGCTCAACCTTTGATAATATTTCATCACTTCATCCATGTACAAAGCCTACAATGGCTCTCTGATGCGCCTCTTTAACATCGTCAAGCAATTGTACGAGATCCAACTCCATTGAGTACACTTCAACAGTTCTATTCACTCTCCTTTGACTTTTGAATGGTTATAGTTTTTGGGACTATTATCTTGTAAATGGCCAAATCCTTGTCAATCAAAGCATTGCTTCTTTATATTCACATTCATAGGTGTTGGTTTAGCCTCAATATGTTCTTCTTGTTACAATCTCAACTTCACCCTCAAAAACTCCTATAGGATTCTAAGAAGTACAAGAATTGTAGGATAAGGAATAATGCTTCTTTCTTACCTTGGCTATATCCTCCACCTTGGTAGCATGCTTTATAACTTCAACAAGAGTCCTAACAGGCTGACGCTCAAGCTTTGACAATATTTCATCGCCTACAATGGCTCTCTGATGCGGCTCTTTAATATCGTCAAGCAATTGTAAGAGACCCAACTCCATTGAGTACACTTTAACACTTATATTCACTCTCCTTTGTCTTTTGAATGGTTATAACTCCGTTTTTGGGACTATCAACTTGTAAATGGCCACATCCTTGTTAATCAAAGCATTGCTTCTTCATATTTACATCCACAAGTGTTGGTCTAGCCTCAATATGTTCTTCTTGTTACAAGCTCAACTTCTCCCTCAGAAACTCCTATAGGATTCTAAGAAGTACCAGAATTATAGGATAAGGAACAATGCTTGTTTCTTACCTTAGCTATATCCTCCACCTTGGTAGCATACTTTTATCACTTCAACAAGAGTCCTAACAGGGTAACGCTCAACCTTTGACAATATTTCATCACTTCATCGATGTACAAAGCCTACAATGGTTCTCTGATGCGCCTCTTTAACATCGTCAAGCAATTGTAAGAGATCCAACTCCATTGAGCACACTTCAACAGTAATATTCACTCTCCTTTGTCTTTTGAATGGTTATAACTCCGTTTTTGGGACTATAAACTCTAAATGGCCAAATCCTTGTCAATCAAAGCATTGCTTCTTCATATTCACATCCACAAGTGTTGGTTTAGCCTCAATATGTTCTTCTCTCTACAACCCTAACTTCACCCTCAGAAACTCCTATGGGATTCTAAAAAGTACCAGAATTCTGGAATATGGAATAATGCTTGTTTCTTACCTTGGCTATCTTCTCCACCTTGGTAGCATGCTTTATCACTTCAACAAGAGTCCTAACAGGCTGACGGGGGTCAACCTTTGACAATATTTCATCACTTCATCCATGTACAAAGCCTACAATGGCTCTTTAATGTGCCTCTTTAACATCATCATGCAATTGTAAGAGATCCTAATCCATTGACTGTACTTCAACAGTTCTATGCACTCTCCTTTGTCTGTTGAATGGTTATAACTCCGTTTTGGGGACTATCAACTTGTAAATGGCCAAATACTTGTCAATCAAAGCATTGCTTCTTCATATTCACATCTATAGGTGTTGGTTTAGCCCAATATGTTCTCCTTGTTAAAATCTCAACTTCACCCTCAGAAGCTCCTATGGGATTCTAAGAAGTACCAGAATTGTGGGATAAGGAATAATGCTTGTTTCTTACCTTGGCTATATCCTCCACCTTGGTAGCATGCTTTATCACTTTAATAAGAGTCCTCTTAGGCCGACGCTCAACCTTTGACAATATTTCATCACTTCATCGATGTACAAAGCCTACAATGGCTCTCTGATGCTGCTTTTTAACATCGTCAAACAATTCTAAGAGATCTAACACCATTGAGTACACTTCAACAGTTCTATTCACTCTCCTTAGTCTTTTGCATGGTTATAACTCCGTTTTTGGGACTATCAGCTTGTAAATGGTCAAATCCTTGTCAATCAAAGCATTGCTTCTTCATATTCACATCCATAGGTGTTGGTTTAGCCTCAATATGTTCTTCTGTCTACAACACTAACTTCACCCTCAGAAACTCCTATGGGATTCTAAGAAGTACCAGAATTATTGGTTATGAAATAATGCTTGTTTCTTACCTTGGCTATCTGCTCCACCTTGCTAGCATGCTTTATCACTTCAACAAGAGTCCTAACAGGCTGACGCTCAGCCTTTGACAATATTACAACACTTCATCCATGTACAAAGCCTGCAATGGCTCTCTGATGCGGCTCTTTATCATCGTCAAGCAATTGTAAGAGATCCAACTCCATTGAGTACACTTCAACAGTTCTATTCACTCTCCTTTGTCTTTTGAATGGGTATAGTTTTTGGGACTATTATCTTGTAAATGGCCAAATCCTTGTCAATCAAAGCATTGCTTCTTCATATTCACATTCATAGGTTTTGGTTTAGCCTCAATATGTTCTTCTTTTTAAAATCTCAACTTCACCCTCAAAAACACCTATAGGATTCTAAGAAGTACATGCATTGTGGGATAAGGAATAATGCTTGTTTCTTACCTTGCCTATATCCTCCACCTTGGTAGCATGCTTAATCATTTCAACAAGAGACCTAACAGGCTGACGGGGGTAAACCTTTGACAATATTTCATCACTTCTTCCCTGTACAAAGCCTGCAATGGCTCTTTGATGCTACTCTTTAACATCGTCAAGCAATTGTAAGAGATCCAACTCCATTGAGCACACTTCAACAGTTATATTCACTCTCCTTTGTCTTTTGAATGGTTATAACTCTGTTTTTGGGACTATCAACATGTAAATGGCCAAATCCTTGTCAATCAAAGCATTGCTTCTTCATATTCACATCCACATTTGTTGGTTTAGCCTCAATATGTTCTTCTCTCTACAACCCTAACTTCACCCTCAGAAACTCCTATGGGATTCTAAAAAGTACCAGAATTCTGGAATATGGAATAATGCTTGTTTCTTACCTTGGCTATCTTCTCCACCTTGGTAGCATGCTTTATCACTTCAACAAGAGTCCTAACAGGCTGACGGGGGTCAACCTTTGACAATATTTCATCACTTCATCCATGTACAAAGCCTACAATGGCTCTTTAATGTGCCTCTTTAACATCATCATGCAATTGTAAGAGATCCTAATCCATTGACTGTACTTCAACAGTTCTATGCACTCTCCTTTGTCTGTTGAATGGTTATAACTCCGTTTTGGGGACTATCAACTTGTAAATGGCCAAATACTTGTCAATCAAAGCATTGCTTCTTCATATTCACATCTATAGGTGTTGGTTTAGCCCAATATGTTCTCCTTGTTAAAATCTCAACTTCACCCTCAGAAGCTCCTATGGGATTCTAAGAAGTACCAGAATTGTGGGATAAGGAATAATGCTTGTTTCTTACCTTGGCTATATCCTCCACCTTGGTAGCATGCTTTATCACTTTAACAAGAGTCCTCTTAGGCCGACGCTCAACCTTTGACAATATTTCATCACTTCATCGATGTACAAAGCCTACAATGGCTCTCTGATGCTGCTTTTTAACATCGTCAAACAATTCTAAGAGATCTAACACCATTGAGTACACTTCAACAGTTCTATTCACTCTCCTTAGTCTTTTGCATGGTTATAACTCCGTTTTTGGGACTATCAGCTTGTAAATGGTCAAATCCTTGTCAATCAAAGCATTGCTTCTTCATATTCACATCCATAGGTGTTGGTTTAGCCTCAATATGTTCTTCTGTCTACAACTCTAACTTCACCCTCAGAAACTCCTATGGGATTCTAAGAAGTACCAGAATTATTGGTTATGAAATAATGCTTGTTTCTTACCTTGGCTATCTGCTCCACCTTGCTAGCATGCTTTATCACTTCAACAAGAGTCCTAACAGGCTGACGCTCAGCCTTTGACAATATTACAACACTTCATCCATGTACAAAGCCTGCAATGGCTCTCTGATGCGGCTCTTTATCATCGTCAAGCAATTGTAAGAGATCCAACTCCATTGAGTACACTTCAACAGTTCTATTCACTCTCCTTTGTCTTTTGAATGGGTATAGTTTTTGGGACTATTATCTTGTAAATGGCCAAATCCTTGTCAATCAAAGCATTGCTTCTTCATATTCACATTCATAGGTTTTGGTTTAGCCTCAATATGTTCTTCTTTTTACAATCTCAACTTCACCCTCAAAAACACCTATAGGATTCTAAGAAGTACATGCATTGTGGGATAAGGAATAATGCTTGTTTCTTACCTTGCCTATATCCTCCACCTTGGTAGCATGCTTTATCACTTCAACAAGAGACCTAACAGGCTGACGGGGGTAAACCTTTGATAATATTTCATCACTTCTTCCCTGTACAAAGCCTGCAATGGCTCTTTGATGCTACTCTTTAACATCGTCAAGCAATTGTAAGAGATCCAACTCCATTGAGCACACTTCAACAGTTATATTCACTCTCCTTTGTCTTTTGAATGGTTATAACTCTATTTTTGGGACTATCAACATGTAAATGGCCAAATCCTTGTCAATCAAAGCATTGCTTCTTCATATTCACATCCACATTTGTTGGTTTAGCCTCAATATGTTCTTCTCTCTTCAACCCTAACTTCACCCTCAGAAACTCTTATGGGATTCTAAAAAGTACCAGAATATCGAATATGGAATAATGCTTGTTTCTTACCTTGGCTATCTGCTCCACCTTGGTAGCATTCTTTATCACTTCAACAAGAGTCCTAACAGGCTGACGGGGGTCAACCTTTGACAATATTTAATCACTTCAACCATGTACAAAGCCTACAATGGCTCTCTGATGCGGCTCTTTAACATCGTCAAGCAATTGTAAGAGATCCAACTTCATTGAGTACACTTCAACACTAATATTCACTCTCCTTTGTCTTTTGAATGGTTATAACTCCGTTTTTAGGACTATCAACTTGTAAATGGCCACATCCTTGTTAATCAAAGCATTGCTTCTTCATATTTACATCCACAAGTGTGGGTCTAGCCTCAATATGTTCTTCTTGCTACAAGCTCAACTTCACCCTCAGAAACTCCTATAGGATTCTAAGAAGTACCAGAATTATAGGATAAGGAATAATGCTTGTTTCTTACCTTGGCTATATCCTCCACCTTGGTAGCATGCTTTATCACTTCAACAAGAGTCCTAACAGGGTAACGCTCAACCTTTGACAATATTTCATCACTTCATCAATGTACAAAGCCTACAATGGTTCTCTGATGCGCCTCTTTAACATCGTCAAGCAATTGTAAGAGATCCAACTCCATTGAGCACACTTCAACAGTAATATTCACTCTCCTTTGTCTTTTGAATGGTTATAACTCCGTTTTTGGGACTATAAACTCTAAATGGCCAAATCCTTGTCAATCAAAGCATTGTTTCTTCATATTCACATCCACATGTGTTGGTTTAGCCTCAATATGTTCTTCTCTCTACAACCCTATCTTTACCCTAAGAAACTCCTATGGGATTCTAAAAAGTACCAGAATTCTGGAATATGGAATAATGCTAGTTTCTTACCTTGGCTATCTGCTCCACCTTGGTAGCATGCTTTATCACTTCAACAAGAGTCCTAACAGGCTGACGGGGGTAAACCTTTGACAATATTTCATCACTTCATCCATGTACAAAGCCTACAATGGCTCTTTAATGTGCCTCTTTAACATCATCATGCAATTGTAAGAGATCCTAATCCATTGACTGTACTTCAACAGTTCTATGCACTCTCCTTTGTCTGTTGAATGGTTATAACTCCGTTTAGGGGACTATCAACTTGTAATGGCCAAATACTTGTCAATCAAAGCATTGCTTCTTCATATTCACATCTATAGGTGTTGGTTTAGCCCAATATGTTCTCCTTGTTAAAATCTCAACTTCACCCTCAGAAGCTCCTATGGGATTCCAAGAAGTACCAGAATTGTGGGATAAGGATAATGCTTGTTTCTTACCTTGGCTATATCATCCACCTTGGTAGCATGCTTTATCACTTTAACAAGAGTCCTACCAGGCTGACGCTCAACCTTTGATAATATTTCATCACTTCATCCATGTACAAAGCCTACTGTAACGCCCGTGTTCCGGAAAACGGAAATTTTAAATTTTGTTTTGGGGATTTTTACAGAGAATTTTTGGATCTGAATTTTTGGTGGGTTCAATTTGAGAATTGAATTAATTATTCAGTATCTTCCAAGGGAAATAATTCTTCTTAAATTAGAGAAATAATTATTTTATTAAATTGTTAGAGAAATAAAATAAAATCAAAAGAGTTGATTGAAAGGATTAGTAAATTAAGGAGATAATGGCAAGATTTGTTCCGTTGCTAACCATGTGCTTAAAGCGCTAATAGTGTTATGGGTTGTAGTAGAACCTGAGTGACAGGTTGGACCTCGAAAGAGGCTAAGGAATTAACAAAGAGCGTAGAGGGACAACTTTTTGTAGTGTACTCTTTTTATATTATGAAAAGTATATTTAATTGTTTACTCGTTATTTGGACCGTCCATGGTGTGTTCGGCCATTATTTTTTTTAATTGTCAAGTTGGTGGTGATTAGTGTCTTAATTCGGTAATTGAGTAATCTCATATTAGTATTTAACCACCGCTTAAGTCGTCGCCTCCAGTGCAAAGGGAAGAGAGTTGAGTCGTTGGTGTTGGCATCATATTGAGAAGAGGAGCTGGGTTACTGAGTTATCGTGAGAGGAAGAAGAAGCGAAGATCGTGCTGTGTGAGAGAAGCTCGAGTCTCCATCTCTCTCCCCATCTCGGTAAGAATCTCTCCTCCTCTTGTTATTCTCGTGATCATACGATGGGGTGGTGGAGTGTCGGCGGTGATCGGTTATTGTGTCAAGACGCTAGGAGGATGGTGGCAACGGAGATCACGATCGGAGGTGATCGGGTCCTCTTCGTCATGACTGGTGATGGTGAGACACGGTGGCTGATAGGTGGTGATCGGACCTCTCTGTCATGGCTTGGGGTTGTGATGAACATGAGTTGTTTGTGTTGATCGGTGGTGGAGGTGAACGCCGGTGACGTCGTTGGTGATGAGTGTTGTTGCAGAGCTCATTGTCGAAGAAAATGATTCATTACGTGAATCATGTGTTTGTCTTTTAGTGATTATCCACTGTGTCATGGGGTTAGTAGCTGACGTCGTGGGTTGGTGGTGTGGGCGCCGTGTGTAGTTGCAGATTTTTGGAGGAAGGAGAAGGTGTATTATACGTTAGTTATTAGTGGCTTGTGTCTTAAGTCTTTATTTTATGTTTGGTGGTGTTGTTGACTTATAGTGTCGTGGAGGATGACATTATTGGTGTGGATCAGTCACATGGTGGGTGGTGACGTGGCAAAGTCATAGGAGATGATTCAATTTTGAATCATGTTTTTGTCTCTTAGTTTATTAATACATTATTTTATTATTTTAGGTCTTGTGTTCGGGATATTTGGGGTCTTTTCGTCCCGCAAAGTTTCAAGAAATTACGGAATTTTATCGTAGAAATATTCAGTGTGTGGCTAAGGTGAGTGCATGACCATAAGCTTATCTAAGCGGTTTAATTATTTGATGTGGTTTGCATGATATAGGTCGTATGATCTCTGGTGGATTAGATCGAGTATTTCTTGAGATGGTTGAGTTGTTTCGGTATTTTCGTGTTTAACTATATTAAATATTTTAAATCGTTCGTGTGTATAGCCTGTAGATGGGAGGATTGCCACACTAAGTATTTGTTGAAATACTTATGCATCTCTTTTATTTGATGCAGGTAAAGATAAAGTGTGATCGTGGAATCAAGGCTATGAGGAGGAGGATGGTTAGGACTCGTAGGTCGTGTCGGTTGTTATTAGAACTGTGGTATAATCTAATAAGCGAGTCTTATTGAATGTTGAATTGGAATAATTTGAAATTGTCGTGTTTGTGTGATAATTGTTATTTATGAATACTTTAATGTTAAAAAAAAAAAATTTCGGGTGAGATCGTTTCAATTTGGTATCAGAGCGTATATGGTCCTAGGATGATTTAGAATTGTTTGAGTGTAGAGTCTTAGAATCATCCTCTCCGAGCCTTCAAGTGATTCCACGGTGAGTTGTGTTTTATTGATTTTTGTTTGAGTTGTTTTGGGTTTTTAGTATCTCCTTTTGGAAGTGCAGATGGCTAGAGGAACTAGAGGTCGTGGCCGTGGCCGTGGTAGAGGCCGAGGTCGTGTCCCAGTGGTGGGTTTGGGAGAGGCACAGAGTGCCACGGTGGAGCAAGGCGGAGATTTGCATACTGGTCCGTTAGGGTCTGAGGGTGCGGCCGGTGAGAGTGCCGGTGAGGCTGGAGTTCCAGCGGGTGCTGCGGGTGTGGCAGCAGGTGATGCTCAGGCCCGGGATGGCCGTATTGTGGATCTGTTGACCTTGGTGTTGGAGCGGTTACCAGAGAGGGTAGCGGTACAAGCTCCAGTTGTGCCACCAGTAGTTGAGGCACAGCCGAGAGTTGTGGTTGGGGAGGAGCTCCCATCCTACCATAGGATGATGGAGCAGATGCAGAGGATGGGCACTACGTTCTTCCTGGGTGGTGTCGGTCCTGAGGAGGCTAATATGTGGAGGTCCCGGTTGGAGCGGAACTTCCGATCATGTAGGTGTCCAGAGGGATACCGAGTTGACTTGGCAGTTCATTATTTGGATGGTGATGCACATTTGTGGAGTGTAGTCGCCAGGAGAGGGCAGGTGGAGTTGACGTGGAGAGATTTTGTGGAGGAGTTTAACTCCAAATACTTTCCACAGGAGGCAGTACACCGGTTGGAGGCGAGGTTTTTAAGTCTGACTCAGGGGGACCGGACTGTCCGGGAGTTTGAGACAGAGTTCAACCGGCTTTCCATTTATGCTGGTCGAGTCATGGAGGGTGAGCAGGCCCGAGTGCGACGGTTTATGTTAGGCTTGCGGCCTGAGTTGAGGACCCGTTGCCTTGGTAAGTTGTTTGGCACATTGGGAGAGTTGGTTGAGTTGGCCGCATCATGAGATTGATGAACAGCGTGTTCCAAGAGTATTTGGATGAATTTGTGATCATTTTTATTGATGATATCTTGGTGTATTCGAAGAATCCCGAGGAGCATGAGGAACACCTGAGAGTTGTCCTGGAAAAGCTACGAGAGCATAAGTTGTTTGCTAAGTTGAGTAAGTGTAGCTTTTGGCAGAGGGAGATTGGATTCTTGGGTCACATTGTTTCTGAGGAGGGAGTTTCAGTAGACCCAGAGAAGATTCAGGCCATCAGAGATTGGCCGAGGCCAAGGAATGCCACGGAGATCAGGAGTTTCCTTGGTTTGGAAGGTTATTATCGGAGGTTCGTCAAGGGTTTTGCGAGTATGGCTAAGTCGTTGACAAAACTGACAGGAAGGGATGTTCCTTTCGTTTGGTCTCCAGAGTGTGAGGAGAGTTTCGCGAACCTGAAGACGATGCTGACGAGTACACCAGTGTTGGCATTGCCCGAGCCGGGTGAGCCTTATGTGGTGTATACAGATGCCTCGAGAGTTGGCCTTGGTTGTGTGTTGATGCAGCGGAGAAAGGTGATTGCCTATGCTTCGAGGCAGTTGAGGAAGCATGAGGGCAACTACCCTACCCATGATCTTGAGATGGCTGCGGTGGTGTTTGCCTTAAAGATTTGGAGGTCTTATCTTTACGGCGGGAAGGTTCAAGTATTCACAGATCATAAGAGCCTGAAGTATTTGTTCACTCAGCCCGAGTTGAATCTGAGGCAGAGACGTTGGATGGAGTTAGTGGCGGATTATGATCTGGAGATAGCTTACCATCCTGGTAAAGCAAATTTGGTTGCAGATGCCTTGAGTCGCAAGCGAGTATCTTCGGCTAGTGAGCGAGACATGGAGTCCTTGGTGTGCGAAATTAGCACGTTGAGGTTGGGTGCTATATCTCAGGAACCGTTGGGCTTGGAGGCGACTAATCAGGCAGATCTTTTGAGCAGGGTTCGGTTGGCTCAGGAAAAAGATGAAGGGTTGATTAAGGCCTCCAGAGCTGAGGGTTCGGAGTATCAAGTCTCGGCTAATGGGACTATTCTTGTGCATGGGCGGGTATGTGTACCCAAGGATGAGGAGTTGAAGCGAGAGATTCTGAGTGAGGCTCATGCGAGCAAGTTTTCGATTCACCCAGGAGCGACTAAGATGTACCGTGATCTGAAACGGTATTATCATTGGGTCGGGATGAAGAAGGATGTTGCTAACTGGGTCGCAGAGTGCGATGTGTGCCAGTTAGTGAAGGCAGAGCATCAGGTTCCGAGCGGGCTGTTACGGAGTTTACCCATTCCCGAGTGGAAGTGGGATATGATTACAATGGATTTCGTAGTTGGGTTACCTGTTTCTCGGACCAAGGATGCTATTTGGGTCATTGTTGATCGATTGACCAAGTCGGCGCATTTTCTACCCATTAGGAAAACCGATGGAGCTACGGTTCTGGCTAGGAAGTATGTGCAGGAGATAGTGAGACTTCATGGGGTACCGGTGAGTATAGTGTCAGACCGGGACCCTAAGTTCACTTCGAAGTTCTGGAAGGCATTCCAGGAAGAGATGGGCACTAGGGTCCACTTAAGTACGGCATATCACCCTCAGACGGATGGGCAGTCCGAGAGGACCATCCAGACTCTCGAGGATTTGCTGAGGATGTGTGTGCTTGACTGGGGTGGTCATTGGGTGGACCACTTGAGCTTGGCAGAGTTTGCTTACAATAATAGCTACCAGGCAAGCATTGGGATGGCCCCATACGAGGCACTCTATGGGAGGCCATGTTGTACACCCTTGTGTTGGACCCAGGTGGGGGAGAGGAGTATGTTGGGTGCAGATTTTGTTCAGGAAACTACGGAAAAGATCCGAGTTTTGAAACTGAACATGAAAGAAGCCCAAGATCGGCAAAAGAGTTATGCCGATAAAAGGAGAAAAGATCTCGAGTTTGAGATAGGAGATAGGGTATATCTCAAGATGGCATTGTTGCGGGGTCCGAACAGATCCATTGCTGAGACTAAGTTGAGTCCGAGGTATTTGGGTCCGTTCAAGATTGTTGAGAGAGTTGGCCCGGTTGCATATCGGTTGGAGTTACCCGAGGTTATGCAAGCATTTCACAAGGTTTTCCATGTGTCGATGCTGAAGAAATGCTTACGTAAGGATGATGAGGTCTTGGAAGAGATTCCGACAGATCTTCAGCCTAATATGACCGTTGAGGCGAGACCTTTGAGGATTCTCGAGAGGAGGGTCAAAGAGCTTCGTCGGAAGAAGATTCCAATGATGAGGGTGTTATGGGATTGTGATGGTGTGCAGGAGGAGACTTGGAACCAGAGGCAAGGATGGAAACGAGATTTAAAAAGTGGTTCGAGAAGCAAGCTGAGGCTTGAGTTCCATCGATGGGTTCTAATTTCACATTTTGAGTTGTATGTCATATTGTATACGATGAATATTATGTGAAATTGAATAAGAGGAGTATTCTTATAAGTTATGACTTGTGATGTCATGAGAATAAAGAAAAGTTTATTAGAGTACAAACTGGAATTATCCTTCGAACAAAGATAAATGGAATACCCTGAGTAAGTAGATATACCTTAAGATAACCTGTGTAGTGGTTATAAGATAGGCTGATATTCCGGGATGGGAATATGGTTGGTGAGTGTCACCATGTGATGTGGCATGTGGACTCTGTGAGATAGATTCGGCCGGACATGCTTATAGACGTTAGACTTGCTTGCTCCAAGGACTGGTGGGTCATGTACGACTCATGGGAGATGGATTTCTCCAGAGGCGGGGATGAGGATTACCCCGGATACCCAGAGCTCGAAGGGCTTGTGAGTCCTAAGAGTGGGAGTGGTATGAGTGTGATACCCATAGCTTGAAGGTCTTTGTGACCTGAGAGTGTAAGTGGTATGGTTGCTATACCCATAGCTCGAAGGGCTGACGAGTCCTGAGAGTGAGAGTGGTATAGGGTGGATGCCGAGAGCTTGCAGGACTTTGTGGCCTGTAAGTGAGAGTGGCATGAGGTACCCAGAGCCCAGAGTGCTTTGCACAGAGGGTGGGAGTGATACGAGTATGAATTGGGAGTAGTGTATGTCTATAACGTGCGTATAAGCATAGCGGCTGAATAAAGATCTCGGGAGTGGTTGGGTTGCGACTTGGAATAAAGTCGTATTTCTAGTTAAACTTGTTAAGGGAAAATGAGATAAGTGGTTTAATCGGATAGCTCACGAGCAGTTCTATGCGGTAGATCCGATTCTCGAACGTATGGTACTTGTTTGTTTTATTACGTTCGTCATGAGGAATCGCTAAAAAGAATGGCTAAGTATTAAAAAGCTATCTTATCTAACTCTTGTAAAAAGTTCTCTGAAGCAAGTTGATGCTAGAGGGTTTACGGGGTTGAGGATAGGTAGAGTTGTATGGTCGGGTTGACCATGAGAGGGTAGGGATCGTTGCAACGATGTGTGGTCGAGTTCATTGGGGATGAACTGTGCCGCAGATTCGAGGACGAATCTATGTTAGTGGGGGAGAATTGTAACGCCCGTGTTCCGAAAAACGGAAATTTTAAATTTTGTTTTCGGGATTTTTACAGAGAATTTTTGGATCTGAATTTTTGGTGGGTTCAATTTGAGAATTGAATTAATTATTCAGTATCTTCCAAGGGAAATAATTCTTCTTAAATTATAGAAATAATTATTTTATTAAATTGTTAGAGAAATAAAATAAAATCAAAAGAGTTGATTGAAAGGATTAGTAAATTAAGGAGCTAATGGCAAGATTTGTTCCGTTGCTAACCATGTGCTTAAAGCGCTAATAGTGTTATGGGTTGTAGTAGAACCTGAGGGACAGGTTGGACCTCGAAAGAGGCTAAGGAATTAACAAAGAGCGTAGAGGGACAACTTTTTGTAGTGTACTCTTTTTATATTATGAAAAGTATATTTAATTGTTTACTCGTTATTTGGACCGTCCATGGTGTGTTCGGCCATTATTTTTTTTAATTGTCAAGTTGGTGGTGATTAGTGTCTTAATTCGGTAATTGAGTAATCTCATATTAGTATTTAACCACCGCTTAAGTCGTCGCCTCCAGTGCAAAGGGAAGAGAGTTGAGTCGTTGATGTTGGCATCATATTGAGAAGAGGAGCTAGGTTACTGAGTTGTCGTGAGAGGAAGAAGAAGCGAAGATCGTGCTGTGTGAGAGAAGCTCGAGTCTCCATCTCTCTCCCCATCTCGGTAAGAATCTCTCCTCCTCTTGTTATTCTCGTGATCATACGATGGGGTGGTGGAGTGTCGGCGGTGATCGGTTATTGTGTCAAGACGCTAGGAGGATGATGGCAACGGAGATCACGATCGGAGGTGATCGGGTCCTCTTCGTCATGACTGGTGATGGTGAGACACGGTGGCTGATAGGTGGTGATCGGACCTCTCTGTCATGGCTTGGGGTTGTGACGAACATGAGTTGTTTGTGTTGATCGGTGGTGGAGGTGAACGCCGGTGACGTCGTTGGTGATGAGTGTTGTTGCAGAGCTCATTGTCGAAGAAAATGATTCATTACGTGAATCATGTGTTTGTCTTTTAGTGATTATCCACTGTGTCATGGGGTTAGTAGCTGACGTCGTGGGTTGGTGGTGTGGGCGCCGTGTGTAGTTGCAGGTTTTTGGAGGAAGGAGAAGGTGTATTATACGTTAGTTATTAGTGGCTTGTGTCTTAAGTCTTTATTTTATGTTTGGTGGTGTTGTTGACTTATAGTGTCGTGGAGGATGACATTATTGGTGTGGATCAGTCACATGGTGGGTGGTGACATGGCAAAGTCATAGGAGATGATTCAATTTTGAATCATGTTTTTGTCTCTTAGTTTATTAATACATTATTTTATTATTTTAGGTCTTGTGTTCGGGATATTTGGGGTCTTTTCGTCCCGCAAAGTTTCAACAAATTACGGAATTTTATCGTAGAAATATTCAGTGTGTGGCTAAGGTGAGTGCATGACCATAAGCTTATCTAAGCGGTTTAATTATTTGATGTGGTTTGCATGATATAGGTCGTATGATCTCTGGTGGATTAGATCGAGTATTTCTTGAGATGGTTGAGTTGTTTCGGTATTTTCGTGTTTAAATATATTAAATATTTTAAATCGTTTGTGTGTATAGCCTGTAGATAGGAGGATTGCCTCACTAAGTATTTGTTGAAATACTTATGCATCTCTTTTATTTGATACAGGTAAAGATAAAGTGTGATCGTGGAATCAAGGCTATGAGGAGGAGGATGGTTAGGATTCGTAGGTCGTGTCGGTTGTTATTAGAACTGTGGTATAATCTAATAAGCGAGTCTTATTGAATGTTGAATTGGAATAATTTGAAATTGTCGTGTCTGTGTGATAATTGTTATTTATGAATACTTTAATGTTAAAAAAAAAAAATTTCGGGTGAGATCGTTTCACCTACAATGGCTCTCTGATGCGCCTCTTTAACATCGTCAAGCAATTGTAAGAGATCCAACTCCATTTAGTACACTTCAACAGTTCTATTCACTCTCCTTTGTCTTTTGAATGGTTATAGTTTTTGGGACTATTATCTTGTAAATGGCCAAATCCTTGTCAATCAAAGCATTGCTTCTTTATATTCACATTCATATGTGTTGGTTTAGCCTCAATATGTTCTTCTTGTTACAATCTCAACTTCACCCTCAAAAACTCCTATAGGATTCTAAGAAGTACAAGAATTGTAGGATAAGGAATAATGCTTCTTTCTTACCTTGGTTATATCCTCCACCTTGGTAGCATGCTTTATAACTTCAACAAGAGTCCTAACAGGCTGACGCTCAAGCTTTGACAATATTTCATCGCCTACAATGGCTCTCTGATGCGGTTCTTTAACATCCTCAAGCAATTGTAAGAGACCCAACTCTATTGAGTACACTTTAACACTTATATTCACTCTCCTTTGTCTTTTGAATGGTTATAACTCCGTTTTTGGGACTATCAACTTGTAAATGGCCACATCCTTGTTAATCAAAGCATTGCTTCTTCATATTTACATCCACAAGTGTTGGTCTAGCCTCAATATGTTCTTCTTGTTACAAGCTCAACTTCACCCTCAGAAACTCCTATAGGATTCTAAGAAGTACCAGAATTATAGGATAAGGAATAATGCTTGTTTCTTACCTTGGCTATATCCTCCACCTTGGTAGCATGCTTTATCACTTCAACAAGAGTCCTAACAGGGTAACGCTCAACCTTTGACAATATTTCATCACTTCATCAATGTACAAAGCCTACAATGGTTCTCTGATGCGCCTCTTTAACATCGTCAAGCAATTGTAAGAGATCCAACTCCATTGAGCACACTTCAACAGTAATATTCACTCTCCTTTGTCTTTTGAATGGTTATAACTCCGTTTTTGGGACTATAAACTCTAAATGGCCAAATCCTTGTCAATCAAAGCATTGCTTCTTCATATTCACATCCACATGTGTTGGTTTAGCCTCAATATGTTCTTCTCTCTACAACCCTAACTTCACCCTCAGAAACTCCTATGGGATTCTAAAAAGTACCAGAATTCTGGAATATGGAATAATGCTTGTTTCTTACCTTGGCTATCTGCTCCACCTTGGTAGCATGCTTTATCACTTCAACAAGAGTCCTAACAGGCTGATGGGGGTCAACCTTTGACAATATTTCATCACTTCACCCATGTACAAAGCCTACAATGGCTCTCTGATGCGGCTCTTTATCATCGTCAAGAAATTGTAAGAGATCCAACTTCATTGAGTACACTTCAACACTTATATTCACTCTCCTTTGTCTTTTGAATGGTTTTAACTCCGTTTTTGGGACTATCAACTTGTAAATGGCCAAATCCTTGTCAATCAAAGCATTGCTTCTTCATATTTACATCCACAAGTGTTGGTCTAGCCTCAATATGTTCTTCTTGCTACAAGCTCAACTTCACCTTCAGAAACTCCTATAGGATTCTAAGAAGTACCAGAATTGTGGGATAAGGAATAATGCTTGTTTCTTACCTTGGCTATATCCTCCACCTTGGTAGCATGCTTTATCACTTCAACAAGAGTCCTATCAGGCTGACGCTCAACCTTTGATAATATTTCATCACTTCATCCATGTACAAAGCCTACAATGGCTCTCTGATGCGCCTCTTTAATATCGTCAAGCAATTGTACGAGATCCAACTGCATTGAGTACACTTCAACAGTTCTATTCACTCTCCTTTGTCTTTTGAATGGTTATAGTTTTTGGGACTATTATCTTGTAAATGGCCAAATCCTTGTCAATCAAAGCATTGCTTCTTTATATTCACATTCATAGGTGTTAGTTTAGCCTCAATATGTTGTTCTTGTTACAATCTCAACTTCACCCTCAAAAACTCCTATAGGATTCTAAGAAGTACAAGAATTGTAGGATAAGGAATAATGCTTCTTTCTTACCTTGGCTATATCCTCCACCTTGGTAGCATGCTTTATAACTTCAACAAGAGTCCTAACAGGCTGACGCTCAAGCTTTGACAATATTTCATCGCCTACAATGGCTCTCTGATGCGGCTCTTTAATATCGTCAAGCAATTGTAAGAGACCCAACTCCATTGAGTACACTTTAACACTTATATTCACTCTCCTTTGTCTTTTGAATGGTTATAACTCCGTTTTTGGGACTATCAACTTGTAAATGGCCACATCCTTGTTAATCAAAGCATTGCTTCTTCATATTTACATCCACAAGTGTTGGTCTAGCCTCAATATGTTCTTCTTGTTACAAGCTCAACTTCACCCTCAGAAACTCCTATAGGATTCTAAGAAGTACCAGAATTATAGGATAAGGAACAATGCTTGTTTCTTACCTTGGCTATATCCTCCACCTTGGTAGCATACTTTTATCACTTCAACAAGAGTCCTAACAGGGTAACGCTCAACCTTTAACAATATTTCATCACTTCTTCCCTGTACAAAGCCTGCAATGGCTCTTTGATGCTGCTCTTTAACATCGTCAAGCAATTGTAAGAGATCCAACTCCATTGAGCACACTTCAACAGTTATATTCACTCTCCTTTGTCTTTTGAATGGTTATAACTCTGTTTTTGGGACTATCAACATGTAAATGGCCAAATCCTTGTCAATCAAAGCATTGCTTCTTCATATTCACATCCACATTTGTTGGTTTAGCCTCAATATGTTCTTCTCTCTTCAACCCTAACTTCACCCTCAGAAACTCTTATGGGATTCTAAAAAGTACCAGAATATCGAATATGGAATAATGCTTGTTTCTTACCTTGGCTATCTGCTCCACCTTGGTAGCATTCTTTATCACTTCAACAAGAGTCCTAACAGGCTGACGGGGGTCAACCTTTGACAATATTTAATCACTTCAACCATATACAAAGCCTACAATGGCTCTCTGATGCGGCTCTTTAACATCGTCAAGCAATTGTAAGAGATCCAACTTCATTGAGTACACTTCAACACTTATATTCACTCTCCTTTGTCTTTTGAATGGTTATAACTCCGTTTTTAGGACTATCAACTTGTAAATGGCCACATCCTTGTTAATCAAAGCATTGCTTCTTCATATTTACATCCACAAGTGTTGGTCTAGCCTCAATATGTTCTTCTTGCTACAAGCTCAACTTCACCCTCAGAAACTCCTATAGGATTCTAAGAAGTACCAGAATTATAGGATAAGGAATAATGCTTGTTTCTTAGCTTGGCTATATCCTCCACCTTGGTAGCATGCTTTATCACTTCAAGAAGAGTCCTAACAGGGTAACGCTCAACCTTTGACAATATTTCAACACTTCATCAATGTACAAAGCCTACAATGGTTCTCTGATGCGCCTCTTTAACATCGTCAAGCAATTGTAAGAGATCCAACTCCATTGAGCACACTTCAACAGTAATATTCACTCTCCTTTGTCTTTTGAATGGTTATAACTCCGTTTTTGGGACTATAAACTCTAAATAGCCAAATCCTTGTCAATCAAAGCATTGCTTCTTCATATTCACATCCACATGTGTTGGTTTAGCCTCAATATTTTCTTCTCTCTACAACCCTATCTTTACCCTCAGAAACTCCTATGGGATTCTAAAAAGTACCAGAATTCTGGAATATGGAATAATGCTTGTTTCTTACCTTGGCTATCTGCTCCACCTTGGTAGCATGCTTTATCACTTCAACAAGAGTCCTAACAGGCTGACGGGGGTCAACCTTTGACAATATTTCATCACTTCATCCATGTACAAAGCCTACAATGGCTCTTTAATGTGCCTCTTTAACATCATCATGCAATTGTAAGAGATCCTAATCCATTGACTGTACTTCAACAGTTCTATGCACTCTCCTTTGTCTGTTGAATGGTTATAACTCCGTTTAGGGGACTATCAACTTGTAAATGGCCAAATACTTGTCAATCAAAGCATTGCTTCTTCATATTCACATCTATAGGTGTTGGTTTAGCCCAATATGTTCTCCTTGTTAAAATCTCAACTTCACCCTCAGAAGCTCCTATGGGATTCCAAGAAGTACCAGAATTGTGGGATAAGGATAATGCTTGTTTCTTACCTTGGCTATATCCTCCACCTTGGTAGCATGCTTTATCACTTTAACAAGAGTCCTCTTAGGCCGACGCTCAGCCTTTGACAATATTTCATCACTTCATCGCTGTACAAAGCCTACAATGGCTCTCTGATGCTGCTTTTTAACATCGTCAAACAATTCTAAGAGATCTAACTCCATTGAGTACACTTCAACAGTTCTATTCACTCTCCTTAGTCTTTTGCATGGTTATAACTCCGTTTTTGGGACTATCAGCTTGTAAATGGTCAAATCCTTGTCAATCAAAGCATTGCTTCTTCATATTCACATCCATAGGTGTTGGTTTAGCCTCAATATGTTCTTCTGTCTACAACACTAACTTCACCCTTTGAAACTCCTATGGGATTCTAAGAAGTACCAGAATTATTGGTTATGAAATAATGCTTGTTTCTTACCTTGGCTATCTGCTCCACCTTGCTAGCATGCTTTATCACTTCAACAAGAGTCCTAACAGGCTGACGCTCAGCCTTTGACAATATTACAACAGTTCATCCATGTACAAAGCCTGCAATGGCTCTCTGATGCGGCTCTTTAACATCGTCAAGCAATTGTAATAGATCCAACTCCATTGAGTACAATTACACAGTTCTATTCACTCTCCTTTATCTTTTGAATGGTTATAACTCCGTTTTTGGGACTATCAACTTGTAAATGGCCAAATCCTTGTCAATCAAAGCATTGCTTGTTCATATTCACATCCACATGTGTTTGTTTAGCCTCAATATGTTCTTCTCTCTACAACCCTAACTTCACCTTCAGAAACTCCTATGTGATTCTATTTGCTCCACCTTGGTAGCATACTTTATCACTTCAACAAGAGTCCTAACAGGCTAACGGGGGTCAACCTTTGACAATATTTCATCACTTCATCAATGTACAAAGCCTACAATGGCTCTCTGATGCGGCTCTTTATCATCGTCAAGCAATTGTAAGAGATCCAACTCCATTGAGTACACTTTAACACTTATATTCACTCTCCTTTGTCTTTTGAATGGTTATAACTCCGTTTTTGGGACTATCAACTTGTAAATGGCCACATCCTTGTTAATCAAAGCATTGCTTCTTCATATTTACATCCACAAGTGTTGGTCTAGCCTCAATATGTTCTTCTTGCTACAAGCTCAACTTCACCCTCAGAAACTCCTATAGGATTCTAAGAAGTACCAGAATTATAGGATAAGGAATAATGCTTCTTTCTTACCTTGGCTATATCCTCTACCTTGGTAGTATGCTTTATCACTTCAACAAGAGTCCTAACAGGGTAACGCTCAACCTTTGACAATATTTCATCACTTCATCAATGTACAAAGCCTACAATGGTTCTCTGATGCGCCTCTTTAACATCGTCAAGCAATTGTAAGAGATCCAACTCCATTGAGCACACTTCAACAGTAATATTCACTCTCCTTTGTCTTTTGAATGGTTATAACTCCGTTTTTGGGACTATAAACTCTAAATGGCCAAATCCTTGTCAATCAAAGCATTGCTTCTTCATATTCACATCCACATGTGTTGGTTTAGCCTCAATATGTTCTTCTCTCTACAACCCTAACTTCACCCTCAGAAACTCCTATGGGATTCTAAAAAGTACCAGAATTCTGGAATATGGAATAATGCTTGTTTCTTACCTTGGCTATCTTCTCCACCTTGGTAGCATGCTTTATCACTTTAACAAGAGTCCTAACAGGCTGACGGGGGTCAACCTTTGACAATATTTCATCACTTCATCCATGTACAAAGCCTACAATGGCTCTTTAATGTGCCTCTTTAACATCATCATGCAATTGTAAGAGATCCTAATCCATTGACTGTACTTCAACAGTTCTATGCACTCTCCTTTGTCTGTTGAATGGTTATAACTCCGTTTTGGGGACTATCAACTTGTAAATGGCCAAATACTTGTCAATCAAAGCATTGCTTCTTCATATTCACATCTATAGGTGTTGGTTTAGCCCAATATGTTCTCCTTGTTAAAATCTCAACTTCACCCTCAGAAGCTCCTATGGGATTCTAAGAAGTACCAGAATTGTGGGATAAGGAATAATGCTTGTTTCTTACCTTGGCTATATCCTCCACCTTGGTAGCATGCTTTATCACTTTAACAAGAGTCCTCTTAGGCCGACGCTCAACCTTTGACAATATTTCATCACTTCATCGATGTACAAAGCCTACAACGGCTCTCTGATGCTGCTTTTTAACATCGTCAAACAATTCTAAGAGATCTAACTCCATTGAGTACACTTCAACAGTTCTATTCACTCTCCTTAGTCTTTTGCATGGTTATAACTCCGTTTTTGGGACTATCAGCTTGTAAATGGTCAAATACTTGTCAATCAAAGCATTGCTTCTTCATATTCACATCCATAGGTGTTGGTTTAGCCTCAATATGTTCTTCTGTCTACAACACTAACTTCACCCTCAGAAACTCCTATGGGATTCTAAGAAGTACCAGAATTATTGGTTATGAAATAATGCTTGTTTCTTATCTTGGCTATCTGCTCCACCTTGCTAGCATGCTTTATCACTTCAACAAGAGTCCTAACAGGCTGACGCTCAGCCTTTGACAATATTACAACACTTCATCCATGTACAAAGCCTGCAATGGCTCTCTGATGCGGCTCTTTATCATCGTCAAGCAATTGTAAGAGATCCAACTCCATTGAGTACACTTCAACAGTTCTATTCACTCTCCTTTGTCTTTTGAATGGGTATAGTTTTTGGGACTATTATCTTGTAAATAGCCAAATCCTTGTCAATCAAAGCATTGCTTCTTCATATTCACATTCATAGGTTTTGGTTTAGCCTCAATATGTTCTTCTTTTTACAATCTCAACTTCACCCTCAAAAACACCTATAGGATTCTAAGAAGTACATGCATTGTGGGATAAGGAATAATGCTTGTTTCTTACCTTGGCTATATCCTCCACCTTGGTAGCATGCTTTATCACTTCAACAAGAGACCTAACAGGCTGACGGGGGTAAACCTTTGACAATATTTCATCACTTCTTCCCTGTACAAAGCCTGCAATGGCTCTTTGATGCTGCTCTTTAACATCGTCAAGCAATTGTAAGAGACCCAACTCCATTGAGCACACTTCAACAGTTATATTCACTCTCCTTTGTCTTTTGAATGGTTATAACTCTGTTTTTGGGACTATCAACATGTAAATGGCCAAATCCTTGTCAATCAAAGCATTGCTTCTTCATATTCACATCCACATTTGTTGGTTTAGCCTCAATATGTTCTTCTCTCTTCAACCCTAACTTCACCCTCAGAAACTCTTATGGGATTCTAAAAAGTACCATGCTTGTTTCTTACCTTGGCTATCTGCTTCACCTTGGTAGCATTCTTTATCACTTCAACAAGAGTCCTAACAGGCTGACGGGGGTCAACCTTTGACAATATTTCATCACTTCAACCATGTACAAAGCCTACAATGGCTCTCTGATGCGGCTCTTTAACATCGTCAAGCAATTGTAAGAGATCCAACTTCATTGAGTACACTTCAACACTTATATTCACTCTCCTTTGTCTTTTGAATGGTTATAACTCCGTTTTTAGGACTATCAACTTGTAAATGGCCACATCCTTGTTAATCAAAGCATTGCTTCTTCATATTTACATCCACAAGTGTTGGTCTAGCCTCAATATGTTCTTCTTGCTACAAGCTCAACTTCACCCTCAGAAACTCCTATAGGATTCTAAGAAGTACCAGAATTATAGGATAAGGAATAATGCTTGTTTCTTACCTTGGCAATATCCTCCACCTTGGTAGCATGCTTTATCACTTCAACAAGAGTCCTAACAGGGTAACGCTCAACCTTTGACAATATTTCATCACTTCATCAATGTACAAAGCCTACAATGGTTCTCTGATGCGCCTCTTTAACATCGTCAAGCAATTGTAAGAGATCCAACTCCATTGAGCACACTTCAACAGTAATATTCACTCTCCTTTGTCTTTTGAATGGTTATAACTCCGTTTTTGGGACTATAAACTCTAAATGGCCAAATCCTTGTCAATCAAAGCATTGCTTCTTCATATTCACATCCACATGTGTTGGTTTAGCCTCAATATGTTCTTCTCTCTACAACCCTATCTTTACCCTCAGAAACTCCTATGGGATTCTAAAAAGTACCAGAATTCTGGAATATGGAATAATGCTTGTTTCTTACCTTGGCTATCTGCTCCACCTTGGTAGCATGCTTTATCACTTCAACAAGAGTCCTAACAGGCTGACGGGGGTCAACCTTTGACAATATTTCATCACTTCATCCATGTACAAAGCCTACAATGGCTCTTTAATGTGCCTCTTTAACATCATCATGCAATTGTAAGAGATCCTAATCCATTGACTGTACTTCAACAGTTCTATGCACTCTCCTTTGTCTGTTGAATGGTTATAACTCCGTTTAGGGGACTATCAACTTGTAAATGGTCAAATACTTGTCAATCAAAGCATTGCTTCTTCATATTCACATCTATAGGTGTTGGTTTAGCCCAATATGTTCTCCTTGTTAAAATCTCAACTTCATCCTCAGAAGCTCCTATGGGATTCCAAGAAGTACCAGAATTGTGGGATAAGGATAATGCTTGTTTCTTACCTTGGCTATATCCTCCACCTTGGTAGCATGCTTTATCACTTTAACAAGTGTCCTCTTAGGCCGACGCTCAGCCTTTGACAATATTTCATCACTTCATCGATGTACAAAGCCTACAATGGCTCTCTGATGCTGCTTTTTAACATCGTCAAACAATTCTAAGAGATCTAACTCCATTGAGTACACTTCAACAGTTCTATTCACTCTCCTTAGTCTTTTGCATGGTTATAACTCCGTTTTTGGGACTATCAGCTTGTAAATGGTCAAATCCTTGTCAATCAAAGCATTGCTTCTTCATATTCACATCCATAGGTATTGGTTTAGCCTCAATATGTTCTTCTGTCTACAACACTAACTTCACCCTTTGAAACTCCTATGGGATTCTAAGAAGTACCAGAATTATTGGTTATGAAATAATGCTTGTTTCTTACCTTGGCTATCTGCTCCACCTTGCTAGCATGCTTTATCACTTCAACAAGAGTCCTAACAGGCTGACGCTCAGCCTTTGACAATATTACAACAGTTCATCCATGTACAAAGCCTGCAATGGCTCTCTGATGTGGCTCTTTAACATCGTCAAGCAATTGTAATAGATCCAACTCCATTGAGTACAATTACACAGTTCTATTCACTCTCCTTTATCTTTTGAATGGTTATAACTCCGTTTTTGGGACTATCAACTTGTAAATGGCCAAATCCTTGTCAATCAAAGCATTGCTTGTTCATATTCACATCCACATGTGTTTGTTTAGCCTCAATATGTTCTTCTCTCTACAACCCTAACTTCACCTTCAGAAACTCCTATGTGATTCTATTTGCTCCACCTTGGTAGCATACTTTATCACTTCAACAAGAGTCCTAACAGGCTAACGGGGGTCAACCTTTGACAATATTTCATCACTTCATCAATGTACAAAGCCTACAATGGCTCTCTGATGCGGCTCTTTATCATCGTCAAGCAATTGTAAAGGATCCAACTCCATTGAGTACACTTTAACACGTATATTCACTCTCCTTTGTCTTTTGAATGGTTATAACTCCGTTTTTGGGACTATCAACTTGTAAATGGCCACATCCTTGTTAATCAAAGCATTGCTTCTTCATATTTACATCCACAAGTGTTGGTCTAGCCTCAATATGTTCTTCTTGCTACAAGCTCAACTTCACCCTCAGAAACTCCTATAGGATTCTAAGAAGTTCCAGAATTATAGGATAAGGAATAATGCTTGTTTTTTACCTTGGCTATATCCTCCACCTTGGTAGTATGCTTTATCACTTCAACAAGAGTCCTAACAGGGTAACGCTCAACCTTTGACAATATTTCATCACTTCATCAATGTACAAAGCCTACAATGGTTCTCTGATGCGCCTCTTTAACATCGTCAAGCAATTGTAAGAGATCCAACTCCATTGAGCACACTTCAACAGTAATATTCACTCTCCTTTGTCTTTTGAATGGTTATAACTCCGTTTTTGGGACTATAAACTCTTAATGGCAAAATCCTTGTCAATCAAAGCATTGCTTCTTCATATTCACATCCACATGTGTTGGTTTAGCCTCAATATGTTCTTCTCTCTACAACCCGAACTTTACCCTCAGAAACTCCTATGGGATTCTAAAAAGTACCATGCTTGTTTCTTACCTTGGCTATCTGCTTCACCTTGGTAGCATTCTTTATCACTTCAACAAGAGTCCTAACAGGCTGACGGGGGTCAACCTTTGACAATATTTCATCACTTCAACCATGTACAAAGCCTACAATGGCTCTCTGATGCGGCTCTTTAACATCGTCAAGCAATTGTAAGAGATCCAACTTCATTGAGTACACTTCAACACTTATATTCACTCTCCTTTGTCTTTTGAATGGTTATAACTCCGTTTTTAGGACTATCAACTTGTAAATGGCCACATCCTTGTTAATCAAAGCATTGCTTCTTCATATTTACATCCACAAGTGTTGGTCTAGCCTCAATATGTTCTTCTTGCTACAAGCTCAACTTCACCCTCAGAAACTCCTATAGGATTCTAAGAAGTACCAGAATTATAGGATAAGGAATAATGCTTGTTTCTTACCTTGGCTATATCCTCCACCTTGGTAGCATGCTTTATCACTTCAACAAGAGTCCTAACAGGGTAACGCTCAACCTTTGACAATATTTCATCACTTCATCAATGTACAAAGCCTACAATGGTTCTCTGATGCGCCTCTTTAACATCGTCAAGCAATTGTAAGAGATCCAACTCCATTGAGCACACTTCAACAGTAATATTCACTCTCCTTTGTCTTTTGAATGGTTATAACTCCGTTTTTGGGACTATAAACTCTAAATGGCCAAATCCTTGTCAATGAAAGCATTGCTTCTTCATATTCACATCCACATGTGTTGGTTTAGCCTCAATATGTTCTTCTCTCTACAACCCTATCTTTACCCTCAGAAACTCCTATGGGATTTTAAAAAGTACCAGAATTCTGGAATATGGAATAATGCTTGTTTCTTACCTTGGCTATCTGCTCCACCTTGGTAGCATGCTTTATCACTTCAACAAGAGTCCTAACAGGCTGACGGGGGTCAACCTTTGACAATATTTCATCACTTCATCCATGTACAAAGCCTACAATGGCTCTTTAATGTGCCTCTTTAACATCATCATGCAATTGTAAGAGATCCTAATCCATTGACTGTACTTCAACAGTTCTATGCACTCTCCTTTGTCTGTTGAATGGTTATAACTCCGTTTAGGGGACTATCAACTTGTAAATGGCCAAATACTTGTCAATCAAAGCATTGCTTCTTCATATTCACATCTATAGGTGTTGGTTTAGCCCAATATGTTCTCCTTGTTAAAATCTCAACTTCATCCTCAGAAGCTCCTATGGGATTCCAAGAAGTACCAGAATTGTGGGATAAGGATAATGCTTGTTTCTTACCTTGGCTATATCCTCCACCTTGGTAGCATGCTTTATCACTTTAACAAGAGTCCTCTTAGGCCGACGCTCAGCCTTTGACAATATTTCATCACTTCATCGATGTACAAAGCCTACAATGGCTCTCTGATGCTGCTTTTTAACATCGTCAAACAATTCTAAGAGATCTAACTCCATTGAGTACACTTCAACAGTTCTATTCACTCTCCTTAGTCTTTTGCATGGTTATAACTCCGTTTTTGGGACTATCAGCTTGTAAATGGTCAAATCCTTGTCAATCAAAGCATTGCTTCTTCATATTCACATCCATAGGTATTGGTTTAGCCTCAATATGTTCTTCTGTCTACAACACTAACTTCACCCTTTGAAACTCCTATGGGATTCTAAGAAGTACCAGAATTATTGGTTATGAAATAATGCTTGTTTCTTACCTTGGCTATCTGCTCCACCTTGCTAGCATGCTTTATCACTTCAACAAGAGTCCTAACAGGATGACGCTCAGCCTTTGACAATATTACAACAGTTCATCCATGTACAAAGCCTGCAATGGCTCTCTGATGTGGCTCTTTAACATCGTCAAGCAATTGTAATAGATCCAACTCCATTGAGTACAATTACACAGTTCTATTCACTCTCCTTTATCTTTTGAATGGTTATAACTCCGTTTTTGGGACTATCAACTTGTAAATGGCCAAATCCTTGTCAATCAAAGCATTGCTTGTTCATATTCACATCCACATGTGTTTGTTTAGCCTCAATATGTTCTTCTCTCTACAACCCTAACTTCACCTTCAGAAACTCCTATGTGATTCTATTTGCTCCACCTTGGTAGCATACTTTATCACTTCAACAAGAGTCCTAACAGGCTAACGGGGGTCAACCTTTGACAATATTTCATCACTTCATCAATGTACAAAGCCTACAATGGCTCTCTGATGCCGCTCTTTATCATCGTCAAGCAATTGTAAAGGATCCAACTCCATTGAGTACACTTTAACACTTATATTCACTCTCCTTTGTCTTTTGAATGGTTATAACTCCGTTTTTGGGACTATCAGCTTGTAAATGGTCAAATCCTTGTCAATCAAAGCATTGCTTCTTCATATTCACATCCATAGGTATTGGTTTAGCCTCAATATGTTCTTCTGTCTACAACACTAACTTCACCCTTTGAAACTCCTATGGGATTCTAAGAAGTACCAGAATTATTGGTTATGAAATAATGCTTGTTTCTTACCTTGGCTATCTGCTCCACCTTGCTAGCATGCTTTATCACTTCAACAAGAGTCCTAACAGGATGACGCTCAGCCTTTGACAATATTACAACAGTTCATCCATGTACAAAGCCTGCAATGGCTCTCTGATGCGGCTCTTTAACATCGTCAAGCAATTGTAAGAGATCCAACTTCATTGAGTACACTTCAACACTTATATTCACTCTCCTTTGTCTTTTGAATGGTTATAACTCCGTTTTTAGGACTATCAACTTGTAAATGGCCACATCCTTGTTAATCAAAGCATTGCTTCTTCATATTTACATCCACAAGTGTTGGTCTAGCCTCAATATGTTCTTCTTGCTACAAGCTCAACTTCACCCTCAGAAACTCCTATAGGATTCTAAGAAGTTCCAGAATTATAGGATAAGGAATAATGCTTGTTTCTTACCTTGGCTATATCCTCCACCTTGGTAGTATGCTTTATCACTTCAACAAGAGTCCTAACAGGGTAACGCTCAACCTTTGACAATATTTCATCACTTCATCAATGTACAAAGCCTACAATGGTTCTCTGATGCGCCTCTTTAACATCGTCAAGCAATTGTAAGAGATCCAACTCCATTGAGCACACTTCAACAGTAATATTCACTCTCCTTTGTCTTTTGAATGGTTATAACTCCGTTTTTGGGACTATAAACTCTTAATGGCAAAATCCTTGTCAATCAAAGCATTGCTTCTTCATATTCACATCCACATGTGTTGGTTTAGCCTCAATATGTTCTTCTCTCTACAACCCGAACTTTACCCTCAGAAACTCCTATGAGATTCTAAAAAGTACCAGAATTCTGGAATATGGAATAATGCTTGTTTCTTACCTTGGCTATCTGCTCCACCTTGGTAGCATGCTTTATCACTTCAACAAGAGTCCTAACAGGCTGACGGGGGTCAACCTTTGACAATATTTCATCACTTCATCCATGTACAAAGCCTACAATGGCTCTTTAATATGCCTCTTTAACATCATCATGCAATTGTAAGAGATCCTAATCCATTGACTGTACTTCAACAGTTCTATGCACTCTCCTTTGTCTGTTGAATGGTTATAACTCCGTTTTGGGGACTATCAACTTGTAAATGGCCAAATACATGTCAATCAAAGCATTGCTTCTTCATATTCACATCTATAGGTGTTGGTTTAGCCCAATATGTTCTCCTTGTTAAAATCTCAACTTCACCCTCAGAAGCTCCTATGGGATTCTAAGAAGTACCAGAATTGTGGGATAAGGAATAACGCTTGTTTCTTACCTTGGCTATATCCTCCACCTTGGTAGCATGCTTTATCACTTTAACAAGAGTCCTCTTAGGCCGACGCTCAGCCTTTGACAATATTTCATCACTTCATCGATGTACAAAGCCTACAATGGCTCTCTGATGCTGCTTTTTAACATCGTCAAACAATTCTAAGAGATCTAACTCCATTGAGTACACTTCAACAGTTCTATTCACTCTCCTTAGTCTTTTGCATGGTTATAACTCCGTTTTTGGGACTATCAGCTTGTAAATGGTCAAATCCTTGTCAATCAAAGCATTGCTTCTTCATATTCACATCCATAGGTGTTGGTTTAGCCTCAATATGTTCTTCTGTCTACATCACTAACTTCACCCTCAGAAACTCCTATGGGATTCTAAGAAGTACCAGAATTATTGGTTATGAAATAATGCTTGTTTCATACCTTGGCTATCTGCTCCACCTTGCTAGCATGCTTTATCACTTCAACAAGAGTCCTAACAGGCTGACGCTCAGCCTTTGACAATATTACAACACTTCATCCATGTACAAAGCCTGCAATGGCTCTCTGATGCGGCTCTTTAATATCGTCAAGCAATTGTAATAGATCCAACTCCATTGAGTACAATTAAACAGTTCTATTCACTCTCCTTTATCTTTTGATTGGTTATAACTCCTTTTTTGGGACTATGAACTTGTGATGTCTCTACATTTTACCACTTTTAAACTTGCATTTCCATCCCTTTTAGCATAGTTTCATATACAGTTTCACTCCATATCCATCTACTTCTCTCATATAGGTTACATGATAGGTTTACTTTAGTTATTGCATACATATTGCACATTGGAGTTATCTTTCAGGTGTTTTGGATGTTTGCTGGAGATCAAGGAACATGGAGACACAAGCTCGGTGTGAAGACTCAACTTCAAGACCGAGCTAAGGACCAAGACCAACATGCACTCGACCAAGAGCACTCGACTTGAAGCAAGACCGAGTGCAAAGCAATCCACCAACACCACTCGGTCGCATGCACTCGACTTCATGATCGAGCTGGAGGCAGAGAGGAGTTAGCACTCGGGCAAGAGCACTCGACCACAACCACTCGACCACCAAACCGAGTTTAGTCACCCGAGCTGAGGATCCAAAGCCTGAAGTTGCACGCACTCGACCACACCACTCGACCAGAGGAACCCGAGCTCAAGGCAGCCGACCTAAGGACTTTAGTTTATTTTGTCTTTTTGTACTAGAGCTTTTGACCTAGAGTATATATACTCCAATTAGGTCAGCAGCCGCACAATCGACGTTTTTATTCTCTTTGTTCTCTGAAAACCTCTCTAGATCTATCTGATTTTTTATTTGCAATTACTTTTGATCCTTTGATCCTTTTAAGTTTATTTCTTCTATTCATTCTTCATCTCAATCTCTAGATTATGATTATGGAAACTATTTCATTTTCTGGGTTTGTGATTTTGATGATGAAGTCTGAGTAGTGATTTAGGGTTCTTGAGGATGAGTTAGATCTGGGTTATGATTCATGGTGATTCTAGTTGATTTAGGGTTCTAAGAGTTTAAGATCTCTTCTGGGTTAGCTGTTTCTAATGCTGATTCCCTGTACACCCACTTGGGATATGATCTTGGTGTTTCCTTGCACATCACTTGTGAAACACCAGATCTGCTAACACCAGAGATCTGGAGCTTCTTTCCAATGATTGATCTAGGATCATAGGGAAGCAAGTTGTAGTTTGACATTTATGAGCTGATTCTTAATGCTTATTCTCTTTATGTTTCATTGGAATCCTATCTGAGTGTTAGTGACAGTCAATGGGGCGTAGGTGTGGATTCCAAGATTAGGAAGTTTAGAGAATCTGGTTATAGTAGTAACTGGGAAGTGGAACTATGACTCTGTTGATGCTCATAGTTGAGAGATCCTTTCTATGAAGTTGTTTATTAGATCACTAGATTTCACCATGATGAATCCCAGATCCAGAACTCATCCTTAGGACCTTTCTCTTCCTTGATAGTTTTCTACTTTATCATACTCTGTTTTTCTGCTTTAGCTTGCTCTGTTTTTCTGTTCTTGTTTAGTTCTGTTTTGTTTCTATTCCTGTTTAGTTATGAATCTCTGTTTCTAGTTTCTGTTACTTATTTTTAGTTCTTGTTTTACTTGTTTCACCCTGTTACTTTCATCCAGTTTAATTGGCTTGAATTAGATAGATTTGCTACATCATGATTGCCTACAATAGTCCCGATTGGATTCGATAGCCCTTTGTACTACAGATCGGGCAATAGATAGCTTTAGGTGTAAAAACCTAGTTATCAATTTGGCGCCGTTGCCATTTGGGATTTCTTTGTTTCATTTAGGATTGCAGATCTTCTGAGATCAAGTTTTTTTCTTTTTACTTTGTACTCACTTATTGGTTTCAGTCTGTTTCAGGTACCACTCGGTTGCATAAGCTCGGACACACCACTCGGTCAGGAGCTCGAGTTCAGTTCCTCAGCATCCCACCACTCGGTCAGCCAGGTCGAGTTTAGTAGTCGAGCTCAAGTCATCTGAGGTTTTCAACTAGTTCACCACTCGGTCAGTCTACTCGGTCACTGTGGTCGAGCTGAACACCATTTCACACCACTCGGTCATCCAAGTCGAGTGCAGCATCCCGAGTTCAGTGTTCCTGTATGCAAACTAGGTCAAAAGGTCATCATAATCTCCTGAGGTATCAAGACAATATCAACCAGTTACCAAGGATATTGAGAGGACAGAGGGATCAGCCAGAGGGTAATCAACCAGAAACAGACAATATGGATAATCCACAAGCTCAGAATGAGCAACCGGCTCAACAAAGAAGGCACATAGGAGCAGGAGATGCGCCTAACACTCACACACAAAGGCAAGGTATCGTGCCACCAGCTGTTCAGAATAATAACTTGGAAATAAAGAGTGGTCTGATATCTATGGTTCAAGGAAACAAATTCCACGGTCTACCAATGGAGGATCCATTGGATCACCTAGACGAATTCGACAGGCTCTGCAGCCTAACCAAAATCAACGGTGTTTCAGAAGATGGGTTCAAACTGCGTCTGTTTCCGTTTTCTTTAGCCGACAAAGCACATCTATGGGAGAAAACACTACCCCACGGTTCTATTACATCTTGGGATGAATGCAAAAAGGCATTCCTGGCTAAGTTTTTCTCAAACTCAAGAACAGCAAGGCTAAGGAATGAGATATCAGGATTTGCTCCGAAAAATGGTGAAACATTCTGTGAAGCATGGGAAAGATTCAAAACCTACACCACACAGTGTCCTCATCATGGGTTCAGCAAAGAGTCACTGTTGAGTACTTTATACCGTGGAGTGTTACCAAAATTCAGAATGTTGCTTGATACAGCTAGCAATGGCAACTTTCTCAATAAAGATGTTGTTGAAGGATGGGAGCTGGTAGAGAACTTGGCACAATCAGATGGCACCTACAGTGAGGAATATGATAGAACTCCAAGGGGAAATTCAGATTTTGAGGATAAGCACAGAAAGGAGATCAGGGCTCTAAATGAGAAGATTGACAAGCTCCTTCTAGGTCAGCAGAAACAGGTCCATTTTATCTTTGAAGAAGAAATGGCACAGATTCAAGAAGGGGAGCCTGATCAGATGGAAGAAGTTAGTTACATTCAGAATCAAGGTGGCTACAACAAAGGGTTTGTAAACTATAAAGCAAACCCCAATCTGTCCTACAGGAGTAACAATGTTGCAAATCCTCAAGATCAGGTCTATCCACCACAACAACAAGCTCAAACTAAACCTTTCATTCCTTACAACCAGAACCAGGGTTATGCACCTAAACAGCAATTCCAGAACAACTACAACCAGCAACCAGTTTCTAATGCACCACCAGGATTTGCTTCTCAGAATTCACAACCCAACAATGCTTCAGTGGAACAAATGCTCCAACAATTACTTCAGGGGCAAGCTACTTGTGTCATGGAACAGGCAAAGAGGTTTTCTGAGATAAGAAATCAAGTGGATTCAAACTGCAATGCTCTGAATGCGAAGATAGAGGCTATGAACTCAAGGCTATTGTTTTGGAAAATAAAGGAGCATCTACATCATCTACTCAACATCCAGGACAGTTACCTGGAAAAGCTGTTCAGAACCCAAAGGATTATGCTCATGTTAATGCAATCCATGTCACTGAGGACAGTGAGGTTCAAGAAGGGGAGGCTTTCTTTCAAAAAGTAGCCAAGTCTGAAACTCCAAAGCCTACACTCGGTCTATGCACTCGATCAGAGGCCCGAGCTCAAAGAGAAAACAACAATGATCAAACTCGGCTACCAAACCAAGCTGATGTAACCGAGCTCAAGGGTAAAGCTGTTCAAGAAGAGAAAAAGGTACCTTACATTCCTCCTCCTTATGTCCCCAAGATTCCTTTCCCTGGGAGATTCAAGCAGGAACTCTTGGAGAAGGCTACAGCTGATTTAAATAGTGCACTGGACAAGCTTGAGGAGATTATGCCTTTGGAGACTATCTTGACCATTATCCCCAGCCAGGAGAAAACCCTTCGAGAAGAACTGCTGAGGAGAAAGATGAAAGTTGATAGTATGAAAGAAGTGAAATATGATTGCAAGGCAGTCATAGGAGAGAGGGTGATCAAGGATAAGCTTGAAGACCCAGGTTCATTCACTCTTCCATGCTCTATAGGGACTCTAAACTTTAAAAGTAGTCTCTGTGACCTTGGAGCTGCTGTCAGCCTTATGCCTCTATCAATAGCTCAAAAGCTTAAAGTAGAGGACTTCAGACCCTGTAATATCACCCTAGTGCTAGCTGATGGCACAACAAGATCTCCACAGGGAATGCTGAAGGATCTTCCTGTGAAGATAGGTGAGGTAACAGTTCTTGCTGACTTTGTGGTTTTGAAATTGGATGAAGAACCAGCAGATCCACTGATTCTTGGAAGGCCATTCTTGGCAACTGCTGGGACTGTAATAGATGTGAAGGGAGGTAAGATTGCTCTTAACCTGGTTGGAAATCTGAGGATGGATTTTGATATCAATGATGCTATAAGGAAGCTCACAATAGAGGGACAAATCTTCTCCATTAAGGAATTGAATGAAAGCACTGATGAGTTGTTGAGAGAGCCTTATGAAGATGATCCACTGAAGCCAGCATTGGTAAAGGATAGTAAAGCTGAATCAGGAGTCTGTCAAGGCATAGCTGGATCTGAAACAGAGTTTAAGGTTGCAGAAAAGAAAAGTTTGAATCAAGCTCGACATGTTAACTCGGTCTTCAAACAGAGTCAAGCTCTCACATGTCCAGATGTTTCTAACTCGATGAACAAACTCTGTTTGCAAACCGAGCCTGACATTTGTGGGCTAGATGAGTGGATTGCACTCAAAGAAAGGTCTAATTGGCAGGACAAAGCTATAGTGGAGCTAAAAGACACTGTGAAAGAGCGGAAAGATCAAATCAAGTCTCTCCAAGGGAAGACCAATCAAGGATCAGAAAACATCAAGGGTATCCCACCTGATATAGCTATAACTCTGGTTAGCAAGAAGGGAAGTGAACTCACATCAGAATGGTTTGGAAAAATAGACCACCCACCTGATCAAGAGGAAGCTTACCTAGAGGAGGAAGCTATTGAGAGTCAGTTTGCTGATTGGTCAAGGGAGCACGATGAGTTTGCTGATCTACCCACCAAGCAAAAGAGGACCTCATTTCCTCTCTTAAAGCCTCCCTGAATCCAGTAAGGAAGTCAAGCTTAGTGACTTTAAACAAGCTCACTTGGGAGGAAGTCCCATGACTATCTTTGTAAATATTTTGCTTTAAGGTTTCTTGTTTCTTTTAATATGTTTTCTAGTAGTTTTGTTGGTCAGGTTTGAGATTTCAGGATTATGCAAAGGAAGGCAGAGAAGCCCAGAAAATCAGACTCGACCAGTTAGCTCGATCAACCAGGCCGAGTCAAATTCTCAACAAATCAAGCTCGGCCATCAAGCTCGCTTTGCCAAACCGAGCTACCCCTCTATAGGTCAACAATCAAGCTTGGACAGTCTAACTCGATCAGCTTGGCCGAGTTAGATCTTCATACCAAACCACTCGGCCATCAAACTCGACCATGTGACCGAGTTAAAACACCCAACCCTGAGGTACAACTCCACTCTTCACCATTGTTTATACCATTCATCTTTAGTTTTTCTTATTGCTTTCCATCATTGAACCTTCCTTTGAATCTTTTATTACACAAGGGACTGTGTAATTTAAGTTTGGGAGAGCGTTTGAGATGCATTTGATATTGTTTACTGTTTTCTTATTTCAAATTTTGCATATTAAGTCTGCATAGCATCTCATCTATTTGCATAAGAAAAACCATAAAAATTTGAAAAATTTCAGAAAAGCATTCCACAAAAACAGAGTGTTCATGTAGATTGCATTCATGTTTAGGATTGAGTCTAGATGCATTTCATATAGAATTGTGCATTTGCATAGGGGACTAGGATGATAAAAGCCTTGTAAGCATGCTGGTTTATGAAATAGTCTCAATGCCCTAGTAATAGTTGTCTAATGCATTCCTGTAAGCTTGAAGCATAAGACCGCACAATGCCTAGATTGCATTGTTTGGCATTTAGTTTTGGCTGAAGCATGTCTTGATCTGATATCATCCCCTGTCTATTAGAACCTTAAACTGAATTGCAATTATCATGTTTATGCTTTTGATTTGAACTCATGGATACCTTACACATATTTGGATTCTCTTACTCTTTTCACCACCCTTGTGAATCCAAATTATAGCTGATTCCCATCATTGGAACAGTTTCCCCTACCTTTAACCTTGGCCTTCCTTTCAAGCCAAAAATACTCTATGTGTGAATGTGAGGCCTATTTCAGGATTGAGCTTGGTAGAAAGTGTTAGGTCTGTGCCGACAAGAACGGTTTCTCATATATATAGTTCTGGTTCATAATTTTTGATAGAACTAGGTGGGGAACTGAACTGTGGTTAGGAGGATAGACTGGAATTTAGAATAAGGGATTGAGCTCGGTTACATAGGCTCGGTTAGGAGACCGAGCTCACACCTTGAGTTCACTAAACCGAGCTTGAGTTTCATTTTGGGATTCAAGGGGAAGAAAAGAAGAGAAAGGAAAGAAAAAAAAGTTCTGGGAAAAGGAGAAAGCTGCTCTAGTAAAGAATTTGGGATTTGAAAAAAGAAGAAAAGAAATGTATAGGCTTAAAAAGATAGAAAAGAAAAGAAAGGCAAAAAGCTTGAAGTGTCTTAATGAATAAGAAGAATAGAAGAGCCTTAGTTTTAAAAGAACCCAATCCGCTAGCATAAGCAAGAAACACAAGAACCTTTTTCCTTAGAATAAAATGCAAAAGAAAGAAGAATGAGTTATCCAAAAAAGATTCATGGCAGAAAAGTGCCTAAGGGTAGATTTAGGATCATCTTCTGGGTTTAGGATTAGGTGGTAGCAGAAGCTTTGTATATGGGATGGGTAGATGAGAAATTGTTCTTGTATGCATCGGTTGGCTATCTTACCTTTAGCCTTCTCCTAAAGCTCAGTCTATTCTTGAGAGTCCCATGTTACCCATTGGTGAAACCTGTTACAAAAGAGGCCATCTTTGCCTCTTTAACCTTTCCCTTAGCCAAATGAGTTCATTGAAATTGCATAGACTTGATTCATGGTTACAGAATTAATGAATGTTAAAGGGAATGATTGATTTGATTGCATTTGTAGGTTAAGGCTAGTGTCAGGTTTGTTCTGAAGGGTATGGCTAAAGTTTTAAAAGTAGGGTTTACTTGTTAATGCATTCTAGAACTACTAACTAGGACCTTGATGCTACTTCCTTTATCAGCATGTTTTGGCTCTGAGTCCCAGCATTTCATCAACTTCACCAGCTTATATCTTATATGTTTGCTTGAGGGCAAGCAAAGACTAAGTTTGGGGGAGTTGATGTCTCTGCCTTTTACCACTTTTAAACTTCCATTTCCATCCCTTTTAGCATAGTTTCATATACAGTTTCACTCCATATCCATCTACTTCTCTCATATAGGTTACATGATAGGTTTACTTTAGTTATTGCATACATATTGCACATTGGAGTTATCTTTCAGGTGTTTTGGATGTTTGCTGGAGATCAAGGAACATGGAGACACAAGCTCGGTGTGAAGACTCGACTTCAAGACCGAGCTAAGGACCAAGACCAACATGCACTCGACCAAGAGCACTCGACTTGAAGCCAGACCGAGTGCAAAGCAATCCACCAACACCACTCGGTCGCATGCACTCGACTTCATGATCGAGCTGGAGGCAGAGAGGAGTTAGCACTCGGGCAAGAGCACTCGACCACAACCACTCGACCACCAAACCGAGTTTAGTCACCCGAGCTGAGGATCCAAAGCCTGAAGTTGCACGCACTCGACCACACCACTCGACCAAAGAAACCCGAGCTCAAGGCAGCCGACCTAAGGACTTTAGTTTATTTTGTCCTTTTGTACTAGGGCTTTTGACCTAGAGTATATATACTCTAATTAGGTCAGCAGCCGCACAATCGACGTTTTTATTCTCTTTGTTCTCTGAAAACCTCTCTAGATCTATCTGATTTTATATTTGCAATTACTTTTAATCCTTTGATCCTTTTAAGTTTGTTTCTTCTATTCCTTCTTCATCTCAATCTCTAGATTATGATTATGGAAACTATTTCATTTTCTGGGTTTGTGATTTTGATGATGAAGTCTGAGTAGTGATTTAGGGTTCTTGAGGATGAGTTAGATCTGGGTTATGATTCATAGTGATTCTAGTTGATTTAGGGTTCTAAGAGTTTAAGATCTCTTCTGGGTTAGCTGTTTCTAATGCTGATTCCCTGTACACCCACTTGAGATCTGATCTTGGTGTTTCCTTGCACATCACTTGTGAAACACCATATCTGCTAACACCAGAGATCTGGAGCTTCTTTCCAATGATTGATCTAGGATCATAGGGAAGCAAGTTGTAGTTTGACATTTATGAGCTGATTCTTAATGCTTATTCTCTTTATGTTTCATTGGAATCCTATCTGAGTGTTAGTGACAGTCAATGGGGCATAGGTGTGGATTCCAAGATTAGGAAGTTTAGAGAATCTGGTTATAGTTGTAACTGGGAAGTGGAACTATGACTCTGTTGATGCTTATAGTTGAGAGATCCCTTCTATGAAGTTGTTTATTAGATCACTAGATTTCACCATGATGAATCCCAGATCCAGAACTCATCCTTAGGACCTTTCTCTTCCTTGATAGTTTTCTACTTTATCATACTCTGTTTTTCTGCTTTAGCTTGCTCTGTTTTTCTGTTCTTGTTTAGTTCTGTTTTGTTTCTATTCCTGTTTAGTTATGAATCTCTGTTTCTAGTTTCTGTTACTTATTTTTGGTTCTTGTTTTAGTTGTTTCACCCTGTTACTTTCATCCAGTTTAATTGGGTTGAATTAGATAGATTTGCTACATCCTAATTGCCTACAATAGTCCCGATTGGATTCGATAACCCTTTGTACTACAGATCGGGCAATAGATAGCTTTAGGTGTAAAAACCTAGTTATCAACTTGTAAATGGCCATAGCCTTGTCAATCAAAGCATTGCTTCTACATATTCACATCCACAGGTGGTTGTTTAGCCTCAATATGTTCTTCTTGCTACAATCTCAACTTCACCCTCAGAAACTCCTATAGGATTCTAAGAAGTATCAGAATTGTGGGATAAGGAATAATACTTGTTTCTTACCTTGGCTATATCCTCCACCTCGGAAGCATGCTTTATCACTTCAAGAAGAGTCCTAAAAGGCTGACACTCAGCCTTTGATAATATTTCATCACTTCATCCATGTACAAAGCATGCAATGGCTCTCTGATGCGGCTCTTTAACATCGTCAAGCAATTGTAAGAGATCTAACTCCATTGAGTACAATTCAACAGTTCTATTCACTCTCCTTTGTCTTTTAAATGGTTATAACTCTGTTTTTGGGCCTATCAGCTTGTAAATAGTCAAATACTTGTTAATAAAAGCATTGCTTCTTCATATTCACATCCATAGGTGTTGGTTTAGCCTGAATATGTTCTTCTTTCTACAACACTAACTTCACCCACAGAAACTCCTACGGGATTCTTAGAAGTACCAGAATTATTGGTTATGGAATAATGCTTGTTTCTTACCTTGGCTATCTGCTCCACATTGCTAGCATGGTTTATCACTTCAACAAAAGTCCTAACAGGCTGACGCTTAGCCTTTGACAATATTTCATCACTTCATCCATGTACAAAGCCTGCAATGGCTCTCTGATGCTGCTTTTTAACATCGTCAAGCAATTGTAAGAGATCCAACTCCATTGAGTACAATTCAACAGTTCTATTCATTCTCCTTTGTCTTTTGATTGGTTATAACTCCTTTTTTGGGACTATGAACTTGTAAATGGCCATATCCTTGTCAATCAAAGCATTGCTTCTTCATATTCCTATGGGATTCTAAGAAGTAGCAGAATTGTTGATAAGGAATAATACTTGTTTCTTACCTTGGCTATATCCTCCACCTTGGAAGCATGCTTTATCACTTCAAGAAGAGTCCTAACAGGCTGACACTTAACCTTTGAAAATATTTCATCACTTCATCCATGTACAAAGCCTACAATGGTTCTCTGCTGCGGCTCTTTAACATCGTCAAGCAATTGTAAGAGATACAACTCCATTGAGTACACTTCAACAGTTCTATTCACTCTCCGTTGTTTTTTGAATGGTTATAACTCCATTTTTGGGATTATCAACCTTTAAATGGCCAAATCCTTGTCAATGAAAGCATTGCTTCTTCATAATTACATCCATACGTGTTGGTTTAGCCTCAATATGTTCTTCTTGTTACAATCTCAACTTCACCCACAGAAACTCCTATAGGATTCTACGAAGTACCAGAATTGTGGGATAAGGAATAATGCTTGTTTCTTACCTTGGCGATATCCTCCGCCATGGTAGCATGCTTTATCACTGCAACAAGAGTCCTAACAGGCTGACGCTCAGCCTTTGATAAAATTTCATCACTTCATCCATGTACAAAGCCTACAATGGCTCTCTGATGCTGCTCTTTAACATCGTCAAGCAATTGTAAGAGATCCAACTCCATTGAGCATATTTCTACAGTTATATTCACTCTCCTTTGTCTTTTGAATGGTTATAACTCCGTTTTTGAGACTATCAATTTGTAAATGGCCAAATTCTTGTCAATCAAAGCATTGTTTCTTCCTATTCATATCCACAGGTGTTGGTTTAGCCTCAATATGTTCTTCTCTCTACAACCCTAACTTCACCCTCATAAACTCCTATGGGATTCTAAAAAGTACCAGAATTATGGAATATGGAATAATGCTTGTTACTTACCTTAGCTATCTGCTCCACCTTGGTAGCATGCTTTATCACTGTAACAAGAGTCCTAACAGGCTGACGCTCAGCCTTTGATAAAATTTCATCACTTCATCCATGTACAAAGCCTACAATGGCTCTCTGATGCTGCTCTTTAACATCGTCAAGCAATTGTAAGAGATCCAACTCCATTGAGCATATTTCTACAGTTATATTCACTCTCCTTTGTCTTTTGAATGGTTATAACTCCGTTTTTGGGACTATCAACTTGTAAATGGCCAAATTCTTGTCAATCAAAGCATTGTTTCTTCCTATTCATATCCACAGGTGTTGGTTTAGCCTCAATATGTTCTTCTCTCTACAACCCTAACTTCACCCTCATAAACTCCTATGGGATTCTAAAAAGTACCAGAATTATGGAATATGGAATAATGCTTGTTACTTACCTTAGCTATCTGCTCCACCTTGGTAGCATGCTTTATCACTTCAACAAGAGTCCTAACAGGCTGACGGGGGTCAACCTTTGATAATATTTCATCACTTTATCCATGTACAAAGCGTACAATGGCTCCTTAATGCGCCTCTTTAACATCGTCATGCAATTGTAAGAGATCCTAATCCATTGAGTGTACTTCTACAGTTCTATTCACTCTTCTTTGTCTGTTGAATGGTTATAACTCCGTTTTTGGGACTATCAACTTGTAAATGGCCAAATCCTTGTCAATCAAAGCATTGCTTCTTCATATTCACATCCATAGGTGTTGGTTTAGCCTCAATATATTTTTCTTTCTACAACCCCAACTTCACCTTCAGAAACTCCTATAAGATTTTAAGAAGTACCAGAATTGTGGGATAAGTAATAATGCTTGTTTTTTACCTAGGCTATCTGCTCCAGCTTGCTAGCAAGCTTTATCACTTCAACAAGAGTCCTAACAGACTGATACTTAGCCTTTGAAAATATTTCATCACTTCATCCATGTACAAACCCTACAATGGTTCTCTGATGCGGCTCTTTAACATCGTCAAGCAATTGTAAGAGATCCAACTCCATTGAGTACAATTCAACAGTTCTATTCACTCTCCTTTGTCTTTTGAATGGTTATAACTCCGTTTTGGGACTATCAACTTGTAAATGGCTAAATCCTTGTCAATCAAAGCATTGCTTCTTCATATTCACATCCACAAGTTTTGGTTTAGGCTTAATATGTTCTTCTTGATACCAGTATTTCTTATCTTTTGTGGTTACTTGTTGCGTGAACAGTAACAGTGAATAGTAACTTTTAAACAGTGTTTTATTTATTAAAATTTTAGAGCGTATGCTCGAGGATTTGATACAAAAGTTTTAAACTTAAGAATTTGAAACTTTAAAGCTTTTACAAACTTAGAGAGAGAAAGTAGAGAGAAGGCAGAGCTAATTCAGATAGAATGCTCCAGTGTGTCCTTCCTTGCTTGCTGAGGCTTCGTATTTATAGGAGTTGCAGAGGACTATTGCGTGGCTACGTGTCGCTCATCAGATGGTGCCGACACTTCTCTGGTGTGCCTTGATACGTGTCGATCATCGAACGGTGCCGACACTTCTTGACGTCATTGCGTGCGTCATTGCTTACGTCATTGCTTACGTTATCAAGTGGGTCCCGCTTGAGACTGACTTCTTGTCTTGATTATCTTGATATTGATTTTTTATACAGATTATACTCTGTATATTATTTTAAAACGGGAAGTAAAGTATAGTATAATTATACATAAATAATATACTGAGTCTACTAGAATGTACATGGAAAAGAAACTAAAAATTGTGCTTTCTTTATCACAACGATCTTCTTTGATACAACAGAAGCTTGCCAACGGTCTTACTGCCTCACAAAGGACTTGCTGCCTGGAACACTTGCTGTATCAGTATCGCCAACGGTTTTTTTTTTTTTTTTTTTTTTTTTTTTTTTTTTTTGAATATTGATTTTTGTTTATTGGCAGTCCATCATGATGTCGAAGTCGTCTAGATCTTCATAGGGATCTTGACCGCCAATTAAGTCGTCATTGTGTAAAGGTGACGTGTATTGATTAGGATTTGAATCATTATTGGCAGTATCTTCTTCGTCGGAGCTGTCGAGGTGTTCGATAGCGCTGGCGAGGATCTTCTTGAGTTTACTAGCTTTGGATTGACTTGATTTTTTGGAGCTAGTTGAAGCCGCGGGGCTTGCAGGTTTGGATGCTTTTGGAGATTGTTGCTTAGGTTGGGTAGGTTGTGGTTTTGGTTGGGTATATTGGGGTTTTGGGTGAGTAAGTTGGCTTGGTGTGAGCAGAGGTATCGATTTGGATACTGATTTGACTAAGTGGGTGAGTTTGTTATTGGTTTCGAAGAATTTTTGAATATTGGATAATGAACAACGGTCAAGGTTGTACTTATCCCACCATTTAACTCGAAACTCTCGAACCAAGGAATATGGCATATTGGGGAGAAAGTTGTTTGGGGTGAAATGCCAACAACATATCCATGGAATCCCCATGTCGATATGGAATCGGATTTGGTTTAATGGAATTATTGGTTGAGTAGGGATGTGTTTTAGGTAGTATGGTCTGGATGTCTTGATAATTTCTGTTGGGTAAATTTCGTTGACGGGGCCAAACCAGTGCCACCATTCGTAGAACCAACCTGGTATTTGTTTGGGACATTGATGGTCAAAGGTTATAAACCAGGAATGGTCATACGACCGAAGGTAGAAGGTGTTGAAAAGGCGTTTTTGTAGTCTGTATAGGTATAGCCATCAATATGAAAGCCTTTATTGTAAAAGGGTTTTAGAGTATGATGGTTTATGAATCCAAGGTCTTGAATAAAGGCTACTTTTAGTATTTTACAAGTTGAGTAGGATATAAGGTTTGGGTCATTTTTGTCTGGGTAATGAGTTATTTCTGCAGACTTAGAGTCTACTAGAATGTACTCGTAAAAGGTATGGTTTTTGACTACGTTATCTGTTGGATAAAGAGAGTCTTCATAAAAGACGGAGGAGGTGAATTGTTGTAATTGTCTAAGGGTTATTGGTTTGGTTATGTTGGTTGTCATAAGGTGTTGTTTACTTTCTTTAAGAAAGTATTGGGCCTTTTGGGCCGGTGTTTGAGTAGATGGCTGGCCTTTTTCAGGATTAGCCGCTTTTGCGTAAGAAAGGGGTGGATATTCGGCAAGAGCCGAAAAGTTGTTTTGAATAGACAGAGGCTTTCCTTGCATATGTGGTTGATTCTTGATGTAATCCGATGCAGTCATCGGCTTCTTACTTTTACGGTCCGACATCTTGAATATTTGCTGGAATATCTTGAGTTTTTCCCTGTAAATATTCTCTTGTTAGAAAATCTGGTAACGAATTATTTTCTCCTTTTATATATTGAATATCGAAATCAAATGCAGATAATATAGCTTGCCATCTGGCAAAGATTTGTTTTGATACTAGGTTTTTGACATCTTTTTGTAATATTTCTTTTGCCGATTTACAATCGACTCTTAGTAGGAAACGTTTGTTAATTAGGTCGTCTTGAAATTTTGAAATACATTTGACTATTGAAAGAACTTCTTTTTTAACCGTCGAATATTTTGTTTGTGGACCTAGCCAGATTCCAGAATGGAATCTTACTAGAGATTCTTGTTTAGAATTAGGAAGTTGTTGTTTAAGAATACCACCGTATCTGAGATCGGATGCGTCGGTTTCTACTATCATATAGGCGTTTGGGTTTGGTAGGGTTAGGCAAGGTAAAGATTTAACTTTTGCCTTGACTTGTTTTACCAGGTCAGTATGAATACTGGTCCATGGTTTAGGATTTTTCTGTAGTCTTTGAAATAATGGTTGAATAGTTTGTCTTAGATTTGGAAGGAAATCTGAAACATAATTTAGACATCCTAGAAATCTTTGAAGTTGCGTTTTTTCCCTTAGTTCATTGGGGAATTTATCCGCAAATTCAATAGATCTTGAAATAGGTGTTATTGTTCCTTGATAAATATTGTGCCCTAAAAATCTTATTTTTGTTTGGAATAGAGACATCTTTTTAGCGGATAAAACTAATCCGTGTTTTTTGACTACATTTAGAAACGTGTTTAAATGGTTTATGTGTTGGTCAATAGAATTTGAATAGACCAATACATCGTCTATGTAAACTATGGTGAATTTTGAATAGTTATTGAATATGTCGTTCATAATGTGTTGAAATTCGGAGGGTGCATTTTTAAGACCAAAGGGCATTACATTCCATTCGTAATGTCCAAATGGTACAGTGAATGCGGTTTTGTATTTATCTTTTTCGGCTATTTGTATTTGCCAAAAACCGCTTTTCATATCGAATTTTGAATAAATTTTTGCATCGTATAATCTTTTTAATAGGTCTCTTTTATTGGGTATTGGATATCTTATCCATTGTAATACATCATTTAGTGGTTTATAGTTGATTACTAAACGTGGTACTCCGCGTTCTTTTTCTGCTTGATTATTAACATAGTAGGCCGAACAACTCCAAGGGGATTTGGACGGTCTTATAAGTTTCTTTTTTAATAGATCATTGATTTCTTGTTTACAATGTTCTAGCTGTACGCTATTCATTTGAATAGGTCTAGCTTTTGTTGGAATAATTTTTTCATTAAAATCTTTGATATAGGGAAGATCAACAGTATGCTGTTTTCTTTCCCAAAATGCGTTTGGAATATCTGAACATACTTGATTTAACAAGTCGTTTTCTATTGATTTTATTTTATCTATGATGTAAGGTGATTTAAGTTGTTCTTCTATTTTTTTATAGGTTATTTCTTCTTGTAAAGATTGAATATGATTTTGTTTTCCTTTTATAAGGTTTATTGTTTTTTATATTGTATTTTCTTGTAATAATAATACTTCTTTCATTTTTATTGGTGATAGGAATTTGAATACTAATTTAGTTCCCATTACTTTGGTGCTAATTCCGTATTGGTTTACGTTAAATGGGTATATTTGAGTAAAGAATGGTGTTCCTAGAATTACTTCTTGAGATAAATTCTTTACTAAAATAAATTGATTTTTAAAACAATAACCATTATTGCATATTTTACCACATGGTAGTTTGTATTTTACATTTAAGCTACTGCCGTTTGCGCCACTTAGGCGTTCGGTAGTTTTTTCATAATATTTGGTTGGTATTAAGCCTTCACGGATGCAGTTATGATCTGCTCCTGAATCCATAAGGGCTATGATTTCTATTTGGAAATCATGTCCTATGTGTAGCTTAATTTTTGTATACCATTTTTGATAGTTAATTTTTTCGATTATTTGAATATAGTCTTCTTCATTTTGAATATCTGATTCAATTTCTTTTCCTTTTGAATTACTAGTTGATGGTTGATTTTTATCTTCTATTAATGTTAGTTTTGCATCTAATTGTAATTGTTTTAATTCTTGTTGATTAGCTATGATTTGTAATTCTTTGACTTGTGTTTTTAATTGCTTAATTTCATTTTGTAATTCACCTGTGGTGACTTATTTAAATAAACTTTGCGTGGGGTATTTTTCGTATATTTTGTTTAAGCTGAAAGATTCTTGAGTAGTAAATTTATTTTCTTGAGATATTAAATCTTTTAGTTTTAATAAGTATTGCTTTTTAATTTCTGGATCATCAATTTTGTCTATGATGTCCAAGAGAAATTGTTTATCACTATCTTTTGTGATTACGTTGATATTTTTGCAGATGCATAGATCATCTGAAAATTGTTGAGTTTCCGTAGAAGAATCATTTAGATTTTCTACTTCATTTATTGAATTATTACTATCGCTTTCTTCAGAAGTTTCTGATTCTGAAGTAAGTAATAGTTTTGATAGTTTTTCTTGAATATCAGGTTGATCTTGAAAGATTTCATTAATCTTTCTTTTCATTTTACAATCTGTGGACTTATGTCCGGGTCGTTTGCAGTTCCAGCAAACTACATTTTGTTTATTAAATTTATTTTTTGAATAATTTTTCTTTTGTGAATATTTTTTATTTTTTGAAGATTTGTTTTTTGAATAATATTGATTTTCAGGTTTTTTGTAATCATTATTTTTGTGATAATGCCGATTACTTTTTTGTCTAAATTTTTGACGATTAATCCTAGAAGGTGGATTAAGTGGTTGGTATCCATATTGTTCACAGAATGAACCCATGGATATCTTAAATTTGAATTTATCATTACGCTTTTTATCGCGTTGTTCTTGACATATTTCTAAGCCTTGTTTTTTAACAAAGGCAAATAATTGACCATAAGTTATTGTATCCCAGGGGATTGTTTGTCCTCCAGAATATTCTTTTAATTTATTGATTACTCTTTCTGTGAAAAAAGACGGTAAGCCTGAGACAAACCGCTCTTTCCAAAAAGATTGATTACAGTCGGTTCTTTGGAATATATTTGTTGTAAATACATCTTTATACCATTTAAAGTCTCCTAAGGTTGGACACCTTAAATTGGTTAAGATTAGTTTCTTGCTTTCTAATTCTTCTGCTGGGTTACCAATAAAATGCATGGTTAAAGTATGGATTAATACTTCTACAGCATTTTGTTTTTCATAGGTTTCTTGGAAACCTTCTTCATCTTCTGTTTTAATTATTTCTGCATGATTGATTATTTGTTCTTGAATATGAGGTTCTATGGCGTTATCCCACCAATATCTTAGTGCGCCAGTAAAACCAGCTATTATCATTATACATGCTTGTTTATCGGGATTTCCTCTAGCTTTAAATGCTAGAGCAGCCATACCCATTTCTTGAAATAAATTCATTATTTCATATTCTGATCTACCATCTATATTCCATTCATGTAGATCATCACCAGTGTATACATTTTGCGTAAATCTATGATGTTCTTCGAATAGAACATCAGGTGGTGTATGTCTTGAATAATAAGGTTTTTTAGACCTTATGTTTCTTTTTATTCTATTAATTTCTTGATCCTCGGACTCTGAGAATTGAGTATTCTCAATTTCATCTATATTGTTTATTCTTTTTCCTTTATCTATGCTATCTAATTTTGAAGCAATTGTTTTTAATAATTCATTTTGTGGAAATTTAATTTCCCTATTCATTGGTTTAAACATTGGTGTTGATATTGAAGAAAATGGATGTTGAATAATCTGGGTTTTTTCTTCATTAATTGTTTCCATTTTTATGTCTATGTGATCTATTTGTTTAGCTATTGTATATAGTATCTGACTTTGATAATTATTTTGTTGATAAATACTTTTTATTTCTTGTTTGGATACAGGTTCTTTATCGTTTTCATTGGCTCCTGTTTTAAACGGAGTTGCAATGATTTGTCTATTTGTTGTTTGGATTTTTAAGTCAGTTAAAGGAGGGTGTATAGATTTAATCTTTTTACCATCTATTTGTTCCCATATTTGACTTAAAGAGGAGCTTGCATTAATTTGTTTAAATGGATAATTGATATTATTGGCTATTGCATAAGTTTCAAACCATATAAAGAATGGAATGTCCAATTCTTTTATTGTCATACAATTATACCATTTTTCCCTAAATTCATTCGTTTGTTGTTTAGAAAATGTCTTGAAATACCAATTTCTTTTTTCTTGGTTATTTTCTGAATAGAAATCCTTTTTTTATGTATTCTTTATCGATTACGAATTCTTTTAGAATTACATTGATAGTATGAAAATCAGATTGCGTAGGTGATGTTGGATATAGATTTGTTTCTGGTTCAGCTATTGGTGCTTTGAATTTTATTGGATCATTTTGATTAATGTTTTGGTTTATACTTTATGTATCTGAATCGATGCTGGATTGACCAGTTCGATATTCAGAGAAAGAGGCTCTTGAAGGCATACGTCCTTCAGAGAAAGATGTTCTTGAATAATATGAACTTATTCTTGGAGGGAGTGGTTCTCTGAATGAACCAAATCTTAATAAGATTTTCCCATCTGGTTGTTCATGTATACTTGATATATTTCTTTGTTCAATATTCCTAGGTGGTTGAGTAATTTCTATTTTCCATTGATCTGGAATAGTAATTTGATTCCAATTTAATTGTTTAGGTGCGTAAGTAGCTGTTGGTGTATCTTTGCTGTGTACAGCTAATATAGTGGTTTCACCTTTATCGTCTTGTAATAAACATCTAGGATTAAACTCAGAGTTTGATTGTTTGAAATATATTCGATATAGTAATAAATATCCATGTCTATCGTTCTGGAACTTTAATTCCGGAAGATGAATATTTAGTACTAACGTATTGAGTATAGTTGGGTCGTGTAGACTAACTTGATAGTTGGGAGCGCAGTTAAAGTAAACCGCTCCGTTGCATAGATTTGATTGGACTACTCCGAGGAGTGAGTCTTCGAATTTTAAAAGGGTTTTATCCCTTAATAGCATTAGTATAGGTTGATCTATACCAGTTCTTGATAGTGGTTTAATTGCTATTTGGATAAGTCCAAAGTGTAAGTAATTAAACCCTTTTTGTTTATACTTGTCTAGAGCTAGTGATGACAATAGCTTTACTTCTTCAAACTCATGTTGAAGAGATAAAGTTTGCTCATGCTCTTTTATTGAATAAGCGGTTTTGAAATCAAATGTTCCAATTTGATATATTAATTCTGGATTAATATGTGGTAATGAGTTTCTTTTAATCTCATTACTAAACGTTGATATCTTTGATATAATTTCTCTAGAGTTTATTGTTGATTTAGATGAAGATGCTTGATTAGACTTAAATAGCTTTCTCAAAGAAGATGCCATGATAAACTCTTAAATAAAACACATATTAAACAGAATCTTTACCTTTTCTATTTGGGCGCGGCTGCGACTTGCCAACGGACTTACTGCCTATCTTGAGGGCTTGCGGCCTGGAACATCAGCAGTGGTTGCGTCTAAATAGGAGAGGTTCGGGTCTCAGTATATTATTTATGTATAATTATACTATACTTTACCAGACCCGAACCTCTCCTATTTAGACGCAACCACTGCTGATGTTCCAGGCCGCAAGCCCTCAAGATAGGCAGTAAGTCCGTTGGCAAGTCGCAGCCGCGCCCAAATAGAAAAGGTAAAGATTCTGTTTAATATGTGTTTTATTTAAGAGTTTATCATGGCATCTTCTTTGAGAAAGCTATTTAAGTCTAATCAAGCATCTTCATCTAAATCAACAATAAACTCTAGAGAAATTATATCAAAGATATCAACGTTTAGTAATGAGATTAAAAGAAACTCATTACCACATATTAATCCAGAATTAATATATCAAATTGGAACATTTGATTTCAAAACCGCTTATTCAATAAAAGAGCATGAGCAAACTTTATCTCTTCAACATGAGTTTGAAGAAGTAAAGCTATTGTCATCACTAGCTCTAGACAAGTATAAACAAAAAGGGTTTAATTACTTACACTTTGGACTTATCCAAATAGCAATTAAACCACTATCAAGAACTGGTATAGATCAACCTATACTAATGCTATTAAGGGATAAAACCCTTTTAAAATTCGAAGACTCACTCCTCGGAGTAGTCCAATCAAATCTATGCAACGGAGCGGTTTACTTTAACTGCGCTCCCAACTATCAAGTTAGTCTACACGACCCAACTATACTCAATACGTTAGTACTAAATATTCATCTTCCGGAATTAAAGTTCCAGAATGATAGACATGGATATTTATTACTATATCGAATATATTTCAAACAATCAAACTCTGAGTTTAATCCTAGATGTTTATTACAAGACGATAAAGGTGAAACCACTATATTAGCTGTACACAGCAAAGATACACCAACAGCTACTTACGCACCTAAACAATTAAATTGGAATCAAATTACTATTCCAGATCAATGGAAAATAGAAATTACTCAACCACCTAGGAATATTGAACAAAGAAATATATCAAGTATACATGAACAACCAGATGGGAAAATCTTATTAAGATTTGGTTCATTCAGAGAACCACTCCCTCCAAGAATAAGTTCATATTATTCAAGAACATCTTTCTCTGAAGGACGTATGCCTTCAAGAGCCTCTTTCTCTGAATATCGAACTGGTCAATCCAGCATCGATTCAGATACAGAAAGTATAAACCAAAACATTAATCAAAATGATCCAATAAAATTCAAAGCACCAATAGCTGAACCAGAAACAAATCTATATCCAACATCACCTACGCAATCTGATTTTCATACTATCAATGTAATTCTAAAAGAATTCGTAATCGATAAAGAATACATAAAAAAGGATTTCTATTCAGAAAATAACCAAGAAAAAAGAAATTGGTATTTCAAGACATTTTCTAAACAACAAACGAATGAATTTAGGGAAAAATGGTATAATTGTATGACAATAAAAGAATTGGACATTCCATTCTTTATATGGTTTGAAACTTATACAATAGCCAATAATATCAATTATCCATTTAAACAAATTAATGCAAGCTCCTCTTTAAGTCAAATATGGGAACAAATAGATGGTAAAAAGATTAAATCTATACACCCTCCTTTAACTGACTTAAAAATCCAAACAACAAATAGACAAATCATTGCAACTCCGTTTAAAACAGGAGCCAATGAAAACGATAAAGAACCTGTATCCAAACAAGAAATAAAAAGTATTTATCAACAAAATAATTATCAAAGTCAGATACTATATACAATACCTAAACAAATAGATCACATAGACATAAAAATGGAAACAATTAATGAAGAAAAAACCCAGATTATTCAACATCCATTTTCTTCAATATCAACACCAATGTTTAAACCAATGAATAGGGAAATTAAATTTCCACAAAATGAATTATTAAAAACAATTGCTTCAAAATTAGATAGCATAGATAAAGGAAAAAGAATAAACAATATAGATGAAATTGAGAATACTCAATTCTCAGAGTCCGAGGATCAAGAAATTAATAGAATAAAAAGAAACATAAGGTCTAAAAAACCTTATTATTCAAGACATACACCACCTGATGTTCTATTCGAAGAACATCATAGATTTACGCAAAATGTATACACTGGTGATGATCTACATGAATGGAATATAGATGGTAGATCAGAATATGAAATAATGAATTTATTTCAAGAAATGGGTATGGCTGCTCTAGCATTTAAAGCTAGAGGAAATCCCGATAAACAAGCATGTATAATGATAATAGCTGGTTTTACTGGCGCACTAAGATATTGGTGGGATAACGCCATAGAACCTCATATTCAAGAACAAATAATCAATCATGCAGAAATAATTAAAACAGAAGATGAAGAAGGTTTCCAAGAAACCTATGAAAAACAAAATGCTGTAGAAGTATTAATCCATACTTTAACCATGCATTTTATTGGTAACCCAGCAGAAGAATTAGAAAGCAAGAAACTAATCTTAACCAATTTAAGGTGTCCAACCTTAGGAGACTTTAAATGGTATAAAGATGTATTTACAACAAATATATTCCAAAGAACCGACTGTAATCAATCTTTTTGGAAAGAGCGGTTTGTCTCAGGCTTACCGTCTTTTTTCGCAGAAAGAGTAATCAATAAATTAAAAGAATATTCTGGAGGACAAGCAATCCCCTGGGATACAATAACTTATGGTCAATTATTTGCCTTTGTTAAAAAACAAGGCTTAGAAATATGTCAAGAACAACGCGATAAAAAGCGTAATGATAAATTCAAATTTAAGATATCCATGGGTTCATTCTGTGAACAATATGGATACCAACCACTTAATCCACCTTCTAGGATTAATCGTCAAAAATTTAGACAAAAAAGTAATCGGCATTATCACAAAAATAATGATTACAAAAAACCTGAAAATCAATATTATTCAAAAAACAAATCTTCAAAAAATAAAAAATATTCACAAAATAAAAATTATTCAAAAAATATATTTAATAAACAAAATGTAGTTTGCTGGAACTGCAAACGACCCGGACATAAGTCCACAGATTGTAAAATGAAAAGAAAGATTAATGAAATCTTTCAAGATCAACCTGATATTCAAGAAAAACTATCAAAACTATTACTTACTTCAGAATCAGAAACTTCTGAAGAAAGCGATAGTAATAATTCAATAAATGAAGTAGAAAATCTAAATGATTCTTCTACGGAAACTCAACAATTTTCAGATGATCTATGCATCTGCAAAAATATCAACGTAATCACAAAAGATAGTGATAAACAATTTCTCTTGGACATCATAGACAAAATTGATGATCCAGAAATTAAAACGCAATACTTATTAAAACTAAAAGATTTAATATCTCAAGAAAATAAATTTACTACTCAAGAATCTTTCAGCTTAAACAAAATATACGAAAAATACCCCACGCAAAGTTTATTTAAACAAGTCACTACAGGTGAATTACAAAATGAAATTAAGCAATTAAAAACACAAGTCAAAGAATTACAAATCATAGCTAATCAACAAGAATTAAAACAATTACAATTAGATGCAAAACTAACATTAATAGAAGATAAAAATCAACCATCAACTAGTAATTCAAAAGGAAAAGAAATTGAATCAGATATTCAAAATGAAGAAGACTATATTCAAATAATCGAAAAAATTAACTATCAAAAATGGTATACAAAAATTAAGCTACACATAGGACATGATTTCCAAATAGAAATCATAGCCCTTATGGATTCAGGAGCAGATCATAACTGCATCCGTGAAGGCTTAATACCAACCAAATATTATGAAAAAACTACCGAACGCCTAAGTGGCGCAAACGGCAGTAGCTTAAATGTAAAATACAAACTACCATGTGGTAAAATATGCAATAATGGTTATTGTTTTAAAAATCAATTTATTTTAGTAAAGAATTTATCTCAAGAAGTAATTCTAGGAACACCATTCTTTACTCAAATATACCCATTTAACGTAAACCAATACGGAATTAGCACCAAAGTAATGGGAACTAAATTAGTATTCAAATTCCTATCACCAATAAAAATGAAAGAAGTATTATTATTACAAGAAAATACAATACAAAAAACAATAAACCTTATAAAAGGAAAACAAAATCATATTCAATCTTTACAAGAAGAAATAACCTATAAAAAAATAGAAGAACAACTTAAATCACCTTACATCATAGATAAAATAAAATCAATAGAAAACGACTTGTTAAATCAAGTATGTTCAGATATTCCAAACGCATTTTGGGAAAGAAAACAGCATACTGTTGATCTTCCCTATATCAAAGATTTTAATGAAAAAATTATTCCAACAAAAGCTAGACCTATTCAAATGAATAGCGTACAGCTAGAACATTGTAAACAAGAAATCAATGATCTATTAAAAAAGAAACTTATAAGACCGTCCAAATCCCCTTGGAGTTGTTCGGCCTTCTATGTTAATAATCAAGCAGAAAAAGAACGCGGAGTACCACGTTTAGTAATCAACTATAAACCACTAAATGATGTATTACAATGGATAAGATATCCAATACCCAATAAAAGAGACCTATTAAAAAGATTATACGATGCAAAAATTTATTCAAAATTCGATATGAAAAGCGGTTTTTGGCAAATACAAATAGCCGAAAAAGATAAATACAAAACCGCATGCACTGTACCATTTGGACATTACGAATGGAATGTAATGCCCTTTGGTCTTAAAAATGCACCCTCCGAATTTCAACACATTATGAACGACATATTCAATAACTATTCAAAATTCACCATAGTTTACATAGACGATGTATTGGTCTATTCAAATTCTATTGACCAACACATAAACCATTTAAACACGTTTCTAAATGTAGTCAAAAAACACGGAGTAGTTTTATCCGCTAAAAAGATGTCTCTATTCCAAACAAAAATAAGATTTTTAGGGCACAATATTTATCAAGGAACAATAACACCTATTTCAAGATCTATTGAATTTGCGGATAAATTCCCCAATGAACTAAGGGAAAAAACGCAACTTCAAAGATTTGTAGGATGTCTAAATTATGTTTCAGATTTCCTTCCAAATCTAAGACAAACTATTCAACCATTATTTCAAAGACTACAGAAAAATCCTAAACCATGGACCAGTATTCATACTGACCTGGTAAAACAAGTCAAGGCAAAAGTTAAATCTTTACCTTCCTAACCCTACCAAACCCAAACGCCTATATGATAGTAGAAACCGACGCATCCGATCTCGGATACGGTGGTATTCTTAAACAACAACTTCCTAATTCTAAACAAGAATCTCTAGTAAGATTCCATTCTGGAATCTGGCTAGGTCCACAAACAAAATATTCGACGGTTAAAAAAGAAGTTCTTTCAATAGTCAATTGTATTTCAAAATTTCAAGACGACCTAATTAACAAACGTTTCCTACTAAGAGTCGATTGTAAATCGGCAAAAGAAAAATTACAAAAAGATGTCAAAAACCTAGTATCAAAACAAATCTTTGCCAGATGGCAAGCTATATTATCTGCATTTGATTTCGATATTCAATATATAAAAGGAGAAAATAATTCGTTACCAGATTTTCTAACAAGAGAATATTTACAGGGAAAAACTCAAGATATTCCAGCAAATATTCAACATGTCGGACCGTAAAAGCAAGAAGCCGATGACTGCATCAGATTACATCAAGAATCAACCACATATGCAAGGAAAGCCTCTGTCTATTCAAAACAACTTTTCGGCTCTTGCCGAATATCCACCCCTTTCTTACGCAAAAGCGGCTAATCCTGAAAAAGGCCAGCCATCTACTCAAACACCGGCCCAAAAGGCCCAATACTTTCTTAAAGAAAGTAAACAACACCTTATGACAACCAACATAACCAAACCAATAACCCTTAGACAATTACAACAATTCACCTCCTCCGTCTTTTATGAAGACTCTCTTTATCCAACAGATAACGTAGTCAAAAACCATACCTTTTACGAGTACATTCTAGTAGACTCTAAGTCTGCAGAAATAACTCATTACCCAGACAAAAATGACCCAAACCTTATATCCTACTCAACTTGTAAAATACTAAAAGTAGCCTTTATTCAAGACCTTGGATTCATAAACCATCATACTCTAAAACCCTTTTACAATAAAGGCTTTCATATTGATGGCTATACCTATACAGACTACAAAAACGCCTTTTTCAACACCTTCTACCTTCGGTCGTATGACCATTCCTGGTTTATAACCTTTGACCATCAATGTCCCAAACAAATACCAGGTTGGTTCTACGAATGGTGGCACTGGTTTGGCCCCGTCAACGAAATTTACCCAACAGAAATTATCAAGACATCCAGACCATACTACCTAAAACACATCCCTACTCAACCAATAATTCCATTAAACCAAATCCGATTCCATATCGACATGGGGATTCCATGGATATGTTGTTGGCATTTCACCCTAAACAACTTTCTCCCCAATATGCCATATTCCTTGGTTCGAGAGTTTCGAGTTAAATGGTGGGATAAGTACAACCTTGACCGTTGTTCATTATCCAATATTCAAAAATTCTTCGAAACCAATAACAAACTCACCCACTTAGTCAAATCAGTATCCAAATCGATACCTCTGCTCACACCAAGCCAACTTACTCACCCAAAACCCCAATCTACCCAACCAAAACCACAACCTACCCAACCTAAGCAACAATCTCCAAAAGCATCCAAACCTGCAAGCCCCGCGGCTTCAACTAGCTCCAAAAAATCAAGTCAATCCAAAGCTAGTAAACTCAAGAAGATCCTCGCCAGCGCTATCGAACACCTCGACAGCTCCGACGAAGAAGATACTGCCAATAATGATTCAAATCCTAATCAATACACGTCACCTTTACACGATGACGACTTAATTGGCGGTCAAGATCCCTATGAAGATCTAGACGACTTCGACATCATGATGGACTGCCAATAAACAAAAATCAATATTAAAAAAAAAAAAAAAAAAAAAAAAAAAAAAAAAAAAAAGAGGGATGTATATACCCTTTTATTTTCGCTTAATTTATCCTAACCTTCATCGGCGATACTGATACAGCAAGTGTTCCAGGCAGCAAGTCCTTTGTGAGGCAGTAAGACCGTTGGCAAGCTTCTGTTGTATCAAAGAAGATCGTTGTGATAAAGAAAGCACAATTTTTAGTTTCTTTTCCATGTACATTCTAGTAGACTCAGTATATTATTTATGTATAATTATACTATACTTTACTTCCCGTTTTAAAATAATATACAGAGTATAATCTGTATAAAAAATCAATATCAAGATAATCAAGACAAGAAGTCAGTCTCAAGCGGGACCCACTTGATAACGTAAGCAATGACGTAAGCAATGACGCACGCAATGACGTCAAGAAGTGTCGGCACCGTTCGATGATCGACACGTATCAAGGCACACCAGAGAAGTGTCGGCATCATCTGATGAGCGACACGTAGCCACGCAATAGTCCTCTGCAACTCCTATAAATACGAAGCCTCAGCAAGCAAGGAAGGACACACTGGAGCATTCTATCTGAATTAGCTCTGCCTTCTCTCTACTTTCTCTCTCTAAGTTTGTAAAAGCTTTAAAGTTTCAAATTCTTAAGTTTAAAACTTTTGTATCAAATCCTCGCGCAACAAGTAACCACAAAAGATAAGAAATACTGGTTCTTCATATTCACATCCACAAGTTTTGGTTTAGGCTTAATATGTTCTTCTTGCTACAAGCTCAACTTCACCCTCAGAAAGTCCTATAGGATTCTAAGAAGTACCAGAATTGTGGGATAAGGAATAATGCTTGTTTCTTACGTTGGCTATATCCTCCACCTTGGTAGCATGCTTTATCACTTCAACAAGAGTCCTAACAGGCTGACGCTCAGCCTTTGAAAATATTTCATCACTTCATCCATGTACAAAACCTACAATGGCTCTCTGATGTGGCTCTTTAACATCGTCAAGCAATTGTAAGAGATCCAAGTCCATTGAGCACACTTCAACAGTTATATTCACTCTCCTTTGCCTTTTGAATGGTTATAACTCCGTTTTTGGGATTATCAACTTGTAAATGGCCAAATCCTTGTCAATCAAAGCATTACTTCTTCATATTCACATCCACAGGTGTTGGTTTAGCCTCAATATGTTATTCTCTCTACAACCCTAACTTCACCCTCAGAAACTCCTATGGGATTCTAAGAAGTACCAGAATTATGGAATATGGAATAATGCTTGTTTCTTACCTTAGGTATCTTCTCCACCTTGGTTGCTTTATCACTTCAACAAGAGTCCTAACTGACTGACGGTCAACCTTTGACAATATTTCATCACTTCATCTATGTACACAGAGTACAACGGCTCTCTAATGCGGCTCTTTAACATCGTCATGCAATTGTAAGATATCCAAATGCGTTGAGTGTACTTTAACAGTTCTATTCACTTTCCTTTGTCTTTTGGATGGTTATAACTCCATTTTTGGGACTATCAGCATGTAAATGGCCAAATCCTTCTCAATCAAAGCATTGGTTCTTCATATTCACATCCACAGGTGTTGGTTTAGCCTCAATATGTTATTCTCTCTACAACCCTAACTTCACCCTTAGAAACTCCTATGAGATTCTAAGAAGTACCAGAATTATGGAATATGGAATAATACTAGTTTCTTACCTTAGCTATCTGCTCCACCTTGGTTGCTTTATCACTTCAACAAGAGTCCTAACAGGCTGACGGTCAACCGTTCACAATATTTCATCACTTCATCCATGTACAAAGCGTACAACGGCTCTCTAATGCGGCTCTTTAACATCTTCATGCAATTGTAAGATATCCAAATCCGTTGAGTGTGCTTCAACAGTTCTATTCACTCTCCTTTGTCTTTTGGATGGTTATAACTCCGTTTTTGGGACTATCAACATGTAAATGGCCAAATCCTTCTCAATCAAAGCACTGCTTATTCATATTCACATCCATAGGTGTTGGTTTAGTCTCAATATGTTCTTCTTGTTACAATCTCAACTTCAACCTCAGAAAGTCCTATGAGATTCTAAGAAGTACCAGAATTGTGGGATAAGGAATAATGCTTGTTTCTTACCTTGGTTGTATCCTCCACCTTGGTAGCATGCTTTATCACTTCAACAAGAGTCCTAACAGGCTGACGCTCACTTTGACAATATTTCATCACTTCATCCATGTACAAAGCCTACAGTGGCTCTCTGATGTGGCTCTTTAACATCGTCAAGCAATTGTAAGAGATTAATTAGGTTTTGGAGTTTTTTCTTTGGTTTTAGAGTCTTTTAGTCTCCTATCGAGTCTTTACAGGTTTATCCATACTTCACCCTCAGTAACTCCAATGGGTTTCAAAGAAGTATCAGAATTGTGGGATAACGTATAATGTTTGTTTCTTACCTTGGCATTCTTCTCCACTTTGGTGGCAAGCTTTATCACATCATCAAGAGTCCTAATAGGATGAAACTCATCCATTGATGAAGCTTCATCACTCAATCCTTGGAAAAATCCTACAATGCCTGCCAATTGCGGCTCTTGAACATCGCCAAGCAATTGTTAGAGATCCAACTTCATTGAGTACACTTCAACAGTTCTATTCACTCTCCTATGTATTTTGACTGGTCATAACTCCGTTTTTGGGACTATCAGCTTGTAAATGGCCAGATCCTTGTCAATCAAAGCATTGCTTCTTCATATTCACATCCACAGGTGTTGGTTTTGCCTCAATATGTTCTTCTCTCTAGAACACTAACTTCACCCTTAGAAACTCCTATGGGATTCTAGGAAGTACCAGAATTATGGAATATAGAATAATGCTTGTTTCTTACATTCGCTATCTGCTCCACCTTGGTAGCATGCTTTATCACTTCAACAAGAGTCCTAACAGGCTGACGGTCAACCTTTGACAATATTTCATCACTTCATCCATGTGCAAAGCGTACAATGGCTCTCTAATGCGGCTCTTTAACATTATCATGCAATTGTAAGAGATCCAAATCTATTGAGTACACTTCAAGACTTATATTCACTCTCCTTTGTCTTAAGAATGGTTATAACTCCATTTTTGGGACTATCAACTTGTAAATGGCCAAATCCTTGTCAATGAAAGCATTGCTTCTACATGTTCACATCCACAAGTGTTGGTTTAGCCTCAATATGTTCTTCTTGCTACAAGCTCAACTTCACCCTCAAAAACTCCTATGAGATTCTAAGAATACCAGGATTGTGGGATATGGAATAATGCTTGTTTCTTACCTTCGCTATATCCTCCATCTTGGTAGCATGCTTTATCACTTCAACACGAGTCCTAACAGGCTGACGCTCAGCCTTTGACAATATTTCATCACTTCATCCATGTACAAAGCCTACAATGGCTCTCTGATGCGGCTCTTTATCATCGTCAAGCAATTGTAAGAGATCCAACTCCATTGAGCACAATTCAACAGTTATATTCACTCTACTTTGTCTTTTGAATGGTTATAACTCCGTTTTTGGGACTATCAGCTTGTAAATGGCCAAAGCATTGTCAATCAGAGCATTGCTTCTTCATATTCACATCCATAGGTGTTGGTTTAGACTCAATATGTTCTTCTCGTTACAATCTCAGCTTCACCCTCATAAACTCATATAGGGTTCAAAGAAACACAAGAATTGTGGGATAAGGAATAATGCTTGTTTCTTACCTTGGCTATATCCTCCGCCTTGGTAGCATGCTTTATCACTTCAACAAGAGTCCTAACAGGCTGACGCTCAGTCTTTGACAATATTTCATCACTTCATCCATGTAGAAATCCTACAATGGCTCTTTGATGCAGTTCTTTAACATCATCAAGCAATTGTAAGAGATCCAACTCCATTGAGTACACTTCAACACTTATATTCACTCTCCTTTGACTTTTGAATGGTTATAACTACGTTTTTGGGACTATCAACTTATAAAAGGCCAAATCCTTGTCAATGAAAGCATTGCTTTTACATATTCACAACCACACGTGTTGGTTCAGCCTCAATATGTTCTTCTTGCTACAAACTCAACTTCACCCTCAAAAACTCCTATAGGTTTCCAAGAAGTACCAGAATTGTGGGATAAGGAATAATGCTTGCTTCTTACCTTGGCTATATCCTCCACCTTGGTAGCATGCTTTATCACTTCAACAAGAGTCCTAACAGGCTGACGCTCAGCCTTTGACAATATTTCATCACTTCATCCATGTACAAAGCCTACAATGGCTCTCTGATGTGGCTCTTTAACATCGTCAAGCAATTGTAAGAGATCCAACTCCATTGAGTACACTTCAACACTTATATTCACTCTCCTTTGTCTTTTGAATGGTTATAATAACTCCGTTTTTGGGACTATCAATTTGTAAATAGCCAAATCCTTGTCAATGAAAGCATTGCTTCTACATATTCACATCCACAAGTGTTGGTTTATCCACAATATGTTCTTCTTGCTACAAGCTCAACTTCACCCTCAAAAACTCCTATATGATTCTAAGAAGTACCAGAATTGTGGGATAAGGAATAATGCTTGTTTCTTACCTTGGCTATATCCTCAACCTTCGTAGCATGCTTTATCATTTCAACAAGAGTCCTAACAGGTTGACGCTCAGCCTTTGACAATATTTCATCACTTCATCCATGTACAAAGCCTACAATGGCTCTCTGATGTGGCTCTTTAACATCGTCTAGCAATTGTAAGAGATCCAATTCCATTGAGCACACTTCAACATTTATATTCACACTCCTTTGTCTTTTGAATGGTTATAACTCCGTTTTTGGGACTATCAACTTGTAAATCGCCAAATCATTGTCAATCAAAGCATTGCTTCTTCATATTCACATCCACAGGTGTTGGTTTAGCCTCAAAATGTTATTCTCTCTACAACCCTAACTTCACCCTCAAAAACTCTTATGGGATTCTAAGAAGTACCAGAATTATGGAATATGGATTAATGCTTGTTTCTTACCTTGGCTATCTGCTCCACCTTGGTAGCAATTTTTATCACTTCTACAAGAGTCCCAACAGGCTGACTGTCAACCTTTGACAATATTTCATCACTTCATCTATGTACAAAGCGTACAATGGCTCTTTAATGCGGCTCTTTAACATCGTCATGCAATTGTAAGAGATCCAAATCCATTGAGTGTACTTCAACAGTTCTATTTACTCTCCTTTGTCTTATGAATGGTTATAACTCTGTTTTTGGGACTATCAGCATGTAAATAGCCAAATCATTGTCAATCAGAGCATTGCTTCTTCATATTCACATTTTAGCCTCAATATGTTCTTCTTGTTATAATCTCAACTTCACCCTCAGAAACTCCTATGGGATTCTAAGAAGTACCAGAATTGTAGGATAAGAAATAATGCTTGTTTCTTACCTTGGCTATATCCTCCATCTTGGTAGCATGCTTTATCACTTCAACAAGTGTCCTAACAGGCTGACGCTCAACCTTTGACAATATTTTATCTCTTCATCCATGTACAAAGCCTACAATGGGTCTCTGATGCGGCTCTTTATCATCGTGAAGCAATTGTATGAGATCCAACTCCATTGAGCACACTTCAACAGTTATATTCACTCTCCTTTGTCTTTTGAATGGTTATAATAACTCTGTTTTTGGGACTATAAACTTGTAAATAGCCAAATCCTTGTCAATGAAACCATTGCTTCTACATATTCACATCCACAAGTGTTGGTTTAGCCTCAATATGTTCTTCTCTCTAAAACCCTAACTTCAGGCTTAGAAACTCCTATGGGATTCTAGGAAGTACCAGAATTATGGAATATAGAATAATGCTTTGTTCTTACATTGGATATCTGCTCCACCTTGGTAGCATACTTTATCACTTCAACAAGAGTCCTAACAGGCTGGCGCTCAGCCTTTGACAATATTTCATCACTTCATCCATGTACAAAGCCTACAATGGCTCTCTGATGTGGCTCTTTAACATCGTTAAGCAATTGTAAGAGATCCAACTCCATTGAGTACACTTCAACACTTATATTCACTCTCCTTTGTCTTTTGAATGGTTATAATAACTCCGTTTTTGGGACTATCAATTTGTAAATAGCCAAATCCTTGTCAATGAAAGCATTGCTTCTACATATTCACATCCACAAGTGTTGGTTTATCCACAATATGTTCTTCTTGCTACAAGCTCAACTTCACCCTCAAAAACTCCTATATGATTCTAAGAAGTACCAGAATTGTGGGATAAGGAATAATGCTTGTTTCTTACCTTGGCTATATCCTCAACCTTGGTAGCATGCTTTATCATTTCAACAAGAGTCCTAACAGGTTGACGCTCAGCCTTTGACAATATTTCATCACTTCATCCATGTACAAAGCCTACAATGGCTCTCTGATGTGGCTCTTTAACATCGTCTAGCAATTGTAAGAGATCCAATTCCATTGAGCACACTTCAACATTTATATTCACACTCCTTTGTCTTTTGAATGGTTATAACTCCGTTTTTGGGACTATCAACTTGTAAATCGCCAAATCATTGTCAATCAAAGCATTGCTTCTTCATATTCACATCCACAGGTGTTGGTTTAGCCTCAAAATGTTATTCTCTCTACAACCCTAACTTCACCCTCAAAAACTCTTATGGGATTCTAAGAAGTACCAGAATTATGGAATATGGATTAATGCTTGTTTCTTACCTTGGCTATCTGCTCCACCTTGGTAGCAATTTTTATCACTTCTACAAGAGTCCCAACAGGCTGACTGTCAACCTTTGACAATATTTCATCACTTCATCTATGTACAAAGCGTACAATGGCTCTTTAATGCGGCTCTTTAACATCGTCATGCAATTGTAAGAGATCCAAATCCATTGAGTGTACTTCAACAGTTCTATTTACTCTCCTTTGTCTTATGAATGGTTATAACTCTGTTTTTGGGACTATCAGCATGTAAATAGCCAAATCATTGTCAATCAGAGCATTGCTTCTTCATATTCACATTTTAGCCTCAATATGTTCTTCTTGTTATAATCTCAACTTCACCCTCAGAAACTCCTATGGGATTCTAAGAAGTACCAGAATTGTAGGATAAGAAATAATGCTTGTTTCTTACCTTGGCTATATCCTCCATCTTGGTAGCATGCTTTATCACTTCAACAAGTGTCCTAACAGGCTGACGCTCAACCTTTGACAATATTTTATCTCTTCATCCATGTACAAAGCCTACAATGGGTCTCTGATGCGGCTCTTTATCATCGTGAAGCAATTGTATGAGATCCAACTCCATTGAGCACACTTCAACAGTTATATTCACTCTCCTTTGTCTTTTGAATGGTTATAATAACTCTGTTTTTGGGACTATAAACTTGTAAATAGCCAAATCCTTGTCAATGAAACCATTGCTTCTACATATTCACATCAACAAGTGTTGGTTTAGCCTCAATATGTTCTTCTCTCTAAAACCCTAACTTCAGGCTTAGAAACTCCTATGGGATTCTAGGAAGTACCAGAATTATGGAATATAGAATAATGCTTTGTTCTTACATTGGATATCTGCTCCACCTTGGTAGCATACTTTATCACTTCAACAAGAGTCCTAACAGGCTGGCGCTCAGCCTTTGACAATATTTCATCACTTCATCCATGTACAAAGCCTACAATGGCTCTCTGATGTGGCTCTTTAACATCGTCAAGCAATTGTAAGAGATCCAACTCCATTGAGTACACTTCAACACTTATATTCACTCTCCTTTGTCTTTTGAATGGTTATAATAACTCCGTTTTTGGGACTATCAATTTGTAAATAGCCAAATCCTTGTCAATGAAAGCATTGCTTCTACATATTCACATCCACAAGTGTTGGTTTAGCCACAATATGTTCTTCTTGCTACAAGCTCAACTTCACCCTCAAAAACTCCTATATGATTCTAAGAAGTACCAGAATTGTGGGATAAGGAATAATGCTTGTTTCTTACTTTGGCTATATCCTCAACCTTGGTAGCATGCTTTATCACTTCAACAAGAGTCCTAACAGGTTGACGCTCAGCCTTTGACAATATTTCATCACTTCATCCATGTACAAAGCCTACAATGGGTCTCTGATGCGGCTCTTTATCATCGTTAAGCAATTGTATGAGATCCAACTCCATTGAGCACACTTCAACAGTTATATTCACTCTCCTTTGTCTTTTGAATGGTTATAATAACTCTGTTTTTGGGACTATAAATTTGTAAATAGGCAAATCCTTGTCAATGAAAGCATTGCTTCTACATATTCACATCCACAAGTGTTGGTTTAGCCTCAATATGTTCTTCTCTCTAAAACCCTAACTTCAGGCTTAGAAACTCCTATGGGATTCTAGGAAGTACCAGAATTATGGAATATAGAATAATGCTTTGTTCTTACATTGGATATCTGCTCCACCTTGGTAGCATACTTTATCACTTCAACAAGAGTCCTAATAGGCTGGCGCTCAGCCTTTGACAATATTTCATCACTTCATCCATGTACAAAGCCTACAATGGCTCTCTGATGTGGCTCTTTAACATCGTCAAGCAATTGTAAGAGATCCAACTCCATTGAGTACACTTCAACACTTATATTCACTCTCCTTTGTCTTTTGAATGGTTATAATAACTCCGTTTTTGGGACTATCAACTTGTAAATAGCCAAATCCTTGTCAATGAAAGCATTGCTTCTACATATTCACATCCACAAGTGTTGGTTTAGCCACAATATGTTCTTCTTGCTACAAGCTCAACTTCACCCTCAAAAACTCCTATATGATTCTAAGAAGTACCAGAATTGTGGGATAAGGAATAATGCTTGTTTCTTACCTTGGCTATATCCTCAACCTTGGTAGCATGCTTTATCACTTCAACAAGAGTCCTAACAGGTTGACGCTCAGCCTTTGACAATATTTCATCACTTCATCCATGTACAAAGCCTACAATGGCTCTCTGATGTGGCTCTTTAACATCGTCTAGCAATAGTAAGAGATCCAACTCCATTGAGCACACTTCAACATTTATATTCACACTCCTTTGTCTTTTGAATGGTTATAACTCCGTTTTTGGGACTATCAACTTGTAAATCGCCAAATCATTGTCAATCAAAGCATTGCTTCTTCATATTCACATCCACAGGTGTTGGTTTAGCCTCAAAATGTTATTCTCTCTACAACCCTAACTTCACCCTCAAAAACTCTTATGGGATTCTAAGAAGTACCAGAATTATGGAATATGGATTAATGCTTGTTTCTTACTTTGGCTATCTGCTCCATCTTGGTAGCAATCTTTATCACTTCTACAAGAGTCCAAACAGGCTGACTGTCAATCTTTGACAATATTTCATCACTTCATCTATGTACAAAGCGTACAATGGCTCTTTAATGCGGCTTTTTAACATCGTCATGCAATTGTAAGAGATCCAAATCCATTGAGTGTACTTCAACAGTTCTATTCACTCTCCTTTGTCTTTTGAATGGTTATAACTCTGTTTTTGGGACTATCAGCATGTAAATAGCCAAATCCTTGTCAATCAGAGCATTGCTTCTTCATATTCACATTTTAGCCTCAATATGTTCTTCTTGTTACAATCTCAACTTCACCCTCAGAAACTCCTATGGGATTCTAAGAAGTACCAGAATTGTAAGATAAGAAATAATGCTTATTTCTTACCTTGGCTATATCCTCCATCTTGGTAGCATGCTTTATCACTTCAACAAGTGTCCTAACAGGCTGACGCTCAACCTTTGACAATATTTTATCTCTTCATCCATGTACAAAGCCTACAATGAGTCTCTGATGCGGCTCTTTATCATCGTTAAGCAATTGTATGAGATCCAACTCCATTGAGCACACTTCAACAGTTATATTCACTCTCCTTTGTCTTTTGAATGGTTATAATAACTCTGTTTTTGGGACTATAAATTTGTAAATAGCCAAATCCTTGTCAATGAAAGCATTGCTTCTACATATTCACATCCACAAGTGTTGGTTTAGCCTCAATATGTTCTTCTCTCTAAAACCCTAACTTCAGGCTTAGAAACTCCTATGGGATTCTAGGAAGTACCAGAATTATGGAATATAGAATAATGCTTTGTTCTTACATTGGCTATCTGCTCCACCTTGGTAGCATACTTTATCACTTCAACAAGAGTCCTAACAGGCTGGCGCTCAGCCTTTGACAATATTTCATCACTTCATCCATGTACAAAGCCTACAATGGCTCTCTGATGTGGCTCTTTAACATCGTCAAGCAATTGTAAGAGATCCAACTCCATTGAGTACACTTCAACACTTATATTCACTCTCCTTTGTCTTTTGAATGGTTATAATAACTCCGTTTTTGGGACTATCAACTTGTAAATAGCCAAATCCTTGTCAATGAAAGCATTGCTTCTACATATTCACATCCACAAGTGTTGGTTTAGCCACAACACCCTCAAAAACTCCTATATGATTCTAAGAAGTACCAGAATTGTGGGATAAGGAATAATGCTTGTTTCTTACCTTGGCTATATCCTCCACCTTGGTAGCATGCTTTATCACTTCAACAAGAGTCCTAACAGGCTAACGCTCAGCCTTTGACAATATTTCATCACTTCATCCATGTACAAAGCCTACAATGGCTCTCTGATATGGCTCTTTAACATCGTCTAGCAATTGTAAGATATCCAACTCCATTGAGCACACTTCAACATATATATTCACTCTCCTTTGTCTTTTGAATGGTTATAACTCCGTTTTGGGGACTATCAACTTCTAAATGGCCAAATCCTTGTCAATCAAAGCATTGCTTCTTCATATTCACATCCACAGGTGTTGGTTTAGCCTCGAAATGTTATTCTCTCTACAACCTAACTTCACCCTCAAAAACTCTTATGGGATTCTAAGAAGTACCAGAATTATGGAATATGGATTAATGCTTGTTTCTTACCTTGGCTATCTGCTCCACCTTGGTAGCATTCTTTATCACTCCTACAAGAGTCCTAACAGGCTGACTGTCAACCTTTGACAATATTTCATCACTTCATCCATGTACAAAGCGTACAATGGCTCTTTAATGCGGCTCTTTAACATCGTCATGCAATTGTAAGAGATCCAAATCCATTGAGCGTACTTCAACAGTTCTATTCACTCTCCTTTGTCTTTTGAATGGTTATAACTCTGTTTTTGGGACTATCAGCATGTAAATGGCGAAATCCTTGTCAATGAAAGAATTGCTTCTACATATTCACATCCACAAGTGTTGCTTTAGCCTCAATATGTTCTTCTTGCTACAAGCTCAACTTCACCCTCAAAAACTCCTGTGGGATTCTAAGAAGTACCAGGATTGTGGGATATGGAATAATGCTTGTTTCTTACCTTGGCTATATCCTCCGCCTTGGTAGCATGCATTATCACTTCAACAGGAGTCCTAACAGGCTGACGCTCAGCCTTTGACAATATTTCATCACTTCATCCATGTACAAAGCCTACAATGGCTCTATGATGCGGCTTTTTAACATCGTCAAGCAATTGTAATAGATCCAACTCCATTGGGTACACTGCAACACTTATATTCACTCTCCTTTGTCTTTTGAATGGTTATAACTCCGTTTTTGGAACTATAAGCATGTAAATGGCCAAATCGTTGTCAATCAAAGCATTGCTTCTTCATATGCATATCCATAGGTGTTGGTTTAGCCTCAATATCTTCTTCTTGTTACAATCTCAACTTCACTCTCAGAAACTCCTATGGGATTCTAAGAAGTACGAGAATTGTAGGATAAGAAATAATGCTTATTTCTTACCTTGGCTATATCCTCCACCTTAGTAGCATGCTTTATCACTTCAACAAGAGTCCTAACAGGCTGACGCTCAGCCTTTGATAATTTTTCATCACTTCATCCATGTACAAAGCCTACAATGGCTCTCTGATGCGGCTCTTTATCATCGTCAAGCAATTGTAAGAGATCCAACTCCATTGAGCACACTTCAACAGTTATATTCACTCTCCTTTGTCTTTTGAATGGTTATAATAACTCTGTTTTTGGGACTATAAACTTGTAAATAGCCAAATCCTTGTCAATGAAAGCATTGTTTCTACATATTCACATCCACAAGTGTTGGTTTAGCCTCAATATGTTATTCTCTCTAAAACCCTAACTTCAGGCTTAGAAACTCCTATGGGATTCTAGGAAGTACCAGAATTATGGAATATAGAATAATGCTTTGTTCTTACATTGGCTATCTGCTCCACCTTGGTAGCATACTTTATCACTTCAACAAGAGTCCTAACAGGCTGGTGCTCAGCCTTTGACAATATTTCATCACTTCATCCATGTACAAAGCCTACAATGGCTCTCTGATGTGGCTCTTTAACATCGTCAAGCAATTGTAAGAGATCCAACTCCATTGAGTACACTTCAACACTTATATTCACTCTCCTTTGTCTTTTGAATGGTTATAATAACTCTGTTTTTGGGACTATAAACTTGTAAATAGCCAAATCCTTGTCAATGAAAGCATTGCTTCTACATATTCACATCCACAAGTGTTGGTTTAGCCTCAATAGGTTATTCTCTCTAAAACCCTAACTTTAGGCTTAGAAACTCCTATGGGATTCTAGGAAGTACCAGAATTATGGAATATAGAATAATGCTTTGTTCTTACATTGGCTATCTGCTCCACCTTGGTAGCATACTTTATCACTTCAACAAGAGTCCTAATAGGCTGGCGCTCAGCCTTTGACAATATTTCATCACTTCATCCATGTACAAAGCCTACAATGGCTCTCTGATGTGGCTCTTTAACATCGTCAAGCAATTGTAAGAGATCCAACTCCATTGAGTACACTTCAACACTTATATTCACTCTCCTTTGTCTTTTGAATGGTTATAATAACTCCGTTTTTGGGACTATCAACTTGTAAATAGCCAAATCCTTGTCAATGAAAGCATTGCTTCTACATATTCACATCCACAAGTGTTGGTTTAGCCACAACACCCTCAAAAACTCCTATATGATTCTAAGAAGTACCAGAATTGTGGGATAAGGAATAATGCTTGTTTCTTACCTTGGCTATATCCTCCACCTTGGTAGCATGCTTTATCACTTCAACAAGAGTCCTAACAGGCTAACGCTCAGCCTTTGACAATATTTCATCACTTCATCCATGTACAAAGCCTACAATGGCTCTCTGATATGGCTCTTTAACATCGTCTAGCAATTGTAAGAGATCCAACTCCATTGAGCACACTTCAACAGATATATTCACTCTCCTTTGTCTTTTGAATGGTTATAACTCCGTTTTGGGGACTATCAACTTCTAAATGGCCAAATCCTTGTCAATCAAAGCATTGCTTCTTCATATTCACATCCACAGGTGTTGGTTTAGCCTCGAAATGTTATTCTCTCTACAACCTAACTTCACCCTCAAAAACTCTTATGGGATTCTAAGAAGTACCAGAATTATGGAATATGGATTAATGCTTGTTTCTTACCTTGGCTATCTGCTCCACCTTGGTAGCATTCTTTATCACTCCTACAAGAGTCCTAACAGGCTGACTGTCAACCTTTGACAATATTTCATCACTTCATCCATGTACAAAGCGTACAATGGCTCTTTAATGCGGCTCTTTAACATCGTCATGCAATTGTAAGAGATCCAAATCCATTGAGCGTACTTCAACAGTTCTATTCACTCTCCTTTGTCTTTTGAATGGTTATAACTCTGTTTTTGGGACTATCAGCATGTAAATGGCGAAATCCTTGTCAATGAAAGAATTGCTTCTACATATTCACATCCACAAGTGTTGCTTTAGCCTCAATATGTTCTTCTTGCTATAAGCTCAACTTCACCCTCAAAAACTCCTATGGGATTCTAAGAAGTACCAGGATTGTGGGATATGGAATAATGCTTGTTTCTTACCTTGGCTATATCCTCCGTCTTGGTAGCATGCATTATCACTTCAACAGGAGTCCTAACAGGCTGACGCTCAGCCTTTGACAATATTTCATCACTTCATCCATGTACAAAGCCTACAATGGCTCTATGATGCGGCTTTTTAACATCGTCAAGCAATTGTAATAGATCCAACTCCATTGGGTACACTGCAACACTTATATTCACTCTCCTTTGTCTTTTGAATGGTTATAACTCCGTTTTTGGAACTATGAGCATGTAAATGGCCAAATCCTTGTCAATCAAAGCATTGCTTCTTCATATGCATATCCATAGGTGTTGGTTTAGCCTCAATATCTTCTTCTTGTTACAATCTCAACTTCACTCTCAGAAACTCCTATGGGATTCTAAGAAGTACGAGAATTGTAGGATAAGAAATAATGCTTATTTCTTACCTTGGCTATATCCTCCACCTTAGTAGCATGCTTTATCACTTCAACAAGAGTCCTAACAGGCTGACGCTCAGCCTTTGACAATTTTTCATCACTTCATCCATGTACAAAGCCTACAATGGCTCTCTGATGCGGCTCTTTATCATCGTCAAGCAATTGTAAGAGATCCAACTCCATTAAGCACACTTCAACAGTTATATTCACTCTCCTTTGTCTTTTGAATGGTTATAATAACTCTGTTTTTGGGACTATAAACTTGTAAATAGCCAAATCCTTGTCAATGAAAGCATTGTTTCTACATATTCACATCCACAAGTGTTGGTTTAGCCTCAATATGTTATTCTCTCTAAAACCCTAACTTCAGGCTTAGAAACTCCTATGGGATTCTAGGAAGTACCAGAATTATGGAATATAGAATAATGCTTTGTTCTTACATTGGCTATCTGCTCCACCTTGGTAGCATACTTTATCACTTCAACAAGAGTCCTAACAGGCTGGTGCTCAGCCTTTGACAATATTTCATCACTTCATCCATGTACAAAGCCTACAATGGCTCTCTGATGTGGCTCTTTAACATCGTCAAGCAATTGTAAGAGATCCAACTCCATTGAGTACACTTCAACACTTATATTCACTCTCCTTTGTCTTTTGAATGGTTATAATAACTCTGTTTTTGGGACTATAAACTTGTAAATAGCCAAATCCTTGTCAATGAAAGCATTGCTTCTACATATTCACATCCACAAGTGTTGGTTTAGCCTCAATAGGTTATTCTCTCTAAAACCCTAACTTTAGGCTTAGAAACTCCTATGGGATTCTAGGAAGTACCAGAATTATGGAATATAGAATAATGCTTTGTTCTTACATTGGCTATCTGCTCCACCTTGGTAGCATACTTTATCACTTCAACAAGAGTCCTAATAGGCTGGCGCTCAGCCTTTGACAATATTTCATCACTTCATCCATGTACAAAGCCTACAATGGCTCTCTGATGTGGCTCTTTAACATCGTCAAGCAATTGTAAGAGATCCAACTCCATTGAGTACACTTCAACACTTATATTCACTCTCCTTTGTCTTTTGAATGGTTATAATAACTCCGTTTTTGGGACTATCAACTTGTAAATAGCCAAATCCTTGTCAATGAAAGCATTGTTTCTACATATTCACATCCACAAGTGTTGGTTTAGCCACAACACCCTCAAAAACTCCTATATGATTCTAAGAAGTACCAGAATTGTGGGATAAGGAATAATGCTTGTTTCTTACCTTGGCTATATCCTCCACCTTGGTAGCATGCTTTATCACTTCAACAAGAGTCCTAACAGGCTAACGCTCAGCCTTTGACAATATTTCATCACTTCATCCATGTACAAAGCCTACAATGGCTCTCTGATATGGCTCTTTAACATCGTCTAGCAATTGTAAGAGATCCAACTCCATTGAGCACACTTCAACAGATATATTCACTCTCCTTTGTCTTTTGAATGGTTATAACTCCGTTTTGGGGACTATCAACTTCTAAATGGCCAAATCCTTGTCAATCAAAGCATTGCTTCTTCATATTCACATCCACAGGTGTTGGTTTAGCCTCGAAATGTTATTCTCTCTACAACCTAACTTCACCCTCAAAAACTCTTATGGGATTCTAAGAAGTACCAGAATTATGGAATATGGATTAATGCTTGTTTCTTACCTTAGCTATCTGCTCCACCTTGGTAGCATTCTTTATCACTCCTACAAGAGTCCTAACAGGCTGACTGTCAACCTTTGATAATATTTCATCACTTCATCCATGTACAAAGCGTACAATGGCTCTTTAATGCGGCTCTTTAACATCGTCATGCAATTGTAAGAGATCCAAATCCATTGAGCGTACTTCAACAGTTCTATTCACTCTCCTTTGTCTTTTGAATGGTTATAACTCTGTTTTTGGGACTATCAGCATGTAAATGGCGAAATCCTTGTCAATGAAAGAATTGCTTCTACATATTCACATCCACAAGTGTTGCTTTAGCCTCAATATGTTCTTCTTGCTACAAGCTCAACTTCACCCTCAAAAACTCCTATGGGATTCTAAGAAGTACCAGGATTGTGGGATATGGAATAATGCTTGTTTCTTACCTTGGCTATATCCTCCGCCTTGGTAGCATGCATTATCACTTCAACAAGAGTCCTAACAGGCTGACGCTCAGCCTTTGACAATATTTCATCACTTCATCCATGTACAAAGCCTACAATGGCTCTATGATGCGGCTTTTTAACATCGTCAAGCAATTGTAAGAGATCCAACTCCATTGGGTACACTGCAACACTTATATTCACTCTCCTTTGTCTTTTGAATGGTTATAACTCCGTTTTTGGAACTATGAGCATGTAAATGGCCAAATCCTTGTCAATCAAAGCATTGCTTCTTCATATGCATATCCATAGGTGTTGATTTAGCCTCAATATCTTCTTCTTGTTACAATCTCAACTTCACTCTCAGAAACTCCTATGGGATTCTAAGAAGTACGAGAATTGTAGGATAAGAAATAATGCTTATTTCTTACCTTGGCTATATCCTCCACCTTAGTAGCATGCTTTATCACTTCAACAAGAGTCCTAACAGGCTGACGCTCAGCCTTTACAATTTTTCATCACTTCATCCATGTACAAAGCCTACAATGGCTCTCTGATGCGGCTCTTTATCATCGCCAAGCAATTGTAAGAGATCCAACTCCATTGAGCACACTTCAACAGTTATATTCACTCTCCTTTGTCTTTTGAATGGTTATAATAACTCTGTTTTTGGGACTATAAACTTGTAAATAGCCAAATCCTTGTCAATGAAAGCATTGCTTCTACATATTCACATCCACAAGTGTTGGTTTAGCCTCAATATGTTATTCTCTCTAAAACCCTAACTTCAGGCTTAGAAACTCCTATGGGATTCTAGGAAGTACCAGAATTATGGAATATAGAATAATGCTTTGTTCTTACATTGGCTATCTGCTCCACCTTGGTAGCATACTTTATCACTTCAACAAGAGTCCTAACAGGCTGGCGCTCAGCCTTTGACAATATTTCATCACTTCATCCATGTGCAAAGCCTACAATGGCTCTCTGATGTGGCTCTTTAACATCGTCAAGCAATTGTAAGAGATCCAACTCCATTGAGTACACTTCAACACTTATATTCACTCTCCTTTGTCTTTTGAATGGTTATAATAACTCCGTTTTTGGGACTATCAACTTGTAAATAGCCAAATCCTTGTCAATGAAAGCATTGCTTCTACATATTCACATCCACAAGTGTTGGTTTAGCCACAACACCCTCAAAAACTCCTATATGATTCTAAGAAGTACCAGAATTGTGGGATAAGGAATAATGCTTGTTTCTTACCTTGGCTATATCCTCCACCTTGGTAGCATGCTTTATCACTTCAACAAGAGTCCTAACAGGCTAACGCTCAGCCTTTGACAATATTTCATCACTTCATCCATGTACAAAGCCTACAATGGCTCTCTGATATGGCTCTTTAACATCGTCTAGCAATTGTAAGAGATCCAACTCCATTGAGCACACTTCAACAGATATATTCACTCTCCTTTGTCTTTTGAATGGTTATAACTCCGTTTTGGGGACTATCAACTTCTAAATGGCCAAATCCTTGTCAATCAAAGCATTGCTTCTTCATATTCACATCCACAGGTGTTGGTTTAGCCTCGAAATGTTATTCTCTCTACAACCTAACTTCACCCTCAAAAACTCTTATGGGATTCTAAGAAGTACCAGAATTATGGAATATGGATTAATGCTTGTTTCTTACCTTGGCTATCTGCTCCACCTTGGTAGCATTCTTTATCACTCCTACAAGAGTCCTAACAGGCTGACTGTCAACCTTTGACAATATTTCATCACTTCATCCATGTACAAAGCGTACAATGGCTCTTTAATGCGGCTCTTTAACATCGTCATGCAATTATAAGAGATCCAAATCCATTGAGCGTACTTCAACAGTTCTATTCACTCTCCTTTGTCTTTTGAATGGTTATAACTCTGTTTTTGGGACTATCAGCATGTAAATGGCGAAATCCTTGTGAATGAAAGAATTGCTTCTACATATTCACATCCACAAGTGTTGCTTTAGCCTCAATATGTTCTTCTTGCTACAAGCTCAACTTCACCCTCAAAAACTCCTATGGGATTCTAAGAAGTACCAGGATTGTGGGATATGGAATAATGCTTGTTTCTTACGTTGGCTATATCCTCCGCCTTGGTAGCATGCATTATCACTTCAACAAGAGTCCTAACAGGCTGACGCTCAGCTTTTGACAATATTTCATCACTTCATCCATGTACAAAGCCTACAATGGCTCTATGATGCGGCTTTTTAACATCGTCAAGCAATTGTAAGAGATCCAACTCCATTGGGTAAACTTCAACAGTTATATTCACTCTCCTTTGTCTTTTGAATGGTTATAACTCCGTTTTTGGAACTATGAGCATGTAAATGGCCAAATCCTTGTCAATCAAAGCATTGATTCTTCATATGCATATCCATAGGTGTTGGTTTAGCCTCAATATCTTCTTCTTATTACAATCTCAACTTCACTCTCAGAAACTCCTATGGGATTCTAAGAAGTACGAGAATTATAGGATAAGAAATAATGCTTATTTCTTACCTTGGCTATATCCTCCACCTTAGTAGCATGCTTTATCACTTCAACAAGAGTCCTAACAGGCTGACGCTCAGCCTTTGACAATTTTTCATCACTTCATCCATGTACAAAGCCTACAATGGCTCTCTGATGCGGCTCTTTATCATCGTCAAGCAATTGTAAGAGATTCAACTCCATTGAGCACACTTCAACAGTTATATTCAGTCTCCTTTGTCTTTTGAATGGTTATAATAACTCTGTTTTTGGGACTATAAACTTGTAAATAGCCAAATCCTTGTCAATGAAAGCATTGCTTCTACATATTCACATCCACAAGTGTTGGTTTAGCCTCAATATGTTCTTCTCTCTAAAACCCTAACTTCAGGCTTAGAAACTCCTATGGGATTCTAGGAAGTACCAGAATTATGGAATATAGAATAATGCTTTGTTCTTACATTGGCTATCTGCTCCACCTTGGTAGCATACTTTATCACTTCAACAAGAGTCCTAACAGGCTGGCGCTCAGCCTTTGACAATATTTCATCACTTCATCCATGTACAAAGCCAACAATGGCTCTCTGATGTGGCTCTTTAACATCGTCAAGCAATTGTAAGAGATCCAACTCCATTGAGTACACTTCAACACTTATATTCACTCTCCTTTGTCTTTTGAATGGTTATAATAACTCCATTTTTGGGACTATCAATTTGTAAATAGCCAAATCCTTGTCAATGAAAGCATTGCTTCTACATATTCACATCCACAAGTGTTGGTTTATCCACAATATGTTCTTCTTGCTACAAGCTCAACTTCACCCTCAAAAACTCCTATATAATTCTAAGAAGTACCAGAATTGTGGGATAAGGAATAATGCTTGTTTCTTACCTTGGCTATATCCTCAACCTTGGTAGCATGCTTTATCACTTCAACAAGAGTCCTAACAGGTTGACGCTCAGCCTTTGACAATATTTCATCACTTCATCCATGTACAAAGCCTACAATGGCTCTCTGATGTGGCTCTTTAACATCGTCTAGCAATTGTAAGAGATCCAATTCCATTGAGCACACTTCAACATTTATATTCACACTCCTTTGTCTTTTGAATGGTTATAACTCCGTTTTTGGGACTATCAACTTGTAAATCGCCAAATCATTGTCAATCAAAGCATTGCTTCTTCATATTCACATCCACAGGTGTTGGTTTAGCCTCAAAATGTTATTCTCTCTACAACCCTAACTTCACCCTCAAAAACTCTTATGGGATTCTAAGAAGTACCAGAATTATGGAATATGGATTAATGCTTGTTTCTTACCTTGGCTATCTGCTCCACCTTGGTAGCAATCTTTATCACTTCTACAAGAGTCCCGACAGGCTGACTGTCAACCTTTGACAATATTTCATCACTTCATCTATGTACAAAGCGTACAATGGCTCTTTAATGCGGCTCTTTAACATCGTCATGCAATTGTAAGAGATCCAAATCCATTGAGTGTACTTCAACAGTTCTATTCACTCTCCTTTGTCTTATGAATGGTTATAACTCTGTTTTTGGGACTATCAGCATGTAAATAGCCAAATCATTGTCAATCAGAGCATTGCTTCTTCATATTCACATTTTAGCCTCAATATGTTCTTCTTGTTACAATCTCAACTTCACCCTCAGAAACTCCTATGGGATTCTAAGAAGTACCAGAATTGTAGGATAAGAAATAATGCTTGTTTCTTACCTTGGCTATATCCTCCATCTTGGTAGCATGCTTTATCACTTCAACAAGTGTCCTAACAGGCTGACGCTCAACCTTTGACAATATTTTATCTCTTCATCCATGTACAAAGCCTACAATGGGTCTTTGATGCGGCTCTTTATCATCGTGAAGCAATTGTATGAGATCCAACTCCATTGAGCACACTTCAACAGTTATATTCACTCTCCTTTGTCTTTTGAATGGTTATAATAACTCTGTTTTTGGGACTATAAACTTGTAAATAGCCAAATCCTTGTCAATGAAACCATTGCTTCTACATATTCACATCCACAAGTGTTGGTTTAGCCTCAATATGTTCTTCTCTCTAAAACCCTAACTTCAGGCTTAGAAACTCCTATGGGATTCTAGGAAGTACCAGAATTATGGAATATAGAATAATGCTTTGTTCTTACATTGGCTATCTGCTCCACCTTGGTAGCATACTTTATCACTTCAACAAGAGTCCTAACAGGCTGGCGCTCAGCCTTTGACAATATTTCATCACTTCATCTATGTACAAAGCCTACAATGGCTCTCTGATGTGGCTCTTTAACATCGTCAAGCAATTGTAAGAGATCCAACTCCATTGAGTACACTTCAACACTTATATTCACTCTCCTTTGTCTTTTGAATGGTTATAATAACTCCGTTTTTGGGACTATCAACTTGTAAATAGCCAAATCCTTGTCAATGAAAGCATTGCTTCTATAGGATTCTAAGAAATAAGAGAATTGTGGGATAAGGAATAATGCTTGTTTCTTACCTTGGCTATATCCTCCACCTTGGTAGCATGCTTTATCACTTCAACAAGAGTCCTAACAGGGTGACTGATGTCTCTGCATTTTACCACTTCTAAACCTGTATTTCCATCCATTTTAGCATAGTTTCATACACAGTTTCACTCCATATCCATCCCCTTCTCTCATATAGGTTTCATGATAGCTTTGTTTTAGTTTTGCATACATATTGCATATTGGAGGTATCTTTTAGGTGTTTTGGATGTTTGCTTGAGATCAAGGAACAGAGAGACACAAGCTCGGTGTGAAGACTCGACCTCATGACCGAGCTAAGGACCAAAACCAGCATGCACTCGACCAAGACCACTCGACTTGGAGCCAGACCGAGTGCAAAATAATCCACCAACACCACTCGGGCAAGAGCACTCGATCACGTCCACTCGACCACCAAACCGAGCTCGAGGCAGCCGAGTCAGAGGATCCTAAGCCTGAAGCAACACCACTCGACCACACCACTCGATCAGAGGAGCCCGAGCTCAAGGCAGCCGACCTAAGGACTTTAGTTTATTTTGTCTTTTTGTACTAGGGCTTTTGACCTAGAGTATATATACTCTTATTAGGTCAGCAGCCGCAAGGGGATACGTTTTTATTCTCTTTGTTCTATGAAAACCTCTCTAGATCTATCTAATTTTGTATTTGCAATTACTTCTGATCCTTTGATCCTTTTTAGTTTATTTCTTCTATTCCTTCTTCATCTCAATCTCTAGATTATGATTATGGAAACTATTTCATTTTCTGGGTTTATGATTCTGATGATGAAGTCTGAGTAGTGAATTAGGGTTCTTGAGGATGGGTTAGATCTGGGTTAAGATTCATGGTGGTTCTAGTAGATTTAGGGTTCTAAGGCTTAAGATCTCTTCTGGGTTAGCTATTTCTAATGCTGATTCCCTGTACACCCACTTGGGATCTGATCTTGGTGTTTCCTTGCACATCACTTGTGAAACACCAGATCTGCTAATACCAGAGATCTGGAGCTTCTTTCCAATGATTGATCTAGGATCATAGGAAAGCAAGTTGTAGTTTGACATTTATGAGCTGTTTCTTAATGGTTATTCTCTTTATGTTTCATTGGAATCCTATCTGAGTGTTAGTGATAGTCAATGGGGCATAGGTGTGGATTCCAAGATTAGGAAGTTTAGAGAATCTGGTGATAGATGTAAATGGGAAGTGGATCTATCACTCTGATGATGCTCATAGTTAGGAGATCCCTTCTATGAAGTTGTTTATGAAGTCACTAGTGTTCACCATGAAGAATACCAGATCTAGAACTCATCCTTAGGACCTTTTCTCATCCTGATTGTTTTCTACTTTTTGATACTCTGTTTTCCTGTTCTTAGCTTGCTCTGTTTCTGTTTCTATTCTCTTTTGCTGTTATGAATCTTTGTTTCTAGTTTCTTTTACTATTTATTAGTTCTTGTTTTAGTTGTTTCACCCTGTTACTTCCAACCTTTCTATTTGGCTTGAATTAGATAGATTTGCTACATCCTGATTGCCTACAATAGTCCCGATTGGATTCGATAGCCCTTTGTACTACAATTTGGGCAATAGGTAGCTTTAGGTGTGAAAACCTAGTTATCAATTTGGCGCCGTTGCCGGGGATGATCTAATTGTTTCATTTAGGATTGCAAAACTTCTGAGATCAAGTTCTTTTCTTTTTACTTTGTTACTCACTTGTTGGTTTCAATCTGTTTCAGGTACCACTCGATTGCATAAGCTCGGACGCACCACTCGGTCAGAAGCTCGAGTTCGGTGCCTCGCATCACTCCACTCGGTCAGTCAGGTCGAGTTCAGTCAGTCGAGCTCAAGGCATCTGAGGTATTCATCCGGTTCAGCACTCGGTCAGTCTACTCGGTCACTGTGGTCGAGCTACCCATCATTTCGCACCACTCGGTCATCCAAGTCGAGTGCAGCATCCCGAGTTCAGTTTTCCTGTATGCAAACACGGTCAAAAGGTCATCATAATCTCCTGAGGTATCAAGACAATATCAACCAGTTACCTAGGATTTTGAGAGGACAGAGGGACCCGCCAGAGGGTAATCAACCAGACACCGACAATATGGATAATCCACAAGCTCAGAATGAGCAACCGGCTCAACAAAGAAGGACAATAGGCGCAGGAGATGCACCTAATACACACACACAAAGGCAAGGTATCGTGCCACCAACCGTTCAGAACAACAACTTTGAAATAAAGAGTGGTCTGATATCTATGGTTCAAGGAAACAAATTCCACGGTCTACCAATGGAGGATCCATTGGATCACCTAGACGAATTCGACAGGCTCTGCAGCCTCACCAAAATCAACGGTGTTTCTGAAGACGGGTTCAAGCTACGTCTGTTTCCGTTCTCTTTAGGCGACAAGGCACATCTATGGGAGAAAACACTTCCTCATGGATCCATTACATCTTGGGATGACTGCAAAAAGGCATTCTTGGCAAAGTTTTTCTCCAACTCAAGAACAGCAAGGCTAAGGAATGAGATATCAGGATTTGCTCAGAAAAATGGTGAAACATTCTGCGAAGCATGGGAAAGATTCAAAAGCTACACCTCACAGTGTCCTCATCATGGGTTCAGCAATGAGTCACTGTTGAGTACTTTGTACCGTGGCGTGTTACCAAAATTCAGAATGTTGCTTGATACAGCCAGCAATGGCAACTTTCTCAATAAAAATGTTGTTGAAGGATGGGAGCTAGTAGAGAACTTGGCACAATCAGATGGCACCTACAGTGAGGAACATGATAGAACACCAAGGGAAAATTCTGATTTGGAGGATAAGCACAGAAAGGAGATCAGGGCTCTAAATGAGAAGATTGACAAGCTCCTTCTAGGTCAGCAGCAGAAACATGTCCATTATATCTCTGAAGAAGAAATGGCACAGATTCAAGAAGGGGAGCCTGATCAGATGGAGGAAGTTAGTTACATTCAGAACCAAGGTGGCTACAACAAAGGGTTTGTTAACTACAAGGCAAACCCCAATCTGTCCTACAGGAGTAACAATGTTGCAAATCCACAGGATCAGGTCTATCCACCCTAGCAACAAGCTCAAAACAAACCTTTCATTCCTTACAACCAGAACCAAGGTTATGCTCCTAAACAGCAATTCCAGAACAACTACAACCAGCAACCAGTTCCTAATGCATCACCAGGATTTACTTCTCAGAATTCACAACCCAACAATGCTTCAGTGGAACAAATGCTCCAACAATTACTTCAGGGGCAAGCTACTTGTGTCATGGAACAGGCAAAGAGGTTTTCTGAGATAAGAAATCAAGTGGATTCAAACTGCAATGCTCTGAATGCAAAGATGGAAGCAATGAACTCACGGTTGTTGTTTTTGGAGAACAAAGGAGCATCTACATCATCTACTCAACATCCAGGTCAGTTACCTGGAAAAGCTGTTCAGAACCCCAAGGATTATGCTCATGTTAATGCAATCCACATAACTGAGGACAGTGAGATTCAAGAAGGGGAGGATTACAATCAAAAAGCAGAAAAATCTGAAACTCCAAAGCCTGCACTCGGTCTATGCACTCGATCAGACTCGGCCACCAAACCGAGCTGATGTGACCGAGCTCAAGGGTAAAGTTGTTCAAGAAGAGAAAAGGGTACCTTATATTCCCCCTCCTTATGTCCCCAAGATTCCTTTCCCTGGGAGATTCAAGCAGGAACTCTTGGAGAAGGCTACAGCTGAACTTAAAAGTGCAGTGGACAAGCTTGAGCAGATCATGCCTTTGGAAACTATATTGTCCATTATCCCCATACAGGAGAAAATCCTCCAAGAAGAACTGCTGAGGAGAAAGATGAAGGTTGATAGTGTGAAGGAAGTGAAATATGATTGCAAGGCAGTCATAGGAGAGAGGGTGATCAAGGATAAGCTTGAAGACCCAGGTGCATTCACCCTTCCTTGCTCCATAGGTACTTTAAATTTTAAAAGTAGCCTCTGTGACCTGGGAGCCGCTGTTAGCCTGATGCCCCAATCCATAGCTCATAAGCTGAAGGTACAAGACTTCAAGCCCTGCCACATCACCCTAGTACTAGCTGATGGTACAACAAGGATCCCACAGGGAATGCTGAAAGATCTTCCCGTGAAGATAGGTGAGGTAACAGTTCTTACTGATTTTGCGGTTTTGGAGATGGATGAAGAACCAGCAGATCCACTGATTCTTGGAAGGCCATTCTTGGCAACTGCTGGAACAGTGATAGATGTGAAAGGAGGTAAGATTGCTCTTAACCTAGCTGACAATCTCAAGATGGAGTTTGACATCAATGAGGATAGGAAAAGGGCAACTATTGAAGGACAAGTTTTCACCTTAAAAGAACTTGTCCACAATGATGAAGTTTTGACAACCAACCTACTTGGGGAAACCTCTAAGGAAGATCTGTTTGACAACGGTGCTGAAACAAGTTTGGAGGAAGCTCTGGAACAAGCTGGAATTCCTAACTCGACTAATCAAACCAAGTTAGACCCTCAAATAGTTCTTCCCAAATAGCTGGATCCAACAGAATGGGTGAAGCTCCAGGATAAGGCTGAAAGGCAAGATGAAGCTATCAGAGCTTTGAATAGTATTGTGGAAAAACTACAAAGGCAAGTAACAAGTCTGCTCTATGAGAAAGGTGAATCCAAGCCTCAGGGTTTCAAGATGAATACGTTCTCAATATGTTTCACCGTGATCAACAAAAGAAGGAATGAAGTTGAATGGTTCAGAGAGGTAGACTATCCTCAGCAGCAAGAGGAAGACTATTTTAATGAAGAATCTGTGGAAAACAACTATGATGATCCTTCAAGGGATCATGTCCTGTTTGATGATCAAGAAGACCAGGAAGCATGGAGGATAGAAAACACTGTAAGGAAGTCAAGCTTAGTGACTTTAAACAAGCTCACTTGGGAGGAAGTCCCATGACTATCTTTGTAAATACTTTTCATTTAAGTTTAGTTCATTTCTGTTATTTTTAATAAGTTTTCTACCTAGTCTTGTTGGCAAGAGACTGCAAGGATAGGTTGATTGAGAAAGAGTGATGTTGTGACAAGGTGAACCACTCGGTGTAGTCCACTCGGTCAAGCCACATCGAGCTCAAGGGACCGAGTTCAAGCCACAATCCAGGTTAGGACTCGATTGATCAAACTCGGTCAAGCCAAACCGAGTAGTCAACATTTGGACTCGGCCGGTCAACTCGACCAAGGTTGACCGAGCTTGGTCAACGAGTCAACATTTCTTCCCTCCTCTTGCATGAATTTGAATTTGAAAATAGATCTAGATTCAAATTTGAATCCACTCGGCCGCTCCACTCGTTTAGGGACCACATGTTTGTCCTTTTGTCCCCTTTCACTCCCAAAAACCTCTTTAAAACTCCCTCATGCGCTCCTCTCTTACATTCATCCTCACACTCTACGTTTTACATAGATACTCTCTCTAGAATCTCAAAGTTTTCTCAACAAATTTTCATAAAAATTTCAAACTCGATTTAGCCAAACCGAGTTCATCATCACGAGCTCACACCTTCTAGGCACTAACTCGGTTTAGCTCTCATTTGCACTCGGTTTCATCAAGTAAGTTTCTCTAATCGATTTGTTTCACGTTTCTGGGTTTGATGTTCTTGATGTTCTTGATGTTCTTGAGCATTCTTCAAGCCAAATCGTTTAAAAACTGCTTAAAACCAAGTTTCTTATGATCTTAATCTCTTAAAACCGATTGATTAATGTTTTGAATACATATTGGTGCATCTAGAAGTGATTTAAGAGAAGTTTAGGCATTGAATATTTGAATTTACTAGCTCACATGTTTCTAAAACTTACAACTTCCATGCATTCACCATATTCGAAGTTGTTTAAACATTTTGAATGAGATTCTGATAAATGTTCTTAGATGAGCATGAGCTATGCATTAGAAACTTGATATTACCTAGAAACGGAACTTTGAATATAGAGATGAAGTGTGTATTAAAGGGATTAAATGATTCGTATATGCTTGTTTGTTATGAACATTGACTCGTTTACATGCACTCGGTCACCAAGGCGAGTAAGCACACTCGGTCTGGTAACCCGAGCTCGAGGCATCGATCTTGAACATTTTCCTTGGTATTTAGGATCAAGCTCGGTTGGACTTGGCCGAGTGCATGGCACCGAGTTCATTAAAAACGTTATCTAATATCTCTTTGATTAATGTGTTTCAGGTACCTAACTGCAATGGAACAAAGCGCTTTGAGGAGACAACAAGCACAGGCCTTGGCAAGAAGTTTCTCAGCTGTTAGAGGAACTATCAAGCACCCAACCAGAGAAGAAGAAGATGTTATCAATCTGTACTCGAAAAATAAAAAGGATATAGCAAGAGGGAAGCGCCCAGAACTGGTTGATGAAGACTCAGAAATGGAAGTTGAGGGTGATGAAACTGCTATGGAGGTTGAGCCTCCAAGTGAGGAGAGGAAAAACACTAGAGGGACTAGGAGAAAAGCAACAACTGAGGAAGAGCGCTATGAAGCTCTTATGGCAATGCGTTTTGGAGGAACAAGGTATCCACATCCAGAAACGATGGAAGCACTTGGAATAGCAAGGGATGTGGAGTACTTGTTTGAAAAATGCAATCTCAAAACTTTCATGGAGATGACACATGCTGGTTATAAGGAAGAAACGTGCCAATTCCTAGCTTCGCTAAGCTTCCACATCTATGAGAACTCTGAAGAAGCAGAGCAAGACAACCAGAACCCGGAAGAGTTTGGCTTCATAACGTTCGAAGTACATGAAGTAGGGTATCTGCTGTACATAAGTCAGCTGGATGGGGTCTTCAATTTCCCAACAGGAGACAACACACTTCAGAACTATGATAAAGAAGAGCTGCAAGCACTTTGGGGAATAATAGCAGAAGGGGATGGATATTCATCATCTAGGAGTAAGGCTGCTCAAATCAGGAGCCCTGTAATCAGGTATGCACATAAGGCACTTGCAAGCACATTCTTTGCAAGAAGAGTCACTGGGAATGTGAACCAAGGAGAGCTCCAGATGTTAGATACTGCGCTTCTTGAAAGACTCAATGATGAAAGAGGAAGGAAAATCTTTCAAGGGGACAAGGCAAATGTGGGGAATACCCTACTTCTGCTATTACAGCTAATGTGGTATAGGGATTGGGCACACATGCTGCACAAGAAGAGAAGCTGTGGAGATTTGGTAGTTGGGGGTGTCATCACTCCAATCCTTTTGGCAGCTGGAGTACCACTACAAACAGAGCCATATCAACCTGAATGGCTAGATGTACCTAATCTGATCAAGCAGCATATTCTGGACAGAAAAAGGATTCAAGGAGGTCATCTATACCAGTTCACTCACCCCTCAGCTGGACCAAGCAGAATCAAGCTCCCAAGTGAACATTTCACTCAGATTGCAAGGCCAGGGGGGGGGGGTAGAGTTCTGTCCACCAATAGAAGCTTTGTATAACCAGGATAAGGAGGTTCCAATCAGAGCAACCAGAGTTGCAGAGGAAGAACAAGAAGGAGATGAATCCTATTTCTTTGATGAAGAACCTCCAGCTAGAACTCTGAAGGAAGTAAACAGGAGAATAAACCTGTTGCAGCGATTAGGGAAATGGCAACACAAAACCGTGTCTGCTCTGAAGGATACAGTGAGAGATTTGAGTGACTCGGTGAAGTCTATAAAGAAACAAATCAAAAAGCTTAAGGGAAAGAAATCCTCAAAGACTCCTCCAGGCCCTCAGTTGAAACGAAGCGGCTCCTTCAGTTTTAGACCTAGGCAAACAACCTCAGCAGACCCTCCAAGGCATTCAGCTGTCGAACCAAGGCAGAGGAAGAGAAGAGCTACACAAGAATGGGAGCAAGGCACCAGCTCGGCCAGTGCACTCGGCTTCCAGACCGAGTCAAGAGCACAAAGACTCCACTCGGCCGCACCACTCGGTCATTTGACCGAGCTATCCCTCAACACACGCTCCAGCTCGGCCAGAGAACTCGGTTACACACCAGAGCTAGAGACGTCCAGACCAAGATACACCAAAGAAAGCATGGAGGCCTACACGGACTCCTTCTTTCAGAACTGAGGTACAACTCCACTTTTCACCATTGTCTATACCATTCATATTTAGTTTCTTCTTATTGTTTTTCATTCTCATACCTTCCTTTGAATCTTTTATTACACAAGGGACTGTGTAATTCAAGTTTGGGGGAGAGTTTGAGATGCATTTGATATCTTTCACTGTTTTCTTATTTCAAATTTTGCATATTGAGTCTGCATAACATGTCATCTATTTGCATAAGAAAAACCATAAAAATTTGAAAAATTTCAGAAAAGCATTCCACAAAAACAGAGTGTTCATGTAGATCGCATTCATGTTCAGGATTGAGTCTACATGCATTTCATATAGATTTGTGCATCTGCATAGGGGACTAGGATGATAAAAGCCTTATAAGCATGCTGCTTTATGAAATAGTCTCAATGCCCTAGTTAATAGTTGTGTAATGCATTCATGTAAGTCTGAAGCATAAGACCGCACCATGCCTAGATTGCATTGTTTGACATTTAGTTTTGGCTGAGCATGTCTTGATCTGATATCATCCCCTATCTATTAGAACCTTAAACTGAATTGCAATTATCATGTCTATGCCTTTGATTTGAACTCATGGATACCCTATACATATTTGGATTCTCTTACTCTTTTCACCACCCTTGTGAATCCAAATAGCTGATTCCCATCATTGGAACAGTTTCCCCTACCTTTTAACCTTGACCTTCCTTTCAAGCCAACAATACTCTATGTGTGAATGTGAGGCCTATTTCAGTATTGAGCTTGGTAGAAAGTGTTAGGTCTGTGCCGACAAGAACGGTTTCTCATACATATAGTTCTGGTTCATAACCTTTGAGCTAGATAGAACTAGGTGGGGAACTGAACTGTGGTTAGGAGGATAGACTGGAATTTAGAATAGGGGATTGAGCTCGGTTGTATAAGCTCGCTTAGGAGACCGAGTTCACACCTCGAGTTAACTAAACCGATCTTGAGTTTTATTTTGGGATTCAAAGGGGAAGAAAAGAAGAGAAAGGGAAGAAAAGAAGTTCTGGGAAAAGGTCTAAGCTGAAAATAAGATAGCTGCTCTAGTAAAGGATTTGGGATTTGAAAAAGAAGAAAAGAAATGTATAGGCTCAGAAAGATAGAAAAGGAAAGAAAGGCAAAAAGCCTGAAGTATCTTAATTAATAAGAAGAATAGAAGAGCCTCAGTTTTAAAAGAACCCAATCCGCTAGCATAAGCAAGAAAGCATAAGAACCCTTTTCCTTAGAATGAATAAATAAAGAAAGAAGAATGAGTTGATCCAAATAGGATTCATGGCAGAAAAGTGCCTAAGGGTAGATTTAGGATCATCTTTTGGGTTTAGTGGATTAGGTGGTAGCAGAATCTTTGTATATGGGATGGGTAGATGAGAAAATGTTCTTGTATGCATCGGTTGGCTATCTTACCTTTAGCCTTCTTCTGAAGCTCAGTCTATTCTTGAGAGTCCCATGATAATCTATTGTTTAAACCTGTTACAAAAGGGGCCATCTTTGCCTCTTTAACCCTTCCCTTAGCCAAATGAGTTCACTGAAATTGCATTGACTTGATTCATGGTTACAAAATGAATGAATGTTAAAGGGAATGATTGATTTGATTGCATGTGTAGGTTGAGGCTCGTGTCAGGTTTGTTCTGAAGGGTATGGCTAAAGTTTTAAAAGTAAGGCTTATTTGTTAATGCATTCTAGAACTACTAACTAGGACCTTGATGCTACTTCCTTTAGCAGCATGTTTTGGCTCTGAGTCCCAGCATGTCATCAACTTCACCAGCTTATATCTTATATGTTTGCTTGAGGGCAAGCAAAGACTAAGTTTGGAGGAGTTGATGTCTCAGCATTTTACCACTTCTAAACCTGCATTTCCATCCATTTTAGCATAGTTTCATACACAGTTTCACTCCATATCCATCCACTTCTCTTATATAATTTTCATGATAGCTTTGTTTTAGTTTTGCATACATATTGCATATTGGAGCTATCTTTTAGGTGTTTTGGATGTTTGCTGGAGATCAAGGAACAGGGAGACACAAGCTCGGTGTGAAGACTCGACCTCATGACCAAGCTAAGGACCAAAACCAGCATGCACTCGACCAAGACCACTCGACTTGGAGCCAGACCGAGTGCAAAACAATCCACCAACACCACTCGGGCAAGAGCACTCGATCACGTCCACTCGACCACCAAACCGAGCTCGTGGCAGCCGTGTCTGAGGATTCTAAGCCTTGATGTAGGAACAAGAGTATTGATCCTATAAGGACGAGGGGATGGTGAATCAAGGACGAGGAGATGGTGAATCAACTAGTTGGCCATACAGCTCTCTCTAGAAGAATCTGAGGTGATGAATGAATGAAACACAAACTGGGGGAAGGTGATAGACGCCACACGAAGCTATGAACTGGTTCGTGATAAGTCTTGACACTCAGGCTTCAAGGAATCGCACACAAGAAGGCTGGAGCGGCTGCTGCTTTCTCTCAAAGAAAACTAGGTATTTTATTGATATCAAAAACGTGACTACAAAGCTGAGAAGGGACTTTATTAAATAGTCCACCAGCTAGGGCTTCTTGGCCAAAAATAAATAGAAATAAAAATACAAGGACTTATTCTAAAATAAACTAGAAAGGATTAAACTAAAAATAAATGATAAAACCTGCAAAACAGAAAAGGAAACTCGTGAGTAATTTAAATTCAAATGCTTACCTGCAGGTTTGATCCACTTAGGACCTCTCCTAGTCGTGTGGAGCCTCTGAGCCCTCCTTGGCTGAAATGACAAACAAAGAAGCTCTGGTGCGGCCTTGTAAAACTGGTAAGAACGTGATATCTTGTTCCTTGGGTTGCAAGCAGATGTTGTCGTGCTCTTTGTTGTTGATGTACAGTCCCTGGTGTCTCTTAAGCCCAGCACAATCTTTATCTTGATCTTCCTCAGCGTCTTGGGGCTTCGTGAGGCTTGATTCTCCGTGAGGCGCTATTGGAGTCTCTTGCGTGATTTTTTTAGTCAGCAGATTTCCTTTCAGTTCTTCATGCTCAATGAGGGTGAGTAAGCTTTCCAATGACTTGTTAAACTCCTCTCGTAAACTCTTTGTCCCTGACCTTGTTCTTGGTGTACGCCTCATGACGGGTATGCTTACTTCCTCTTCAGCTTCAATGGTCTTGGTCTCTATGTCCTCATCATTCCCTCCCTCTTGAGAAGGTTCTGACCTCAGAATTGGTTCAGCTGCACTAAAAGGAGCTAAATCAGCGACATTGAAAGTTGGAGAAATGTTTAACTCACCTGGCAACTCCAGCTTGTATGCATTGTCGTTGATTCTTTCTAACACCCGAAATGGTCCATCTCCTCGAGGTGCTAGCTTAGACTTCCTCTGGTTGGGAAACCTCTCATGCCTCATGTGTAACCACACCCATTCTCCCGGTTCAAAGGTGATCTCCTTCCGTCCTTTGTCAGCATATTGCTTGTACTTCTCCGTCTTTTTCTCCAGATTTTCTTTGACCCGTTGGTGAAGCTTCTTCACAAAATCCGCTTTTGTTTCACCTGCAGTACTAGAATATATAGCTTGGGGCAGCGGTGAGAGATCTAATGGAGTCAAAGGATTGAAACCATAAACAATTTCAAAGGGAGATTGCCTAGTAGCTGAATGCCTAGCATGATTATACGCAAATTCAATATAAGGCAAGCAAGACAACCAATTTCTTAAATTCTTACCAACCGTTGCTCTCAGTAGGGTTGAGAGTGTACGGTTTACTACCTCTGTTTGACCGTCGGTCTGGGGATGACAAGTAGTCGAGAAGAGGAGCTTAGTTCCCAACTTCTTCCACAAGGTCTTCCAGAAATGGCTCAGAAACTTGGTGTCACGATCTGAAACAATGGTTCTGGGCACTCCATGTAAACGTACTACTTCCTTAAAGAAGAGGTCGGCCGTTTGGGTGGCGTCATTTGTCTTGTTGCATGGGATGAAATGAGCCATCTTGGAGAACCTGTCAATAACTACAAAGATAGAATCCTTGTGGTCGACCTTTGGTAAACCTAAAACAAAGTCCATAGAGATGTCCACCCAAGGTAGGTTAGGAATAGGCAAAGGCATATATAAACCATAAGGATGTGACCTGGATTTTGCCTTTAAGCAAGTGATGCACTTTGCACAGAACCTCTCAACGTCTCTCTTTAAATGCGGCCAATAGAAATGATCCATGAGCACACTTAAAGTCTTGTCTCGGCCAAAATGGCCCATAAGTCCTCCTCCATGTGCTTCTCGGATTAGTAACTCTCTCATGGAACCTTGGGGAATACAAAGTCTCTTGTCCTTGAACAAGAATCCGTCTTGTTGATAAAATGCTCCAAATGCGGCTTTACTTGTTTCCTTGTAGGCTTCTTGGAAATCTGGGTCAGCTTCATATAATCCCTTAACATGCTCGAATCCCATTATCTTCGCCTCCATGGTACTAATCAATGTAAATCTCCGTGATAAGGCGTCGGCTACGATGTTTTCCTTACCCTTCTTGTACTTGATTACATAGGGAAAAGTCTCTACGAACTCAAGCCACTTGGCGTGCCTCCTCTTGAGTGTGGTTTGTCCTCTCAGATGTTTGAGTGTCTCATGATCTGTATGAATAACAAACTCTTTTGACAATAAATAATGTTGCCATGTTTCTAGAGACCTTACCAATGCATAAAGTTCCTTGTCGTAGGTAGGATAGTTTAGAGAAGCTCCATTGAGTTTCTCACTGAAATAGGCCACTGGTTTTCCTCCTTGAGTTAAAACAGCTCCTATGCCTGTACCAGAAGCATCACATTCAATTTCAAACATTTTATCAAAGTTTGGAAGTACCAGAACCGGTGCATGGGTTAAACTGTCTTTGAGCTTGTTGAATGCTGCCTCCTGCGCTGGCCCCCATTTAAATGCAACGTCTTTTTTGATTACTGAGGTGAGTGGGGCAGCTATGGTACTAAAGTCACGCACAAATCTCCTATAAAAGCTGGCCAGTCCATGGAAACTCCTAACATGCCCTATCGTTGTTGGGGTTGGCCAGTCTTGTATCGCCTTGATCTTCTCTTCATCGACCTTTAATCCCTGTGAACTTACAACAAATCCTAAAAACACAACTTGATCAGTGCAAAATGTGCATTTCTTTAGGTTTGCGTATAGGTGTTCTAACCGAAGCGTTTCAAGTACTTGTTCTAAATGTGTCAAATGATCAGCAAGACAAGTACTATAAATAAGGATATCATCAAAGTATACCACGACAAACTTACAGATGTAGGCCCTTAGAATGTGGTTCATGAGCCTCATGAATGTGCTAGGGGCGTTGGTGAGACCAAACGGCATCACTAACCACTCGTATAGACCCCTCTTAGTCTTAAAGGCTGTCTTCCATTCATCTCCTTCCTTCATCCGAACCTGATGGTACCCGCTCCTTAGATCAATTTTTGAAAATATAGTAGCACCATTGAGTTCATCTAACATGTCGTCAAGTCGTGGAATAGGTTGCCTATATTTGATGGTAATATTGTTGATTGCTCGACAGTCGACACACATTCTCCATGTTCCATCCTTTTTAGGCACTAAGATCACAGGTACGGCGCACGGACTTAAACTCTCTCGGATATATCCCTTTGACATCAAATCTTGCACTTGCTTCTCTAGTTCCCTAGCCTCTTCGGGATTAACTCTATAGGCTGCTCGGTTTGGTAATGGTGCGCCGGGTACTAGATCGATCTGATGTTCAATTCCTCTAACCGGGGGAAGGCCTGGGGGTATTTCTTCAGGAAACACGTCGGTGAACTTCTCTAAAAGTTCCAGAACAGCCGATGGTGGGTCTTCTTGCTCTTGACCTGAAACTAGGCTTTCCTTGAAAATCATTAGTAGCACCGTTTCTTTTGCCTCAAGTGATTTAGAAACAGTGGTGGGAGTAATGTAAAGGTTAGTCTTACTTACCTTGACCCCTTTGTCCATAGCTTTCTGCATTTCATACACTTCTTGTGGAGTAAGAGGCGCTAGGTTGTGCTTCTTACTGTTGTGTGTGAAGGTATAATAGTTGGTGCGCCCGTTGTGTAAAGCCTCCTTGTCGAACTGCCATGGCCTCCCTAGTAAAAGATGTCCAGCCTGCATGGGAACTACGTCGCACACAACCTGATCTGTGTACTTACCTATGCTGAAGGGAATGGTGACTTGCTCGGAGATCTTAAGCTCAGTCTCATCGTTAAGCCATTTGAGCTTGTAAGGCCGTGGATGCTTTGTCTTTTGAAGACCTAACTTATCAACCAAATACTTGCTGGCCACGTTAGTGCATGAACCTCCATCGATAATTAAACTACATACCTTAGAGTTGATTGTGCAACGAGAGTGGAAGATGTTCTCTCGCTGAATAGTTTCCGGGTCATAGAGTGCTCTAAGAACCCTCCTTATGACTAGCAGCTCTCCCGTTTCTGGATAATCTATTATGTCTTCTTCAGATTCCACTTGTTCTTCCTCAGCCTCATCTTGTGACTCGTACTCGCCATTTGACTTGAGAATCATTATCCTTTGGTTTGGACATTCTCTTGCATAATGTCCTTTTCCCTGGCATTTAAAACATGTAATGTCACGAGATCTTTGTGTAGGAAACTTACCTTGCTCGGGTCTGGTGCCTTTAGACGTCTCTGGTACTTGTTTCTTAAATTTGGAGTCCTCAGAAATGGACTTGCCCTTATCTAGATTCCTCGGTGGCGGGGTAGTCCAAGTCGGCTTGCTTCTAGGAGCAGAAGTGGTCTTCCTCTTGATATGTTGTTCTGCTTGAACAGCGAGATGTAATAGCTCATCAAAGTCATGGTAAGCTTGCCTCTCCACTTTCCTTGCTATCCGATCATGTAACCCATCAAGAAACTGTGCCATCAAGGTCTCCTCGGCATCTTCAGTTCCTAACCTGTTCTTGAGAGTCTCAAATTCTTCAAAATATTCTTCCACAGATTTTGTTCCTTGAGTAAGTTTTCGAAACTTCTTTTGTAGCTCTCGGTGGAAATAAGCTGGTACATATCTCTTCCTGAAGCTGAACCTCATGTCTTCCCAAGTGTTGATCTGAGCATGTCTAAGTCTTCTCCTTTCTGAAACATCACGATCCCACCAAGCTAAAGCGTTCTCGGTAAGTTGAGCTGCAGCTAGTGAAATTTTCCTTGCATCCGAGTAGTTGTAATACTCAAAGATGTACTCCATCCTCTTCTACCAATCGAGATAAGCTTCAGGATTAACTCTTCCAGCGAACGTTGGTGCGGTCAGCTTCAAGTCTCTAACCTCATGCAAAGGCCTATTTTCATCAAAGTTCCGATCTCTAGCCCTATCATATCTCTTTGCTCGAATATTGGGTGCCGGTAATGGATCCTCTTCATAATCCTCCGAGTCTTCAACAACCTCATCTTCTGGTGGAGGTCTTTGTCTGTTGGGGTGTTCCCCCTGTCCTCCTCTAGCTGGCTGAGGTCGTGCCTCTAGGCGTGCGAGACGGTCGTTAACGGACCTAATGGCTTCTAGGAGTTGGTTCATGTTGACGGGGACTTCCTCTCCCATGTCGAGGTTCCTGTAGTACACTAGCAAACAGATCAAGTGCAAAAGGAAATTGAACAAAAATCAAACAAGAAATCAAAGTTCCTTCAAGCCAAACACAAAACAGAGAAATTAGCAAAATTTCTGTGTCTCAAGTTTTCGTGAACGAAAAATAGCAAACGAATTTCTAAAATAAGGGGGACAATTTTTATAATTTTTAAAAGGTTTTGAGAAGCTAAAACAGAAAACGAAATATTTTTATGATTTTTTTTGAATTTTATAAAATTGAAACAACGCAACAAACGAAAAATTGGAAAACTATGAAACAGATTTTTTTTTTTTTGGTTTTTCTTGATAGGGATTGAAACAAACAACCACAGCAAACTAAATAAAGGTAAAAAGGGTTGAAACAACCTGAGATAGGAGCGTTTAAGCTCTGATACCAAGATGATGTAGGAACAAGAGTATTGATCCTATAAGGACGAGGGGATGGTGAATCAAGGACGAGGAGATGGTGAATCAACTAGTTGGCCGTACAGCTCTCTCTAGAAGAATCTGAGGTGATGAATGAATGAAACACAAACTGGGGGAAGGTGATAGACGCCACACGAAGCTATGAACTGGTTCGTGATAAGTCTTGACACTCAGGCTTCAAGGAATCGCACACAAGAAGGCTGGAGCGGCTGCTGCTTTCTCTCAAAGAAAACTAGGTATTTTATTGATATCAAAAACGTGACTACAAAGCTGAGAAGGGACTTTATTAAATAGTCCACCAGCTAGGGCTTCTTGGCCAAAAATAAATAGAAATAAAAATACAAGGACTTATTCTAAAATAAACTAGAAAGGATTAAACTAAAAATAAATGATAAAACCTGCAAAACAGAAAAGGAAACTCGTGAGTAATTTAAATTCAAATGCTTACCTGCAGGTTTGATCCACTTAGGACCTCTCCTAGTCGTGTGGAGCCTCTGAGCCCTCCTTGGCCGAAATGACAAACAAAGAAGCTCTGGTGCGGCCTTGTAAAACTGGTAAGAACGTGATATCTTGTTCCTTGGGTTGCAAGCAGATGTTGTCGTTCTCTTTGTTGTTGATGTACAGTCCCTGGTGTCTCTTAAGCCCAGCAAAATCTTTATCTTGATCTTCCTCAGCGTCTTGGGGCTTCGTGAGGCTTGATTCTCCGTGAGGCGCTATTGGAGTCTCTTGCGTGATTTCTTTAGTCAGCAGATTTCCTTTCAGTTCTTCGTGCTCAATGAGGGTGAGTAAGCTTTCCAATGACTTGTTAAACTCCTCTCGTAAACTCTTTGTCCCTGACCTTGCTCTTGGTGTACGCCTCATGACGGGTATGCTTACTTCCTCTTCAGCTTCAATGGTCTTGGTCTCTATGTCCTCATCAAGCCTGAAGCAACACCACTCGACCACACCACTCGATCAGAGGAGCCCGAGCTCAAGGCAGCCGAACTAAGGACTTTAGTTTATTTTGTCTTTTTGTACTATGGCTTTTGACCTAGAGTATATATACTCTTATTAGGTCAGCAGCCGCAAGGGGATACGTTTTTATTCTCCTTGTTCTCTGAAAACCTCTCTAGATCTATCTAATTTTGTATTTGCAATTACTTCTGATCCTTTGATCCTTTTTAGTTTATTTCTTCTATTCCTTCTTCATCTCAATCTCTAGATTATGATTATGGAAACTATTTCATTTTCTGGGTTTATGATTATGATGATGAAGTCTGAGTAGTGAATTAGGGTTCTTGAGGATGGGTTAGATCTGGGTTATGATTCATGGTGATTCTAGTTGATTTAGGGTTCGAAAAGCTTAAGATCTCTTATGGGTTAGCTGTTTCTAATGCTGATTCCCTGTACACCCACTTGGGATCTGATCTTGGTGTTTCCTTGCACATTACTTGTGAAACACCAGATCTGCTAACACCAGAGATCTGGAGCTTCTTTCCAATGATTGATCTAAGATCATAGGAAAGCAAGTTGTAGTTTGACATTTATGAGCTGATTCTTAATGCTTATTCTCTTTATGTTTCATTGGAATCCTATCTGAGTTTTAGTGACAGTCAATGGGGCATAGGTGTGGATTCCAAGATTAGGAAGTTTAGAGAATCTAGTTATAGTTGTAACTGGGAATTGGAACTATGACTCTGTTGATGCTCATAGTTGAGAGATCCCTTCTATGAAGTTGTTTATTAGATCACTAGATTTCACCATGATGAGTCCCAGATCCAGAACTCATCCTTAGGACCTTTCTCTTCTTTGATAGTTTTCTACTTTATCATACTCTGTTTTTCCTGTTCTTAGCTTACTCTGTTTTCAGTTTCTTTTGCTGATTATGAATCTCTGTTTCTAGTTTCTTTTACTGTTTATTAGTTCTTGCCTTAAGTTATTTCATCCTGTTACTTCCAACCAGTTTAATTGGCTTGAATAAGATAGATTTGCTACATCCAGATTGCCTACAATAGTCTCGATTGGATTCGATAGCCCTTTGTACTACAAATTGGGCAATAGGTAGCTTTAGGTGTAAAAACCTAGTTATCAATTTGGCGCCGTTGCCATTTGGGATCTAATTGTTTCATTTAGGATTGCAGATCTTCTGAGATCAAGTTCTTTTCTTTTTACTTTGTTACTCACTTGTTGGTTTCAATCTGTTTCAGGTACCACTCGGTTGCATAAGCTCGGACACACAACTCGGACACATCACTCGGTCAGGAGCTCGAGTTCAGTTGCTCAGCATCACTCCACTCGGTCAGTCAGGTCAAGTTCAGTCAATCGAGCTCTAGGCAGATTGAGGTTTTCAACTAGTTCACCACTCGGTCGGTGTACTCGGTCTCTGTGGTCGAGCTGCACAACATTTTACACCACTCGGTCAATACAACCGAGTGCACCACCCTTGGTTACCAAGCCATGATCAACCAGGTACCAAGGGATCCACAGAATCAGAGAACTCAGAACAGAACGACTCCACCAGCGAGGGTAAATAGAGACAATCAAGAGGTACAGAATGGAGATCAACCAGCTGAACCTAGACAACCAAGATATATAGGAGCCAGTGATGCACCAAGCACACACACTAGCAGACAAGGAATTGTTCCACCAGATGTCGTCAACTTTGAAATCAAGAGCAGCTTGATATGCATGGTCCAGAGTAGTAAGTTCTATGGTTTGCCAAATGAAGATCCACTTGACCATTTAGATGATTTCGACAGGCTCTGCAGCCTAACAAAGATAAGTGGGGTGAGTGAAGACAGTCTGAGGCTCAGGTTATTCCCATTTTCACTTGGTGATAAAGCAAAGATATGGGAGAAAACACTAACTCCTGGATCTATTACCTCGTGGGATGCTTGCAAAAGTGTTTTTTTTTTGATAAGTTCTACAATCACTCAAGGACGGCTAGATTGCGTAATGAGATAGCAAGCTTTGTTCAACAGCATGGGGAGTCATTTTCTGAAGCCTGGGAAAGATTCAAGGGTTATACAATTCAATGTCCTCACCATGGCTTTAGTACTGAATCACTCCTTAGCACTCTTTACAGAGGAGTACTTACGTATATCAGAATGTTGCTCGACACAGCAAGTAATTGTAATTTCCTCACCAAAGATGTCAATGATGGTTGGAGTTTAGTCGAGAATCTTGTCCAATCTGTTGGCATCAACATAAGGGAAATAGATACACCACCAACGAAGCGCTTCACATCCGCTGAACATAACAGCAACGAGATGACATCTATCAATGCGAAACTGAATATGCTTCTTCAAGCTCAACAGCGAACAGTTAACATAGCGCATGAAAACGAACAGTTTCAACCTCACAACACTGCTCAAGTTCAACATGAAGAGATTAGCTATGTTCAGGATTACGTTGGTTCAAACAATCGATCCAACTCACATATTGTTCAACAGTTTCAATACCCAACTCCGACAACTCCAATGGAACAAATGCTGCATCAACTATTACAAGGACAAGCCAAAGCAGAAACAGGCACATCCACAAGGTTATCCGAAATAGAAACACAGATGGAAAGCACTATAAACAATTTTACATCCCAAATTGCTATTCTAACCTCCAAGATGGCCAACGTCGAACACAAAGTTGATTATTCATACACCACAGACCCATGACAACGCCCCGGGAAAGCTATCCAGCAATTGCCAGACTCGGATGAGGCTAATGCAATAATACTTCGAAGCGGCAGACAATTACCAGAAAGAAGTATCCCTATCACTGAGGGCAGTGAGGAGCAAGTTGAGGGGGGGGGGGTTTGATCAAGAAGAAGACCAGTTAGACAGTCCCGAAGAGAGACTCAGAAATCAAACTCGATCAGCAACTCGAGTGGAGCCGGAACCAGAATTCAACCATCAAGCTCGACCTTCAAACCGATCTAAACAAACCGAGTCTGGATCCCAAGCTGCTCCAGAAGAGAAAAAGGCACCCTATATTCCCCCTCCGTATGTCCCTAAACTCCCATTCCCAGGAAGGTTCAAAAAGGAGCTACTAGAGAAGTACAAGGCTTTGTTTGCTAAACAGATCAAAGAGCTTGAGGTGAAAATGCCTTTGTTGGATACCTTAACTCTCATGCCTAACTATAAAATTGTTTTGAAAGATGCGATTTTGGAAAGGGATAAGGAAGTTCAGGGAATGGTTGTTCTGAGTCAGGAGTGTAGGTTCCTTTACCTTACCGTGCTCCCTAGGACCCCTGACTTTCAAGAACTGTTTGTGCGATCTTGGAGCTTCTTTAAGCCTCATGCCACTTTCAGTAGCAAAACGCCTTGGTTTCAGTCAGCTTAAACCCTCCAACATATCATTGGTGCTAGCAGACAGATCAGTTAGGCTCCCACATGGTCTTCTGGAAGGCCTACCACTTAAGATTGGAAATACGGAAGTACAAACTGATTTTGTGGTGTTAGAAATGGATGAAGAACCCAAGGATCCTCTAATACTTGGGAGACCCTTTTTAGCTACTGCTGGAGCAGTAATTGATGTTAGGGAAGGAAAGATTGAACTCCATTTTGGTAAGGACCTTAAGATGAACTTTGATATCAAAGATTCTATGAAGAAACCAACAATAGGAGGACAAGTTTTCTGGATAGAAGAGTTAAAACAACTGTCTGAAGATGTTTTGAAGGAGATAACCGAGAAGGATCATTTAAAGACTGTTTTGACAAGGAGCAGTGAGGAAGGGTATATGCATGATGAAACTCTGGATTTTGAAGCATATTTGGACTCAAGAAAAGTGTTGGATGAGTCAGAGGGCTTTGAAGAATTGATCAGACCAAAAACTGAAAGATTAGCAACAGTGGACAAACCTAGGTCCATCTACTCGGTTTGCAGAAGTAACAACAATGACTCGGTCTCACAAACCGAGCTTGACGAGAAGAATGCCTTGAGCTCGGTCAGCCAAACCGAGCACAATCACTCGAGCTTGTCCTTCTCTCGGCCTGAATCATCTAACTCGGTCAACAAACCAGGCCAACCACCCGAGTTCATCGACTCCACTACTGCAGATTGGTCAGAGTTGAAGGCACCAAAGGTGGACCTCAAACCACTACCCAAAGGGCTAAGGTACGCATTCCTTGGAACAAACTCTACCTACCCTGTAATAGTAGATGATTCCCTTAGCAGTATTGAGCTTACCCAATTGTTAACTGAGCTGAAAAGATTTAGACGTGCTATAGGTTATTCGTTAGATGACATTAAGGGAATTTCACCTGATTTGTGCACACATCGCATTCATCTTGAAAATGAATCCTATTCTAGTATTGAACCCCAAAGGAGATTGAATCCAAACTTGAAAGAAGTTGTTAAGAAGGAGATCCTGAAGCTGTTAGATGCTGGAGTAATTTATCCAATTTCTGACAGTACTTGGGTATCTCCTGTGCATTGTGTTCCCAAGAAGGGTGGCATAACTGTGGTTAAAAATGATAAAGATGAACTTATTCCCACCCGAACAATCACTGGCCATAGGATGTGTATAGACTATAGGAAATTGAATGCTGCATCTAGAAAGGACCATTTTCCACTACCATTCATTGACCAGATGTTGGAGAGGCTAGCTAATCACCCTTTTTATTGTTTCTTGGATGGGTATAGTGGATTTTTCCAGATTCCTATACACCCTAATGATCAAGAGAAAACCACTTTCACATGTCCATATGGAACATTTGCATATAAAAGAATGCCTTTTGGCCTTTGTAATGCACCTGCTACTTTTCAAAGATGCATGACCTCCATATTTTCAGATCTAATTGAGGAGATGGTGGAAGTGTTCATGGATGATTTCTCTGTGTACGGTTCTTCCTTCTCCTCCTGTTTGTCAAATTTATGCAGGGTCCTTACTAGATGTGAAGAGACCAATCTGGTTCTGAATTAGGAGAAATGCAACTTCATGGTCAGGGAAGGGATATTCCTACGGCACAAGATCTCCGAGAAGGGAATAGAAGTGGATAAAGCCAAGATTGAGGTAATGATCCAGTTACAACCACCGAAGACTGTCTAAGATATCAGAAGCTTCCTTGGGCATGCAAGATTTTATAGAAGATTCATTAAAGATTTCTCCAAGATAGCAAGACCTCTTACTAGGCTACTTTGCAAGGAAACATAATTTAATTTTGATTCAGAATGCTTGAAGGCTTTTCATCTTATCAAGGAAGCTCTAACATCAGCTCCAATAGTCCAAGCTCCCAACTGGGATTATCCTTTTGAGATCATGTGTGATGCATCGGATTATGCAGTAGGAGCAGTTTTGGGACAGAAAATTGATAAGAAACTGCATGTTATTTATTATGCAAGCAGAACTCTGGATGATGCTCAAGGAAGGTATGCAACTACAGAAAAGGAGCTTTTGGCAGTGGTTTTCGCTTTTGAGAAATTCAGGAGTTACCTAGTTGGTTCAAAGGTCATCGTCTACACGGATCATGTCGCGTTAAGACACATATATGCAAAGAAGGACACAAAGCCAAGGTTACTCAGATGAATACTGTTGCTGCAAGAGTTTGATATGGAAATAGTGGACAAAAAGGGGATCGAAAATGGGGTAGCTGATCATCTATCCAGAATGAGGATCGAGGATGCCCTCCCCATTGACAATTCTATGCCAGAGGAGCAGCTCATGGCAATCAGGCTTTTGGAGGACATCCACCATACATCTCAGAAAATAGAAGAGGTTATAACGTTTAAAGAAGAGGTTTTCCCCTGGTATGCGGACTTCGTAAATTATAAGGTATGCGAGGAAATACCTAAGAGCCTCAATGCTTATCAAAGAAAGAAGTTTCTCAGGGATGTGAACCACTACTATTGGGATGAACCATATTTGTACAAGAAGGGTTTAGATGGTATTTTCAGGAGGTATGTGGCAGAGGAAGAAGTAAAAGGGATTCTGGAGCACTGCCATGGTTCTGCATATGGAGGGCACTTCGCCACATTCAAGACTGTTCAGAAGATAATTCAAGCAGGTTTGTGGTGGCCTACCATGTTCAAAGATGCTCATAATTTCATTTCGAAATGTGATCCTCGTCAAAGGATGGGAAATATTGGCAAACGGAATGAAATGCCTCAGAACCCAATTTTGGAAGTAGAAGTCTTTGATGTCTGGGGAATTGACTTCATGGGACCTTTCAACCCACCATCCCACGGTAACAGCTACATTTTGGTGGCTGTCGACTATGTGTCAAAATGGGTCGAAGCAGTAGCCTGCCCTACGAACGATGCAAGGGTCATCCTAAAGCTGTTTAAAAGTGTCATCTTCCCTAGGTTTGGCATACCGAGAGTGGTTATCAGTGATGGAGGGTCTCACTTTATCAACAAGCTTTTCGAAAATCTTTTAAGAAAGTATGGAGTTAAGCATAAGGTTGCTACGCCTTACCATCCTCAAACAAGCGGTCAAGTAGAGGTCTCCAATAAGCAGATTAAGGCTATCCTAGCTAGAGTAGTAGGAGTATCAAAAAGGGATTGGGCAACAAAGCTGGATGAAACTCTATGGGCTTACAGAACCGCATTCAAAACCCCCATAGGGAGAACACCATTCCAACTTCTCTATGGTAAAGCATGCCACTTGCCGGTGGAGATAGAGTACAAGGCAATATGGGCTACAAAACTTCTGAACTTTGACATCAAAACAGCCGAGGAAAAGAGACTGATGGATTTGCATGAGTTGGAAGAAATCAGATTAGAAGCATATGAGAGCTCAAAGATTTACAAAGAATGCACAAAAGCCTTCCATGATAAGAAGATTTTACCAAAAGGGCTCAAGGCAGGTGATCAAGTACTTCTATTCAATTCAAGGCTCAGACTTTTCCCAGGAAAGCTGAAGTCAAGATGGTCAGGGCCTCTCACTATTAAGGAAGTTTTACCCTATGGAGCCATCACCCTAATAGGCAAAAACGATAATGACTTCACGCTAAATGGGCAGAGGGTTAAACTATACATTGCTGATCAAATAACTCATGAAGCTGATTCCATCCCTCTCGACGAGCCAACTCAAGCATGAATCCAGTAAGGAAGTCAAGCTTAGGGACTTTAAACAAGCTCACTTGGGAGGAAATCCCATGACTATCTTTGTAAATATTTTGCTTTAAGGTTTCTGGTTTCTTTTATTATGTTTTCTAGTAGCTTTGCTGGTCAGGTTTGAGATCTCAGGATAATGCAAAGAAAGAGGAGAGAAACACAAGAGTGGGAGCAAGGCACCAGCTCGGTCAGTGCACTCGGCATCCAGACCGAGTCAAGAGCACAAAGACTCCACTCGGTCGTCTGACCGAGCTAACTCTCAACACACGCTCCAGCTCGGCCAGAGAACTTGGTTACACACCCGACCTTGAGACATCCAGACCAAGATACACCAGAGAAAGCATGGAGGCCTACACGGACTCCTTCTTTCAGAATTGAGGTACAACTCCACTCTTCATCATTTTTTATACCATTCATCTTTAGTTCTTCTTATTGTTTTCCGTCTTTGAACCTTCCTTTGAATCTTTTATTACACACGGGACTGTGTAATTCAAGTTTGGGGGAGGGTTTGAGATGCATTTGATAATGTTTACTGTTTTCCTATTTCAAATTTTGCATATTGAGTCTGTATAGCATCTCATCTATTTGCATAAGAAAAACCATAAAAATTTGAAAAATTTCAGAGAAGCATTCCACAAAAAAAGAGTGTTCATGTAGATTGCATTCATGTTTAGGATTCAGTCTAGATGCATTTCATATAGAATTGTGCATCTGCATAGGGGACTAGGATGATAAAAGCCTTGTAAGCATGCTGGTTTATGAAATAGTCTCAATGCCCTAGTTAATAGTTATCTAATGCATTCATGTAAGTCTGAAGCATAAGACCGCACCATGCCTAGATTGCATTGTTTGACATTTAGTTTTGGCTGAAGCATGTCTTGATCTGATATCATCCCCTATCTATTAGAACCTTAAACTGAATTGCAATTATCATGTCTATGCCTTTGATTTGAACTCATGGATACCTTATACATATTTGGATTCTCTTACTCTTTTCACCAACCTTGTGAATCCAGATAGCTGATTCCCATCATTGGAACAGTTTCCCCTACCTTTAACCTTGACCTTCCTTTCAAGCCAACAATACTCTATGTGTGAATGTGAGGCCTATTTCAGGATTGAGCTTGGTAGAAAGTGTTAGGTCTGTGCCGACAAGAACGGTTTCTCATACATATAGCTCTGGTTCATAACCTTTGAGCTAGATAGAACTAGGTGGGGAACTGAACTGTGGTTAGGAGGATAGACTGGAATTTAGAATAGGGAATTAAGCTCGGTTGTATAAGCTCGGTTAGGAGACCGAGCTCACACCTCGAGTTCACTAAACCGAGCTTGAGTTTCATTATGGGGTTCAAGGGGAAGAAAAGAAGAGAAAGGAAAGAAAATAAGTTCTGAGAAAAGGTTTAAGCTGAAAATAAGAAAGCTGCTCTAGTAAAGGATTTGGGATTTGAAAAATAAGAAAAGAAAAGTATAGGCTCAGAAAGCATAAAAAGGAAAGAAAGGCAAAAAGCCTGAAGTGTCTTAATGAATAAGAAGAATAGAAGAGCCTCAGATTTAAAAGAACCCAATCCGCTAGCATAAGCAAGAAAGCATAAGAACCCTTTTCCTTAAAATAAATGGCAATAGAAAGAAGAATGAGTTGATCCAAAAAGGATTCATGGCAGAAAAGTGCCTAAGGGTAGATTTAGGATCATCCTCTGGGTTTAGGATTAGGTGGTAGCAGAATCTTTGTATATGGGATGGGTAGATGAGAAATTGTTCTTGTATGCATCGGTTGGCTATCTTACCTTTAGCCTTCTCCTAAAGCTCTATCTGTTCTTGAGAGTCCCATGTTACCTATTGTCTAAACCTGTTGAAAAAGGGGCCATCTTTGCCTCTTAACCTTTCCCTTTAGCCAAATGAGTTCATTGAAGTTGCATAAGCTTGATCCATGATTACAGAATGAATGAATGTTAAAGGGAATGATTGATTTGATTGCATGTGTAGGTTAAGGCTGGTGTCAGGTTTGTTCTGAAGGGTATGGCTAAAGTTTTTGAAGTAGGGTTTACTTGTTAATGCATTCTAGAACTACTAACTAGGACCTTGATGCTACTTCCTTTACCAGCATGTTTTGGCTCTGAGTCCCATCATTTCATCAACTTCACCAGCTTATATCTTATATGTTTGCTTGAGGGCAAGCAAAGACTAAGTTTGGGGGAGTTAATGTCTCTGCATTTTACCACTTTTAAGCTCGCATTTCCATCCATTTTAGCATTGTTTCATCTACAGTTTCACTCCATATCCATCCATTTCAATGGTCACTCAGGTTCCTGCAAATGTGGTGATTTCCTCGAAAAATCATAGTTTCCAAACTAAATTTTGACTCAACAAAGCAAAAATTGGACTGACTCTAAGAAAACAAAAAGAATGATGTTAGTAACTACCTCCCCCAGACTTAAACAACACTGTCCCCAGTGTTATTAAGCAAGGAGTTGGTGAAAAAGGAAATAAAACTGATGAACCAGAGTGAAAAAGTCGAAATATTAGAACACAAAACCTGAATCCGTGGTATGGGTGTCGATCGACACAGACGAGTGGTGTCGATCGACACCAGGTCTGTAATCCGAAACTATGGTGTTTCAAAATCGAGTCAAGTTTGTGAAACCAATAATCCGAGTTCAACCACTGTTAGATCATCAAAAGACAAGGTGAGTGACATGAAAAGATGAAAATATCATAGAATAAATGTTAGAATACAAACTGACTCAAAGAAAACATAAAAATGACTCGACAATATCAAAACAAAAGATAAAGGATAAAAGAAAACTAATCCTCCTCAGAACTCTCGTCTGGGCTGCGCGGGCGTTGGGGAACCGGTGGCTGGCGAGGTGATCGAGAGCGGTGACGAGTAGGACGGACGCAACCACAGCGAGATAGTCAAGCTATGGCATTCCAGATGCTCTGGAAACTCTCCACGACATATCTCTGAAAGTCAGCCGTCTCCATAGGAATCTCAGGAGCGACAGGAAGCTCAAACGGAGGAGCCACAGAAGAACTGGGCTGATGCGGAAGACCTCCAGCAAGGTCTGGTATCGGAGCATCCTCTGCAGCAGTAGGAGGTGCGCTAGAAGAAGCTCCTCTACGGCGTCTAGCCTGTGGTGCTGTAGTGAGGAGACGGGGATCGGGATCAAAACGCAGCTGCTGTGGATCCTCTGTAATGGCTGTGAGGGCGGGCTGTGGAAGCTGTATCATGTGCTGCCCCGTAGCTGTGCGGAAACTCCAGATCCAGGAACTCTTAATCCAGTGAGCGTTCTTCAAATAATCTTCGTCCATAGCGGAACGCGCAGTGACGATTGTGCAGCTAGATGTGTCAATCCCGAAGTGCTGAAAAATAGGTGTCAAAAGACTACCTACACTCTTCCTCTTGGTCCCTCGACCTACAAACGGCTTCATCTTCAAGGAGACTAAGTGATGAGCAAACACAGCACCTAAGTTCACATTACTATCTAACTCAGGCCACTCAAATCCATCAACACAATAATCCCCCACAGCATAGCTAAGCAGAATCAACTCAGACAACCTCATCTTTCCAGGCTCCATCTTACACAGAATGGTGTTGGCAATGATACGAACGACATACCTCAGGACTGGATGTCGAATATCAGTCTGCGTAGATGTCTTGGAGTCATAACGGCCTGTCCCGAAATGAGACCAGAAAGCTGGACCGTCCAAGAACTGAGCTGGCAGTGCAATTCCCGTCAAATCTGCATCGAAACCATAAAGCTCACAGAGATCTCGGAGTGGTAATCTGTACCGAACTACTCTAATCAGGTTCGTAAGAGTCCCTTCCTGCGCATTCTTCACAATCTCATTCCTATAATAGACTCTAGCAGTAGCAAGAAACTGTCGTACCAAGTCCGGGAAAAGGTCATACTGCTTGGTAGCTATGGTGCCTAAGCCCATCCTCTGCACTAATCTAACCACATCATCTCTAATGCCCATCCGTCGCAAAGCACAACTGTCAGCAATCCTAGTTGGCCTAATATCAACTCCTAACCAAGCATTATAGAATAATGTATCGTATTCATCCCAAGATTCCGAAATTGGCCTATAAACACATTCATCCTTTTCTACTTCTTCCTTGGGAGAATCATCCCACACAATCGTTGATGCAATCTTTCTACCCTCTCTCTTGGGCCATGGAGGTCGTGATTGTACCTGAGAATGGGTTGGAGAGGCAGCCAATTCCGGCGAATCTGGCATGGAATCCGGCGGATTGGAGGAAGAACCACCGTCGGACCTAAATCGCTTACCACGTGGGGCCATCTACACCAAACTCAAAATAGACACTAGAAACAGGTAGAGGATGAAAATCTGATGAGGTTAGAGCTTTGAATCAACAAAAACGAGCAAAAACTCAGAGAGAAATCGAATGTTGAAGATTTTCGGAAATGAAGAAATGAGTGAGGAAGAAGAAGATTTTCGGGTTTTAACCCGAAGCTTGGGAAGTTTTATGAAATTTTTTGAGAAAACTTAAGATTCTAGAGAGAATAGCTATTGAAAAACGTCAAGTGTGAGGATGATGAATGAGAGGAGCGCATGAGGGTGTTTTAAAGACATTTTTGGGAGTGAAAGGGGCAAGAGGACAAAGATGTGGTCCCAACCGAGTGCATGTGTCGAGTACAATTCAAATTTGAATCTATATCTACTTTCAAATTTGAATTGGTGCAAAGAGAGGGAAGAAACGTTGACTTGTTGACCAAGCTCGGTCAACCTTGGTCGAGTTGACTGGCCGAGTCAACATGTTGACCAAATGTTGACACTACTCGATTTTGCTTGATTGAGTTTGATCAATCGAGTCCTAACCTGGATTGCAGCTTGAACTCGGTGCCTTGAGCTCGACTGGACTTGACCTAGTGGGAGAGACCGAGTGCTTCTCCTTGTTACTACATCTTCCTTTCTCAATCACCTAACCCCTGCAATCTCTTACCAAAAAGACTAGGTAGAAAACTTATTAAAGATAACAGAAATGAACTAAACTTAAATGCAAAGTATTTACAAAGATAGTCATGGGACTTCCTCCCAAGTGAGCTTGTTTAAAGTCACTGAGCTTGACTTCCTTACAGTGCTTTCTATGGAGGATGAGGTGGAGGAACTGAAATCCTCCTTGATTCCTTGTCACCTTGATCATCAAAGAGAACATGATCTTTTGAAGGATCATCATAGTTGTTTTCCACATACTCTTCATCAAGATACTCCTCTTCCTGCTCCGGAGGATAGTCCACCTCTCTGAACCATTCAACTGTATTCCTTCCCCTCTTTATCACAGTGAAGCAGATTGAGGATGTATCCATTTTGAAACCCTGATGCCTGGACTCATCTTTCTTGTCGAGCAAGCTTGTTACTTGCCTTTGCAGTTCTTCCACAACATTATTTAGAGCTCCGATAGCTTTATCTTGCCTTTCAGCCTTATCATGGAGCCTTATCCATTCTGTCGAGTCCAGCTGATTGGGAAGAGCTATTTGATGGTTTAACTCAGTTTGATTAGTTGAGTTAGGTGCCCCAGCCTGTTCCAGAGCTTCCTCCAATACTGTTTCAGCACCCTTGACTAGCAAGTCTTCCTTAGGGGCGGCCTCTAATGGATTGGTTGTCAAAACCTCATCATTTTGAACTAGTTCATCTAAGGTGAAAACCTGACCTTCAATAGTTGATCTTTTCCTATCATCATTGATGTCAAACTCCATCCTTAGATTGTCAACTAGGTTAAGAGCTATCTTACCTCCTTTCACATCTATAACAGTTCAAACAGTTGCCAAGAATGGCCTTCCCAGAATAAGTGGATCTGCTGGTTCTTCATCCATTTTCAAAACCACAAAGTCAGCAAGAACTGTTACCTGGCCTATCTTCACAGGAAGATCCTTCAGCATTCCCTGTAGGGATCTTGTTGAGCCATCAGCTAGCACCAGGGTGATATTACAGGGTCTGAAGTCCTCTACTTTTAGCTTCTGAGCTATAGATAGAGGCATCAGGCTGACAGCAGCTCCACGGTCACAGAGACTACTTTTAAAGTTTAGAGTCCCTATAGAGCATGGAAGAGTGAATGAACCTGGGTCTTCAAGCTTATCCTTGATCAGCCTCTCTCCTATGACTGCCTTGCAATCATATTTCACTTTTTTCACACTATCAATTTTCATCTTTCTCCTCAGCAGTTCTTCTCTAAGTGTTTTATCCTGGTTGGGGATAATGGTCAAGATAGTCTCCAAAGGCATTATCTGCTCAAGCTTGTCCAGTGCACTATTGAAATCAGCTGTAGCCTTCTCCAAGAGTTCCTGCTTGAATCTCCCAGGGAAAGGAATTTTTGGGACATAAGGAGGGGGAATGTAAGGTGCCCTTTTCTCTTCTTGAACAGCTTGAGCCTTGAGCTCGGTTACATCAACTCGGTTTGGTGGCCGAATTTGATCATTTTTGTTTTCTTTTTGAGCTCGGGCCTCTGATCGAGTGCATTGACCGAGTGCAGACTTTGGAGTTTCAGATTTGGCTACTTTTTGATAGAAAGGCTCCCCTTCCTGAATCTCACCGTCCTCAGTGACATGGATTGCATTAACATGAGCATAATCCTTTGGGTTCTGAACAGCTTTTCCAGGTAACTGTCCTGGATGTTGAGTAGATGATGTAGATGCTCCTTTGTTTTCCAAAAACAACAACCTTGAGTTCATAGCCTCTATCTTTGCATTCAGAGCATTGCAGTTTGAATCCACTTGATTTCTTATCTCAGAAAATCTCTTTGCTTGTTCCATGACACAAGTAGCTTGCCCCTGAAGTAATTGTTGGAGTATTTGTTCCACTGAGGCATTGTTGGGTTGTAAATTCTGAGAAGCAAATCCTGGTGGTGCATTAGAAACTGGTTGCTGGTTGTAGTTGTTCTGGAATTGCTGTTTAGGAGCATATCTGATACGATTCTGGGTGGAGAATCGTGTCCCAATTACTCACTGGGAAGTTAAGGTGACAAGTTTAGACTCCAGGCTTGAGCAGCAAGCTGATCTAGAGTTTGGGTGGAAGGATAGACGCCACGAGAAGATGCGGAAGGCCTCTTGATAAGTCTGTTCGAACAACCTAATCACTAGGATTGTTCTTGGGTTTCTGATTCGAATCACTCGAAAAAGAAAAGATAGAAAGATAATTTTTATTCAAAAAGAGGTTAAGAAAATACATAAGAGTTCTTAGAGAATATAAAGAAGAGAGGAGACGAAGAGGAGAAGAGAGGAGGAGCGCATGGAGTTAATGCTCGGTGAGTTTCGAGACATGCCTCGGAAACTCACCAAAGACCAACTCAATCAAACACACAACTAAAGTCTCACACGCCTAAAACACTCAGACATAAGTTTAAAATTCAAATAACTAAAATAGAAATAAAGATAGAAAGATAAGAGATAGTCGGTCCGCGCGAAATAATCTCGAGAAAGGCCGGACTAGGTCGGACTAGCACCAAGCAATGATGAACCTATGGACCACGAACCTCATTAAAAACCTTCCTTTGGAAAACCACTTGGGAAAAAACCAAAGGCAAGGGAAAAAGAGTGTAGGTGAGCCATAGGGGTTGATACTAATCATCCCGGACATGAACCAAGACCAACGTGGCCGAGGTATCACCTACGTCCGAGTGACCCCTATGAACCAAAGCTTGTCGTAGCAATGTTCCAGCTTCATGAATGAGTTCCTTAGTCTTAGTACGAGTAATTGTCCCAACTAGAACTTCCTTGGCCGAACAAGTACGCTTCCTAACACCACATGACCAGTCCGTAGTTTCCTTCTCGACCAGTTCCAACGACTCCTCGACCAGCTCTAGCATTTTCTCGACCGGGTCCAACATTTCCTCGGCCATCAGCATTCTATCCCGGACACTATCCATTCTCGTATCAATATCCCTGGTTCTGGTTGTAAGGAATGAAAGGTTTGGTTTGAGCCTGTTGCTGTGGTGGATAGACCTGATCCTGAGGATTTGCAACATTGTTACTCTTGTAGGACAGATTGGGGTTTGCTTTGTAGTTTACAAACCCTTTGTTGTAGCTGATAACTAGGTTTTTATACCTAAAGCTACCTATTGCCCAAATTGTAGTACAAAGGGCTATCGAATCCAATCGGGACTATTGTAGGCAATCAGGATGTAGCAAATCTATCTAATTCAAGCCAAATAGAAAGGTTGGAAGTAACAGGGTGAGACAACTAAAGCAAGAACTAATAAACAGTAAAAGAAACTAGAAACAGAGATTCAAAATAGCAAAAGAAACAGAAAACAGAGCAAGCTAAGAACAGGAAAACAGAGTATCAAAAAGTAGAAAACAATCAGGATGAGAAAAGGTCCTAAGGATGAGTTCTAGATCTGGTATTCTTCATGGTGAACACTAGTGACTTCATAAACAACTTCATAGAAGGGATCTCTCGACTATAAGCATCAAAAGAGTGATAGATCCACTTCCCAGTTACATCTATCACCAGATTCTCTAAACTTCATAATCTTGGAATCCACACCTATGCCCCATTGACTGTCACTAACACTCAGATAGGATTCCAATGAAACATAAAGAGAATAAGCATTAAGAAACAGCTCATAAATGTCAAACTACAACTTGCTTTCCTATGATCCTAGATCAATCATTGGAAAGAAGCTCCAGATCTCTGGTATTAGTAGATCTGGTGTTTCACAAGTGATGTGCAAGGAAACACCAAGATCAGATTCCAAGTGGGTGTACAGGGAATCAGCATTAGAAACAGCTAACCCAGAAGAGATCTTAAGCTCTAGAACCCTAAATCTACTAGAATAACCATGAATCATAACCCAGATCTAACCCATCCTCAAGAACCCTAATTCACTACTCAGAATTCATCATCAGAATCATAAACCCAGAAAATGAAATAGTTTCCATAATCATAATCTAGAGATTGAGATGAAGAAGGAATAGAAGAAATAAACTAAAAAGGATCAAAGGATCAGAAGTAATTGCAAATACAAAATTAGATAGATCTAGAGAGGTTTTCAGAGAACAAAGAGAATAAAAACGTATATTCTGCGGCTGCTGACCTAATTAGAGTATATATACTCTAGGTCAAAAGCCCTAGTACAAAAAGACAAAATAAACTAAAGTCCTTAGGTCGGCTGCCTTGAGCTCGGGCTCCTCTGGTCGAGTGGTGTGATCGAGTGCATGTAACTTCATGCTTTGGATCCTCAGCTCGGTTGACTAAACTCGGTCTGGTGGTCGAGTGGTCGTGGCCGAGTGGTCGTGATCGAGTGGTAACTCCTCTTTTGCCTTCAGCTCGGTGAAACTGTGTATGAAACTATGCTAAAATGGATGGAAATGAGAGTTTAGAAGTGGTAAAATGCACAGACATCAACTCCCCCAAACTTAGTCTTTGCTTGCCCTCAAGCAAACATATAAGATATAAGCTGGTGAAGTTGATGACATGCTGGGACTCAGAGCCAAAACATGCTGCTAAAGGAAGTAGCATAAAGGTCCTAGTTAGTAGTTCTAGAATGCATTAACAAATAAGCCTTACTTTTAAAACTTTAGCCATACCCTTCAGAACAAACCTAACACTAGCCTCAACCTACACATGCAATCAAATCAATCATTCCCTTTAACATTCATTCATTCTGTAACCATGAATCAAGCCTATGCAATTTTAATGAACTCATTTGGCTAAGGGAAAGGTTAAGAGGCAAAGATGGCCCTTTTTGTAACAGGTTTAAACAATAGATATCATGGAACTCTCAAGAATAGACTGAGCTTCAGAAGAAGGCTTCAGAAGAAGACTGAGCTTCCTCCAATACTGTTTCAGCACCCTTGACTAGCAAGTCTTCCTTAGGGGCGGCCTCTAATGGATTGGTTGTCAAAACCTCATCATTTTGAACTAGTTCATCTAAGGTGAAAACCTGACCTTCAATAGTTGATCTTTTCCTATCATCATTGATGTCAAACTCCATCCTTAGATTGTCAACTAGGTTAAGAGCTATCTTACCTCCTTTCACATCTATAACAGTTCAAACAGTTGCCAAGAATGGCCTTCCCAGAATAAGTGGATCTGCTGGTTCTTCATCCATTTTCAAAACCACAAAGTCAGCAAGAACTGTTACCTGGCCTATCTTCACAGGAAGATCCTTCAGCATTCCCTGTAGGGATCTTGTTGAGCCATCAGCTAGCACCAGGGTGATATTACAGGGTCTGAAGTCCTCTACTTTTAGCTTCTGAGCTATAGATAGAGGCATCAGGCTGACAGCAGCTCCACGGTCACAGAGACTACTTTTAAAGTTTAGAGTCCCTATAGAGCATGGAAGAGTGAATGAACCTGGGTCTTCAAGCTTATCCTTGATCAGCCTCTCTCCTATGACTGCCTTGCAATCATATTTCACTTTTTTCACACTATCAATTTTCATCTTTCTCCTCAGCAGTTCTTCTCTAAGTGTTTTATCCTGGTTGGGGATAATGGTCAAGATAGTCTCCAAAGGCATTATCTGCTCAAGCTTGTCCAGTGCACTATTGAAATCAGCTGTAGCCTTCTCCAAGAGTTCCTGCTTGAATCTCCCAGGGAAAGGAATTTTTGGGACATAAGGAGGGGGAATGTAAGGTGCCCTTTTCTCTTCTTGAACAGCTTGAGCCTTGAGCTCGGTTACATCAACTCGGTTTGGTGGCCGAATTTGATCATTTTTGTTTTCTTTTTGAGCTCGGGCCTCTGATCGAGTGCATTGACCGAGTGCAGACTTTGGAGTTTCAGATTTGGCTACTTTTTGATAGAAAGGCTCCCCTTCCTGAATCTCACCGTCCTCAGTGACATGGATTGCATTAACATGAGCATAATCCTTTGGGTTCTGAACAGCTTTTCCAGGTAACTGTCCTGGATGTTGAGTAGATGATGTAGATGCTCCTTTGTTTTCCAAAAACAACAACCTTGAGTTCATAGCCTCTATCTTTGCATTCAGAGCATTGCAGTTTGAATCCACTTGATTTCTTATCTCAGAAAATCTCTTTGCTTGTTCCATGACACAAGTAGCTTGCCCCTGAAGTAATTGTTGGAGTATTTGTTCCACTGAGGCATTGTTGGGTTGTAAATTCTGAGAAGCAAATCCTGGTGGTGCATTAGAAACTGGTTGCTGGTTGTAGTTGTTCTGGAATTGCTGTTTAGGAGCATATCTGATACGATTCTGGGTGGAGAATCGTGTCCCAATTACTCACTGGGAAGTTAAGGTGACAAGTTTAGACTCCAGGCTTGAGCAGCAAGCTGATCTAGAGTTTGGGTGGAAGGATAGACGCCACGAGAAGATGCGGAAGGCCTCTTGATAAGTCTGTTCGAACAACCTAATCACTAGGATTGTTCTTGGGTTTCTGATTCGAATCACTCGAAAAAGAAAAGATAGAAAGATAATTTTTATTCAAAAAGAGGTTAAGAAAATACATAAGAGTTCTTAGAGAATATAAAGAAGAGAGGAGACGAAGAGGAGAAGAGAGGAGGAGCGCATGGAGTTAATGCTCGGTGAGTTTCGAGACATGCCTCGGAAACTCACCAAAGACCAACTCAATCAAACACACAACTAAAGTCTCACACGCCTAAAACACTCAGACATAAGTTTAAAATTCAAATAACTAAAATAGAAATAAAGATAGAAAGATAAGAGATAGTCGGTCCGCGCGAAATAATCTCGAGAAAGGCCGGACTAGGTCGGACTAGCACCAAGCAATGATGAACCTATGGACCACGAACCTCATTAAAAACCTTCCTTTGGAAAACCACTTGGGAAAAAACCAAAGGCAAGGGAAAAAGAGTGTAGGTGAGCCATAGGGGTTGATACTAATCATCCCGGACATGAACCAAGACCAACGTGGCCGAGGTATCACCTACGTCCGAGTGACCCCTATGAACCAAAGCTTGTCGTAGCAATGTTCCAGCTTCATGAATGAGTTCCTTAGTCTTAGTACGAGTAATTGTCCCAACTAGAACTTCCTTGGCCGAACAAGTACGCTTCCTAACACCACATGACCAGTCCGTAGTTTCCTTCTCGACCAGTTCCAACGACTCCTCGACCAGCTCTAGCATTTTCTCGACCGGGTCCAACATTTCCTCGGCCATCAGCATTCTATCCCGGACACTATCCATTCTCGTATCAATATCCCTGGTTCTGGTTGTAAGGAATGAAAGGTTTGGTTTGAGCCTGTTGCTGTGGTGGATAGACCTGATCCTGAGGATTTGCAACATTGTTACTCTTGTAGGACAGATTGGGGTTTGCTTTGTAGTTTACAAACCCTTTGTTGTAGCTGATAACTAGGTTTTTATACCTAAAGCTACCTATTGCCCAAATTGTAGTACAAAGGGCTATCGAATCCAATCGGGACTATTGTAGGCAATCAGGATGTAGCAAATCTATCTAATTCAAGCCAAATAGAAAGGTTGGAAGTAACAGGGTGAGACAACTAAAGCAAGAACTAATAAACAGTAAAAGAAACTAGAAACAGAGATTCAAAATAGCAAAAGAAACAGAAAACAGAGCAAGCTAAGAACAGGAAAACAGAGTATCAAAAAGTAGAAAACAATCAGGATGAGAAAAGGTCCTAAGGATGAGTTCTAGATCTGGTATTCTTCATGGTGAACACTAGTGACTTCATAAACAACTTCATAGAAGGGATCTCTCGACTATAAGCATCAAAAGAGTGATAGATCCACTTCCCAGTTACATCTATCACCAGATTCTCTAAACTTCATAATCTTGGAATCCACACCTATGCCCCATTGACTGTCACTAACACTCAGATAGGATTCCAATGAAACATAAAGAGAATAAGCATTAAGAAACAGCTCATAAATGTCAAACTACAACTTGCTTTCCTATGATCCTAGATCAATCATTGGAAAGAAGCTCCAGATCTCTGGTATTAGTAGATCTGGTGTTTCACAAGTGATGTGCAAGGAAACACCAAGATCAGATTCCAAGTGGGTGTACAGGGAATCAGCATTAGAAACAGCTAACCCAGAAGAGATCTTAAGCTCTAGAACCCTAAATCTACTAGAATAACCATGAATCATAACCCAGATCTAACCCATCCTCAAGAACCCTAATTCACTACTCAGAATTCATCATCAGAATCATAAACCCAGAAAATGAAATAGTTTCCATAATCATAATCTAGAGATTGAGATGAAGAAGGAATAGAAGAAATAAACTAAAAAGGATCAAAGGATCAGAAGTAATTGCAAATACAAAATTAGATAGATCTAGAGAGGTTTTCAGAGAACAAAGAGAATAAAAACGTATATTCTGCGGCTGCTGACCTAATTAGAGTATATATACTCTAGGTCAAAAGCCCTAGTACAAAAAGACAAAATAAACTAAAGTCCTTAGGTCGGCTGCCTTGAGCTCGGGCTCCTCTGGTCGAGTGGTGTGATCGAGTGCATGTAACTTCATGCTTTGGATCCTCAGCTCGGTTGACTAAACTCGGTCTGGTGGTCGAGTGGTCGTGGCCGAGTGGTCGTGATCGAGTGGTAACTCCTCTTTTGCCTTCAGCTCGGTGAAACTGTGTATGAAACTATGCTAAAATGGATGGAAATGAGAGTTTAGAAGTGGTAAAATGCACAGACATCAACTCCCCCAAACTTAGTCTTTGCTTGCCCTCAAGCAAACATATAAGATATAAGCTGGTGAAGTTGATGACATGCTGGGACTCAGAGCCAAAACATGCTGCTAAAGGAAGTAGCATAAAGGTCCTAGTTAGTAGTTCTAGAATGCATTAACAAATAAGCCTTACTTTTAAAACTTTAGCGATACCCTTCAGAACAAACCTGACACTAGCCTCAACCTACACATGCAATCAAATCAATCATTCCCTTTAACATTCATTCATTCTGTAACCATGAATCAAGTCAATGCAATTTCAGTGAACTCATTTGGCTAAGGGAAGGGTTAAAGAGGCAAAGATGGCCCCTTTTGTAACAGGTTTAAACAATTGATTATCATGGGACTCTCAAGAATAGACTGAGCTTCAGAAGAAGGCTAAAGGTAAGATAGCCAACCGATGCATACAAGAACAATTTCTCATCTACCCATCCCGTATTCAAAGATTCTGCTACCACCTAATCCTAAACCCAGAAGATGATCCTAAATCTACCCTTAGGCACTTTTCTGCCATGAATCCTTTTTGGATCAACTCATTCTTCTTTCTTAGCCATTTATTCTAAGGAAAAGGGTTCTTATGCTTTCTGATATGCTCAAATTTACCCTGAGCTACTCTCTCAAATTAAGAGATCACTGTAGTACTTAGGGATCGAATCCACAAGGACTATGAAATACCCAATAAATCCCAGTAAAAGTATTATGCTAAAGAAAGTGTAATGTAATGAAATTGCAATGCGAGTAATTAAACGAAGTGTAAATCAATGGAGAAAAGCGCTAGGCATAGGGAAATCTCAGGAATCTTCAGAACTGTGATTAGATTGAATTATCAGGATTATAATTTAAGAACCGTTCTAGAACTCAAACACAATTGTAAAACCTACCAGCTTTCGCTGCGTAAACTATCTATCCCTGAATCTAGAATTCCAAATTCCTTTGCTAATTCTAAGATCCAGACAAGCAGTAATGATCAGGTTCAATTTGTTCACAAAATCCCTAAATCAAATTCCTTTGCAGATAGGTATTTTGCTCTCCTAAGATAGATCTGGCAATCAATTACACTTTCGTGTCAATTAACAACCCTAAATCAGATTCTAGGTCGCGAATCTAGAATAAGCAATAAGTTCAATCTTAGATGAAGAACTCTATCAATTAACCCTAATAAATCACTGGTTCAACAATTCTTCAGAAACCCTTGAAAACCCATAGCCTAACAAGGAAACTACTCAGACATGGTGAAAGAAACAATCATCATGATATGAATAGAAATCATTCAATATAAAAGTAAGAACAAAGAGTATCAGGGATTTGAGTAAGATGATACAAGCTTGAGATAGAAAGAGGGTCTGCTGCTTCATAATTCTAAAACCCTGATCTAAAACACAATATATAGCTAAAAACTCGTACAGGAACTAATGCTGAAATAATGGAAACTTCTGGGCAAAATTGTAAATCTTCCAAAATCTCCCAAGTTGACCGCCTGTGGTGTCGATCAACACACATGGCTGGTGTCGATCGACACCAAGTAATGCATCGCCTCAAAACATGATCCTTCTACGCAACTTCTTGGTCTTTGCTCCAAAAACTCCCATATTCTTCACATTAGTCCTAAATGCATACCTGAAGACAAAAGACTCTAATAGACTCTAAAAACACCAAAAAGACACGATTAAAGACTCTTATATCATAGTTAAAACCCATAAAAACCATGATATATCAACTCCCCCAGACTTAGCTTTTGCTTGCCCTCAAGCAAAACAGAAACTCAGCCTGTGAAAGAAGTTTGAAAACACAGGAAACTCATTTTGTCATAAGAGCACCAGACTCACATTCACCATAGTAAAGCCACTGGAAATTCTTACCTGACAAGGTCCAGACCACCATGTACTTCCCCCAGACTTAGCAACTGTCCCAAACAACTCAACAATTCAAATAAACAATCCAAATTCACCATACTGACTTCTATAAACTAAGGTGAAGACTCATCTAGGGAGTATCAATCAAAGGACACATGGACTCTTTCTCAATCAGTTTTCCTGAACACACAGACTGTCTTAACTTCTGGTTCCTTTCCTCTCCCTTTTCTCACTTCTGCAGTTAATTATATCAAAGGTGTAGGCGAATAATGGTATCACGGGAAATTTTCCTAACCTCGCTTCCAACCTTTGTGTGATCATTCCTTTCAAAGTAGAATAATGAGGTCACTGGAAATTTTCCTACCTCTCTACTCAGAAGAAAATCATTTCATCTTTTACTGCTTACTGCTTAGTATATATATATATTTTTTTCTTTTTTTTTTTTTTTTTTTTTTCTTTATGAAGGGAAGAGAGAGGGGAACCATACTCACACAGACAAGTCTTTCAGGACTGAAGGGAGAGTCCGATCCAATGTATATCAAGCCCTTGGACAAGCAAAAATGAAGTCAGGTTAATGGGCGAAGTCGGTGATGGATCCTCTGAAAGCTCAGGTGAACATGGGTAACATTGGTAGGTTGATCAGCCTTGGGGTTTTTCATTAGTCTCAGACGCATGTCAAGCTCGAATCAATGGTCACTCAGGTTCCTGCAAATGTGGTGATTTCCTCGAAAAATCATAGTTTCCAAACTAAATTTTGACTCAACAAAGCAAAAATTGGACTGACTCTAAGAAAACAAAAAGAATGATGTTAGTAACTACCTCCCCCAGACTTAAACAACACTGTCCCCAGTGTTATTAAGCAAGGAGTTGGTGAAAAAGGAAATAAAACTGATGAACCAAAGTGAAAAAGTCGAAATATTAGAACACAAAACCTGAATCCGTGGTATGGGTGTCGATCGACACAGACGAGTGGTGTCGATCGACACCAGGTCTGTAATCCGAAACTATGGTGTTTCAAAATCGAGTCAAGTTTGTGAAACCAATAATCCGAGTTCAACCACTGTTAGATCATCAAAAGACAATGTGAGTGACATGAAAAGATGAAAATATCATAGAATAAATGTTAGAATACAAACTGACTCAAAGAAAACATAAAAATGACTCGACAATATCAAAACAAAAGATAAAGGATAAAAGAAAACTAATCCTCCTCAGAACTCTCGTCTGGGCTGCGCGGGCGTTGGGGAACCGGTGGCTGGCGAGGTGATCGAGAGCGGTGACGAGTAGGACGGACGCAACCACAGCGAGATAGTCCAGCTATGGCATTCCAGATGCTCTGGAAACTCTCCACGACATATCTCTGAAAGTCAGCCATCTCCATAGGAATCTCAGGAGCGACAGGAAGCTCAAACGGAGGAGCCACAGAAGAACTGGGCTGATGCGGAAGACCTCCAGCAAGGTCTGGTATCGGAGCATCCTCTGCAGCAGTAGGAGGTGCGCTAGAAGAAGCTCCTCTACGGCGTCTAGCCTGTGGTGCTGTAGTGAGGAGACGGGGATCGGGATCAAAACGCAGCTGCTGTGGATCCTCTGTAATGGCTGTGAGGGCGGGCTGTGGAAGCTGTATCATGTGCTGCCCCGTAGCTGTGCGGAAACTCCAGATCCAGGAACTCTTAATCCAGTGAACGTTCTTCAAATAATCTTCGTCCATAGCGGAACGCGCAGTGACGATCGTGCAGCTAGATGTGTCAATCCCGAAGTGCTGAAAAATAGGTGTCAAAAGACTACCTACACTCTTCCTCTTGGTCCCTCGACCTACAAACGGCTTCATCTTCAAGGAGACTAAGTGATGAGCAAACACAGCACCTAAGTTCACATTACTATCTAACTCAGGCCACTCAAATCCATCAACACAATAATCCCCCACAGCATAGCTAAGCAGAATCAACTCAGACAACCTCATCTTCCCAGGCTCCATCTTACACAGAATGGTGTTGGCAATGATACGAACGACATACCTCAGGACCGGATGTCGAATATCAGTCTGCGTAGATGTCTTGGAGTCATAACGGCCTGTCCCGAAATGAGACCAGAAAGCTGGACCGTCCAAGAACTGAGCTGGCAGTGCAACTCCCGTCAAATCTGCATCGAAACCATAAAGCTCACAGAGATCTCGGAGTGGTAATCTGTACCGAACTCCTCTAATCAGGAAGGTAAGAGTCCCTTCCTGCGCATTTTTCACAATCTCATTCCTATAATAGACTCTAGCAGTAGCAAGAAACTGTCGTACCAAGTCCGGGAAAAGGTCATACTGCTTGGTAGCTATGGTGCCTAAGCCCATCCTCTGCACTAATCTAACCACATCATCTCTAATGCCCATCCGTCGCAAAGCACAACTGTCAGCAATCCTAGTTGGCCTAATATCAACTCCTAACCAAGCATTATAGAATAATGTATCGTATTCATCCCAAGATTCCGAAATTGGCCTATAAACACATTCATCCTTTTTTACTTCTTCCTTGGGAGAATCATCCCACACAATCGTTGATGCAATCTTTCTACCCTCTCTCTTGGGCCATGGAGGTCGAGATTGTACCTGAGAATGGGTTGGAGAGGCAGCCAATTCCGGCGAATCTGGCATGGAATCCGGCGGATTGGAGGAAGAACCACCGTCGGACCTAAATCGCTTACCACGTGGGGCCATCTGCACCAAACTCAAAATAGACACTAGAAACAGGTAGAGGATGAAAATCTGATGAGGTTAGAGCTTTGAATCAACAAAAACGAGCAAAAACTCAGAGAGAAATCGAATGTTGAAGATTTTCGGAAATGAAGAAATGAGTGAGGAAGAAGAAGATTTTCGGGTTTTAACCCGAAGCTAGGGAAGTTTTATGAAATTTTTTGAGAAAACTTAAGATTCTAGAGAGAATAGCTATTGAAAAACGTCAAGTGTGAGGATGATGAATGAGAGGAGCGCATGAGGGTGTTTTAAAGACATTTTTGGGAGTGAAAGGGGCAAGAGGACAAAGATGTGGTCCCAACCGAGTGCATGTGTCGAGTACAATTCAAATTTGAATCTATATCTACTTTCAAATTTGAATTGGTGCAAAGAGAGGGAAGAAACGTTGACTTGTTGACCAAGCTCGGTCAACCTTGGTCGAGTTGACTGGCCGAGTCAACATGTTGACCAAATGTTGACACTACTCGATTTTGCTTGATTGAGTTTGATCAATCGAGTCCTAACCTGGATTGCAGCTTGAACTCGGTGCCTTGAGCTCGACTGGACTTGACCTAGTGGGAGAGACCGAGTGCTTCTCCTTGTTACTACATCTTCCTTTCTCAATCACCTAACCCCTGCAATCTCTTACCAAAAAGACTAGGTAGAAAACTTATTAAAGATAACAGAAATGAACTAAACTTAAATGCAAAGTATTTACAAAGATAGTCATGGGACTTCCTCCCAAGTGAGCTTGTTTAAAGTCACTGAGCTTGACTTCCTTACAGTGCTTTCTATGGAGGATGAGGTGGAGGAACTGAAATCCTCCTTGATTCCTTGTCACCTTGATCATCAAAGAGAACATGATCTTTTGAAGGATCATCATAGTTGTTTTCCACATACTCTTCATCAAGATACTCCTCTTCCTGCTCCGGAGGATAGTCCACCTCTCTGAACCATTCAACTGTATTCCTTCCCCTTTTTATCACAGTGAAGCAGATTGAGGATGTATCCATTTTGAAACCCTGATGCCTGGACTCATCTTTCTTGTCGAGCAAGCTTGTTACTTGCCTTTGCAGTTCTTCCACAACATTATTTAGAACTCCGATAGCTTTATCTTGCCTTTCAGCCTTATCATGGAGCCTTATCCATTCTGTCGAGTCCAGCTGATTGGGAAGAGCTATTTGATGGTCTAACTCAGTTTGATTAGTTGAGTTAGGTGCCCCAGCCTGTTCCAGAGCTTCCTCCAATACTGTTTCAGCACCCTTGACTAGCAAGTCTTCCTTAGGGGCGGCCTCTAATGGATTGGTTGTCAAAACCTCATCATTTTGAACTAGTTCATCTAAGGTGAAAACCTGACCTTCAATAGTTGATCTTTTCCTATCATCATTGATGTCAAACTCCATCCTTAGATTGTCAACTAGGTTAAGAGCTATCTTACCTCCTTTCACATCTATAACAGTTCCAACAGTTGCCAAGAATGGCCTTCCCAGAATAAGTGGATCTGCTGGTTCTTCATCCATTTTCAAAACCACAAAGTCAGCAAGAACTGTTACCTGGCCTATCTTCACAGGAAGATCCTTCAGCATTCCCTGTAGGGATCTTGTTGAGCCATCAGCTAGCACCAGGGTGATATTACAGGGTCTGAAGTCCTCTACTTTTAGCTTCTGAGCTATAGATAGAGGCATCAGGCTGACAGCAGCTCCACGGTCACAGAGACTACTTTTAAAGTTTAGAGTCCCTATAGAGCATGGAAGAGTGAATGAACCTGGGTCTTCAAGCTTATCCTTGATCAGCCTCTCTCCTATGACTGCCTTGCAATCATATTTCACTTTTTTCACACTATCAACTTTCATCTTTCTCCTCAGCAGTTCTTCTCTAAGTGTTTTATCCTGGTTGGGGATAATGGTCAAGATAGTCTCCAAAGGCATTATCTGCTCAAGCTTGTCCAGTGCACTATTGAAATCAGCTGTAGCCTTCTCCAAGAGTTCCTGCTTGAATCTCCCAGGGAAAGGAATTTTTGGGACATAAGGAGAGGGAATGTAAGGTGCCCTTGTCTCTTCTTGAACAGCTTGAGCCTTGAGCTCGGTTACATCAACTCGGTTTGGTGGCCGAATTTGATCATTTTTGTTTTCTTTTTGAGCTCGGGCCTCTGATCGAGTGCATTGACCGAGTGCAGACTTTGGAGTTTCAGATTTGGCTACTTTTTGATAGAAAAGCTCCCCTTCCTGAATCTCATTGTCCTCAGTGACATGGATTGCATTAACATGAGCATAATCCTTTGGGTTCTGAACAGCTTTTCCAGGTAACTGTCCTGGATGTTGAGTAGATGATGTAGATGCTCCTTTGTTTTCCAAAAACAACAACCTTGAGTTCATAGCCTCTATCTTTGCATTCAGAGCATTGCAGTTTGAATCCACTTGATTTCTTATCTCAGAAAATCTCTTTGCTTGTTCCATGACACAAGTAGCTTGCCCCTGAAGTAATTGTTGGAGTATTTGTTCCACTGAGGCATTGTTGGGTTGTAAATTCTGAGAAGCAAATCCTGGTGGTGCATAAGAAACTGGTTGCTGGTTGTAGTTGTTCTGGAATTGCTGTTTAGGAGCATATCTGATACGATTCTGGGTGGAGAATCGTGTCCCAATCACTCACTGGGAAGTTAAGGTGACAAGTTTAGACTCCAGGCTTGAGCAGCAAGCTGATCTAGAGTTTGGGTGGAAGGATAGACGCCACGAGAGGATGCGGAAGGCCTCTTGATAAGTCTGTTCGAACAACCTAATCACTAGGATTGTTCTTGGGTTTCTGATTCGAATCAATCGAAAAAGAAAAGATAGAAAGATAATTTTTATTCAAAAAGAGGTTAAGAAAATACATAAGAGTTCTCAGAGAATATAAAGAAGAGAGGAGACGAAGAGGAGAAGAGAGGAGGAGCGCATGGAGTTAATGCTCGGTGAGTTTCGAGACATGCCTCGGAAACTCACCAAAGACCAACTCAATCAAACACACAACTAAAGTCTCACATGCCTAAAACACTCAGACATAAGTTTAAAATTGAAATAACTAAAATAGAAATAAAGATAGAAAGATAAGAGATAGTCGGTCCGCGCCAAATAATCTCGAGAAAGGCCGGACTAGGTCGGACTAGCACCAAGCAATGATGAACCTATGGACCACGAACCTCATTAAAAACTTCCTTTGGAAAACCACTTGGGAAAAAACCAAAGGCAAGGGAAAAAGAGTGTAGGTGAGCCATAGGGCTTGATACTAATCATCCCGGACATGAACCAAGACCAACGTGGCCGAGGTATCACCTACGTCCGAGTGACCCCTATGAACCAAAGCTTGTCGTAGCAATGTTCCAGCTTCATGAATGAGTTCCTTAGTCTTAGTACGAGTAATTGTCCCAACTAGAATTTCCTTGGCCGAACAAGTACGCTTCCTAACACCACATGACCAGTCCGTAGTTTCCTTCTCGACCAGTTCCAACGACTCCTCGACCAGATCTAGCATTTTCTCGACCGGATCCAACATTTCCTCGGCCATCAGCATTCTATCGCGGACACTATCCATTCTCGTATCAATATCCCTGGTTCTGGTTGTAAGGAATGAAAGGTTTGGTTTGAGCCTGTTGCTGTGGTGGATAGACCTGATCCTGAGGATTTGCAACATTGTTACTCTTGTAGGACAGATTGGGGTTTGCTTTGTAGTTTACAAACCCTTTGTTGTAGCTGATAACTAGGTTTTTATACCTAAAGCTACCTATTGCCCAAATTTTAGTACAAAGGGCTATCGAATCCAATCGGGACTATTGTAGGCAATCAGGATGTAGCAAATCTATCTAATTCAAGCCAAATAGAAAGGTTGGAAGTAACAGGGTGAGACAACTAAAGCAAGAACTAATAAACAGTAAAAGAAACTAGAAACAGAGATTCAAAATAGCAAAAGAAACAGAAAACAGAGCAAGCTAAGAACAGGAAAACAGAGTATCAAAAAGTAGAAAACAATCAGGATGAGAAAAGGTCCTAAGGATGAGTTCTAGATCTGGTATTCTTCATGGTGAACACTAGTGACTTCATAAACAACTTCATAGAAGGGATCTCTCGACTATAAGCATCAAAAGAGTGATAGATCCACTTCCCAGTTACATCTATCACCAGATTCTCTAAACTTCCTAATCTTGGAATCCACACCTATGCCCCATTGACTGTCACTAACACTCAGATAGGATTCCAATGAAACATAAAGAGAATAAGCATTAAGAAACAGCTCATAAATGTCAAACTACAACTTGCTTTCCTATGATCCTAGATCAATCATTGGAAATAAGCTCCAGATCTCTGGTATTAGTAGATCTGGTGTTTCACAAGTGATGTGCAAGGAAACACCAAGATCAGATTCCAAGTGGGTGTACAGGGAATCAGCATTAGAAACAGCTAACCCAGAAGAGATCTTAAGCTTTAGAACCCTAAATCTACTAGAATCACCATGAATCATAACCCAGATCTAACCCATCCTCAAGAACCCTAATTCACTACTCAGAATTCATCATCAGAATCATAAACCCAGAAAATGAAATAGTTTCCATAATCATAATCTAGAGATTGAGATGAAGAAGGAATAGAAGAAATAAACTAAAAATGATCAAAGGATCAGAAGTAATTGCAAATACAAAATTAGATAGATCTAGAGAGGTTTTCAGAGAACAAAGAGAATAAAAACGTATATTCTGCGGCTGCTGACCTAATTAGAGTATATATACTCTAGGTCAAAAGCCCTAGTACAAAAAGACAAAATAAACTAAAGTCCTTAGGTCGGCTGCGTTGAGCTCGGGCTCCTCTGGTCGAGTGGTGTGATCGAGTGCATGTAACTTCATGCTTTGGATCCTCAGCTCGGTTGACTAAACTCGGTCTGGTGGTCGAGTGGTCGTGGCTGAGTGGTCGTGATCGAGTGGTAACTCCTCTTTTGCCTTCAGCTCGGTGAAACTGTGTATGAAACTATGCTAAAATGGATGGAAATGAGAGTTTAGAAGTGGTAAAATGCACAGACATCAACTCCCCCAAACTTAGTCTTTCCTTGCCCTCAAGCAAACATATAAGATATAAGCTGGTGAAGTTGATGACATGCTGGGACTCAGAGCCAAAACATGCTGCTAAAGGAAGTAGCATAAAGGTCCTAGTTAGTAGTTCTAGAATGCATTAACAAATAAGCCTTACTTTTAAAACTTTAGCCATACCCTTCAGAACAAACCTGACACTAGCCTCAACCTACACATGCAATCAAATCAATCATTCCCTTTAACATTCATTCATTCTGTAACCATGAATCAAGTCAATGCAATTTCAGTGAACTCATTTGGCTAAGGGAAGGGTTAAAGAGGCAAAGATGGCCCCTTTTGTAACAGGTTTAAACAATTGATTATCATGGGACTCTCAAGAATAGACTGAGCTTCAGAAGAAGGCTAAAGGTAAGATAGCCAACCGATGCATACAAGAACAATTTCTCATCTACCCATCCCGTATTCAAAGATTCTGCTACCACCTAATCCTAAACCCAGAAGATGATCCTAAATCTACCCTTAGGCACTTTTCTGCCATGAATCCTTTTTGGATCAACTCATTCTTCTTTCTTAGCCATTTATTCTAAGGAAAAGGGTTCTTATGCTTTCTGATATGCTCAAATTTACCCTGAGCTACTCTCTCAAATTAAGAGATCACTGTAGTACTTAGGGATCGAATCCACAAGGACTATGAAATACCCAATAAATCCCAGTAAAAGTATTATGCTAAAGAAAGTGTAATGTAATGAAATTGCAATGCGAGTAATTAAACGAAGTGTAAATCAATGGAGAAAAGCGCTAGGCATAGGGAAATCTCAGGAATCTTCAGAACTGTGATTAGATTGAATTATCAGGATTATAATTTAAGAACCGTTCTAGAACTCAAACACAATTGTAAAACCTACCAGCTTTCGCTGCGTAAACTATCTATCCCTGAATCTAGAATTCCAAATTCCTTTGCTAATTCTAAGATCCAGACAAGCAGTAATGATCAGGTTCAATTTGTTCACAAAATCCCTAAATCAAATTCCTTTGCAGATAGGTATTTTGCTCTCCTAAGATAGATCTGGCAATCAATTACACTTTCGTGTCAATTAACAACCCTAAATCAGATTCTAGGTCGCGAATCTAGAATAAGCAATAAGTTCAATCTTAGATGAAGAACTCTATCAATTAACCCTAATAAATCACTGGTTCAACAATTCTTCAGAAACCCTTGAAAACCCATAGCCTAACAAGGAAACTACTCAGACATGGTGAAAGAAACAATCATCATGATATGAATAGAAATCATTCAATATAAAAGTAAGAACAAAGAGTATCAGGGATTTGAGAAAGATGATACAAGCTTGAGATAGAAAGAGGGTCTGCTGCTTCATAATTCTAAAACCCTGATCTAAAACACAATATATAGCTAAAAACTCGTACAGGAACTAATGCTGAAATAATGGAAACTTCTGGGCAAAATTGTAAATCTTCCAAAATCTCCCAAGTTGACCGCCTGTGGTGTCGATCGACACACATGGCTGGTGTCGATCGACACCAAGTAATGCATCGCCTCAAAACATGATCCTTCTACGCAACTTCTTGGTCTTTGCTCCAAAATCTCCCATATTCTTCACATTAGTCCTAAATGCATACCTGAAGACAAAAGACTCTAATAGACTCTAAAAACACCAAAAAGACACGATTAAAGAATCTTATATCATAGTTAAACAGAAACTCAGCGTGTGAAAGAAGTTTGAAAACACAGGAAACTCATTTTGTCATAAGAGCACCACACTCACATTCACCATAGTAAAGCCACTGGAAATTCTTACCTGACAAGGTCCAGACCACCATGTACTTCCCCCAGACTTAGCAACTGTCCCAAACAACTCCACAATTCAAATAAACAATCCAAATTCACCATACTGACTTCTATAAACTAAGGTGAAGACTCATCTAGGGAGTATCAATCAAAGGACACATGGACTCTTTCTCAATCAGTTTTCCTGAACACACAGACTGTCTTAACTTCTGGTTCCTTTCCTCTCCCTTTTCTCACTTCTGCAGTTAATTATATCAAAGGTGTAGGCGAATAATGGTATCACGGGAAATTTTCCTAACCTCGCTTCCAACCTTTGTGTGATCATTCCTTTCAAAGTAGAATAATGAGGTCACTGGAAATTTTCCTACCTCTCTACTCAGAAGAAAATCATTTCATCTTTTACTGCTTACTGCTTAGTATATATATATATTTTTTTCTTTCTTTTTTTTTTTTTTTTTTTTTTTTATGAAGGGAAGAGAGAGGGGAACCATACTCACACAGACAAGTCTTTCAGGACTGAAGGGAGAGTCCGATCCAATGTATATCAAGCCCCTGGACAAGCAAAAATGAAGTCAGGTTAATGGGCGAAGTCGGTGATGGATCCTCTGAAAGCTCAGGTGAACATGGGTAACATTGGTAGGTTGATCAGCCTTGGGGTTTTTCATTAGTCTCAGACGCATGTCAAGCTCGAATCAATGGTCACTCAGGTTCCTGCAAATGTGGTGATTTCCTCAAAAAATCATAGTTTCCAAACTAAATTTTGACTCAATAAAGCAAAAATTGGACTGACTCTAAGAAAACAAAAAGAATGATGTTAGTAACTACCTCCCCCAGACTTAAACAACACTGTCCCCAGTGTTATTAAGCAAGGAGTTGGTGAAAAAGGAAATAAAACTGATGAACCAAAGTGAAAAAGTCGAAATATTAGAACACAAAACCTGAATCCGTGGTATGGGTGTCGATCGACACAGACGAGTGGTGTCGATCGACACCAGGTCTGTAATCCGAAACTATGGTGTTTCAAAATCGAGTCAAGTTTGTGAAACCAATAATCCGAGTTCAACCACTGTTAGATCATCAAAAGACAAGGTGAGTGACATGAAAAGATGAAAATATCATAGAATAAATGTTAGAATACAAACTGACTCAAAGAAAACATAAAAATGACTCGACAATATCAAAACAAAAGATAAAGGATAAAAGAAAACTAATCCTCCTCAGAACTCTCGTCTGGGCTGCGCGGGCGTTGGGGAACCGGTGGCTGGCGAGGTGATCGAGAGCGGTGACGAGTAGGACGGACGCAACCACATCGAGATAGTCCAGCTATGGCATTCCAGATGCTCTGGAAACTCTCCACGACATATCTCTGAAAGTCAGCCGTCTCCATAGGAATCTCAGGAGCGACAGGAAGCTCAAACGGAGGAGCCACAGAAGAACTGGGCTGATGCGGAAGACCTCCAGCAAGGTCTGGTATCGGAGCGTCCTCTGCAGCAGTAGGAGGTGCGCTAGAAGAAGCTCCTCTACGGCGTCTAGCCTGTGGTGCTGTAGTGAGGAGACGGGGATCGGGATCAAAACGCAGCTGCTGTGGATCCTCTGTAATGGCTGTGAGGGCGGGCTGTGGAAGCTGTATCATGTGCTGCCCCGTAGCTGTGCGGAAACACCAGATCCAGGAACTCTTAATCCAGTGAGCGTTCTTCAAATAATCTTCGTCCATAGCGGAACGCGCAGTGACGATCGTGCAGCTAGATGTGTCAATCCCGAAGTGCTGAAAAATAGGTGTCAAAAGACTACCTACACTCTCCCTCTTGGTCCCTCGACCTACAAACGGCTTCATCTTCAAGGAGACTAAGTGATGAGCAAACACAGCACCTAAGTTCACATTACTATCTAACTCAGGCCACTCAAATCCATCAACACAATAATCCCCCACAGCATAGCTAAGCAGAATCAACTCAGACAACCTCATCTTCCCAGGCTCCATCTTACACAGAATGGTGTTGGCAATGATACGAACGACATACCTCAGGACCGGATGTCGAATATCAGTCTGCGTAGATGTCTTGGAGTCATAACGGCCTGTCCCGAAATGAGACCAGAAAACTGGACCGTCCAAGAACTGAGCTGGCAGTGCAACTCCCGTCAAATCTGCATCGAAACCATAAAGCTCACAGAGATCTCGGAGTGGTTATCTGTACCGAACTCCTCTAATCAGGAATGTAAGAGTCCCTTCCTGCGCATTCTTCACAATCTCATTCCTATAATAGACTCTAGCAGTAGCAAGAAACTGTCGTACCAAGTCCGGGAAAATGTCATACTGCTTGGTAGCTATGGTGCCTAAGCCCATCCTCTGCACTAATCTAACCACATCATCTCTAATGCCCATCCGTCGCAAAGCACAACTGTCAGCAATCCTAGTTGGCCTAATATCAACTCCTAACCAAGCATTATAGAACAATGTATCGTATTCATCCCAAGATTCCGAAATTGGCCTATAAACACATTCATCCTTTTCTACTTCTTCCTTGGGAGAATCATCCCACACAATCGTTGATGCAATCTTTCTACCCTCTCTCTTGGGCCATGGAGGTCGAGATTGTACCTGAGAATGGGTTGGAGAGGCAGCCAATTCCGGCGAATCTGGCATGGAATCCGGCGGATTGGAGGAAGAACCACCGTCGGACCTAAATCGCTTACCACGTGGGGCCATCTGCACCAAACTCAAAATAGACACTAGAAACAGGTAGAGGATGAAAATCTGATGAGGTTAGAGCTTTGAATCAACGAAAACGAGCAAAAACTCAGAGAGAAATCGAATGTTGAAGATTTTCGGAAATGAAGAAATGAGTGAGGAAGAAGAAGATTTTCGGGTTTTAACCCGCTGGACTCGTCGACTTATGGTGTCGATCGACACCATCGACTGGTGTCGATCGACACCAGCAACAAGGGTCGTCACTCTCTCACCCTTTTTTTTTTTTTTTTTTTTTTTTTTTTTTGGTGAATTTTTGATATAAATGTAACTAAATTAAAACAAAAGAAAAGCAAAAATAAAAATTAGTCAAAGTTAGACCGAAAAATATAGAAAAATCAAATAAATAAAATATATTCACAACTTACCAGTGGGTTGCCTCCCACCAAGCGCTTGTTTAAAGTCATTAGCTTGACTTTGTGACGGTTTAGGCAGAGGGTGCATCATCCAGACGCAATATGTGTCCGTCCGGGATCTTGGCATGTGCCCAATAATGTTTGACCCTCTGACCGTTGACTGTAAATTCATTGCCCTCAGGACTGAGCAAGACAACAGCACCATATGGTCGAACTTCCTTGACTGTGAAAGGACCTGACCAACGAGAACGCAATTTCCCAGGAAACAATTGTAAACGAGAGTTATACAGAAGTACCTGATCATTGGGTTCGAAAGTCCTGGAAATGATCTTCTTATCGTGATAAGCTTTGGTCCTTTCCTTGTACAGCTTAGAGCTTTCATAAGCATGGAGTCGAATCTCATCAAGCTCATTGAGCTGAATCAAACGTCTCTCTGCTGCAGGCTTGATATCGAAGTTCAGCAGCTTTACAGCCCAGGCGGCCTTATGCTCAAGCTCTACTGGAAGATGACATGCTTTCCCATAAAGCAGATGAAACGGTGTAGTACCAAGTGGCGTCTTGAATGCAGTTCGATAAGCCCAGAGTGCATTATCTAACTTTGCGGACCAGTCCTTTCTAGAGCATCCTACAGTCTTCTCTAAAATCTCCTTGATCTGCCTGCTAGAGACCTCAACTTGTCCACTTGTCTGCGGATGGTATGGAGTAGCAACGCGATGATGTACTCCGTGCTTCTTAAGGAGTCGCTCAAACACGCGGTTGATGAAGTGCTTGCCACCATCGCTGATGACAATCCTGGGGACTCCAAATCGTGGGAATATAATGGTCTTAAACAGCTTAAGGACCACTGAAGCGTCGTTGGTAGGACTGGCGATCGCTTCAACCCACTTCGACACATAATCAACAGCAACCAAGATGTACTTGTTCTTGTATGATGTCGGGAAAGGGCCCATGAAGTCGATACCCCAGCAATCAAAGACCTCGACCTCGAGGATGAAGTTCTGAGGCATCTCATGCCGCTTACTGATCTTCCCTCTCCTCTGACATGCATCACATCGAGACACAAAGGCATGGGTGTCTCTAAACATAGTCGGCCACCAGAAGCCTACTTGTAGAACCTTAGATACTGTCTTGAAGGTAGCAAAGTGCCCAGCATACTCAGAACCATGACAGTGAAACAAGACATCTGGAATCTCAGTATTAGCTATGCATCGACGATAGACCCCATCTGAACAATGTCGATATAAGTAAGGTTCATCCCAATAGAACCGTCTCAGCTCACGCATGAACTTCTTCTTCGAGTACCCTGTAAACGCATCCGGTTCATCTCCTGCAGCAAGGTAATTGGCAATATCAGCAAACCAGGGTCGATCTTGACCCTCAACAACAGCTATTGAGTGGTTATCTGCCAAGCCGGAGCTGTCTGGAACGTGGGTGTCGATCGACACAAGGGCGTGGTGTCGATCGACACCAGGACCTGTTGTCCGAGAATACTGCAGATCACCGCTTGAAAAATCATGCCATCCCGTTTCCAGTAAGTGCACATTCTCTTCTGGCAGAGAATCATCAATAGGGAAGTCGTCTTCAACCCTAATCCGCGAAAGATGATCAGCAACTCCATTTTCAGTACCTTTCTTATCCTTGACTTCGATGTCGAACTCCTGGAGTAATAGAATCCATCTTAACAGTCTAGGCTTAGAATCCTTCTTCTGCATCAGGTACTTGAGTGCAGAATGATCAGTATGCACTACTACCTTAGAGCCAACAAGATACTGCCTGAACTTCTCAAAAGCAAACACAACAGCAAGCAGTTCTTTCTCTGTGGTAGCGTAGTTCTTCTGCGCATCATCCAATGTACGGCTGGCATAGTATATGGCATGAAGCTTCTTGTCTTTCCTTTGTCCCAGCACAGCCCCAACTGCAAAGTCGCTGGCGTCACACATTACCTCAAAAGGCAAATCCCAATCCGGCGGCTGAATAATTGGAGCACTCACTAATGCACGCTTGAGCTGTTGAAAAGCATCAAAACAATCAGTATCAAACGCAAATGTAACATCCTTACAGAGCAAAGCGGTGAGTGGACGTGCTATTTTGCTGAAATCCTTGATGAAACGTCTATAGAATCCAGCGTGTCCAAGAAAGCTTCTCAATGTCTTGACATTAGAAGGAGGCTGCAGATTAGTCATCACCTCAATCTTAGCTCGATCAACCTCAATACCAGCCTCTGATACCCTATGCCAAAGAACAATGCCATCTCTGACCATAAAGTTTCATTTCTCCCAATTCAGAACCAAGTGCGTCTCTTCACATCTAGCTAGCACTCTGCATAGGTTATCCAAACAATCCTTGAATGAGGATCCATAAACTGAAAAATCATCCATAAATACCTCCGTACTGTCCTCAATCATGTCTGTGAAGATAGACATCATACACCTCTGAAACGTAGCAGGAGCGTTACATAGTCCAAAGGGCATTCTGCGGTATGCGAAAGTGCCATAGGGACATGTAAACGTGGTCTTCTCCTGGTCATCTGGGTGAATAGGAATCTGAAAGAACCCTGAATAGCCGTCAAGGAAACAGTAATAAGGGTGATTAGCTAACCGCTCAAGCATCTGATCAATGAAGGGCAAAGGAAAATGATCCTTTCTTGTAGCGGCGTTCAGCTTCCTGTAGTCAATGCACATTTTGTGCCCTGTCACAGTCCTAGTCGGTATCAGCTCATTCTTCTCATTCTGTACCACTGTGACTCCTCCTTTCTTAGGCACAACATGCACTGGACTGACCCAACCGCTGTCGGAAATTGGATAGATGATTCCTGCATCCAACAGCTTCATGATTTCTTTCTTAACCACATCCTTCAGGTTTGGATTCAGCCGTCTCTGATGTTCAATTGATGACTTAGTCTCATTTTCAAGATGTATCCTATGCATGCACAGATCTGGAGAGATACCTGAAATGTCATCAAGAGAATAGCCAAGAGCCTTGCGAAACTTGCGCAGCTTACTTAGCAATAGGGTGAGCTCTGCGTTGTTCAAGGACGCATTAACAATAACAGGATATGAATTATGTTCACCAAGGAATGCGTACCTGAGCCCCGCAGGGAGTTGCTTAAGCTCTATCTTTGGAGCTTGCTCAAAGCTCCAATCAGCTCCTTTCTTGTCTGTCCGGACACCGGTGTCGATCGACACCAATGAGGGGTGTCGATCGACACCCGGTACGTGCATCACTTCCTTGGTTGCATCCATTAGCTTGACATACCCAGCAGCAATATCATCCAAATGCTCAACCTCATCCACTGAAGCAATCAAAGCACGTTCCAGAGGGTCCTCACAATGCAACTCTTTGAAACTCTCCTCGACAAGATCTGTGAGAGTCTCGACGCAGAAGGTCTGACCATCGATCGTAGGCCGCTTGACAAGCTTATCCATCTCAAAGTTCATAACTAAATCGCCTACATTCAGACCAATGCGTCCCCTTCTGACATCAATCATGGCACTAGCTGTAGCCAAGAATGGTCGTCCCAATATCAACGGATCCTTAGGCTCTTCCTCATATGTCAACACAATGAAATCCGTAGGAATCAAGCAACCTCCTATCTTGATAGGAACATCCTCAAGGATACCGTCTGGAAGACGAACGAAACGATCAGCAAGGATGAGAGTAATCCTTGTCGGCTGAAAGTCTGTCATACCAAGATTCACAGCAACTGATCTGGGCATCAAATTCACACTAGAACCAAGATCACATAAAGACCGTTCGAACTTCTCTGCAAAGATGGTGCAGTCAAGAACGAAACTACCTGGGTCTGGAAGCTTCTCTGGAATCTTGTTCTGAATCACGGCACTAACCTGTGCGGAAATCATCATCGCACCCTGTTCAACATTCAAATCCTTAGTGACCATGCGTTTCACGTACCGTCTGATTACGGGGGATGTTTTGATGGCATCAATCAACGGTAACTCAACAATGAGCTTGTCCATCATAGCCTTACACCTGGCATCGTCTATCTCTTGCTTAGACTTCCTGGGGTTTCGAGGATAAGGGATCCTTGGTTTGTATGATGATTCGGTGATCGGCTTAGCGGATGATGAAGAAGCCTTGTCTGTCTGTGAGGGGTGTCGATCGACACTAACATCCGGTGTCGTGTCCTTGGTAGTGATCGACACAGCCTTGTACTTGTCAATCCTTTCTGTATCAACTGGTGTCGATCGACACATAGTGTTGGTGTCGATCGACACTAACTCCGGAGGAACAACATCTTCGTCTTCGACCTCTTCTAAGTCTATCTTCTCTTCAGGTGTCAGAGTACTCCTGATCACAGGCTCAACCTTCTTCCTACTCTTCAATGAGATGGCATTCACTGGATGCCTTGGATTAGTGTCTGTCTTCCCAGGGAGAAAACCGTCTTGTCTCTTAATAGCTCCAGCTGTCTGAGCAACCTGAGTGTCTAATTTCTTGACGTGAGTATTCAGCTGCTCAAACTTCCCATTCAGATCCTGATACAGTGAATCTAGCTTTCCATTGAATTCCACTGTAATCTTCTGTTGACCTTCTAGAATCTGCTCAAGCATCAATTCCATCTTGCTCTCTGTAGTAGGTGGTGGAACGCTCTGATATGAAGATGAACCATAGTTCCTCTGATTGAAGTTGTTGTTGCTCTGATAGGGCTTCTGATACTGAGGCTGCTGAGTGAAAGTAGAGGAGGACTGATTCCCTTGATAGTTGCCCCGCGGACTGCCCCCATTGAAGCCTCGGTTTCCTTGTGAGTTACCGAAACGCTGAAAGCCTGTGCCACCGACATAGTTAACATCCTGTTCCTCATGATCATTCACTGGCTCATAGGTCTCAACCTCAGCAGCAAAATGGACCTGCTTCTTGTTTATTAGAAGGTTGTGAACCGTATCAAGTTTCGCCTTCACCTCAGCTATCTGACTTCCATCTAAGTTGCCAGCTTGCTTCTTTCTCTCGAAATCAGCATTCTTAGTACTGTTGCTTGAAGCCAAATTCTCTATTAGTACCACAACATCCTCAGGATATCTGGTATTGAAGTTGCCATTACTTGCAGCATCTAGAGCCATCTGATACCTCCAATCGATACCCCTGAAGAAAATCCCAAGCAACTGAACCTCACTGAACCCATGGTGTGGACAATCTCTCTGATAAGCCCTGAACCTTGCCCAAGCGGCCTTGAATGCTTCTGTAGGCCCTTGAGAGAAGGCTGAAATCTTCGTCCTCAGCTCTTCAGACCGTGCATCATCATAAAAGTTGTTCAGGAAAGCATTTTTAGTGTCCTCCCAAGTGGTCAGTGACCCCGGCTTCAACTGCTTAAGCCAATAAGCTGCTTCCCCAGCAAGAGAGTATGGGAAGAGCTTACAGAACAAATAGTCGTTTGACACCCCGTTAGCCTTGATGCTAGTGACTAGATCCTCAAACCACTCAATATGATCCATAGGGTGCTCATGTGATAGCCCGTGGAAAGGGTTCTGACCTACAAGCGTGTAGTATGCAGGTTTGAGTTCAAAGTCATTCCTTTGAAACGGAGGCGGGCGGATGGCAGACCGGTTGGCATAGAACTGCTCTGGCCTGTTGTAATCCCCCAATGTCATTGCACGTGGCCCTAAGGCACCAGGTGCACCCTGTCCAACCAACACTCCACCAACCGCTGGTAGGTGTCGATCGACACCAAGTGGTGGGTGTCGATCGACACCAGCACCCTGGACGGGTACCACATCCTCAACAATGACTTGGCCGTTGTCATCGATCCTTTGGCCCTCTGCATTGTACGCATGACCATCTCTGTCCCGGAGAACTCCATGTTCATCAGCCATGATGATAGTACGCAACATCGCTTCTGAATTCTTCGCTGTCCGGGTTCTTCGTTCTAACTTAGCTAGCTCTTGATTTGAAAGGGTTACTAGCTCAAGATTCTTGTTGCTCCGAGTTTTGCGATTAGGCATGCACCTGAAACACACAAGAAAGAAAGAAAGAACGAAATCAGTAACAAAATAAAAGAAAATTTAGACAAAAACTTAAACTTAAATCTAATGGTAAATTCAATAGTCCCCGGCAACGGCGCCAAAATTTGATATGCTCAAATTTACCCTGAGCTACTCTCTCAAATTAAGAGATCACTGTAGTACTTAGGGATCGAATCCACAAGGACTATGAAATACCCAATAAATCCCAGTAAAAGTATTATGCTAAAGAAAGTGTAATGTAATGAAATTGCAATGCGAGTAATTAAACGAAGTGTAAATCAATGGAGAAAAGCGCTAGGCATAGGGAAATCTCAGGAATCTTCAGAACTGTGATTAGATTGAATTATCAGGATTATAATTTAAGAACCGTTCTAGAACTCAAACACAATTGTAAAACCTACCAGCTTTCGCTGCGTAAACTATCTATCCCTGAATCTAGAATTCCAAATTCCTTTGCTAATTCTAAGATCCAGACAAGCAGTAATGATCAGGTTCAATTTGTTCACAAAATCCCTAAATCAAATTCCTTTGCAGATAGGTATTTTGCTCTCCTAAGATAGATCTGGCAATCAATTACACTTTCGTGTCAATTAACAACCCTAAATCAGATTCTAGGTCGCGAATCTAGAATAAGCAATAAGTTCAATCTTAGATGAAGAACTCTATCAATTAACCCTAATAAATCACTGGTTCAACAATTCTTCAGAAACCCTTGAAAACCCATAGCCTAACAAGGAAACTACTCAGACATGGTGAAAGAAACAATCATCATGATATGAATAGAAATCATTCAATATAAAAGTAAGAACAAAGAGTATCAGGGATTTGAGAAAGATGATACAAGCTTGAGATAGAAAGAGGGTCTGCTGCTTTATAATTCTAAAACCCTGATCTAAAACACAATATATAGCTAAAAACTCGTACAGGAACTAATGCTGAAATAATGGAAACTTCTGGGCAAAATTGTAAATCTTCCAAAATCTCCCAAGTTGACCGCCTGTGGTGTCGATCGACACACATGGCTGGTGTCGATCGACACCAAGTAATGCATCGCCTCAAAACATGATCCTTCTACGCAACTTCTTGGTCTTTGCTCCAAAATCTCCCATATTCTTCACATTAGTCCTAAATGCATACATGAAGACAAAAGACTCTAATAGACTCTAAAAACACCAAAAAGACACGATTAAAGACTCCTATATCATAGTTAAAACCCATAAAAACCATGATATATCACTTTCTTGCTTATGCTAGCGGATTGGGTTCTTTTAAAACTGAGGCTCTTCTATTCTTCTTATTAATTAAGATACTTCAGGCTTTTTGCCTTTCTTTCCTTTTCTATCTTTCTGAGCCTATACATTTCTTTTCTTCTTTTTCAAATCCCAAATCCTTTACTAGAGCAGCTATCTTATTTTCAGCTTAGACCTTTTCCCAGAACTTCTTTTCTTCCCTTTCTCCTCTTTTCTTTCCCTTTGAATCCCAAAATAAAACTCAAGCTCGGTTTAGTTAACTCAAGGTGTGAACTCGGTCTCCTAACCGAGCTTATACAACCGAGCTCAATCCCCTATTCTAAATTCCAGTCTATCCTCCTAACCACAGTTCAGTTCCCCACCTACTTCTATCTAGCTCAAAGGTTATGAACCAGAACTATATGTATGAGAAACCGTTCTTGTCGGCACAGACCTAACACTTTCTACCAAGCTCAATCCTGAAATAGGCCTCACATTCACACATAGAGTATTGTTGGCTTGAAAGGAAGGTCAAGGTTAAAGGTAGGGGAAACTGTTCCAATGATGGGAATCAGCTATTTGGATTCACAAGGGTGGTGAAAAGAGTAAGAGAATCCAAATATGTATAAGGTATCCATGAGTTCAAATCAAAGGCATAGACATGATAATTGCAATTCAGTTTAAGGTTCTAATAGATAGGGGATGATATCAGATCAAGACATGCTTCAGCCAAAACTAAATGTCAAACAATGCAATCTAGGCATGGTGCGGTCTTATGCTCCAGACTTACATGAATGCATTAGACAACTATTAACTAGGGCATTGAGAGTATTTCATAAACCAGCATGCTTACAAGGCTTTTAACATCCTAGTTCCCTATGCAGATGCACAAATCTATATGAAATGCATCTAGACTCAATCCTAAACATGAATGCGATCTACATGAACACTCTGTTTTTGTGGAATGCTTTTCTGAAATTTTTCAAATTTTTATGGTTTTTCTTATGCAAATAGATTAGATGCTATGCAGACTCAATGTGCAAAATTTGAAATAAGAAAACAGTAAACGATATCAAATGCATCTCAAACCCTCCCCCTAACTTGAATTACACAGTCCCTTGTGTAATAAAAGATTCAAAGGAAGGTATGAGAATGAAAAAGCAATAAGAAAAACTAAAGATGAATGGTATAAACAATGGTAAAGAGTGGAGTTGTACCTCAGTGTTGGGTGCTCTAACTCGGTCATAAGGTCGAGTTTGATGGCCGAGTGGTTTGGTATGAAGATCTAACTCGGCCAAGCTGATCGAGTTAGACTGTCCGAGCTTGATTTCTAACCTATAGAGGGGTAGCTCGGTTTGGCAAACCGAGCTTGATGGCCGAGCTTGATTTGTTGAGAATTTGACTCGGCCTGGTTGATCGAGCTAACTGGTCGAGTCTGATTTTCTGGGATTCTCTGCCTTCCTTTGTATTATCCTGAAATCTCAAACCTGACCAACAAAACAACTAGAAAACATATTAAAAGAAACAAGAAACCTTGAAGCAAAATATTTACAAAGATAGTCATGGGACTTCCTCCCAAGTGAGCTTGTTTAAAGTCACTAAGCTTGACTTCCTTACTGGATTCATGGAGGCTGTAAGAGAGGAACTGTGGTCCTCTTTTCCTTGGTGGGTAGATCAGCAAACTCATCGTGTTTCCTTGACCAATAAGCAAACTGACTCTCAATAGCTTCCTCCACAAGGTAAGCTTCCTCTTGATCAGGTGGGTAGTCTATTTTTCTAGACCATTCTGATGTGAGTTCACTTCCCTTCTTGCTAATCAGAGTTATAGCTATATCAGGTGGGATACCCTTGATGTTTTCTGATCCTTGATTGGTCTTCCCTTGGAGCGACTTGATTTGATATTTCAGCTCTTTCACAATGTCTTTTAGCTCCGCTATAGCTTTTTCCTGCCAATTGGACCTTTCCTTAGGTGCAATCCACTCATATGGCCCACAAATGTCAGGCTCGGTTTGCAAACCGAGTTTGTCCATCGAGTTAGAAACTTCCGGACATGTGAGAGGTTGACTCTGTTTGTAGACCGAGTTAACAGGTCGAGCTTGATTAAAAATTTTCTTTTCTGCAGCCTTAAACTCTGTTTCACATCCAGCTATGCCCTGACAGACTCCTGATCCAGCTTTACTATTCTTTACCAATGCTGGCTTCAGTGGATCATCTTCATAAGGCTTTCTCAACAACTCATCAATGCTCTCATTTAATTCCTTAATGGAGAAGATCTGTCCATCTATTGTGGGCTTCCTTATATCTTCATTGATATCAAACACCATCCTCATATTGTCGACCAGGTTAAGAGCAATCTTACCCCCTTTCACATCTATCACAGTTCCAGCAGTTGCCAAGAATGGTCTTCCAAGAATCAGTGGATCTGCTGGTTCTTCATCCATCTTCAAAACCACAAAGTCAGCAAGAACTGTTACCTCACCTATCTTCACAGGAAGATCTTCCAGCATCCCCTGTGGGATTCTTGTTGTACCATCAGCTAGCACTAGGGTGATGTTACAGGGTTTGAAATCCTCTTCTTTTAGCTTATTAGGTATAGACAGAGGCATCAGGCTGACAGCAGCTCCAAGGTCACAGAGACTACTTTTAAAGTTTAGAGTCCCTATAGAGCATGGAAGAGTGAATGAACCTGGGTCTTCAAGCTTCTCCTTGATCACCCTCTCTCCTATGACTGCCTTGCAATCATATTTCACTTCTTTCATACTATCAACTTTCATCTTTCTCCTCAGCAATTCTTCTCGAAGGATTCTCTCCTGAGTGGGGATAATGGACAAGATAGTCTCCAAAGGCATTATCTGCTCAAGCTTGTCCACTGCACTTTTCAAATCAGCTGTTGCCTTCTCCAAGAGTTCCTGCTTTAATCTCCCAGGGAAAGGAATTTTGGGGACATAAGGAGGGGGAATGTAAGGTACCCTTTTCTCCTCTTGAACAGTTTTAGCCTTGAACTCGGTTGCATCAACTAGGTTTGGTGACCGAGTTTGATCACCTTTGGTCTCTTCTTGAACTCGGACCTCTGAACGAGTGCATTGACCGGGTGCAGGCTTTGGAGTTTCAGATTTGGCTATTTTTTGAAAGAAAGCCTCCCCTTCTTGAACCTCACTGTCCTCAGTGACTGGTATAGTCTCTTTTCTGGTAGGTGGCTTGCCTTCACTCAGCAATGTGATAGCATGGGCAGTGGCAAACTCCTTGGGGTTGTGGATAGTAGTCCATGGGAGGTGGTCTGTAGGCTGAGCAGAGGAGGATGTGATCTTGTTCACTATATTCTCCATTTTGGAGGTCAGTTCTGCAATTTGAGAGTTGAGATTATTGACATTGCACTCTAGCAGGTTTTGCATTTCTGACAACTGTGTGGTGAACCCTGTTGCAGTAGTAGCTTGTCCTTGTAAAAGTTGATGCAGCATTTGTTCCATTGGAGTTGTTGTAGTTGGGTATTGAAACTGTTGAGCAAGATGTGAGTTGAATCGATTGTTTGAACCAACGTGATCCTGAACGTAGCTAATCTCTTCGTGTTGAACCCGAGCAGTGTTGTGAGGTTGAAACTGTTCGTTTTCATGAACCATCTTAACTGTTCTCTGTTGAGCGTGAAGAAGCATATTCAGTTTCTCATTTATAGATATCATCTCGTTGCGGTTCCGTTCAGCGGGAATGAAGCGCTCTTTAGGTGGTGTATCTATTTCCTTAGTATATGTCCCAACAGACTGTGCAAGATTCTCGACTAAACTCCAACCATCTGTAACATCCTTGGTGAGGAAATTACCATTACTCGCTGTGTGAAGCAACATTCTGATATTCGGAAGTACTCCTCTGTAAAGAGTGCTGAGGAGTGACGCAGTACTAAAGCCATGGTGAGGACATTGAATTGTATAACCCTTGAATCGTTCCCAGGCTTCAGAAAATAACTCCCCATGCTGTTGAACAAAGCTTGCTATCTCATTGCGTAATCTAGCTGTCCTTGAGTGATTGTAGAATTTATCCAAAAAACTCTTTTGCATGCATCCCACGAGGTAATAGATCCAGGAGTTAGTGTTTTCTCCCATACCTTTGCTTTATCACCAAGTGAAAATGGAAATAGCCTGAGCTTCAGACTGTCTTCACTCACCCCACTTATCTTTGTGAGGCTGCAGAGCCTGTCGAAATCATCTAAATGGTCAAGTGGATCTTCATTTGGCAAGCCATAGAACTTACTACTCTGGACTATGCATATCAAGCTGCTCTTGATCTCAAGGTTGACGACATCTGGTGGAACAATTCCTTGTCTGCTAGTGTGTGTGCTTGGTGCATCACCGGCTCCTATGTATCTTGGTTGTCTAGGTTCAGCTGGTTCTCGATTCTGTACCTCTTGATTGTCTCTATTTACCCTCGCAGGTGGAGTCGTTCTGTTCTGATTTCTCTGATTCTGGGGATCCCTTGGTAACTGGTTGATCATGGCTTGGTGAACTCGGGATGCTGCACTCGACTTGGATGACCGAGTGGTGCGAAATGATGAGTAGCTCGACCACAGTGACCGAGTAGACTGACCGAGTGCTGAACCAGATGAATACCTCCGATGCCTTGAGCTCGACTGACGGAACTCGACCTGACTGACCGAGTGGAGTGATGCGAGGCAACTGAACTCGAGCTTCTGACCGAGTGGTGTGTCCGAGCTTTGTGTCCGAGCTTATGCAACCGAGTGGTACCTGAAACAGATTGAAACCAACAAGTGAGTAACAAAGTAAAAAGAAAAGAACTTGATCTCAGAAGTTTTGCAATCCTAAATGAAACAATTAGATCCCAACTGGCAACGGCGCCAAATTAATAACTAGGTTTTTACACCTAAGGCTACCTATTGCCCAAATTGTAGTACAAAGGGCTATCGAATCCAATCGGGACTATTGTAGGCAATCAGGATGTAGCAAATCTATCTAATTCAAGCCAAATAGAAAGGTTGGAAGTAACAGGGTGAGACAACTAAAGCAAGAACTAATAAACAGTAAAAGAAACTAGAAACAGAGATTCAAAATAGCAAAAGAAATAGAAAACAGATCAAGCTAAGAACAGGAAAACATAGTATCAAAAAGTAGAAAACAATCAGGATGAGAAAAGGTCCTAAGGATGAGTTCTAGATCTGATATTCTTCATGGTGAACACTAGTGACTTCATGAACAACTTCATAGAAGGGATCTCTCGACTATAAGCATCAAAAGAGTGATAGATCCACTTCCCAGTTACATCTATCACCAGATTCTCTAAACTTCCTAATCTTGGAATCCACACCTATGCCCCATTGACTGTCACTAACACTCAGATAGGATTCCAATGAAACATAAAGAGAATAAGCATTAAGAAACAGCTAATAAATGTCAAACTACAACTTGCTTTCCTATGATCCTAGATCAATCATTGGAAAGAAGCTCCAGATCTCTGGTATTAGCAGATCTGGTGTTTCACAAGTGATGTGCAAGGAAACACCAAGATCAGATTCCAAGTGGGTGTACAGGGAATCAGCATTAGAAACAGCTAACCCAGAAGAGATCTTAAGCTTTAGAACCCTAAATCTACTAGAATCACCATGAATCATAACCCAGATCTAACCCATCCTCAAGAACCCTAATTCACTACTCAGACTTCATCATCAGAATCATAAACCCAGAAAATGAAATAGTTTCCATAATCATATCTAGAGATTGAGATGAAGAAGGAATAGAAGAAATAAACTAAAAAGGATCAAAGGATCAGAAGTAATTGCAAATACAAAATTAGATAGATCTAGAGAGGTTTTCAGAGAACAAAGAGAATAAAAACGTATATTCTGCGGCTGCTGACCTAATTAGAGTATATATACTCTAGGTCAAAAGCCCTAGTACAAAAAGACAAAATAAACTAAAGTCCTTAGGTCGGCTGCCTTGAGCTCGGGCTCCTCTGATCGAGTGGTGTGGTCGAGTGGTGTTGCTTCAGGCTTAGGATCCTCAGCTCGGTTGACTAAACTCGGTCTGGGGGTCGTGATCGAGTAGTAACTCCTCTTTTGCCTTCAGCTCGGTCAGACGACCGAGTGCATGTGATCGAGTGGTGTTGGTGGATTGTTTTGCACTCGGTCTGGGTCCAAGTCGAGTGGTCTTGGTCGAGTGCATGCTGGTCTTGGTCCTTAGCTCGGTCATGAGGTCGAGTCTTCACACCGAGCTTGTGTCTCCATGTTCCTTGATCTCCAGCAAACATCCAAAACACCTGAAAGATAGCTCCAATATGCAATATGTATGCAAAACTAAAACAAAGCTATTATGAAACCTATATGAGAGAAGTGGATGGATATTGTGTGAAACTGTGTACGAAACTATGCTAAAATGGATGGAAATGAGAGTTTAGAAGTGGTAAAATGCACAGACATCAGTAGCCACCTTGATTCTGAATGTAACTAACTTCTTCCATCTGATCAGGCTCCCCTTCTTGAATCTGTGCCATTTCTTCTTCGGAGATAAAATGGACATGTTTCTGCTGACCTAGAAGGAGCTTGTCAATCTTCTCATTTAGAGCCCTTATCTCCTTTCTGTGCTTATCCTCTAAATCTGAATTTCCCCTTGGAGTTCGATCATATTCCTCACTGTAGGTGCCATCTGATAGTGCCAAGTTCTCTACCAGCTCCCATCCTTCATCAAAATCTTTATTGAGAAAGTTGTCATTGCTGGATGTATCAAGCAACATTCTGAATTTTGGTAACACTCCACGGTACAAAGTACTCAACAGTGACTCATCGTTGAACCCATGATGAGGACACTGTGAGGTGTAGCTTTTAAATTGTTCTCATGCTTCACAGAATGCTTCACCATTTTTCTGAGCAAATCCTGATATCTCGTTCCTTAGCCTCACTGTTCTTGAGTTTGAGAAAAACTTAGCCAGGAATGCCTTTTCGCATTCATCCCAAGATGTAATGGATCCGTGAGGAAGTGTTTTCTCCCATAGATGTGCTTTGTCGCTTAAGGAAAACGGTAACAGACGCAGCTTGAACCCATCTTCTGAAACACCGTTGATTTTGGTGAGGCTGCAGAGCCTGTCGAATTCGTCTAGGCGATCCAATGGATCCTCCATTGGTAGACCGTGGAATTTGTTTCCTTGAACCATAGATATCAGACCGCTCTTTATTTCAAAGTTATTGTTCTGAACAGCTGGTGGCACGATACCTTGCCTTTTTGTGTGTGTATTAGGTGGATCTCCTGCTCCTATATGCCTTCTTTGTTGAGCTGGTTGCTCATTCTGACGTTGTTGATTATCCATATTGTCTGTTTCTGGTTGATTACCCTCTGACTGATCCCTCTGCCCTCTCAAAATCCTTGGTAACTGGTTGATATTGTCTTAATACCTTAGGAGATTATGATGACCTTTTGATCGAGTTTGCATACAGGAACACTGAACTCGGTTTGGTGGTCGAGTGGACGTGGTCGAGTGCTCTTGCCCGAGTGCTATCTCCTCTCTGCCTCCAGCTCGGTCTTGTAGTCGAGTGAGTGTAACCGAGTTGGATTGGTGGATTGCTTTGCACTCGGTCTTGGTCACATCGAGTGCTCTTGGTCGAGTGCATGTTAGGCTTGGTCCTTAGCTCGGTCTTGAAGTCGAGTCTTCACACCGAGCTTGTGTTTCCATGTTCCTTGATCTCCAGAAAACATCCATAATACCTGAAAGACAACTCCAATATGCAATATGTATGCAAAACTAAAGTAAAGCCTATCATGAACCCTATATGGATGAAGTGGATGGATATGGAGTGAAACTGAAGATGAAACTATGCTAAAATGGATGGAAATGCAAGTTTAAAAGTAGTAAAATGCAGAGACATCAATTGACCTGCTGCATCCCGATTGCTTGCAAAACTCCCATTTGGTGATAAGCCCTTTATACTACATATGGGCAATAGATAGTTCAAGGCAGCAAAAACCTAACTATCACTCTGTTGCTTAATGATGCAAGTCACTGAGGTGAAATTGAAGGACGGAAGAACCTTAGAAGCTGATATTGTGATCGATTGAGGTGGACCTTTACTATTAATGGAGTTAGCGTTTTTGTTGAGAGGAATTGATGTTGTAGTTGTTTGGATCACTAATGAGAAACAAGTTGAATAAAATAAGCTATTGGAACACAAGATGTTGGATCGAGGAGTGAAGCCAAGGTTTCGAATTTACAGTGACCTCCTTATTTATTTTCTTTGATTCGTATCATAGTTGTGGAATTTTGGATTTTTTTAGAAATTTTGGAGTTGTTTAAGGGGCATAACAATTCTATAAACTATTTCCATTTTAAAATGTCATATCTATACAATCTTTTGTCGGGAAAAAAATGTATATTCTATATAAAAAAAAAATATATAACAAAAATAACAATACACAACACAAAATTTGAAAAAAGTAAAAATAAAACAGAAGAATTGTTAAATATGTTTTTTGTTTTTTTTTTGATTTAGGGTTTAGGGTATTAGGATATAATATATAGTTTAGATTTAGATTTTAAACATTATTGTTTTACTATTTAATTTTTTTTTGGAAAATTGAAAGTTATATATAACATTTTCAATAATAATGCAAATATTGAAAAAAATAAAAAATTAAAGAAGAAGTTAAATATTTTGATAGTGTTTAGGATTCACACTAGAAATATATTTTTACTTGTTTAGGGTATCATATAGTGTTTAGGATTCACATTAAAAACATATATTTTTTTATTTATCAATTAACAAAATAAAATACAATGAAAATTATCGTTTCATAGTAATAACATAAAATTTGTAAAGAACAACATTTTACAAAATAACATCCAAACTAACTAATAATGATAATAGGGTTTATAGTTTGATATAGAGTTTAGGATTCAAAATTGTAACTTTTTAATTTTTTATATGATTTGTCACTTTTATAGTTTGATATAGAGTTTAGGACCCATTTGAACCATTAACCCATGAAATTATATGGGTAATGAGTTGATCCAACCCATTTAACTAAATGAGTTGGGTCAACCCATTACCCATTTAACTCTCAAACTCAATGGGTAATGGGTTAGGTCAATTCATTTGAATCATTTTGACACCCCTACTTTTTATATGATTTGTCACTTTTAAATTTTTTTCTAAATTCTAAAATTAGACATTGTTAAGAAAATACATAACTTATCATAAACTATATTATATAAATATTTTTCATTAACTAATATGAATAAAACATTTTTTACATGCATTTTTAAAAGATCATGAAAAAACAAATAAATTAAAACGGCTACAGCGAATGAGGAGATATCACTAGGATTGATGATGTGGCATAATATCAACCGTCCAATCATTCCTTTCTATTATTTTTCTGTGTCTGCGATTCTCCCTAATTGATCCCCTTCGTCTCCTTTTACTTCTTCTCCTTCCTCATTATTTTCAGATCTAACCTTTTTTCTTTTATCTACTTCTCTCCTTCTAAATCATCTATATGGGGAATCGATCTTAAAAGGACGTTGATTTGATAATTAGAAATCACATCTCAAGTGTTAGGGACTCAAATACTCGATGCTTCAGTTCTGGTTCGCTTCAGTAAGCTAGGTGGAGGAAGATAGAGGAAGAGGATCTGTTCGCTGACGGTGACGAAGATTTGACCTTAAACTCTTCGTCGGTAATTTTTCCTTTAAGTTCTTTTTTCCTGAATTGGTTTGTTATAGTTTTTCTAGTGAATATATGTAACGATTTTGTGTCTTTGCTTGAGGCTTTTCCATGATAAATGCTTGTCCATCCAGCCAGATTCAAACCCTTATGGAGTTCAAAAGTGAGCTTGATTACAGCGGTTGAAGCCACAAACGAGCTGAGACTTTTTCTAGGATTCGACAGAAAATTTGAAGGAGATAAGCTTAGATTTGATTATGAAAGACAAACGAGCTGGTGTCTACAACTTATTCAAAGGCTTTACTTTATTTCAGGAGGAAGCTGATTTGTATCTTTATGTATAGTATTGTTTTTTTGTATCATCGTTTTATATAATGTAATAAAATATGACAATTTTTTTTTTAAGTAAAACAATTTGTTAAAAATAAACCAATAAATCGTATTTTAAATACTGGAGCAATTATATAAAAGAATTAATATTTTAGAATGTTATTGATAAAATAATTAATAGAAAATAAAAAATACAGGTACAAATTACATATATTATAGCTTATAATAACATATTACAATTGCTATTATAGTAACATACGATTTCATAGAAAGAAGCGCTATTAAAAGTGAGAGATCAATTATCGCGGGTTATGTCAGAGCGTTTTCTACAACGCTATATTATTGTTAGATAGCATTTTTCCGGTGCTATGAATATCCGTTTTCCGTGTAGTGGTAGCATGTTTTATCACTTCAATAAAAATTCTAACAGGCTGACGATCAACTTTTGACAATATTTCATCACTTCATCCATGTCCAAAGCGTACAATGGCTCTCTAATGCGGCTCTTTAACATTATCATGCAATTGTAAGAGATCCAAATCTGTTGAGTATACTTCAACAATTCTATTGACTCTCCTTTGTCTTTTAAATGGTTATAACTTCGTTTTTGGGGCTATCAGCTTGTAAATGGCCAAATCCTTGTCAATCAAAGCATTGCTTCTTCATATTCACATACATAGGTGTTGGTTTAGCCTCAATATGTTCTTCCATCTACAATCTCAACTTCACTCTCAAAAACTCCTATAGGATTCTAAGAAGTACCAAAATTGTGGGATATTGGATATCTCCTCCACCTTGAAAGCATGCTTTATCACTTCATGAAGAGTCCTAACAGGCTGACGCTCAGCATTTGACAATATTTCATTACTTCATCAATGTACAAAGCCTACAATGGCTCTCTGATGCTGCTCTTTAACATCGTCAAGCAATTGTAAGAGATCTAACTCCATTGAGTACACTTCAACAGTTCTATTCACTCTTCTTTATCTTTTGAATGGTTATAACTCCGTTTTTGGGGATATCAGCTTGTAATTGGCTAAATCCCTACTAATCAGCATTTCTTCTTCATATTCACATCTATTGGTGTTGGTTTATCCTCCATATATTCTTCTTGCTACAATCTCAACTTCACCCTCAGAAACTCTTATCGGATTCTAAGAAGTACCAGAATTGTGGGATAAGAAAAAGTTTTTGTTTCTTGCCTTGGCTATCTCCTCCACCTAGGTAGCATGCTTTATCACTTTAACAAGAGTCCGAACAGGCCGAGGCTCAGCCTTTGACAATATTACATCACTTCATCCATGTACAAAGCCTACAATGGCTCTCTAATGCGGCTTTTTAACATCGTCAAGCAATTGTTAGAGATCCAAATCCATTGATTACACTTCAACAGTTCTATTCACTCTCCTTAGTCTTTTGTATGGTTATAACTCCGTTTATGGGATTATCAGCTTGTAAATGGCCAAATCCTTGTCAATCAAAGCATTGGTTCTTCATATTCACATCCATAGGTGTTGGTTTAGCCTTAATATGTTCTTTTTTCTAAAACCCTAACTTCACCTTCAAAAACTCCAATAGGATTCTAAGAAGTACTAGAATTACGGGATAGGGAATAGAGCTTTTTTGTTACATTAACAGGCTGACGCTCAGCCTTTGACAATATTTCATCACTTCATCCATGTACAAAGCGTACAATGGCTCTCTAATGCGGCTCGTTAACATCGTCATGCAATTGTAAGAGATCCAAATCCATTGAGTATACTTCAACGGTTCTATTCACTCTTCTTTTTCTTTTGAATGGTTATAACTCCGTTTTTGCGACTATCAGCTTGTAAATGGCCAAATTCTTGTTAATCAAAGCATTGCTTCTTCATATTCACATCCATAGGTGTTGGTTTAGCCTCAATATGTTCTTCTTGCTACAATCTCAACTTCACCCTCAGAAACTCCCATAGGATTCTAAGAAATTCCGGAATTGTGGGATAAGGAATAATGCTTGTTTCTTTTCTTAGCTATCTCCTCCAACTTGGTTGCATGCTTTATCACTTCAACAAGTGTCCTAATAGGCTGACCCTCAGCCTTTGACAATATTTCATCACTTCATCCATGTACAAAGCCTACAATGGCTCTCTGATGTGGCTTTTTAATATCGTCAAGAAATTGTAAGAGATCCAACTCCATTGAGTACACTCCAATAGTCCAATTCACTCTCCTAGTAAATGGTCAAATCCTTGTCGATCAAAGCATTGCTTCTTCATATTCACATCCATAGGTGTTGGTTTAGCCTAAATATGTTCTTCTTTCTATAACCCCAACTTTACCCTTAGAAACTCCTATGGGATTATAAGAAGTACCAGAATTGTGGGATGAGGAATATTGTTTGTTTCTTACCTTGGCTATCTGCTCCACCTTGGTAGCATGCTTTATCACTTCAACAAAGTCCTAACAGACTGACACTCAGCCTTTGACAATATTTCATCACTTCATCCATGTACAAAGCCTTAAATGACTCTATGAGGTGGCTTTTTAACATCGTCAAGCAATTGTAAGAAATCCATCTAGATTGAGTACACTTCAACTGTTCTATTCACTCTTCTTTGTCTTTTGAATGGTTATAACTCTATTTCTAGGACTATCAGCTTGTAAATGGTCAAATACTTGTCAATCAAAGCATTGCTTCATCATATTCACATCCATAGGTGTTGGTTTAGCCTCAATATGTTCTTCTTGCTACAATCTGAACTTCACCCTCAGAAACTCCTATAGGATTCTAAGAACTACCAGAATTGTGGGATAAGGAATAATCCTTGTTTCTTACCTTGGCCACTGCTCCACTTTGGTAGCATGCTTTATGAAACGACCGCACTCGTTTTTTTTTTTTTTAAATTAATTAAATAATTAATATTCCCATAAATATTAATTACTACCCCAAACAATTAATATTTAACTACTCATGAATAATAATTACCCACTCCAACAATAAAATACATTTTTATTTTTTAACTATAAAGATATTAGATCGATTGATCTTTCCAGAATACGACGACTTGAGGTGAGAGTCGAAGTTGGTCTGTATAGCCACCTTGGCTTTTATAGACAATTTATGTTGTCTATTAGCGGTTCTTGATAAACAAGAATCCGGACTTGAGATCGTTCAATCTTTTATCCAAAGTACTAAAACCGTAATTACTCCATAATAAAACACTTAAACACACAACGAGTTTAGATCATCCCCTCTTCTTCGCCATAATTCCACGGTCACACTCTTTCTTATTCTGCATCAAATAAAAGAGATGCATAAGTATTTCAACAAATACTTAGTGTGGCAATCCTCCCATTTACAACCTATACACACAAACGATTAAATCATTCAACGTATTAAAAATACGAAAGTACCGATCTAGATCTCCCACGAGATCTTACGGCCTACATTCATGCAAACACATCAAATAACTTAACCGCTTAGATAAGCTTATGGTCATGCACTCACCTTTAGCCACGCACGGAAATTCCCAAAACTCACCGGATTGAATAGACCCTCAATCCCCCAACCGCGTGCCTAAAAATAATCAAATAACGAAACTTAAGACACAAGTTTGACTCTTTTGAAACTCAGATCGATCGATCTTGGTTTAGATCGATCGATCCCAACTTGCGTGAACTTCTCAGATCGATCGATCCTGGTCCGGATCGATCGATCCTGGCCGGCCGTGAGTTTACCAGCCCTGGAACGATCGATTTGCTGCAAATCGCCATCACCGACTTGCACTACTCACACCAATTTGGCCACGCGATCGAACACCAACTCCTCAACCACAACCACCATCACGGAGTCACGTTCAAGCACTCTCCGTAACCAACACCGCTAACACCTCGTGGCCCCAAAACACCGCCACACCAACACCAAACCATCACCGACAACCTTAACAACCAGCTCCGTTGTCACCACGCTCAAACCCTCCGGTAATAACAACCAACAGAATACCAAAACCAAACAACACTACAACTAATCAAGAGGAAGAGAACCTTACCCTATCTATCAGTGATAACAAAGGGTGCGAGAGAGAGCTTCGAAGCTTCACCGCCACGGCAACCTCCGTTTCCTTCTCCTCTCGTCTCTCACGCCCTCACACAGCCACCAAGCTTACTCTTCTCTTGCTTTCCACATCCACACACAGCCACAAGACTCACCCTCTCTTGCTCTCCACGCTCACCCAGCACACAAGCTTCAACCTCACTTGCTCTCACACCACACACAGCTCTCTCTCCCTCTCTCTCTTTCTCTCTCTCTCTCTCTCTTTTCTTTTTGCAGGAGTTGTCGGCAGATTCTGAAGGGCAATCAGCTGGTGGAGAGGTACCCTTTAATGGCTAGAGTGGAGAAGGTGGGTGAAGGTGGAGGCTGCTGGTAGGGAGTAGGCTGCTTGTAGGGGGGGTGGAAAAGTTAGTGCTGATTAATCAGCTTAATCCTAATTAGGATTTGGTCCTTGAACTTTCCAAAAGTTCACAAACGGACCCCAAACTTCCCAATCGATTCCGCACACCCCTACGGGAAAAATGCGGCGTAACTTCCAAATTACTCCAAAAATTCCCAGAAATACTTTCCAGAAATTCTTCGCATAAATCCCTGTTATAATTCCGAAAATTTCTATTTTTCGTAACACGGGCGTTACAATTCTCCCCCACTAACATATATTCGTCCTCGAATCTAACGCCACAGTCCATACCCAATGGACTCAACCATACATCTCCTAACACAGTGGTCACACTTGACCATACTGGCCACACAACCAGTCCCGAGATCAAACACTATTGACCTCTGAGATCTACGTTCAGTCACTAGCTTAAGACTCTGGTCATAGATCATTGCTCACAAATTAAACTCATACCTCTACACTCTAGGACACCAAGTCCTACGAGTTCTAGGTATCAATACCACTCCGCTCACAGGCCACAAAGTCCTTATGAGCTCTCGGTATCAAATTCATGCCACTCAACTCTGGGCACTATAACCTTACGAGCTCTCGGTAATCACGTACCACTCCACTCTAGGCTATACACCTTACGAGTTCTCGACATCGCACTCATACCACTCCACTCTGGGCAGTATAACCTTACGGATTCTCGATATCACATACCACTCCACTCTGGGCAGTATAACCTTACGGATTCTCGATATCACATACCACTCCATCCTGGGCTATACCCCTTCCGAGTTCTGGGTATCACACTCATACCCCTCCACTCTGGGCAGTATAACCTTATGGATTCTCGATATCACATACCACTCCACCCTGGGCTATATACCTTACGAGTTCTCGATATCACATACCACTCCACCCTGGGCTATATACCTTACGAGTTCTGGGTATCAGAGGAACTATCCATCCTCCCTAGAGTTGTACAGGACCAAACAGTCCTTTGAGCAACCATGACCCACCATACGTCTATAGGCACTCCCGACTGAATCGACCTCCTGTGATCCGCATACGACCTCGCAAGGTAATACCGGCATCACACTCATTCCAACCCCGGAATATCATCTTTTCCATAACCACTACTCAGGTTATCTCACAACATACCCCGTCACTCAGGGTACCGTCATAATCTTTTCCTATTATAACTCAAGTTTTTAATTCCCCATAAAAACTCTTTTCAGAACCTTATGTTCATTAAACTTCCATGGCAACATCCGCCATCAACAATAAGAACTATCCATCTTATTACACTCATCATGCATTATCGTCTACAACCCTAGAACGAATACATAATGATCAACATTAATAACTCGAAACTGGGAACCATTGATGAAAGCTCAAGCCTTTGCTTGCTTCTCGATCCACTTCTTGAACCTTGCTTTCATCCTCACCTCTGGTTCCCAAGTCTCCTCCTCAACCCCGTCACAATTCCACAAGACCCTTATGCAAGTCTAGAGATTTTTTTTTTCCAGTGATCGGGTTGGAACTCGGCTCTCCCGACTCCACCATGGTATATACCCTAGGTGTCACTGCAGCCCGCCTATCTGTCGGTGCTGCCGCTACCACTCCCTGCTGCAACCTGGGACATTTCGGCTTAATATATCCTGGTTCATTACAGTGGTAACACACCAGAGTATTCCTGATCGCTCCACCTTTTCGGGGGCAACTCGCAACCCTATGGTCCTTGCTTCCGCATCCGAAGCATCCTTGACCACCTAGGTTACCCTTGGAAGGATCCTCCCACTTCCGTTTTTGTTCATGCACCGGCCTACCGCCCTCGCTAGGACCAGACTGATGTGGAGGCTTTCTTGCCTAGAGGATTGGGCTGACTGCCACAACCACATCTCTCAGACCCTCCTCAATCAACGCGGCCTTCTCCACCAGTTCTACAACCGTGTTAAACGATCCTATTAGACACTGGTTCCTCAGCTCGGCCCGAAGACCTATCAGAAACCACCTCACCTGGGCCTGCTCATCATCCAGTATATGACCCCCATATACTCTGAGTCGGTTAAACTCCGCCTCATACTCACGAACCGACCGGTTCCCTTGAGTCAACCCTAGAAACCGTCTCTCCATCCGGTCCAATGCCTCTTGGGGGAAATACTTGGAGTTAAACTCCACTATAAAATCCTCCCAAGACATCCCTGCTTGGACCCTCTGGGCCGCAACACCTCTCCACCAGAGATGTGCGTCACCCTCCAGATAGTGGACTGCGAGATCCACTTGGTATCCCTCTAGACACCTAATCGAACGCAAATTCCGTTCCATCCTCATCCTCCACTCATCTGCCTCTTCAGGTTTGGCACCACCCTGGAAGAATCTCGTGCCAATCCTTTGCAACTGCTCCATCATCTTAAGGTATGATGGGCGCTCTTCTGCAACCACAACCCTTGGTTGCACCTCAACTACCGGTGGTACCACTGGAGCCTGCACCGGTACCCTCTCCGGTAACCGCTCCAACAGCAAGGCTAAAAAATTCGCAATAGGATCCTCTTGGGTCGGAGCTACACCTGCTGCCACACCCGCAGCACCCTCTGGACCTCCAGCAACACCGGCAACAACACCGGCCACACCCTCCGTCCCAACCTGATCCGCATGCGAGTTCCCGACCCGCTCAAACGTAACACTTTGTGTCACACTCTCCTCCACCACCGGAGTCCTCGCGTTCCTCTGACCGCGACCCCTGCCCCTACCGGTACCACGACCGCGACCTCTACCTCTTTTAGCCATCTGTACCCACTAGTTGACTCTTCGATCAAACCTTTACAACCACAGAAGCCGACTCAACAACAGACTCGAACTTCCATGGTTTAGATTAACCGATCAAACCATTGTTAATCTCCTAACCCAACCAATCTCATGGTCCCGATTTAATTTAATATGAGTATTTCCTCAATTAAATTATTTTAATCCGCTTCACGGATTAACCCGACCCAAACCGGACACCACAGCTTAAATCACATAAAATATTATGTGATTAAAACTTCGGCCCCAAAAGACTATTCCAAGAGTCTTTTATCTAATCACAACAAACAACCAAACAGAAACGAAACAACTTACCGTGGAATCTCATTAAAGGCTCGAAGAGGATGATCTAAAACTCCATACCAAAACAATTGACTAACTCACATAATCAATTCAATAACAATTTACTCATGCTTCACATAGCACCAAAATTAAATCAAACCCGATTTAATTTTTTCTAAACCATCCTAAAACCGTAATTGCTCTGATACCAAATTGAAACGATCGCACTCGTTTTTTTTTTTTTTTTTTAATTAATTAAATAATTAATATTCCCATAAATATTAATTACTACCCCCAAACAATTAATATTCAACTACTCATGAATAATAATTACCCACTCCAACAATAAAATACATTTTTATTGTTTAACTATAAGGATATTAGATCGATTGATCTTTCCAGAATACGACGACTTGAGTTGAGAGTCGAAGTTGGTCTGTATAGCCACCTTGGCTTTCATAGACAATTTCTATTGTCTATTAGCGGTTCTTGATAAACAAGAATCCGGACTTGAGATCGTTCAATATTTTATCCAAAGTACTAAAACCGTAATTACTCCATAATAAAACATTTAAACACACAACGAGTTTAGATCATCCTCTCTTCTTCGCCATAATTCCACGGTCACACTCTTTCTTATTCTGCATCAAATAAAAGAGATACATAAGTATTTCAACAAATACTTAGTGAGGCAATCCTCCCATCTACAACCTATACACACAAACGATTAAATCATTCAACGTATTAAAAACACGAAAGTACCGATAATAAATCAACCATCTCAAGAAACACTCGATCTAGATCTCCCATGTGATCTTACGGCCTACATTCATGCAAACACATCAAATAACTTAACTGCTTAGATAAGCTTATGGTCATGCACTCACCTTTAGCCACGCATGGAAATTCCCAAAACTCCCCGGATTGAATAGACCCTCAATCCCCAACCCGCGTGCCTAAAAATAATCAAATAACGAAACTTAAGACACAAGTTTGACTCTTTTGAAACTCAGATCGATCGATCTTGGTTTAGATCGATCGATCCCAACGTGCGTGAACTTCTCAGATCGATCGATCCGTCTCACCCCCAGATCGATCGATCCGTCCTGGATCGATCGATCCAGCCCTGCAACGATCGATCTCGGTGCAAATCGCCATCACCGACTTGCACCACTCACACCAACTTGGCCACGCGATTGAACACCAACTCCTCAACCACAACCACCATCACGGAGTCACGTTCAAGCACTCTCCGCAACCAACACCGCTCACACCTCGTGGTCCCAAAACACCGCCACACCAACACCAAACCATCCGACAACCTTAACAACCAGCTCCGTTGTCACCACACTCAAACCCTCCGGTAACAACAACAAACAGAATACCAAAACCAAACAACACCACAACTAATCAAGAGGAAGAGAACCTTACCCTATCTATCAGTGATAACAAAGGGTGCGAGAGAGAGCTTCGAAGCTTCACCGCCACGGCAACCTCCGTTTCCTTCTCCTCTCGTCTCTCACGCCCTCACACAGCCACCAAGCTTACTCTTCTCTTGCTCTCCACGTCCACACACAGCCTCAAGACTCACCCTCTCTTGCTCTCCACGCTCACCCAGCACACAAGCTTCAACCTCACTTGCTCTCACACCACACACAGCTCTCTCTCCCTCTCTCTCTTTCTCTCTCTCTCTCTCTTTTCTTTTTGCAGGAGTTGTCGGCAGATTCTGAAGGGCAATCAGCTGGTGGAGAGGTAGCCTTTAATGGCTAGAGTGGAGAAGGTGGGTGAAGGTGGAGGCTGCTGGTAGGGAGTAGGCTGCTTGTAGGAGGGGTGGAAAAGTTAGTGCTGATTAATCAGCTTAATCCTAATTAGGATTTGGTCCTTGAACTTTCCAAAAGTTCACAAACGGACCCTAAACTTCCCAATCGATTCCGCACACCCCTACGGGAAAAATGCGGCGTAACTTCCAAATTACTCCAAAAATTCTGAAAATTTCTATTTTTCGGAACACGGGCGTTACACGTTATCACTTCAAGAAGAGCCCTAACAGGGTGACGCTCAGCCTTTGACAATATTTCATCACTTCATCCATGTACGAAGCCTACAATGGCTCTCTGATGTGGCTTTCTAATATCGTCCAGCAATTGTAAGAGATCCAACTACATTGAGTACACTTCAACAGTTCTATTCACTCTACTTTGTCTTTTGAATTGTTATAACTCCGTTTCTGGGACTATCAGCTTGTAAATGGTCAAATCGTTGTCCATCAAAGCATTGCTTCTTCATATTCACATCCATAAGTGTTGGTTTAGCCTCAATGTGTTTTTCTTTCTACAACCCCTACTTCACCCTCAGAAACTCCAATGGGATTCTAAGAAGTATATGAATTGTGGGATAAGGAATAATGCTTGTTTCTTACCTAGGCTATCTGCTCCACCTTGGTAGTATGTTTTATCACTTCAATAAGAATCCTAACAGGCTGACGGTCAACCTTTGATAATATTTTATCAGTTCATCCATGTCCAAAGCGTACAATGGCTCTCTAATGCGGCTCTTTAACATCATTATGCAATTGTAAGAGATCCAAATCTGTTGAGTATACTTCAACAATTCTATTCACTCTCCTTTGTCTTTTGAATGGATATAACTTCGTTTTTGGGACTATTAGCTTGTAAATGGCCAAATCCTTGTCAATCAAAGCATTGATTCTTCGTATTCACATCCATAGGTGTTGGTTTAGCCTCAATATGTTCTTCTTTCTAAAACCATAACTTCACCCTCAAAACCTCTATGGGATTCTAAGAAGTACTAGAATGATGGGATATGGAATAATGCTCAACCTTTGACAATATTTCATCACTTCATCCATGTACAAAGCGGATAATGGCTCTCTAATGCGGTTCTTTAACATCGTCATGCAATTGTAAGAGATCCAAATCCATTGAGTATACTTCAACTGTTTTATTAACTCTCCTTTGTCTTTTGAATGGTTATAACTTCGTTTTTGGGAATATCAGCTTGTAAATGGCCAAATCCTTGTCAATCAAAGCATTGCTTCTTCATATTCACATCCATTGGTGTTAATTTAGCCCCAACACGTTCTTCTTGCTACAATCTCAACTTCACCCTCAAAAACTCCTATAGGATTCTAAGAAGTTCCAGAATTGTGGGATAAGGAATAATGCTTGTTTCTTACCTTGGCTATCTCCTTCACCTTGGTAACATGCTTTATCACTTCAACAAGAGTCCTAACAGGCTGACTGATAACTGGGTTTTTACACTTAAAGCTACCTATTGCCCAAATTGTAGTACAAAGGGCTATCGAATCCAATCGGGATTATGTAAGCAATTAGGATGTAGCAAATCTATCTAATTCAAGCCAAATAGAAAGGTTGGAAGTAACAGGGTGAAACAACTAAAACAAGAACTAAAAACAAGCAACAGAAACTATAAACAGAGATTCATAAAAGCAAAAGAAGCTGAAAACATAAACTAAAAACAGAGTGGAGTGGAGTGGAGTGGTATGAGTGCGATGCCGAGAACTCGTAAGGTGGGTAGCCCAGAGTGGAGGGGGTACATGAGTACCGAGAACTCGTAAGGTTATAGAGCCCGAGTGGAGTGGCATGAATTTGATACCGAGAGCTCATAAGGACTTTGTGGCCTGAGAGCGGAATGGTATGGATACCCATAACTCTTAAGACTTGGTGTCTTAGAGTGGAGAGGTATGAGTTTGAGTTGTGAGCAATGACCTATGACCAGAGTCTTAAGCTAGTGACTGAACGTAGACCTCAGAGATCAATAGTGTTTGATCTCATGACTGTTTGTGTAGCCAGTGGGGATGAACTGAGCTATTAGATTCGAGGACGAATCTATGTTAGTGGGGGAGAATTGTAACGCCCGTGTTCCGGAAAATGGAAATTTCAGAATTGTTTTCGGGATTTATGCGGAGAATCTCTGGAAAATATTTCCGGGAGATTTTGGAGTAACTTAAAGGTTACACCGCATTTTCCCGTGGGGGTGTTCGGAATCGTTTTGGAAGTTTGGGGTCAGTTTGTGAACTTTTGGGAGTTCAAGGACTAGACCCTAAATAAGTTTTAATCTGATTTATTTCAGATTTTCACCAACCAATTCCACCATTCTCCACCTGCAGCCTCCACTCTTTTTCCCCCCTAAAAGTCATCCACCTTCCCTACAAAGCAGCCTCCCCTAGCCTTGTAGAGTTCCCCACCCTCCACCTTCTTAGAGCAGATCCACTCATCTCTTTTATTGCTCCTTGCCGACACCTGCATCCAAGAGGGAAGAGAGAGGTTTGGCTGAGGAAAAGGAGAAAGTGTTGAGTGGTTTTCAGAGAAAAGAGAGGGAGAGAGAGAGGCTGGGTTGTCTTGATCAAAGAAGAGGAGGTGGGCTTGTGTTGGTGTGGGTGTGGAGAGCAAGAGAGGGTGAGTCTTGTGTTGGTGTGGGGTGTGGTGAGCAAGTGAGGCTGAGGTTTGTGAGCTGTGTGGTGTGGAGAGCCAAAGTCGGTGAGCTTGGTGTTTGTGTTGGCGTGAGAGACGAGAGGAGAAGGAAACGGAGGTTACCGTGGCGGTGAAGCTTCGAAGCTCTTCCGCATCCTTTTGTTATCACCGTTAGAAAGGGTAAGGTTCTGCTCTTTCTTTGTTATATCATGTGGTTCATGATGGTTCGGTGTGAGGAACAGAGGGTGTGAGTCACGGTGGTGACGTTGGTGAGGTTCGGTTAGGCGTGAGACACGTGTTAGGAGACGTGTTGGTGTGGCGGTGTTTTGAGGCCACGGGTTGTGAGCGGTGTTGGTTGCGGAGAGTGCGTGAACGTGTCTCCGTGACGGTGGTTGTGGTTGAGGAGTTGGAGTTCGATCACGTGGCCAAGTTGGTGTGAGTGTTGCAAGGCGGTGTTGATGTCTAGCACTGAGATCGATCGTTCTGGGGCTAGATCGATCGATTCAAGCTGGATCGATCGATCTGGAGGTGAGACGAACGATCTGGCAACCTCACGGCCGGCCAGGATCGATCGATCTGGTTGGTTCATGCTTGGTGGGATCGATCGATCCTGACCAGGATCGATCGATCTGGTCGTTCTGGCCGTTTTTCGTAGTTCGTTTCTTGTGTTTAAAGTTTCGTTTTGGTTTATTTGTTAGGCACGCATTTGGGGAATTGAAGTTTATTCATTCCGGGAAGTTTTGGGAATTTCCGTGCGTGGCTTAAGGTGAGTGCATGACCATAAGCTTATCTGAGCGGTTTGATTGTTTGATGTGTTTTGCATGAGATAGGCCGTAAGATCTCATGGGGGATCTAGATCGAGTGTTTCTTGAGATGGTTGATTTATTGTCGGTAATTTCGTGTTTAATACGTTGAATAATTATAATCGTTTGTGTGTATAGCTTGTAGATGGGAGGATTGCCTCACTAAGTATTTGTTGAAATACTTATGCATCTCATTTTATTTGATGCAGAAAAAGAATAGGTGTGACCGTGGAATTATGGCGAAGAAGAGGGGATGATCTAGGAACTCGGTTGTTTGTTTAAGAGTCTTCCGCTATAAAAAGGATTTGTGTTGTTTAGTATTTATGGATAAATGATCTAGCGATCTCGAGTCCGGTTTCTCGTTTATCGAGAACCATTATAGACAACAGAAGTTATCTATGAAAGCCAAGGTGGCTATACAGACCAACTTCGACTCTCAACTCAAGTCGTCGTATTCTGGAAAGATCAATGGATTTAATATCCTTTCGGTTGTTTAAAAGTGTATTTTATTGTTGGAGTGAGTAAATATTATTCATGAGTAGTTGAATAATATTTGTTTGGGGTGGTAATTAATATTTATGGGAATATTAATTATTGGTTTAAAAAAAAAAAAAAAAAAAAAAAAACGAGTGCGGTCGTTTCAATTTGGTATCAGAGCAATTACGGCTCTAGGACGGGATAGGAAAAAAATTAAATTGGATATAATTTAATTTTTGGTGCAGTGATGCATGGGCAAACCGTAGTTGAATTGATTATGTGAGTTAGTCAATTGTTTGGGTATGGAGTTCTAGATCATCCTCTTCGAGCCTTTAATGAGATTCTGCGGTAAGTTGTTTCGTTTCTGTTGGTTGTTTGTGTTACTCAATTGTTTGTTGAGTTTAGTTAAAGACTCGTGGAATAGTCTTTTGGGGCCAAAGTTTTAAGCACATAATATTTTTTTTATGTGGATAAAGCTGTGGTGTCCGGTTTGGTTCGGTTAATCTAAACCATGGAAGTTCGAGTCTGTTGTTTAGCCGGCTTCTGTGGTTGTTAGGGGTTTGATCGAGGAGTCAACTTTTGGGCTAAGATGGCTAAAAGAGGTAGAGGTCGCGGTCGTGGTACCGGTAGAGGTAGTGGTCGCGGTTAGAGGAACGCGAGGACTCCGGTGGTGGAGGAGAGTGTGACACAAAGTGTTACGTTTGAGCGGATCGGGAACTCGCATGCGGATCAGGTTGGGGCGGAGGGTGTGGCCGGTGTTGGTGCCGGTGTTGCTGGAGGTCCAGCGGGTGCTGCGGGTGTGGCAGCAGGTGTAGCTCCGGCCCAAGAGGATCGTATTGCGAACTTCTTGGCCTTGCTGTTGGAGCGGTTACCGGAAAGGGTACCAGTGCAGGCTCCAGTTGTACCACCGGTAGTTGAGGTGCAGCCGAGGGTTGCGGTTGCAGAAGAGCGCCCATCATACCTTAAAATGATGGAGCAGCTGCAGAGGATTGGCACGAGATTCTTTCAGGGTGGTGCCAAGCCTGAAGAGGCAGATGAGTGGAGGATGCGGATGGAAAGGAATTTCCGATCGATTAGGTGTCCAGAGGGATACCGAGTGGATCTCGCAGTCCACTATCTGGAGGGGGACGCACATCTCTGGTGGAGAGGTGTTGCGGCCCGGAGGGTCTAAGCAGAGATGTCTTGGGAGGATTTTATGGTGGAGTTTAACTCCAAGTACTTTCCCCAAGAGGCATTGGACCGGATGGAGAGGCGGTTTCTAGGGTTAGCTCAAGGGAACCGGTCGGTTCGTGAGTATGAGGCGGAGTTTAACCGTCTCAGAGTGTATGGGGGTCATATCCTGGATGATGAGCAGGCCCAGGTGAGGCGGTTTCTGATAGGTCTTCGGGCCGAGTTGAGAAACCAGTGCCTGATGAGATCGTTTGACACGGTTGGGGAACTAGTTGAGAAGGCCGCGGTGCTTGAGGAGGGTCTGAGAGATGTGGTTGAGGTAGTCAGCCCAACTCTTCAGGAAAGGAAGTCTCCACATCAGTCCGGTCCTAGCAAGGGCGGTGAGCCGGTGCATGGACAGAAGCGGAAGTAGGAGGGTCCTTCCAGGGGTAACCAAGGTGGTCAGGGATGCTTTGGTTTTGGAAGCAAGGACCATAGGGTTGCGAGTTGCCCCCAGAAAGATGGAGCGATCGGGGATACTCGGGTGTGTTACCACTGCAGGGAGCCAGGGCATATCAAGCCGAAATGTCCCAGGTTGCTGCAGGGAGTGGTAGCGGCAGTGCCGACAGATAGGCGGGCTGCAGTGACACCTAGGGTATACACCATGGTGGAGTCGGGAGAGCCGAGTTCCAAACCGATCACTGGAAAAAGATAAAGGTCTTGTGGGATTGTGACGGGGTTGAGAAGAAGACTTGGGAACCAGAGGCGAGGATGGAAGCAAGATTCAAGAAGTGGTTGGAGAAGCAATCAAAAGCTTGAGCTTTCATCGATGGTTCCCAGTTTCGAGTTTTTATCATGGAACCTTATGTAATCGTTTTAATGTTGTAAATGATATTGTTTGATGAGTATAATAAGATGGTTAGTTCTTATTGTTGATGGCGGATGTTGCCATGGAAGTTAAGTGAACATGAGGTTTTGAAAAGAGTTTTTATGAGGATTTAAAAACTTGAGTTATAATCGGGAAAAGATTATGTGAGTACCCTGAGGACGGGGTATGTGTGAGATAACCTGAGTAGTGGTTATGGAAAAAGATGATATTCCGGGTTAGAATATGGGTGATGCCGGTATTACCTTGCGAGGTTGTATGAGGATCACAGGAGGTAGTTCAGTCAGGAGTGCTTATAGACGTATTGTGGGTCAAGGATGCTCAAGGACGGTTGGTCCTGTACAACTCTAGGGAGGATGGATAGTTCCTCTGATACCCAGAACTCGTAGGTATTTAGCCCAGAGTGGAGTGATATGTGATATCGAGAATCCGTAAGGTTATAGTACCCAGAGTGGTATGAGTGTGATACCCAGGACTCGGAAGGTATATAGCCAGAGTGGAGGGGTATGAGTGAGATACCCAGGACTCGTAAGGTTATGATGCCCAGAGTGGAGTGGTATGAGTACGATGCCGAGAACTCGTAAGGTATATAGCCCAGGGTGGAGTGGTATGTGATATCGAGAACTCGTAAGGTTAGACTGCCCAGAGTGGAGTGGTATGAGTGCGATGCCGAGAACTCGTAAGGTGGGTAGCCCAGAGTGGAGGGGGTACATGAGTACCGAGAACTCGTAAGGTTATAGAGCCCGAGTGGAGTGGCATGAATTTGATACCGAGAGCTCATAAGGACTTTGTGGCCTGAGAGCGGAATGGTATGGATACCCATAACTCTTAAGAGTTGGTGTCTTAGAGTGGAGAGGTATGAGTTTGAGTTGTGAGCAATGACCTATGACCAGAGTCTTAAGCTAGTGACTGAACGTAGACCTCAGAGATCAATAGTGTTTGATCTCGTGACTGGTTGTGTAGCCAGTGGGTCAAGTGTGACCACTGTGTTATGAGGAGTGCGGATGAGTTCATTGGGGATGAACTGAGCCATTAGATTCGAGGACGAATCTATGTTAGTGGGGGAGAATTGTAACGCCCGTGTTCCGGAAAATGGAAATTTCGGAATTGTTTCCGGGATTTATGCGGAGAATCTCTGGAAAATATTTCCGGGAGATTTTGGAGTAACTTAAAGGTTACACCGCATTTTCCCGTGGGGGTGTTCGGAATCGTTTTGGAAGTTTGGGGTCAGTTTGAAGAACTTTTGGGAGTTCAAGGACTAGACCCTAAATAAGTTTTAATCTGATTTATTCCAGATTTTCACCAACCAATTCCACCATTCTCCACCTGCAGCCTCCACTCTTTTCCCCCCCTAAAAGTCATCCACCTTCCCTACAAAGCAGCCTCCCCTAGCCTTGTAGAGTTCCCCACCCTCCACCTTCTTATAGCAGCTCCACTCATCTCTTTTATTGCTCCTTGCTGACACCTGCATCCAAGAGAGAAGAGAGAGGTTTGGCTGAGGAAAAGGAGAAAGTGTTGAGTGGTTTTCAGAGAAAAGAGAGGGAGAGAGAGAGGCTGGGTTGTCTTGATCAAAGAAGAGGAGGTGGGCTTGTGTTGGTGTGGGTGTGGAGAGCAAGAGAGGGTGAGTCTTGTGTTGGTGTGGGGTGTGGTGAGCAAGTGAGGCTGAGGTTTGTGAGCTGTGTGGTGTGGAGAGACAAAGTCGGTGAACTTGGTGTTTGTGTGGGCGTGAGAGACCAGAGGAGAAGGAAACGGAGGTTGCCGTGGCGGTGAAGCTTCGAAGCTCTTCCGCATCCTTTTGTCATCACCGTTAGAAAGGGTAAGGTTCTGCTCTTTCTTTGTTATATCATGTGGTTCATGATGGTTCGGTGTGAGGAACCGAGGGTGTGAGTCACGGTGGTGACTTTGGTGAGGTTCGGTTAGGCGTGAGACACGTGTTAGGAGACGTATTGGTGTGGCGGTGTTTTGAGGCCGCGGGTTGTGAGCGGTGTTGGTTGCGCAGAGTGCGTGAACGTGCCTCCGTGACGGTGGTTGTGGTTGAGGAGTTAGAGTTCGATCACGTGGCCAAGTTGGTGTGAGTGTTGCAAGGCGGTGTTGATGTCTAGCACTGAGATCGATCGTTCTGGGGCTATATCGATCGATCCAAGCTGGATCGATCGATCTGGAGGTGAGACGATCGATCTGGCAACCTCACGGCAGGCCAGGATCGATCGATCTGGTCGGTTCACGCTTGGTAGGATCGATCGATCCTGACCAAGATCGATCGATCTGGTCGTTCTGGCCGTTTTTCGTAATTCATTTCTTGTGTTTAAAGTTTCGTTTTGGTTTATTTGTTAGGCACGCATTTGGGGAATTGAAGTTTATTCATTCCGGGATGTTTTGGGAATTTCCGTGCATGGCTAAAGGTGAGTCCATGACCATAAGCTTATCTGAGCGGTTTGATTGTTTGATGTGTTTTGCATGAGATAGGCCGTAAGATCTCATGGGGGATCTAGATCGAGTGTTTCTTGAGATGGTTGATTTATTGTCGGTAATTTCGTGTTTAATACGTTGAATAATTATAATCATTTGTGTGTATAGCTTGTAGATGGGAGGATTGCCTCACTAAGTATTTGTTGAAATACTTATGCATCTCATTTTATTTGATGCAGAAAAAGAATAGGTGTGACCGTGGAATTATGGCGAAGAAGAGGGGATGATCTAGGAACTCGGTTGTTTGTTTAAGAGTCTTCCGCTATAAAAAGGATTTGTGTTGTTTAGTATTTATGGATAAATGATCTAGCGATCTCGAGTCCGATTTCTCGTTTATCGAGAACCATTATAGACAACATAAATTGTCTATGAAAGCCAATGTGGCTTTACAGACCAACTTCGACTCTCAATTCAAGTCGTCGTATTTTGGAAAGATCAATGGATTTAATATCCTTTCGGTTGTTTAAAAGTGTATTTTATTGTTGGAGTGAGTAAATATTATTCATCAGCAGTTGAATAATATTTGTTTGGGGTGATAATTAATATTTATGGGAATATTAATTATTGGTTCAAAAAAAAAAAAAAAAAAAAAAAAAAAAACGAGTGCGGTCGTTTCACCTCTAGTCGAGTGGTGTGATCGAGTGCGTGTGACTTCAGGCTTTGGATCCTCAGCTCGGTTGACTAAAATCGGTCTGGTGGTCGAGTGGTCGTGGTCGAGTGCTCTTGCCCGAGTGCTAACTCCTCTCTGCCTTCAGCTCGGTCATGAGGTCGAGTGCACGTGATCGAGTGGTCTTGGTGGATTGGTTTGCACTCGGTCTAACTCCAAGCCGAGTGGTCTTGGTCCTTAGCTCGGTCATGAAGTCGAGTCTTTACACCGAGCTTGTGTCTCCATGTTCCTTGATCTCCAGCAAACATCCAAAACACCTGAAAGATAGCTCCAATATGCAATATGTATGCAAAACTGAAACAAAGCTATCATGAAACCTATATGAGAGAAGTGGATGGATATGGAGTGAAACTGTGTATGAAACTATGCTAAAATGGATGGAAATGCGAGTTTAGAAGTGGTAAAATGCGGAGACATCAACTCCCCCAAACTTAGTCTTTGCTTGCCCTCAAGCAAACATATAAGATATAACCTGGTGAAGTTGATGACATGCTGGGACTCAGAGCCAAAACATGCTGCTAAAGGAAGTAGCATCAAGGTCCTAGTTAGTAGTTCTAGAATGCATTAACAAGTAAGCCTTACTTTTAAAACTTTAGCCATACCCTTCAGAACAAACCTGACACTAGCCTTAACCTACACATGCAATCAAATCAATCATTCCCTTTAACATTCATTAATTCTGTAACCATGAATCAAGTTTATGCAATTTCAATGAACTCATTTGGCTAAGGGAAAGGTTAAAGAGGCAAAGATGACCCTTTTTGTAACAGGTTTGAACAATAGATATCATGGGACTCTCAAAAATAGACTGAGCTTTAGAAGAAGGCTAAAGGTAAGATAGCCAACCGATGCATACAAGAACAATTTCTCATCTACCCATCCCGTATACAAAGATTCTGCTACCACCTAATCCTAAACCCAGAAGATGATCCTAAATCTACCCTTAGGCACTTTTCTGCCATGTATTCTTTTTGGATCAACTCATTCTTCTTTCTTAGCCATTTATTCTAAGGAAAAGGGTTCTTATGCTTTCTTGCTTATGCTAGCGGATTGGGTTCTTTTAAAACTGAGGCTCTTCTATTCTTCTTATTCATTAAGACACTTAAGGCTTTTTGCCTTTCTTTCTCATTATGCTTTCTGAGCCTATATATTTCGTTTCTTCTTTTTTCAAATCCCAAAATCCTTTAATAGAGCAGCTTATCTTCTTTTCATCTCAAACCCTTTTCCCAGAACTTCTTTCCTTTCCTTTCCTTTCTTTTCTTTTAATCCCAAAATGAAACTATCCCAAAATGAAACTCAAGCTCGGTTAGGTGAACTCGAGGTGTGAACTCGGTTCCCTAAACGAGCTTATACAACCGAGCTAGATTCCCTATTCTAAATTCCAGTCTATCCTCCTAACCACAGTTCAGTTCCCCACCTAGTTCTATCTAGCTCAAAGATTGTGAACCAGAACTATATATATGAGAAACCATTATTGTCGGCACAGACCTAACACTTTCTACCAAGCTCAATCCTGAAATAGGCTTCACATTCACACATAGAGTATTGTTGGCTTGAAAGGAAGGTCAAGGTTAAAGGTAGGGGAAACTGTTCCAATGATGGGAATCAGCTATTTGGATTCACAAGGGTGGTGAAAAGAGTAAGAGAATCCAAATATGCATAAGGTATCCATGAGTTCAAATTAAAGGCATAGACATGATAATTGCAATTCAGTTTAAGGTTCTAATAGATAGGGGATGATATCAGATCAAGACATACTTCAGCCAAAACTAAATGTCAAACAATGCAATCTAGGCATGGTGCGGTCTTATGCTTCAGACTTACATGAATGCATTAGACAACTATTAACTAGGGCATTTAGACTATTTCATAACCCAGCATGCTTACAAGGCTTTTATCATCGTAGTCCCCTATGCAGATGCATGATTCTATATGAAATGCATCTAGACTCAATCCTAAACCTGAATGCAATCTACATTAACACTCTGTTTTTGTGGAATGCTTTTCTGAAATTTTTTAAATTTTTATTGTTTTTCTTATGCAAATAGATGAGATGCTATGCAGACTCAATATGCAAAATTTGAAATAAGAAAACAGTAAACGATATCAAATGCATCTCAAACCCTCCCCCAAACTTGAATTACACAGTCCCTTGTGTAATAAAAGATTCAAAGGAAGGTATGAGAATGAAAAAGCAATAAGAAAAACTAAAGATGAGTGGTATAAACAATGGTAAAGAGTGGAGTTGTACCTCAGTTCTGAAAGAAGGAGTCTGTGTAGGTCTCCATGCTTTCTTTGGTGTATCTTGGTCTGGATGTCTCAAGCTCGGGTGTGTAACCGAGCTCTCTGGCCGAGCTGGAACGTGTGTTGAGTGATAGCTCGGTCAGACGACCGAGTGGAGGAGCCGAGTAGAGTCTTTGTGCTCTTGACTCGGTCTGGACGCCGAGTGCACTGACCGAGCTGGTGCCTTGCTCCCACTCTTGTGTCGCTCTTCTCTTCCTCTGCCTTGGTTCAACAGCTGAATGCCTCAAGAACGCCGAGTGCACTGACCGAGGTTGTTTGCCTAGGTCTAAAACTGAAGGAGCCGCTTCGTTTCAACTGAGGGCCTGGAGGAGTTCTTGAGGATTTCTTTCCCTTAAGCTTTTTGATTTGTTTCTTCATAGACTTCACCGAGTCACTCAAATCCTTCAATGTATCCTTCAGAACAGAAACGGTTTTGTGTTGCCATTTCCCCAATCGCTGCAACAGGTTTATTCTCCTATTTGCTTCCTTAAGAGTTCTTGCTGGAGGCTCTTCTTTAAAGAAATAGGACTCATCCTCTTGTTGTTCTTCCTCTGCAACTCTGGTTACCTGGATTGGAACCTCCTCATCCTGGTTATACAAAGCTTCTATTAGTGGACAGAACTCTATTCCCCCTGGCCTTGCAATCTGAGTGAAGTGTTCACTTGGGAGCTTGATTCTGCTTGGTCCAGCTGAGGGGTGAGTGAACTGGTATAGATGATCCCCTTGGATCCTTTTTCTGTCCAGAATATGCTGCTTGATCAGATTAGGTACATCTAGCCATTAAGGCTGATATGGCGCTGTTTGTAGTGGCACTCCAGCTGCCAAAAGGATTGGGGTGATGACACCCCCAACTACCAAATCTCCACAGCTTCTCTTCTTGTGCAACATGTGTGCCCAATCCCTATACCACATTAGCTATAATAACAGAAGTAGAGTATTCCCCACATTTGCCTTGTCCCCTTGAAAGATTTGCCTTCCTCTTTCATCATTGAGTCTTTCAAGAAGCGCAATATCTTACATCTGGAGCTCTCCTTGGTTCACATTCCCAGTGACTCTTCTTGCAAAGAATGTGCTTGCAAGCGCCCTATGTGCATACCTGATCACAGGGCTCCTGATTTGAGAAGCCTTACTCCTAGATGATGAATAGCCATTCCCTTCTGCTATTATTCCCCAAAGTGCTTGCAGCTCTTCTTTATCATAGTTCTGAAGTGTGTTGTCTCCTGTTGGGAAATTGAAGACCCCATCCAGCTGACTTATGTAGAGCAGATACCCTACTTCGTGTACTTCGAACGTTATGAAGCCAAACTCTTCCGGGTTCTGGTTGTCTTGCTCTGCTTCTTCAGAGTTCTCATAGATGTGGAAGCTTAGCGAAGCTAGGAATTGGCATGTCTCTTCCTTATAACCAGCATATGGCATCTCCATGAAAGTTTTGAGATTGCATTGTTCAAACAAGTACCCCACGTCCCTTGCTATTCCAAGTGCTTACATCATTTCTGGATGAGGATATCTTGTTGAACCAAAACGCATTGCCATAAGAGCTTCATAACGCTCTTCCTGAGTTGTGGCTCTTCTCCTAGTCCCTCTAGTGTTTTTCCTCTCCTCTCTGGGAGACTCAACCTCCATAGCAGTCTCATCACCCTCAACTTCCATTTCTGAGTCTTCATCAACCAGTTCTGGGCGCTTCCCTCTTGCTATATCCTTCTTATTTTTCGATTCCAGCTTGATAACATCCTCTTCTTCTCTGGTTGGGTGCTTGATAGTTCCTCTAACAGCTGAGAAACTTCTTGCCAAGGCCTGTGCTTTTTGTCTCCTCAAAGCACTTTGTTCCATTGCAGTTAGGTACCTGAAACACATTAATCAAAGAGGCATTAGATAACGTTTTTAATGAACTCGGTGCCATGCACTCGGCCAAGTCCAACCGAGCTTGATCCTAAATACCAAGGAAAATGTTCAGGCTCGATGCCTCGAGCTCGGGTTACCAGACCGAGTGTGCCTACTCGCCTTGGTGACCGAGTGCATGTAAACGAGTCAATGTTCATAACAAACAAGCATATACGAATCATTCAATCCCTTTAAAACACACTTCATCTCTATATTCAAAGTTCCGTTTCTAGGTAATATCAAGTTTCTAATGCATAGCTCATGCTCATCTAAGAACATTTTTCAGAATCTCATTCAAAATGTTTAAACAAGTTCGAATATGGTGAATGCATGGAAGTTGTATGTTTTAGAAACATGTGAGCTAGTAAATTCAAATTCTACTCAAGAACATTCAAGTTCTAAACCCAGAAAACTCAGAAAATTTTCAAAACTTCAATACCTAAACTTCTCTTATATCAATTCTAGATGCATCAATATGTATTCAAAGCATTAATCAATCGGTTTTAAAAGATTAAGATCATAAGAAACTTGGTTTTAAGCAGTTTTTAAACTATTTGGCTTGAAGAATGCTCAAGAACATCAAGAACATCAAGAACATCAAACCCAGAAACGTGAAACAAATCGATTAGAGAAACTTACTTGATGAAACCGAGTGCAAATGAGAGCTAAACCGAGTTAGTGCCTCGAAGGTGTGAGCTCGAGATGATGAACTCGGTTTGGCTAAATCGAGTTTGAAATTATATGAAAATTTTTTTAGAAAACTTTGAGATTCTAGAGAGAGTATCTATATAAAACGTAGAGTGTGAGGATGAATGTAAGAGAGGAGCGCATGAGGGAGTTTTAAAGAGGTTTTTGGGAGTGAAAGGGGACAAAAGGACAAACATGTGGTCCCTAAACGAGTGGAGCGGCCGAGCTTGATTCAAATTTGAATCTAGATCTATTTTCAAATTCAAATTGATGCAAGAGGAGGGAAGAAATGTTGACTCGTTGACCAAGCTCGGTCAACCTTGGTCGAGTTGACCGGCCGAGTCATCATGTTGACTACTCGGTTTGGCTTGACCGAGTTTGATCAATCGAGTCCTAACCTGGATTGTGGCTTGAACTCTGTTCCTTAAGCTCGACCTGACTTGACCGAGTGGACTACACCGAGTGGTTCTCCTTGTCACAACATCTCTCTTTCTCAATCAACCTATCCCTGCAGACTCTTGCCAACAAGACTAGGTAGAAAACTTATTAAAAATAACAGAAATGAACTAAACTTAAATGAAAAGTATTTACAAGGATAGTCATGGGATTTCCTCCCAAGTGAGCTTGTTTAAAGTCACTAAGCTTGACTTCCTTACGGTGCTTTCTATGGAGGATGAGGTGGAGGAACTGAAATCCTCCTTGCTTCCTGGTCTTCTTTATCATCAAACAGGACATGATCCCTTGAAGGATCATCATAGTTGTTTTCCACAGATTCTTCATTAAGATAGTCTTCCTCTTGCTGCTGAGGATAGTCTACCTCTCTGAACCATTCAACTTCATTCCTTCTTTTGTTGATCGCGGAGAAACAGATTGAGGACGTATTCATCTTGAAACCCTGAGGTTTGGATTCACCTTTCTCATAGAGCAGACTTGTTACTTGCCTTTGCAGTTTTTCCACAACACTATTCAAAACTCTGATAGCTTCATCTTGCCTTTCACCCTTATCCTGGAGCTTCACCCATTCTGTTGGATCCAGCTATTTGGGAAGAACTAATTGAGGGTCTAGTTTGGTTTGATTAGTCGAGCTAGGTGCTCCAGCCTGTTCCAGAGCATCCTCTAATACTGCCTCAGCACTCTTGTTTAGCAAGTCTCCCTTAAAAGTTTCCCCAAGTAGGTTGGTTGTCAAAACTTCATCATTGTGGACAAGTTCTTTTAAGGTGAAAACTTGTCCTTCAATAGTTGCCCTTTTCCTATCATCATTGATGTTAAACTCCATCCTTAGATTGTCAACTAGGTTAAGAGCAATCTTACCTCCTTTCACATCTATCACAGTTCCAGCAGTTGCCAAGAATGGCCTTCCAGGAATCAGTGGGTCTGCTGGTTCTTCATCCATCTATAAAACCACAAAATCAGCAAGAACTATTACCTCACCTATCTTCACAGGAAGATCTTTCATTATTCCCTGTGGGATCCTTGTTGTACCATCAGCTAGTACTAGGGTGATGTTGCAGGACCTGAAGTCCTCTACTTTTAGTTTCTGTGCTATAGACAGAGGCATCAGGCTAACGGCAGCTCCAAGGTCACAGAGGCTACTTTTAAAGTTAAAGTCCCTATAGAGCATGGAAGAGTGAATGAACCTGGGTCTTCAAGCTTTTCCTTGATCACCCTCTCTCCTATGACTACCTTGCAATCATATTTCACTTCTTTCATACTATCAGCTTTCATCTTTCTCCTCAGCAGTTCTTCTCGAATGATTTTCTCCTCAGTGGGGATAATGGATAAGATAGTCTCCAAAGGCATTATCTGCTCAAGCTTGTCCACTGCACTTTTGAGATCAGCTGTAGCTTTCTCCAAGAGTTCCTGCTTGAATCTCCCAGGGAAAGGAATCTTGGGGACATAAGGAGGGGGAATGTAAGGTACCCTTTTCTCTTCTTTAACAGCTTTACCCTTGAGCTTGGGTACATCAGCTCGGTTTGGTGGCCGAGTTTGATCATTGTTGTTGTCTCCTTGAGCTCGGGCCTCTGATCGAGTGCATAGACCGAGTGGTGGCTTTGGAGCCTCAGATTTTTCTGCTTTTTGATAGTAAACCTCCCCTTCTTGAATCTCACTGTCCTCAGTGACATGGATTGCATTAACATGAGCATAATCCTTGGGGTTCTGAACAGCTTTTCCAGGTAACTGACCTGAATGTTGAGTAGATGATGTAGATGCTCCCTTGTTTTCCAAAAACAACAACCTTGAGTTCATTGCCTCCATCTTTGCATTCAGAGCATTGCAGTTTGAATCCACTTGATTTCTTATCTCAGAAAACCTCTTTGCCTGTTCCATGACACAAGTAGCTTGCCCCTGAAGTAATTGTTGGAGCATTTGTTCCACTGAAGCATTGTTGGGTTGTGAATTCTTAGAAGCAAATCCTGGTGGTGCATTCGGAACTGGTTGCTGGTTGTAGTTGCTCTGGAATTGCTGTTTAGGTGCATATCCCTGGTTCTGGTTGTAAGGAATGAAAGGTTTGTTTTGAGCTTGTTGCGGTGGTGGATAGACCTGATCCTGAGGATTTGCAACATTGTTACTACTGTAGGACAGATTGGGGTTTGCTTTGTAGTTAACAAACCCTTTGTTGTAGCCACCATGGTTCTGAATGTAACTGACTTCCTCCATCTGATCAGGCTCCCCTTCTTGAATCTGTGCCATTTCTTCTTCAGAGATATAATGGACATGTTTCTGCTGCTGACCGAGAAGGAGCTTGTCAATCTTCTCATTTAGAGCCCTGATCTCCTTTCTGTGCTTATCCTCTAAATCTGAATTTCCCCTTGGGGTTCTATCATATTCCTCACTGTAGGTGCATCTGATTGTGCCAAGTTCTCTACCAGCTCCCATCCTTCAACAACATCTTTATTGAGAAAGTTGCCATTGCTGGCTGTATTAAGCAACATTCTGAATTTTGGTAACACTCCACGGTACAAAGTGCTCAACAGTGACTCATTGCTGAACCCATGATGAGGACACTGTCAGGTGTAGCTTTTGAATCTTTCCCATGCTTCACAGAATGTTTCACCATTTTTCTGAGCAAATCCTGATATCTCATTCCTTAGCCTTGCTGTTCTTGAGTTTGAGAAAAACTTAGCCAGGAATTCCTTTTTGCATTCATCCCAAGATGTAATGGATCCATGAGGAAGTGTTTTTTCCCATAGATTTGCCTTGTCGCCTAAGGAGAACGGAAACAGACGTAGCTTGAACCCGTCTTCTGAAACACCATTGATTTTGGTTAGGCTGCAGAGCCTGTCGAATTCGTCTAGGTGATCCAATGGATCTTCCATTGGTAGACAGTGGAATTTGTTTCCTTGAACCATAGATATCAGACCGCTCTTTATTTCAAAGTTGTTATTCTGAACAGCTGGTGGCACGATACCTTGCCTTTGTGTGTGAGTATTAGGCGTATCTCCTGCTCCTATGTTTCTTCTTGGTTGAGCCGGTTGCTCATTCTGAGCTTGTTGATTATCCATAGTGTCTGTTTCTGGTTGATTACCTTCTGGCTGGTCCCTCTGTCCTCTCAAAATCCTAGGTAACTGGTTGATATTGTCTTGATACCTCAGGAGATTATGATGACCTTTTGACCGTGTTTGCATACATGAACACTGAACTCGGGATGCTGCACTCGACTTGGATGACCGAGTGGTGTGAAATGGTGTTCAGCTCGACCACAGTGACCGAGTAGATCGACCGAGTGGTGAACTAGTTGAAAACCTCAGTCGCCTTGAGCTCGACTGACTGAATTCGACCAAACTGACCGAGTGGAGTGATGCTGGGAAACTGAACTCGAGCTCCTGACCGAGTGGTGTGTCCGAGTTGTGTGTCCGAGCTTATGCAACCGAGTGGTACCTGAAACAGATTGAAACCAACAAGTGAGTAACAAAGTAAAAAGAAAAGAACTTGATCTCAGAAGATCTGCAATCCTAAATGAAACAAAGAAATCCCAAATGGCAACGGCGCCAAATTGATAACTGGGTTTTTATACCTAAAGCTACCTATTGCCCAAATTGTAGTACAAAGGGCTATCGAATCCAATCGGGATTATGTAAGCAATTAGGATGTAGCAAATCTATCTAATTCAAGCCAAATAGAAAGGTTGGAAGTAACAGGGTGAAACAACTAAAACAAGAACTAAAAACAAGCAACAGAAACTAGAAACAGAGATTCATAAAAGCAAAAGAAGCTGAAAACATAAACTAAAAACAGAGATTCAAAATAGCAAAAGAAGCAGAAAACAGAGCAAGCTAAGAACAGGAAAACATAGTATCAAAAAGTAGAAAACTATCAAGGGAGAGAGACGTCCTAAGGATGAGTTCTGGATCTGGGATTCATCATGGCGAATACTAGTGATTTGGTAAACAACTTCACAGAAGGGATCTCTTAACTATGAGCATCATCAAAGTGATAATTCCACTTCCCAGTTACAACTATCACCAGATTCTCTAAACTTCCTAATCTTGGAATCCACACCTATGCCCCATTGACTGTCACTAACACTCAGATAGGATTCCAATGAAACATAAAGAGAATAAGCATTAAGAAACAGCTCATAAATGTCAATCTACAACTTCCTTCCTATGATCCGAGATCAATCATTGGAAAGAAGCTCCAGATCTCTGGAATTAGCAGATCTGGTGTTTCACAAGTGGGTGTACAAGGAAACACCAAGATCATATCCCAAGTGGGTGTACAGGGAATCAGCATTAGAAACAGCTAACCCAGAAGAGATCTTGAGCTTTTAGAACCCTAAATCAACTAGAATCACCATGAATCATAACCCAGATCTAACTCATCCTCAAGAACCCTAATCACTACTCGGACTTCATCATCAAAATCACAAACCCAGAAAATGAAATAGTTTCCATTATCATAATCTAGAGATTGAGATGAAGAAGAAATAGAAGAAATAAACTAAAAAGGATCAAAGGATCAAAAGTAATTGCAGATACAAAATAAGATAGATCTAGAGAGGTTTTTCAGAGAACAAAGATAATAAAAACGTATCTCCTGCGGCTGCTGACCTAATTAGAGTATAAATACTCTAGGTCAAAAGCCCTAGTACAAAAAGACAAAATAAACTAAAGTCCTTAGGTCGGCTGCCTTGAGCTCGGGTTCCTCTAGTCGAGTGGTGTGATCGAGTGCGTGTGACTTCAGGCTTTGGATCCTCAGCTCGGTTGACTAAACTCGGTCTGGTTGTCGAGTGGTCGTGGTTGAGTGCTCTTGCCCGAGTGCTAACTCCTCTCTGCCTTCAGCTCGGTCATGAGGGCGAGTGCATGTGATCTAGTGGTCTTGGTGGATTGGTTTGCACTCGGTCTAACTCCAAGTCGAGTGGTCTTGGTCGAGTGCATGCTGGTCTTGGTCCTTAGCTCGGTCATGAAGTCGAGTCTTTACACCAAGCTTATGTCTCCATGTTCCTTGATCTCCAGCAAACATCCAAAACACCTGAAAGATAGCTCCAATATGCAATATGTATGCAAAACTGAAACAAAGCTATCATGAAACCTATATGGGAGAAGTGGATGGATATGGAGTGAAACTGTGTATGAAACTATGCTAAAATGGATGGAAATGTGAGTTTAGAAGTGGTAAAATGTGGAGACATCACTGACGCTCAGCCTTTGACAATATTTCATCACTTCATCCATGTACAAAGCCTACTACAATGGCTCTCTGATGCGGCTCTTTAACATCGTCAAGCAATTGTAATAGATCCAACTCCACTAAGTACACTCCAACAGTTCTATTCACTCTTCTTTATCTTTTGAATGGTTATAACTCCGTTTTTGGGGCTATCAGCATGTAACTGGCTAAATCCTTGCTAATCAGCATTTCTTCTTCATATTCACATCCATTGGTGTTGGTTTATCCTCCTATATATTCTTCTTGCTACAATCTCAACTTCACCCTCAGAAACTCTTATCGGATTCTAAGAAGTACCAGAATTGTGGGATAAGAAAAAATTCTTGTTTCTTACCTAGGCTATCTCTTCCACCTTTGTAGCATGCTTTATCACTTTAACAAGAGTCCGAACAGGCCGAGGCTCAGCCTATGACAATATTACATCACCTCATCCATGTACAAAACCTAATTTGGCTCTATAATGCGGCTTTTTAACATCGTCAAGCAATTATTAGTGATTCAACTCCATTGAGTACACTTCAACGGTTCTATTCACTCTCCTTAGTCTTTTGTATGGTTATAAATCCGTTTATGGGACTTTCAGCTTGTAAATGGCCAAATCCTTGTCAATCAAAGCATTGCTTCTTCATATTCACATCCAAAGGTGTTGGTTTAGCCTCAATATGTTCTTCTTTCTAAAATCATATTCACATCCATTGGTGTTGGTTTATCCTCCCATATATTCTTCTTGCTACAATCTCAACTTCACCCTCAGAAACTCCTATAAGATTCTAAGAAGTAACAGAATTGTGGGATAAGGAATAATCCTTGTTTCTTACCTTGGCCACTCCTCCACTTTGGTAGCATGCTTTATCACTTCAAGAAGAGCCCGAACAGGCTGACGCTCAGCCTTTGACAATATTTCATCACTTCATCCATGTACGAAGCCTACAATGGCTCTCTGATGTGGCTTTTTAATATCGTCCAGCAATTGTAAGAGATCCAACTTCATTGAGTACTCTTCAACAGTTCTATTCACTCTACTTTGTCTTTTGAATTGCTATTACTCCGTTTCTGGGACTATCAGCTTGTAAATGGTCAAATCCTTGTCAATCAAAGCATTGCTTCTTCATATTCACATTCATAAGTGTTGGTTTAGCCTCAATATGTTTTTCTTTCTACAACCCCTACTTCAGCCTCAGAAACTCCTATGGGATTATAAGAAGTACATGAATTGTGGGATAAGAAATAATGCTTGTTTCTTACCTAGGCTATCTGCTCCACCTTGGGAGTATGTTTTATCACTTCAATAAGAATCCTAACAGGCTGACGGTCAACCTTTGATAATATTTTATCACTTCATCCATGTCCAAAGCGTACAATGGCTCTTTAATGCGACTCTTTAACATCATTATGCAATTGTAAATGGCCAAATCCTTGTCAATCAAAGCATTGTTTCTTCATATTCACATCCATAGGTATTGGTTTAGCCTCAATATGTTCTTCTTTCTAAAACCACAACTTTACCCTCAAAAACTCCTATGGGATTCTAAAAAGTACTAGAATTATGAGATATGGAATAATGCCTAACCTTTGACAATATTTCATCACTTCATCCATGTACAAAGCGTACAATGGCTCTCTAATGCGGTTCTTTAACATCGTCATGCAATTGTAAGAGATCCAAATCGATTGAGTATACTTCAACTGTTTTATTCACTCTCCTTTGTCTTTTGAATGGTTATAACTTCGATTTTGGGACTATTAGCTTGTAAATGGCCAAATCGTTGTCAATCAAAGCATTGCTTCTTCATAATCACATCCATTAATGTTAATTTAGGCTCAATATGTTCTTCTTGCTACAATCTCAACGTCACCCTCAAAAACTCCTATAGGATTCTAAGAAGTACCAGAATTGTGGGATAAGGAATAATGCTTGTTTCTTACCTTGGTTATCTCCTCCACCTTGGTAACATGCTTTATCACTTCAAGAAGAGTCTTAACAAGCTGACGCTCAGCCTTTGACAATATTTCATCACTTCATCCATGTACAAAGCCTACAATGGCTCTCTGATGCGGCTCTTTAACATCGTCAAGCAATTGTAAGAGATCCAACTCCACTGAGTACACTTCAACAGTTCTATTCACTCTTCTTTATCTTTTGAATGGTTATAACTCCGTTTTTGGGGCTATCAGCTTGTAATTGGCTAAATCCTTGCTAATCAGCATTTCTTCTTCATACTCACATCCATTAGTGTTGGTTTATCCTCCCATATATTCTTTTTGCTACAATCTCAACTTCACCCTCAGAAACTCTTATCGGATTCTAAGAAGTACCAGAATTGTGGGATAAGAAAAAATTCTTGTTTCTTACCTTGGCTATCTCTCCACCTTGGTAGCATGCTTTATCACTTTAACAAGAGTCCGAACAGGCCGAGGCTCAGCCTTTGACAATATTACATCACTTCATCCATGTACAAAGCCTACAATGGCTCTATAATGCGGCATTTTAACATCGTCAAGCAATTGTTAGAGATTCAACTCCATTGAGTACACTTCAACGGTTCAATTCACTCTCCTTAGTCTTTTGTATTGTTATAACTCCGTTTATGGGACTATCAGCTTGTAAATGGCTTAATCCTTTTCAATCAAAGCATTGCTTCTTCATATTCACATTCATAGGTGTTGGTTAAGCCTAAATATATTCTTCTTTCTACAACCCCAACTTCACCTTCAGAAACTCCTTTGGGATTCTAAGAAGTACCAGAATTGTGGGATAAGGAATAATGTATGTTTATTACCTTGGCTATCTCGTCCATCTTGGTACCATGCTTTATCACTTCAACAAGAGTCCTAACAGACTGACGCTCAGCCTTTGACAATATTTCATCACTTCATCCATGTACAAAGCCTACAATGGCTCTCTGATGCGGCTCTTTATCATCGTCAAGCAATTGTAATAGATCCAACTCCACTAAGTACACTTCAACAGTTCTATTCACTCTTCTTTATCTTTTGAATGGTATAACTCTGTTTTTGGGGCTATCAGCTTGTAATTGGCTAAATCCTTGCTAATCAGCATTTCTTCTTCATATTCACATCCATTGGTGTTGGTTTATCCTCCCATATATTCTTTTTGCTACAATCTCAACTTCACCCTCTGAAACTCCTATGAGTTTCTAAGAAGTACCAGAATTGTAGGATAAGGAATAATGCTTGTTTCTTACCTAGGCTATCTGCTCTACCTTGGTAGCATGCTTTATCACTTCCACAAGAGTCCTAGCAGGCTAACGCCCAACCTTTGACAATATTTCATCACTTCATCCATGCACAAAGCCTACAATGGCTCTCTTATGCGCCTCTTTAACATCGTCAAGCAATCGTAAGAGATCCAACTTCATTGAGTACACTTCAACAGTTCTATTCACTCTCCTTTGTCTTTTGAATGGTTATAACTCCGTTGTTAGAACTATCAGCTTGTAAATGGCCAAATCCATGTCAATCAAAGCATTGCTTCTTCATATTCACATCCATTGGTGTTGGTTTAGCCTCTATATGTTCTTCTTTCTACAACCCCAACTTCACCCTCAGAAACTCCTATGGGATTCTAAGAAGTACATGAATTGTAGGATAAGGAATAATGCTTTTTTTCTTTCCTAGGCTATCTGCTCCACCTTGGTAGCATGCTTTATAACTTCAATAAGAATCCTAACAGGCTGACGGTCAACCTTTGACAATATTTCATCACTTCGTCCATGTCCAATGCGTACAATGGCTCCGTAATGCGGCTCTTTAACATTTTCATACAATTGTAAGAGATCAAAATCCATTGAGTATACTTCAACAGTTTTATTCACTCTCCTTTGTCTTTTGTATGGTTATAACTTCATTTTTGGGACAATCAACTTGTAAATGGCCAAATCCTTGTCAATCAAAGCATTACTTCTTCATATTCACATACATAGGTGCTGGTTTAGCCTCAATATGCTATTCTTGCTACAATCTCAACTTCACCCTCTGAAACTCCTATGAGACTTTAAGAAGTACCAGAATTATGGGATAAGGAATAATGCTTGTTTCTTACCTAGGCTATCTACTCTACCTTGGTAGCATGCTTTATCACTTCCACAAGAGTCCTAGCAGGCTAACGCCCAACCTTTGACAATATTTTATCACTTCATCCATGTACAAAGCCTACAATGGCTCTCTTATGCGGCTCTTTAACATCGTCAAGCAATCGTAAGAGATCCAACTTCATTGAGTACACTTCAACAGTTCTATTCACTCTCCTTTATCTTTTGAATGGTTATCACTCCGTTTTTGGGACTATCAGCTTGTAAATGGCCAAATCCATGTCAATCAAAGCATTGCTTCTTCATATTCACATCCATAGGTGTTGGTTTAGCCTCTATATGTTCTTTTTTCTACAACCCCAACTTCACCCTCAGAAACTCCAATGGGATTCTACGAAGTACCAGAATTGTGGGATAAGGAATAATGCTTGTTTCTTACCTTGGTTATCTGCTCCACCTTGGTAGCATGCTTTATCACTTCATGAAGAGTCCTAACAGGCTGACACTCAGCCTTTGACAATATTTCATCACTGCATCCACGGACAAAGCCTATAATGGCTCTCTGATGCGGCTCTTTAACATCGCCAAGCAATCGTAAGAGATCCAACTTCATCGAGTACACTTCAACAGTTCTATTCACTCTCCTTTGTCTTTTGAATGGTTATAACTCCGTTTTTAGGACTATCAGCTTGTAAATGGCCAAATCCATGTCAATCAAAGCATTGCTTCTTCATATTCACATCCATATGTGTTGGTTTAGCCTCTATATGTTTTTCCTTCTACAACCCCAACTTCACCCTTAGAAACTCCTATGGGATTCTACGAAGTACCAGAATTGTGGGATAAGGAATAATGCTTGTTTCTTACCTTGATTATCTGCTCCACCTTGGTAGCATGCTTTATCACTTCATGAAGAGTCCTAACAGGCTGACGCTCAGCCTTTGACAATATTTCATCACTGCATCCATGTACAAAGCCTACAATGGCTCTCTGATGCGGCTCTTTAACATCGCCAAGCAATTGTAAGAGATCCAACTCCATTGAGTACACTTCAACAGTTCTATTCACTCTCCTTTTTCTTTTGAATGGTTGTAACTCCGATTTTAGGACTATCAGCTTGTCATTGGCTAAATCCTTATCAATCAAAGAATTGCTTCTTCATATTCACATCCATATGTGTTGGTTTAGCCTCAATATGTTTTTCTTTCTACAACCCCAACTTTACCCTGAGAAACTCCTATGAGATTTTAATAAGTACCAGAATTGTGGGATAAGGAATAATGCTTGTTTCTTAACTAGGCTATCTCCTCCACCTTGGTAGCATGATTTATCACTTCAAGAAGAGTCCTAAAAGACTAATGCTCAACCTTTGACAATATTTCATCACTTCATCTATGTTTAAAGCCGACTATGGGTCTCTGATACGGCTCTTTAACATCGTCAAGCAATTGTAAGAGATCCAACTCCATTGAGTACACTTCAACAGTTCTATTCACTCTCCTTTGTCTTCTGAATGGTAATAACTCCGTTTTCAGGACTATTCATGTATTCATATTTTACATGTTCTAAGCATTCATTCTGTTATCATTTCATCATTGTTTCACCCTTTGTTCATACCATTTATATTCTTTTTCATTCACTTCACATACCTAGCAACTATTGCATTAGTATTGCAAACATTCTTGCATTTGGAGTTGTTATCAGGTGACAAATGACCTTATGAAGACCACCATGGATGAGATGATAAAAGCTGCTCTCTAACTCTGAAGGATAGCTTGACTTACGAACTCGACTTAGATACCGAGCTGCCAATGAGCGATATGTCGAAACCGAGTCTTTACTCCGATGTTGGGAGTGGGTTTAGCACAACCCATTAACTGACAAGCCCAAAGATTTAGCAGGCCTAGGGACTGACCGAAGGCCCAATTACCGAACAGGCCAGTTCCGAAAGTATGAAAACGGGCTAAGGCCCAAGACGTGAGCCCGAGTTGGATGCGCCGATTAAAGGTCGAAAGATAAGCTGAAGCAGTCAGCGCAACGAAGTCCTGAGTTCGAGGCGAGTATCGAGGAACAGTTGAGACCAGCGAGATACGCGGAGGATAGGTGCAAAGATCGCGGGAGTCGGCAGTTCAAGCTCTATAAAAGGGATCGAAGACCTATCAACAAGGACATCACACACGCGACCTAGACTTAGAGCTGAAAACACTGTTCACATCGCTTTCTCTGTAATTTGCTGTCTCCAGCTGGACTTGTAACCCTTTTCCACTGAATATAATCCACTTCGTTTATACAAGACTCATTAGCTCGTTGCTTCATAAGAGTATCTAACCATCAATCATCCCTTACCTTATACAAAATCCTAAAGTGCGCGATTCGTTGATCACATTTTGGCGCCGTCTGTGGGGACAAGTTCATAGATATCTCTAACACCAGAGCCGACCTTTTCTCTCTTGAGAAAACGAAATGGATCCAATCCAAACGCAAAACGACAGATCGAGCCCACGGGCACAGATCTCAGTTACATCGGAAATTCCGAGTGGTGGTGCCCTAGCTAGCTCGAGCGCTGTCGGGACAACTTCAACCGTTGTCACCGCGTCCAGCTCGGGGATAGCCGGAACCATCCCGACTGCTGTAGCACAACCGACTCATCCGGAGGCCGCTGCAGCGGATAACGGTGTTGAACGCCAAAGTGCAACGCCGAACTCTGGGTCGCAAAACCCTACTTCCGAAACAAGGAACAACGCTGTGATTCATATTGATAATGGTGAGGCTGACAACCCATCCGGGTCTTTGACTCACACGCAAAGCACGAACCCCGTCCCCGTGGGAAGAACCCCACTAGCCGGAGTTCGAATTAACGAGACTCGGAACAATCTGAGATCTCCACCTGGCGAGCGTAACCTCGCGAGCCCAACGAATCCTGGTAGTAGGCCTACCGAAGATCTCGTACAGATGCGTCAGACGCTCGCATCGCTGTTAGATCGGGCTCATCAGCAGGACGTCGCGAACCGCGCTCTGACCCTACGGTTAGAGCAGCAGGAAAGGGAGTTAGACTCTCGTCTCGCCGGGGTTGCAAGGTCGAACAACAACGTAACCCTGAATAACGTGCCTGACAATGCAAGGAGATTGAGCACAAACGTTAGCCCACCTCCGAGAACTCGACTCGAGTTCTCGTCAGTCGGCGCGCTTGGCGTATCTGGGCAGTACGTAACTCCCACTAACGCACGAACTTTGCCAGTGTTTGTTCACCCATCGAACTTAACACCGCAACCTAATTACGCGAGCTCGTCAAGAGCCCAGCCTGGAAATGTCACTTTGAGGCCTCCGCCTCTGCCGATCATGCCCCCAGGTTGCGACTCAGTTCGAGCCCCTTGGCCTGGCGCTCTGATAAATTCAACGCCGAACGCCCATACTTTTGTTCAAGCCCCACTTCGAGTGGAGCAAGCGCAACCAGGATGCAGCAACTATGCATCAGCTTACCGACATGACGGAGTGGTAGATCCGTCTACAGTCAGCGACCTCCAGACATTTCAGAACTGGATGGCGCAGACTACAGCGAACGTAGCACACATACGTTCTAAAGTCCATCAGGCTACAAGCTCTGCTCCCGACATTGATCGTGTGATCGAGGAGACAAGACGAACTCCGTTCACGAACAGAATAGCTTATGCCCGATTACGTGATGCTGGGAAGATCAGATTTCCCGAGTATGCTGGAAACTCTAACCCAAGAGCTCACCTCAGAGCTTTCAGGCTCGCGATAACTCGAGCCTACCTAACTGAGGAGGAGAGCGAACCAGGTTTCTGTCGCTACTTCGCCGAAAACTTAGTAGGACCAGCCCTAGAATGGTTCGCCAGTCTCGAAGGGAATTCCATAGACAGCTTCGACCAACTAGCTGCAGCATTCCTGAAACAATACTCGGTGTTCATTGAGAAAAGGACATCCGAATCCGACCTCTGGAACCTGTCTCAGGGTCCAGAAGAACCACTACGATCGTACATCTCGAGGTTCAAGGAGGTCAAAGCTAAGATCGCCAATCTAAATGATGAGGTCGCCTTATCGGCTCTAAGAAACGGACTCTGGTACACATCCGAGTTTCGTAAGGAACTCACGGTAAGACAACCCGAATCTCTTGATGATGCACTACACCGTTCCAACTACTTTTCGCAAGTAGAGGAAGAGTTAGCGGCCTACTCGGAGAAAATAAAGGGAAACAGAGCTCAGAGCAGTTCGCAAACCCCGAAAAAACAAAATAAAAAGGACCATCAAGGTCAGGGACAACACTCATTTGGAATAAACAAATCCACTCAAGAGAAAAATCCGGACTACGACCCAAGCAAGTTCTGCAAGGTCCATCAATTGAACGGACATTCGACCGAAGAGTGTCGCAAAAGGAAACGCCAGCTGGCCGAAAAGCGTAAGGCCAAAAAAGCTGAGCATATAGACCTCGAAAAAGACGACGATAACGTCCAAACGGGGAAAGAACAAACGAAAAAAGCATCCTAGAAACGGGAACGCACTCCTGAAGAAGGGAGAGAATCGCCACCTCCCGCTCCGAAACAACGAATAAACTTAATATTAGCTGGATTAACCTTATGCGGGGGGGACAAATGGGTCAGTAACGACTCCCCCTCTAGCACCTAGAAAAACATCGAACCGAATTCTCCCGAGACTCTGTTCTGACTCCGATATAATCCAACCAGGAAAAAGGATCAACTTTATCCAAGGAGGATCAAAGTTCTGTCAGAATTCCGTGAATTCGATCAAAGCTTACCAGCGAAAAGCCGAGTCGCTTAAAAAGTCACGCCCCCCATTTCAGGGCCTCGACCATGAAATCACTTTCTGGGAAAGCGAGACCTCGAACTTGGATAAACCGCATGATGACGCGCTTGTCATCCGACTAGATATAGGAGGATTCGAAATGTCACGAGTCATGATCGACACAGGCAGCTCCGTAGACCTCCTATTCTACCACGCATTCAAGCAAATGGGACTCAAAGAGTCTGAATTAACCAGTGAGCTAACGCCTCTTACAGGCTTTGCCGGGGATACGACAATGTCAATGGGAACAATCACACTCCCGGTCGTAGCTCGAGGGGTTTGCAAAATGATAGACTTTTTAGTAGTCGATCGACCCGCACCGTTTAACGCCATACTTGGCCGACCTTGGCTACACACCATGAAAGCAGTCCCCTCCACCTACCATCAGTGTTTAAAATTCCCATCAGGTAGAGGGACCGCCATAATATACGGAAGCCAGCACGCTTCGCGAGGTTGCTATAAAGGCGGATTCGATCAAGCCAAAAAACACCTCAGCTAGCAATTAATGAAAAATGACGAGCTCGAGCTTCGGGACATTAAACGAAATAATGATCCTTGCTTGCGAGAGCCTCATCGTAATTCCGTCGTTCAAGTTTGCATCGATGAACAGCACCCGGAAAGGTGTGTGGGCATAGGTGCCGAGCTCGACCCGGCAATCAAACGTGACCTCGTATCTTTCCTCAAAGAAAACGTAGGCACTTTCGCTTGGTCAGCAGAAGACATGAAGGGAATCGATATCAGAGTTACTTCACACGAACTGAACGTCGATCCAACCTTCAGACCAGTTAAACAGAAACGGCTTGGTCACGACCGAGCTCGAGTTGTACAAGACGAGGTTGATAAACTACTAAAGATCGGGTCGATCAGAGAGGTCAAGTACCCTGACTGGCTCGCAAACCCGGTAGTTGTCAAAAAGAAAAATGGGAAGTGGCGAGTCTGTATTGATTTCACAGATATGAACAAAGCATGTCCAAAAGACAGCTTTCCACTCCCGCACATCGACCGCTTGGTAGAAGCCACAGCAGGTCACCAACTCTTGTCTTTCATGGATGCATTCTCTGGCTACAACCAGATACTCATGCACATCGAAGACCAAGAAAAAACGTCGTTTATAACGGAGCGCGGAACATACTGCTACCGAGTAATGCCTTTCGGGGTGAAAAATGCAGGAGCTACGTACCAACGGCTAGTAAACCAAATGTTCGCCGACAAAATCGGGAGAAACATGGAGGTATATATTGATGACATGCTCGTTAAGTCATCCAGAGAAACCGACCATGTTCCACAGCTCAAAGAGTGTTTTAAGATTCTTAACGAGTTCGGGATGAAACTTAATCCCACGAAATGCACTTTCGGAGTTCCGTCAGGGGAATTCCTGGGTTACCTCGTAACCGAGAGGGGCATAGAGGCTAACCCTAAGCAAATTGCCACCTTCCTCGAAATGCCGTCACCTCGCACAACTCGCGAGGTGCAACGACTTACTGGGAGAATAGCAGCATTAAATCGTTTTATCTCACGATCTACTGACAAGTGTCTCCCCTTCTATCAACTTCTCAAAGGAAATAAAAAATTTGAGTGGAATGACAGGTGTGAGGAAGCTTTCCAACAGTTGAAAACTTACCTCACCGAACCTCCTATTCTAGCCAAGCCGGTCGAGGGAGAAACTTTGTATCTTTACATAGCAGTCTCTCCCTCTGTCGTAAGTGGTGTCCTGGTCCGCGAGGAACTAGGGGACCAGAAACCTAAATACTACGTAAGCAAAAGCTTGGAAGAAGCCGAAACACGGTATCCCGCAACTGAGAAACTAGCTCTAGCTGTCGTAATGTCAGCTCGAAAACTGAGACCATACTTCCAGTCTCACTCAATAGCGGTGATGACCTCACAACCACTTCGCACCATTTTGCACAGCCCAAGTCAGTCCGGACGCCTTGCAAAATGGGCGATTAAGCTAAGTGAGTACGACATCGAATATCGTACTCGAACTTGCGCCAAGTCACAGGTCTTGGCAGACTTTGTCATCGAACTTTCAAACGAAGACAACAAAGACCCGGTTTCAACCGGTAAATGGTTACTCCACGTGGATGGAGCCTCCTCGAGACAAGGAGCAGGAGTCGGAATACAACTTACCTCTCCATCTGGCGAAGTATTAGAGCAATCTTTCCGACTCGCTTTTAATGCTTCAAACAATGAGGCCGAATACGAGGCACTTATCGCTGGTCTTAAGCTCGCACTTGGGATCGGGGTCCGAGAGCTCAGCGCGTTTAGCGACTCTCAGCTCATAACGAACCAATTCAGCGGGGAGTATGAAGCTAGAGATGTGCGAATGGATGCCTACGTCAAAATAGTTCGTCAGCTTGCTGAACAGTTCAAAGTTTTTGAGCTAACCCGAATACCCAGAGGAGAAAACACCTCTGCTGACGCGCTAGCCGCGTTAGCATCCACCTCGAGCCCCGCAGTCAAGAGGGTTATACCTGTTGAGAGCATCGACAAACCAAGCATAGACTTAGCAGCTCCATCACCTGCGGTCAATGCGGTCACGACAAATGCAGGGACTGATCCCATAGGATCCGGAACCTCGAACCAAGGGTCCAGGGAAAACCCCGACCAGGATCCGAACGATACTTAGCCCGAAGAGAAACCCGACTGGAGAATCTCGATCCTCCAGTACATCGAGCACGGCACATTGCCAGCCGATCGATGGGAAGCCCGAAGGCTCAAAATCAAGAGCTCGCGATACACTGTAATCGAGGGCAACCTGTACAAACGGAGTATTTCGGGACCTTACCTGAGGTGCACCTACGGTCAAGAAACCCTTAACCTTGTAACCGAAGTCCACGAAGGCCTCTGTGGGAGTCACTCCGGAGGTCGGGCCCTCGCCATAAGAATAAAGAGGCAAGGTTACTTCTGGCCAACTATGCTAGCGGACTGCGAAGCATACTCGGCAAGATGCGATAAGTGTCAGCGGCACGCCCCGATCATTCACCAACCAGCTGAGGAACTATCCTCGATCTCGTCCCTGTATCCGTTCATGAGGTGGTCTATGGACATCATAGGTCCCTTGGAAGAATCCGGGACCAGGAAATTCCGCTTCTTACTAGTTATTACCGACTACGTCACGAAATGGATTGAAGCTCGACCTTTCCAAACTATTTCCGGAAACCAAGTTAAGGATTTCATTTGGCAAGAGATTGTCTGCCGACATGGTCTGCCCTATGAGATCGTGACAGATAACGGAACCAACCTCACATCCAAAAAAGTCAGAGATTTTTGTGACACCTGGAAAATCAAACTAACGACGTCCACCCCTCGCTATCCGCAGGGGAACGGACAGGCTGAAGCCTCGAACAAAACTATCCTTAACAACCTCAAGAAACGCCTTGATTCCAACAAGGCGTTGTGGTCCGAAGAGCTTCAGGGCGTACTCTGGGCTTGCCGTACAACACCTCGAAAGGCCACCAATGAGATTCCTTTCTCTCTGGCCTACGGGATCGAGGCAGTAGTGCCCGCAGAAGTTTCTGTCCCCAGCCTTCGTAGAACCCACAGTCCCGAAAATGAGCAAGCCAATAACGAAATGCTCGTAGACAACCTCGATCTTGTTGATGAGAGCAGAGATCAAGCGTTCATTCGCATCCAAAACTACCAGCAAGCAACAGCTCGCTTTTACAACTCCAAACTCCGACCCCGGAAGTTCAACGTAGGCGAGCTCGTGCTGAGAAAAGTCTTCGAAAACACTACGGAGAAGGACGCCGGCAAACTAGGGGCCAACTGGGAAGGACCCTATCGGATTACATACATAGTCCGCACCGGCGTCTACAAACTCGAAAAGGTCAAAAACGGCGTACCCGAACTTCGACCATGGAATATCATGAACCTAAAGAAGTATTGTCATTAGGGTACTCAAACAATCGAACTACGTTAAGGCTTGATCCCCTGACGGGGTACGTAGGCAGCTCGATCCCACGAGTCCAGCCACCATCATTCGTTACCACCTATTCCAGGTCCCGAGCATGAAGGGTCACCACCGCGTTCTCTCGAAGATATCACCTCGAAGGCCTAGCTATACCTCGAGCTTACAACTTCACTTCGAACACGTGCTCCTTTTTAGCATCACCTTGTATATTTTTCTACTTCTTTTCGTGGTAATGAAATTACACAAGCTCCACAGCTTTTGCATACCGTGCAATCAAAGCCTCCCATTCGGGTGCAAAACATATAAAACTATACGCAGTCCTTACAACTCTAGCACTCAACCTCGACGGGGGTACGAGCTCGCGCCATGGGTTTATCAAACAAACTAAACGTTACACAAGGATCCGCAAATCTTAGACGAACTCGCCACCAGTTTTTCGCCATCTCGCGCGCTAAAAGTGGACTCAGCAGTCTCGACAATCAGTCATTCCAAGTCAAATTATTAAATTTGAACTTCACCACTTCGGTGTCCAAAATCGCGAGCTCAAACATAGGAAACAACTCAGCATCCTCATAAGGTAATTTTCTTAAGGGGAAGCCAACGCTATCCGAGGGCACGTAGCATGACCTCGAGACAGATGAATTTTCAGGCTAAAAGTCCCAATTCAACCTAAACACGATACCTCGAACTAGCACATCGAGAGAAACTTTTCTAAACGAAAAAGAGTCCAAGACTCGCAAAGTTTATTAAAATCCAAAGGCCAAAAAATGGCTAAAAGCAACCTGAGTTCGAGCGGATTAAAGCCCCCCGTCAGGGCACCAAAAGAATTCAAGTCTTAAAAACAAAACGGATTAAAACCCCCCGTTAGGGCACCAAGTCTAGAAAATACGAAAAATAAAATCAAGGGCCCCCGCCCTCGGTGTTTCCATCAGCCGGAATTGGAGCTTCCTTACTTCCAAATTCATTAACACCTCGAGGTACTCCACTGCGAGCATCGACCTCCATGGGAGCTGCTGAGTCATCCGAGAGTTGGGGAAGGGCAAGCTTACCGAGCGAGAAGTCGGACGTTTCCACTTCAGCATGCTCAGCTTCAAGCTCTTTCTGCAGCTGGTCGAGCCTCGCTTTCTCCGCCATCAGATCTTTCCCACTGGCAATTTCGTCTATCAGAGCAAGGTTAGACTCCACCTCGTTGAGATTAGCCTCGCAGGTACTCTCGACCTTCTTCTTCTCCCACTTCACCTTGATGTCGGAAAGGATGGTAGTAAAGGCCGAGTAGACCTCCTTCTTGGCTGTGTGGCTAGCACGGCGCACCTCCCCTTCACGAACTGAGCTCAGGAGCTTGTTTTCATTACTCAGATCCTTTATCGTCGCCTTAAGGCTCGCAATCTGCTCCCGATCAGCCGACTGTTCATCATACAGATTCACCAACTGCGACTTCGCTACGTCGAGCTTATGAGTCAAATCGGTCTCGGTGGATTCAAGTCTACTAACCCAGAGCTCGAGGCGCTTCGTCTCTTCAGCTCGAGCACGGTATTCTTGCTCACGAGAACGAGAAGTCTTGAGCTCGGCAGTAAGTTCGTTCACGACCTTCTTCACCTCCTCGAGCTCCTCAGGTCTCGGACCAGAACGATCTCTTTGCTCGTAGAGAGCTACCATTTTATTCACAGCAGCAACAGCCTGTACAATGGACCTGTTTAGCATCGCCTTCAAAAAAAAAAAAAAAACTAGGAAGGCAGAGTTCAGTCCCTCACCAAACCATGGGCAACCATAGCGTCAGTATAAGCCTCACGCTCTTTGAGATTGCGTACAGCAGGAATCTGGCAACCAGACGACTTGAGATGACAGAACAAGTTTGCCATCCCGGAACGATCTTCGATGGCAGGCGAGTCCTTGGTATGAGTATGCTTCCAATGAAAGGGACGGCTCGAGTTCGATCCGTTCCCAGAAAGCGATTGCTGTCTGGCATCATCAGAGATCGCAGAAGCTCGGGGATCATCTCCGGCTTCAGCCCCAGCAGGCCGAGAACCTTCACCTCTCTCGATCATCATGACGCCTCCATCAGCACTCGGAGCGCGACCAACCCTAGCTCGTTTGGGAGAACGAACAGTCGAATCATTCGACCTCGAACTCAACAACTGCACCTCGGATCGTTGAGTCGCCTGATTGATACCAGCTGGAATTCTGCCCTGATTTACTTCCTCACTCGTAGTAGGAGGAGGAGGTTGGCTCGTTAAAGCACCACGAGCAGCATCGAGGGCAGCCGATAATTCACCAGCACGCACTGAACGCCCCGAAGCTGAAGCACCAGCTCGTTGAGCGCGGAGGGGAAGACGGCGAGTCATTCTTGTCCTCACTAATGGTTTGACAGTCGAACTGCTGGATTCGTCAGCTAGCTTTGGAGCACGAATCCGGGACGAAGCGCGAGTCGGAACAGCTGCGATAGTAACTAAAACGAACCATTAGACACGAGCAGATTTGCATCAATAAGAAACACACAAGACTTTGGCTTTACCTCGATTTAAGGCAACGGTCTCAGGAGCTAACGGAGCAGGTCCTCGCGGTTGGGAAGCTCGGTTAATTCTCTCTCGAGTGAACGAAAACCAATGGATATTCCCGTTGGTCCGCAGAACGTGAGCCAGATGAATCAAAGGGTCCAAAGCCGGTACTCTGTCTGGAGTGACTGCATAGAAAAAATCATTAAACCGGTTAGCTTCAATGTGCGAAAATTGAGAAAACTCGCAAGCAATTCTAGGTCCTGACTCAGACCAACGACATTCGACCATCGAGTCGGGATGCGGCTGAAATCGAAATCCCCAACTGACGCTTCGTCAATCCGGAAGAAGAAGAACCTCTCCCTCCAATGATCATCACGAGGGAGGTGCTCGACAACCTTTCGTCGAGTACGCGGAGACATGTAAAAAGTCCCTTCGAAGCGCGAGTTGTATTTGATCGACACTAGTTGCAACATCTCTCTAACGCCAAATACAACTCGCTCCTCATGAGCCCGGACCCGCAAGATGATAAAGCTCCTAACGAAATTAGGGCACATCTGCGGAAAAGCCATCCTCACCTCGGCCAGGAGGGAAAGGAGTAGCCTCGGGATCGGGAATGATAACCCGCAGCGTTCGAAAAACGTTGTGTAAGCACAACAAAAACCAGCCGGAACGGACTCCGGAGACTGCAGGGCGGTTGGAAGTATCATCGACACTCCCGCCGGAATACCGCAGCTCATTCGGAGGCCGCTCAAGTCCTCCTCCGTCACTATGGAAGGGGGATGGGGGCCGAACATCTCTTCTTGATGATTTGGGTTCATGATAGCGAACCAGAAAAGAGGAATGGCGGAAACAGACTAGTTTCTTTCTCTCAATCGATGGCAAGTTAAAACGAAATCAAAGAAAATATGAAAGGAGAAGTTGGGGGAAAGTTACCTTAGTGGCGAGTCGCGGTTATGGCTTTAATTGCGAAGTGCGGAGGTTACTTTATAGCTTGCAATTAACCTCGATAGGGATGAATCCCGATTCTCTCTCTTCCCTTTAGATCCTAACCGCCCGATCAAGATTCTGAGTTCGCCACGTGTCACAGCAAATCTTCCTCCTCGAGAAGTTGCAGCGCAGTAAATATATTTCAACCGTCCATGTGCGAAGACATCTCAGCCACGTGTCAGTTTACTCGAGGACATGCAGCGAAATCCTAGCTTGACCGTTAGATCTTCATCTCCAGCCGTCCGTTTCAAAAGAAATAATAATTACGGCTTAACTTCCAAGTAGGTTAAATCTTTCGCAAAATCTGAAGCGTTAGGACGGCTCACGTCAGCCGTAGATACGCGGAGCGAATCTCGAAAAAGCACGAGAATAAATGTTTGGACTTATCAGCTCCCGCATATTCCACCCGTCGAGCTCGAGCTCGAGCTTGACGGGCTGGGGGGCAATTGTTGGGGTGGGTTTAGCACAACCCATTAACTGACAAGCCGAAAGATTTAGCAGGCCTAGGGACTGACCGAAGGCCCAATTACCGAATAGGCCAGTACCGAAAGTATGAAACCGGGCTAAGGCCCAAGACGTGAGCCCGAGTTGGATGCGCCGATTAAAGGTCGAAAGATAAGCTGAAGCAGTCAGCGCAATGAAGTCCGGAGTTCGAGGCAAGTATCGAGGGACAGTTGAGACCAGCGAGATACGCGGAGGATAGGTGCAAAGATCGTGGGAGTCGGCAGTTCAAGCTCTATAAAAGGGATCGAAGACCTATCAACAAGGACATCACACACGCGACCTAGACTTAGAGCTGAAAACACTGTTCACATCGCTTTCTCTATAATTCGCTGTCTCCAGCTCGACTTGTAACCCTTTTCCACTTAATATAATCCACTTCGTTTATACAAGACTCATTAGCTCGTTGCTTCATAAGAGTATCTAACCCTCAATCATCCCTTACCTTATACAAAATCCTAAAGTGCGCGATTCGATGCTCACATCCGAGCAACGAGACCCAAGACACTGCCTTCGAACATTTTCTCCTACTTGACTACTGGACTCGATTTACAAGCAGAGTCCAACCTCGCCAACTTTGTCTTTTTCTGTTTTTTGTCTTTTAGTCTATTAGGTTTAATGATCAAGGGTTTATATACTTACCTGAGGTCATAAAGCTGAGGATCTCGGTTTTTATGAACTTCTTATGCACTAAATAATTCAGAGAGAAACATCTTAGAGTTTTTATTATTGTTCTTGTAATCCAGATCTGATCGGATCTTTTTGAGTTTTTATTGCATTTTGCTTTTCTTTTGGAAATCTTTCTCATCTCTTATTCCAGATAATGATTATGACTAATTTATCTTCTGGGTTTGTGTTCTTGAGGATGATTTCTGAGTAGTGATTAGATTCTTGAGGATGGGATAGGCTTATGTAGGATTCTTGATCTTCTTGGGTGTCTAAGCTTGTTAATGATTAAATCCTTTCTGGATTTGGTAGTCTTAATGCCTTTTCCTTTCTGATCAATTGGAAGTTGAACCCAGGTTTCTCTCCACGGAGAGGTGCTTATAGAGAAGGCCAAACCAACCAATTCCAGAGATTTGCATATTCTAACCCAAGAGATTGGCTGTTCTAGAGTGCATTTCGGCTTTAATGGATTGGTATTTATTGCCTGCCTTTGTTATGTTTCACTAACGAGAGTTAGGATTAGGAAGTTTCATTGGTTTGAGGGTATTTACCACGAGAGTGGATTTATCTTATGTTGAATTGTTAAGCACCCTTGTTAGATTGAGAAGAATCATAAGCCAATTACCCCATCCTTAGGATCTTCATCCCATTTTGTTGTTCGTGCCTTCTCAGTCTCTGTTTCTTGATGCTTACTCTGTTTTTAGTTTTCTTTATGCTCTGTTTTGTTTACTTTGTCATTTACTCTGTTTTTGAGCTTTTCTCTTACTTTTAAATCCTGTTCTTTTTATCTTTAGATTGTTAGACTCATCATTTTTTATGCTTGGCTTGAATTAAGAGATCTCTGATTGCATCTTGATTGCTAGCATCACACTTATTTGGATTGTCAAGCCCTTTATACTACTTCTTGGGCGATTGTGTAGCTAAGTCTGAATAGACGGTTATCAGTTTGGCGCCGTTGCCGATTGGGTGTTTGATTGTTACATTTAGGATTTCAGATCTTTTACGATCAAGTTCGTTTATATTCTACTCAATACACTGACTTTGTGAATCATTGTGTTTCAGGTATCCGTAGGCTCGATCAAATAGACCGAGTACCAGCAGCTCGATCAGTTAGCTCGACCTGTGTTGCCGAGTACACGCAGCTCAATCAGTTAGCTCGACCTGTGTCGCCGAGTACACGCAGCTCGATCAGTCAGCTTGACCTGTGTCGCCGAGTGCAAGCAGTTCGACAACACAGCTCGACCACGCAGACCAAGTACACATTGCTCAACCCGCCAAACCGCATTCCACAGATCGAGTCGGTTAAGCTCGATCAACGGCTCGAGTCTGCTCCCCGAGTCAACACTCCAACTGTATGCAAACACGATCAAAAGGTGGAAACAACCTTCTTCGATACCAAGATAACATCAATCAACTACCACGCCTACACAGAGAACAACAAAACCAACCAATGGACAATCAGAACAACGTTCAGAATGCCCAAACATCAGCTGCTCAAGGACCTCAACAAAGGGTAAAAGGCATATTGGAGCGGGCGACGCTCCTAGTACACACACTCAGAGACAAGGAATTGTACCACTAGTTATCCAGAATAATAAATTCGAGATCAAGAGCGGTCTCATCTCTATGGTACATGGAAACAAGTTCCACGGCCTGCCCATGGAGGATCCCCTGGATCACCTCGACGAGTTCGACAGGTTATGCAGCCTCACCAAAATCAATGGTGTCTCGGAAGATGGGTTCAAGTTGCGACTGTTCCCATTTTCTCTAGGCAATAAGGCGCATCTTTGGGAGAAATCACTTCCACAAGGATCAATCACCTCTTGGGACGAGTGCAAGAAGGCATTCCTTGCCAAGTTCTTCTCAAACTCTCGAACAGCTCGACATCGAAACGAGATATCTGGTTTTGCTCAGAAGCATAGTGAGATCTTTTGTAAAGCTTAGGAACGTTTCAAAAGCTACACTTCACAGTGTCCACAGCATGGAATTAGCAATGAGTCACTCCTTAGTACCCTCTACAGAGGCGTTCTCCCTAAGATTCGTATGCTTTCTTGATACTGCAAGTAATGCTAACTTCCTTAACAAGGATGTGGATGAAGGTTGGGAACTCATTGAGAATCTTGCTCAGTCTGATGGGAATTAAAATGACGATCATGACCGAACGGTTCGCGGTAACTCAGATTCTGATGACAAGCACAAACGGAAAATAAAAGCCCTGAATGATAAGCTGGATAAGCTCCTTATGGTGCAACAAAAACATGTTCACTTTGTTTGTGAGGAAGAACAGTTTCAGGTCCAAGATGGGGAGACTGATCAAGTAGAGGAAGTAAGCTACAGACAGAATCAAGGCGGCTACAACAACGGGTACACCAACTACAAACCACATGCGAATCAAACCTACCGAAATAATCACATGGTACCCACACCAGCTCAGATTTATCCTCTTCAACAACCGCCACACCAACACACTTACCCACACCCATTGTCTGCTCCTACGGATTTTGATATGAAAGCTATACTTCACCAACTATTACAAGGGCATGAAACCAGTGCAATGGACATAACTAACCGTAATGAAAAAGTAGATGGAAATCAGTTCCAGAAACCTCTATTCCCAGATTGCTCTGTTGACTTCCCGCATGCACTGTATCGAGAACAAAAGCACATCCCCCATCGCTGCCCCGGTCCAGACATCTAGTGAGTATGCTTATGCCAATGCCATAATCCTACGGAGCGGACGATAGCTACCCACCAGAGACAGAACGACAAAACCCGCTGAGGACAGCGAAGTTCAGGATGGGGAGGATTTGTTTCAAACTAAAGGAGACACAAGCTCGACCAACCCGTACGGTTTGCAAGTCGAGCCGACCATCAAACAACACGAGCTCGACGAGCAAGCTCGAAATGCCAACCAAGCGAAGCCAATTGAAGTTGAGAAACAGGATATCCCTGCATAGAAGGCATCACCGTTTGTTCTTCCCTTATAAACCACCACTCCCATTTCCTCGAAGGTTCAAGAAGGAGCTACTAGCAAAATACAAAGATCTGTTTGATAAGCAGATGAGGGAGATAGAGGTTAGAATGCCATTGTAAGATGCTTTCATGTTGGTCTCTCATTATCAAAAATTTCTTAAAGACGCCGTGTTAGAAAGAACCAAGGAAGTACGGAGAATAGTGGTGCTTAGTCATGAATGCAGCGCCATAATACAGAAAACAATTATACACAAGAAGCTAGGTGACCTGGGCTCATTCACTCTCTCATGCTCGATAGGCCCATTAACTTTCAGAAAATGTTTGTGCGATCTTGGAGCATCTATGAGTGTCATGCCACTCTCTGTTGCAAAAAGACTCGGGTTCAGCAAGTTTAAACCCTGTAACATTTCCTTGATCCTAGCAGATTGATCTATAAGGGTTCCTTATGGCCTTCTGGAGGATCTACCAGTCAGAATTGGACACGTAGAGGTACCCACAGACTTCATAGTGCTGGAGATGGACGAGGAACCAAAAGTCCCTCTGATATTAGGAAGACCCTTTTTAGCCACGGCGGGGACAGTAATAGATGTCAAGAAAGGGAAGATCGACCTGAACCTAGGGAAGAATTTCACGATGAAGTTCGACATCAAGGGTAATATGCGACAACCAACAATTAAAGGATAACTTTTCAGAGTCGAAGAGGAGTTTGATAGACAAACCTACGAGATCATGGAGGAAATTGTCGTGAAAGATCACCTCCTCTCAGTATTGACAAAGCAAGGAGAAGCTGGACACTGTCAAGATGAGATCGTAAGTTTTGAGAAGTGGTTGAACTCGTTCAGGGAAGTAAGTGAGGATAAGAAAATTTGAAGATTTGCCGGGTTGCAAAGAAGAAGTTATAGCAGCGGTGGATACAAGTCCGATTCAGGCTCGATATGCAACCCGAGTAGACACTTCGAGTGAAGCACAAGGACATGTAGATCCAACGAAGTCGATGACAACATCGAGTCAAGAGACCAAGCCTAGGATTTCACACATATCCGACGATTGGTCAGAATTAAAGGCACCAAAGGTGGACCTCAAACCATTGCCAAAAGGGCTAAGGTATGCTTTCCTTGGAACAAACTCTACTTACCCGGTTATAGTTAATGATTCACTTAGCGAAGTTGAACTGAACCAACTGTTAACGGAGCTGAAAAGATTTAGACATGCTATAGGATACTCGTTAGATGACATTAAGGGAATTTCACCTGACCTATGTACCCATCACATTCATCTTGAGAATGAATCTTACTCCAGTATTGAGCCTCAACGGAGACTGAACGCAAACCTAAAAGAAGTTGTTAAGAAGGAGATCCTAAAGTTACTAGATGCTGGTGTAATCTACCCAATATCTGACAGTACTTGGGTATCTCCTGTACATTGTGTTTCCAAAAAGGGTGGTATAACTGTGGTTAAAAATGATAAAGAAGAACTCATCCCCACTAGAAAAACACTGGTCATAGAATGTGCATAGATTATAGGAAATTGAATGCTGCATCTAGGAAGGATTATTTTCCATTACCATCTATTGATCAAATGCTGGAAAGGTTGGCTAATCACCCTTATTATTGCTTCTTAGATGGTTATAGTGGATTCCTCCAGATACCTATACACCCTAATGACAAAGAGAAAACCACATTCACATGCCCATATGGAACATTTGCATATAAAAGGATACCTTTTGGCCTTTGTAATGCACCAGCCACTTTTCAAAGATGTATGACTTCGATATTCTCAGATCTAATAGAGGAGATGGTGGAAGTGTTCATGGATGATTTCTCTGTGTACGGCTCCTCCTTCTCCTCCTGTTTGTCAAATTTGTGCAGGGTCCTTACCAGATGTGAAGAGACCAACCTGGTCCTAAATTGAGAGAAATGCAACTTCATGGTTAGAGAAGGAATAGTTTTGGGTCACAAGATCTCTGAGAAAGGGATAGAAGTCGACAAAGCAAAGATTGAGGTAATGGTCCAGCTTCAACCTCCAAAGACAGTAAAGGACATCAGAAGTTTTTTTGGGCATGCAGGATTTTATAAGAGATTCATCAAGGATTTCTCCAAGATAGCTAGGCCGCTAACTAGGCTTCTTTGCAAAGAGACAGAATTCATCTTTGACTCGGAGTGTCTAAAAGCATTTCATCTCATTAAAGAAGCTTTAACCTCTGCTCCAGTAGTCCAAGCCCCTAATTGGGACTACCCCTTTGAGATTATGTATGACGCATCGGACTTTGCGGTGGGAGCTATTTTGGGACAGAAAATTGATAAGAAGCTGCATGTCATTTATTATGCAAGCAGGACTTTAGATGATGCTCAGGGATGGTACGCAACCACAGAAAAGGAACTGCTGGCTGTCATATTTGCTTATGAGATATTCAGAAGTTACTTGGTTGGGTCTAAGGTCATTGTATACACGGATCATGCAGCATTGAGGCATATCTACACGAAAAAGGATACAAAACCGAGGTTGTTACGATGGATACTCCTACTTCAAGAATTTGACGTAGAGATAATGGATAAGAAAGGTATAGAGAATGGAGTTGCTGACCATTTGTCAAGAATGAGGATAGAAGATGAAATCCCACTCGATGAATCCATGCCGGACGAGCAGCTTATGGTAATAAACCTTTTGGATATAGGGTATCATACAACGGTCAAGCTTAAGGAAGTGAGATCACTTGAAGAAAATAGACTCCCTTGGTACGCAGACCTTGTGAACTACAAGGTGTGTGAGGAGATACCTAATGAGTTTAGCGCCTACCAGAAGAAGCAGTTTCTCAACGATGCAAACCACTACTTTTGGGATGAATTGTATCTATACAAGAAAGGATCAGATGGGTTGTTTAGGAGATGTGTGGCTGAAGAGGAAGTCCAGGGAATTTTAGAGCATTGCCATGGGTCAGCATATGGAGGACATTTTTCCACTTTCAAAACTGTTCAAAAGATACTTCAAGCAGGTTTATGGTGGCCCACGATTTTCAAAGATTCTCAGGGTTTTATTTCTAAATGTGATCCTTTCCAAAGGATGGGGAACATTAGTAAGCGGAATGAAATGCCTCAGCACCCAATTTTGGAAGTGGAGGTGTCTGATGTATGGGGAATAGACTTCATGGGACCCTTCAACCCACCATCTCACGGTAACAGCTACATTTTGGAAGCTGTTGATTATGTGTCCAAATGGGTAGAAGTCGTTGCATGCCCGAAGAATGATGCCAAGGTTGTCTTGAAACTGTTTAAAACAATTATTTTCACTCGGTTCGGCGTACCCAAAGTTGTTATATGTGATGGAGGTTCTCATTTTATCAACAAACTGTTCGAAAACCTTCTACGGAAGTATGGGGTGAAGCACAAAGAGGCAACACCATATCACCCCCAAACGAGTGGCCAAGTAGAAGTTTCTAACAAGCAAATTAAAGCAATCCTAGCCAGAGTTGTGGGAACATCTAAGCGGGACTGTGCAGCTAAACTGGATGACACCCTTTGGGCCTACCGAACAGCATATAAGACACCCATAGGAAGAACACCATTCCAGCTGCTCTATGGAAAATCATGCCATTTGCCAGTAGAAATCGAATACAAGGCAATCTAGGCTACCATGCTTCTAAATTTCGACCTCAGAACATCTCAGGAGAAAAGAAGCATGTAATTGCATGAGTTGGAAGAGATCTGGCTCGAGGCCTATGAGAGTTCAAGGATCTATAAGGAACGAATTAAAGAATTCCTTCACAAAAGGATTCTACCAAAGGAACTCAAGGCTGGGGATCAGGTACTCCTATTCAACTCAAGGCTCAAAATTTTCCCAGCAAACTTAAATCAAGATGGTCAGGACCATTCAACATCAAGGAAGTTCTACCTTATGGAGCCGTTACTCTGCTCAGTAAAGAAGGAAACAAATTCACGGTGAATGGGCAAAGGGTTAAGCAATATAAATTCAATCAGATCATCCCGGAATGGACCTCCATTCCCCTCGATGAACCAGCTCATGCATGACACGCACCAAAGTCAAGCTACGCGACTTTAAACAAGCTCACTTGGGAGGAAATCCCATGACTATCAATCATGGAAATATAGGATTAGATACCAACCCCATTCGGATGTGTTCTTTGACTAAGTTAAGCACCAACAGACCCCAGCTCGATGGTCCCACTCGATTTGCAACCCGAGCCCACAACTAGCGTCCCGGCTTACATCAGAGAGAGTATGGAGGTAATAACTCATTCTTTTTCACTGTAAATACCATTGCATTTCATCTTTGTGTTTCTCTTGAACTCTCCTTCAAGTTTTTATTACACAATGGACCGTGTAATTCAAGTTTGGGGGAGGGTTTGAGCTATCATTAACCCGTTTCTTCATGCTTCTTATTTTCAAATTTTGCATCTATTGAGTCTGCATATATATCATCTACTGCATAAAAAAAAAACAAAAAAAAAAATTTGAAAATTTTCAGAAAATCATCCCACAAAAACAGAGTGTTTCATGTAGTTGCATTCATATACAGGCTTGAGTCTAGATGCATCCCATTTAGGTTTTGTGCATTTGCATTGTGGACAATGACGATATTGACCTTGCAAGATTGTTGATTCATGAGAACAGATTCAGTACCCTCGTTAGTAGTTGTCTAATGCATATAGCTAGTGAGTTTGAAGTTAAGATGGCACCATGCTCTGAACACATGATTTAACATTTTGGTCTTGATTGAAGGTTGCTGTGATCTGATGCCTTTCCCTATCTATTGAAACCCAAATTTGATCTTTAATTATCATGTTTATGCACGGGATTTGAAACTCATGGATACCAGTACACATACTTGGATTTTCTTGAACCCTTTCTACCACTCTTGCTAATCCAAGTAGCTGATCCCCATTGTTGGGACAGTTCTTCCCCACCAATAACCTAAACTTTCCTTCAAGCCATAATCATTTGCCGAGTGTGAGGCCTTGTTTCCGGATTGAGCTTGGTAGAAAGTGTTAGGTCTGAGCCGACAAGGATAGTGTCTCATTTAGTTCTGGTCTACGACTTTTGGACCAGATAGGACTAGGTGGGAACCTGATTTTGGGATTGGATTCGAAATAAATACACTAGCTCGGGTGATCAAACCGAGTTCGTATATCGAGTGAAGTGGTTCCATTCGGGAAACGTCTAGAGGAAAAGAGTTAAGAATTCTTAGGAAAGGAGTTTGATTGATCTAGTAAAGGGTTGGAGAATAAGAAAAGAAAGAAAAGAGGCTCTATGCAAAAGAGGAAAGAAAGGCAAAAAGCCTAAATTCTCTGATTGAATATGTAAAGATAAAGAGTCCTAAGTTGTTAAGAAATCCAAACCCGCTAGAGTTATAACTGTTATAAGAGTCCTTTCCTTAGAATAATGTCAAAGAAAAGAAGAATGAAAGTGATCAGAAAGGAGATCAAGGCAGAAAAGTGCCTTAGAAGAAAAAGGGTAGAAATATGATCATTCTGGGTTTAGAAGTAGGAGGGATGTAGTCGCTTGTGTATGGGAGGGGTAGATAAGATTCTATTCTTGTACGCATAGGTTGGCTATCTTACCTTTAGCATTCTTCTTGAGCTCAATCCTTTCTTGAGAGTGCCTAGTACCAAATCATAAACCATGTTTATAAAGGGGCCATCTTTGCCTCTTAACCTTGTCCTTTAACTAAGTGAGTTCGCTGAAGGTGCATAGGCTGATCCACGGTTCTTATCTAATGAATGTTCAAGGGATTGTGCGATGTGAATGAATGTGTAGGTTAAGGCTGAGGTTGAGTTTTGTTGCGAAGGGTATGGCTAAGATTTTTGAAGTAAAACTCATTAGCATTGATTTTATTCTTCTAATCGACATGTTTTGGTTCTGAGTCCACACTTTCAAACCTTTCTTCCAACTTGTTCTTATCTGTTTGCTTGAGGGCAAGCAAAGACTAAGTAAGAGGGAGTTGATGTATCCATATTTTATATGCTCTAAGCATTCATTCTTTCATCGTTTCATCATTGTTTCACCCTTTGTTCATACCATTTATAGTATTTTTTCATTCACTTCACATACTTAGCAGCTATTGCATCAGTATTGCATACATCCTTGCATTTGGAGTTGTTATTAGGTGACAAAGGACATGAATGAGATGATAAAAGCTGCTCTCTGACTCTGAAGGATAGCGCGACTTACGAACTCGACTTACACACCGAGCTGCCAATGCGCGACATGTCAAAACCGAGTCTTGACTCTGAGCAACGTCTAGTCGACTTCTACACCGAGCCCACTGCCCGAGCTTGGGACCAAGACGCTGCCTTCGAACATTTGCTCCTACTTGACTACTGGGCTCGATTTACAAGCAGAGTCCAACCTCGCCAACTTTGTCTTTTTCCGTATTTTGTGTTTTAGTCTATTAGGTTTAATGATCAAGGGTTTATATACTTTCCTGAGGTCATTAAGCTGAGGATCTCGGTTTTTATAAACTTCTTATGCACTAAATAATTCAGAGAGAAACATCTTAGAGTTTTTATTATTGTTCTTGTAATCCAGATCTGATCGGATCTTTTTGAGTTTTTATTGCATTTTGCTTTTCTTTTGGAAATCTTTCTCATCTCTTATTCCAGATTATGATTATGACTAATTAATCTTCTGAGTTTGTGTTCCTTAGGATGATTTCTTAGTAGTGATTAGATTCTTGAGGATGGTATAGGCTTATGTAGGATTCTTGATCTTCTTGGGTGTCTAAGCTTGTTAATGATTAAATCCTTTCTGGATTGGGTAGTCTTAATGCCTTTTCCTTTCTGATCAATTGGAAGTTGAACCGAGGTTTCTCTCCACCGAGAGGTGCTTGTAGAGAAGGCTGAACCAACCAATTCAAGAGATTTACATGTTCTAGCCCAAGAGATTGGCTGTTCTAGAGTGCAATTCGGCTTTAATGCACTACAGGAAATGAAGGTATTCTTAGCGGCCGAAAAACGCTATCTAAATCTACTATAGCGTTATTAGAAACGCTATCTAGGTGGCCGTTATAATAGGTCCGACACTTTACATAGCGGTTTTTCCTTATGCTATGGTACCTATTTTATACACAGCGGTTTTGTAAACGTTATAGTTAAGTTTACAATAGCGGTTGTTTTTTGCTATATATATAGTTTACTAATTCTATTATGAATTACAATAGCATTTAATATATGGTTATAGATAGCGTTTTCTTACGTTCTATATAGATAGCATATGTATAGATAGCATTTGTATGAAAGTATAAAATACGTATAATTTTGTATAGATAGCGTTCTTGTAGTATAAATACATTTTTATTCAATTTTAAAAAGGTGATATACAGTATTTTGTATAAATTATACATTTTATACCAATGATGTATTGTACAAAAGAGTATTTTATACGTATTTTTATACTGAATTTGTTAAAAAATAAGAAAATACATACAACTTTGTTTCTTTACAAAATATTAGATAAAGAAAATACAAAAAATTTGTTCCTTTTCCTAATTATTGGCCCATGGATCTTCATCACTTGTTTCAGCCCATAAAAAAGCTTGATGTGAGCCTCTTTAGCAAATTTGGTAACCAGAGCCACCTTCATTATAGTTTTCCTCCACTTCCCCATGACAATAAACAGAGTCTGGTAAGATGGCAAAGAACATTAGGAAATTGTCCATTGGAAAGAAAGAGTTAGAAGTGAGATATCAACACAAACCTTCTGGCCACCAACAGGCTTGATACAATGCACACCGTAGAACATAGTCACAAGTGTATTTTCATAATGGCAGACTTGGAAGCATTCGTAGAAGCACCTGGATAGATAAAGAAAAACAAAAACTTCAGGTCAAATTTCTTTAGCTAACCACAGTTAGTGGACTATATGATTAAGAATGTAAAGTGAAAGCAAAGAAAGAAAAATACAAAGGGATTCACCAACTACACAAGAAGTCAAGAAAAGAGTCAACGACTAACCTTGACTTCTGATTTCTTCACCGTCTTAACCATAAATCTGTCATCTGGAGTTAAATTTAAAAAGCTTCCACTCTTTCCAGGTGAAGACAGTTCCCGAAGAGCATCATTCCCACAGATAGCTAACATGTAAACGAAGTCAACCCAGAAACAATCAATTGTGCAGCAATAGGCAAAATCATAAATTCAACAACGCTGGATTCCAAATAAGAATCAAGCTCAAACTAATCTGGATTCCAAATAAGAATCAAGCTTAAACTAATCTGGATTTCAAATGAATGTTGTTCATTTGACTACTCAGGGTAATTAAAATCACCATTTTCATGTCTAAACTTCATACATAGAGATTGAAATCAGATACTTAAATCAACATATTGCATCCTAAGAAGTCTAAACTCTGCGAAATCAAAAGAAGTGAAATCAAGAGAGGAAAAAGTGAAAACCTTAACAGGTCGCTCTGGGGCCTGATTAGTTAATCGCAGATCTTCTATTACCTGAAAAATAATCAATCAAAGAATCGATAAAGCGAGATATGAGGAAAAGGGGAGAAGCATATAACTCTATCGAGAAGAGAAGGTTGAGAAAGCGTAAACACCACCGAGGTTTGAAGCGTGAATCGTAACTCTTCGTCTTCCTCTTTGGTTCTCTCTGATTCGAGTCGGAGATGCGAGGATTTTTTTCTGAATCAGCGAAGAGAAGACCTAATTTTCTGTCAGTCGATTTCGAGGTAAAGGTTGAAGAGAAAGCCTTTGTTGGGCGATGAACGGCTGAGATTTTCTTAAACAGTCAGCCGCCAAATCCTTTCAAAGGATGAGATGTCGCCACGTCATGTATCCGAGTATTGCTTTTTGATTGGATTGAGTAAAATGATCATGTATTAGATGCAATGAAGGGCTAAGATCTCGCCACATCAGCAATCCGAGTGAAACAATATGATTGGCTTATTTTGTTTAAAGGCATAAAAATGTGTTTTTACTATTTATATAATTTTTTAAAAATTATATATTGATGAATTAATATGTTTATGAGTTATTTACAAGATTAGATAATTTTTTCGCAATTTTAAAAAAATATTTTGCAAAGTTTCTAGAAATTTAAAGGTAACACATATGATTGCCATATAATACATGTACCCTAATCTTCTTATTGTGTAAATCATATTGTTGAAACACATTAATGATGTTATAATTAACAAAATGATATAGAAAATTCATTTATGTTATAATAGTAGACTTTATATCATTAATATTAGCTAAAAACACTAAACCCTAAACTCTAAACCCTAAACCCTAAACCCTAAACCCTAAACCCTAAACTATTTTTAAAAATGAATATTATTGATGTTATTATTTGTTATAATTAATATTATTACTATTTGAAACAAATATAATCGAAAAACCTAAATCATACATTTTAAACACTAAACCCTAAACCCTAAACTCTTTAAATTTATAGCTTTGTTATTATTTATATAATTATTAATATTATAATTAAATATTTATGTCTTTTTGAGCTATTTGGCTATATTTGTGTATATTTACTTTTATTTTTTAACTTTTTTTTTAGAAAGATCAAAAATTATTTAAATATTTAAAAACTTTAAAATCATTTCCAATTAAAATGGGCTTCCTTTTTGTGTTTAATGTTTGGCAAGAGATAACATATAAGGATTACCGAAAAGAAAAAAAAGAGATAACATATAATTAGGAACATGAGAAAACAAAGTCAAGTGCATGTAATAAAAGAAAACACAAAGTGTTCGACACTTACAACAACAAAGTGTTGGACATGTACAACAACAAATTGTTCGACATAAAGGATAAAACACAAATTAAATTGTTCAACAACAAATTGTTCAGAGATAGACTATCTTCTCATTAGGCCAAGCAACGGTTGTGCCTTCTGCATCTGCCATGAATTGCACTTCTGAACTTGGCCTCCACACTTTAGCATTATCAATCAGTGAAACAACAACCCAGACCTTGCTAGCATTTGGTCCTAAGGGTTTTCCATGGACTTTGTCTGTAGGATCAGTAGAGAACACTCGGGCCTCTGCAACAGTTTCTCCAGAATTTTTGCAATCCAAGAGGAAGCACTTCTTGTTTTTCCCTTTGCTGGAACCAGAGTTTGAACTTCCATTCCACCACATCAATAACACAATCATAACACAGTCATCAGAAATTCATCATTAAAATGAAATACAAATCATAGCAACATCAATACTTACCCCCGGCGAGCTTCTCATTGAAGGCACCTCTGCATTCTGACTGATGCGTTTCATCTTAGTAAGTGGCCACTGAATTTGTCTATCCATTGCATCAGCCATCACATGTAAATCAGATGTTGGTCTCCACAGATAAGCCTTATCCCTCAGAACAAGATCAATCTTCACAATGCAAGCATTTATACCAATAGGAATGTTGTTTATCATTTCTTTCGGATCAGTGGAACACAAAACACCCTCAGCAATACATTCAGCATCATCAGAATTCCAATCAAAAAGTTTGCATCTTTCAAGTGACTCATCAGGTGATATGGTCTCCTAATAGTGATTCAAATATATTAGTAACTAAAATTTTGATTCCTAGTTGTGATAAGAAAGTAAATAAACTATGAAGATTACCTTGGAACCAGAAGTTATGTTTGGACTTGTTGACATGTCTCCATCCAAAATCATCTTATCACCTTGCCAGGGAATTTTGAGTCCCACAGCTTCCCCAAGTGTGACAATGTTTTGTGCAGGCCTCCACAATTGTGAGCCTGGGTGTAGTACAGATTTCACAATAACAGCTGCAGCATTAGGACCAAGTGGAATGCGACCAATCTTGTATAGTGGATCAGAAGAGCAGAATTCTGCTTCACCGACAACGATATCTTCATCTGCAATCCAATCTAGCAGCTGACACCTAACTCCTCCACTAACATGACTTACACCAGAATGAGCTCCCACATTATCAGTTTGTTTCTAACAATAAGATAGGGAACTGTTAGTGAAATGTGTATCTTATAATAGCCTCATATATAGAAACTAGTATACTTACATTTTTTCCAGCTAAGACAGTGACCATATTCCTCAAGTCTTGAACTTCACTACGCAATTCTCCACATGTTGCTTCAAGTTTCTGTACATGTGTGTCTCTAGCCTGGAGGACAGCTAGTTTGGTAGCAGTAATCCCTCTGCCCAGACCTCTAATTCTTCCAGGTTTATCGCTTCCCAACACTTGACTGACAGCATCTTCTCTTATGTTATCATTGGCTGTGGACTCCATTTGACTATCGATTGTTTTAATTTGTTCCTGATATATATCAACCAATATAAGTATGCCAAACATACTAGAATTAAAACTTTAAACTAAAATTTGATAGCTACTTACAATAGTCTCAGCAAATTCAGGCTTCACAGGTCTTCCATCCTTATGAGTGTGTCCTGCTATCCATATCTTACTTCTAGTAATCTTAGAAGGGTCTGAACTCTTCTTTTTCTACAAGCAGTCCTAATATGAGTAACATGACTTATGCTTCTTATATAACTAAAGAGAAACAGAATTACCATCTCTTGTCCCAGACGAAACAATCCTTTGCGGCTAGTTGTCTGTGGAATCTGAGACTTTCTCAACTTCCTCATTTGTTCACTTTTCTCCTGCAAAATTAATCCACAACGATATCCACATTTACTATATATGCATAGAAAATCAAGACATAAAAAAAAAAAAAAACTCAAGGTTGCACCTTAGATTCTGTAGTAAGCTTGCTCTTCACCCATTTATTCCATTCGGTTACAGATGGGATGTTGCTTGGTTTAAGCGCTAATCGTTCTGCGTGATTGCTCGCAGCTCGAACTTCGCCCACAAGAATAGATTTAGCTGATCTCCAGCTACAATTCATCTGCTTAAAAAGAGCATGTCTTTGCCACTCTTCCTGTACTTTAAACCTCCCCTACAACAAGTGTGAGGTTAAATGACAGTACCTTTTTTGGATAATTAGACATATACTTATAATACACTATACCTTGATTTCCTCCCACATTATGTCCTTTGTTTGTTGATCGAGTTTTCTCCAGTCATTGAGTAGTACAGAAACATGCTCCTTCACCAAAACACCAAGAAACGATGAAAGTCTAGTTGAGCCAGATCCTGCATGTTCACCTAAAGTAGAAAAATCCACCTCAATCTTGGCTTCCTCGTCTTTAGCCAAGTTACGCATCCTGGTCTTACCCCTTGTTCTCTTTCTGGTGGAGTTTGACTGGTTGGCTGAGTCTCCTCCAGTGGAAGCATTTACAGTGTCACCTTCAGTAGACTGGGGAGCAACTTGTGTATCATCTCCAGCATTCTCTTTGTCACATTCAGTAGACTCTAGAGGCAGTTCATCTGCATCTTCCTCTTCTCCTTCAGATTCTACAGGCATGTCTTCTGCAGCTTCCTTTTCTCCTTCAGATTCTACTTGAACTTCTTCTGCATCTTCCTTTTCTCCTTCAGATTCTACTTGCACTTCTTCTGCATCTTTCATTTCTCCTTCAGATTCTACTTGCACTTCTTCTGCATCTTTCATTTCTCCTTCAGATTCTACAACCTCTTCTTCCTCATCCATTTGCACTGTATCAGCTTTTCCTCTTTCATCCATTTCTTTCTCTTTCTCTTTGTGACTTTCATTGACTTTAACCAACTTTTCAAGACTCTTTTTCTTTGGCTTCGTGGTGGTTTTCTTGGCAACAACTGACTTTGTGGTGGTTTTCTTGTCAACAAGTGACTTCTTGGTGGTTTTCTTGGCAACAAGTGAACTCCAACCTTTTCCCGCCTGCCGGTTGCTTCGGCGGAGATTTCCTCCTCCTCTCGTAGTAACCATGACTTAGCCTGCAACACAACAACAAAACTGTTACCATAAAAAGCTGTAGCCAATTCCTCAAGCCTGTACTATGATATTAATCTTCAACTAGAACTCCATCACAGTCATCCCTAACACAGTAACTCTCATCGTCAGATGACTGATTCTCCAAATCTTCAAGTTGCTGGTCATACACTGGTGCTGTAACAAACTCTTCCTCTGTATCTAGCTCATGATATCCTCTTGGTGGCGCCCTCATGACTACATACCAAGGAGAGGATTCATCCTCTCTAGAGTAAAACACTTGTTTTGCTTGTGATGCCAATATGTATGGATCACGGAGAAATGCCGTCTGGTTAAGATGGAGGTTTACAAGAGTGAATCCTTCTTCTTCTTTCACACCATTCCCTGTGTTTGCCCAACTGCATTTGAAAAGGGGAACATGGAACATGTGGTAGTCAACAAGAATGATCTCCCTGATCACTCCATAGTATGTAACTACGTCTGCCCTTTGGTTACTATCTCGTGCACTAGCCCTACACATAGAAAATGCTTCATATGTCACTCCACTGTTCTGAGTCTCCCGCTTAACATCATTAGTATGGAATCGATTTCCATTTATGACAAAACCCTTATGGCTTTGAGCAATATGTCTTGGTCCAAATGCCAGCCACCTCAGCTTCTTAGAGTGAGCCTCTGAGTTAGAATGTATCTACAAATTGAAATTTCAGAAAAGCTGTGAAACCAAAATGAAGATAAGTTAAGTAAAGGGAAACTTAAGCACTAAAGTATTGAAAACAAAGTCAGACCTTTTCTTTTATCCACTGTGCAAACCTTTCTGTATGCAATTTCCATAGTACAGCTTCATTTCTTTCACACTGGACATCATTAGCTTGCAATTCTTCTAAATGCATCCTGTTTATAACGATTCAGCTCTACAGTTTCATGTATATAAATTGCATAAAGATATAAGTTATAAACATATTTTTACTTACTCAACATAAGGCTCCATAAGTGATGTGTTCAGTAACACATACAAATGGGCTATATCTCTCTCTTTGTCTGAAAGTCTTACTTCAGTAGCCTTCTGCAGTGGCCGACCCTCAAGGAGAATAGCATCAGCCTCCACATCTTCATTTCGTTTTACAGCTTCTTCAACCGGTGCAGAATTCTTTAGAAAATCTAAGCAGAAGGCTATGCATTCCCCAGCCAAATAGCCCTCAGCCATACGTGCTTCTGGCCTTGCATAATTTTTCACATATCCCTTAAGTGTCTTCATATACCTACAACTTAATCACAAAACATAATTGTTACTAATCTAGTTGTATCAAAACAGAACTAATATAGACAAAATCAAAGAAAATTGTACCTCTCAAATGGATACATCCAACGAAAGTGTACCGGTCCACCTAAACGCGCCTCTCTTGCTAGATGTAGAGGAAGATGGAACATGATGTCAAATAGTGATGGTGGAAAGAAACGCTCCATTTGGCACATTGTCTCCACAATCTCAGTCTCCAATGATATTAGCATCTCTGTGTCTATTGTACGCTGGCATAATCGGTGGAAGAAGTTGCATACTCGAGTCACAGCTATCCTAGGCCCTTTTGGCAGCAAGCCTCTCAAAGCCACAGGAAACAGATTTTGCATTAGCACATGATGATCATGCGATTTGAGATTACCAATAGCAGGAGGGTTCACTGTCACACAATTTGCGATATTCGCACAATATCCATCAGGTCCTCTGAACTTAGATAACCTAAGGCAAAATCTTCTTTTCTCTTCCTTTGACATCCAATAAGCTGCAGGAGGCAAGTAAGTTTTCTTTCCCCTAGATACTGTATGCAAGTGTCTTCGTATTCCCATATCTTCCAAGTCTTTTCTTGACTTCAATCCATCTTTGGATTTAGAATTTTGCATCAGCGTGGACAACATAGCGTCAGACACATTCTTCTCCACATGCATGACATCAATGTTGTGACGAACCGGCAAATCCTAACACATAGTAAATAATATTTTCAGCATTTACTCAAAATTATTTCTTAAGAAAATCAAAACCAGTACTAACCTTCCAGTATTGTAAAGTGAATAATATGGACCTTTTCTTCCACCTCCATTGAGGCATGTCTTCATCATACTCTTCCTCATCAATAACCTCACCTCGGCACAAGGCAGACCTTTTCCGCTTACGCTTCTTATCCAAAGGTTTTCCAAAATTATTTCTGAAATCTTTTAGTATCTCAGCAATCTCTGCCCCAGTTTGAATTCTATTTGCTGTCCCATTCTCAACTGTGTTGTCAAACCATAATTTTTTGCGCCTATACGGATGTCCAGCCCTGAGTCGTTTCCTATTGCGCATATACACATATTTGCAACTAAACTTCAACCACCTACTTGGTGTGTCCTTTCCACAAACGTTACAGGCTTGTTTCCCCTTAACTTTACATCCAGACAATGTCCCCAATGCTGGATAGTCACTGATACTCCACAACAACATAGCCCTTAGTGTAAATTTCTCTTCTAAAAATGAGTCATAAACCTCAATACCTTCATTCCATAAATCAATCAAATCATCTATCAGCGGTGCTAAATAAACATCGATGTTGTTGCTTGGTGCAGTTGGACCAGGGATCAACAAACTCAACATGATGTTCTCGGACTTCATACACATTGTTGGAGGCATGTTATAGTTCACTAATAAGACTGGCCATACACTATATTTGGTGTTCTGCATCGAAAAGGGGTTCATTCCATCTGTAGAAAGACCGAGTCGAAGGTTTCTTGGTTCTGCAGCAAACTCTGGCCACCTATTATTCACACGTGACCAGGTAATAGAGTCCACCGGATGTCGCATTACACCATCTTCACTACCATTGTTGGAATGCCAACGCACATCCTCAGCCTTTCTTTTTGATCTAAACATCCTCTTCAATCTGTCTTTGATAGGAAAATACCGAAGGACCTTTGCAGGAATGCCTTTCTTTTCCTCACCACTGTGTTTATCTATTTCCCATCTTGATGCAGTACATCTAGGGCAGCTTTCCATCTGAGCATACTGTTTCCGATACAGCATACAGTCGTTCTTGCATGCGTGTATGGCATCGTAACCAAACCCAAAAACCTTCAAGAACTTTTTCATCTCAGCAGTGGACTTTGGAAGCACATTATCTTCTGGCAACATGTCTTTAATTGTTGTCAATAGCTGATCAAAGAAGTTCTCTGACATCCCACTCTTCACTTTGATGTTGTAAAGAACCGTTATTGCAGAAACCTTGTTATACTTGTGACAGGTTGAGTATAGTGCAGTTTCAGTATCCTCTAACTTTTCCCTAAACTCTGCTTCTTCTGTAGTATACGCCTCAGATGGATGTTCATCACCAACTTCAGACTCAAAATAAGCTGTCCTTATCAAGTCATAAGCCTCTTCCTCTGAAGTTGGAACATCTGCAGATGTTCTCTCTCTCCTGTCCCCATGATTAAACCAACATGGATTCCTCTTGTACTTCAAATCCATACCTCTCATCACAAGATGATCCACTATAGTATCTACTAGCTGATGGCAAACATTCCGACAATCGACACATGGACAGAGAATCTCTGCAGGATTACCCACACTACTTGATGCTCCATACACAAAATTCTTTGCTCCAGTCTCATACTCAAGGCTATTCCTAATATAATAATTTAAGAAAAAAACCAAAGTTCAGAATCACTATAAATGAAACCACCTATGAAAGTAACTGAGAGATGCATACCTTGGAAGCCAAGCCCATGCCTTGTCCATATTAGACCAATACGACCCAATCTCCACTGATATAAGACTCGAAGTGAACTAGTCTTTGAGCCGGGTCTGAAGTGGAAACGAAGTTAGCTCGAAGCTCCTCCTCCGCTACAACTCACAAAAACCGGTGTGGAAGGCTAGACAAGCAGCTCGAAGCTCCTCTTGTGAAACCTGATGGATGGGGTCGTGATGGTGGATTGATAAGCACCACAGGGAGTGTGAAAGGCTCCTTGATACAGCTTAAGGATCGTGGCTTTGTGAATCACACACAAAGACAAGATCTGAGACAAAAGTTTCAGCAACTTTCAAGCTAGAAGAAATTCGGTTCTTTATTGATGTAGGGTAAATAAAAAGATACACAGCCGGGAATCTTATAGACTGATCCTTACGGCTACAACCTCTAGGGTTGCGACTCAACACAAAAACAACAGGACTTGTACGAAATTAAAAGAAAACGACACACACTCTCAATGGAAACAACATGCTGTTTCCTTATATGGAAAGTGTAGCTACAGACACAAAATAAAAAGAAATAAAATAAAAGACTCTACTGGGACTCGAACTAGACTCATTGTGGGCTTACTAGAGCCACTAGGCCGAGGCCATATCACCTGCAAGGAAACAGAAATAATTAAACACAAATCGTACCTGACTTGGACGAGAACTCATCGCAGCTAGGTCTATGGTTGGTCCGTTGTCCGGGACATCTTCAGCTGTGTCGAGTAGAGCTTGTATGGATACATTGAATTCTTCTCTTAGTTTATCCCTCCTAGCTCTTGTGATAGGTCCAGCTACTTCTGGAATCTTGATGACATGGTCGTCCTCCACTTGATGCACTTGGTCCGCTACTTGCTTGTTGTGTGATCCTATATTCAACTCCTTGGCTTTTGCTCGGGTTATTGGACCTTCTTGAGTCTTCTCTTGAATATTTGTCACTTCAGTATGCTCCTCATGTGTGTCCTCGTCAGATAGTTCAGTTGCCGGATTGATGTCCGCATCATACTCTCCCTCTTGAGAAGGTTTTGTCCTCAAAACTTGTTCATCTGAGACATAAGGTGAAAGGTCAGCAACATTAAAGCTATGTGAAATGTTGAACTCACCTGGAAGCTCCAGCTTGTAGGCGTTGTCGTTGATTTTCTCAAGTACTTTGAACGGTCCATCGCCTCGAGGTGCTAGTTTGGAACTTCTCTTCCGAGGAAACCTCTCCGGTCGCATGTGAATCCATACCCACTCTCCGGGCTCAAAGATGACTCGCTTGCGTCCTTTGTCCCTTTGCGCTTTGATCTTCTCATTCTTCTTGAGAATCTTATCTCGTACTTGTTCATGTAGTTTCTTGATGTATTCGCCTCGGTTCTTGCCATCGACATTGATTTGTTCGGTGTGTGGTATAGGAGTTAAATCAATCGGTGTTAAGGGCCTGAAACCATAGACAATCTCAAAGGGAGAAAGATTAGTAGTAGAGTGTCTGGCATGATTATAGGCGAACTCAACAAATGGTAGACATTGAACCCATGTTTTTAAGTTCTTTCCGAGTGTGGCCCTAAGTAAAGTGGAAAGGGTTCGGTTTACCACTTCCGTTTGTCCATCCGTTTGTGGATGACAAGTAGTTGAGAACAAGAGCCTTGTCCCCATCTTTTTCCACAAGGTTCTCCAAAAGTGTCCTAAAAATTTGACATCACGGTCAGAGACAATAGTTCTAGGAACACCATGTAATTTTACCACTTCTTTGAAGAACAGATCGGCGATTTGGGAGGCATCATTGGTCTTGTTGCACGGTATGAAATGTGCCATCTTCGAGAATCTATCAACCACCACGAAAATTGAATCCTTGTGTTGAACCTGTGGTAACCCTAAGACAAAATCAATGGAAATATCTTCCCAAGGGGCGTTAGGGATAGGCAAAGGTAAGTATAATCCGTGAGGATGGGACCTGGATTTGGCTTTGTGGCAAGTCACACATTTGGCACAAGTCTTCTCGACGTCCTTCTTGATATGAGGCCAATAGAAATGATCCGTCACTACAGCCAATGTCTTGTCAACGCCAAAATGACCCATAAGACCACCTCCGTGAGCTTCCTTGAGCAACAAGTCACGCATGGATCCTCTTGGTATGCATAGTCTTTTATCCCTGAAAAGAAATCCATCATGCAAATAGTAGGAATGGAATTCACCCTTACCACAGGCTTCATAAGCCTCAGAAAAATCAGGATCCGTGGCATAGTGATCCTTGAGATGCTCAAACCCCATGATCTTGGCTTCTAGCGTGGTGATTAGTATGTATCGTCGGGATAAGGCATCAGCTACCACATTTTCCACGCCCTTCTTGTACTTAATGACGTAAGGAAACGTTTCTATGAACTCCAGCCATCTCGCATGTCGCCTCTTGAGTGTTGTTTGTCCTCGGAGATGCTTGAGAGTCTCATGATCGGTGTGGATGATGAACTCCTTGGACAGTAGGTAGTGCTGCCAGGTTTGTAAGGCTCGGACTAGGGCGTACAACTCTTTGTCATATGTCGGGTAGTTGAGTGCAGCTCCGTTGAGTTTCTCACTGAAGAATGCCACGGGCTTCTTGTTCTGGTGTAGCACGGCTCCAATTCCTAGACCTGAAGCATCACATTCAATCTCGAAGATAAGGTCAAAGTTAGGTAAAGAAAGAACCGGTGCTTGTGTTAGCTTCTCCTTCAAGGTATTGAAGGCTTGTTCTTGAGCAACTCCCCACTTAAATGGCTGATTCTTCTTGATCACGGCTGTGAGTGGTGCAGCTACCGTGCTAAAATCCTTGACGAATCGTCTATAGAAGCTAGCTAGTCCGTGGAAACTCCGAACATGTCCGATGGTAGTGGGAGTGGGCCAATCTCGGATAGCTTTTATCTTCTCTTCATCCACCTGTATTCCTTGTTCACTAATAACAAAACCTAAGAACACAAGTTTGTTAGTACAAAAGACACACTTCTTTAGGTTAGCGTATAAGCTTTCCTTCCGAAGTGATTTAAATACAAGTTCTAGGTGTTCTAAATGATCCTTAAGATTTTTGCTGTAGATTAATATGTCATCAAAATAAACTACTACAAATTTTCCAATATAAGAACGAAGAACCTGGTTCATCAAGCGCATGAAGGTGCTGGGGGCGTTGGTGAGACCAAAGGGCATGACAAGCCACTCGTATAGCCCTTGTTTCGTTTTGAAAGCAGTTTTCCATTCGTCGCCTTCGCGCATACGTACTTGATGATATCCACTTTTAAGATCCACCTTTGAGAAGAGTGTGGAACCGCAGAGCTCGTCTAACATGTCGTCGAGACGTGGGATAGGGTGCCGGTACTTGATGGTTATGTTGTTGACGGCACGACAGTCTACACACATTCTCCAAGTGCCTCCTTTCTTTGGTACGAGCAGAACGGGCACAGCACATGGACTAAGACTTTCTCGGTTGTAACCTTGGTCTAATAAATCGTTGATTTGTTTCTCCAATTCCTTGCTTTCCTCCGGATTCATCCTATAAGCGGGTTTGTTCGGCAGAGCTGTTCCCGGAACCAAATCGATTTGATGTTCTATGCCTCTAATTGGTGGTAGTCCGGGTGGTAGTTCTTCGGGAAATACGTCCAAGTAACTCTGGAGTAAGGGTTGAACTTCCTCAGGAATTTCTAGACCACCTGTATCTGTACTTAGACATTCTTGGTAGAACATTAGTAGTAGGGCGCCCTTGGCACCAAGGGACTTACCAACTGATCCGTAGCTTACGTAAAGGTTCGATGTACTTACCTCTCCGTCCTTAGCCATTTTTGCGTGAAGTGCATGAACTTGTGAGGGACTGAGGGGTGCAAGAGTGAACTTACGGTTTTGGTGTGTCACCGAGTATTGGTTAGTACGTCCATCATGTTGAGTTTCTCGGTCAAATTGCCAGGGTCTCCCTAAGAGGAGGTGTCCGGCTTGCATGGGCACTACATCACAAGTAACTTGATCAACATACTTACCAATGCTAAATGGAACCGTTACCTGTTCGGAGACCTTCATCTCGGCCTTGTCATTGAGCCACCGAAGCTTGTATGGGCGTGGATGCTTGGTTTTCACGAGACCTAATTTCTCAACAAGAAGCTTGCTGGCCACGTTAGTACAAGAACCACCATCTATAATTAAATTGCAAACCTTGCCATTGATGGTGCATCGTGTATGAAAGAGATTTTCTCTTTGTGCGGTCTCCTCAGGTCCTACTTGAACATTGAGAACCCGCCTTATCATGAGTGATTCCCCAGTGTCCGGATACTCGATGTCTTCCCCGTGTTCTTCGGACTCGTCTAAAGCCTCATCTTGTGACTCGTAATCTCCCGTGTTGGTGACGATCATTACTCTCCGGTTTGGGCAGTCTCTTGATATATGCCCTCTTCCCTGGCACTTAAAACAAGTAATGTCACGAGTTCGATTATATTGGTTAGAAGACTTACCTTGTTCGTCACGGAAACTCCTTTGTGGTTCGGATGCCCTTGATTTGAACCTGGAATCTATCTCAACAGCTTTTCCTTTGTCTTGTACTTTGGACACATCATTCTTCCATGTTTGTGGAACATTTCTGGCACGATTGTTGCTGTTATTCTTGTGCTTAATCTGCTGCTCTATCTGGACCGATAGGTGTAGGAGTTCATGTAAACTCTTGTACTTGGCACGCTCAACTTTTCTTTGAATCCTATCTTGTAATCCATCGATGAATTGGGCCATCATAGCCTCCTCGGATTCTTCCAACTCCAGCGAGTTCATTAGCTTCTCAAACTCCTCAAAATAGTCCTCTACGCTCCTTGTTCCCTGTGTCAACTTACGGAAACGTTTTTGTAAGTCTCGATGAAAATGTTCAGGGACATACCTTGACCTCATTAGGTACTTCATGTCGGGCCAGTTGGTGACAGCTCCAAAGTGAATTCGTCTCCGTTCAGCTATTGTTCTGTCCCACCATGCTAGGGCGTTTCCCGTGAGTTGAGCCGCAGCTACAGCCACCTTTTTGTTCTCTCGGTACCCATAGCATTCAAAGATATACTCAAGTCTCCTTTCCCAATCCAAGTAAGCTTCGGGATCAGTTTTGCCTGCAAAAGATGGTGGAGTTAGCTTGATATCGTGATTATTTTCTCTAGGTTCTACCTCTCTCGGTCGATGTCTCCGTAGAGGATCAACTCGACGTGGTTGTCGAGCTAGCGTGTCGAGTGAGTCGCCATCGGATTCTGAGAGAACTTCCTCTTCAGGATCAGGAGGGTGTTGTTGTGGTTGTTCCAAGCGGGTGAGGCGAGTGCCAAGTTCTTGGTGATTATCAACAATGCGTTGAGTCATAGCTCTCATGTCGGCTTGCATTGCACGTAAAACTTCCATCATATCTTGTTGACGTTCAGGCTCTCCGTCAGCCATGCTTTATTCCAATCCGACTTGAATCCAAAGTGCTAAGGATACTGTAGATTTTCCTAGCAAAAGAATCAACACAAGAATCAAATTTTCTCAAACAAAACAGATAAACAGCAAAGGAAATTGCAGTTTAGGTTTTGATATGGGAAAAATATGAAATGATGTTCAGAAATCAAAATAACAATTTTTATATTTTCTGAAGAGTTTAGAGGAGCAACAACAAAAGACGAAATATTTTTATGATTTTTTTATGATTTTATAAAATTCAAACAACAAGACTGACGAACTGAATTGAAACTAAACTAAGATGAAAAGAAACAACATGGGATAGGAAAAACCAAAGGCAGGAACCTTTGGCTCTGATACCAATGATATAAGACTCGAAGTGAACTAGTCTTTGAGCCGGGTCTGAAGTGGAAACGAAGTTAGCTCGAAGCTCCTCCTCCGCTACAACTCACAAAAACCGGTGTGGAAGGCTAGACAAGCAGCTCGAAGCTCCTCTTGTGAAACCTGATGGATGGGGTCGTGATGGTGGATTGATAAGCACCACAGGGAGTGTGAAAGGCTCCTTGATACAGCTTAAGGATCGTGGCTTTGTGAATCACACACAAAGACAAGATCTGAGACAAAAGTTTCAGCAACTTTCAAGCTAGAAGAAATTCGGTTCTTTATTGATGTAGGGTAAATAAAAAGATACACGGCCGGGAATCTTATAGACTGATCCTTACGGGTACAACCTCTAGGGTTGCGACTCAACACAAAAACAACAGGACTTGTACGAAATTAAAAGAAAACGACACACACTCTCAATGGAAACAACATGCTGTTTCCTTATATGGAAAGTGTAGCTACAGACACAAAATAAAAAGAAATAAAATAAAAGACTCTACTGGGACTCGAACTAGACTCATTGTGGGCTTACTAGAGCCACTAGGCCGAGGCCATATCACCTGCAAGGAAACAGAAATAATTAAACACAAATCGTACCTGACTTGGACGAGAACTCATCGCAGCTAGGTCTATGGTTGGTCCGTTGTCCGGGACATCTTCAGCTGTGTCGAGTAGAGCTTGTATGGATACATTGAATTCTTCTCTTAGTTTATCCCTCCTAGCTCTTGTGATAGGTCCAGCTACTTCTGGAATCTTGATGACATGGTCGTCCTCCACTTGATGCACTTGGTCCGCTACTTGCTTGTTGTGTGATCCTATATTCAACTCCTTGGCTTTTGCTCGGGTTATTGGACCTTCTTGAGTCTTCTCTTGAATATTTGTCACTTCAGTATGCTCCTCATGTGTGTCCTCGTCAGATAGTTCAGTTGCCGGATTGATGTCCGCATCATCCACCACCAATTTATACATACATTATCATAATAACTTTAATGATCAGACACTCACATCATACGCAAAATGTATAACAAAAAGGTAAAGAAATAATATCTTACACAAGTCAAAGAACAAGGTAGGAATGGACAAGAAGTTTGAAGATTATGAATCAAGAATCTGCAAACAAAACAACAACATGGATTATCAGAATCATTACAACAACACAACTCATCTTTACTGGAAGCTACAAAGCCGTAAATACCTTGTAGTTCTTGTACTGAACAGCTACAGAGCCTACAGATCCGCAAATCCAACTACAAGTCAAGAAAATATCATCAGCAACTGGTAATGACCAGAGAGCAGCAGCAAAAATCGAATTAAGCTTATAAAACTAGAGACACAAGAATTGATTTTTATGTATAGGTATAAACTTTTCTGAATCTATGCATCACACAAACAAGACAGTAAATAAGAACTTATATAAACCCGATTCTCAACAACAATCAGACAAAACTGAGTCAATTCCATACCAAAGATTATACTCACAAAAGCTAGGAAACCAAATTAGCTTCAGACAGATCTAAACGCAGACAAAAATTAGGCAAAAACACAAATTGAAAGTCGAACACCAAACTCACATAAGAAGAAATCGATTCCAATCATACAAACATCAATCCAAAACCCAATTACTTCAGAAACAACTGAAACAGAGCAAACCCAACACGAAATAAAAACTAAATCGTTTAGAAAAACGAAAACCCATACATATTTTTTACCTTATGTATCAAATTAGGCGATCGATATGAGAGGGATTAGACTGAGCGGGATCGATAATGGAAGAATCAAGCTAATTGGGATCTATGGTGTTTCAGATTTCAACTTTCAGAGATGAAGAGAGACGAGAGAGAGACGAGATCGAGAAAAAGAAATTACAGGTGGGCAAGGAGGAAGAATAATATCGGGAGCAGCTACAGTGGCGGAAGAGGAAGAGGAGGAAGAAACGGTGCCTAGTTTGTCAGTGTCGCCGCCGAATAGCGTAACGTCGTCATTTCAATTTGACTTTGGTATTAAGAGTTATGGTTATGAGAGAAGAAGCAATAAGAGAGATATGGATGATGAAGTTGAGAGATCTGCTTCAAGAGCCAGCAACGAAGACAACGATGACGATAACGGATCCACCAGGAAGAAACTAAGACTCTCTAAGGACCAATCTGCTTTTCTTGAAGACAGCTTTAAAGAACACAGCACCCTTAATCCTGTTCGTTTCCCATTCTTTACTTTTTTTTTTTTTTTTTTTTTTTTAAATTTATTCTTTCTTGAAATCATTTTTTCCCCATTTTAGAGGCAAATGAAAAATTTTGTTCCCGGGTTATCCTACAATAGCGTTTTAAGTTTACCTATGCTATAATAGAACCAACACTAAGCGCCACTCCGAAATAATTTTTCGCGCTCAACTTACCATAGCGTTTACCTTTTGCGAAACGCTATCTAAAGTTTCTCTATACTCAATTATAGCATAAAAATAAAAAACGCTATAATGTTGTGCTATTAAAACCCTTATTTCCTGTAGTGATGGGTTGGTATTTATTGCCTGCCTTTGTTATGTTTCACTAACGAGAGTTACGATTAGGAAGTTTCATTGGTTTGAGGGTATATACCACGAGAGTGGATATATCAGATGTTGAATTCATTGTCTAAGGATTAGCTCTGATTGAGTGATTGTTAAGCACCCTTGTTAGATTGAGAAGAATCATAAGCCAATTACCCCATCCTTAGGATCTCCATCCCATTTTGTTGTTCGTGCCTTCTTAGTCTCTGTTTCTTGATGCTTACTCTGTTTTTAGTTTTCTTTATGCTCTGTTTTGTTTACTTTGTCATTTACTCTGTTTTTGAGCTTTTCTCTTACTTTTAAATCCTGTTCTTTTCATCTTTAGATTGTTAGACTCATCATCTTTTATGCTTGGCTTAAATTAAGAGATCTCTAATTGCATCTTGATTGCTAGCATCACACCCATTTGGATTGATAAGCCCTTTATACTACTTCTTGGGCGATTGTGTCTGATAAGTCTGAAAAGATGGTTATCAACTATCAGCTTGTAATTGGCCAAATCCTTGTAATCAAACCATTTCTTCTTCATATTCACATCCATTGGTGTTGGTTTATCCTCCATATGTTCTTCTTGCTACAATCTAAACTTCACTCTCAGAAACTCTTATAGGATTAAAAAAAGTACCAGAATTGTGGGATAAGGAATAATGCTTGTTTCTTACCTTGGCTATCTCATCCACACTTGTAGCATACTTTATCACTTCAAAAAGAGTCCTAACAGGCCAACGCTCAGCCTTTGAAAATATTTCATCACTTCATCCACGTACAAAGCCTACAATGGCTCTCAGATGTAGCTTTTTAATATCGTCAAGAAATTGTAAGAGATCCAACTCCATTGAGTACACTTCAACAGTCCTATTCACTCTCCTTTTGTCTTTTGAATGGTTATAACTCCGTTTTTTGGACTATCGGCTTGTAAATGGTCAAATCCTTGTCAATCAAAGCATTGCTTCGTCATATTCACATCCATAGGTGTTGGTTTAGCCTCAATATGTTTTTCTTTCTACAACCCCAACTTCACCCTCAAAAATTCCTATGGGATTCTAAGAAGTACCAGAATTGTGGGATAAGGAATAATGCTTGTTTCGTACCTTGGCTATTTTTTCCACCTTGGTAGCATGCTTTATCACTTCAACGAGAGTCCTAACATGTTGACGCTAAGCTTTTGACAATATTTCATCACTTCATCCATGTACAAAGCCTACAATGGCTCTCTGATGCAGCTCTTTAACATCGTCAAGCAATCATAAAAGATCCAACTCCATTGAGTACACTTCAACAGTTCTATTCACTCTCCCTTGTCTTTTGAATGGTTATAACTCCGTTTTGGGACTATCGGCTTGTAAATGGCCAAATCTTTGTCAATCAAAGCATTGCTTCTTCATATTCACATCCATAGGTGTTGGTTTAGCCTCAATATATTCTTCTTGCTACAATCTTAACTTTACCCTCAGAAACTCCTATTGGATTCTAAGGGGGGTGTATTGAAAGTAGAATTTTAGGAGATTTTGGTTTTTTAATCAAATCACATGTTATTCAACATGGGATTTTTAAATCACTTCCCAAATTCTATGTTATTGAACTTGTAATTTCTATAAAAGCATCCAAACTTTTTCACAATCTCATGTTATTCAAATAAGAATTTTAAAAAGCAATATCAAATCTCCCGTTATTCAAAACGAAACAATTTTAAAAATAAAATAAGGCAACAGTGACTTTAGGAGATTATGGATACTATTTTAGTTGAAAAATAGCAATGAAAAAATCACAGCTCAATAGATGGTATTTGCGAGATACTGAAAAGAGGAAAAAAAACAAATTGACAAAAAGAAAAATTTCTTCTAAAAACAAATTGACAAAAAGAAAAAAAATTTCTTTCCTCCCAGAAAAATTCAATCGTTTGTTCTTCACTCTCGTCTCCTTTATCTGAAGATGATTTCAACTGAACATGATTTCAGTAGATTCTCCTTTGTCTCATCCCCTTATCTCAAGAATCCTCATCTGGGTTTAAAGCTTTGGATGTTATGAACACCATGGGGCTCTCCAAATCTGTATTGAGGAATTCAACTTCTCGAAAATGGCCGTCTTCTGGGACTTTGATGATCTCTACGACTTTAGTATCTCCTTATCTTCATTATCCTAGTCGCCTCTCATTAACTTCTTCCAAGGTCTGATTTCTTCTTTTATTCTTACTCTTACACTTTCGAAATTTCTCTCCATCGCATTTTAGGATCTGGGTAATATAAAATTCGAAACCCAATGTCACGATTTCTTGTAATTTGTTTGTAGAAATATGATTACTAGGGATTGCTTGGAATGTGAAATATTGTGGGATGATTTGACAATTGGAGAACAATCGGACAAGGTAATTTATTCTCTTGTTAGCCAGACACATCCATTCTTTATAACATCATACATTTTACTAACATACTGCAGTAATTTTCCATTTCTATGGTCATTGACTGTTGCACTTAGACAATTTTTTAAGTACGAGCTGCTGTATTTGATTACTTACTTTGTATTTTTCTTGTGAATCTTCTTTTCACTGTATTAGACACAGCCACGTTACATCTCATACAGCTGATATACTCTTGGTACCTTTGGCCTTTGTTAAGAAGAAGAAGAGAAGCGGAAGAGTGGCTCGTAAGTGGGAAAAGAAGATTGCAAGTGGCTAGGAGTCTCTCTACGAAGGAGAGGGTTTACTTTTATGCAATTCAATAAGTGAGAAAACTATGTCGTATTGGCTCATTGAGCTTTGTATTTAAACGCCACCTGAAACTTAGGGTTTTGGCATTAAGAAATACATTATCAAATATCTCATATCTCTCGCCTCTTTCTCTCTGTTTCCTTATCTTCTTCATTTCTTCTTCTATCACTTCTCAATCTCGTTCTTCATTACTTCAGATAAGCAAACTCTTATCAGTGGTATCAGAGCATGACGACGGACGAGTTAACCACTCCAGATCCGGCGATGATGGGACCGGAAGCTCAGAGCAGCGGCACGAAACTTGAGCAGATCGAGCAAAGGACAGATCGGCTTGAAAAAGACATACAGTGGGTGAAGGAGGCCTTAAACCACCTGCTCCGAGCTCAGTTCGGCGAAGCTACGCCGTTGAACCTCTCAAATTCCACCGCCGCTCAAGTAAAAACTCCAGGAGGGTTCGTTACCCCCACAGACAGACACAGAGGCGATGGTCTCCTACCCTTGCCGGTGACTGCTATTCCTCTTGCTACAACAGAGACTGTACCGGGTGTGACTCAGTTTGGCCCTAGGCTAGAGGTAAGAACGCCGAGGACAGAACCGATGAGTAAGAAGTTAGAGCTGCCATTGTATGAGGGGCAGAACCCGGATGATTGGTTTTTCAGAGTGGAAAAATGCTTTCTGATTAACCAGACTATGGAAGAGGAGAAGTTGGACCAAGCTTTGGCTTGTTTGTCGGGGAGTGCTATCACATGGTGGAGATATACCCAGGACCGTGAGGTAGTGAAGGATTGGCTTGATTTTAAGGAGAAGTTAAAGAAAAGATTTAAGCCTAGTCGTGGAGGTTCTGTTGTGGATCAGTTAATGGTGATATCTCAGAAGGGTACAGTGGATGAATATCGAGAGAGGTTTGAGGAACTTTCTGTTGAGGCTCCTCACATTACAAATGATGTGATGGAATCCTTATTCCTAAAAGGGCTGAAGCGAAATTTGAGAGAGCAAGTGATTAGGTACAGACCGTCGGGAATGGATGATATCGTCGATACTGCGAAGCTCATTGAGGCTCAGGAAAACGATAAAATGAGCTTCCAGCCTCGACCCTTCCAGAGAAGTGTGGTGACTACAGTGGCGAATCCCGTTAACAGGAACCTGAATTACAGTTCTCCTAGAGGAAATGAATTGGTACAAACAAAGAAACCCTTCGATTCCTCTAGAGATGAGAAGAAGTTTGGTACAGAGGCTCGTAAGTTCAATCCTTGTCGCCACTGTGGGGAGAGGTACTTCGTTGTACATAGATGTAAGAGTCAGCGGTTTTCTTGCTTGGAAATAGATGGTCAAGAAGAACAAGATGATGTGTTAGAGGAAGCTCAGGAAGAGAATGATGAAGTTGTAGGCAAAGAAGGGGAACAAGAGTTAGTAAGGCTCTCTTTGCAGTCCATGGTTGGCTTAACAGATGAGAAGTCTATGAAGATGAAGGGCAAAATAGGGGAGACTGAAGTGATCATTTTAATAGACTCGGGAGCGACTAGTAACTTTATCTCCAAAAGGCTAGTGAATGATATCCAGCTTCCAGTGACAGAAACAAGAGAGTTTAGCGTGTTGGTTGGGAATGGTCAAGTGGTAACCAGCAAAGGGAAATGTCGTGGAGTTAAATTGGCTATTCAAGGAGTGGATATTACTCAAGAGTTTTTGCTATTTGATCTGGGAACAACGGATGTGGTGCTGGGATACTCGTGGCTGGCCACTTTAGGGGAGACAAGGATTAATTGGGGTTTGCATATTTTGCGCTTCAAGGTCTTAACTCATTGGGTGGCATTGGTTGGAGATCCAACTTTAGTAAGAGCACAGGCTTCGCTCAACTCGCTAGAGAAGGTAATGAAGGATAGTGAGATTGTGTGTTTGTGTGAGCTGTCCACTTTGTTTGAAACTACTGCAGAGCAGGGCAAAGACAGAATAGGCAAAGAAGTGGAGACATTATTGGGAAGGTACCGGCATGTGTTTGAGATGCCTAAGGGATTACCGCCAGTGAGGTCAAGGGAAAATGCTATTAATTTGTCGCCAGGAACAGCCCCTATTAACATGAGACCTTATCGATACTCGCATACACAGAAAAATGAGATTGAGAGGATGCTCAGGGAGATGCTTGAAGCTCAGATCATACGACCAAGCACCAGCCCGTTCTCTAGTCCAGTGATCTTAGTGAAGAAGAAGGATAGAAGCTGGCGTTTCTGTGTAGATTACAGGGCTCTCAACAAGGAAACGGTGCCGGATAGATATCCTATTCCGGTGATCGAGGAATTGCTGGATGAGTTACAAGGGGCATCGGTGTTCTCGAAGATTGATTTGAAATCAGTGTACCATCAAATTCGAGTCAGGGAAGAGGACGTGGAGAAAACAGCCTTTCGCACTCATGAGGGACATTATGAATTTCTAGTCATGCCATTCGGGCTTACCAATGCCCCAGCGACCTTCCAATCTGTCATGAATGACATTTTCAGACCCTATCTACGCAGTTTTGTATTGGTCTTTTTTGATGACATTTTGGTTTATAGCTCCTCGTTGAAATCTCACATACAACACTTGAAGACTGTGCTGCAGGTGCTGGAACAGAACAGTTTCTATGCCAACAGAAAGAAGTGTGACTTTGGACAAAGAAAAGTTGCTTACCTAGGCCACATAATTTCTGGTGAAGGGGTTGCTGCAGACCAGGAAAAAGTCACAGCCATGCAGAACTGGCCAACTCCAAAGACTATCACCGAGCTGAGGGGTTTCTTGGGTCTCACCGGCTATTACCGCAGGTTTGTACAAGATTATGGCAAGAAGGCAAGGCCTCTGACCAAATTACTGAAGAAGAATGGGTTCCATTGGGATGATCAGGCCACTCAGGCATTCACGGAGCTTAAGGAGGCAATGGTGACCTTACCGGTGCTCAGACTCCCGGACTTTGGTAAGCCTTTTATCATTGAAACTGATGCATCTGGTGCAGGGATTGGGGCTGTTTTGATTCAGGAAGGCAGGCATATTGCATACATTAGTCAAGGGTTCTCCTCGACGGGAAGATTGAGGTCTGTCTATGAGCGGGAACTGTTGGCGATTGTGTTTGCGGTGAATAAATGGAGACATTACCTCACAGGTAACGACTTCATTATAAGAACTGACCAAAAGAGTTTAAAGTACCTCTTGGACCAGAAATCAGTGTCTACCGAGCAACAAAAATGGGCTTCCAAGCTGTTGGGATTGAATTATCGCATTGAATACAAACCAGGCTGGGAGAACAAGGTAGCAGACGCTTTATCAAGGCGCTCTCACGAGACACAATGCCTGCAGATTCAGCTTACAGCACCACTCCCTCTTGATCTGGAGGAAGTGAGAAGGGTGGTGAACGGAGATCCAGAACTGAGACTAGTGCTGGAAGCTTTGGAAAAAGGTGAGAAACATGAACCTGGTTACACCTTGGACCAAGGAATTCTACTAAAAGATGGTCGAATGGTACTGCCAAAGAATGCTTCCCTAATTCCAGCATTACTTGAACAGTTTCATTCGAGTTCTATGGGAGGCCATGAAGGAGTGTTGAAAACGTTCAAAAGGATGGAAAGAGAGTTGTATTGGAAGGGAATGAGGAAGGATATAACTAGATTCATTGCTCATTGTGAGGTGTGCCAACAAAATAAATACTCTACTTTGTCACCGGCCGGGTTGTTAGCACCACTCCCAATTCCAAATAAGGTATGGGCAGATATTAGTCTTGACTTTGTGGAGGGATTACCTGTGTCAAAGGGCTATGATGTGGTATTAGTTGTGGTTGACAGGTTAAGCAAATACGCTCACTTTATCCCTCTTAAGCATCCTTTCTCAGCTGTGAGTGTAGCTGCAGTGTTTGTGAAGGAGATAGTGCGTCTGCACGGGTTTCCAGAGACAATGGTGTCGGATCGTGATAAAATCTTCCTCAGCAAATTCTGGAATGAGTTGTTTGCTTCTCAAGGCACCAGGTTGCTCAAGAGCACTGCGTACCATCCTGAAACAGACGGACAAACAGAGGTGGTAAATCGATGCCTTGAAACTTACCTCCGTTGTTTTGCAGGGGATAAACCTAAAGCATGGGTTGACTGGTTGGCTTGGGCTGAATTTTGGTACAACACATCCTATCACTCCTCTATCAAAAGTACTCCATTTCGTGCTTTATATGGTAGGGACCCTCCCAAGGTGATAAGGTATGGAGATACCCCAAGTAACAATGCTGCTGTTGGAGAGATGATTCTGGATAGAGATAGTGTGCTGGCAGAGCTGAAAAATAACTTGGTGAAGGCACAGATGAGAATGCAAAACTCAGCTAACAAGCATAGGCGTGATCTGGAATTTCAGGTTGGAGAACTTGTTTACTTGAAACTGAGGCCATATCGGCAAGCCTCTGTGGCTCAACGGAGAAACGAAAAGTTGGCGCCCCGTTATTTCGGACCATTCGAAGTTGTTGAACGTGTGGGCAAGGTGGCTTACAGGTTGAAACTTCCACCCCATAGCCTCATTCATCCAGTATTTCACATCTCCCTACTCAAGAGAGCTGTATCTGCTGAAGTTAAGGTACAGGAAATTCCTTCTATCCTTACCTCAACTTTGGAATGGAAACAGGAACCAGAAGAAATAGTGGGTTTGCGCAGAAATGTAATCAATGGGGAACCTGAAGTCATGGTGAAATGGAGGGGACTACCAGAGTTTGAGTCATCGTGGGAACCTATCAACCAGTTTGTGGAGAACTATCCCACCTTTCACCTTGAGGACAAGGTGAGCTCTTTAGGGGAGGGTATTGATAGACTCTTGGTACCTTTGGCCTTTGTTAAGAAGAAGAAGAGAAGCGGAAGAGTGGCTCGTAAGTGGGAAAAGAAGATTGCAAGTGGCTAGGAGTCTCTCTACGAAGGAGAGGGTTTACTTTTATGCAATTCAATAAGTGAGAAAACTATGTCGTATTGGCTCATTGAGCTTTGTATTTAAACGCCACCTGAAACTTAGGGTTTTGGCATTAAGAAATACATTATCAAATATCTCATATCTCTCGCCTCTTTCTCTCTGTTTCCTTATCTTCTTCATTTCTTCTTCTATCACTTCTCAATCTCGTTCTTCATTACTTCAGATAAGCAAACTCTTATCAGCATATTATGTAATTCTTGATACAGGCTCGCAGTATTAACTAACTTCACCGTTGTAGTCCACCCATCATCCATCGATATCTGAAGTCGTCAAATCTGTTGGTAGACAAAAACTGGACGGTTAAAGTAACATGTTCATCTTGAAATAAGTTTGGTTTTCTGTAATCAACATGAATAATAACTTCCCATCATCAAACTTGTTATATAGCTTTCTTAAACGAAATAAAGATTTAGATAGAAGTTATGTGAATGATCTCCAAATTGGAACTAGAAACATCGTCAACTTACACCGACATCTCTTACAGGTAGCTGACTTTGGTCTCTTTTCTTTAAAACTCTTCTCAGCTTGGAGTTCGGAGAATCACTTGGTCTCTTTTCTTTAATATGCTTGGTCTCTTTTTTTCATGATAATCACCAAAAACAGAGTATGTAACCAAGAGTTCAGAAACGAGTCTTTCGACTCGAAAGGAAACCAAAACAGGGCTTTTCAACCCCAAAAACAGAGCAACAACACATCACAAAAACTAGACAAAAATAGTAGTTGCATCTAGGCACAGACTATGTGTGCTCTTTCGTTGCAGGTTATGCCATTTTTGCTAATGGAGATGAAGAAAGCTTCAGTTTTGAAACCTAAAACAAAACAAAATTCAATTTCAAAGATAAATGAAATTGCGCAATCCTGAGAAGTAATTTATATGTTTAGCTACAACATATACCAAACTATAATTGGTGAAGATGCTGTTGCAGGTTCTGCCATTTTCGCTGCTCTTTAATTGGTGAAGAAGACACTTCCATAGCTTCAAAATTGCACCTTTTGGAGAAGGTCAAGCGAAGGTAGGAGGTACGGTGATTTGTGTCTTTGGAGAAATCGTTAGAATGTTAAATCCAATTTTTCCTTTTTTGTTCTAAAAATCTAATTAAAAATTTCGGGTTTTTCTATAAATTTCACCAAGTCACAAGCTATTTTTTCTTTTTTTCAATTAAAAAATCTAAAAATTCCACCAAATTTCCTAAATTTCACCCAAATCTCTCAAAATTTCAAATATCTTCAATTCCACCGAATCTCTTAAAATTCTTGTTTCAATACACCCCCCCTAAGAAGTACTAGAATTGTGGGATAATGAATAATTCTTGTTTCTTACCTTAGCTATCTCCTCCAACTTGGTAGCATGCTTTATCACTTCAAGAAAGTCCTAACAGGCTGACGCTCAGCCTTTGACAATATTTCATCACTTCATCCATGTACAAAGCCTACAATGGCTCTCTGATGTGGCTTTTTAATATCGTCAAGAAATTTTAAGAGATCAACCTCCATTGAGTACACTCCAACAGTCATATTCACTCTCCTTTGTCTTTTGAATGGTTATAACCCCATTTTTGGGACTATCGGCTTGTAAATGGTCAAATCCTTATCAATCAAAGTATTGGTTCTTCATATTCACATCAATAGGTGATAGTTTAGCCTTAATATATTCTTCTTTCTACAACCCCAACTTCACCCTCAGAAACTCCTAGGAGATTCTAAGAAGTACCAGAGTTGTGGGATAAGGAATAATGCTTGTTTCTTACCTTGGCTATCTGCTGCACCTTGGTAGCACGCTTTATCACTTCAATAAGTGTCCTAACAGGCTCACGCTCACCCTGTGACAATATTTCATCACTTTATCCATGTACAAAGCCTACAATGGCTCTTTGTTGCGGCTCTTTAACATCGTCAAGCAATTGTAAGAGATCAAACTCCATTGAGTACGCTTCAACGGTTCTACTCACTGTCATTTGTCTTTTGAATGGTTATAACTCCGTTTTTGGGACTATCACCTTGTAAATGGCCAAATCCTTGTCAATCAAAGCATTGCTTCATCATATTCCCATCCATATGTGTTGGTTTAGCCTCAATATGTTCTTCTTGCTACAATCTCAACTTCACCCTCAGAAACTCCTATAGGATTTTAAGAAGTACCAGAATTGTGGGATAAGGAATAATGCTTGTTTCTTACCATGGCTATCTGCTCCACCATGGTAGCATGCTTTATCACTTCAACAAGAGTCCTAACAGGCTTACGCTTAGCCGTTGACAATATTTCATCACTTCATCAATGTACAAAGCCTACAATGGCACTCTGATGCGGCTCTTTAACATCGTCAAGCAATCGTAAGAGATCCAACTCCATTGAGTACACTTCAACAGTTCTATTCACTCTCCTTTGTCTTTTGAATGGTTATAACTCCGTTTTTTGGACTATCAGCTTGTAAATAGCCAAATCCTTGTCAATCAAAGCTTTGCTTCTTCATATTCACATCCATAGGTATTGGTTTAGCCTAAATATGTTCTTCTTGCTACAATCCTAACTTTACCCTCAGAAACTCCTATTGGATTCTAAGAAGTACCAGAATTGTGGGATAAGGAAAAATGCTTGTTTCTTACTTTAGCTATCTCCTCCAACTTGGTAGCATGCTTAATCACTTCAAGAAGAGTCCTAACTGGTTGACGCTCAATATTTGACAATATTTCATCACTTCATCCATGTACAAAGCCTACAATGGCTCTCTGATGTGGTTTTTATTATCGTCAAGAAATTGTAAGATATCCAATTCCATTGAGTATACACTCCAACAATCATATTCACTCTCCTTTGTCTTCTGAATGGTTACAACTCCATTTTTGGGACTATCGGCTTGTAAATGGTCAAATCCTTGTCAATCAAAGTATTGCTTCTTCGTATTCACATCCATAGGTGTTGGTTTAGCCTTAATATGTTCTTCTTTCTACAACCCCAACTTCACCCTCAGAAACTCCTATGAAATTCTAAGAAGTAACAGAATTGTGGGATAAGGAATAATGCTTGTTTCTTACCTTGGCTATCTGCTCCACCTTGGTAGCATGCTTTATCTCTTCAACAAGAGTCCTAACAGGCTGACGCTCAGCCTTTGACAATATTTCATTACTTCATCCATGTACAAAGCCTACAATGTCACTATAAGGTGGATTTTTAACATCGTCAAGCAATTGTAAGAGACCCAACTCCATTGAGTACACTTCAACAGTTCTATTCACTCTACTTTGTCTTTTGAATGGTTATAACTCTGTTTTTAGGACTATCAGCTAGCGTAAATGGTCAAATCTTTGTCAATCAAAGCATTGCTTCTTCATATTCGCATCCATAGGTGTTGGTTTAGCCTCAATATGTTTTTCTTTCTACAAGCCCAACTTCACCCTCAGAAACTCCTATAGGATTCTAAGAAGTACCAGAATTGTGGGATAAGGAATAATGCTTGTTTCTTACCATGGCTATCTGCTCCACCATGGTAGCATGCTTTATCACTTCAACAAGAGTCCTCACAGGCTTACGCTTAGCCGTTGACAATATTTCATCACTTCATCAATGTACAAAGCCTACAATGGCACTCTGATGCGGCTCTTTAACATCGTCAAGCAATCGTAAGAGATCCAACTCCATTGAGTACACTTCAACAGTTCTATTCACTCTCCTTTGTCTTTTGAATGGTTATAACTCCGTTTTTTGGACTATCAGCTTGTAAATAGCCAAATCCTTGTCAATCAAAGCTTTGCTTCTTCATATTCACATCCATAGGTATTGGTTTAGCCTAAATATGTTCTTCTTGCTACAATCCTAACTTTACCCTCAGAAACTCCTATTGGATTCTAAGAAGTACCAGAATTGTGGGATAAGGAAAAATGCTTGTTTCTTACCTTAGCTATCTCCTCCAACTTGGTAGCATGCTTAATCACTTCAAGAAGAGTCCTAACAGGTTGACGCTCAATATTTGACAATATTTCATCACTTCATCCATGTACAAAGCCTACAATGGCTCTCTGATGTGGTTTTTATTATCGTCAAGAAATTGTAAGATATCCAATTCCATTGAGTATACACTCCAACAATCATATTCACTCTCCTTTGTCTTCTGAATGGTTATAACTCCATTTTTGGGACTATCGGCTTGTAAATGGTCAAATCCTTGTCAATCAAAGTATTGCTTCTTCGTATTCACATCCATAGGTGTTGGTTTAGCCTTAATATGTTCTTCTTTCTACAACCCCAACTTCACCCTCAGAAACTCCTATGAAATTCTAAGAAGTAACAGAATTGTGGGATAAGGAATAATGCTTGTTTCTTACCTTGGCTATCTGCTCCACCTTGGTAGCATGCTTTATCTCTTCAACAAGAGTCCTAACAGGCTGACGCTCAGCCTTTGACAATATTTCATTACTTAATCCATGTACAAAGCCTACAATGTCACTATAAGGTGGATTTTTAACATCGTCAAGCAATTGTAAGAGACCCAACTCCATTGAGTACACTTCAACAGTTCTATTCACTCTACTTTGTCTTTTGAATGGTTATAACTCTGTTTTTAGGACTATCAGCTAGCGTAAATGGTCAAATCTTTGTCAATCAAAGCATTACTTCTTCATATTCAAATCCATAGGTGTTGGTTTAGCCTCAATATGTTTTTCTTTCTACAAGCCCAACTTCACCCTCAGAAACTCCTATAGGATTCTAAGAAGTACCAGAATTGTGGGATAAGGAATAATGCTTGTTTCATAACTTGGCTATCTTCTCCACTTTCGTAGCATGCTTTATCACTCCAACATGAGTCCTAACATGCTGATGATGAGCCTTTGACAATATTTCATTACTTCTTCAATGTATAAAGCATACAATGGCTCTCTAATGCGGCTCTTTAACGTCTTCATGCAATTGTAGGAGATCCAAATCCATTGAGTAAACTTCAACAGTTCTATTCACTCTCCTTTGTGTTCTGAATGGTTATAACTCCGTTTTTGGGACTATCAGCTTGTAAATGGCCAAATCCTTGTTAGTCAAAGCATTGCTTCATCATAGTCACATCCATAGGTGTTGGTTTAGCTTCAATATGTTCTTCTTTCTAGAACCCCAACTTCACCCTCAGAAACTCCTAGGAGATTCTAAGAAGTACCAGAATTATGGGATAAGGAATAATGCTTGTTTCTTACCTTGGCTATCTGCTGCACCTTGGTAGCATGCTTTATCACTTCAACAAGTGTCCTAACAGGCTGACGCTCACCCTGTGACAATATTTCATCACTTTATCCATGTAAAAAACCTACAATGGCTCTTTGTTGCGGCTCTTTAACATCGTCAAGCAATTGTAAGAGATCAAACTCCATTGAGTACGCTTCAACGGTTCTACTCACTGTCATTTGTCTTTTGAATGGTTATAACTCCGTTTTTGGGACTATCACCTTGTAAATGGCCAAATCCTTGTCAATCAAAGCATTGCTTCATCATATTCCCATCCATATGTGTTGGTTTAGCCTCAATATGTTCTTCTTGCTACAATCTCAACTTCACCCTCAGAAACTCCTATAGGATTCTAAGAAGTACCAGAATTGTGGGATAAGGAATAATGCTTGTTTCTTACCATGGCTATTGATAACTAGGTTTTACTCCTAAAGCTATCTATTGCCCGATCTGTAGTACAAAGGGCTATCGAATCCAATCGGGACTATTGTAGGCAATCAGGATGTAGCAAATCTATCTAATTCAAGCCAATTAAACAGGTTGGAAGTAACAGGATGAAATAACTTAAAGCAAGTACTAATAAACAGTAAAAGAAACTAGAAACAGAGATTCATAACAGCAAAAGAAACTGAAAACAGAGCAAGCTAAGAACAGGAAAAACAGAGTATGATAAAGTAGAAAACTATCAAGGAAGAGAAAGGTCCTAAGGATGAGTTCTGGATCTGGGATTCATCATGGTGAAATCTAGTGATCTAATAAACAACTTCATAGAAGGGATCTCTCAACTATGAGCATCAACAGAGTCATAGTTCCACTTCCCAGTTACAACTATAACCAGATTCTCTAAACTTCCTAATCTTGAAATCCACACCTATGCCCCATTGACTGTCACTAACACTCAGATAGGATTCCAATGAAACATAAAGAGAATAAGCATTAAGAATCAACTCATAAATGTCAAACTACAACTTGATTTCCTATGATCCTTGATCAATCATTGGAAAGAAGCTCCAGATCTCTGGTGTTAGCAGATCTGGTGTTTCACAAGTGATGTGCAAAGAAACACCAAGATCAGATCCCAAGTGGGTGTACAGGGAATCAGCATTAGAAACAGCTAACCCAGAAGAGATCTTAAGCTTTTAGAACCCTAAGTCAACTAGAATCACCATGAATCATGACCCAGATCTAACTCTTCCTCAAGAACCCTAAATCACTACTCAGACTTCATCATCAAAATCACAAACCCAGAAAATGAAATAGTTTCCATAATCATAATCTAGAGATTGAGATGAAGAAGGAATAGAAGAAATAAACTCAAAAGGATCAAAGGATCAAAAGTAATTGCAAATACAAAATCAGATAGATCTAGAGAGGTTTTCAGAGAACAAAGAGAATAAAAACGTAGCTTCGTGCGGCTGCTGACCTAATTAGAGTATAAATACTCTAGGTCAAAAGCCCTAGTACAAAAAGACAAAATAAACTAAAGTCCTTAGGTCGGCTGCCTTGAGCTCGGGTTCCTCTGGTCGAGTGGTGTGATCGAGTGCATGCAACTTCAGGCTTTGGATCCTCAGCTCGGGTGGCTAAACTCGGTTTGGTGGTCGAGTGGTTGTGGTCGAGTGCTCTTGCCCGAGTGCTAACTCCTCTCTGCCTCCAACTCGATCATGAAGTCGAGTGCATGCAACCGAGTGGTGTTGGTGGATTGTTTTGCACTCGGTCTGGCTTCAAGTCGAGTGCTCTTGGTCGAGTGCATGTTGGTCCTTAGCTTGGTCTTGAAGTCGAGTCTTCACACCGAGTGTTGTCTCCACTCTGCCTCCAGCTCTGGTTGCCTGGTCGAGTTCATGTGATCGAGTGGTGTTTTTCCTCTGCCTCCAGCTCTGGTTGCCTGGTCGAGTGCATGTGGTCGAGTGCAATTCAGAGCCTAAAAACAGCATTCACCGTCTTGTCCAGAATAGCTTCCAAAAGCTCATTTAACACCTGATAACAACTCCAAATTGCAATATATATGCAAACCCTATTATGAACCCTATATGAGTGAAATGGATAGATATGGAGTGAAACTAGTGATGAAACTATGCTAAAATGGATGGAAATGCAAGTTTAAAAATGGTAAAATGCAGAGACATCAGCTATCTGCTCCACCATGGTAGCATGCTTTATCACTTCAACAAGAGTCCTAACAGGCTTACGCTTAGCCATTGACAATATTTCATCACTTCTATTTCATCACTTCATCAATGTACAAAGCCTACAATGGCACTTTGATGCGGCTCTTTAACATCGTCAAGCAATCGTAAGAGATCCAACTCCATTGAGTACACTTCAACAGTTCTATTCACTCTCCTTTAACTTTGGAATGGTTATAACTCTGTTTTTTTGGACTATCAGCTTGTAAATAGCCAAATCCTTGTCAATCAAAGCTTTGCTTCTTCATATTCACATCCATAGGTATTGGTTTAGCCTAAATATGTTCTTCTTGCTACAATCCTAACTTTACCCTCCGAAACTCCTATTGGATTCTAAGAAGTACCAGAATTGTGGGATAAGGAAAAATGCTTGTTTCTTACCATAGCTATCTCCTCCAACTTGGTAGCATGCTTAATCACTTTAAGAAGAGTCCTAACAGGTTGACGCTCAATATTTGACAATATTTCATCACTTCATCCATGTACAAAGCCTACAATGGCTCTCTGATGTGGTTTTTATTATCGTCAAGAAATTGTAAGAGATCCAACTCCATTGATTATACACTCCAACAGTCATATTCACTCTCCTTTGTCTTCTGAATGGTAATAACTCCATTTTTGGGACTATCGGCTTGTAAATGGTTAAATCCTTGTCAATCAAAGTATTGCTTCTTCGTATTCACATCCATAGGTGTTGGTTTAGCCTTAATATGTTCTTCTTTCTACAACCCCAACTTCACCCTCAGAAACTCCTATGAAATTCTAAGAAGTACCAGAATTGTGGGATAAGGAATAATGCTTGTTTCTTACCTTGGCTATCTGCTCCACCTTGGTAGCATGCTTTATCACTTCAACAAGAGTCCTAACAGGCTGACGTTCAGCCTTTGATAATATTTCATTACTTCATCCATGTACAAAGCCTACAATGTCTCTATAAGGTGGATTTTTAACATCGTCAAGCAATTGTAAGAGACCCAACTCCATTGAGTACACTTCAACAGTTCTATTCACTCTACTTTGTCTTTTGAATGGTTATAACTCTGTTTTTAGGACTATCAGCTTGTAAATGGTCAAATCTTTGTCAATCAAAGCATTGCTTCTTCATATTCGCATCCATAGGTGTTGGTTTATCCTCAATATGTTTTTCTTTCTACAAGTCCAACTTCACCCTCAGAAACTCCTATAGGATTCTAAGAAGTACCAGAATTGTAGGATAAGGAATAATGCTTGTTTCATAACTTGGCTATCTTCTCCACTTTGGTAGCATGCTTTATCACTCCAACATGAGTCCTAACATGCTGATGATGAGCCTTTGACAATATTTCATTACTTCTTCAATGTATAAAGCATACAATGGCTCTCTAATGCGGCTCTTTAACGTCTTCATGCAATTGTAGGAGATCCAAATCCATTGAGTAAACTTCAACAGTTCTATTCACTCTCCTTTGTGTTCTGAATGGTTATAACTCCGTTTTTGGGACTATCAGCTTGTAAATGGCCAAATCCTTGTTAGTCAAAGCATTGCTTCATCATAGTCACATCCATAGGTGTTGGTTTAGCTTCAATATGTTCTTCTTTCTAGAACCCCAACTTCACCCTCAGAAACTCCTAGGAGATTCTAAGAAGTACCAGAATTATGGGATAAGGAATAATGCTTGTTTCTTACCTTGGCTATCTGCTGCACCTTGGTAGCATGCTTTATCACTTCAACAAGTGTCCTAACAGGCTGACGCTCACCCTGTGACAATATTTCATCACTTTATCCATGTAAAAAACCTACAATGGCTCTTTGTTGCGGCTCTTTAACATCGTCAAGCAATTGTAAGAGATCAAACTCCATTGAGTACGCTTCAACGGTTCTACTCACTGTCATTTGTCTTTTGAATGGTTATAACTCCGTTTTTGGGACTATCACCTTGTAAATGGCCAAATCCTTGTCAATCAAAGCATTGCTTCATCATATTCCCATCCATATGTGTTGGTTTAGCCTCAATATGTTCTTCTTGCTACAATCTCAACTTCACCCTCAGAAACTCCTATAGGATTCTAAGAAGTACCAGAATTGTGGGATAAGGAATAATGCTTGTTTCTTACCATGGCTATTGATAACTAGGTTTTACTCCTAAAGCTATCTATTGCCCGATCTGTAGTACAAAGGGCTATCGAATCCAATCGGGACTATTGTAGGCAATCAGGATGTAGCAAATCTATCTAATTCAAGCCAATTAAACAGGTTGGAAGTAACAGGATGAAATAACTTAAAGCAAGTACTAATAAACAGTAAAAGAAACTAGAAACAGAGATTCATAACAGCAAAAGAAACTGAAAACAGAGCAAGCTAAGAACAGGAAAAACAGAGTATGATAAAGTAGAAAACTATCAAGGAAGAGAAAGGTCCTAAGGATGAGTTCTGGATCTGGGATTCATCATGGTGAAATCTAGTGATCTAATAAACAACTTCATAGAAGGGATCTCTCAACTATGAGCATCAACAGAGTCATAGTTCCACTTCCCAGTTACAACTATAACCAGATTCTCTAAACTTCCTAATCTTGAAATCCACACCTATGCCCCATTGACTGTCACTAACACTCAGATAGGATTCCAATGAAACATAAAGAGAATAAGCATTAAGAATCAACTCATAAATGTCAAACTACAACTTGATTTCCTATGATCCTTGATCAATCATTGGAAAGAAGCTCCAGATCTCTGGTGTTAGCAGATCTGGTGTTTCACAAGTGATGTGCAAAGAAACACCAAGATCAGATCCCAAGTGGGTGTACAGGGAATCAGCATTAGAAACAGCTAACCCAGAAGAGATCTTAAGCTTTTAGAACCCTAAGTCAACTAGAATCACCATGAATCATGACCCAGATCTAACTCATCCTCAAGAACCCTAAATCACTACTCAGACTTCATCATCAAAATCACAAACCCAGAAAATGAAATAGTTTCCATAATCATAATCTAGAGATTGAGATGAAGAAGGAATAGAAGAAATAAACTCAAAAGGATCAAAGGATCAAAAGTAATTGCAAATACAAAATCAGATAGATCTAGAGAGGTTTTCAGAGAACAAAGAGAATAAAAACGTAGCTTCGTGCGGCTGCTGACCTAATTAGAGTATAAATACTCTAGGTCAAAAGCCCTAGTACAAAAAGACAAAATAAACTAAAGTCCTTAGGTCGGCTGCCTTGAGCTCGGGTTCCTCTGGTCGAGTGGTGTGATCGAGTGCATGCAACTTCAGGCTTTGGATCCTCAGCTCGGGTGGCTAAACTCGGTTTGGTGGTCGAGTGGTTGTGGTCGAGTGCTCTTGCCCGAGTGCTAACTCCTCTCTGCCTCCAACTCGATCATGAAGTCGAGTGCATGCAACCGAGTGGTGTTGGTGGATTGTTTTGCACTCGGTCTGGCTTCAAGTCGAGTGCTCTTGGTCGAGTGCATGTTGGTCCTTAGCTTGGTCTTGAAGTCGAGTCTTCACACCGAGTGTTGTCTCCACTCTGCCTCCAGCTCTGGTTGCCTGGTCGAGTTCATGTGATCGAGTGGTGTTTTTCCTCTGCCTCCAGCTCTGGTTGCCTGGTCGAGTGCATGTGATCGAGTGGTGTTTTTCCTCTGCCTCCAGCTCTGGTTGCCTGGTCGAGTGCATGTGGTCGAGTGCAATTCAGAGCCTAAAAACAGCATTCACCGTCTTGTCCAGAATAGCTTCCAAAAGCTCATTTAACACCTGATAACAACTCCAAATTGCAATATATATGCAAACCCTATTATGAACCCTATATGAGTGAAATGGATAGATATGGAGTGAAACTAGTGATGAAACTATGCTAAAATGGATGGAAATGCAAGTTTAAAAATGGTAAAATGCAGAGACATCAGCTATCTGCTCCACCATGGTAGCATGCTTTATCACTTCAACAAGAGTCCTAACAGGCTTACGCTTAGCCATTGACAATATTTCATCACTTCTATTTCATCACTTCATCAATGTACAAAGCCTACAATGGCACTCTGATGCGGCTCTTTAACATCGTCAAGCAATCGTAAGAGATCCAACTCCATTGAGTACACTTCAACAGTTCTATTCACTCTCCTTTAACTTTGGAATGGTTATAACTCTGTTTTTTTGGACTATCAGCTTGTAAATAGCCAAATCCTTGTCAATCAAAGCTTTGCTTCTTCATATTCACATCCATAGGTATTGGTTTAGCCTAAATATGTTCTTCTTGCTACAATCCTAACTTTACCCTCCGAAACTCCTATTGGATTCTAAGAAGTACCAGAATTGTGGGATAAGGAAAAATGCTTGTTTCTTACCATAGCTATCTCCTCCAACTTGGTAGCATGCTTAATCACTTTAAGAAGAGTCCTAACAGGTTGACGCTCAATATTTGACAATATTTCATCACTTCATCCATGTACAAAGCCTACAATGGCTCTCTGATGTGGTTTTTATTATCGTCAAGAAATTGTAAGAGATCCAACTCCATTGATTATACACTCCAACAGTCATATTCACTCTCCTTTGTCTTCTGAATGGTAATAACTCCATTTTTGGGACTATCGGCTTGTAAATGGTTAAATCCTTGTCAATCAAAGTATTGCTTCTTCGTATTCACATCCATAGGTGTTGGTTTAGCCTTAATATGTTCTTCTTTCTACAACCCCAACTTCACCCTCAGAAACTCCTATGAAATTCTAAGAAGTACCAGAATTGTGGGATAAGGAATAATGCTTGTTTCTTACCTTGGCTATCTGCTCCACCTTGGTAGCATGCTTTATCACTTCAACAAGAGTCCTATCAGGCTGACGTTCAGCCTTTGATAATATTTCATTACTTCATCCATGTACAAAGCCTACAATGTCTCTATAAGGTGGATTTTTAACATCGTCAAGCAATTGTAAGAGACCCAACTCCATTGAGTACACTTCAACAGTTCTATTCACTCTACTTTGTCTTTTGAATGGTTATAACTCTGTTTTTAGGACTATCAGCTTGTAAATGGTCAAATCTTTGTCAATCAAAGCATTGCTTCTTCATATTCGCATCCATAGGTGTTGGTTTATCCTCAATATGTTTTTCTTTCTACAAGTCCAACTTCACCCTCAGAAACTCCTATAGGATTCTAAGAAGTACCAGAATTGTAGGATAAGGAATAATGCTTGTTTCATAACTTGGCTATCTTCTCCACTTTGGTAGCATGCTTTATCACTCCAACATGAGTCCTAACATGCTGATGCTGAGCCTTTGACAATATTTCATTACTTCTTCCATGTATAAAGCATACAATGGCTCTCTAATGCGGCTCTTTAATGTCTTCATGCAATTGTAGGAGATCCAAATCCATTGAGTAAACTTCAACAGTTCTATTCACTCTCCTTTGTGTTCTGAATGGTTATAACTCCGTTTTTGGGACTATTAGCTTGTAAATGGCCAAATCCTTGTTAGTCAAAGCATTGCTTCATCATATTCACATCCATAGGTGTTGGTTTAGCTTCAATATGTTCTTCTTTTCACAACCCCAACTTCACCCTCAGAAACTCCTAGGAGATTCTAAGAAGTACCAGAACTGTGGGATAAGGAATAATGCTTGTTTCTTACCTTGGCAAACTTCTGCACCTTTGTAGCATGCTTTATCACATCAACAAGTGTCCTAACAGGCTGACGCTCACCCTGTGACAATATTTCATCACTTTATCCATGTACAAAGCCTACAATGGCTCTTTGTTGCGGCCCTTTAACATCGTCAAGCAATTGTAAGAGATCCAACTCCATTGAGTACACTTCAACGGTTCTATTCACTGTCATTTGTCTTTTGAATGGTTATAACTCCGTTTTTGGGACTATCACCTTGTAAATGGCCAAATCCTTGTCAATCAAAGCATTGCTTCATCATATTCCCATCCATATGTGTTGGTTTAGCCTCAATATGTTCTTCTTGCTACAATCTCAACTTCACCCTCAGAAACTGTTATAGGATTCTAAGAAGTACCAGAATTGTGGGATAAGGAATAATGCTTATTTCTTACCATGGTTATCTGCTCCACCATGGTAGCATGCTTTAGCACTTCAACAAGATTCCTAACAGGCTTACGCTTAGCTGTTGACAATATTTCATCACTTCATCAATGTACAAAGCCTACAATGGCACTCTGATGCGGTTCTTTAACATCGTCAAGCAATCGTAAGATATCCAACTCCATTGAGTACTGATAACTAGGTTTTTATTCCTAAAGCTACCTATTGCCCAAATTGTAGTACAAAGGGCTATCGAATCCAATCGGGACTATTGTAGGTAATCAGGATGTAGCAAATCTATCTAATTCAAGCCAAATAGAAAGGTTGGAAGTAACAGGGTGAAACAACTAAAACAAGAACTAATAAACAGTAAAAGAAACTAGAAACAAAGATTCATAAAAGCAAAAGAGAATAGAAACAGAAACAGAGCAAGCTAAGAACAGGAAAACAGAGTATCAAAAAGTAGAAAACAATCAGGATGAGAAAAGGTCCTAAGGATGACTTCTAGATCTGGTATTCTTCATGGTGAACACTAGTGACTTCATAAACAACTTCATAGAAGGGATCTCTCGACTATAAGCATCAAAAGAGTGATAGATCCACTTCCCAGTTACATCTATCACCAGATTCTCTAAACTTCATAATCTTGGAATCCACACCTATGCCCCATTGACTGTCACTAACACTCAGATAGGATTCCAATGAAACATAAAGAGAATAAGCATTAAGAAACAGCTCATAAATGTCAAACTATAACTTGCTTTCCTATGATCCTAGATCAATCATTGGAAAGAAGCTCCAGATCTCTGGTATTAGCAGATCTGGTGTTTCACAAGTGATGTGCAAGGAAACACCAAGATCAGATTCCAAGTGGGTGTACAGGGAATCAGCATTAGAAACAGCTAACCCAGAAGAGATCTTAAGCTTTAGAACCCTAAATCTACTAGAATCACCATGAATCATAACCCAGATCTAACCTATCCTCAAGAACCCTAATTCACTACTCAGACTTCATCATCAGAATCATAAACCCAGAAAATGAAATAGTTTCCATAATCATAATCTAGAGATTGAGATGAAGAAGGAATAGAAGAAATAAACTAAAAAGGATCAAAGGATCAGAAGTAATTGCAAATACAAAATCAGATAGATCTAGAGAGGTTTTCAGAGAACAAAGAGAATAAAAACGTATCTTCTGCGGCTGCTGACCTAATTAGAGTATAAATACTCTAGGTCAAAATCCCTAGTACAAAAAGACAAAACAAACTAAAGTCCTTAGGTCGGCTGCCTTGAGCTCGGGTTCCTCTGGTCGAGTGGTGTGATCGAGTGCATGTAACTTCAGGCTTTGGATCCTCAGCTCGGTTGACTAAACTCGGTCTGGTGGTCGAGTGGTCGTGGCCGAGTGGTAACTCCTCTTTTGCCTTCAGCTCGGTCAGACGACTGAGTGCATGTGATCGAGTGGTGTTGGTGGATTGTTTTGCACTCGGTCTTGGTCCAAGTCGAGTGGTCTTGGTCGAGTGCATGCTGGTCTTGGTCCTTAGCTCGGTCATGAGGTCGAGTCTTCACACCGAGCTTGTGTCTCCATGTTCCTTGATCTCCAGCAGACATCCAAAATACCTGAAAGATAGCTCCAATATGCAATATGTATGCAAAACTAAAACAAAGCTAATATGAAACCTATATGAGAGAAGTGGATGGATATTGAGTGAAACTGTGTACGAAACTATGCTAAAATGGATGGAAATGAGAGTTTAGAAGTGGTAAAATGCACAGACATCAACTCCCCCAAACTTAGTCTTTGCTTGCCCTCAAGCAAACATATAAGATATAAGCTCGTGAAATTGATGACATGCTGGGACTCAGAGCCAAAACATGCTGCTAAAGGAAGTAGCATCAAGGTCCTAGTTAGTAGTTCTAGAATGCATTAACAAATAAGCCTTACTTTTAAAACTTTAGCCATCCCCTTCAGAACAAACCTGACACTAGCCTCAACCTACACATGCAATAAAATCAATCATTCCCTTTAACATTTATTCATTCTGTAACCATGAATCAAGTCAATGCAATTTCAGTGAACTCATTTGGCTAAGGGAAGGGTTAAAGAGGCAAAGATGGCCCCTTCTGTAACAGGTTTAAACAATAGATATCATGGGACTCTCAAGAGTAGACTGAGCTTTAGAAGAAGGCTAAAGGTAAGATAGCCAACCAATGCATACAAGAATAATTTCTCATCCACCCATCCCGTATACAAAGATTCTGCTACCACCTAATCCTAAACCCAGAAGATGATCCTAAATCTACCCTTAGGCACTTTTCTGCCATGAATCCTTTTTGGATCAACTCATTCCTCTTTTTCTATTTATTCATTCTAAGGAAAAGGGTTCTTGTGCTTTCTTGCTTATGCTAGCGGATTGGGTTCCTTTAAAACTGAGGCTCTTCTATTATCCTTTTTCATTAAGACACTTCAGGCTTTTTGCCTTTCTTTCATTTTCTATCTTCCTGAGCCTACACATTTCTTTTCTTCTTTTTCAAATCCCAAATCCTTTACTAGAGCAGCTATTTTACTTTCAGCTTAGACCTTTTCCCAGAACTTCTTTTCTTTTCTTTTAATCCCAAAATGAAACTCAAGCTCGGTTTGGTGAACTCGAGGTGTGAACTCGGTTCCCTAAACGAGTTTATACAACCGAGCTAGATTCCCTATTCTAAATTCCAGTCTATCCTCCTAACCACTGTTCAGTTCCCCACCTAGTTCTATCTAGCTCAAAGATTGTGAACCAGAACTATACATATGAGAAACCATTCTTGTCGGCACAGACCTAACACTTTCTACCAAACTCAATCTTGAAATAGGCCTCACATTCACTCATAGAGTATTGTTGGCTTGAAAGGAAGGTCAAGGTTAAAGGTAGGGGAAACTGTTCCAATGATGGGAATCAGCTATTTGGATTCACAAGGGTGGTGAAAAGAGTAAGAGAATCCAAATATGTATAAGGTATCCATGAGTTCAAATCAAAGGCATATACATGATAGTTGCAATTCAGTTTAAGGTTCTAATAGATAGGGGATGATATCAGATCAAGACATGCTTCAGCCAAAACTAAATGTCAAACAATGCAATCTAGGCCTGGTGCGGTCTTGTGCTTCAGACTTACATGAATGCATTAGACAACTATTAACTAGGGCATTGAGACTATTTCATAAACCAGCATGCTTACAAGGCTTTTATCATCCTAGTCCCCTATGCAGATGCATGATTCTATATGAAATGCATCTAGACTCAATCCTAAACATGAATGCGATCTACATGAACACTCTGTTTTTGTGGAATGCTTTTCTAAAAATTTTCAAATTTTTATGGTTTTTTTATGCAAATAGATGACATGTTATGCAGACTCAATATGCAAAATTTGAAATAAGAAAACAGTGAAAGATATCAAATGCATCTCAAACCCTCCCCTAAACTTGAATTACACAGTCCCTTGTGTAATAAAAGATTCGAAGGAAGGTATGAGAATGAAAAACAATAAGAAAAACTAAATATGAATGGTATAGACAATGGTGAAGAGTGGAGTTGTACCTCAGTTCTGAAAGAAGGAGTCCGTGTAGGCCTCCATGCTTTCTTTGGTGTATCTTGGTCAGGACGTCTCTAGCTCTGGTGTGTAACCGAGTTCTTTGGCCGAGCTGGAGCGTTTGTTGAGGGATAGCTCGGTCAAACGACCGAGTGGTGTGGCCGAGTGGAGTCTTTGTGCTCTTAACTCGGTCTGGAAGCCGAGTGCACTGGCTGACCTGGTGCCTTGCTCCCATTCTTGTGTAGCTCTTCTCTTCCTCTGCCTTGGTTCGACAGCTGAATGCCTTGGAGGGTCTGCTGAGGTTGTTTGCCTAGGTCTAAAACTGAAGGAGCCGCTTCGTTTCAACTGAGGGCCTGGAGGAGTCTTTGAGGATTTCTTTCCCTTAAGCTTTTTGATTTGTTTCTTCATAGACTTCACCGAGTCACTCAAATCTCTCACTGTATCCTTCAGAGCAGACACAGTTTTGTGTTGCCATTTCCCTAATCGCTGCAACAGGTTTATTCTCCTGTTTGATTCCTTCAGAGTTCTAGCTAGAGGTTCTTCATCAAAGAAATAGGATTCATCTCCTTCTTGTTCTTCCTCTGCAACTCTGGTTGCTCTGAATGGAACCTCCTCATCCTGGTTATACAAAGCTTCTATTGGTGGACAGAACTCTACCCCCCCCTGGCCTTGCAATCTGAGTGAAATGTTCACTTGGGAGCTTGATTCTGCTTGGTCCAGCTGAGGGGTGAGTGAACTGGTATAGATGACCTCCTTGAATCCTTTTTCTGTCCAGAATATGCTGCTTGATCAGATTAGGTACATCTAGCCATTCAGGTTGATATGGCTCTGTTTGTAGTGGTACTCCAGCTGCCAAAAGGATTGGAGTGATGACACCCCCAACTACCAAATCTCCACAGCTTCTCTTCTTGTGCAGCATGTGTGCCCAATCCCTATACCACATTAGCTGTAATAGCAGAAGTAGGGTATTCCCCACATTTGCCTTGTCCCCTTGAAAGATTTTCCTTCCTCTTTCATCATTGAGTCTTTCAAGAAGCGCAGTATCTAACATCTGGAGCTCTCCTTGGTTCACATTCCCAGTGACTCTTCTTGCAAAGAATGTGCTTGCAAGTGCCTTATGTGCATACCTGATTACAAGGCTCCTGATTTGAGCAGCCTTACTCCTAGATGATGAATATCCATCCCCTTCTGCTATTATTCCCCAAAGTGCTTGCAGCTCTTCTTTATCATAGTTCTGAAGTGTGTTGTCTCCTGTTGGGAAGTTGAAGACCCCATCCAGCTGACTTATGTAGAGCAGATACCCTACTTCATGTACTTCGAACGTTATGAAGCCAAACTCTTCCGGGTTCTGGTTGTCTTGCTCTGCTTCTTCAGAGTTCTCATAGATGTGGAAGCTTAGCGAAGCTAGGAATTGGCACGTTTCTTCCTTATAACCAGCATGTGTCATCTCCATGAAAGTTTTGAGATTGCATTTTTCAAACAAGTACTCCACATCCCTTGCTATTCCAAGTGCTTCCATCGTTTCTGGATGTGGATACCTTGTTCCTCCAAAACGCATTGCCATAGGAGCTTCATAGCGCTCTTCCTCAGTTGTTGCTTTTCTCCTAGTCCCTCTAGTGTTTTTCCTCTCCTCACTTGGAGGCTCAACCTCCATAGCAGTTTCATCACCCTCAACTTCCATTTCTGAGTCTTCATCAACCAATTCAGGGCACTTCCCTCTTGCTATATCCTTCTTGTTACTCGAGTACAACTTGATAACATCCTCTTCTTCTCTGGTTGGGTGCTTGATAGTTCCTCTAACAGCTGAGAAACTTCTTGCCAAGGCCTGTGCTTGTTGCTTCCTCAAAGCGCTTTGTTCCATTGCAGTTAGGTACCTAAAACGCATTAATCAAAGAGGCATTAGATAACGTTTTTAATGAACTCGGTGCCATGCACTCGGCCAAGTACAACCGAGCTTAAGTTTAAATACCAAGAATGTTCAAGCTCGGTGCCTTGAGCTCGGGTTACAGACCGAGTGTGACTACTCGGCTTGGTGACCGAGTGCATGTAAACGAGTCAATGTTCATAACAAACAAGCATATACGAATCGTTCAATCCCTTTAAAACACACTTCATCTCTATATTCAAAGTTCCGTTTCTAGGTAATATCAAGTTTCTAATGCATAGCTCATGCTCACCTAGGAACATTTTTCAGAATCTCATTCAAAATGTTTAAACAAGTTCGAATATGGTAAATTCATAGAAGTTGTACGTTTTTAGACACATGTGAGCTAGCAAATTCAAATTCTACTCAAGAACATTCAAGTTCTAAACTCAGAAAACTCAGAAAATTTTCAAATATTCAATGCCTAAACTTCTCTTAAATCACTTCTAGATGCACCAATATGTATTCAAAACATTAATCAATCGGTTTTAAAAGATTAAGATCATGATAAACTTGGTTTTAAGCAGTTTTTAAACGATTTGGTTTGAAGAATGCTCAAGAACATCAAGAACATCAAACCCAGAAACGTGAAACAAATCGATTAGAGAAACTTACTGATAACTAGGTTTTTACCCTAAAGCTACCTATTGCCCAGTTGTAGTACAAAGGGCTATCAATCCAATTGGGACTATTGTAAGCAATCAGGATGTAACAAATCTATCTAATTCAAGCCAAATAGAAAGGGATAGGAGTAACAGGGTGAAACAACTAAAACAAGAACTAATAAACAGTAAAAGAAACTAGAAACAAAGATTCATAAAAGCAAAATAAAATAGAAACAGAAACAGAGCTAAGAACAGGAAAACAGAGTATCAAAAAGTAGAAAAACAATCAGGATGAGAAAAGGTCCTAAGGATGAGTTCTAGATCTGGTATTCTTCATGGTGGACTCTAGTGACTTCATAAACAACTTCATAGAAGGGATCTCCTAACTATGAGCATCAAAAGAGTAATAGATCCACTTCCCAGTTACATCTATCACCAGATTCTCTAAACTTAATAATCTTGGAATCCACACCTATGCCCCATTGACTGTCACTAACACTCAGATAGGATTCCAATGAAACATGAAGAGAATAAGCATTAAGAACACAGCTCATAAATGTCAAACTACAACTTGCTTTCCTATGATCCTAGATCAATCATTGGAAAGAAGCTCCAGATCTCTGGTATTAGCAGATCTGGTGTTTCTCAAGTGATGTGCAAGGAAACACCAAGATCAGATTCCAAGTGGGTGTACTGGGAATCAGCATTAGAAATAGCTAACCCAGAAGAGATCTTAAGCTTTAGAACCCTAAATCTACTAGAACCACCATGAATCATAACCCAGATCTAACCCATCCTAAAGAACCCTAAATCACTACTCAGACTTCATCATCAGAATCATAAACCCAGAAAATGAAATAGTTTCCATAATCATAATCTAGAGATTGAGATGAAGAAGGAATAGAAGAAATAAACTAAAAAGGATCAAAGGATCAGAAGTAATTGCAAATACAAAATCAGATAGATCTAGAGAGGTTTTTTAGAGAACAAAAGGAATAAAATCGTCCCCTCTGCGGCTGCTGACCTAATTAGAGTATATATACTCTAGGTCAGAAACCCTAGTACAAAAAGACAAAATAAACTAAAGTCCTTAGGTCGGCTGCCTTGAGCTCGGGCTCCTCTGGTCGAGTGGTGTGATCGAGTGGTGTGCTTCAGGCCTTGAATCCTCAGACTCGGTTGCACGAGCTCGGTTTGGTGGTCGAGTGGACGTGATCGAGTGCTCGTGGCCGAGTGGTAACTCTTCCTTTGCCTTCAGCTCGGTCAGATGACCGAGTGCATGTGATCGAGTGGTGTTGGTGGATTGGTTTGCACTCGGTCTAACTCCAGGTCGAGTGGTCTTGGTCGAGTGCATGCTGGTCTTGGTCTTCAGCTCGGTCATGAGGTCGAGTCTTCACACCGAGCTTGTGTCTCCATGTTCCTTGATCTCCAGCGAACATCCAAAACACCTAAAAGATAGCTCCAATATGCAATATGTATGCAAAGCTAAAGCAAACCTATCATGTAACCTATATGAATGAAATGGATAGATATGGAGTGGAACTAGTGATGAAACTATGCTAAAATGGATGGAAATGCAAGATTAAAAGTGGTAAAATGCAGAGACATCAACTCCCCCAAACTTAGTCTTTGCTTGCCCTCAAGCAAACATATATGATATAAGCTGGTGAAGTTGATGACATGCTGGGACTCAGAGCCAAAACATGCTGATAAAGGAAGTAGCATCAAGGTCCTAGTTAGTAGTTCTAAAATGCATTAACAAGTAATCCCTACTTTTAAAACTTTAGCCATACCCTTCAGAACAAACCTGACAGTAGCCTTAACCTACACATGCAATCAAATCAATCATTCCCTTTAACATTTATTCATTCTGTAACCATGGATCAAGCCTATGCACTTTCAATGAACTCATTTGGCTAAGGGAAAGGTTAAGAGGCAACGATGGCCCCTTTGGTAACAGGTTTAAGCAATAGGTAACATGGGACTCTCAAGAATAGACTGAGCTTTAGAAGAAGGCTAAAGGTAAGATAGCCAACCGATGCATACAAGAACAATTTCTCATCTACCCATCCCATATACAACGATTCTGCTACCACCTATTCCTAAACCCAGAAGATGATCCTAAATCTACCCTTAGGCATTTTTCTGCCATGAATCCTTTTTCGATCAACTCGTTCTTCTTTCTTTATTTATTCATTCTAAGGAAAAAAGGGTTCTTGTGCTTTCTTGCTTATGCTAGCGGATTGGGTTCCTTTAAAACTGAGGCTCTTCTATTATCCTTTTTTATTAAGACACTTCAGGCTTTTTGCCTATCTTCCTGAGCCTACACATTTCTTTTCTTCTTTTTCAAATCCCAAATCCTTTACTAGAGCAGCTGTTTTACTTTCAGCTTAGACCTTTTCCCAGAACTTCTTTTCTTTTCTTTTATTTCCAAAATGAAACTCAGGCTCGGTCTGGTGAACTCGAGGTGTGAACTCGGTTCCCTAAACGAGCTTATACAACCGAGCATAGATTCCCTATTCTAAATTCCAGTCTATCCTCCTAACCACAGTTCAGTTCCCCACCTAGTTCTATCTAGCTCAAAGGTTATGAACCAGAACTATATGTATGAGAAACAGTTCTTGTCGGCACAGACCTAACACTTTCTACCAAGCTCAATCCTGAAATAGGCCTCACATTCACACATAGAGTATTGTTGGCTTGAAAGGAAGGTCAAGGTTAAAGGTAGGAGAAACTGTTCCAATGATGGGAATCAGCTATTTGGATTCACAAGGGTGGTGAAAAGAGTAAGAGAATCCAAATATGTATAAGGTATCCATGAGTTCAAATCAAAGGCATAGACATGATAATTGCAATTCAGTTTAAGGTTCTAATAGATAGGGGATGATATCAGATCAAGACATGCTTCAGCCAAAACTAAATGTCAAACAATGCAATCTAGGCATGGTGCGGTCTTATGCTTCAGACTTACATGAATGCATTAGACAACTATTAACTAGGGCATTGAGACTATTTCATAAACCAGCATGCTTACAAGGCTTTTATCATCCTAGTCCCCTATGCAGATGCATAATTCTATATGAAATGCATCTAGACTCAATCCTAAACATGAATGCAATCTACATGAACACTCTGTTTTTTGTGGAATGCTTTTCTGAAATTTTTCAAATTTTTATGGTTTTTCTAATGCAAATAGATGAGATGCTATGCAGACTCAATATGCAAAATTTGAAATAAGAAAACAGTAAACATAATCAAATGCATCTCAAACCCTCCCCCAAACTTGAATTACACAGTCCCTTGTGTAATAAAAGATTCAAAGGAAGGTATGAGAGTGAAAAAGCAATAAGAAAAACTAAAGATGAGTGGTATAAACAATGGTAAAGAGTGGAGTTGTACCTCAGTGTTGGGTGTTCTAACTCGGTCATAAGGTCGAGTTTGATGGCCGAGTGGTTTTGTATGAAGATCTAACTCGGCCAAGCTGATCGAGTTAGACTGTCCGAGCTTGATTGATGACCTCTAGAGGGGTAGCTCGGTTTGGCAAACCAAGCTTGATGGCCGAGCTTGATTTGTTGAGAATTTGACTCGGCCTGGTTGATCGAGCTAAATGGTCGAGTCTGATTTTCTTGGCTTCTCTGCCTTCCTTTGCATAATCCTAAAATCTCAAACCTGACCAACAAAACTACTAGAAAGCATATTAAAAGATACAAGAAACCTTAAAGCAAAATATTTACAAAGATAGTCATGGGACTTCCTCCCAAGTGAGCTTGTTTAAAGTCACTAAGCTTGACTTCCTTACTGGATTCATGGAGGTTGTAAGAGAGGAACTGAGGTCCTCTTTTCCTTGGTGGGTGGATCAGCAAACTCATCGTGCTCCCTTGACCAATCAGCAAATTGACTCTCAATAGCTTCCTCCTCTAGGTAAGCTTCCTCTTGATCAGGTAGGTAGTCTATTTTTCTTGACCATTTTGTTGTAAGGTCACTTCCCTTCTTCCTGGTCATAGTGATAGCTATATCAGGTGGGATACCCTTGATGCTTTCTGATCCTTGATTGGTCTTCCCTTGGAGCGACTTGACTTGATCTTTCAGCTCTTTCACAGTGTCTTTTAACTACATTATAGCTTTGTCCTGCCAATTAGACCTTTCTTTGAGTGCAATCCACTCATCTAGCCCACAAATGTCAGGCTCAGTCTGCAAACCAAGTTTGTTCATCGAGTTAGAAACATCCAGAGATGTGAGAGCTTGACTCTGTTTGTAGACCGAGTTAACTGGTCGAGCTTGATTCAAACTTGTCTTTTCTGCAGCCTTAAACTCTGTTTCAGATCCAGCTATGCCCTGACAGACTCCTGATCCAGCTTTACTATCCATTACCAATGCTGGCTTCAGTGGATCATCTTCATAAGGCTTTCTCAACAACTCATCAGTGCTATCATTCAATTCCTTAATGGAGAAGATCTGTCCCTCTATTGTGGGCTTCCTTATAGCATCATTGATATCAAACTCCATCCTCAGATTTTCAGCCAGGTTAAGAGCAATCCTTCCTCCCTTCACATCAATTACAGTCCCAGCAGTTGCCAAGAATGGCCTTCCAAGAATCAGTGGATCTGCTGGTTCTTCATCCATTTTCAAAACCACAAAGTCGGCAAGAACTGTTACCTCACCTATCTTCACAGGAAGATCCTTCAGCATTCCCTGTGGGGATCTTGTTGAACCATCAGCTAGCACTAGGGTGATATTACAGGGTCTGAAGTCCTCTACTTTTAGCTTCTGAGCTATAGACAGAGGCATAAGGCTGACAGCAGCTCCAAGGTCACAGAGACTACTTTTGAAGTTCAGAGTCCCTATTGAGCATGGAAGAGTGAATGAACCTGGGTCTTCAAGCTTATCCTTGATCACCCTCTACTTCCATTTCTGAGTCTTCATCAACCAGTTCTGGGCGCTTCCCTCTTGCTATATCCTTCTTATTTCTCGAGTACAACTTGATAACATCCTCTTCTTCTCTGGTTGGGTGCTTGATAGTTCCTCTAACAGCTGAGAAACTTCTTGCCAAGGCCTGTGCTTGTTGTCTCCTCAAAGCGCTTTGTTCCATTGTAGTTAGGGACCTGAAACGCATTAATCAAAGAGGCATTAGATAACGTTTATAATGAACTCGGTGTCATGCACTCGGCCAAGTCCAACCGAGCTGGATCCTAATATCAAGAAAAAATGTTCAAGCTCGATGCCTTGAGCTCGGGTTACCAGACCGAGTGTGCCTACTCGGCTTGTGACCGAGTGCATGTAAACGAGTCAATGTTCATAACAAACAAGCATATACGAATCATTCAATCCCTTTAAAGCACATTTCATCTCTATGTTCAAAGTTCCTTTTCTGGGTAATTTCAAGTTTCTAATGCATAGCTCATGCTCACCTAAGAACATTTTTCTGAATCTCATTCAAAAAATGTGTAAACAAGGTCGAATGTGGTGAATGCATAGAAGTTGTAAGTTTTCAGACACATGTGAGCTAGCAACTTCAAATTCTACTCAAGAACATTCAAGTTCTAAACCCAGAAAACTCAGAAAATTTTCAAATCTTCAATGCCTAAACTTCTCTTAAATCACTTCTAGATGCATCAATATGTATTCAAAGCATTAATCACTCGGTTTAAAAGATTAAGATCATGAGAAACTTGGTTTTAAGCAGTTTTTAAACGATTTGTCTTGAAGAATGCTCAAGAACATCAAGAACATCAAGAACATCAAACCCAGAAACGTGAAACAAATCGATTAGAAACACTTACTTGATGAAACCGAGTGCAAATGAGAGCTAAATCGAGTTAGTGCCTAGAAGGTGTGAGCTCGAGATGATGAACTCGGTTTGACTAAATCGAGCTTGTGAAATTTTATGAAAATTTCTAAGAAAACGTGAGATTCTAGAGAGAGAGGTTATAGAAAACGTAAAGTGTGAGGATGAATGTAAGAGAGGAGCGCATGAGGGAGTTTTAAAGAGGTTTTTGGGAGTGAAAGGGGACAAAAGCACAAACATGTGGTCCCAACCGAGTGCACATGCCGAGTTTATTTCAAATTTGAATCTAGATCTACTTTCAAATTCGAATTGATGCAAGAGGAGGGAAGAGATGTTGACTCGTTGACCAAGCTCGGTCAACCTTGGTCGAGTTGACCGGCCGAGTTTGAACGTTGACTACTCGGTTTGGCTTGACCGAGTTTGATCAATCGAGTCCTAACCTGGATCGTGGTTTGAACTCGGTTCCTTGAGCTCGGTGTGGTTTGACCGAGTGGACTACACCGAGTGGTCCTCCTTGTCACAACATCACTCTTTCTCAGTCAACCTATCCCTGCAGTCTCTTGCCAACAAGACTAGGTAGAAAACTTATTAAAAATAACAGAAATGAGCTAAACTTAAATGAAAAGTATTTACAAAGATAGTCATGGGACTTCCTCCCAAGTGAGCTTGTTTAAAGTCACTAAGCTTGACTTCCTTACAGTGCTTTCTATGGAGGTTGAGGTGGGGGAACTGAAATCCTCCTTGCTTCCTGGTCACCTTGATCATCAAATAGTACATGATCTCTTGAAGGATCATCATAGTTGTTTTCCACAGATTCTTCATTAAGGTAGTCTTCCTCTTGCTGCTGAGGATAGTCTACCTCTCTGAACCATTCAGCTTCATTCCTTCTTTTGTTAATCGCGGTGAAACAGATTGAGGACGTATTCATCTTGAAACCTTGAGGCGTGGATTCACCTTTCTCATAGAGCAGACTTGTTACTTGCCTTTGTAGTTTTTCCACAATACCATTCAAAACTCTGATAGCTTCATCTTGCCTTTCAGCCTTATCCTGGAGCTTCACCCATTCTGTTGGATCCAGCTGTTTGGGAAGAACTATTGGAAGGTTTAACTTGGTTTGATTAGTCAAGCTAGGTGCTCCTTGCTGTTCCAAAGCATCCTCCAAACTTGTTTCAGCACTCTTGTCAAACGGATCTTCCTCAGAGGTTTCCCCAAGTGGGTTGGTTGTCAAAATTTCATCATTGTGGACAAGTTCTTCTAAAGTGAAAACGTGTCCTTCAATAGTTGGCCTCTTCCTATCCTCATTTATGTCAAACTCCATCTTGAGATTGTCAACTAGGTTAAGAGCAATCTTACCTCCTTTCACATCAATCACAGTCCCAGCCGTTGCCAGGAATGGCCTTCCAAGAATCAGTGGATCTGATGGTTCTTTATCCATTTCCAATACCACAAAATCAGCAAGAACTGTTACCTCACCTATCTTCACGGGAAGATCTTTCAGCATTCCCTGTGGGATTCTTGTTGTACCATCAGCTAGTACGAGGGTGATGTGGCAGGGCTTGAGGTCTTGTACCTTCAGCTTATGAGCTATGGACTGGGGCATCAGGCTAACAGCGGATCCCAGGTCACAAAGGCTACTTTTAAAGTTTAAAGCACCTATGGAGCATGGAAGGGTGAATGAACCTGGGTCTTCAAGCTTATCCTTGATCACCCTCTCTCCTATGACTGCCTTGCAATCATATTTCACTTCCTTCATACTATCAACCTTCATCTTTCTCCTCAGCAGTTCTTCTCGGAGGATTTTCTCCTGTATGGGGATAATGGACAATATAGTCTCCAAAGGCATGATCTGCTCAAGCTTGTCCACTGCACTTTTAAGATCAGCTGTAGCCTTTTCTAAAAGTTCCTGCTTGAATCTCCCAGGGAAAGGTATCTTGGGGACATAAGGAGGGGGAATGTAAGGTACCCTTTTCTCTTCTTGAACAGCTTTACCCTTGAGCTCGGTCACATCAGCTCGGTTTGGTGGCCGAGTTTGATCATTGTTGTTTTCTCCTTGAGCTCGGGCCTCTGATCGAGTGCATAGACCGAGTGGTGGCTTTGGAGCTTCAGATTGTTCTGTTTTTTTATAGTAAACCTCCCCTTCTTGGATCTCACTGTCCTCAGTGACATGGATTGCATTAACATGAGCATAATCCTTGGGGTTCTGAACAGCTTTTCCAGGTAACTGACCTGAATGTTGAGTAGATGATGTAGATGCTCCCTTGTTTTCCAGAAACAACAGCCTTGAGTTCATAGCCTCTATCTTTGCATTCAGAGCATTGCAGCTTGAATCCACTTGATTTCTTATCTCAGAGAATCTCTTTGCCTGTTCCATTACACAAGTAGCTTGCCCCTGAAGTAATTGTTGGAGCATTTGTTCCACTGAAGCATTGTTGGGTTGTGAATTCTGAGAAGGGAATCCTGGTGGTGCATTAGGAACTGGTTGCTGGGTGTAGTTGTTCTGGAATTGCTGTTTAGGAGCATAACCTTGGTTCTGGTTGTAAGGAATAAAAGGTTTGTTTTGAGCTTATTGTTGGGGTGGATAGACTTGATCCTGTGGATTTGCAACATTGTTACTCCTGTAGGACAGATTGGGATTTGCCTTGTAGTTAACAAACCCTTTGTTGTAGCCTCCTTGGTTCTGAATGTAACTAACTTCCTCCATCTGATCAGGCTCCCCTTCTTGAATCTGTGCCATTTCTTCTTCAGAGATATAATGGACATGTTTCTGCTGCTGACCAAGAAGGAGCTTGTCAATCTTCTCATTTAGAGCCCTGATTTCCTTTATGTGCTTATCCTCCAAATCAGAATTACCCCTTGGTGTTCTGTCATATTCCTCACTGTAGGTGCCATCTGATTGTGCCAAGTTCTCTACTAGCTCCCATCCTTCAACAACATCTTTATTGAGAAAGTTGCCATTGCTGGCTGTATCAAGCAACATTCTGAATTTTGGTAACACGCCACGGTACAAAGTACTCAACAATGATTCATTGCTGAACCCATGATGAGGACACTGTGAGGTGTAGCTTTTGAATCTTTCCCATGCTTCGCAGAATGTTTCACCATTTTTCTGTGCAAATCCTGATATCTCATTCCTTAGCCTTGCTGTTCTTGAGTTGGAGAAAAATTTAGCCAAGAATGCCTTTTTGCAGTCATCCCAAGATGTAATGGATCCATGAGGGAGTGTTTTCTCCCATAGATGTGCCTTGTCGCCTAAAGAGAATGGAAACAGACGTAGCTTGAACCCATCTTCAGAAACACCGTTGATTTTGGTGAGGCTGCAGAGCCTGTCGAATTCGTCTAGGTGATCCAATGGATCCTCCATTGGTAGACCGTGGAATTTGTTTCCTTGAACCATAGATATCAGACCACTCTTTATTTCAAAGTTGTTATTCTGAACAGTTGGTGGCACGATACCTTGCCTTTGTGTGTGTGTATTAGGTGCATCTCCTGCACCTATTGTCCTTCTTTGTTGAGCCGATTGCTCATTCTGAGCTTGTGGATTATCCATAGTGTCGGTGTCTGGTTGATTACCCTCTGGCTGGTTCCTCTGTCCTCTCAAAATCCTAGGTAACTGGTTGATATTGTCTTGATACCTCAGGAGATTATGATGACCTTTGGAGCGTGTTTGCATACAGGAAAACTGAACTCGGGATGCTGCACTCGACCTAAATGACCGAGTGGTGCTAAATGATGAGGAGCTCGACCACAGTGACCGAGTAGACTGACCGAGTGCTTACTTCAGATGCCTTGAGCTCGACTGACTGAACTCGACCTAACTGACCGAGTGGTGTGTCCGAGCGTATGCAACCGAGTGGTACCTGAAACAGATTGAAACCAACAAGTGAGTAACAAAGTAAAAAGAAAAGAACTTGATCTCAGAAGATCTGCAATCCGAAATGAAACAATTAGATCCCAAATGGCAACGGCGCCAAATTGATAACTAGGTTTTTACCCTAAAGCTACCTATTGCCCAGTTGTAGTACAAAGGGCTATCAATCCAATCGGGACTATTGTAAGCAATCAGGATGTAACAAATCTATCTAATTCAAGCCAAATAGAAAGGGATAGGAGTAACAGGGTGAAACAACTAAAACAAGAACTAATAAACAGTAAAAGAAACTAGAAACAAAGATTCATAAAAGCAAAATAAAATAGAAACAGAAACAGAGCTAAGAACAGGAAAACAGAGTATCAAAAAGTAGAAAAACAATCAGGATGAGAAAAGGTCCTAAGGATGAGTTCTAGATCTGGTATTCTTCATGGTGGACTCTAGTGACTTCATAAACAACTTCATAGAAGGGATCTCCTAACTATGAGCATCAAAAGAGTAATAGATCCACTTCCCAGTTACATCTATCACCAGATTCTCTAAACTTCCTAATCTTGGAATCCACACCTATGCCCCATTGACTGTCACTAACACTCAGATAGGATTCCAATGAAACATGAAGAGAATAAGCATTAAGAACACAGCTCATAAATGTCAAACTACAACTTGCTTTCCTATGATCCTAGATCAATCATTGGAAAGAAGCTCCAGATCTCTGGTATTAGCAGATCTGGTGTTTCTCAAGTGATGTGCAAGGAAACACCAAGATCAGATTCCAAGTGGGTGTACAGGGAATCAGCATTAGAAATAGCTAACCCAGAAGAGATCTTAAGCTTTAGAACCCTAAATCTACTAGAACCACCATGAATCATAACCCAGATCTAACCCATCCTCAAGAACCCTAAATCACTACTCAGACTTCATCATCAGAATCATAAACCCAGAAAATGAAATAGTTTCCATAATCATAATCTAGAGATTGAGATGAAGAAGGAATAGAAGAAATAAACTAAAAAGGATCAAAGGATCAGAAGTAATTGCAAATACAAAATCAGATAGATCTAGAGAGGTTTTTTAGAGAACAAAAGGAATAAAATCGTCCCCTCTGCGGCTGCTGACCTAATTAGAGTATATATACTCTAGGTCAGAAACCCTAGTACAAAAAGACAAAATAAACTAAAGTCCTTAGGTCGGCTGCCTTGAGCTCGGGCTCCTCTGGTCGAGTGGTGTGATCGAGTGGTGTGCTTCAGGCCTTGAATCCTCAGACTCGGTTGCACGAGCTCGGTTTGGTGGTCGAGTGGACGTGATCGAGTGCTCGTGGCCGAGTGGTAACTCTTCCTTTGCCTTCAGCTCGGTCAGATGACCGAGTGCATGTGATCGAGTGGTGTTGGTGGATTGGTTTGCACTCGGTCTAACTCCAGGTCGAGTGGTCTTGGTCGAGTGCATGCTGGTCTTGGTCTTCAGCTCGGTCATGAGGTCGAGTCTTCACACCGAGCTTGTGTCCCCGGCAACGGCGCCAAATTGATAACTAGGTTTTTACCCTAAAGCTACCTATTGCCCAGTTGTAGTACAAAGGGCTATCAATCCAATCGGGACTATTGTAAGCAATCAGGATGTAACAAATCTATCTAATTCAAGCCAAATAGAAAGGTTGGAAGCAACAGAGTGAAACAACTAAAACAAGAACTAATAAACAGTAAAAGAAACTAGAAACAAAGATTCATAAAAGCAAAATAAAATAGAAACAGAAACAGAGCTAAGAACAGGAAAACAGAGTATCAAAAAGTAGAAAAACAATCAGGATGAGAAAAGGTCCTAAGGATGAGTTCTAGATCTGGTATTCTTCATGGTGGACTCTAGTGACTTCATAAACAACTTCATAGAAGGGATCTCCTAACTATGAGCATCAAAAGAGTAATAGATCCACTTCCCAGTTACATCTATCACCAGATTCTCTAAACTTCCTAATCTTGGAATCCACACCTATGCCCCATTGACTGTCACTAACACTCAGATAGGATTCCAATGAAACATGAAGAGAATAAGCATTAAGAACACAGCTCATAAATGTCAAACTACAACTTGCTTTCCTATGATCCTAGATCAATCATTGGAAAGAAGCTCCAGATCTCTGGTATTAGCAGATCTGGTGTTTCTCAAGTGATGTGCAAGGAAACACCAAGATCAGATTCCAAGTGGGTGTACAGGGAATCAGCATTAGAAATAGCTAACCCAGAAGAGATCTTAAGCTTTAGAACCCTAAATCTACTAGAACCACCATGAATCATAACCCAGATCTAACCCATCCTCAAGAACCCTAAATCACTACTCAGACTTCATCATCAGAATCATAAACCCAGAAAATGAAATAGTTTCCATAATCATAATCTAGAGATTGAGATGAAGAAGGAATAGAAGAAATAAACTAAAAAGGATCAAAGGATCAGAAGTAATTGCAAATACAAAATCAGATAGATCTAGAGAGGTTTTTTAGAGAACAAAAGGAATAAAATCGTCCCCTCTGCGGCTGCTGACCTAATTAGAGTATATATACTCTAGGTCAGAAACCCTAGTACAAAAAGACAAAATAAACTAAAGTCCTTAGGTCGGCTGCCTTGAGCTCGGGCTCCTCTGGTCGAGTGGTGTGATCGAGTGGTGTGCTTCAGGCCTTGAATCCTCAGACTCGGTTGCACGAGCTCGGTTTGGTGGTCGAGTGGACGTGATCGAGTGCTCGTGGCCGAGTGGTAACTCTTCCTTTGCCTTCAGCTCGGTCAGATGACCGAGTGCATGTGATCGAGTGGTGTTGGTGGATTGGTTTGCACTCGGTCTAACTCCAGGTCGAGTGGTCTTGGTCGAGTGCATGCTGGTCTTGGTCTTCAGCTCGGTCATGAGGTCGAGTCTTCACACCGAGCTTGTGTCTCCATGTTCCTTGATCTCCAGCGAACATCCAAAACACCTAAAAGATAGCTCCAATATGCAATATGTATGCAAAGCTAAAGCAAACCTATCATGTAACCTATATGAATGAAATGGATAGATATGGAGTGGAACTAGTGATGAAACTATGCTAAAATGGATGGAAATGCAAGATTAAAAGTGGTAAAATGCAGAGACATCACTTACTTGATGAAACCGAGTGCAAATGAGAGCTAAACCGAGTTAGTGCCTAGAAGGTGTGAGCTCGTGATGATGAATTCGGTTTGGCTAAATCGAGTTTGAAATTTTTATGAAAATTTGTTGAGAAAACTTTGAGATTCTAGAGAGAGTATCTATGGATTGTTTTGCACTCGGTCTGGGTCCAAGTCGAGTGGTCTTGGTCGAGTGCATGCTGGTCTTGGTCCTTAGCTCGGTCATGAGGTCGAGTCTTCACACCGAGCTTGTGTCTCCATGTTCCTTGATCTCCAGCAAACATCTAAAATACCTGAAAGATAGCTCCAATATGCAATATGTATGCAAAACTAAAACAAAGCTATTATGACACCTATATGAGAGAAGTGGATGGATATTGTGTGAAACTGTGTACGAAACTATGCAAAAATGGATGGAAATGAGAGTTTAGAAGTGGTAAAATGCACAGACATCAAGTACACTTCAACAGTTCTATTCACTCTCCTTTCTCTTTTGAATGGTTATAACTCCGTTTTTTGGACTATCAGCTTGTAAATAGCCAAATCCTTGTCAATCAAAGCTTTGCTTCTTCATATTCACATTCATAGGTATTGGTTTAGCCTAAATATGTTCTTCTTGCTACAATCTTAACTTTACCCTCAGAAACTCCTATTGGATTCTAAGAAGTACCAGAATTGTGGGATACGGAAAAATGCTTGTTTCTTACCTTAGTTATCTCTTCCAACTTGGTAGCATGCTTAATCACTTCAAGAAGAGTCCTAACAGGCTGACGCTCAGTCTTTTACAATATTTTATCACTTCATCCATGTACAAAGCCTATATCGGCTCTTTAACATCGTCAAGTAATCGTAAGATATCCAACTCCATTGGGTACACTTTAACAGTTCTATTCACTCTCCTTTGTCTTTTGAATGGTTATAACTCCGTTTTTTGGACTATCAGCTTGTAAATAGCCAAATCCTTGTCAATCAAAGCTTTGCTTCTTCATATTCACATTCATAGGTATTGGTTTAGCCTAAATATGTTCTTCTTGCTACAATCTTAACTTTACCCTCAGAAACTCCTATTGGATTCTAAGAAGTACCAGAATTGTGGGATAAGGAAAAATGCTTGTTTCTTACCTTAGTTATCTCTTCCAACTTGGTAGCATGCTTAATCACTTCAAGAAGAGTCCTAACAGGCTGACGCTCAGTCTTTTACAATATTTCATCACTTCATCTATGTACAAAGCCTACAATGGTTATACTCTCCTTTGTGTTCTGAATGGTTATAACTCCGTTTTTGGGACTATCAGCTTGTAAATGGCCAAATCCTTGTTAGTCAAAGCATTGCTTCATCATATTCACATCCATAGGTGTTGGTTTAGCTTCAATATGTTCTTCTTTCGTCAATCAAAGCATTGCTTCTGAATATTCACATTCATAGGTGTTGGTTTAGCCTCAGTATGTTCTTCTGTCAATAACCCCAACTTCACCCTCAGAAACTCCTATGGGATTCTAAGGAGTACCAGAATTGTGGGATAAGGAATAATGCTTCTTTCTTACCTTGGCTATCTGCTCCACATTGGTAGCATGCTTTATCACTTCAACAAGAGTCCTAACAGGCTGACGCTCAGCCTTTGACAATATTTTATCACTTCATCCATGTACAAAGCCTACAATGGCTATCTGTTGCGGATCTTTAACATCGTCAAGCAATTGTAAGAGATCCAACTCCATTGAGTACATTTCAACAGTTCTATTCACTCTGCTTTGTCTTTCGAATGGTTATAACTCCGTTTTTGGGACTATCAACTTGTAAAAGGCCAAATCCTTGTCAATCAAAGCATTGCTTCTTCATATTCACATCCATAGGTGTTGGTTTAGCCTTAATATGTTCTTCTTTCTACAACCCCAACTTCACCCTCAGAAACTCCTATGGGATTCTAAGGAGTACCAGAATTGTGGGATAAGGAATAATGCTTCTTTCTTACCTTGGCTATCTGCTCCACCTTGGTGATGAGGACATAGAGACCAAGACCATTGATGCTGAAGAGGAAGTAAGCATACCCGTCATGAGGCGTACACCAAGAACAAGGTCAGGGACAAAGAGTTTACGAGAGGAGTTTAACAAGTCATGGGAAAGCTTACTCACCCTCATTGAGCATGAAGAACTGAAAGGAAATCTGCTGACTAAAGAAATCACGCAAGAGACTCCAATAGCGCCTCACGGAGAATCAAGCCTCACGAAGCCCCAAGACGCTGAGGAAGATCAAGATAAAGATTGTGCTGGGCTTAAGAGACACCAGGGACTGTACATCAACAACAAAGAGCACGACAACATCTGCTTGCAACCCAAGGAACAAGATATCACGTTCTTACCAGTTTTACAAGGCCGCACCAGAGCTTCTTTGTTTGTCATTTCGGCCAAGGAGGGCTCAGAGGCTCCACACGACTAGGAGAGGTCCTAAGTGGATCAAACCTGCAGGTAAGCATTTGAATTTAAATTACTCACGAGTTTCCTTTTCTGTTTTGCAGGTTTTATCATTTATTTTTAGTTTAATCCTTTCTAGTTTATTTTAGAATAAGTCCTTGTATTTTTATTTCTATTTATTTTTGGCCAAGAAGCCCTCGCTGCTGGACTATTTAATAAAGTCCCTTCTCAGCTTTGTAGTCACGTTTTTGATATCAATAAAATACCTAGTTTTCTTTGAGAGAAAGCAGCAGCCGCTCCAGCCTTCTTGTGTGCGATTCCTTGAAGCCTGAGTGTCAAGACTTATCACGAACCAGTTCATAGCTTCGTGTGGCGTCTATCACCTTCCCCCAGTTTGTGTTTCATTCATTCATCACCTCAGATTCTTCTAGAGAGAGCTGTACGGCCAACTAGTTGATTCACCATCTCCTCGTCCTTGATTCACCATCCCCTCGTCCTTATAGGATCAATACTCTTGTTCCTACATCATCTTGGTATCAGAGCTTAAACGCTCCTATCTCAGGTTGTTTCAACCCTTTTTACCTTTATTTAGTTTGCTGTGGTTGTTTGTTTCAATCCCTATCAAGAAAAACCAAAAAAAAAAAATCTGTTTCATAGTTTTCCAATTTTTCGTTTGTTGCGTTGTTTCAATTTTATAAAATTCAAAACAAATAATAAAAATATTTTGTTTTCTGTTTTAGCTTCTCAAAACCTTTTAAAAATTATAAAAATTGTCCCCCTTATTTTAGAAATTCGTTTGCTATTTTTCGTTCACGAAAACTTGAGACACAGAAATTTTGCTAATTTCTCTGTTTTGTGTTTGGCTTGAAGGAACTTTGATTTCTTGTTTGATTTTTGTTCAATTTCCTTTTGCACTTGATCTGTTTGCTAGTGTACTACAGGAACCTCGACATGGGAGAGGAAGTCCCCGTCAACATGAACCAACTCCTAGAAGCCATTAGGTCCGTTAACGACCGTCTCGCACGCCTAGAGGCACGACCTCAGCCAGCTAGAGGAGGACAGGGGGAACACCCCAACAGACAAAGACCTCCACCAGAAGATGAGGTTGTTGAAGACTCGGAGGATTATGAAGAGGATCCATTACCGGCACCCAATATTCGAGCAAGGAGATATGATAGGGCTAGAGATCGGAACTTTGATGAAAATAGGCCTTTGCATGAGGTTAGAGACTTGAAGCTGACCGCACCAACGTTCGCTGGAAGAGTTAATCCTGAAGCTTATCTCGATTGGGAGAAGAGGATGGAGTACATCTTTGAGTATTACAACTACTCGGATGCAAGGAAAATTTCACTAGCTGCAGCTCAACTTACCGAGAACGCTTTAGCTTGGTGGGATCGTGATGTTTCAGAAAGGAGAAGACTTAGACATGCTCAGATCAACACTTGGGAAGACATGAGGTTCAGCTTGAGGAAGAGATATGTACCAGCTTATTTCCACCGAGAGCTACAAAAGAAGTTTCGAAAACTTACTCAAGGAACAAAATCTGTGGAAGAATATTTTGAAGAATTTGAGACTCTCAAGAACAGGTTAGGAACTGAAGATGCCGAGGAGACCTTGATGGCACAGTTTCTTGATGGGTTACATGATCGGATAGCAAGGAAAGTGGAGAGGCAAGCTTACCATGACTTTGATGAGCTATTACATCTCGCTGTTCAAGCAGAACAACATATCAAGAGGAAGACCACTTCTGCTCCAAGAAGCAAGCCGACTTGGACTACCCCGCCACCGAGGAATCTAGATAAGGGCAAGTCCATTTCTGAGGACTCCAAATTTAAGAAACAAGTACCAGAGACGTCTAAAGGCACCAGACCCGAGCAAGGTAAGTTTCCTACACAAAGATCTCGTGACATTACATGTTTTAAATGCCAGGGAAAAGGACATTATGCAAGAGAATGTCCAAACCAAAGGATAATGATTCTCAAGTCAAATGGCGAGTACGAGTCACAAGATGAGGCTGAGGAAGAACAAGTGGAATCTGAAGAAGACATAATAGATTATCCAGAAACGGGAGAGCTGCTAGTCATAAGGAGGGTTCTTAGCGCACTCTATGACCCGGAAACTATTCAGCGAGAGAACATCTTCCACTCTCGTTGCACAATCAACTCTAAGGTATGTAGTTTAATTATCGATGGAGGTTCATGCACTAACGTGGCCAGCAAGTATTTGGTTGATAAGTTAGGTCTTCAAAAGACAAAGCATCCACGGCCTTACAAGCTCAAATGGCTTAACGATGAGACTGAGCTTAAGATCTCCGAGCAAGTCACCATTCCCTTCAGCATAGGTAAGTACACAGATCAGGTTGTGTGCGACGTAGTTCCCATGCAGGCTGGACATCTTTTACTAGGGAGGCCATGGCAGTTCGACAAGGAGGCTTTACACAATGGGCGCACCAACTATTATACCTTCACACACAACAGTAAGAAGCACAACCTAGCGCCTCTTACTCCACAAGAAGTGTATGAAATGCAGAAAGCTATGGACAAAGGGGTCAAGGTAAGTAAGACTAACCTTTACATTACTCCCACCACTGTTTCTAAATCACTTGAGGCAAAAGAAACGGTGCTACTAATGATTTTCAAGGAAAGTCTAGTTTCAGGTCAAGAGCAAGAAGACCCACCATCGGCTGTTCTGGAACTTTTAGAGAAGTTCACCGACGTGTTTCCTGAAGAAATACCCCCAGGCCTTCCCCCGGTTAGAGGAATTGAACATCAGATCGATCTAGTACCCGGCGCACCATTACCAAACCGAGCAGCCTATAGAGTTAATCCCGAAGAGGCTAGGGAACTAGAGAAGCAAGTGCAAGATTTGATGTCAAAGGGATATATCCGAGAGAGTTTAAGTCCGTGCGCCGTACCTGTGATCTTAGTGCCTAAAAAGGATGGAACATGGAGAATGTGTGTCGACTGTCGAGCAATCAACAATATTACCATCAAATATAGGCACCCTATTCCACGACTTGACGACATGTTAGATGAACTCAATGGTGCTACTATATTTTCAAAAATTGATCTAAGGAGCGGGTACCATCAGGTTCGGATGAAGGAAGGAGATGAATGGAAGACAACCTTTAAGACTAAGAGGGGTCTATACGAGTGGTTAGTGATGCCGTTTGGTCTCACCAACGCCCCTAGCACATTCATGAGGCTCATGAACCACATTCTAAGGGCCTACATCTGTAAGTTTGTCGTGGTATGCTTTGATGATATCCTTATTTATAGTACTTGTCTTGCTGATCATTTGACACATTTAGAACAAGTACTTGAAACGCTTCGGTTAGAACACATGTACGCAAACCTAAAGAAATGCACATTTTGCACTGATCAAGTTGTGTTTTTAGGATTTGTTGTAAGTTCACAGGGATTAAAGGTCGATGAAGAGAAGATCAAGGCGATACAAGACTGGCCAACCCCAACAACGATAGGGCATGTTAGGAGTTTCCATGGACTGGCCAGCTTTTATAGGAGATTTGTGCGTGACTTTAGTACCATAGCTGCCCCACTCACCTCAGTAATCAAGAAAGACGTTGCATTTAAATGGGGGCCAGCGCAGGAGGCAGCATTCAACAAGCTCAAAGACAGTTTAACCCATGCACCGGTTCTGGTACTTCCAAACTTTGATAAAATGTTTGAAATTGAATGTGATGCTTCTGGTACAGGCATAGGAGCTGTTTTAACTCAAGGAGGAAAACCAGTGGCCTATTTCAGTGAGAAACTTAATGGAGCTTCTCTAAACTATCCTACCTACGACAAGGAACTTTATGCATTGGTAAGGTCTCTAGAAACATGGCAACATTATTTATTGTCAAAAGAGTTTGTTATTCATACAGATCATGAGACACTCAAACATCTGAGAGGACAAACCACACTCAAGAGGAGGCACGCCAAGTGGCTTGAGTTCGTAGAGACTTTTCCTTATGTAATCAAGTACAAGAAGGGTAAGGAAAACATCGTAGCCGACGCCTTATCACGGAGATTTACATTGATTAGTACCATGGAGGCGAAGATAATGGGATTCGAGCATGTTAAGGGATTATATGAAGCTGACCCAGATTTCCAAGAAGCCTACAAGGAAACAAGTAAAGCCGCATTTGGAGCATTTTATCAACAAGACGGATTCTTGTTCAAGGACAAGAGACTTTGTATTCCCCAAGGTTCCATGAGAGAGTTACTAATCCGAGAAGCACATGGAGGAGGACTTATGGGCCATTTTGGCCGAGACAAGACTTTAAGTGTGCTCATGGATCATTTCTATTGGCCGCATTTAAAGAGAGACGTTGAGAGGTTCTGTGCAAAGTGCATCACTTGCTTAAAGGCAAAATCCAGGTCACATCCTTATGGTTTATATATGCCTTTGCCTATTCCTAACCTACCTTGGGTAGACATCTCTATGGACTTTGTTTTAGGTTTACCAAAGGTCGACCACAAGGATTCTATCTTTGTAGTTATTGACAGGTTCTCCAAGATGGCTCATTTCATCCCATGCAACAAGACAAATGACGCCACCCAAACGGCCGACCTCTTCTTTAAGGAAGTAGTACGTTTACATGGAGTGCCCAGAACCATTGTTTCAGATCGTGACACCAAGTTTCTGAGCCATTTCTGGAAGACCTTGTGGAAGAAGTTGGGAACTAAGCTCCTCTTCTCGACTACTTGTCATCCCCAGACCGACGGTCAAACAGAGGTAGTAAACCGTACACTCTCAACCCTACTGAGAGCAACGGTTGGTAAGAATTTAAGAAATTGGTTGTCTTGCTTGCCTTATATTGAATTTGCGTATAATCATGCTAGGCATTCAGCTACTAGGCAATCTCCCTTTGAAATTGTTTATGGTTTCAATCCTTTGACTCCATTAGATCTCTCACCGCTGCCCCAAGCTATATATTCTAGTACTGCAGGTGAAACAAAAGCGGATTTTGTGAAGAAGCTTCACCAACGGGTCAAAGAAAATCTGGAGAAAAAGACGGAGAAGTACAAGCAATATGCTGACAAAGGACGGAAGGAGATCACCTTTGAACCGGGAGAATGGGTGTGGTTACACATGAGGCATGAGAGGTTTCCCAACCAGAGGAAGTCCAAGCTAGCACCTCGAGGAGATGGACCATTTCGGGTGTTAGAAAGAATCAACGACAATGCATACAAGCTGGAGTTGCCAGGTGAGTTAAACATTTCTCCAACTTTCAATGTCGCTGATTTAGCTCCTTTTAGTGCAGCTGAACCAATTCTGAGGTCAGAACCTTCTCAAGAGGGAGGGAATGATGAGGACATAGAGACCAAGACCATTGAAGCTGAAGAGGAAGTAAGCATACCCGTCATGAGGCGTACACCAAGAACAAGGTCAGGGACAAAGAGTTTACGAGAGGAGTTTAACAAGTCATGGGAAAGCTTACTCACCCTCATTGAGCATGAAGAACTGAAAGGAAATCTGCTGACTAAAGAAATCACGCAAGAGACTCCAATAGCGCCTCACGGAGAATCAAGCCTCACGAAGCCCCAAGACGCTGAGGAAGATCAAGATAAAGATTGTGCTGGGCTTAAGAGACACCAGGGACTGTACATCAACAACAAAGAGCACGACAACATCTGCTTGCAACCCAAGGAACAAGATATCACGTTCTTACCAGTTTTACAAGGCCGCACCAGAGCTTCTTTGTTTGTCATTTTGGCCAAGGAGGGCTCAGAGGCTCCACACGACTAGGAGAGGTCCTAAGTGGATCAAACCTGCAGGTAAGCATTTGAATTTAAATTACTCACGAGTTTCCTTTTCTGTTTTGCAGGTTTTATCATTTATTTTTAGTTTAATCCTTTCTAGTTTATTTTAAAATAAGTCCTTGTATTTTTATTTCTATTTATTTTTGGCCAAGAAGCCCTAGCTGCTGGACTATTTAATAAAGTCCCTTCTCAGCTTTGTAGTCACGTTTTTGATATCAATAAAATACCTAGTTTTCTTTGAGAGAAAGCAGCAGCCGCTCCAGCCTTCTTGTGTGCGATTCCTTGAAGCCTGAGTGTCAAGACTTATCACGAACCAGTTCATAGCTTCGTGTGGCGTCTATCACCTTCCCCCAGTTTGTGTTTCATTCATTCATCACCTCAGATTCTTCTAGAGAGAGCTGTACGGCCAACTAGTTGATTCACCATCTCCTCGTCCTTGATTCACCATCCCCTCGTCCTTATAGGATCAATACTCTTGTTCCTACATCACTTGGTAGCATGCTTTATCACTTCAATAAGAGTCCTAACATGCTGACCCTCAGTCTTTGACAATATTTCATCATTTCATCCATGTACAAAGCCTACAATGGCTCTCTGTTGCGGATCTTTAACATCGTCAAGCAATTGTAAGAGATCCAACTCCATTGAGTACACTTCAACAGTACTGTTCACTTTCCTTTGTCTTTTGAATGGTTATAACTCCATTTTTTGGACTATCAGCTTGTAAATGGTCAAATCCTTGTTAATCAAAGCATTGATTCTTTATATTCGCATCCTAAGGTGTTGGTTTAGCCTCAAAATGTTTTTCTTTCTACAACCCCAACTTCACCCTCAGAAACTCCTATAGGATTCAAAGAAGTACCAGAATTGTGGGATAAGGAATAATGCTTGTTTCTTACCTTGGCTATCTCCTCTACCTTGGTAGCATGCTTTATCACTTCAACAAGAGTCCCAACAGGCTGACTCTCAGCCTTTTACAATATTTTATCACTTCATCCATGTACAAAACCTATATCGGCTCTTTAACATCGTCAAGTAATCGTAAGAGATCCAACTCCATTGGGTACCCTTTAACAGTTCTATTCACTCTCCTTTGTCTTTTGAATGGTTATAACTCCGTTTTTGGACTATCAGCTTGTAAATGGCCAAATCCTTGTCAATCAAAGATTTAGCCTCAATATGTTCTTCTTGCTACAATCTTAACTTTACCCTCAGAAACTCCTATTGGATTCTAAGAAGTACCAGAATTGTTGGATGAGGAATAATGCTTGTTTCTTACCTTAGCTACCTCCTCCAACTTGGTAGCATGCTTTATCACTTCAACAAGAGTCCTAATAGGCATACGCTCAGCCTTTGACAATATTTCATCCCTTCATCAATGTACAAAGCCTACAATGGCTCTATGATGCGCTCTTTAACATCGTCAAGCAATCGTAAGAGATCCAACTCCATTGAGTACACTTCAATAGTTCTATTCACTCTCCTTTGTCTTTTGAATGGTTATAACTCCGATTTTTGAAATGTCATCGTGTAAATGGCCAAATTCTTGTCAATCAAAGCTTTGCTTCTTCGTATTCACATCCATAGGTGTTGGATTAGCCTCAATATGTTCTTCTTGCTACAATCACAACTTCACCCTCAGAAAATCCTATAGGATTCTAAAAAGTACCAAAATTGTGGGATAAGGAAAAATGCTTGTTTCTTACCTTGGCTATTTGTTCCACCTTCGTAGCATGATTTATCACTACAACAAGAGTCTTAACAGGCTGACGCTCAACTTTTGACAATATTTCATCACTTCATCCATGTACAAAGCGTACAATGGCTCTCTAATGTGGCTCTTTCACATTGTCATGTAATTCTAAGAGATCAAAATCCATTGAGTACACTTCAACAGTTCTATTCACTCTCCTTTGTCTTTTGAATGGTTATAACTCCGTTTTTGGGACTATCAGCTTGTAAATGGCCAAATTCTTGTCAATCAAAGCATTGCTTCTTTATATTTACATCCATAGGTGTTGGTTTAACATCAATAAGTTCTTCTTGCTACAATCTCAACTTCACCCTCATAAACTCCTATAGGATTCTAAGAAGTCCCAGAATTGTGGGATAAGGAATAATCCTTGTTTCTTACCTTGGCTATCTCCTCTACCCTGGTAGCAAGCTTTATCACTTCAACAAGAGTCCTAATAGGCTTACGCTCAGCATTTGACAATATTTCATAACTTCATCCCTGTAAAAAGCCTACGATGGCTCTCTGATGCGGCTCTTTAATATCGTCAAGTAATCGTAAGAGATCCAACTCCATTGAGTACACTTCAACAGTTCTATTCACTCTCCTTTGTCTTTTGAATGGTTATAACTCTGTTTTTTGGACTATCAGCTTGTAAATGGCCAAATCCTTGTCAATCAAAGCTTTGCTTCTTCATATTCACATCCATAGGTGTTGGTTTAGCCTCAATATGTTCTTCTTGCTACAATCTTAACTTTACCCTCAGAAACTCCTACAGGATTTTAAGAAGTACCAGAATTGTGGGACAAGGAATAATTTGTGTTTCTTACCTAGGCTATCTGTTCCACCTTGGTAGCATGCTTTATCACTTCAACAAGAGTCCTAACCGGCTGACGCTCAGCCTTTGACAATATTTCATCACATCATCCATGTACAAAGCCTACAATGGAACTCTGATGTGGCTTTTTAATATCGTCAAGAAATTGTAAGAGATCCAACTCCATTGAGTACACTTCAAGAGTCCTATTCACTCTCCTTTGTCTTTTGAATGGTTATAACTCCCTTTTTGGACTATCAGCTTGTAAATGGTCAAATCCTTTTCAATCAAAGCGTTGCTTCTTCATATTTGCATCCATAGGTGTTGTTTTAGCCTCAATATGTTTTTCTTTCTACAACCCCAACTTCACCCTCAGAAACTCCTATAGGATTCTAAGAAGTACCAGAATTGTGGGATAAGGAATAATGCTTGTTTCATAACTTGGCTATCCTCTCCACTTTGATAGCATGCTTTATTACTCCAATAAGAGTCCTAACATGTTGACGCTCAGCCTTTGACAATATTTCATCACTTCTTCCATATACAAAGCGTACAATGGCTCTCTAATGCGGCTCTTTAATGTCATCATGCAATTGTAGGAGATCCAAATCCATAGAGTATACTTCAACAGTACTGTTCACTCTCCTTTGTCTTTTGAATGGTTATAACTCTGTTTTTGGGACTATCTGCTTGTAAATGGCCAAATCCTTGTCAACCAAAGCATTGCTTCTTAATATTCACATTCATAGGTTTTATTTTAGCCTCAATATGTTCTTCTCTTTATAACCCCAACTTCACTCTCAGAAACTCCTATGGGATTCTAAGGAGTACCAGAATTGTGGGATAAGGAATAATGCTTCTTTCTTACCTTGGCTATCTGCTCCACCTTGGTAGCATGCTTTATCACTTCAACAAGAGTCCTAACAGGCTGACGCTCAGTCTTTGACAATATTTCTCACTTCATCCATGTACAAAGCCTACAATGGCTCTCTGTTGCGGATCTTTAACATCGTCAAGCAATTATAAGAGATCCAACTCCATTGAGTACATTTCAACAGTTCTATTCACTCTCCTTTGTCTTTTGAATGGTTATAACTCCATTTTTGGGACTATCAACTTGTAAAAAGCCAAATTCTTGTCAATCAAAGCATTGCTTCTTCATATTCACATCCATAGGTGTTGGTTTAGCCTTAATATGTTCTTCTTTCTACAACCCCAACTTCACCCTTAGAAACTCCTATGGGATTCTAAGGAGTACCAGAATTGTGGGATAAGGAATAATGCTTCTTTCTTACCTTGGCTATCTGCTCCACCTCGGTAGCATGCTTTATCACTTCAACAAGAATCCTAACAGGCTGACGCTCAGTCTTTGACAATATTTCTCACTTCATCCATGTACAAAGCCTACAATGGCTCTCTGTTGCGGATCTTTAACATCGTCAAGCAATCGTAAGAGATCCAACTCCATTGAGTACACTTCAACAGTTCTATTCACTCTCCTTTGTCTTTTGAATGGTTATAACTCTGTTTTTTGGACTATCAGCTTGTAAATGGCCAAATCCTTGTCAATCAAAGCTTTGCTTCTTCATATTCACATCCATAGGTGTTGGTTTAGCCTCAATATGTTATTCTTGCTACAATCTTAACTTTACCCTCAGAAACTCCTACAGGATTTTAAGAAGTACCAGAATTGTGGGACAAGGAATAATGCTTCTTTCTTACCTTGGCTATCTGTTCCACCTTGGTAGCATGCTTTATCACTTCAACAAGAGTCCTAACCGGCTGACGCTCAGCCTTTGACAATATTTCATCACATCATCCATGTACAAAGCCTACAATGGAACTCTGATGTGGCTTTTTAATATCGTCAAGAAACTGTAAGAGATCCAACTCCATTGAGTACTCTTCAAGAGTCCTATTCACTCTCCTTTGTCTTTTGAATGGTTATAACTCCCTTTTTGGACTATCAGCTTGTAAATGGTCAAATCCTTTTCAATCAAAGCGTTGCTTCTTCATATTCGCATCCATAGGTGTTGTTTTAGCCTCAATATGTTTTTCTTTCTACAACCCCAACTTCACCCTCAGAAACTCCTATAGGATTCTAAGAAGTACCAGAATTGTGGGATAAGGAATAATGCTTGTTTCATAACTTGGCTATCCTCTCCACTTTGATAGCATGCTTTATCACTCCAATAAGAGTCCTAACATGTTGACGCTCAGCCTTTGACAATATTTCATCACTTCTTCCATATACAAAGCGTACAATGGCTCTCTAATGCAGCTCTTTAATGTCATCATGCAATTGTAGGAGATCCAAATCCATTGAGTATACTTCAACAGTACTGTTCACTCTCCTTTGTCTTTTGAATGGTTATAACTCTGTTTTTGGGACTATCTGCTTGTAAATGGCCAAATCCTTGTCAACCAAAGCATTGCTTCTTAATATTCACATTCATAGGTTTTATTTTAGCCTCAATATGTTCTTCTCTTTATAACCCCAACTTCACCCTCAGAAACTCCTATGGGATTCTAAGGAGTACCAGAATTGTGGGATAAGGAATAATGCTTCTTTCTTACCTTGGCTATCTGCTCCACCTTGGTAGCATGCTTTATCACTTCAACAAGAGTCCTAAAAGGCTGACGCTCAGTCTTTGACAATATTTCTCACTTCATCCATGTACAAAGCCTACAATGGCTCTCTGTTGCGGATCTTTAACATCGTCAAGCAATTGTAAGAGATCCAACTCCATTGAGTACATTTCAACAGTTCTATTCACTCTCCTTTGTCTTTTGAATGGTTATAACTCCATTTTTGGGACTATCAACTTGTAAAAGGCCAAATTCTTGTCAATCAAAGCATTGCTTCTTCATATTCACATCCATAGGTGTTGGTTTAGCCTTAATATGTTCTTCTTTCTACAACCCCAACTTCACCCTTAGAAACTCCTATGGGATTCTAAGGAGTACCAGAATTGTGGGATAAGGAATAATGCTTCTTTCTTACCTTGGCTATCTCCTCTACCTTGGTAGCATGCTTTATCACTTCAACAAGAGTCCCAACAGGCTGACTCTCAGCCTTTTACAATATTTTATCACTTCATCCATGTACAAAGCCTATATCGGCTCTTTAACATCGTCAAGTAATCGTAAGATATCCAACTCCATTGGGTACACTTTAACAGTTCTATTCACTCTCCTTTGTCTTTTGAATGGTTATAACTCCGTTTTTTGGACTATCAGCTTGTAAATGGCCAAATCCTTGTCAATCAAAGATTTGCTTCTTCATATTCACATCCATGGGTGTTGGTTTAACCTCAATATGTTCTTCTTGCTACAATCTTAACTTTACCCTCAGAAACTCCTTTTCGATTCTAAGAAGTACCAGAATTGTTGGATGAGGAATAATGCTTGTTTCTTACCTTAGCTACCTCCTCCAACTTGGTAGCATGCTTTATCACTTCAACAAGAGTCCTAATAGGCTTACGCTCAGCCTTTGACAATATTTCATCCCTTCATCAATGTACAAAGCCTACAATGGCTCTATGATGCGCTCTTTAACATCGTCAAGCAATCGTAAGAGATCCAACTCCATTGAGTACACTTCAACAATTCTATTCACTCTCCTTTGTCTTTTGAATGGTTATAACTCCGATTTTTGGAATGTCAGCTTGTAAATGGCCAAATTCTTGTCAATCAAAGCTTTGCTTCTTCATATTTTCATCCATAGGTGTTGGTTTAGCCTCAATATGTTCTTCTTGCTGCAATCACAACTTCACACTCACAAAATCCTATAGGATTCTAAGAAGTACCAAAATTGTGGGATAAGGAAAAATGCATGTTTCTTACCTTGGCTATCTGTTCCACCTTGGTAGCATGCTTTATCACTACAACAAGAGTCTTAACAGGCTGACGCTACACCTTTGACAATATTTAATCACTTCATCCATGTACAAAGCGTACAATGGCTCTCTAATGCGGCTCTTTCACATTGTCATGTAATTGTAAGAGATCCAAATACATTGAGTACAATTCAACAGTTCTATTCACTCTCCTTTGTCATTTGAATGGTTATAACTCCGTTTTTGGGACTATCAGCTTGTAAATTGGCCAAATCCTTGTCAATCAAAGCATTGCTTCTTTATATATACATCCATAGGTGTTGGTTTAACCTCAATGAGTTCTTCTTGCTACAATCTCAACTTCACCCTCATAAACTCCTATAGGATTCTTAGAAGTTCCAGAATTGTGGGATAAGGAATAATGCTTGTTCCTTACCTTGGCTATCTCCTGTACAATGGTAGCATGCTTTATCACTTCACCAAGAGTCCTAACAGGCTGACGCTCATCCTTTGATAATATTTCATAACTTCATCCATGTAAAAAGCCTACGATGGCTCTCTGATGCGGCACTTTAACATCGTCAAGCAATCGTAAGAGATCCAACTCCATTGAGTACACTTCAACAGTTCTATTCACTCTTCTTTGTCTTTTGAATGGTTATAACTCCCTTTTTTGGTCTATCAGCTTGTAAATGGTCAAATCCTTTTCAATCAAAGCATTGCTTCTTCATATTCGCATCCATAGGTGTTGGTTTAGCCTCAATATGTTTTTCTTTCTACAACCCCAACTTTACCCTCAGAAACTCCTATAGGATTCTAAGAAGTACCAGAATTGTGGGATAAGGAATAATGCTTGTTTCATAACTTGGCTATCCTCTCCACTTTGGTAGCATGCTTTATCACTCCAACAAGACTCCTAACATGTTGATGCTCAGCCTTTGACAACATTTCATCACTTCTTCCATTTACAAAGCGTACAATGGATCTCTAATGCGGCTCTTTAATGTCGGCATGCAATTGTAGGAGATCCAAATCCATTGAGTATACTTCAACAGTACTTTTCACTCTCCTTTGTCTTTTGAATGGTTATAACTCTGTTTTTGGGACTATCTGCTTGTAAATGGCCAAATCCTTGTCAATCAAAGCATTGCTTCTTAATATTCACATTCATAGGTGTTGGTTTAGCCTCAATATGTTCTTCTCTCAATAACCCCAACTTCACACTCAGAAACTCCTATGGGATTCTAAGGAGTACCAGAATTGTGGGATAAGGAATAATGCTTCTTTCTTACCTTGGCTATCTGCTCCACCTTGGTAGCATGCTTTATTACTTCAACAAGAGTCCTAACAGGCTGACGCTCAGCCTTTGACATTATTTCATCACTTCATTCATGTACAAAGCCTACAATGGCTCTCTGTTGCGGATCTTTAACATCGTCAAGCAATTGTAAGAGATCCAACTCCATTGAGTACATTTCAACAGTTCTATTCACTCTCCTTTGTCTTTTGAATGGTTATAACTCCGTTTTTTGGGACTATCAACTTGTAACAGGCTAAATCCTTGTCAATCAAAGCATTGCTTCTTCATATTCACATCCATAGGTGTTGGTTTAGCCTTAATATGTTCTTCTTTCTACAACCCCAACTTCACCCTTAGAAACTCCTATGAGATTCTAAGGAGTACCAGAATTGTGGGATAAGGAATAATGCTTCTTTCTTACCTTGGCTATCTGCTCCACCTCGGTAGCATGCTTTATCACCTCAACAAGAGTCCTAACAGGCTGACGCTCAGTCTTTGACAATATTTCTCACTTCATCCATGTACAAAGCCTACAATGGCTCTCTGTTGCGGATCTTTAACATCGTCAAGCAATTGTAAGAGATCCAACTCCAATGAGTACGCTTCAACAATTCTATTCACTCTCCTTTGTCTTTTGAATGGTTATAACTCCATTTTTGGGACTATCAGCTTGTAAATGGTCAAATCCTTGTTAATCAAAGCATTGCTTCTTTATATTCGTATCCATAGGTGTTGGTTTAGCTTCAATATGTTTTTCTTTCTACAACCCCAACTTCACCCTTAGAAACTCCTATGAGATTCTAAGGAGTACCAGAATTGTGGGATAAGGAATAATGCTTCTTTCTTACCTTGGCTATCTGCTCCACCTCGGTAGCATGCTTTATCACCTCAACAAGAGTCCTAACAGGCTGACGCTCAGAATACATTTCAAGCAATTGTCAAGCAATTGCGGATCTTTAACATCGTCAAGCAATTGTAAGAGATCCAACTCCATTGAGTACATTTCAACAGTTCTATTCACTCTCCTTTGTCTTTTGAATGGTTATAACTCCGTTTTTTGGGACTATCAACTTGTAACAGGCCAAATCCTTGTCAATCAAAGCATTGCTTCTTCATATTCACATCCATAGGTGTTGGTTTAGCCTTAATATGTTCTTCTTTCTACAACCCCAACTTCACCCTTAGAAACTCCTATGAGATTCTAAGGAGTACCAGAATTGTGGGATAAGGAATAATGCTTCTTTCTTACCTTGGCTATCTGCTCCACCTTGGTAGCATGCTTTATTACTTCAACAAGAGTCCTAACAGGCTGACGCTCAGCCTTTGACATTATTTCATCACTTCATTCATGTACAAAGCCTACAATGGCTCTCTGTTGCGGATCTTTAACATCGTCAAGCAATTGTAAGAGATCCAACTCCATTGAGTACATTTCAACAGTTCTATTCACTCTCCTTTGTCTTTTGAATGGTTATAACTCCGTTTTTTGGGACTATCAACTTGTAACAGGCCAAATCCTTGTCAATCAAAGCATTGCTTCTTCATATTCACATCCATAGGTGCTGGTTTAGCCTTAATATGTTCTTCTTTCTACAACCCCAACTTCACCCTTAGAAACTCCTATGAGATTCTAAGGAGTACCAGAATTGTGGGATAAGGAATAATGCTTCTTTCTTACCTTGGCTATCTGCTCCACCTCGGTAGCATGCTTTATCACCTCAACAAGAGTCCTAACAGGCTGACGCTCAGTCTTTGACAATATTTCTCACTTCATCCATGTACAAAGCCTACAATGGCTCTCTGTTGCGGATCTTTAACATCGTCAAGCAATTGTAAGAGATCCAACTCCAATGAGTACACTTCAACAGTTCTATTCACTCTCCTTTGTCTTTTGAAAGGTTATAACTCCATTTTTGGGACTATCAGCTTGTAAATGGTCAAATCCTTGTTAATCAAAGCATTGCTTCTTTATATTCGTATCCATAGGTGTTGGTTTAGCTTCAATATGTTTTTCTTTCTACAACCCCAACTTCACCCTCAGAAACTCCTATAGGATTCAAATAAGTACCAGAATTGTGGGATAAGGAATAATGCTTGTTTCTTACCTTGGCTATCTCCTCTACCTTGGTAGCATGCTTTATCACTTCAACAAGAGTCCCAACAGGCTGACTCTCAGCCTTTTACAATATTTTATCACTTCATCCATGTACAAAGCCTATATCGTCTCTTTAACATCGTCAAGTAATCGTAAGAGATCCAACTCCATTGGGTACACTTTAACAGTTCTATTCACTCTTCTTTGTCTTTTGAATTGTTATAACTCCGTTTTTTGGACTATCAGCTTGTAAATGGCCAAATCCTTGTCAATCAAAGATTTGCTTCTTCATATTCACATCCATAGGTGTTGGTTTAACCTCAATATGTTCTTCTTGCTACAATCTTAACTTTACCCTCAGAAACTCCTTTTCGATTCTAAGAAGTACCAGAATTGTTGGATGAGGAATAATGCGTGTTTCTTACCTTAGCTACCTCCTCCAACTTGGTAGCATGCTTTATCACTTCAACAAGAGTCCTAATAGGCTTACGCTCAGCCTTTGACAATATTTCATCCCTTCATCAATGTACAAAGCCTACAATGGCTCTATGATGCGCTCTTTAACATCGTCAAGCAATCGTAAGAGATCCAACTCCATTGAGTACACTTCAACAATTCTATTCACTCTCCTTTTTCTTTTGAATGGTTATAACTCCGATTTTTGGAATGTCAGCTTGTAAATGGCCAAATTTTTGTCAATCAAAGCTTTGCTTCTTCATATTTTCATCCATAGGTCTTGGTTTAGCCTCAATATGTTCTTCTTGCTACAATCACAACTTCACACTCACAAAATCCTATAGGATTCTAAGAAGTATCAAAATTGTGGGATAAGGAAAAATGCATGTTTCTTACGTTGGCTATCTGTTCCACCTTGGTAGCATGCTTTATCACTACAACAAGAGTCTTAACAGGCTGACGCTACACCTTTGACAATATTTAATCACTTCATCCATGTACAAAGCGTACAATGGCTCTCTAATGCGGCTCTTTCACAGTGTCATGTAATTGTAAGAGATCAAAATCCATTGAGTACAGTTCAACAGTTCTATTCACTCTCCTTTGTCATTTGAATGGTTATAACTCCGTTTTTGGGACTATCAGCTTGTAAATTGGCCAAATCCTTGTCAATCAAAGCATTGCTTCTTTATATATACATCCATAGGTGTTGGTTTAACCTCAATGAGTTCTTCTTGCTACAATCTCAACTTCACCCTCATAAACTCCTATAGGATTCTTAGAAGTTCCAGAATTGTGGGATAAGGAATAATGCTTGTTCCTTACCTTGGCTATCTCCTGTACAATGGTAGCATGCTTTATCACTTCACCAAGAGTCCTAACAGGCTGACGCTCATCCTTTGATAATATTTCATAACTTCATCCATGTAAAAAGCCTACGATGGCTCTCTGATGCGGCACTTTAACATCGTCAAGCAATCGTAAGAGATCCAACTCCATTGAGTACACTTCAACAGTTCTATTCACTCTTCTTTGTCTTTTGAATGGTTATAACTCCCTTTTTTGGTCTATCAGCTTGTAAATGGTCAAATCCTTTTCAATCAAAGCATTGCTTCTTCATATTCGCATCCATAGGTGTTGGTTTAGCCTCAATATGTTTTTCTTTCTACAACCCCAACTTTACCCTCAGAAACTCCTATAGGATTCTAAGAAGTACCAGAATTGTGGGATAAGGAATAATGCTTGTTTCATAACTTGGCTATCCTCTCCACTTTGGTAGCATGCTTTATCACTCCAACAAGACTCCTAACATGTTGATGCTCAGCCTTTGACAACATTTCATCACTTCTTCCATTTACAAAGCGTACAATGGATCTCTAATGCGGCTCTTTAATGTCGGCATGCAATTGTAGGAGATCCAAATCCATTGAGTATACTTCAACAGTACTTTTCACTCTCCTTTGTCTTTTGAATGGTTATAACTCTGTTTTTGGGACTATCTGCTTGTAAATGGCCAAATCCTTGTCAATCAAAGCATTGCTTCTTAATATTCACATTCATAGGTGTTGGTTTAGCCTCAATATGTTCTTCTCTCAATAACCCCAACTTCACACTCAGAAACTCCTATGGGATTCTAAGGAGTACCAGAATTGTGGGATAAGGAATAATGCTTCTTTCTTACCTTGGCTATCTGCTCCACCTTGGTAGCATGCTTTATTACTTCAACAAGAGTCCTAACAGGCTGACGCTCAGCCTTTGACATTATTTCATCACTTCATTCATGTACAAAGCCTACAATGGCTCTCTGTTGCGGATCTTTAACATCGTCAAGCAATTGTAAGAGATCCAACTCCATTGAGTACATTTCAACAGTTCTATTCACTCTCCTTTGTCTTTTGAATGGTTATAACTCCGTTTTTTGGGACTATCAACTTGTAACAGGCTAAATCCTTGTCAATCAAAGCATTGCTTCTTCATATTCACATCCATAGGTGTTGGTTTAGCCTTAATATGTTCTTCTTTCTACAACCCCAACTTCACCCTTAGAAACTCCTATGAGATTCTAAGGAGTACCAGAATTGTGGGATAAGGAATAATGCTTCTTTCTTACCTTGGCTATCTGCTCCACCTCGGTAGCATGCTTTATCACCTCAACAAGAGTCCTAACAGGCTGACGCTCAGTCTTTGACAATATTTCTCACTTCATCCATGTACAAAGCCTACAATGGCTCTCTGTTGCGGATCTTTAACATCGTCAAGCAATTGTAAGAGATCCAACTCCAATGAGTACGCTTCAACAATTCTATTCACTCTCCTTTGTCTTTTGAATGGTTATAACTCCATTTTTGGGACTATCAGCTTGTAAATGGTCAAATCCTTGTTAATCAAAGCATTGCTTCTTTATATTCGTATCCATAGGTGTTGGTTTAGCTTCAATATGTTTTTCTTTCTACAACCCCAACTTCACCCTTAGAAACTCCTATGAGATTCTAAGGAGTACCAGAATTGTGGGATAAGGAATAATGCTTCTTTCTTACCTTGGCTATCTGCTCTACCTCGGTAGCATGCTTTATCACCTCAACAAGAGTCCTAACAGGCTGACGCTCAGAATACATTTCAAGCAATTGTCAAGCAATTGCGGATCTTTAACATCGTCAAGCAATTGTAAGAGATCCAACTCCATTGAGTACATTTCAACAGTTCTATTCACTCTCCTTTGTCTTTTGAATGGTTATAACTCCGTTTTTTGGGACTATCAACTTGTAACAGGCCAAATCCTTGTCAATCAAAGCATTGCTTCTTCATATTCACATCCATAGGTGTTGGTTTAGCCTTAATATGTTCTTCTTTCTACAACCCCAACTTCACCCTTAGAAACTCCTATGAGATTCTAAGGAGTACCAGAATTGTGGGATAAGGAATAATGCTTCTTTCTTACCTTGGCTATCTGCTCCACCTCGGTAGCATGCTTTATCACCTCAACAAGAGTCCTAACAGGCTGACGCTCAGTCTTTGACAATATTTCTCACTTCATCCATGTACAAAGCCTACAATGGCTCTCTGTTGCGGATCTTTAACATCGTCAAGCAATTGTAAGAGATCCAACTCCAATGAGTACACTTCAACAGTTCTATTCACTCTCCTTTGTCTTTTGAAAGGTTATAACTCCATTTTTGGGACTATCAGCTTGTAAATGGTCAAATCCTTGTTAATCAAAGCATTGCTTCTTTATATTCGTATCCATAGGTGTTGGTTTAGCTTCAATATGTTTTTCTTTCTACAACCCCAACTTCACCCTCAGAAACTCCTATAGGATTCAAATAAGTACCAGAATTGTGGGATAAAGAATAATGCTTGTTTCTTACCTTGGCTATCTCCTCTACCTTGGTAGCATGCTTTATCACTTCAACAAGAGTCCCAACAGGCTGACTCTCAGCCTTTTACAATATTTTATCACTTCATCCATGTACAAAGCCTATATCGTCTCTTTAACATCGTCAAGTAATCGTAAGAGATCCAACTCCATTGGGTACACTTTAACAGTTCTATTCACTCTTCTTTGTCTTTTGAATGGTTATAACTCCGTTTTTTGGACTATCAGCTTGTAAATGGCCAAATCCTTGTCAATCAAAGATTTGCTTCTTCATATTCACATCCATAGGTGTTGGTTTAACCTCAATATGTTCTTCTTGCTACAATCTTAACTTTACCCTCAGAAACTCCTTTTCGATTCTAAGAAGTACCAGAATTGTTGGATGAGGAATAATGCGTGTTTCTTACCTTAGCTACCTCCTCCAACTTGGTAGCATGCTTTATCACTTCAACAAGAGTCCTAATAGGCTTACGCTCAGCCTTTGACAATATTTCATCCCTTCATCAATGTACAAAGCCTACAATGGCTCTATGATGCGCTCTTTAACATCGTCAAGCAATCGTAAGAGATCCAACTCCATTGAGTACACTTCAACAATTCTATTCACTCTCCTTTTTCTTTTGAATGGTTATAACTCCGATTTTTGGAATGTCAGCTTGTAAATGGCCAAATTTTTGTCAATCAAAGCTTTGCTTCTTCATATTTTCATCCATAGGTCTTGGTTTAGCCTCAATATGTTCTTCTTGCTACAATCACAACTTCACACTCACAAAATCCTATAGGATTCTAAGAAGTATCAAAATTGTGGGATAAGGAAAAATGCATGTTTCTTACGTTGGCTATCTGTTCCACCTTGGTAGCATGCTTTATCACTACAACAAGAGTCTTAACAGGCTGACGCTACACCTTTGACAATATTTAATCACTTCATCCATGTACAAAGCGTACAATGGCTCTCTAATGCGGCTCTTTCACAGTGTCATGTAATTGTAAGAGATCAAAATCCATTGAGTACAGTTCAACAGTTCTATTCACTCTCCTTTGTCATTTGAATGGTTATAACTCCGTTTTTGGGACTATCAGCTTGTAAATTGGCCAAATCCTTGTCAATCAAAGCATTGCTTCTTTATATATACATCCATAGGTGTTGGTTTAACCTCAATGAGTTCTTCTTGCTACAATCTCAACTTCACCCTCATAAACTCCTATAGGATTCTTAGAAGTTCCAGAATTGTGGGATAAGGAATATTGCTTGTTCCTTACCTTGGCTATCTCCTGTACCATGGTAGCATGCTTTATCACTTCAACAAGAGTCCTAACAGGCTGACGCTCATCCTTTGACAATATTTCATAACTTCATCCATGTAAAAAGCCTACGATGGCTCTCTGATGCGGCACTTTAACATCGTCAAGCAATCGTAAGAGATCCAACTCCATTTCAACAGTTCTATTCACTCTCCTTTGTCTTTTGAATGGTTATAACTCCGTTTTTGGGACTATCAACTTGTAAAAGGCCAAATCCTTGTCAATCAGAGCATTGCTTCTTCATATTCACATCCATAGGTGTTGGTTTAGCCTTAATATGTTCTTCTTTCTACAACCTCAACTTCACCCTCAGAAACTCCTATGGGATTCTAAAAAGTACCGGAATTGTGGGATAAGGAATAATGCTTCTTTCTTACCTTGGCTATCTGCTCCACCTCGGTAGCATGCTTTATCACTTCAACAAGAGTCCTAACAGGCTGACGCTCAGTCTTTGACAATATGTCTCACTTCATCCATGTACAAAGCCTACAATGGCTCTCTGTTGCGGATCTTTAACATCATCAAGCAATTGTAAGAGATCCAACTCCATTGAGTACACTTCAACAGTTCTATTCACTCTCCTTTGTCTTTTGAATGGTTATAACTCCATTTTTGGGACTATCAGCTTGTAAATGGCCAAATCCTTGTCAATCAAAGCATTGCTTCTTAATATTCACATTCATAGGTGTTGGTTTAGCCTCAGTATGTTCTTCTGTCAATAACCCCAACTTCACCCTCAGAAACTCCTATGGGATTCTAAGGAGTACCAGAATTGTGGGATAAGGAATAATGCTTCTTTCTTACCTTGGTTATCTGCTCCACCTTGGTAGCATGCTTTATTACTTCAACAAGAGTCCTAACAGGCTGACGCTCTGCCTTTGACATTATTTCATCACTTCATCCATGTACAAAGCCTAAAATGGCTCTCTGTTGCGGATCTTTAACATCGTCAAGCAATTGTAAGAGATCCAACTCCATTGAGTACACTTCAACAGTTCTATGCACTCTCCTTTGTCTTTTGAATGGTTATAACTCCGTTTTTGGGACTATCAACTTGTAAAAGGCCAAATCCTTGTCAATCAAACCATTGCTTCTTCATATTCACAACCATAGGTGTTGGTTTAGCCTTAATATGTTCTTCTTTCTACAACCCCAACTTCACCCTCAGAAACTGCTATGGGATTCTAAGGAGTACCAGAATTGTGGGATAAGGAATAATGCTTCTTTCTTACCTTGGCTATCTGCTCCACCTTGGTAGCATGCTTTATGACTTCAACAAGAGTCCAAACAGGCTGACGCTCAGCCTTTGACAATATTTCATCACTTCATCCATGTACAAAGCCTACAGTGGCTCTCTGTTGCGGATCTTTAACATCGTCAAGCAATTGTAAGAGATCCAACTCCATTGAGTACATTTCAACAGTTCTATTCACTCTCCTTTGTCTTTTGAATGGTTATAACTCCGTTTTTGGGACTATCAACTTGTAAAAGGTCAAATCCTTGTCAATCAAAGCATTGCTTCTTCATATTCACATCCATAGGTGTTGGTTTAGCCTTAATATGTTCTTCTTTCTACAACCCCAACTTCACCCTCAGAAAATCCTATGGGATTCTAAGGATTAACAGAATTGTGGGATAAGGAATAATGCTTCTTTCTTACCTTGCCTATCTGCTCCACCTCGGTAGCATGCTTTATCACTTCAACAAGAGTCCTAACAGGCTGACGCTCAGTCTTTGACAATATGTCTCACTTCATCCATGTACAAAGCCTACAATGGCTCTCTGTTGCGGATCTTTAACATCATCAAGCAATTGTAAGAGATCCAACTCCATTGAGTACACTTCAACAGTTCTATTCACTCTCCTTTGTCTTTTGAATGGTTATAACTCCATTTTTGGGACTATCAGCTTGTAAATGGCCAAATCCTTGTCAATCAAAGCATTGCTTCTTAATATTCACATTCATAGGTGTTGGTTTAGCCTCAGTATGTTCTTCTGTCAATAACCCCAACTTCACCCTCAAAAACTCCTATGGGATTATAAGGAGTACCAGAATTGTGGGATAAGGAATAATGCTTCTTTCTTACCTTGGCTATCTGCTCCACCTTGGTAGCATGCTTTATTACTTCAACAAGAGTCCTAACAGGCTGACGCTCAGCCTTTGACATTATTTCATCACTTCATCCATGTACAAAGCCTAAAATGGCTCTCTGTTGTGGATCTTTAACATCGTCAAGCAATTGTAAGAGATCCAACTCCATTGAGTACACTTCAACAGTTCTATGCACTCTCCTTTGTCTTTTGAATGGTTATAACTCCGTTTTTGGGACTATCAACTTGTAAAAGGCCAAATCCTTGTCAATCAAACCATTGCTTCTTCATATTCACAACCATAGGTGTTGGTTTAGCCTTAATATGTTCTTCTTTCTACAACCCCAACTTCACACTCAGAAACTCCTATGGGATTCTAAGGATTAACAGAATTGTCGGATAAGGAATAATGCTTCTTTCTTACCTTGGCTATCTGCTCCACCTCGGTAGCATGCTTTATCACTTCAACAAGAGTCCTAACAGGCTGACGCTCAGTCTTTGACAATATGTCTGATATAAGACTCAAAATGAACTAGTCTTTGAGCCGGATCTGAAGTGGAAACGAAGTTAGCTCGAAGCTCCTCCTCCGCTACAACTCACAAAACCGGTGTGGAAGGCTAGACAAGCAGCTCGAAGCTCCTCTTGTGAAACCTGATGGATGGGGTCGTGATGGTGGATCGATAAGCACCACAGGGAGTGTGAAAGGCTCCTTGATACAGCTTAAGAATCGTGGCTTTGTGAATCACACAGACAGACAAGATCTGAGGCAAAAGTTTCAGCAACTTTCAAGCTAGAAGAAATTCGGTTCTTTATTGATGTAGCGTCAATAAAAATATACATGGCCGGGGATCTTATAGTTTGATCCCTACGGCTACAACCTCTAGGGTTGCGACTCAAAGCAAAAACAACAGGACTTGTACAAAAATAAAAGAAAACGGCACACACTCTCAATGGAAACAACATGCTGTTTCCTTATATGGAAAGTGTAGCTACAGACACAAAATAAAAAGAAATAAAATAAAAGACTCTACTGGGACTCGAACTAGACTCATTGTGGGCTTACTAGAGCCACTAGGCCGAGGCCATATCACCTGCAAGGAAACAGAAATAATTAAACACAAATCGTACCTGACTTGGACGAGAAGTCATCGCAGCTAGGTCGATGGTTGGTCCGTTGTCCGGGACATCTTCAGCTGTGTCGAGTAGAGCTTGTATGGATACGTTGAATTCTTCTCTTAGTTTATCCCTCCTAGCTCTTGTGATAGGTCCAGCTACTTCTGGAATCTTGATGACATGGTCGTCCTCCACTTGATGCACTTGGTCCGCTACTTGCTTGTTGTGTGATCCTATATTCAACTCCTTGGCTTTTGCTCGGGTTATTGGACCTTCTTGAGTCTTCTCTTGAATATTTGTCACTTCAGTATGCTCCTCACGTGTGTCCTCGTCAGATAGTTCAGTTACCGGATTGATGTCCGCATCAATGTCTCACTTCATCCATGTACAAAGCCTACAATGGCTCTCTGTTGCGGATCTTTAACATCATCAAGCAATTGTAAGAGATCCAACTCCATTGAGTACACTTCAACAGTTCTATTCACTCTCCTTTGTCTTTTGAATGGTTATAACTCCATTTTTGGGACTATCAGCTTGTAAATGGCCAAATCCTTGTCAATCAAAGCATTGCTTCTGAATATTCACATTCATAGGTGTTGGTTTAGCCTCAGTATGTTCTACTGTCAATAACCCCAACTTCACCCTCAGAAACTCCTATGGGATTCTAAGGAGTACCAGAATTGTGGGATAAGGAATAATGCTTCTTTCTTACCTTGGCTATCTGCTCCACCTTGGTAGCATGCTTTATTACTTCAACAAGAGTCCTAACAGGCTGACGCTCAGCCTTTGACATTATTTCATCACTTCATCCATGTACAAAGCCTAAAATGGCTCTCTGTTGCTGATCTTTAACATCGTCAAGCAATTGTAAGAGATCCAACTCCATTGAGTACACTTCAACAGTTCTATGCACTCTCCTTTGTCTTTTGAATGGTTATAACTCCGTTTTTGGGACTATCAACTTGTAAAAGACCAAATCCTTGTCAATCAAACCATTGCTTCTTCATATTCACAACCATAGGTGTTGGTTTAGCCTTAATATGTTCTTCTTTCTACAACCCCAACTTCACCCTCAGAAACTGCTATGGGATTCTAAGGAGTACCAGAATTGTGTGATAAGGAATAATGCTTCTTTCTTACCTTGGCTATCTGCTCCACCTTGGTAGCATGCTTTATGACTTCAACAAGAGTCCTAACAGGCTGACGCTCAGCCTTTGACAATATTTCATCACTTCATCCATGTACAAAGCCTACAGTGGCTCTCTGTTGCGGATCTTTAACATCGTCAAGCAATTGTAAGAGATCCAACTCCATTGAGTACATTTCAACAGTTCTATTCACTCTCCTTTGTCTTTTGAATGGTTATAACTCCATTTTTGGGACTATCAACTTGTAAAAGGCCAAATCCTTGTCAATCAAAACATTGCTTCTTCATATTCACATCCATATGTGTTGGTTTAGCCTTAATATGTTCTTCTTTCTACAACCCCAACTTCACCCTCAGAAACTCCTATGGGATTCTAAGGATTAACAGAATTGTGGGATAAGGAATAATTCTTCTTTCTTACCTTGCCTATCTGCTCCACCTCGGTAGAATGCTTTATCGCTTCAACAAGAGTCCTAACAGGCTGACGCTCAGTCTTTGACAATATGTCTCACTTCATCCATGTACAAAGCCTACAATGGCTCTCTGTTGCGGATCTTTAACATCATTAAGCAATTGTAAGAGATCCAACTCCATTGAGTACACTTCAACAGTTCTATTCACTCTCCTTTGTCTTTTGAATGGTTATAACTCCATTTTTGGGACTATCAGCTTGTAAATGGCCAAATCCTTGTCAATCAAAGCATTGCTTCTTAATATTCACATTCATAGGTGTTGGTTTAGCCTCAGTATGTTCTTCTGTCAATAACCCCAACTTCACCCTCAGAAACTCCTATGGGATTCTAAGGAGTACCAGAATTGTGGGATAAGGAATAATGCTTCTTTCTTACCTTGGCTATCTGCTCCACCTTGGTAGCATGCTTTATTACTTCAACAAGAGTCCTAACAGGCTGACGCTCAGCCTTTGACATTATTTCATCACTTCATCCATGTACAAAGCCTAAAATGGCTCTCTGTTGCGGATCTTTAACATCGTCAAGCAATTGTAAGAGATCCAACTCCATTGAGTACACTTCAACAGTTCTATGCACTCTCCTTTGTCTTTTGAATGGTTATAACTCCGTTTTTGGGACTATCAACTTGTAAAAGGCCAAATCCTTGTCAATCAAACCATTGCTTCTTCATATTCACAACCATAGGTGTTGGTTTAGCCTTAATATGTTCTTCTTTCTACAACCCCAACTTCACCCTCATAAACTGCTATGGGATTCTAAGGAGTACCAGAATTGTGGGATAAGGAATAATGCTTCTTTGTTACCTTGGCTATCTGCTCCACCTTGGTAGCATGCTTTATGACTTCAACAAGAGTCCTAACAGGCTGACGCTCAGCCTTTGACAATATTTCATCACTTCATCCATGTACAAAGCCTACAGTGGCTCTCTGTTGCGGATCTTTAACATCGTCAAGCAATTGTAAGAGATCCAACTCCATTGAGTACATTTCAACAGTTCTATTCACTCTCCTTTGTCTTTTGAATGGTTATAACTCCGTTTTTGGGACTATCAACTTGTAAAAGGCCAAATCCTTGTCAATCAAAGCATTGCTTCTTCATATTCATATCCATAGGTGTTGGTTTAGCCTTAATATGTTCTTCTTTCTACAACCCCAACTTCACACTCAGAAACTCCTATGGGATTCTAAGGATTAACAGAATTGTGGGATAAGGAATAATGCTTCTTTCTTACCTTGGCTATCTGCTCCACCTCGGTAGCATGCTTTATCACTTCAACAAGAGTCCTAACAGGCTGACGCTCAGTCTTTGACAATATGTCTGATATAAGACTCGAAATGAACTAGTCTTTGAGCCGGATCTGAAGTGGAAACGAAGTTAGCTCGAAGCTCCTCCTCCGCTACAACTCACAAAACCGGTGTGGAAGGCTAGACAAGCAGCTCGAAGCTCCTCTTGTGAAACCTGATGGATGGGGTCGTGATGGTGGATCGATAAGCACCACAGGGAGTGTGAAAGGCTCCTTGATACAGCTTAGGAATCGTGGCTTTGTGAATCACACACAAAGACAAGATCTGAGGCAAAAGTTTCAGCAACTTTCAAGCTAGAAGAAATTCGGTTCTTTATTGATGTAGCGTCAATAAAAAGATACACGGCCGGGGATCTTATAGTTTGATCCTTACGGCTACAACCTCTAGGGTTGCGACTCAAAGCAAAAACAACAGGACTTGTACAAAAATAAAAGAAAACGGCACACACTCTCAATGGAAACAACATGCTGTTTCCTTATATGGAAAGTGTAGCTACAGACACAAAATAAAAAGAAATAAAATAAAAGACTCTACTGGGACTCGAACTAGACTCATTGTGGGCTTACTAGAGCCACTAGGCCGAGGCCATATCACCTGCAAGGAAACAGAAATAATTAAACACAAATCGTACCTGACTTGGACGAGAAGTCATCGCAGCTAGGTCTATGGTTTGTCCGTTGTCCGGGACATCTTCAGCTGTGTCGAGTAGAGCTTGTATGGATACGTTGAATTCTTCTCTTAGTTTATCCCTCCTAGCTCTTGTGATAGGTCCAGCTACTTCTGGAATCTTGATGACATGGTCGTCCTCCACTTGATGCACTTGGTCCGCTACTTGCTTGTTGTGTGATCCTATATTCAACTCCTTGGCTTTTGCTCGGGTTATTGGACCTTCTTGAGTCTTCTCTTGAATATTTGTCACTTCAGTAAGCTCCTCACGTGTGTCCTCGTCAGATAGTTCAGTTACCGGATTGATGTCCGCATTAATGTCTCACTTCATCCATGTACAAAGCCTACAATGGCTCTCTGTTGCGGATCTTTAACATCATCAAGCAATTGTAAGAGATCCAACTCCATTGAGTACACTTCAACAGTTCTATTCACTCTCCTTTGTCTTTTGAATGGTTATAACTCCATTTTTGGGACTATCAGCTTGTAAATGGCCAAATCCTTGTCAATCAAAGCATTGCTTCTGAATATTCACATTCATAGGTGTTGGTTTAGCCTCATTATGTTCTTCTGTCAATAACCCCAACTTCACCCTCAGAAACTCCTATGGGATTCTAAGGAGTACCAGAATTGTGGGATAAGGAATAATGCTTCTTTCTTACCTTGGCTATCTGCTCCACCTTGGTAGCATGCTTTATTACTTCAACAAGAGTCCTAACAGGCTGACGCTCAGCCTTTGACATTATTTCATCACTTCATCCATGTACAAAGCCTAAAATGGCTCTCTGTTGCTGATCTTTAACATCGTCAAGCAATTGTAAGAGATCCAACTCCATTGAGTACACTTCAACAGTTCTATGCACTCTCCTTTGTCTTTTGAATGGTTATAACTCCGTTTTTGGGACTATCAACTTGTAAAAGACCAAATCCTTGTCAATCAAACCATTGCTTCTTCATATTCACAACCATAGGTGTTGGTTTAGCCTTAATATGTTCTTCTTTCTACAACCCCAACTTCACCCTCAGAAACTGCTATGGGATTCTAAGGAGTACCAGAATTGTGTGATAAGGAATAATGCTTCTTTCTTACCTTGGCTATCTGCTCCACCTTGGTAGCATGCTTTATGACTTCAACAAGAGTCCTAACAGGCTGACGCTCAGCCTTTGACAATATTTCATCACTTCATCCATGTACAAAGCCTACAGTGGCTCTCTGTTGCGGATCTTTAACATCGTCAAGCAATTGTAAGAGATCCAACTCCATTGAGTACATTTCAACAGTTCTATTCACTCTCCTTTGTCTTTTGAATGGTTATAACTCCATTTTTGGGACTATCAACTTGTAAAAGGCCAAATCCTTGTCAATCAAAGCATTGCTTCTTCATATTCACATCCATAGGTGTTGGTTTAGCCTTAATATGTTCTTCTTTCTACAACCCCAACTTCACCCTCAGAAACTCCTATGGGATTCTAAGGATTAACAGAATTGTGGGATAAGGAATAATGCTTCTTTCTTACCTTGCCTATCTGCTCCACCTCGGTAGCATGCTTTATCACTTCAACAAGAGTCCTAACAGGCTGACGCTCAGTCTTTGACAATATGTCTCACTTCATCCATGTACAAAGCCTACAATGGCTCTCTGTTGCGGATCTTTAACATCATTAAGCAATTGTAAGAGATCCAACTCCATTGAGTACACTTCAACAGTTCTATTCACTCTCCTTTGTCTTTTGAATGGTTATAACTCCATTTTTGGGACTATCAGCTTGTAAATGGCCAAATCCTTGTCAATCAAAGCATTGCTTCTTAATATTCACATTCATAGGTGTTGGTTTAGCCTCAGTATGTTCTTCTGTCAATAACCCCAACTTCACCCTCAGAAACTCCTATGGGATTCTAAGGAGTACCAGAATTGTGGGATAAGGAATAATGCTTCTTTCTTACCTTGGCTATCTGCTCCACCTTGGTAGCATGCTTTATTACTTCAACAAGAGTCCTAACAGGCTGACGCTCAGCCTTTGACATTATTTCATCACTTCATCCATGTACAAAGCCTAAAATGGCTCTCTGTTGTGGATCTTTAACATCGTCAAGCAATTGTAAGAGATCCAACTCCATTGAGTACACTTCAACAATTCTATGCACTCTCCTTTGTCTTTTGAATGGTTATAACTCCGTTTTTGGGACTATCAACTTGTAAAAGGCCAAATCCTTGTCAATCAAACCATTGCTTCTTCATATTCACAACCATAGGTGTTGGTTTAGCCTTAATATGTTCTTCTTTCTACAACCCCAACTTCACCCTCATAAACTGCTATGGGATTCTAAGGAGTACCAGAATTGTGGGATAAGGAATAATGCTTCTTTGTTACCTTGGCTATCTGCTCCACCTTGGTAGCATGCTTTATGACTTCAACAAGAGTCCTAACAGGCTGACGCTCAGCCTTTGACAATATTTCATCACTTCATCCATGTACAAAGCCTACAGTGGCTCTCTGTTGCGGATCTTTAACATCGTCAAGCAATTGTAAGAGATCCAACTCCATTGAGTACATTTCAACAGTTCTATTCACTCTCCTTTGTCTTTTGAATGGTTATAACTCCGTTTTTGGGACTATCAACTTGTAAAAGGCCAAATCCTTGTCAATCAAAGCATTGCTTCTTCATATTCATATCCATAGGTGTTGGTTTAGCCTTAATATGTTCTTCTTTCTACAACCCCAACTTCACACTCAGAAACTCCTATGGGATTCTAAGGATTAACAGAATTGTGGGATAAGGAATAATGCTTCTTTCTTACCTTGGCTATCTGCTCCACCTCGGTAGCATGCTTTATCACTTCAACAAGAGTCCTAACAGGCTGACGCTCAGTCTTTGACAATATGTCTGATATAAGACTCGAAATGAACTAGTCTTTGAGCCGGATCTGAAGTGGAAACGAAGTTAGCTCGAAGCTCCTCCTCCGCTACAACTCACAAAACCGGTGTGGAAGGCTAGACAAGCAGCTCGAAGCTCCTCTTGTGAAACCTGATGGATGGGGTCGTGATGGTGGATCGATAAGCACCACAGGGAGTGTGAAAGGCTCCTTGATACAGCTTAGGAATCGTGGCTTTGTGAATCACACACAAAGACAAGATCTGAGGCAAAAGTTTCAGCAACTTTCAAGCTAGAAGAAATTCGGTTCTTTATTGATGTAGCGTCAATAAAAAGATACACGGCCGGGGATCTTATAGTTTGATCCTTACGGCTACAACCTCTAGGGTTGCGACTCAAAGCAAAAACAACAGGACTTGTACAAAAATAAAAGAAAACGGCACACACTCTCAATGGAAACAACATGCTGTTTCCTTATATGGAAAGTGTAGCTACAGACACAAAATAAAAAGAAATAAAATAAAAGACTCTACTGGGACTCGAACTAGACTCATTGTGGGCTTACTAGAGCCACTAGGCCGAGGCCATATCACCTGCAAGGAAACAGAAATAATTAAACACAAATCGTACCTGACTTGGACGAGAAGTCATCGCAGCTAGGTCTATGGTTTGTCCGTTGTCCGGGACATCTTCAGCTGTGTCGAGTAGAGCTTGTATGGATACGTTGAATTCTTCTCTTAGTTTATCCCTCCTAGCTCTTGTGATAGGTCCAGCTACTTCTGGAATCTTGATGACATGGTCGTCCTCCACTTGATGCACTTGGTCCGCTACTTGCTTGTTGTGTGATCCTATATTCAACTCCTTGGCTTTTGCTCGGGTTATTGGACCTTCTTGAGTCTTCTCTTGAATATTTGTCACTTCAGTAAGCTCCTCACGTGTGTCCTCGTCAGATAGTTCAGTTACCGGATTGATGTCCGCATTAATGTCTCACTTCATCCATGTACAAAGCCTACAATGGCTCTCTGTTGCGGATCTTTAACATCATCAAGCAATTGTAAGAGATCCAACTCCATTGAGTACACTTCAACAGTTCTATTCACTCTCCTTTGTCTTTTGAATGGTTATAACTCCATTTTTGGGACTATCAGCTTGTAAATGGCCAAATCCTTGTCAATCAAAGCATTGCTTCTGAATATTCACATTCATAGGTGTTGGTTTAGCCTCAGTATGTTCTTCTGTCAATAACCCCAACTTCACCCTCAGAAACTCCTATGGGATTCTAAGGAGTACCAGAATTGTGGGATAAGGAATAATGCTTCTTTCTTACCTTGGCTATCTGCTCCACCTTGGTAGCATGCTTTATTACTTCAACAAGAGTCCTAACAGGCTGACGCTCAGCCTTTGACATTATTTCATCACTTCATCCATGTACAAAGCCTAAAATGGCTCTCTGTTGCTGATCTTTAACATCGTCAAGCAATTGTAAGAGATCCAACTCCATTGAGTACACTTCAACAGTTCTATGCACTCTCCTTTGTCTTTTGAATGGTTATAACTCCGTTTTTGGGACTATCAACCTGTAAAAGACCAAATCCTTGTCAATCAAACCATTGCTTCTTCATATTCACAACCATAGGTGTTGGTTTAGCCTTAATATGTTCTTCTTTCTACAACCCCAACTTCACCCTCAGAAACTGCTATGGGATTCTAAGGAGTACCAGAATTGTGTGATAAGGAATAATGCTTCTTTCTTACCTTGGCTATCTGCTCCACCTTGGTAGCATGCTTTATGACTTCAACAAGAGTCCTAACAGGCTGACGCTCAGCCTTTGACAATATTTCATCACTTCATCCATGTACAAAGCCTACAGTGGCTCTCTGTTGCGGATCTTTAACATCGTCAAGCAATTGTAAGAGATCCAACTCCATTGAGTACATTTCAACAGTTCTATTCACTCTCCTTTGTCTTTTGAATGGTTATAACTCCATTTTTGGGACTATCAACTTGTAAAAGGCCAAATCCTTGTCAATCAAAGCATTGCTTCTTCATATTCACATCCATAGGTGTTGGTTTAGCCTTAATATGTTCTTCTTTCTACAACCCCAACTTCACCCTCAGAAACTCCTATGGGATTCTAAGGATTAACAGAATTGTGGGATAAGGAATAATGCTTCTTTCTTACCTTGCCTATCTGCTCCACCTCGGTAGCATGCTTTATCACTTCAACAAGAGTCCTAACAGGCTGACGCTCAGTCTTTGACAATATGTCTCACTTCATCCATGTACAAAGCCTACAATGGCTCTCTGTTGCGGATCTTTAACATCATTAAGCAATTGTAAGAGATCCAACTCCATTGAGTACACTTCAACAGTTCTATTCACTCTCCTTTGTCTTTTGAATGGTTATAACTCCATTTTTGGGACTATCAGCTTGTAAATGGCCAAATCCTTGTCAATCAAAGCATTGCTTCTTAATATTCACATTCATAGGTGTTGGTTTAGCCTCAGTATGTTCTTCTGTCAATAACCCCAACTTCACCCTCAGAAACTCCTATGGGATTCTAAGGAGTACCAGAATTGTGGGATAAGGAATAATGCTTCTTTCTTACCTTGGCTATCTGCTCCACCTTGGTAGCATGCTTTATTACTTCAACAAGAGTCCTAACAGGCTGACGCTCAGCCTTTGACATTATTTCATCACTTCATCCATGTACAAAGCCTAAAATGGCTCTCTGTTGCGGATCTTTAACATCGTCAAGCAATTGTAAGAGATCCAACTCCATTGAGTACACTTCAACAGTTCTATGCACTCTCCTTTGTCTTTTGAATGGTTATAACTCCGTTTTTGGGACTATCAACTTGTAAAAGGCCAAATCCTTGTCAATCAAACCATTGCTTCTTCATATTCACAACCATAGGTGTTGGTTTAGCCTTAATATGTTCTTCTTTCTACAACCCCAACTTCACCCTCATAAACTGCTATGGGATTCTAAGGAGTACCAGAATTGTGGGATAAGGAATAATGCTTCTTTGTTACCTTGGCTATCTGCTCCACCTTGGTAGCATGCTTTATGACTTCAACAAGAGTCCTAACAGGCTGACGCTCAGCCTTTGACAATATTTCATCACTTCATCCATGTACAAAGCCTACAGTGGCTCTCTGTTGCGGATCTTTAACATCGTCAAGCAATTGTAAGAGATCCAACTCCATTGAGTACATTTCAACAGTTCTATTCACTCTCCTTTGTCTTTTGAATGGTTATAACTCCGTTTTTGGGACTATCAACTTGTAAAAGGCCAAATCCTTGTCAATCAAAGCATTGCTTCTTCATATTCATATCCATAGGTGTTGGTTTAGCCTTAATATGTTCTTCTTTCTACAACCCCAACTTCACACTCAGAAACTCCTATGGGATTCTAAGGATTAACAGAATTGTGGGATAAGGAATAATGCTTCTTTCTTACCTTGGCTATCTGCTCCACCTCGGTAGCATGCTTTATCACTTCAACAAGAGTCCTAACAGGCTGACGCTCAGTCTTTGACAATATGTCTGATATAAGACTCGAAATGAACTAGTCTTTGAGCCGGATCTGAAGTGGAAACGAAGTTAGCTCGAAGCTCCTCCTCCGCTACAACTCACAAAACCGGTGTGGAAGGCTAGACAAGCAGCTCGAAGCTCCTCTTGTGAAACCTGATGGATGGGGTCGTGATGGTGGATCGATAAGCACCACAGGGAGTGTGAAAGGCTCCTTGATACAGCTTAGGAATCGTGGCTTTGTGAATCACACACAAAGACAAGATCTGAGGCAAAAGTTTCAGCAACTTTCAAGCTAGAAGAAATTCGGTTCTTTATTGATGTAGCGTCAATAAAAAGATACACGGCCGGGGATCTTATAGTTTGATCCTTACGGCTACAACCTCTAGGGTTGCGACTCAAAGCAAAAACAACAGGACTTGTACAAAAATAAAAGAAAACGGCACACACTCTCAATGGAAACAACATGCTGTTTCCTTATATGGAAAGTGTAGCTACAGACACAAAATAAAAAGAAATAAAATAAAAGACTCTACTGGGACTCGAACTAGACTCATTGTGGGCTTACTAGAGCCACTAGGCCGAGGCCATATCACCTGCAAGGAAACAGAAATAATTAAACACAAATCGTACCTGACTTGGACGAGAAGTCATCGCAGCTAGGTCTATGGTTTGTCCGTTGTCCGGGACATCTTCAGCTGTGTCGAGTAGAGCTTGTATGGATACGTTGAATTCTTCTCTTAGTTTATCCCTCCTAGCTCTTGTGATAGGTCCAGCTACTTCTGGAATCTTGATGACATGGTCGTCCTCCACTTGATGCACTTGGTCCGCTACTTGCTTGTTGTGTGATCCTATATTCAACTCCTTGGCTTTTGCTCGGGTTATTGGACCTTCTTGAGTCTTCTCTTGAATATTTGTCACTTCAGTAAGCTCCTCACGTGTGTCCTCGTCAGATAGTTCAGTTACCGGATTGATGTCCGCATTAATGTCTCACTTCATCCATGTACAAAGCCTACAATGGCTCTCTGTTGCGGATCTTTAACATCATCAAGCAATTGTAAGAGATCCAACTCCATTGAGTACACTTCAACAGTTCTATTCACTCTCCTTTGTCTTTTGAATGGTTATAACTCCATTTTTGGGACTATCAGCTTGTAAATGGCCAAATCCTTGTCAATCAAAGCATTGCTTCTGAATATTCACATTCATAGGTGTTGGTTTAGCCTCAGTATGTTCTTCTGTCAATAACCCCAACTTCACCCTCAGAAACTCCTATGGGATTCTAAGGAGTACCAGAATTGTGGGATAAGGAATAATGCTTCTTTCTTACCTTGGCTATCTGTTCCACCTTGGTAGCATGCTTTATTACTTCAACAAGAGTCCTAACAGGCTGACGCTCAGCCTTTGACATTATTTCATCACTTCATCCATGTACAAAGCCTAAAATGGCTCTCTGTTGCTGATCTTTAACATCGTCAAGCAATTGTAAGAGATCCAACTCCATTGAGTACACTTCAACAGTTCTATGCACTCTCCTTTGTCTTTTGAATGGTTATAACTCCGTTTTTGGGACTATCAACTTGTAAAAGACCAAATCCTTGTCAATCAAACCATTGCTTCTTCATATTCACAACCATAGGTGTTGGTTTAGCCTTAATATGTTTTTCTTTCTACAACCCCAACTTCACCCTCAGAAACTGCTATGGGATTCTAAGTAGTACCAGAATTGTGTGATAAGGAATAATGCTTCTTTCTTACCTTGGCTATCTGCTCCACCTTGGTAGCATGCTTTATGACTTCAACAAGAGTCCTAACAGGCTGACGCTCAGCCTTTGACAATATTTCATCACTTCATCCATGTACAAAGCCTACAGTGGCTCTCTGTTGCGGATCTTTAACATCGTCAAGCAATTGTAAGAGATCCAACTCCATTGAGTACATTTCAACAGTTCTATTCACTCTCCTTTGTCTTTTGAATGGTTATAACTCCGTTTTTGGGACTATCAACTTGTAAAAGGCCAAATCCTTGTCAATCAAAGCATTGCTTCTTCATATTCACATCCATAGGTGTTGGTTTAGCCTTAATATGTTCTTCTTTCTACAACCCCAACTTCACCCTCAGAAACTCCTATGGGATTCTAAGGATTAACAGAATTGTGGGATAAGGAATAATGCTTCTTTCTTACCTTGCCTATCTGCTCCACCTCGGTAGCATGCTTTATCACTTCAACAAGAGTCCTAACAGGCTGACGCTCAGTCTTTGACAATATGTCTCACTTCATCCATGTACAAAGCCTACAATGGCTCTCTGTTGCGGATCTTTAACATCATCAAGCAATTGTAAGAGATCCAACTCCATTGAGTACACTTCAACAGTTCTATTCACTCTCCTTTGTCTTTTGAATGGTTATAACTCCATTTTTGGGACTATCAGCTTGTAAATGGCCAAATCCTTGTCAATCAAAGCATTGCTTCTTAATATTCACATTCATAGGTGTTGGTTTAGCCTCAGTATGTTCTTCTGTCAATAACCCCAACTTCACCCTCAGAAACTCCTTTGGGATTCTAAGGAGTACCAGAATTGTGGGATAAGGAATAATGCTTCTTTCTTACCTTGGCTATCTGCTCCACCTTGGTAGCATGCTTTATTACTTCAACAAGAGTCCTAACAGGCTGACGCTCAGCCTTTGACATTATTTCATCACTTCATCCATGTACAAAGCCTAAAATGGCTCTCTGTTGTGGATCTTTAACATCGTCAAGCAATTGTAAGAGATCCAACTCCATTGAGTACACTTCAACAGTTCTATGCACTCTCCTTTGTCTTTTGAATGGTTATAACTCCGTTTTTGGGACTATCAACTTGTAAAAGGCTAAATCCTTGTCAATCAAACCATTGCTTCTTCATATTCACAACCATAGGTGTTGGTTTAGCCTTAATATGTTCTTCTTTCTACAACCCCAACTTTACCCTCATAAACTGCTATAGGATTCTAAGGAGTACCAGAATTGTGGGATAAGGAATAATGCTTCTTTCTTACCTTGGCTATCTGCTCCACCTTGGTAGCATGCTTTATGACTTCAACAAGAGTCCTAACAGGCTGACGCTCAGCCTTTGACAATATTTCATCACTTCATCCATGTACAAAGCCTACAGTGGCTCTCTGTTGCGGATCTTTAACATCGTCAAGCAATTGTAAGAGATCCAACTCCATTGAGTACATTTCAACAGTTCTATTCACTCTCCTTTGTCTTTTGAATGGTTATAACTCCGTTTTTGGGACTATCAACTTGTAAAAGGCCAAATCCTTGTCAATCAAAGCATTGCTTCTTCATATTCACATCCATAGGTGTTGGTTTAGCCTTAATATGTTCTTCTTTCTACAACCCCAACTTCACACTCAGAAACTCCTATGGGATTCTAAGGATTAACAGAATTGTGGGATAAGGAATAATGCTTCTTTCTTACCTTGGCTATCTGCTCCACCTCGGTAGCATGCTTTATCACTTCAACAAGAGTCCTAACAGGCTGACGCTCAGTCTTTGACAATATGTCTGATATAAGACTCGAAATGAACTAGTCTTTGAGCCGGATCTGAAGTGGAAACGAAGTTAGCTCGAAGCTCCTCCTCCGCTACAACTCACAAAACCGGTGTGGAAGGCTAGACAAGCAGCTCGAAGCTCCTCTTGTGAAACCTGATGCATGGGGTCGTGATTGTAGATCGATAAGCACCACAGGGAGTGTGAAAGGCTCCTTGATACAGCTTAAGAATCGTGGCTTTGTGAATCACACACAAAGACAAGATCTGAGGCAAAAGTTTCAGCAACTTTTAAGCTAGAAGAAATTCGGTTCTTTATTGATGTAGCGTCAATAAAAAGATACACGGCCGGGGATCTTATAGTTTGATCCTTACGGCTATAACCTCTAGGGTTGCGACTCAAAGCAAAAACAACAGGACTTGTACGAAAATAAAAGAAAACGGCACACACTCTCAATGGAAACAACATGCTGTTTCCTTATATGGAAAGTGTAGCTACAGACACAAAATAAAAAGAAATAAAATGAAAGACTCTACTGGGACTCGAACTAGACTCATTGTGGGCTTACTAGAGCCACTAGGCCGAGGCCATATCACCTGCAAGGAAACAGAAATAATTAAACACAAATCGTACTTGACTTGGACGAGAAGTCATCGCAGCTAGGTCTATGGTTGGTCCGTTGTCCGGGACATCTTCAGCTGTGTCGAGTAGAGCTTGTATGGATACGTTGAATTCTTCTCTTAGTTTATCCCTCCTAGATCTTGTGATAGGTCCAGCTACTTCTGGAATCTTGATGACATGGTCGTCCTCCACTTGATGCACTTGGTCCGCTACTTGCTTGTTGTGTGATCCTATATTCAACTCCTTGGCTTTTGCTCGGGTTATTGGACCTTCTTGAGTCTTCTCTTGAATATTTGTCACTTCAGTATGCTCCTCACGTGTGTCCTCGTCAGATAGTTCAGTTACCGGATTGATGTCCGCATCAATGTCTCACTTCATCCATGTACAAAGCCTACAATGGCTCTCTGTTGCGGATCTTTAACATCATCAAGCAATTGTAAGAGATCCAACTCCATTGAGTACACTTCAACAGTTCTATTCACTCTCCTTTGTCTTTTGAATGGTTATAACTCCATTTTTGGGACTATCAGCTTGTAAATGGCCAAATCCTTGTCAATCAAAGCATTGCTTCTGAATATTCACATGCATAGGTGTTGGTTTAGCCTCAGTATGTTCTTCTGTCAATAACCCCAACTTCACCCTCAGAAACTCCTATGGGATTCTAAGGAGTACCAGAATTGTGGGATAAGGAATAATGCTTCTTTCTTACCTTGGCTACCTGCTCCACCTTGGTAGCATGCTTTATTACTTCAACAAGAGTCCTAACAGGCTGACGCTCAGCCTTTAACAATATTTCATCACTTCATCCATGTACAAAGCCTACAGTGGCTCTCTGTTGCGGATCTTTAACATCGTCAAGCAATTGTAAGAGATCCAACTCCATTGAGTACATTTCAATAGTTCTATTCACTCTCCTTTGTCTTTTGAATGGTTATAACTCCGTTTCTGGGACTATCAACTTGTAAAAGGCCAAATCCTTGTCAATCAAAGCATTGCTTCTTCATATTCACATCCATAGGTGTTGGTTTAGCCTTAATATGTTCTTCTTTCTACAACCCCAACTTCACACTCAGAAACTCCTATGGGATTCTAAGGATTAACAGAATTGTGGGATAAGGAATAATGCTTCTTTCTTACCTTGGCTATCTGCTCCACCTCGGTAGCATGCTTTATCACTTCAACAAGAGTCCTAACAGGCTGACGCTCAGTCTTTGACAATATGTCTGATATAAGACTCGAAATGAACTAGTCTTTGAGCCGGATCTGAAGTGGAAACGAAGTTAGCTCGAAGCTCCTCCTCCGCTACAACTCACAAAACCGGTGTGGAAGGCTAGACAAGCAGCTCGAAGCTCCTCTTGTGAAACCTGATGCATGGGGTCGTGATTGTAGATCGATAAGCACCACAGGGAGTGTGAAAGGCTCCTTGATACAGCTTAAGAATCGTGGCTTTGTGAATCACACACAAAGACAAGATCTGAGGCAAAAGTTTCAGCAACTTTTAAGCTAGAAGAAATTCGGTTCTTTATTGATGTAGCGTCAATAAAAAGATACACGGCCGGGGATCTTATAGTTTGATCCTTACGGCTATAACCTCTAGGGTTGCGACTCAAAGCAAAAACAACAGGACTTGTACGAAAATAAAAGAAAACGGCACACACTCTCAATGGAAACAACATGCTGTTTCCTTATATGGAAAGTGTAGCTACAGACACAAAATAAAAAGAAATAAAATGAAAGACTCTACTGGGACTCGAACTAGACTCATTGTGGGCTTACTAGAGCCACTAGGCCGAGGCCATATCACCTGCAAGGAAACAGAAATAATTAAACACAAATCGTACTTGACTTGGACGAGAAGTCATCGCAGCTAGGTCTATGGTTGGTCCGTTGTCCGGGACATCTTCAGCTGTGTCGAGTAGAGCTTGTATGGATACGTTGAATTCTTCTCTTAGTTTATCCCTCCTAGATCTTGTGATAGGTCCAGCTACTTCTGGAATCTTGATGACATGGTCGTCCTCCACTTGATGCACTTGGTCCGCTACTTGCTTGTTGTGTGATCCTATATTCAACTCCTTGGCTTTTGCTCGGGTTATTGGACCTTCTTGAGTCTTCTCTTGAATATTTGTCACTTCAGTATGCTCCTCACGTGTGTCCTCGTCAGATAGTTCAGTTACCGGATTGATGTCCGCATCAATGTCTCACTTCATCCATGTACAAAGCCTACAATGGCTCTCTGTTGCGGATCTTTAACATCATCAAGCAATTGTAAGAGATCCAACACCATTGAGTACACTTCAACAGTTCTATTCACTCTCCTTTGTCTTTTGAATGGTTATAACTCCATTTTTGGGACTATCAGCTTGTAAATGGCCAAATCCTTGTCAATCAAAGCATTGCTTCTGAATATTCACATGCATAGGTGTTGGTTTAGCCTCAGTATGTTCTTCTGTCAATAACCCCAACTTCACCCTCAGAAACTCCTATGGGATTCTAAGGAGTACCAGAATTGTGGGATAAGGAATAATGCTTCTTTCTTACCTTGGCTACCTGCTCCACCTTGGTAGCATGCTTTATTACTTCAACAAGAGTCCTAACAGGCTGACGCTCAGCCTTTAACAATATTTCATCACTTCATCCATGTACAAAGCCTACAGTGGCTCTCTGTTGCGGATCTTTAACATCGTCAAGCAATTGTAAGAGATCCAACTCCATTGAGTACATTTCAATAGTTCTATTCACTCTCCTTTGTCTTTTGAATGGTTATAACTCCGTTTCTGGGACTATCAACTTGTAAAAGGCCAAATCCTTGTCAATCAAAGCATTGCTTCTTCATATTCACATCCATAGGTGTTGGTTTAGCCTTAATATGTTCTTCTTTCTACAACCCCAACTTCACCCTCAGAAACTCCTATGGGATTCTAAGGATTAACAGAATTGTGGGATAAGGAATAATGCTTCTTTCTTACCTTGCCTATCTGCTCCACCTCAGTAGCATGCTTTATCACTTCAACAAGAGTCCTAACAGGCTGACGCTCAGTCTTTGACAATATGTCTCACTTCATCCATGTACAAAGCCTACAATGGCTCTCTGTTGCGGATCTTTAACATCATCAAGCAATTGTAAGAGATCCAACTCCATTGAGTACACTTCAACAGTTCTATTCACTCTCCTTTGTCTTTTGAATGGTTATAACTCCATTTTTGGGACTATCAGCTTGTAAATGGCCAAAACCTTGTCAATCAAAGCATTGCTTCTGAATATTCACATTCATAGGTGTTGGTTTAGCCTCAGTATGTTCTTCTGTCAATAACCCCAACTTCACCCTCAGAAACTCCTATGGGATTCTAAGGAGTACCAGAATTCTGGGATAAGGAATAATGCTTCTTTCTTACCTTGGCTATCTGCTCCACCTTGGTAGCATGCTTTATTACTTCAACAAGAGTCCTAGCAGGGTGACGCTCAGCCTTTGACATTATTTCATCACTTCATCCATGTACAAAGCCTAAAATGGCTCTCTGTTGCGGATCTTTAACATCGTCAAGCAATTGTAAGAGATCCAACTCCATTGAGTACACTTCAACAGTTCTATGCACTCTCCTTTGTCTTTTGAATGGTTATAACTCCGTTTTTGGGACTATCAACTTGTAAAAGGCCAAATCCTTGTCAATCAAACCATTGCTTCTTCATATTCACAACCATAGGTGTTGGTTTAGACTTAATATGTTCTTCTTTCTACAACCCCAACTTCACCCTCAGAAACTGCTATGGGATTCTAAGGATTAACAAAATTATGGGATAAGGAATAATGCTTCTTTCTTACCTTGGCTATCTGCTCCACCTCGGTAGCATGCTTTATCACTTCAACAAGAGTCCTAACAGGCTGACGCTCAGTCTTTGACAATATGTCTCACTTCATCCATGTACAAAGCCAACAATGGCTCTCTGTTGCGGATCTTTAACATCATCAAGCAATTGTAAGAGATCCAACTCCATTGAGTACACTTCAACAGTTCTATTAACTCTCCTTTGTCTTTTGAATGGTTATAACTCCATTTTGGGACTATCAGCTTGTAAATGGCCAAATCCTTGTCAATCAAACCATTGCTTCTTCATATTCACAACCATAGGTGTTGGTTTAGCCTTAATATGTTCTTCTTTCTACAACCCCAACTTCACCCTCAGAAACTGCTATGGGATTCCAAGGAGTACCAGAATTGTGTGATAAGGAATAATGCTTCTTTCTTACCTTGGCTATCTGCTCCACCTTGGTAGCATGCTTTATGACTTCAACAAGAGTCCTAACAGGCTGACGCTAAGCCTTTGACAATATTTCATCACTTCATCCATGTACAAAGCCTACAGTGGCTCTCTGTTGCGGATCTTTAACATCGTCAAGCAATTGTAAGAGATCCAACTCCATTGAGTACATTTCAACAGTTCTATTCACTCTCCTTTGTCTTTTGAATGGTTATAACTCCGTTTTTGGGACTATCAACTTGTAAAAGGCCAAATCCTTGTCAATCAAAGCATTGCTTCTTCATATTCACATCCATAGGTGTTGGTTTAGCCTTAATATGTTCTTCTTTCTACAACCCCAACTTCACCCTCAGAAACTCCTATGGGATTCTAAGGATTAACAGAATTGTGGGATAAGGAATAATGCTTCTTTCTTACCTTGCCTATCTGCTCCACCTCGGTAGCATGCTTTATTACTTCAACAAGAGTCCTAACAGGCTGACGCTCAGTCTTTGACAATATGTCTGACTTCATCCATGTACAAAGCCTACAATGGCTCTCGGTTGCGGATCTTTAACATCATCAAGCAATTGTAAGAGATCCAACTCCATTGAGTACACTTCAACAGTTCTATTCACTCTCCTTTGTCTTTTGAATGGTTATAACTCCATTTTTGGGACTATCAGCTTGTAAATGGCCAAATCCTTGTCAATCAAAGCATTGCTTCTTAATATTCACATTCATAGGTGTTGGTTTAGCCTCAGTATGTTCTTCTGTCAATAACCCCAACTTCACCCTCAGAAACTCCTATGGGATTCTAAGGAGTACCAGAATTGTGGGATAAGGAATAATGCTTCTTTCTTACCTTGGCTATCTGCTCCACCTTGGTAGCATGCTTTATTACTTCAACAAGAGTCCTAACAGGCTGACGCTCAGCCTTTGACATTATTTCATCACTTCATCCATGTACAAAGCCTAAAATGGCTCTCTGTTGTGGATCTTTAACATCGTCAAGCAATTGTAAGAGATCCAACTCCATTGAGTACACTTCAACAGTTCTATGCACTCTCCTTTGTCTTTTGAATGGTTATAACTCCGTTTTTGGGACTATCAACTTGTAAAAGGCCAAATCCTTGTCAATCAAACCATTGCTTCTTCATATTCACAACCATAGGTGTTGGTTTAGCCTTAATATGTTCTTCTTTCTACAACCCCAACTTCACCCTCATAAACTGCTATGGGATTCTAAGGAGTACCAGAATTGTGGGATAAGGAATAATGCTTCTTTCTTACCTTGGCTATCTGCTCCACCTTGGTAGCATGCTTTATGACTTCAACAAGAGTCCTAACAGGCTGACGCTCAGCCTTTGACAATATTTCATCACTTCATCCATGTACAAAGCCTACAGTGGCTCTCTGTTGCGGATCTTTAACATCGTCAAGCAATTGTAAGAGATCCAACTCCATTGAGTACATTTCAACAGTTCTATTCACTCTCCTTTGTCTTTTGAATGGTTATAACTCCGTTTTTGGGACTATCAACTTGTAAAAGGCCAAATCCTTGTCAATCAAAGCATTGCTTCTTCATATTCACATCCATAGGTGTTGGTTTAGCCTTAATATGTTCTTCTTTCTACAACCCCAACTTCACACTCAGAAACTCCTATGGGATTCTAAGGATTAACAGAATTGTGGGATAAGGAATAATGCTTCTTTCTTACCTTGGCTATCTGCTCCACCTCGGTAGCATGCTTTATCACTTCAACAAGAGTCCTAACAGGCTGACGCTCAGTCTTTGACAATATGTCTGATATAAGACTCGAAATGAACTAGTCTTTGAGCCGGATCTGAAGTGGAAACGAAGTTAGCTCGAAGCTCCTCCTCCGCTACAACTCACAAAACCGGTGTGGAAGGCTAGACAAGCAGCTCGAAGCTCCTCTTGTGAAACCTGATGCATGGGGTCGTGATTGTAGATCGATAAGCACCACAGGGAGTGTGAAAGGCTCCTTGATACAGCTTAAGAATCGTGGCTTTGTGAATCACACACAAAGACAAGATCTGAGGCAAAAGTTTCAGCAACTTTTAAGCTAGAAGAAATTCGGTTCTTTATTGATGTAGCGTCAATAAAAAGATACACGGCCGGGGATCTTATAGTTTGATCCTTACGGCTATAACCTCTAGGGTTGCGACTCAAAGCAAAAACAACAGGACTTGTACGAAAATAAAAGAAAACGGCACACACTCTCAATGGAAACAACATGCTGTTTCCTTATATGGAAAGTGTAGCTACAGACACAAAATAAAAAGAAATAAAATGAAAGACTCTACTGGGACTCGAACTAGACTCATTGTGGGCTTACTAGAGCCACTAGGCCGAGGCCATATCACCTGCAAGGAAACAGAAATAATTAAACACAAATCGTACTTGACTTGGACGAGAAGTCATCGCAGCTAGGTCTATGGTTGGTCCGTTGTCCGGGACATCTTCAGCTGTGTCGAGTAGAGCTTGTATGGATACGTTGAATTCTTCTCTTAGTTTATCCCTCCTAGATCTTGTGATAGGTCCAGCTACTTCTGGAATCTTGATGACATGGTCGTCCTCCACTTGATGCACTTGGTCCGCTACTTGCTTGTTGTGTGATCCTATATTCAACTCCTTGGCTTTTGCTCGGGTTATTCGACCTTCTTGAGTCTTCTCTTGAATATTTGTCACTTCAGTATGCTCCTCACGTGTGTCCTCGTCAGATAGTTCAGTTACCGGATTGATGTCCGCATCAATGTCTCACTTCATCCATGTACAAAGCCTACAATGGCTCTCTGTTGCGGATCTTTAACATCATCAAGCAATTGTAAGAGATCCAACTCCATTGAGTACACTTCAACAGTTCTATTCACTCTCCTTTGTCTTTTGAATGGTTATAACTCCATTTTTGGGACTATCAGCTTGTAAATGGCCAAATCCTTGTCAATCAAAGCATTGCTTCTGAATATTCACATGCATAGGTGTTGGTTTAGCCTCAGTATGTTCTTCTGTCAATAACCCCAACTTCACCCTCAGAAACTCCTATGGGATTCTAAGGAGTACCAGAATTGTGGGATAAGGAATAATGCTTCTTTCTTACCTTGGCTACCTGCTCCACCTTGGTAGCATGCTTTATTACTTCAACAAGAGTCCTAACAGGCTGACGCTCAGCCTTTAACAATATTTCATCACTTCATCCATGTACAAAGCCTACAGTGGCTCTCTGTTGCGGATCTTTAACATCGTCAAGCAATTGTAAGAGATCCAACTCCATTGAGTACATTTCAATAGTTCTATTCACTCTCCTTTGTCTTTTGAATGGTTATAACTCCGTTTCTGGGACTATCAACTTGTAAAAGGCCAAATCCTTGTCAATCAAAGCATTGCTTCTTCATATTCACATCCATAGGTGTTGGTTTAGCCTTAATATGTTCTTCTTTCTACAACCCCAACTTCACACTCAGAAACTCCTATGGGATTCTAAGGATTAACAGAATTGTGGGATAAGGAATAATGCTTCTTTCTTACCTTGGCTATCTGCTCCACCTCGGTAGCATGCTTTATCACTTCAACAAGAGTCCTAACAGGCTGACGCTCAGTCTTTGACAATATGTCTGATATAAGACTCGAAATGAACTAGTCTTTGAGCCGGATCTGAAGTGGAAACGAAGTTAGCTCGAAGCTCCTCCTCCGCTACAACTCACAAAACCGGTGTGGAAGGCTAGACAAGCAGCTCGAAGCTCCTCTTGTGAAACCTGATGCATGGGGTCGTGATTGTAGATCGATAAGCACCACAGGGAGTGTGAAAGGCTCCTTGATACAGCTTAAGAATCGTGGCTTTGTGAATCACACACAAAGACAAGATCTGAGGCAAAAGTTTCAGCAACTTTTAAGCTAGAAGAAATTCGGTTCTTTATTGATGTAGCGTCAATAAAAAGATACACGGCCGGGGATCTTATAGTTTGATCCTTACGGCTATAACCTCTAGGGTTGCGACTCAAAGCAAAAACAACAGGACTTGTACGAAAATAAAAGAAAACGGCACACACTCTCAATGGAAACAACATGCTGTTTCCTTATATGGAAAGTGTAGCTACAGACACAAAATAAAAAGAAATAAAATGAAAGACTCTACTGGGACTCGAACTAGACTCATTGTGGGCTTACTAGAGCCACTAGGCCGAGGCCATATCACCTGCAAGGAAACAGAAATAATTAAACACAAATCGTACTTGACTTGGACGAGAAGTCATCGCAGCTAGGTCTATGGTTGGTCCGTTGTCCGGGACATCTTCAGCTGTGTCGAGTAGAGCTTGTATGGATACGTTGAATTCTTCTCTTAGTTTATCCCTCCTAGATCTTGTGATAGGTCCAGCTACTTCTGGAATCTTGATGACATGGTCGTCCTCCACTTGATGCACTTGGTCCGCTACTTGCTTGTTGTGTGATCCTATATTCAACTCCTTGGCTTTTGCTCGGGTTATTGGACCTTCTTGAGTCTTCTCTTGAATATTTGTCACTTCAGTATGCTCCTCACGTGTGTCCTCGTCAGATAGTTCAGTTACCGGATTGATGTCCGCATCAATGTCTCACTTCATCCATGTACAAAGCCTACAATGGCTCTCTGTTGCGGATCTTTAACATCATCAAGCAATTGTAAGAGATCCAACTCCATTGAGTACACTTCAACAGTTCTATTCACTCTCCTTTGTCTTTTGAATGGTTATAACTCCATTTTTGGGACTATCAGCTTGTAAATGGCCAAATCCTTGTCAATCAAAGCATTGCTTCTGAATATTCACATGCATAGGTGTTGGTTTAGCCTCAGTATGTTCTTCTGTCAATAACCCCAACTTCACCCTCAGAAACTCCTATGGGATTCTAAGGAGTACCAGAATTGTGGGATAAGGAATAATGCTTCTTTCTTACCTTGGCTACCTGCTCCACCTTGGTAGCATGCTTTATTACTTCAACAAGAGTCCTAACAGGCTGACGCTCAGCCTTTAACAATATTTCATCACTTCATCCATGTACAAAGCCTACAGTGGCTCTCTGTTGCGGATCTTTAACATCGTCAAGCAATTGTAAGAGATCCAACTCCATTGAGTACATTTCAATAGTTCTATTCACTCTCCTTTGTCTTTTGAATGGTTATAACTCCGTTTCTGGGACTATCAACTTGTAAAAGGCCAAATCCTTGTCAATCAAAGCATTGCTTCTTCATATTCACATCCATAGGTGTTGGTTTAGCCTTAATATGTTCTTCTTTCTACAACCCCAACTTCACACTCAGAAACTCCTATGGGATTCTAAGGATTAACAGAATTGTGGGATAAGGAATAATGCTTCTTTCTTACCTTGGCTATCTGCTCCACCTCGGTAGCATGCTTTATCACTTCAACAAGAGTCCTAACAGGCTGACGCTCAGTCTTTGACAATATGTCTGATATAAGACTCGAAATGAACTAGTCTTTGAGCCGGATCTGAAGTGGAAACGAAGTTAGCTCGAAGCTCCTCCTCCGCTACAACTCACAAAACCGGTGTGGAAGGCTAGACAAGCAGCTCGAAGCTCCTCTTGTGAAACCTGATGCATGGGGTCGTGATTGTAGATCGATAAGCACCACAGGGAGTGTGAAAGGCTCCTTGATACAGCTTAAGAATCGTGGCTTTGTGAATCACACACAAAGACAAGATCTGAGGCAAAAGTTTCAGCAACTTTTAAGCTAGAAGAAATTCGGTTCTTTATTGATGTAGCGTCAATAAAAAGATACACGGCCGGGGATCTTATAGTTTGATCCTTACGGCTATAACCTCTAGGGTTGCGACTCAAAGCAAAAACAACAGGACTTGTACGAAAATAAAAGAAAATGGCACACACTCTCAATGGAAACAACATGCTGTTTCCTTATATGGAAAGTGTAGCTACAGACACAAAATAAAAAGAAATAAAATGAAAGACTCTACTGGGACTCGAACTAGACTCATTGTGGGCTTACTAGAGCCACTAGGCCGAGGCCATATCACCTGCAAGGAAACAGAAATAATTAAACACAAATCGTACTTGACTTGGACGAGAAGTCATCGCAGCTAGGTCTATGGTTGGTCCGTTGTCCGGGACATCTTCAGCTGTGTCGAGTAGAGCTTGTATGGATACGTTGAATTCTTCTCTTAGTTTATCCCTCCTAGATCTTGTGATAGGTCCAGCTACTTCTGGAATCTTGATGACATGGTCGTCCTCCACTTGATGCACTTGGTCCGCTACTTGCTTGTTGTGTGATCCTATATTCAACTCCTTGGCTTTTGCTCGGGTTATTGGACCTTCTTGAGTCTTCTCTTGAATATTTGTCACTCCAGTATGCTCCTCACGTGTGTCCTCGTCAGATAGTTCAGTTACCGGATTGATGTCCGCATCAATGTCTCACTTCATCCATGTACAAAGCCTACAATGGCTCTCTGTTGCGGATCTTTAACATCATCAAGCAATTGTAAGAGATCCAACTCCATTGAGTACACTTCAACAGTTCTATTCACTCTCCTTTGTCTTTTGAATGGTTATAACTCCATTTTTGGGACTATCAGCTTGTAAATGGCCAAATCCTTGTCAATCAAAGCATTGCTTCTGAATATTCACATGCATAGGTGTTGGTTTAGCCTCAGTATGTTCTTCTGTCAATAACCCCAACTTCACCCTCAGAAACTCCTATGGGATTCTAAGGAGTACCAGAATTGTGGGATAAGGAATAATGCTTCTTTCTTACCTTGGCTACCTGCTCCACCTTGGTAGCATGCTTTATTACTTCAACAAGAGTCCTAACAGGCTGACGCTCAGCCTTTAACAATATTTCATCACTTCATCCATGTACAAAGCCTACAGTGGCTCTCTGTTGCGGATCTTTAACATCGTCAAGCAATTGTAAGAGATCCAACTCCATTGAGTACATTTCAATAGTTCTATTCACTCTCCTTTGTCTTTTGAATGGTTATAACTCCGTTTCTGGGACTATCAACTTGTAAAAGGCCAAATCCTTGTCAATCAAAGCATTGCTTCTTCATATTCACATCCATAGGTGTTGGTTTAGCCTTAATATGTTCTTCTTTCTACAACCCCAACTTCACACTCAGAAACTCCTATGGGATTCTAAGGATTAACAGAATTGTGGGATAAGGAATAATGCTTCTTTCTTACCTTGGCTATCTGCTCCACCTCGGTAGCATGCTTTATCACTTCAACAAGAGTCCTAACAGGCTGACGCTCAGTCTTTGACAATATGTCTGATATAAGACTCGAAATGAACTAGTCTTTGAGCCGGATCTGAAGTGGAAACGAAGTTAGCTCGAAGCTCCTCCTCCGCTACAACTCACAAAACCGGTGTGGAAGGCTAGACAAGCAGCTCGAAGCTCCTCTTGTGAAACCTGATGCATGGGGTCGTGATTGTAGATCGATAAGCACCACAGGGAGTGTGAAAGGCTCCTTGATACAGCTTAAGAATCGTGGCTTTGTGAATCACACACAAAGACAAGATCTGAGGCAAAAGTTTCAGCAACTTTTAAGCTAGAAGAAATTCGGTTCTTTATTGATGTAGCGTCAATAAAAAGATACACGGCCGGGGATCTTATAGTTTGATCCTTACGGCTATAACCTCTAGGGTTGCGACTCAAAGCAAAAACAACAGGACTTGTACGAAAATAAAAGAAAACGGCACACACTCTCAATGGAAACAACATGCTGTTTCCTTATATGGAAAGTGTAGCTACAGACACAAAATAAAAAGAAATAAAATGAAAGACTCTACTGGGACTCGAACTAGACTCATTGTGGGCTTACTAGAGCCACTAGGCCGAGGCCATATCACCTGCAAGGAAACAGAAATAATTAAACACAAATCGTACTTGACTTGGACGAGAAGTCATCGCAGCTAGGTCTATGGTTGGTCCGTTGTCCGGGACATCTTCAGCTGTGTCGAGTAGAGCTTGTATGGATACGTTGAATTCTTCTCTTAGTTTATCCCTCCTAGATCTTGTGATAGGTCCAGCTACTTCTGGAATCTTGATGACATGGTCGTCCTCCACTTGATGCACTTGGTCCGCTACTTGCTTGTTGTGTGATCCTATATTCAACTCCTTGGCTTTTGCTCGGGTTATTGGACCTTCTTGAGTCTTCTCTTGAATATTTGTCACTTCAGTATGCTCCTCACGTGTGTCCTCGTCAGATAGTTCAGTTACCGGATTGATGTCCGCATCAATGTCTCACTTCATCCATGTACAAAGCCTACAATGGCTCTCTGTTGCGGATCTTTAACATCATCAAGCAATTGTAAGAGATCCAACTCCATTGAGTACACTTCAACAGTTCTATTCACTCTCCTTTGTCTTTTGAATGGTTATAACTCCATTTTTGGGACTATCAGCTTGTAAATGGCCAAATCCTTGTCAATCAAAGCATTGCTTCTGAATATTCACATGCATAGGTGTTGGTTTAGCCTCAGTATGTTCTTCTGTCAATAACCCCAACTTCACCCTCAGAAACTCCTATGGGATTCTAAGGAGTACCAGAATTGTGGGATAAGGAATAATGCTTCTTTCTTACCTTGGCTACCTGCTCCACCTTGGTAGCATGCTTTATTACTTCAACAAGAGTCCTAACAGGCTGACGCTCAGCCTTTAACAATATTTCATCACTTCATCCATGTACAAAGCCTACAGTGGCTCTCTGTTGCGGATCTTTAACATCGTCAAGCAATTGTAAGAGATCCAACTCCATTGAGTACATTTCAATAGTTCTATTCACTCTCCTTTGTCTTTTGAATGGTTATAACTCCGTTTCTGGGACTATCAACTTGTAAAAGGCCAAATCCTTGTCAATCAAAGCATTGCTTCTTCATATTCACATCCATAGGTGTTGGTTTAGCCTTAATATGTTCTTCTTTCTACAACCCCAACTTCACACTCAGAAACTCCTATGGGATTCTAAGGATTAACAGAATTGTGGGATAAGGAATAATGCTTCTTTCTTACCTTGGCTATCTGCTCCACCTCGGTAGCATGCTTTATCACTTCAACAAGAGTCCTAACAGGCTGACGCTCAGTCTTTGACAATATGTCTGATATAAGACTCAAAATGAACTAGTCTTTGAGCCGGATCTGAAGTGGAAACGAAGTTAGCTCGAAGCTCCTCCTCCGCTACAACTCACAAAACCGGTGTGGAAGGCTAGACAAGCAGCTCGAAGCTCCTCTTGTGAAACCTGATGCATGGGGTCGTGATTGTAGATCGATAAGCACCACAGGGAGTGTGAAAGGCTCCTTGATACAGCTTAAGAATCGTGGCTTTGTGAATCACACACAAAGACAAGATCTGAGGCAAAAGTTTCAGCAACTTTTAAGCTAGAAGAAATTCGGTTCTTTATTGATGTAGCGTCAATAAAAAGATACACGGCCGGGGATCTTATAGTTTGATCCTTACGGCTATAACCTCTAGGGTTGCGACTCAAAGCAAAAACAACAGGACTTGTACGAAAATAAAAGAAAACGGCACACACTCTCAATGGAAACAACATGCTGTTTCCTTATATGGAAAGTGTAGCTACAGACACAAAATAAAAAGAAATAAAATGAAAGACTCTACTGGGACTCGAACTAGACTCATTGTGGGCTTACTAGAGCCACTAGGCCGAGGCCATATCACCTGCAAGGAAACAGAAATAATTAAACACAAATCGTACTTGACTTGGACGAGAAGTCATCGCAGCTAGGTCTATGGTTGGTCCGTTGTCCGGGACATCTTCAGCTGTGTCGAGTAGAGCTTGTATGGATACGTTGAATTCTTCTCTTAGTTTATCCCTCCTAGATCTTGTGATAGGTCCAGCTACTTCTGGAATCTTGATGACATGGTCGTCCTCCACTTGATGCACTTGGTCCGCTACTTGCTTGTTGTGTGATCCTATATTCAACTCCTTGGCTTTTGCTCGGGTTATTGGACCTTCTTGAGTCTTCTCTTGAATATTTGTCACTTCAGTATGCTCCTCACGTGTGTCCTCGTCAGATAGTTCAGTTACCGGATTGATGTCCGCATCAATGTCTCACTTCATCCATGTACAAAGCCTACAATGGCTCTCTGTTGCGGATCTTTAACATCATCAAGCAATTGTAAGAGATCCAACTCCATTGAGTACACTTCAACAGTTCTATTCACTCTCCTTTGTCTTTTGAATGGTTATAACTCCATTTTTGGGACTATCAGCTTGTAAATGGCCAAATCCTTGTCAATCAAAGCATTGCTTCTGAATATTCACATGCATAGGTGTTGGTTTAGCCTCAGTATGTTCTTCTGTCAATAACCCCAACTTCACCCTCAGAAACTCCTATGGGATTCTAAGGAGTACCAGAATTGTGGGATAAGGAATAATGCTTCTTTCTTACCTTGGCTACCTGCTCCACCTTGGTAGCATGCTTTATTACTTCAACAAGAGTCCTAACAGGCTGACGCTCAGCCTTTAACAATATTTCATCACTTCATCCATGTACAAAGCCTACAGTGGCTCTCTGTTGCGGATCTTTAACATCGTCAAGCAATTGTAAGAGATCCAACTCCATTGAGTACATTTCAATAGTTCTATTCACTCTCCTTTGTCTTTTGAATGGTTATAACTCCGTTTCTGGGACTATCAACTTGTAAAAGGCCAAATCCTTGTCAATCAAAGCATTGCTTCTTCATATTCACATCCATAGGTGTTGGTTTAGCCTTAATATGTTCTTCTTTCTACAACCCCAACTTCACCCTCAGAAACTCCTATGGGATTCTAAGGATTAACAGAATTGTGGGATAAGGAATAATGCTTCTTTCTTACCTTGCCTATCTGCTCCACCTCAGTAGCATGCTTTATCACTTCAACAAGAGTCCTAACAGGCTGACGCTCAGTCTTTGACAATATGTCTCACTTCATCCATGTACAAAGCCTACAATGGCTCTCTGTTGCGGATCTTTAACATCATCAAGCAATTGTAAGAGATCCAACTCCATTGAGTACACTTCAACAGTTCTATTCACTCTCCTTTGTCTTTTGAATGGTTATAACTCCATTTTTGGGACTATCAGCTTGTAAATGGCCAAATCCTTGTCAATCAAAGCATTGCTTCTGAATATTCACATTCATAGGTGTTGGTTTAGCCTCAGTATGTTCTTCTGTCAATAACCCCAACTTCACCCTCAGAAACTCCTATGGGATTCTAAGGAGTACCAGAATTCTGGGATAAGGAATAATGCTTCTTTCTTACCTTGGCTATCTGCTCCACCTTGGTAGCATGCTTTATTACTTCAACAAGAGTCCTAGCAGGCTGACGCTCAGCCTTTGACATTATTTCATCACTTCATCCATGTACAAAGCCTAAAATGGCTCTCTGTTGCGGATCTTTAACATCGTCAAGCAATTGTAAGAGATCCAACTCCATTGAGTACACTTCAACAGTTCTATGCACTCTCCTTTGTCTTTTGAATGGTTATAACTCCGTTTTTGGGACTATCAACTTGTAAAAGGCCAAATCCTTGTCAATCAAACCATTGCTTCTTCATATTCACAACCATAGGTGTTGGTTTAGACTTAATATGTTCTTCTTTCTACAACCCCAACTTCACCCTCAGAAACTGCTATGGGATTCTAAGGATTAACAGAATTATGGGATAAGGAATAATGCTTCTTTCTTACCTTGGCTATCTGCTCCACCTCGGTAGCATGCTTTATCACTTCAACAAGAGTCCTAACAGGCTGACGCTCAGTCTTTGACAATATGTCTCACTTCATCCATGTACAAAGCCAACAATGGCTCTCTGTTGCGGATCTTTAACATCATCAAGCAATTGTAAGAGATCCAACTCCATTGAGTACACTTCAACAGTTCTATTAACTCTCCTTTGTCTTTTGAATGGTTATAACTCCATTTTGGGACTATCAGCTTGTAAATGGCCAAATCCTTGTCAATCAAACCATTGCTTCTTCATATTCACAACCATAGGTGTTGGTTTAGCCTTAATATGTTCTTCTTTCTACAACCCCAACTTCACCCTCAGAAACTGCTATGGGATTCCAAGGAGTACCAGAATTGTGTGATAAGGAATAATGCTTCTTTCTTACCTTGGCTATCTGCTCCACCTTGGTAGCATGCTTTATGACTTCAACAAGAGTCCTAACAGGCTGACGCTAAGCCTTTGACAATATTTCATCACTTCATCCATGTACAAAGCCTACAGTGGCTCTCTGTTGCGGATCTTTAACATCGTCAAGCAATTGTAAGAGATCCAACTCCATTGAGTACATTTCAACAGTTCTATTCACTCTCCTTTGTCTTTTGAATGGTTATAACTCCGTTTTTGGGACTATCAACTTGTAAAAGGCCAAATCCTTGTCAATCAAAGCATTGCTTCTTCATATTCACATCCATAGGTGTTGGTTTAGCCTTAATATGTTCTTCTTTCTACAACCCCAACTTCACCCTCAGAAACTCCTATGGGATTCTAAGGATTAACAGAATTGTGGGATAAGGAATAATGCTTCTTTCTTACCTTGCCTATCTGCTCCACCTCGGTAGCATGCTTTATTACTTCAACAAGAGTCCTAACAGGCTGACGCTCAGTCTTTGACAATATGTCTGACTTCATCCATGTACAAAGCCTACAATGGCTCTCTGTTGCGGATCTTTAACATCATCAAGCAATTGTAAGAGATCCAACTCCATTGAGTACACTTCAACAGTTCTATTCACTCTCCTTTGTCTTTTGAATGGTTATAACTCCATTTTTGGGACTATCAGCTTGTAAATGGCCAAATCCTTGTCAATCAAAGCATTGCTTCTTAATATTCACATTCATAGGTGTTGGTTTAGCCTCAGTATGTTCTTCTGTCAATAACCCCAACTTCACCCTCAGAAACTCCTATGGGATTCTAAGGAGTACCAGAATTGTGGGATAAGGAATAATGCTTCTTTCTTACCTTGGCTATCTGCTCCACCTTGGTAGCATGCTTTATTACTTCAACAAGAGTCCTAACAGGCTGACGCTCAGCCTTTGACATTATTTCATCACTTCATCCATGTACAAAGCCTAAAATGGCTCTCTGTTGCGGATCTTTAACATCGTCAAGCAATTGTAAGAGATCCAACTCCATTGAGTACACTTCAACAGTTCTATGCACTCTCCTTTGTCTTTTGAATGGTTATAACTCCGTTTTTGGGACTATCAACTTGTAAAAGGCCAAATCCTTGTCAATCAAACAATTGCTTCTTCATATTCACAACCATAGGTGTTGGTTTAGCCTTAATATGTTCTTCTTTCTACAACCCCAACTTCACCCTCATAAACTGCTATGGGATTCTAAGGAGTACCAGAATTGTGGGATAAGGAATAATGCTTCTTTCTTACCTTGGCTATCTGCTCCACCTTGGTAGCATGCTTTATGACTTCAACAAGAGTCCTAACAGGCTGACGCTCAGCCTTTGACAATATTTCATCACTTCATCCATGTACAAAGCCTACAGTGGCTCTCTGTTGCGGATCTTTAACATCGTCAAGCAATTGTAAGAGATCCAACTCCATTGAGTACATTTCAACAGTTCTATTCACTCTCCTTTGTCTTTTGAATGGTTATAACTCCGTTTTTGGGACTATCAACTTGTAAAAGGCCAAATCCTTGTCAATCAAAGCATTGCTTCTTCATATTCACATCCATAGGTGTTGGTTTAGCCTTAATATGTTCTTCTTTCTACAACCCCAACTTCACACTCAGAAACTCTATGGGATTCTAAGGATTAACAGAATTGTGGGATAAGGAATAATGCTTCTTTCTTACCTTGGCTATCTGCTCCACCTCGGTAGCATGCTTTATCACTTCAACAAGAGTCCTAACAGGCTGACGCTCAGTCTTTGACAATATGTCTGATATAAGACTCGAAATGAACTAGTCTTTGAGCCGGATCTGAAGTGGAAACGAAGTTAGCTCGAAGCTCCTCCTCCGCTACAACTCATAAAACCGGTGTGGAAGGCTAGACAAGCAGCTCGAAGCTCCTCTTGTGAAACCTGATGGATGGGGTCGTGATGGTGGATCGATAAGCACCACAGGGAGTGTGAAAGGCTCCTTGATACAGCTTAAGAATCGTGGCTTTGTGAATCACACACAAAGACAAGATCTGAGGCAAAAGTTTCAGCAACTTTTAAGCTAGAAGAAATTCGGTTCTTTATTGATGTAGCGTCAATAAAAAGATACACGGCCGGGGATCTTATAGTTTGATCCTTACGGCTACAACCTCTAGGGTTGCGACTCAAAGCAAAAACAACAGGACTTGTACGAAAATAAAAGAAAACGGCACACACTCTCAATGGAAACAACATGCTGTTTCCTTATATGGAAAGTGTAGCTACAAACACAAAATAAAAAGAAATAAAATAAAAGACTCTACTGGGACTCGAACTAGACTCATTGTGGGCTTACTAGAGCCACTAGGCCGAGGCCATATCACCTGCAAGGAAACAGAAATAATTAAACACAAATCGTACCTGACTTGGACGAGAAGTCATCGCAGCTAGGTCTATGGTTGGTCCGTTGTCCGGGACATCTTCAGCTGTGTCGAGTAGAGCTTGTATGGATACGTTGAATTCTTCTCTTAGTTTATCCCTCCTAGCTCTTGTGATAGGTCCAGCTACTTCTGGAATCTTGATGACATGGTCGTCCTCCACTTGATGCACTTGGTCCGCTACTTGCTTGTTGTGTGATCCTATATTCAACTCCTTGGCTTTTGCTCGGGTTATTGGACCTTCTTGAGTCTTCTCTTGAATATTTGTCACTTCAGTATGCTCCTCACGTGTGTCCTCGTCAGATAGTTCAGTTACCGGATTGATGTCCGCATCAATGTCTCACTTCATCCATGTACAAAGCCTACAATGGCTCTCTGTTGCGGATCTTTAACATCATCAAGCAATTGTAAGAGATCCAACTCCATTGAGTACACTTCAACAGTTTTATTCACTCTCCTTTGTCTTTTGAATGGTTATAACTCCATTTTTGGGACTATCAGCTTGTAAATGGCCAAATCCTTGTCAATCAAAGCATTGCTTCTGAATATTCACATTCATAGGTGTTGGTTTAGCCTCAGTATGTTCTTCTGTCAATAACCCCAACTTCACCCTCAGAAACTCCTATGGGATTCTAAGGAGTACCAGAATTATGGGATAAGGAATAATGCTTCTTTCTTACCTTGGCTATCTGCTCCACCTTGGTAGCATGCTTTATTACTTCAACAAGAGTCCTAACAGGCTGACGCTCAGCCTTTGACATTATTTCATCACTTCATCCATGTACAAAGCCTAAAATGGCTCTCTGTTGCTGATCTTTAACATCGTCAAGCAATTGTCAGAGATCCAACTCCATTGAGTACACTTCAACAGTTCTATGCACTCTCCTTTGTCTTTTGAATGGTTATAACACCGTTTTTGGGACTATCAACTTGTAAAAGGCCAAATCCTTGTCAATCAAACCATTGCTTCTTCATATTCACAACCATAGGTGTTGGTTTAGCCTTAATATGTTCTTCTTTCTACAACCCCAACTTCACCCTCAGAAACTGCTATGGGATTCTAAGGAGTACCAGAATTGTGTGATAAGGAATAATGCTTTTTTCTTACCTTGGCTATCTGCTCAACCTTGGTAGCATGCTTTATGACTTCAACAAGAGTCCTAACAGGCTGACGCTCAGCCTTTAACAATATTTCATCACTTCATCCATGTACAAAGCCTACAGTGGCTCTCTGTTGCGGATCTTTAACATCGTCAAGCAATTGTAAGAGATCCAACTCCATTGAGTACATTTCAATAGTTCTATTCACTCTCCTTTGTCTTTTGAATGGTTATAACTCCGTTTCTGGGACTATCAACTTGTAAAAGGCCAAATCCTTGTCAATCAAAGCATTGCTTCTTCATATTCACATCCATAGGTGTTGGTTTAGCCTTAATATGTTCTTCTTTCTACAACCCCAACTTCACACTCAGAAACTCCTATGGGATTCTAAGGATTAACAGAATTGTGGGATAAGGAATAATGCTTCTTTCTTACCTTGGCTATCTGCTCCACCTCGGTAGCATGCTTTATCACTTCAACAAGAGTCCTAACAGGCTGACGCTCAGTCTTTGACAATATGTCTGATATAAGACTCGAAATGAACTAGTCTTTGAGCCGGATCTGAAGTGGAAACGAAGTTAGCTCGAAGCTCCTCCTCCGCTACAACTCAAAAAACCGGTGTGGAAGGCTAGACAAGCAGCTCGAAGCTCCTCTTGTGAAACCTGATGGATGGGCTCGTGATGGTGGATCGATAAGCACCACAGGGAGTGTGAAAGGCTCCTTGATACAGCTTAAGAATCGTGGCTTTGTGAATCACACACAAAGACAAGATCTGAGGCAAAAGTTTCAGCAACTTTTAAGCTAGAAGAAATTCGGTTCTTTATTGATGTAGCGTCAATAAAAAGATACACGGCCGGGGATCTTATAGTTTGATCCTTACGGCTACAACCTCTAGGGTTGCGACTCAAAGCAAAAACAACAGGACTTGTACGAAAATAAAAGAAAACGGCACACACTCTCAATGGAAACAACATGCTGTTTCCTTATATGGAAAGTGTAGCTACAGACACAAAATAAAAAGAAATAAAATAAAAGACTCTACTGGGACTCGAACTAGACTCATTGTGGGCTTACTAGAGCCACTAGGCCGAGGCCATATCACCTGCAAGGAAACAGAAATAATTAAACACAAATCGTACCTGACTTGGACGAGAAGTCATCGCAGCTAGGTCTATGGTTGGTCCGTTGTCCGGGACATCTTCAGCTGTGTCGAGTAGAGCTTGTATGGATACGTTGAATTCTTCTCTTAGTTTATCCCTCCTAGCTCTTGTGATAGGTCCAGCTACTTCTGGAATCTTGATGACATGGTCGTCCTCCACTTGATGCACTTGGTCCGCTACTTGCTTGTTGTGTGATCCTATATTCAACTCCTTGGCTTTTGCTCGGGTTATTGGACCTTCTTGAGTCTTCTCTTGAATATTTGTCACTTCAGTATGCTCCTCACGTGTGTCCTCGTCAGATAGTTCAGTTACCGGATTGATGTCCGCATCAATGTCTCACTTCATCCATGTACAAAGCCTACAATGGCTCTCTGTTGCGGATCTTTAACATCATCAAGCAATTGTAAGAGATCCAACTCCATTGAGTACACTTCAACAGTTTTATTCACTCTCCTTTGTCTTTTGAATGGTTATAAGTCCATTTTTGGGACTATCAGCTTGTAAATGGCCAAATCCTTGTCAATCAAAGCATTGCTTCTGAATATTCACATTCATAGGTGTTGGTTTAGCCTCAGTATGTTCTTCTGTCAATAACCCCAACTTCACCCTCAGAAACTCCTATGGGATTCTAAGGAGTACCAGAATTATGGGATAAGGAATAATGCTTCTTTCTTACCTTGGCTATCTGCTCCACCTTGGTAGCATGCTTTATTACTTCAACAAGAGTCCTAACAGGCTGACGCTCAGCCTTTGACATTATTTCATCACTTCATCCATGTACAAAGCCTAAAATGGCTCTCTGTTGCTGATCTTTAACATCGTCAAGCAATTGTCAGAGATCCAACTCCATTGAGTACACTTCAACAGTTCTATGCACTCTCCTTTGTCTTTTGAATGGTTATAACACCGTTTTTGGGACTATCAACTTGTAAATGGCCAAATCCTTGTCAATCAAACCATTGCTTCTTCATATTCACAACCATAGGTGTTGGTTTAGCCTTAATATGTTCTTCTTTCTACAACCCCAACTTCACCCTCAGAAACTGCTATGGGATTCTAAGGAGTACCAGAATTGTGTGATAAGGAATAATGCTTTTTTCTTACCTTGGCTATCTGCTCCACCTTGGTAGCATGCTTTATGACTTCAACAAGAGTCCTAACAGGCTGACGCTCAGCCTTTGACAATATTTCATCACTTCATCCATGTACAAAGCCTACAGTGGCTCTCTGTTGCGGATCTTTAACATCGTCAAGCAATTGTAAGAGATCCAACTCCATTGAGTACATTTCAACAGTTCTATTCACTCTCCTTTGTCTTTTGAATGGTTATAACTCCGTTTTTGGGACTATCAACTTGTAAAAGGCCAAATCCTTGTCAATCAAAGCATTGCTTCTTCATATTCACATCCATAGGTGTTGGTTTAGCCTTAATATGTTCTTCTTTCTACAACCCCAACTTCACCCTCAGAAACTCCTATGGGATTCTAAGGATTAACAGAATTGTGGGATAAGGAATAATGCTTCTTTCTTACCTTGCCTATCTGCTCCACCTCGGTAGCATGCTTTATCACTTCAACAAGAGTCCTAACAGGCTGACGCTCAGTCTTTGACAATATGTCTCACTTCATCCATGTACAAAGCCTACAATGGCTCTCTGTTGCGGATCTTTAACATCATCAAGCAATTGTAAGAGATCCAACTCCATTGAGTACACTTCAACAGTTCTATTCACTCTCCTTTGTCTTTTGAATGGTTATAACTCCATTTTTGGGACTATCAGCTTGTAAATGGCCAAATCCTTGTCAATCAAAGCATTGCTTCTTAATATTCACATTCATAGGTGTTGGTTTAGCCTCAGTATGTTCTTCTGTCAATAACCCCAACTTCACCCTCAGAAACTCCTATGGGATTCTAAGGAGTACCAGAATTGTGGGATAAGGAATAATGCTTCTTTCTTACCTTGGCTATCTGCTCCACCTTGGTAGCATGCTTTATTACTTCAACAAGAGTCCTAACAGGCCGACGCTCAGCCTTTGACATTATTTCATCACTTCATCCATGTACAAAGCCTAAAATGGCTCTCTGTTGCGGATCTTTAACATCGTCAAGCAATTGTAAGAGATCCAACTCCATTGAGTACACTTCAACAGTTCTATGCACTCTCCTTTGTCTTTTGAATGGTTATAACTCCGTTTTTGGGACTATCAACTTGTAAAAGGCCAAATCCTTGTCAATCAAACCATTGCTTCTTCATATTCACAACCATAGGTGTTGGTTTAGCCTTAATATGTTCTTCTTTCTACAACCCCAACTTCACCCTCATAAACTGCTATGGGATTCTAAGGAGTACCAGAATTGTGGGATAAGGAATAATGCTTCTTTCTTACCTTGCCTATCTGCTCCACCTCGGTAGCATGCTTTATCACTTCAACAAGAGTCCTAACAGGCTGACGCTCAGTCTTTGACAATATGTCTCACTTCATCCATGTACAAAGCCTACAGTGGCTCTCTGTTGCGGATCTTTAACATCGTCAAGCAATTGTAAGAGATCCAACTCCATTGAGTACATTTCAACAGTTCTATTCACTCTCCTTTGTCTTTTGAATGGTTATAACTCCGTTTTTGGGACTATCAACTTGTAAAAGGCCAAATCCTTGTCAATCAAAGCATTGCTTCTTCATATTCACATCCATAGGTGTTGGTTTAGCCTTAATATGTTCTTCTTTCTACAACCCCAACTTCACCCTCAGAAACTCCTATGGGATTCTAAGGATTAACAGAATTGTGGGATAAGGAATAATGCTTCATTCTTACCTTGCCTATCTGCTCCACCTCGGTAGCATGCTTTATCACTTCAACAAGAGTCCTAACAGGCTGACGCTCAGTCTTTGACAATATGTCTCACTTCATCCATGTACAAAGCCTACAATAGCTCTCTGTTGCGGATCTTTAACATCATCAAGCAATTGTAAGAGATCCAACTCCATTGAGTACACTTCAACAGTTCTATTCACTCTCCTTTGTCTTTTGAATGGTTATAACTCCATTTTTGGGACTATCAGCTTGTAAATGGCCAAATCCTTGTCAATCAAAGCATTGCTTCTTAATATTCACATTCATAGGTGTTGGTTTAGCCTCAGTATGTTCTTCTGTCAATAACCCCAACTTCACCTTCAGAAACTCCTATGGGATTCTAAGGAGTACCAGAATTCTGGGATAAGGAATAATGCTTCTTTCTTACCTTGGCTATCTGCTCCACCTCGGTAGCATGCTTTATCACTTCAACAAGAGTCCTAACAGGCTGACGCTCAGTCTTTGACAATATGTCTGATATAAGACTCGAAATGAACTAGTCTTTGAGCCGGATCTGAAGTGGAAACGAAGTTAGCTCGAAGCTCCTCCTCCGCTACAACTCACAAAACCGGTGTGGAAGGCTAGACAAGCAGCTCGAAGCTCCTCTTGTGAAACCTGATGGATGGGGTCGTGATGGTGGATCGATAAGCACCACAGGGAGTGTGAAAGGCTCCTTGATACAGCTTAAGAATCGTGGCTTTGTGAATCACACACAAAGACAAGATCTGAGGCAAAAGTTTCAGCAACTTTTAAGCTAGAAGAAATAAGGTTCTTTATTGATGTAGCGTCAATAAAAAGATACACGGCCGGGGATCTTATAGTTTGATCCTTACGGCTACAACCTCTAGGGTTGCGACTCAAAGCAAAAACAACAGGACTTGTACGAAAATAAAAGAAAACGGCACACACTCTCAATGGAAACAACATGCTGTTTCCTTATATGGAAAGTGTAGCTACAGACACAAAATAAAAAGAAATAAAATAAAAGACTCTACTGGGACTCGAACTAGACTCATTGTGGGCTTACTAGAGCCACTAGGCCGAGGCCATATCACCTGCAAGGAAACAGAAATAATTAAACACAAATCGTACCTGACTTGGACGAGAAGTCATCGCAGCTAGGTCTATGGTTGGTCCGTTGTCCGGGACATCTTCAGCTGTGTCGAGTAGAGCTTGTATGGATACGTTGAATTCTTCTCTTAGTTTATCCCTCCTAGCTCTTGTGATAGGTCCAGCTACTTTTGGAATCTTGATGACATGGTCGTCCTCCACTTGATGCACTTGGTCCGCTACTTGCTTGTTGTGTGATCCTATATTCAACTCCTTGGCTTTTGCTCGGGTTATTGGACCTTCTTAAGTCTTCTCTTGAATATTTGTCACTTCAGTATGCTCCTCACGTGTGTCCTCGTCAGATAGTTCAGTTACCGGATTGATGTCCGCATCAATGTCCCACTTCATCCATGTACAAAGCCTACAATGGCTCTCTGTTGCGGATCTTTAACATCATCAAGCAATTGTAAGAGATCCAACTCCATTGAGTACACTTCAACAGTTCTATTCACTCTCCTTTGTCTTTTAAATGGTTATAACTCCATTTTTGGGACTATCAGCTTGTAAATGGCCAAATCCTTGTCAATCAAAGCATTGCTTCTGAATATTCACATACATAGGTGTTGGTTTAGCCTCAGTATGTTCTTCTGTCAATAACCCCAACTTCACCCTCAGAAACTCCTATGGGATTCTAAGGAGTACCAGAATTGTGGGATAAGGAATAATGCTTCTTTCTTACCTTGGCTATCTGCTCCACCTTGGTAGCATGCTTTATTACTTCAACAAGAGTCCTAACAGGCTGACGCTCAGCCTTTGACAATATTTCATCACTTCATCCATGTACAAAGCCTACAGTGGCTCTCTGTTGCGGATCTTTAACATCGTCAAGCAATTTTAAGAGATCCAACTCCATTGAGTACATTTCAATAGTTCTATTCACTCTCCTTTGTCTTTTGAATGGTTATAACTCCGTTTTTGGGACTATCAACTTGTAAAAGGCCAAATCCTTGTCAATCAAAGCATTGCTTCTTCATATTCACATCCATAGGTGTTGGTTTAGCCTTAATATGTTCTTCTTTCTACAACCCCAACTTCACCCTCAGAAACTCCTATGGGATTCTAAGGATTAACAGAATTGTGGGATAAGGAATAATGCTTCTTTCTTACCTTGCCTATCTGCTCCACCTCGGTAGCATGCTTTATCACTTCAACAAGAGTCCTAACAGGCTGACGCTCAGTCTTTGACAATATGTCTCACTTCATCCATGTACAAAGCCTACAATGGCTCTCTGTTGCGGATCTTTAACATCATCAAGCAATTGTAACAGATCCAACTCCATTGAGTACACTTCAACAGTTCTATTCACTCTCCTTTGTCTTTTGAATGGTTATAACTCCATTTTTGGGACTATCAGCTTGTAAATGGCCAAATCCTTGTCAATCAAAGCATTGCTTCTTAATATTCACATTCATAGGTGTTGGTTTAGCCTCAGTATGTTCTTCTGTCAATAACCCCAACTTCACCCTCAGAAACTCCTATGGGATTCTAAGGAGTACCAGAATTCTGGGATAAGGAATAATGCTTCTTTCTTACCTTGGCTATCTGCTCCACCTTGGTAGCATGCTTTATTACTTCAACAAGAGTCCTAGCAGGCTGACGCTCAGCCTTTGACATTATTTCATCACTTCATCCATGTACAAAGCCTAAAATGGCTCTCTGTTGCGGATCTTTAACATCGTCAAGCAATTGTAAGAGATCCAACTCCATTGAGTACACTTCAACAGTTCTATGCACTCTCCTTTGTCTTTTGAATGGTTATAACTCCATTTTTGGGACTATCAGCTTGTAAATGGCCAAATCCTTGTCAATCAAAGCATTGCTTCTGAATATTCACATTCATAGGTGTTGGTTTAGCCTCAGTATGTTCTTCTGTCAATAACCCCAACTTCACCCTCAGAAACTCCTATGGGATTCTAAGGAGTACCAGAATTATGGGATAAGGAATAATGCTTCTTTCTTACCTTGGCTATCTGCTCCACCTTGGTAGCATGCTTTATTACTTCAACAAGAGTCCTAACAGGCTGACGCTCAGCCTTTGACATTATTTCATCACTTCATCCATGTACAAAGCCTAAAATGGCTCTCTGTTGCTGATCTTTAACATCGTCAAGCAATTGTCAGAGATCCAACTCCATTGAGTACACTTCAACAGTTCTATGCACTCTCCTTTGTCTTTTGAATGGTTATAACACCGTTTTTGGGACTATCAACTTGTAAATGGCCAAATCCTTGTCAATCAAACCATTGCTTCTTCATATTCACAACCATAGGTGTTGGTTTAGCCTTAATATGTTCTTCTTTCTACAACCCCAACTTCACCCTCAGAAACTGCTATGGGATTCTAAGGAGTACCAGAATTGTGTGATAAGGAATAATGCTTTTTTCTTACCTTGGCTATCTGCTCCACCTTGGTAGCATGCTTTATGACTTCAACAAGAGTCCTAACAGGCTGACGCTCAGCCTTTGACAATATTTCATCACTTCATCCATGTACAAAGCCTACAGTGGCTCTCTGTTGCGGATCTTTAACATCGTCAAGCAATTGTAAGAGATCCAACTCCATTGAGTACATTTCAACAGTTCTATTCACTCTCCTTTGTCTTTTGAATGGTTATAACTCCGTTTTTGGGACTATCAACTTGTAAAAGGCCAAATCCTTGTCAATCAAAGCATTGCTTCTTCATATTCACATCCATAGGTGTTGGTTTAGCCTTAATATGTTCTTCTTTCTACAACCCCAACTTCACCCTCAGAAACTCCTATGGGATTCTAAGGATTAACAGAATTGTGGGATAAGGAATAATGCTTCTTTCTTACCTTGCCTATCTGCTCCACCTCGGTAGCATGCTTTATTACTTCAACAAGAGTCCTAACAGGCTGACGCTCAGTCTTTGACAATATGTCTCACTTCATCCATGTACAAAGCCTACAATGGCTCTCTGTTGCGGATCTTTAACATCATCAAGCAATTGTAAGAGATCCAACTCCATTGAGTACACTTCAACAGTTCTATTCACTCTCCTTTGTCTTTTGAATGGTTATAACTCCATTTTTGGGACTATCAGCTTGTAAATGGCCAAATCCTTGTCAATCAAAGCATTGCTTCTTAATATTCACATTCATAGGTGATGGTTTAGCCTCAGTATGTTCTTCTGTCAATAACCCCAACTTCACCCTCAGAAACTCCTATGGGATTCTAAGGAGTACCAGAATTCTGGGATAAGGAATAATGCTTCTTTCTTACCTTGGCTATCTGCTCCACCTTGGTAGCATGCTTTATTACTTCAACAAGAGTCCTAACAGGCTGACGCTCAGCCTTTGACATTATTTCATCCCTTCATCCATGTACAAAGCCTAAAATAGCTCTCTGTTGCGGATCTTTAACATCGTCAAGCAATTGTAAGAGATCCAACTCCATTGAGTACACTTCAACAGTTCTATGCACTCTCCTTTGTCTTTTAAATGGTTATAACTCCGTTTTTGGGACTATCAACTTGTAAAAGGCCAAATCCTTGTCAATCAAACCATTGCTTCTTCATATTCACAACCATAGGTGTTGGTTTAGCCTTAATATGTTCTTCTTTCTACAACCCCAACTTCACCCTCAAAAACTGCTATGGGATTCTAAGGAGTACCAGAATTGTGGGATAAGGAATAATGCTTCTTTCTTACCTTGGCTATCAGCTCCACCTTGGTAGCATGCTTTATGACTTCAACAAGAGTCCTAACAGGCTGGCGCTCAGCCTTTGACAATATTTCATCACTTCATCCATGTACAAAGCCTACAGTGGCTCTCTGTTGCGGATCTTTAACATCGTCAAGCAATTGTAAGAGATCCAACTCCATTGAGTACATTTCAACAGTTCTATTCACTCTCCTTTGTCTTTTGAATGGTTATAACTCCGTTTTTGGGACTATCAACTTGTAAAAGGCCAAATCCTTGTCAATCAAAGCATTGCTTCTTCATATTCACATCCATAGGTGTTGGTTTAGCCTTAATATGTTCTTCTTTCTACAACCCCAACTTCACCCTCAGAAACTCCTATGGGATTCTATGGAGTACCAGAATTGTGGGATAAGGAATAATGCTTCTTTCTTACCTTGGCTATCTGCTCCACCTTGGTAGCATGCTTTATCACTTTAACAAGAGTCCTAACAGGCTGACGCTCAGCCTTTGACAATATTTCATTACTTCATCCATGTACAAAGCTGATAACTAGGTTTTTACTCCTAAAGCTATCTATTGCCCGATTTGTAGTACAAAGGGCTATCGAATCCAATTGGGACTATTGTAGGCAGTCAGGATGTAGCAAATCTATCTAATTCAAGCCAATTAAACTGGATGGAAGTAACAGGGTGGAACAACTAAAGCAAGAACTAAAAATAAGTAACAGAAACTAGAAACAGAGATTCATAACTAAACAGGAATAGAAACAAAACAGAACTAAACAAGAACAGAAAAACAGAGCAAGCTAAAGCAGAAAAACAGAGTATGATAAAGTAGAAAACTATCAAGGAAGAGAAAGGTCCTAAGGATGAGTTCTGGATCTGGGATTCATCATGGTGAAATCTAGTGATCTAATAAACAACTTCATAGAAGGGATCTCTCAACTATGAGCATCAACAGAGTCATAGTTCCACTTCCCAGTTACAACTATAACCAGATTCTCTAAACTTCCTAATCTTGGAATCCACACCTATGCCCCATTGACTGTCACTAACACTCAGATAGCATTCCAATGAAACAAAAAGAGAATAAGCATTAAGAATCAGCTCATAAATGTCAAACTACAACTTGCTTTCCTATGATCCTAGATCAATCATTGGAAAGAAGCTCCAGATCTCTGGTATTAGCAGATCAGGTGTTTCACAAGTGATGTGCAAGGAAACACCAAGATCAGATCCCAAGTAGGTGTACAGGGAATCAGCATTAGAAACAGCTAACCCAGAAGAGATCTTAAGCTCTTAGAACCCTAAATCAACTAGAATCACCATGAATCATAACCCATATCTAACTCATCCTCAAGAACCCTAAATTACTACTCAAACTTCATCATCAAAATCACAAACCCAGAAAATGAAATAGTTTCCATAATCATAATCTAGAGATTGAGATGAAGAAGGAATAGAAGAAAATAAACTCAAAAGGATCAAAGGATCAAAAGTAATTGCAAATACAAAATCAGATAGGTCTAGAGAGGTTTCTGAGAACAAAAGAGAATAAAAACGTATATTCTGCGGCTGCTGACCTAATTAGAGTATAAATACTCTAGATCAAAAGCCCTAGTACAAAAAGATAAAATAAACTAAAGTCCTTAGGTTGGCTGCCTTGAGCTCGGGTTTCTCTGGTCGAGTGGTGTGATCGAGTGGTGTTGCTTCAGGCTTTGGATCCTCAGACTCGGTTGCACAGGCTCGGTTTGGTGGTCGAGTGGATGTTGGCCGAGTGCTCTTGGTCGAGTGCTAACTCCTCCATGCATCCAGCTCGGTCATGAAGTCGAGTGCATTCGATCGAGTGGTGTTGGTGGGTTGTTTTGCACTCGGTCTGGCTCCAAGTCGAGTGGTCTTGGTCGAGTGCATGTTGGTGTTGGTCCTTTGCTCGGTCATGAAGTCGAGTCTTCACACCGAGCTTGTGTCTCCATGTTCCTTGATCTCCAGCAAACATCCAAAACACCTGAAAGATAACTCCAATGTGCAATATGTATGCAAAACTAAAGTAAACCTACCATGTAACCTATATGAATATGAATGAAGTGGGTGGATATGGAGTGAAACTAGTGATGAAACTATGCTAAAATGGATGGAAATGCAAGTTTAAAAGTGGTAAAATGCAGAGACATCAACTCCCCAAAACTTAGTCTTTGCTTGCCCTCAAGCAAACATATAAGATATAAGCTGGTGAAGTTGATGAAACGCTGGGACTCAGAGCCAAAACATGCTGATAAAAGAAGTAGCATCAGGGTCCTAGTTAGTAGTTCTAGAATGCATTAACAAGTAAATCCTACTTTTAAAACTTTAGCCATACCCTTCAGAACAAACCTGACACCAGCCTTAACCTACACATGCAATCAAATCAATCATTCCCTTTAACATTCATTAATTCTGTAACTGTGAGCAACGAATCGCGCACTTTAGGATTTTGTATAAGGTAAGGGATGATTGAGGGTTAGATACTCTTATGAAGCAACGAGCTAATGAGTCTTGTATAAACGAAGTGGATTATATTAAGTGGAAAAGGGTTACAAGTCGAGTTGGAGACTGCGAATTACAGAGAAAGCGATGTGAACAGTGTTTTCAGCTCTAAGTCTAGGTCGCGTGTGTGATGTCCTTGTTGATAGGTCTTCGATCCCTTTTATAGAGCTTGAACTGCCGGCTCCCGCGATCTTTGCACCTATCCTCCGCGTATCTCGCTGGTCTCAACTGTCCCTCGATACTCGCCTCGAACTCCGGACTTCGTTGCGCTGACTGCTTCAGCTTATCTTTCGACCTTTAATCGGCGCATCCAACTCGGGCTCACGTCTTGGGCCTTAGCCCGTTTTCATACTTTCGGTACTGGCCTGTTCGGTAATTGGGCCTTCGGTCAGTCCCTAGGCCTGCTAAATCTTATGCGGGAGCTGATAAGTCCAAACATTTATTCTCGTGCTTTTTCGAGATTCGCTCCGCGTATCTACGGCTGACATGAGCCGTCCTAACGCTTCAGATTTTGCGAAAGATTTTACCTACTTGGAAGTTGAGCCGTAATTATTATTTCTTTTGAAACGGACGGCTGGAGATGAAGATCTAACGGTCAAGCTAGGATTTCGCTGCATGTCCTCGAGTAAACTGACACGTGGCTGAGATGTCTTCGCACATGGACGGTTGAAATATATTTACTGCGCTGCAACTTCTCGAGGAGGAAGATTTGCTGTGACACGTGGCGAACTCAGAATCTTGATCGGGCGGTTAGGATCTAAAGGGAAGAGAGAGAATCGGGATTCATCCCTATCGAGGTTAATTTCAAGCTATAAAGTAACCTCCGCACTTCGCAATTAAAGCCATAACCGCGACTCGCCACTATGGTAACTTTCCCCCAACTTCTCCTTTCATATTTTCTTTGATTACGTTTTAACTTGCCATCGATTGAGAGAAAGAAACTAGTCTGTTTCCGCCATTCCTCTTTTCTGGTTCGCTATCATGAACCCAAATCATCAAGAAGAGATGTTCGGCCCCCATCCCCCTTCCATAGTGACGGAGGAGGACTTGAGCGGCCTCCGAATGAGCTGCGGTATTCCGGCGGGAGTGTCGATGATACTTCCAACCGCCCTGCAGTCTCCGGAGTCCGTTCCGGCTGGTTTTTGTTGTGCTTACACAACGTTTTTCAAACGCTGCGGGTTATCGTTCCCTATCCCGAGGCTACTCCTATCCCTCCTGGCCGAGGTGAGGATGGCTTTTCCGCAGATGTGCCCTAATTTCGTTAGGAGCTTTATCATCTTGCGGGTCCGGGCTCATGAGGAGCGAGTTATATTTGGCGTTAGAGAGATGTTGCAACTAGTGTCGATCAAATACAACTCGCGCTTCGAAGGGACTTTTTACATGTCTCCGCGTACTCGACGAAAGGTTGTCGAGCACCTCCCTCGTGATGATCATTGGAGGGAGAGGTTCTTCTTCTTCCGGATTGACGAAGCGTCAGTTGGGGATTTCGATTTCAGCCGCATCCCGACTCGATGGTCGAATGTCGTTGGTCTGATTCATGACCTAGAATTGCTTGCGAGTTTTCTCAATTTTCGCACATTGAAGCTAACCGGTTTAATGATTTTTTCTATGCAGTCACTCCAGACAGAGTACCGGCTTTGGACCCTTTGATTCATCTGGCTCACGTTCTGCGGACCAACGGGAATATCCATTGGTCTTCGTTCACTCGAGAGAGAATTAACCGAGCTTCCCAACCGCGAGGACCTGCTCCATTAGCTCCTGAGACCGTTGCCTTAAATCCAGGTAAAGCCGAAGTCTTGTGTGTTTCTTATTGATGCAAATCTGCTCGTGTCTAATGGTTCGTTTTAGTTACTATCGCAGCTGTTCCGACTCGCGCTTCGTCCTGGATTCGTGCTCCAAAGCTAGCTGACGAATCCAGCAGTTTGACTGTCAAACCATTAGTGAGGACAAGAATGACTCGCCGTCTTCCCCTCCGCGCTCAACGAGCTGGTGCTTCAGCTTCGGGGCGTTCAGTGCGTGCTGGTGAATTATCGGCTGCCCTCGATGCTGCTCATGGTGCTTTAACGAGCCAACCTCCTCCTCCTACTACGAGTGAGGAAGTAAATCAGGGCAGAATTCCAGCTGGTATCAATCAGGCGACTCAACGATCTGAGGTGCAGTTGTTGAGTTCGAGGTCGAATGATTCGACTATTCGTTCTCCCAAACGAGCTAGGGTTGGTCGCGCTCCGAGTGCTGATGGAGGCGTCATGATGATCGAGAGAGGTGAAGGTTCTCGGCCTGCTGGGGCTGAAGCCGGAGACGATCCCCGAGCTTCTGCGATCTCTGATGATGCCAGACAGCAATCGCTTTCTGGGAACGGATCGAACTCGAGCCGTCCCTTTCATTGGAAGCATACTCATACCAAGGACTCGCCTGCCATCGAAGATCGTTCCGGGATGGCAAACTTGTTTCGTCATCTCAAGTCGTCTGGTTGCCAGATTCCTGCTGTACGCAATCTCAAAGAGCGTGAGGCTTATACTGACGCTATGGTTGCCCATGGTTTGGTGAGGGACTAAACTCTGCCTTCCTAGTTTTTTTTTTTGTTTTTGAAGGCGATGCTAAACAGGTCCATTGTACAGGCTGTTGCTGCTGTGAATAAAATGGTAGCTCTCTACGAGCAAAGAGATCGTTCTGGTCCGAGACCTGAGGAGCTCGAGGAGGTGAAGAAGGTCGTGAACGAACTTACTGCCGAGCTCAAGACTTCTCGTTCTCGTGAGCAAGAATACCGTGCTCGAGCTGAAGAGACGAAGCGCCTCGAGCTCTGGGTTAGTAGACTTGAATCCACCGAGACCGATTTGACTCATAAGCTCGACGTAGCGAAGTCGTAGTTGGTGAATCTGTATGATGAACAGTCGGCTGATCGGGAGCAGATTGCGAGCCTTAAGGCGACGATAAACGATCTGAGTAATGAAAACAAGCTCCTGAGCTCAGTTCGTGAAGGGGAGGTGCGCCGTGCTAGCCACACAGCCAAGAAGGAGGTCTACTCGGCCTTTACTGCCATCCTTTCCGACATCAAGGTGAAGTGGGAGAAGAAGAAGGTCGAGAGTACCTGCGAGGCTAATCTCAACGAGGTGGAGTCTAACCTTGCTCTGATAGATGAAATTGCCAGTGGGAAAGATCTGATGGCGGAGAAAGCGAGGCTCGACCAGCTGCAGAAAGAGCTTGAAGCTGAGCATGCTGAAGTGGAAACGTCCGACTTCTCGCTTGGTAAGCTTGCCCTTCCAAAACTCTCGGATGACTCAGCAGCTCCCACGGAGGTCGATGCTCGCAGTGGAGTACCTCGAGGTGTTAATGAATTTGGAAGTAACGAAGCTCCAATTCCGGCTGATGGAAACACCGAGGGCGGGGGCCCTTGATTTTATTTTTCGTATTTTCTAGACTTGGTGCCCTAACGGGGGGTTTTAATCCGTTTTGTTTTTAAGACTTGAATTCTTTTGGTGCCCTGACGGGGGGCTTTAATCCGCTCGAACTCAGGTTGCTTTTAGCCATTTTTTTGGCCTTTGGATTTTAATAAACTTTGCGAGTCTTGGACTCTTTTTCGTTTAGAAAAGTTTCTCTCGATGTGCTAGTTCGAGGTATCGTGTTTAGGTTGAATTGGGACTTTTAGCCTGAAAATTCATCTGTCTCGAGGTCATGCTACGTGCCCTCGGATAGCGTTGGTTTCCCCTTAAGAAAATTACCTTATGAGGATGCTGAGTTGTTTGCTATGTTTGAGCTCGCGATTTTGGACACCGAAGTGGTGAAGTTCAAATTTAATAATTTGACTTGGAATGACTGATTGTCGAGACTGCTGAGTCTACTTTTAGCGCGTGAGATGGCGAAAAACTGGTGGCGAGTTCGTCTAAGATTCGCGGATCCTTGTGTAACGTTTAGTTTGTTTGATAAACCCATGGCGCGAGCTCGTACCCCCGTCGAGGTTGAGTGCTAGAGTTGTAAGGACTGCGTATAGTTTTATTTGTTTTGCACCCGAATGGGAGGCTTTGATTGCACGGTATGCAAAAGCTGTGGAGCTTGTGTAATTTGATCACCACGAAAAGAAGTAGAAAAATATACAAGGTGATGCTAAAAAGGAGCACGTGTTCGAAGTGAAGTTGTAAGCTCGAGGTATAGCTAGGCCTTCGAGGTGATATCTTCGAGAGAACGCGGTGGTGACCCTTCATGCTCGGGACCTGGAATAGGTGGTAACGAATGATGGTGGCTGGACTCGTGGGATCGAGCTGCCTACGTACCCCGTCAGGGGATCAAGCCTTAACGTAGTTCGATTGTTTGAGTACCCTAATGACAATACTTCTTTAGGTTCATGATATTCCATGGTCGAAGTTCGGGTACGCCATTTTTGACCTTTTCGAGTTTGTAGACGCCGGTGCGGACTATGTCTGTAATCCGATAGGGTCCTTCCCAGTTGGCCCCTAGTTTGCCGGCGTCCTTCTCCCTAGTGTTTTCGAAAACTTTTCTCAGCACGAGCTCGCCTACGTTGAATTTCCGGGGTCGGAGTTTGGAGTTGTAAAAGCGAGCTGTTGCTTGCTGGTAGTTTTGGATGCGAATGAACGCTTGATCTCTGCGCTCATCAACAAGATCGAGGTTGTCTACGAGCATTTTGTTATTGGCTTGCTCATTTTCGGGACTGTGGGTTCTACGAAGGCTGGGGACAGAAACTTCTGCGGGCACTACTACCTCGATCCCGTAGGCCAGAGAGAAAGGAGTCTCATTGGTGGCCTTTCGAGGTGTTGTACGGAAAGCCCAGAGTACGCCCTGAAGCTCTTCGGACCACAACGCCTTGTTAGAATCAAGGCGTTTCTTGAGGTTGTTAAGGATAGTTTTGTTCGAGGCTTCAGCCTGTCCGTTCCCCTACGGATAGCGAGGGGTGGACGTCGTTAGTTTGATTTTCCAGGTGTCACAAAAATCTCTGACTTTTTTGGATGTGAGGTTGGTTCCGTTATCTGTCACGATCTCATAGGGCAGACCATGTCGGCAGACAATCTCTTGCCAAATGAAATCCTTAACTTGGTTTCCGGAAATAGTTTGGAAAGGTCGAGGTTCAATCCATTTCGTGAAGTAGTCGGTAATAACTAGTAAGAAGCGGAATTTCCTGGTCCCGGATTCTTCCAAGGGACCTATGATGTCCATAGACCACCTCATGAACGGATACGGGGACGAGATCGAGGATAGTTCCTCAGCTGGTTGGTGAATGATCGGGGCGTGCCGCTGACACTTATCGCATCTTGCCGAGAATGCTTCGCAGTCCGCTAGCATAGTTGGCCAGAAGTAACCTTGCCTCTTTATTCTTATGGCGAGGGCCCGACCTCCGGAGTGACTCCCACAGAGGCCTTCGTGGACTTCGGTTACAAGGTTAAGGGTTTCTTAACCGTAGGTGCACCTCAGGTAAGGTCCCGAAATACTCCATTTGTACAGGTTGCCCTTGATTACAGTGTATCGCGAGCTCTTGACTTTGACCCTTCGGGCTTCCCATCGATCGGCTGGCAATGTGCCGTGCTCGATGTACTGGAGGATCGGGATTCTCCAGTCGGGTTTCTCTTGGCCTCAGTATCGTTCGGATCCTGGTCGGGGTTTTCCCTGGACCCTTGGTTCGAGGTTCCGGATCCTATGGGATCAGTCCCTGCATTTGTCGTGACCGCATTGACCGCAGGTGATGGAGCTGCTAAGTCTATGCTTGGTTTGTCGATGCTCTCAACAGGTATAACCCTCTTGACTGCGGGGCTCGAGGTGGATGCTAACGCGTCTAGCGCGTCAGCAGAGGTGTTTTCTCCTCTGGGTATTCGGGTTAGCTCAAAAACTTTGAACTGTTCAGCAAGCTGACGAACTATTTTGACGTAGGCATCCATTCGCACATCTCTAGCTTCATACTCCCCGCTGAATTGGTTCGTTATGAGCTAAGAGTCGCTAAACGCGCTGAGCTCTCGGACCCCGATCCCAAGTGCGAGCTTGAGACCAGCGATAAGTTCCTCGTATTCGGCCTCATTGTTTGAAGCATTAAAAGCGAGTCGGAAAGATTGCTCTAATACTTCGCCAGATGGAGAGGTAAGTTGTATTCCGACTCCTGCTCCTTGTCTCGAGGAGGCTCCATCCACGTGGAGTAACCATTTACCAGTTGAAACCGGGTCTTTGTTGTCTTCGTTTGAAAGTTCGATGACAAAGTCTGCCAAGACCTGTGACTTGGCGCAAGTTCGAGTACGATATTCGATGTCGTACTCACTTAGCTCAATCGCCCATTTTGCAAGGCGTCCGGACTGACTTGGGCTGTGCAAAATGGTGCGAAGTGGTTGTGAGGTCATCACCGCTATTGAGTGAGACTGGAAGTATGGTCTCAGTTTTCGAGCTGACATTACGACAGCTAGAGCTAGTTTCTCAGTTGCGGGATACCGTGTTTCGGCTTCTACCAAGCTTTTGCTTACGTAGTAGATAGGTTTCTGGTCCCCTAGTTCCTCGCGGACCAGGACACCACTTACGGCAGAGGGAGAGACTGCTATGTAAAGATACAAAGTTTCTCCCTCGACCGGCTTGGCTAGAATAGGAGGTTCGGTGAGGTAAGTTTTCAACTGTTGGAAAGCTTCCTCACACCTGTCATTCCACTCAAATTTTTTATTTCCTTTGAGAAGTTGATAGAAGGGGAGACACTTGTCAGTAGATCGTGAGATAAAACGATTTAATGCTGCTATTCTCCCAGTAAGTCGTTGCACCTCGCGAGTTGTGCGAGGTGACGGCATTTCGAGGAAGGTGGCAATTTGCTTAGGGTTAGCCTCTATGCCCCTCTCGGTTACGAGGTAACCCAGGAATTCCCCTGACGGAACTCCGAAAGTGCATTTCGTGGGATTAAGTTTCATCCCGAACTCGTTAAGAATCTTAAAACACTCTTTGAGCTGTGGAACATGGTCGGTTTCTCTGGATGACTTAACGAGCATGTCATCAATATATACCTCCATGTTTCTCCCGATTTTGTCGGCGAACATTTGGTTTACTAACCGTTGATACGTAGCTCATGCATTTTTCAGCCCGAAAGGCATTACTCGGTAGCAGTATGTTCCGCGCTCCGTTATAAACGACGTTTTTTCTTGGTCTTCGGGGTGCATGAGTATCTGGTTGTAGCCAGAGAATGCATCCATGAAAGACAAGAGTTGGTGACCTGCTGTGGCTTCTACCAAGCGGTCGATGTGCGGGAGTGGAAAGCTGTCTTTTGGACATGCTTTGTTCAGATCTGTGAAATCAATACAGACTCGCCACTTCCCATTTTTCTTTTTGACAACTACCGGGTTTGCGAGCCAGTCAGGGTACTTGACCTCTCTGATCGACCCGATCTTTAGTAGTTTATCAACCTCGTCTTGTACAGCTCGAGCTCGATCGTGACCGAGCTTACGCCGTTTCTGTTTAACTGGTCTGAACGTTGGATCGACGTTCAGTTCGTGTGAAGTAACTCTGATATCGATTCCCTTCATGTCTTCTGCTGACCAAGCGAAAGTGCCTACGTTTTCTTTGAGGAAAGATACGAGGTCACGTTTGATTGCCGGGTCGAGCTCGGCACCTATGCCCACACACCTTTCCGGGTGCTGTTCATCGATGCAAACTTGAACGACGGAATTACGATGAGGCTCTCGCAAGCAAGGATCATTATTTCGTTTAATGTCCCGAAGCTCGAGCTCATCATTTTTCATTAATTGCTAGCTGAGGTGTTTTTTGGCTTGATCGAATCCGCCTTTATAGCAACCTCGCGAAGCGTGCTGGCTTCCGTATATTATGGCGGTCCCTCTACCTGATGGGAATTTTAAACACTGATGGTAGGTGGAGGGGACTGCTTTCATGGTGTGTAGCCAAGGTCGGCCAAGTATGGCGTTAAACGGTGCGGGTCGATCGACTACTAAAAAGTCTATCATTTTGCAAACCCCTCGAGCTACGACCGGGAGTGTGATTGTTCCCATTGACATTGTCGTATCCCCGGCAAAGCCTGTAAGAGGCGTTAGCTCACTGGTTAATTCGGACTCTTTGAGTCCCATTTGCTTGAATGCGTGGTAGAATAGGAGGTCTACGGAGCTACCTGTGTCGATCATGACTCGTGACATTTCGAATCCTCCTATATCTAGTCGGATGACAAGCGCGTCATCATGCGGTTTATCCAAGTTCGAGGTCTCGCTTTCCCAGAAAGTGATTTCATGGTCTAGGCCCTGAAATGGGGGGCATGACTTTTTAAGCGACTCGGCTTTTCGCTGGTAAGCTTTGATCGAATTCACGGAATTCTGACAGAACTTTGATCCTCCTTGGATAAAGTTGATCCTTTTTCCTGGTTGGATTATATCGGAGTCAGAACAGAGTCTCGGGAGAATTCGGTTCGATGTTTTTCTAGGTGCTAGAGGGGGAGTCGTTACTGACCCATTTGTCCCCCCGCATAAGCTTAATCCAGCTAATATTAAGTTTATTCGTTGTTTCGGAGCGGGAGGTTGTGATTCTCTCCCTTCTTCAGGAGTGCGTTCCCGTTTCTGGGATGCTTTTTTCGTTTGTTCTTTCCCCGTTTGGACATTATCGTCGTCTTTTTTGAGGTCTATATGCTCAGCTTTTTCGGCCTTACGCTTTTCGGCCAGCTGGCGTTTCCTTTTGCGACACTCTTCGGTAGAATGTCCGTTCAATTGATGGACCTTGCAGAACTTGCTTGGGTCGTAGTCCGGATTTTTCTCTTGAGTGGATTTGTTTATTCCAAACGAGTGTTGTCCCTGACCTTGATGGTCCTTTTTATTTTGTTTTTTCGGGGTTTGCGAACTGCTCTGAGCTCTGTTTCCCTTTATTTTCTCCGAGTAGGCCGCTAACTCTTCCTCTACTTGCGAAAAGTAGTTGGAACGGTGTAGTGCATCATCAAGAGATTCGGGTTGTCTTACCGTGAGTTCCTTACGAAACTCGGATGTGTACCAGAGTCCGTTTCTTAGAGCCCATAAGGCGACCTCATCATTTAGATTGGCGATCTTAGCTTTGACCTCCTTGAACCTCGAGATGTACGATCGTAGTGGTTCTTCTGGACCCTGAGACAGGTTCCAGAGGTCGGATTCGGATGTCCTTTTCTCAATGAACACCGAGTATTGTTTCAGGAATACTGCAGCTAGTTGGTCGAAGCTGTCTATGGAATTCCCTTCGAGACTGGCGAACCATTCTAGGGCTGGTCCTACCAAGTTTTCGGCGAAGTAGCGACAGAAACCTGGTTCGCTCTCCTCCTCAGTTAGGTAGGCTCGAGTTATCGCGAGCCTGAAAGCTCTGAGGTGAGCTCTTGGGTCAGAGTTTCCAGCATACTCGGGAAATCTGATCTTCCCAGCATCACGTAATCGGGCATAAGCTATTCTGTTCGTGAACGGAGTTTGTCTTGTCTCCTCGATCACACGATCAATGTCGGGAGCAGAGCTTGTAGCCTGATGGACTTTAGAACGTATGTGTGCTACGTTCGTTGTAGTCTGCGCCATCCAGTTCTGAAATGTCTGGAAGTCGCTGACTGTAGACGGATCTACCACTCCGTCATGTCGGTAAGCTGATGCATAGTTGCTGCATCCTGGTTACGCTTGCTCCACTCGAAGTGGGGCTTGAACAAAAGTATGGGCGTTCGGCGTTGAATTTATCAGAGCGCCAGGCCAAGGGGCTCGAACTGAGTCGCAACCTGGGGGCATGATCGGCAGAGGCGGAGGCCTCAAAGTGACATTTCCAGGCTGGGCTCTTGACGAGCTCGCGTAATTAGGTTGCGGTGTTAAGTTCGATGGGTGAACAAACACTGGCAAAGTTCGTGCGTTAGTGGGAGTTACGTACTGCCCAGAGACGCCAAGCGCGCCGACTGACGAGAACTCGAGTCGAGTTCTCGGAGGTGGGCTAACGTTTGTGCTCAATCTCCTTGCATTGTCAGGCACGTTATTCAGCGTTACGTGGTTGTTCGACCTTGCAACCCCGGCGAGACGAGAGTCTAAGTCCCTTTCCTGCTGCTCTAACCGTAGGGTCAGAGCGCGGTTCGCGACGTCCTGCTGATGAGCCCGATCTAACAGCGATGCGAGCGTCTGACGCATCTGTACGAGCTCTTCGGTAGGCCTACTACCAGGATTCGTTGGGCTCGCGAGGTTACGCTCGCCAGGTGGAGATCTCAGATTGTTCCGAGTCTCGTTAATTCGAACTCCGGCTAGTGGGGTTCTTCCCACGGGGACGGGGTTCGTGCTTTGCGTGTGAGTCAAAGACCCGGATGGGTTGTCAGCCTCACCGTTATCAATATGAATCACAGCGTTGTTCCTTGTTTCGGAAGTAGGGTTTTGCGACACAGAGTTCGGCGTTGCACTTTGGCGTTCAACACCGTTATCCGCTGCAGCGGACTCCGGATGAGTCGGTTGCGCTACAGCAGGCGAGATGGTTCCGGCTATCCCCGAGCTGGACGCGGTGACAACGGTTGAAGTTGTCCCGACAGCGCTCGAGCTAGCTAGGGCACCACCACTCGGAATTTCTGATGTAACTGAGATCTGTGCCCGTGGGCTCGATCTGTCATTTTGCGTTTGGATTGGATCCATTTCGTTTTCTCAAGAGAGAAAAGGTCGGCTCTGGTGTTAGAGATATCTATGAACTTGTCCCCACAGACGGCGCCAAAATGTGAGCAACGAATCGCGCATTTTAGGATTTTGTATAAGGTAAGGTGATACGATTCTGGGTGAAGAATCTCGTCCCAATCACTCACTGAGAGGTTAAGGTGACAAGTTTAGACTCCAGGCTTGAACAGCAAGCTGATCTAGAGTTGGGGTGGAAGGATAGACGCCACGAGAGGATGCGGAAGGCCTCTTGATAAGTCTGGTGCGAACAACCTAATCACTAGGATTGTTCTTGGGTTCTAATTCGAATCACTCGAAAAAGAGATAGAGAGAAAGATAATTTTTATTCAAAAGAGGTTGAGAAAAATACACAGAGTCTCAGAGGATATAAAGAAGAGAGAAGACGAAGAGGAGAAGAGAAGGAGGAGCGGAGGGAGTTAATACATGGTGAGTTTCGAGACATGCCTCGGAAACTCGCCATGACCAACTCGAAAAATAAACACACGACTAAAGTTTCACACAAATACAACTCTCAGACATAAGTTTAAATTCAAATAACTAAAAATAGAAATAAAGATAGAAAGAAAAGATAGACGGTCCGCGCCAAGTAATCTCGAAATGGCCGGACTAGGTCGGACTAGCACCAAGCAAAGATGGACCTATGGATCACGAACCTCATTAAAAACCTTCCTTTGGAAAACCACTTGGGAAAAACCAAAGGCAAGGGAAAAAGAGTGTAGGTGAGCCATAGGGCTTGATACTAATCATCTCGGACATGAACCAAGACCAACGTGGCCGAGGTATCATCTTCGTCCGAGTGACCCCTATGAACCAAAGATTGACGAAGCCAAGTTCCAACTGTGTGAATGAGTTCCTTAGCCTTAGAACGAGTCTTAGAACCAGCTAACACTTCCTTGGCCGAACAGTAATACATCCTATCACCAAATGGCTCATCCTTAACTTCCTTCTTGACCAGCTCGGACGTGTCCTCGACCAGGTCCACCATTTCCTCGGCCAACAGCTGTTCTTCCGGGTCGCTATCCCTTCTCGCATCATAAGGGATGATTGAGGGTTAGATACTCTTATGAAGCAACGAGCTAATGAGTCTTGTATAAACGAAGTGGATTATATTAAGTGGAAAAGGGTTACAAGTCGAGCTGGACACAGCGAATTACAGAGAAAGCGATGTGAACAGTGTTTTCAGCTCTAAGTCTAGGTCGCGTGTGTGATGTCCTTGTTGATAGGTCTTCGATCCCTTTTATAGAGCTTGAACTGCCGACTCCCGCGATCTTTGCACCTATCCTCCGCGTATCTCGCTGGTCTCAACTGTCCCTCGATACTCGCCTCGAACTCCGGACTTCGTTGCGCTGACTGCTTCAGCTTATCTTTCGACCTTTAATCGGTGCATCCAACTCGGGCTCACGTCTTGGGCCTTAGCCCGTTTTCATACTTTCGGTACTGGCCTGTTCGGTAATTGGGCCTTCGGTCAGTCCCTAGGCCTGCTAAATCTTTGGGCTTGTCAGTTAATGGGTTGTGCTAAACCCACCCCCAACAGTAACCATGAATCAAGTCTATGCAATTTCAATGAACTCATTTGGCTAAGGGAAAGGTTAAAGAGGCAAAGATGGCCCCTTTTGTAACAGGTTTAAACAATGGGTAACATGGGACTCTCAAGAACAGACTGAGCTTTAGGAGAAGGCTAAAGGTAAGATAGCCAACCGATGCATACAAGAACAATTTCTCATCTACCCATCCCATATACAAAGATTCTGCTACCACCTAATCCTAAACCCAGAAGATGATCCTAAATCTACCCTTAGGCACTTTTCTGCCATGAATCCTTTTTGGATAACTCATTCCTCTTTCTTTATTTATTCATTCTAAGGAAAAGGGTTCTTATGCTTTATTGCTTATCCTAGCGGATTGGGTTCCTTTAAAACTGAGGCTCTTCTATTCTTCTTATTAATTAAGATACTTCAGGCTTTTTGCCTTTCTTTTCTTTTCTATCTTTCTGAGCCTATACATTTCTTTTCTTCTTTTTCAAATCCCAAATCCTTTACTAGAGCAGCTTTCTTATTTTCAACTTAGACACTTTTCCCATTCTTTCCTTTTCTTTATTTTCTTTTCTTTTAATCCCAAAATGAAACTCAAGCTCGGTTTGGTGAACTCGAGGTGTGAACTCGGTTCCCTAACCGAGCTTATACAACCGAGCTAGACTCCCTATTCTAAATTCCAGTCTATCTCCTAACCACAGATCAGTTCCCCACCTAATTCTATCTAGCTCAAAGATTGTGAACCAGAACTATATATATGAGAAACCATTCTTGTCGGCACAGACCTAACACTTTCTACCAAGCTCAATCCTGAAATAGGCCTCACATTCACACATAGAGTATTGTTGGCTTGAAAGGAAGGCCAAGGTTAAAGGTAGGGGAAACTGTTCCAATGATGGGAATCAGCTATTTGGATTCACAAGGGTGGTGAAAAGAGTAAGAGAATCCAAATATGTGTAAGATATCCATAAGTTCAGATCAAAAGCATAAACATGATAATTGCAATTCAGTTTAAGATTCTAATAGACAGGGGATGATATCAGATCAAGACATGCTTCAGCCAAAACTAAATGCCAAACAATGCAATCTAGGCATGGTGCGGTCTTATGCTTCAAGCTTACAGAAATGCATTAGACAACTATTAACTAGGGCATTGAGACTATTTCATAAACCAGCATGCTTACAAGGCTTTTATCATCCTAGTCCCCTATGCAGATGCACAATTCTATATGAAATGCATCTAGGCTCAATCCTAAACATGAATGTAATCTACATGAACACTCTGTTTTTGTGGAATGCTTTTCTTAAATTTTTCAAATTTTTATGGTTTTTCTTATGCAAATAGATGAGATGCTATGCAGACTCAATATGCAAAATTTGAAATAAGAAAACAGTAAACATTATCAAATGCATCTCAAACCCTCCCCCAAACTTGAATTACACAGTCCCTTGTGTAATAAAAGATTCAAAGGAAGGTATGAGAATAAAAAACAATAAGAAAACTAAAAATGAATGGTATAAACAATGGTGAAGAGTGGAGTTGTACCTCAATTCTGAAAGAAGGAGTCCGTGTAGGCCTCCATGCTCTCTCTGGTGTATCTTGGTCTGGATGTCTCAAGCTCGGGTGTGTAACCGAGTTCTCTGGCCGAGCTGGAGCGTGTGTTGAGAGATAGCTCGGTCAGACGACCGAGTGGAGCGGCCGAGTGGAGTCTTTGTGCTCTTGACTCGGTCTGGATGCCGAGTGCACTGACCGAGCTGGTGCCTTGCTCCCACTCTTGTGTTGCTCTCCTCTTTCTTTGCCTTGGTTCGACTGCTGAATGCCTTGGAGGGTCTGCTGAGGTTGTTTGCCTGGGTCTAAAACTGAAGGAGCCGCTTCTTTTCAACTGAGGGCCTGGAGGAGTTCTTGAGGATTTCTTTCCCTTAAGCTTTTTGATTTTTTTCTTCATAGACTTCACTGAGTCACTCAAATCCTTCACTGTATCCTTCAGAACAGACACGGTTTTGGGTTGCCATTTTCCCAATCTCTGCAACAGGTTTATTCTCCTATTTGCTTCCTTTAGAGTCCTTGCTGGAGGCTCTTCATCAAAGAAATACGACTCATCCTCTTGTTGTTCTTCTTCTGCAACTCTGGTTCTCTGGGTTGGAACCTCCTCATTCTGGTTATACAAAGCTTCTAGTGGGGGACTGAACTCAATTCCTCATGTTCTTGAAATCTGAGTGAAGTGCTCACTTGGGAGCTTGATTCTGCTTGGTCCAGCTGAGGGGTGAGTGAACTGGTATAGATGACCCCCCTGGATCCTTTTTTTGTCCAGAATATGCTGCTTGATCAGATTGGGTATATCTAGCCATTCAGGCTGATATGGGGCTGTTTGTAGTGGCACTCTAGCTGCCAAAAGGATTGGGGTGATGACACCCCCAACTACCAAATCTCCACAGCTTCTCTTCTTGTGCAACATGTGAGCCCAATCCCTATACCACATTAGCTGTAATAACAGAAGCAGAGTATTCCCCACATTGGCTTTATCTCCTTGAAAGATCTTCCTTCCTCTTTCATCATTGAGTCTTTCCAGAAGCGCTGTATCTAACATCTGGAGCTCTCCTTGGTTCACATTCCCGTTGACTCTTCTTGCAAAGAATGTGCTTGCAAGTGTCTTATGTGCATACCTGATCACAGGGCTCCTGATTTGAGCGGCTTTACTCCTAGATGATGAATAGACGTCCCCTTCTGCTATTATTCTCCAAAGCGCTTGCAGCTCTTCTTTATCATAGTTCTGAAGTGTGTTGTCTCCTGTTGGGAAGTTGAAGAGCCCATCCAGCTGGCTTATGTAGAGTAGATACCCTACTTCATGTACTTCAAAAGTGATAAAACCAAACTCTTCAGGATTCTGACCGTCTTGCTCTGCTTCTTCGGAATTCTCATAGATGTGGAAGTTTAGCGAAGCTAGGAACTGACACGTTTCTTCCTTATAACCAGCATATTGCATCTCCATGAATGTTTTGAGATTGCATTGTTCAAACAGGTACTCCACATCCTTTGCTATTCCAAGAGCTTCCATGGTTTCTGGATGTGGATACCTTGTTGATCCAAAACGCATTGCAATAAGAGCCTCATAGCGCTCTTCCTCAGTTGTTTCTTTTCTCCTAGTCCCTCTGGTGTTTCTCCTCTCTTCTCTGGGAGACTCAACCTCCATAGCAGTTTCATCACCCTCAACTTCCATTTCTGAGTCTTCATCAACCAATTCAGGGCGCTTCCCTCTTGCTATATCCTTCTTGTTTCTCGAGTACAGCTTGATAACATCCTCTTCTTCTCTGGTTGGGTGCTTGATAGTTCCTCTAACAGCTGAGAAACTTCTTGCCAAGGCCTGTGCATGTAGCTTCCTCAAAGCGCTTTGTTCCATTACAGTTAGGTACCTGAAACGCATTAATCAAAGAGGCATTAGATAACGTTTTTAATGAACTCGGTGCCATGCACTCGGCCAAGTCCAACCGAGCTTGATCCTAAATACCAAGGAAAATGTTCAAGCTCGATGCCTCGAGCTCGGGTTATTAGACCGAGTGTGCCTACTCGGCTTGGTGACCGAGTGCACGTAAACGAGTCAATGTTTATACAAACAAGCATATACGAATCATTTAATCCCTTTAAAGCACACTTCATCTCTATATTCAAAGTTCCGTTTCTAGGTAATATCAAGTTTCTAATGCATAGCTCATGCTCACCTAAGAACATTTTTCACAATCTCATTCAAAATGTTTAAACAAGTTCGAATATGGTGAATGCATAGAAGTTGTAAGTTTTTAGACACATGTGAGCTGGCAAATTCAAATTCTACTCAAGAACATTCAAGTTCTAAACCCAGAAAACTCAACAAAAATTCAAAACTTCAATGCCTAAACTTCTCTTAAATCACTTCTAGATGCATCAATATGTAATCAAAGCATAAATCAATCGGTTTTAAAAGATTAAGATCATTAGAAACTTGGTTTTAAGCAGTTTTTAAACGATTTGGCTTGAAGAATGCTCAAGAACATCAAGAACATCAAACCCAGAAACGTGAAACAAATCGATTAGAGAAACTTACTTGATGAAACCGAGTGCAAATGAGAGCTAAACCAAGTTAGTGCCTAGAAGGTGTGAGCTCGAGATGATGAACTCGGTTTGGCTAAATCGAGTTTGAAATTTTATGAAAATTTGTTGAGAAAACTTTGAGATTCTAGAGAGAGTATCTATGTAAAACGTCAAGTGTGAGGATGAATTAAAGAGAGGAGCGCATGAGGGAGTTTTAAAGAGGTTTTTGGGAGTGAAAGGGGACAAAAGGACAAACATGTGGTCCCAACCGAGTGGAGCGGCCAAGTTCATTTCAAATTCAAATTTAGATCTATTTTCAAATTTGAATTGATGCAAGAGGAGGGAAGAATCGTTGACTCGTTGACCAAGCTCGGTCAACCTTGGTCGAGTTGACCGGCCGAGTCATCATGTTGACTACTCAGTTTGGCTTGACCGAGTTTGATCAATCGAGTTCTAACCTGGATTGTGGCTTGAACTCGGTCCCTTGAGCTCGACGTGGCTTGACCGAGTGGACTACACCGAGTGGTTCTCCTTGTCACAACATCACTCTTTCTCAATCAACCTATCCCTGCAGTCTCTTGCCAACAAGACTAGGTAGAAAACTTATTAAAAATAACAGAAATGAACTAAACTTAAATGAAAAGTATTTACAAAGATAGTCATGGGATTTCCTCCCAAGTGAGCTTGTTTAAAGTCACTGAGCTTGACTTCCTTACAGTGCTTTCTATGGAGCATGAGGTGGAGGAACTGAAATCATCCTTGCTTCCGGGTTACCTTGATCATCAAACAGGACATGATCTCTTGAAGGATCATCATAGTTGTTTTCCACAGATTCTTCATCAAGATAGTCTTCCTCTTGTTGCTGAGGATAGTCCACCTCTCTTAACCATTCAACAGCATTCCTTCCCTTGTTGATCGCAGTGAAACAGATTGAGGAAGTATTCATCTTGAAACCCTGAGGCTTGGATTCCCCCTTCTCGTAGAGCAGAGTTGTTACTTGCCTTTGCAGTTTTTCCACAACACCATTCAAAGCTCTAATAGCTTCATCTTGCCTTTCAGCCTTATCCAGGAGCTTCACCCATTCTGTTGGATCCAGCTGTTTGGGAAGAACTATTTGAGGGTCTAACTTGGTTTGATTAGTCGAGTTAGGTGCTCCAGCTTGTTCCAGAGCTTCCTCTAATACTGCTTCAGCACCCTTGTCTAACAGATCTTCCTTAGGGTCATCCTCAGGTAGGTTGGTTGTCAAAACTTCATCATTTTGAACAAGTTCCTTTAAGGTAAAAACCTGACCTTCAATAGTTGCCCTTTTCCTATCATCATTGATGTCAAACTCCATCTTTAGATTGTCAAGTAGGTTAAGAGCAATCTTACCTCCTTTCACATCTATCATAGTTCCAGCAGTTGCTAAGAATGGCCTTCCAAGAATCAGTGGGTCTGCTGGTTCTTCATCCATCTTCAAAACCACAAAGTCAGCAAAAACTGTTACCTCACCTATCTTCACAGGAAGATCTTTCAGCATTCCCTCTGGGATTCTTGTTGTACCATCAGCTAGTACCAGGGTGATATTACAGGGCCTGAAGTCCTCTACTTTTAGCTTCTGAGCTATAGACAGAGGCATCAAGCTGACAGCGGATCCAAGGTCACAGAGACTACTTTTAAAGTTTAGAGTCCCTATAGAGCATGGAAGAGTGAATGAACCTGGGTCTTCAAGCTTTTCCTTGATCACCCACTCTCCTATTACTGCCTTCCAATCATATTTCACTTCTTTCATACTATCAACTTTCATCTTTCTCCTCAGCAGTTCTTCTCGAAGGATTTTCTCCTGAGTGGGGATAATGGACAAGATAGTGTCCAAAGGCATTATCTCCTCAAGCTTGTCCAGTGCACTATTTAAATCAGCTGTAGCCTTCTCCAAGAGTTCCTGCTTGAATCTCCCAGGGAAAGGAATCTTGGGGACATAAGGAGGAGGAATGTAAGGTACCCTTTTCTCTTCTTGAACAGCTTTACCCTTGAGCTCGGTTACATCAGCTCGGTTTGGTAGCCGAGTTTGATCATTTTTGTTTTCTCCTTGAGCTCGGGCCTCTGATCGAGTGCATAGACCGAGTGTAGGCTTTGGAGTTTCAGACTTGGCTACTTTTTGATAGAAAGCCTCCCCTTCCTGAATCTCACTGTCCTCAGTGACATGGATTGCATTAACATGAGCATAATCCTTGGGGTTCTGAACAGCTTTTCCAGGTAACTGACCTGGATGTTGAGTAGATGATGTAGATGCTCCCTTGTTTTCCAAAAACAACAACCTAGAGTTCATAGCCTCCATCTTTGCATTCAGAGCATTGCAGTTTGAATCCACTTGATTTCTTATCTCAGAAAACCTCTTTGCCTGTTCCATGACACAAGTAGCTTGCCCCTGAAGTAATTGTTGGAGCATTTGTTCCACTGAAGCATTGTTGGTTTGTGAATTCTGAGAAGCACATCCTGGTGGTGCATTAGGAACTGGTTGCTGGTTGTAGTTGTTCTGGAATTGCTGTTTAGGTGCATATCCCTGGTTCTGGTTGTAAGGAATGAAAGGTTTAGTTTGAGCTTGTTGCTGTGGTGGATAGACCTGATCTTGGGGATTTGCAACATTGTTACTCCTGTAGGACAGATTGGGGTTTGCTTTGTAGTTTACAAACCCTTTGTTGTAGCCACCTTGATTCTAAATGTAACTAACTTCTTCCATCTGATCAGGCTCCCCTTCTTGAATCTGTGCCATTTCTTCTTCAGAGATGAAGTGGACATGTTTCTGCTGTTGACCTAGAAGGAGCTTGTCAATCTTCTCATTTAGAGCCCTGATCTCCTTTCTGTGCTTATCCTCAAAATCTGAATTTCCCCTTGGAGTTCTATCATATTCCTCACTGTAGGTGCCATCTGATTGTGCCAAGTTCTCTACCAGCTCCCATCCTTCAACAACATCTTTATTGAGGAAGTTCCCATTGCTGGCTGTATCAAGCAACATTCTGAATTTTGGTAACACGCCACGGTACAAAGTACTCAACAATGACTCATTGCTGAACCCATGATGAGGACACTGTGAGGTGTAGCTTTTGAATCTTTCCCTTAGCCTTGATGTTCTTGAGTTTGAGAAAAACTTAGCCAGGAATGCCTTTTTGCATGCATCCCAAAATGTAATAGAACTGTGGGGTAGTGTTTTCTCCCATAGATGTGCTTTGTCGCCTAAGGAAAACGGAAACAGACGCAGCTTGAACCCGTCTTCTGAAACACCGTTGATTTTGGTTAGGCTGTAGAGCCTGTCGAATTCGTCTAGGTGATCCAATGGATCCTCCATTGGTAGACCGTGGAATTTGTTTCCTTGAACCATAGATATCAGACCGCTCTTTATTTCGAAGTTATTGTTCTGAACAGCTGGTGGCACGATACCTTGTCTTTGTGTGTGTGTGTTAGGTGCATCTCCTGCTCCTATGTTCCTTCTTTGTTGAGCTGGTTGCTCATTGTTAGCTTGTGGATTATCCATATTGTCTGGTTCTGGTTGATGACCCTCTGGCTGATCCTCTGTTCTCTCAATATCCTTGGTAACTGGTTGATATTGTCTTGATACCTCAGGAGATTATGATGACCTTTTGACTGAGTTTGCATACAGGAACACTGAACTCGGGATGCTGCACTCGACTTGTATGATCGAGTGGTGTAAAATGGTGTTCAGCTCGACCACAGTGACCGAGTAGACCGACCGAGTGGTTAACTAGTTGAAAACCTCAGATGCCTTGAGCTAGACTACTGAACTCGACCTGGCTGACCGAGTGGTGTGATGCCGAGCAACTGAACTCGAGCTCCTGACCGAGTGGTGTGTCCGAGTGGTGTGTTCGAGTGGTGTTGCTTCAGGCTTTGGATCTTCAGACTCGGTTGCACAGGCTCGGTTTCGTGGTCGAGTGGATGTTGGCCGAGTGCTCTTGGTCGAGTGCTAACTCCTCTCTGCATCCAGCTCGGTCATGAAGTCGAGTGCATGCGATCGAGTGGTGTTGGTGGGTTCTTTTGCACTCGGTCTGGCTCCAAGTCGAGTGGTCTTGGTTGGGCCTCTGATCGAGTGCATTGACCGAGTGCACGCTTTGGAGTTTCAGATTTGGCTACTTTTTGATAAAAAGCCTCCCCTTCCTGAACCTCACTGTCCTCAGTGACTGGTATTGTCTCTTTTCTGGTAAGTGGCTTGCCTTGACTCAGCAATGTGATAGCATGGGCAGTGGCAAACTGATAACTAGGTTTTTACACCTAAAGCTATCTATTGCCCGATTTGTAGTACAAAGGGCTATCGAATCAAATCGGGACTATTGTAAGCAATCATGATGTAGCAAATCTATCTAATTCAAGCCAATTAAACTGGATGGAAGTAACAGGGTGAAACAACTAAAACAAGAACTAATAAACAGTAACAGAAACTAGAAACAGAGATTCATAACTAAACAGGAATAGAAACAAAACAGAACTAAACAAGAACAGAGAAACAGAGCAACCTAAAGCAGAAAAACAGAGTATGATAAAGTAGAAAACTATCAAGGAAGAGAAAGGTCCTAAGGATGAGTTCTGGATCTGGGATTCATCATGGTGAAATCTAGTGATCTAATAAACAACTTCATAGAAGGGATCTCTCAACTATGAGCATCAACAGAGTCATAGTTCCACTTCCCAGTTACAACTATAACCAGATTCTCTAAACTTCCTAATCTTGGAATCCACACCTATGCCCCATTGACTGCCACTAACACTCAGATAGCATTCCAATGAAACATAAAGAGAATAAGCATTAAGAATCAGCTCATAAATGTCAAACTACAACTTGCTTTCCTATGATCCTAGATCAATCATTGGAAAGAAGCTCCAGATCTCTGGTATTAGCAGATCTGGTGTTTCACAAGTGATGTGCAAGGAAACACCAAGATCAGATCCCAAGTAGGTGTACAGGGAATCAGCATTAGAAAAACCTAACCCATAAGAGATCTTAAGCTCTTAGAACCCTAAATCAACTAGAATCACCATGAATCATAACCCATATCTAACTCATCCTCAAGAACCCTAAATCACTACTCAAACTTCATCATCAAAATCACAAACCCATAAAATGAAATAGTTTCCATAATCATAATCTAGAGATTGAGATGAAGAAGGAATAGAAGAAAATAAACTCAAAAGGATCAAAGGATCAAAAGTAATTGCAAATACAAAATCAGATAGGTCTAGAGAGGTTTCTGAGAACAAAAGAGAATAAAAACGTATATTCTGCGGCTGCTGACCTAATTAGAGTATAAATACTCTAGATCAAAAGCCCTAGTACAAAAAGATAAAATAAACTAAAGTCCTTAGGTTGGCTGCCTTGAGCTCGGGTTTCTCTGGTCGAGTGGTGTGATCGAGTGGTGTTGCTTCAGGCTTTGGATCCTCAGACTCGGTTGCACAGGCTCGGTTTGGTGGTCGAGTGGATGTTGGCCGAGTGCTCTTGGTCGAGTGCTAACTCCTCCATGCATCCAGCTCGGTCATGAAGTCGAGTGCATGCGATCGAGTGGTGTTGGTGGGTTGTTTTACACTCGGTCTGGCTCCAAATCGAGTGGTCTTGGTCGAGTGCATGTTGGTGTTGGTCCTTTGCTCGGTCATGAAGTCGAGTCTTCACACCGAGCTTGTGTCTCCATGTTCCTTGATCTCCAGCAAACATCCAAAACACCTGAAAGATAACTCCAATGTGCAATATGTATGCAAAACTAAAGTAAATCTTCCATGTAACCTATATGAATGAAGTGGGTGGATATGGAGTGAAACTAGTGATGAAACTATGCTAAAATGGATGGAAATGCAAGTTTAAAAGTGGGAAAATGCAGAGACATCACAATCTCCTGGGGGTTTTCGATAGTAGTCCATGGGAGGTGGTCTGTAGGCTGAGCAGAGGAAGATGTGATCTTGTTCACTATATTCTCCATTTTGGAGGTCATATCCGCAATTTGAGAGTTGAGATTATTGACATTGCACTCCAGCAGGTTTTGCATTTCTGACAACTGTGTGGTGAACCCTGTTGCAGTAGTAGCTTGTCCTTGTAATAGTTGATGCAGCATTTGTTCCATTGGAGTTGTTGGAGTTGGGTATTGAAATTGTTGAGGAAGATGTGAGTTGAATCGATTGTTTGAACCAACTTGATCCTGAACGTAGCTAATCTCTTCGTGTTGAACCCGAGCAGTGTTGTGAGTTTGAAACTGTTCGGTTTCATGAACCATGGTAACTGTTTTCTGTTGAGCTTGAAGAAGTATATTCAGTTTCTCATTGATAGATGTCATCTCGTTGCGGTTCCGTTCAGCGGGAATGAAGCGCTTTTTTGGTGGTGTATCTATTTCCTTAGTATAGGTTCCAACAGACTGTGCAAGATTCTCGACTAAACTCCAACCATCAGTGACATCCTCGGTGAGGAAATTACCATTACTAGCTGTGTCGAGCAACATTCTTATATTCGGAAGTACACCTCTGTAAAGAGTGTTGAGGAGTGATTCAGTACGAAAGCCATGGTGAGGACATTGAATTATATAACTCTAGAATCTTTCCCAGGCTTCAGAAAATAGCTCCCCATGCTGTTGAACAAAGTTTCCTATCTCATTACGCAATCTAGCTGTCCTTGAGTGATTGTAGAACTTATCCAAAAAAACTCTTTTGCATGCATCCCACGAGGTAATAGATCCAAGAGTTAATGTTTTCTCCCATATCTTTGCTTTTTCACCAAGTGAAAATGGGAATAACCGCAGCTTCAGACTGTCTTCACTCACCCCACTCATCTTTGTGAGGCTGCAGAGCCTGTCGAAATCATCTAAATGGTCAAGTGGATCCTCATTTGGCAAACCATAGAACTTACTATTCTGGACCATGCATATCAAGCTGCTCTTGATTTCAAGGTTAACGACATCTGGTGGAACAATTCCTTGTCTGCTAGTATGTGTGCTTGGTGCATCACCGGCTCCTATGTATCTTGGTTGTCTAGGTTCAGCTGGTTCTCCATTCAGTACCTCTTGATTGTCTTTATTTACCCTCTCTGGTGGAGTTGTTCTGTTCTGAGTTCTCTGATTCTGTGGATCCCTTGGTAACTGGTTGATCATGGTTTGGTAACCAAGGTTGTTGCACTCGATGTTGCTGACCGAGTGGTACTCAGCTCGACCACAGTGACCGAGTAGACTGACCGAGTGCTGAACCAGTTGAAAACCTCAGATGCCGTGAGCTCGACTGACTGAACTCGACCAGGCTGACCGAGTAGACTGATTCGGAACAACTGAACTCGGGCTCCTGACCGAGTGGTGTGTCCGAGTTGTGTGTCCGAGCTTATGCAACCGAGTGGTACCTGAAACAGATTGAAACCAACAAGTGAGTAACAAAGTAAAAAGAAAAGAACTTGATCTCAGAAGATCTGCAATCTTAAATGAAACAATTAGATCCCAACTGGCAACGGCGCCAAATTGATAACTAGGTTTTTACTCCTAAAGCTATCTATTGCATGATCTGTAGTACAAAGGGCTATCGAATCCAATTGGGACTATTGTAGGCAATCAGGATGTAGCAAATCTATCTAATTCAAGCCAATTAAACTGGATGGAAGTAACAGGGTGAAACAACTAAAGCAAGAACTAAAAATAAGTAACAGAAACTAGAAACAGAGATTCATAACTAAACAGGAATAGAAACAAAACAGAACTAAACAAGAACAGAAAAACAGAGCAAGCTAAAGCAGAAAAACAGAGTATGATAAAGTAGAAAACTATCAAGGAAGAGAAAGGTCCTAAGGATGAGTTCTGGATCTGGGATTCATCATGGTGAAATTTAGTGATCTAATAAACAACTTCATAGAAGGGATCTCTCAACTATGAGCATCAACAGAGTCATAGTTCCACTTTCCAGTTACAACTATAACCAGATTCTCTAAACTTCCTAATCTTGGAATCCACAACTATGCCCCATTGACTGTCACTAACACTCAGATAGGATTCCAATGAAACATAAAGAGAATAAGCATTAAGAATCAGCTCATAAATGTCAAACTACAACTTGATTTCCTATGATCCTAGATCAATCATTGGAAAGAAGCTCCAGATCTCTTGTGTTAGCAGATCTGGTGTTTCACAAGTGATGTGCAAGGAAACACCAAGATCAGATCCCAACTGGGTGTACAGGGAATCAGCATTAGAAACAGCTAACCCAGAAGAGATCTTAAGCTTTTAGAACCCTAAATCAACTAGAATCACCATGAATCACAACCCAGATCTAACTCATCCTCAAGAACCCTAAATCACTACTCAGACTTCATCATCAAAATCACAAACCCAGAAAATGAAATAGTTTCCATAATCATAATCTAGAGATTGAGATGAAGAAGGAATAGAAGAAATAAACGCAAAAGGATTCCAGAATCAAAAGTAATTGCAGATACAAAATCAGATAGATCTAGAGAGGTTTCTGAGAAAAAAAGGAATAAAAAACGTCCATTTTTGCGGCTGCTGACCTAATTAGAGTATAAATACTCTAGGTCAAAAGCCCTAGTACAAAAAGACAAAATAAACTAAAGTCCTTAGGTCGGCTGCCTTGAGCTCGGGTTCCTCTGGTCGAGTGGTGTGATCGAGTGCGTGCAACTTCAGGCTTTCGATCCTCAGCTCGGGTGACTAAACTCGGTTTGGTGGTCGAGTGGTTGTGGTCGAGTGCTCTTGCTCGAGTGCTAACTCCTCTCTGCCTCGGTTTGGTGGTCGAGTGGTTGTGGTTGTGGTCATGAAGTCGAGTGCTCTTGGTCGAGTGCATGTTGGTCTTGGTCCTTAGCTCGGTCTTGAAGTCGAGTCTTCACACCGAGCTTGTATCTCCGTGTTCCTTGATCTCCAGCAAACATCCAAAACACCTGAAAGATAGCTCCAATATGCAATATGTATGCAATAACTAAAGTAAACCTATCATGAAACCTATATGAGAGAAGTGGATGGATATGGAGTGAAACTGTAGATGAAACTATGCTAAAATGGATGGAAATGCGAGTTTAAAAGTTGTAAAATGCAGAGCCATCAAAAGCCTACAATGGCTCTCTGTTGCGGATCGTTAAAATCGTCAATATGTTTTCTTTCTACAACCCCAACTTCACCCTCAGAAACTCCAATAGGATTCTAAGAAGTATCAGAATTGTGGGATAAGGAATAATGCTTATTTTTTACCTTGGCTATCTCCTCTACCTTGGTAGCATGCTTTATCACTTCAATAAGAGTCCTAACAGGCTGACTCTCAGCCTTTTACAATATTTTGTCACTTCATCCATGTACAAAGCCTATATCGGCTGATATGACCCCAGATCCGGCGGTCATGAATATGGGCCCGGTAAGAACGATAGAGATGGAAGAAGGCTCTGGAGAGTTGCTCAACCCGGATTCTCCTCAAGAGATGGAATGACGAGGTGGGAAAAGTCACAAATCAGGGAGTTGCTCGACCTGAGATGTTAACAAGATGAAATGAAGGTGGAATGAATGGCAACATGAAGGCTATGGAGGAGCCAACGATACGGCCACCGTCGGATGTCCGAGCCCGGCTCAAGGATTATCCGGCGGGTTCGTTTGTGATATATCATGGTTTTTATGGGTTTTAACCATGATATAAGAGTCTTTAATCGAGTTTTTTTGGTGTTTTTAGAGTCTATTAGAGTCTTTTATCTTCAGATATGCATTTAGGACTAATGTGAAGAATATGGGAGATTTTGGAGCAAAGACCAAGAAGTTGCATCGAAGAATCATGTTTTGAGGCGATGTGTGAATTGGTGTCGATCGACACCAGACATGAGTGTCGATCGACACCACAGGCGGACAACTTCGGAAATTTTGGAAGATTTACAATTTTGCCCAGAAGTTTCTAATATTTCAGCATTAGTCCCTGTACGAGTTTTTAGCTATTTATTGTGTTTTAGATCAGGGTTTTTGAGATTAGGAGGGAGCAGACCCTCTATCTATCTCAAGCTTGTATCATCTTTCTCTAATCCCTGATACTCTTTGTTCTCTACTTTTATTTTCTATTATATTGAATGATTTCTATTCATATCATGATGATTGTTGCTTTCACCATGTCTGAGTAGTTCTCCTGTTAGGTTATGGGTTTTCAAGTGTTTCTGAGGAATTGTTGAATCATTGGATTATTAGGGTTAATTGATAGAGTTCTTCATCTTGGATTGAACTAATTGCTTATTCTAGATTCGCGACCTAGAATCTGATTTAGGGTTATCAATTGACATGAAAGTGTAATTGATTGCTAGATCTATCTTAGGTGAGCAAAATACATATCTGCAAAGGAATTTGATTTAGAGATTTTGTGAACAAATTGAACCTGATCATTACTGCTTGTCTGGATCTTAGAATTTAGCAAAGGAATTTGGAATTCTAGATTCAGGGATAGATAGTTTACGCAGCGAAAGCTGGTAGGTTTTACAATTGTGTTTGAGTTCTAGAACGGTTCTTAATTATAATCCTGATAATTCAATTTATTCACAGTTCTGAAGATTCCTGAGATTTCCCTATGCCTCGCGCTTTCCTCCATTGATTTACACTTTGTTTAATTATTCGCACTGCAATTTCATTACATTATACTTTATTTAGCATAATACTTTTACTGGGATTTATTGGGTATTTCATAGTCCTTGTGGATTCGATCCCTAAGTACTACAGTGATCTCTTAATTTGAGAGAGTGGCTCAGGGCAAATTTGAGCATATCAAATTTTGGCGCCGTTGCCGGGGACTATTGAATTTACCATTAGATTTAAGTTTAAGTTTTTGTCTAAATTTTCTTTTATTTTGTTACTGATCTTGTTCTTTCTTTCTTTCTTGTGTGTTTCAGGTGCATGCTTAATCGTAAAACTCGGAGCAACAAGAATCTTGAGCTAGTAACCCTTTCAAATCAAGAGCTAGCTAAGTTAGAACGAAGAACCCGGAAAGCGAAGAATTCAGAAGCGATGTTGCGTACTATCATCATGGCTGATGAACATGGAGTTCTCCGGGACAGGGATGGCCATGCATACAATGCAGAGGGCCAAAGAATCGATGACAACGGCAAAGTCATTGTTGAGGCTGTGGTACCCATCCAGGGTGCTGGTGTAGATCGACACCCACCACCTGGTGTCGATCGACACCCACCAGCGGCTGGTGGGGTTTTGGTTGGACAAGGTGCACCTGGTGCCTTAGGTCCACGTGCAATGACATTGGGGGATTACAACCGGCCAGAGCAGTTCTATGCCAACCGGTCTGCCATCCGCCCGCCTCCGTTTCAAAGGAATGACTTTGAACTCAAACCTGCACACTACACGCTTGTAGGTCAGAACCCTTTCCACGGGCTATCACATGAGCACCCTATGGATTACATTGAGCGGTTTGAGGATCTAGTCACTAGCATCAAGGCTAACGGGGTGTCAAACGACTATCTGTTCTGTAAGCTCTTCCCATACTCTCTTGCTGGGGAAGCAGCTTATTGGCTTAAGCAGTTGAAGCCGGGATCACTGACCACTTGGGAGGACACTAAAAATGCTTTCCTGAACAACTTTTATGATGATGCACGGTCTGAAGAGCTGAGGACGAAGATTTCAGCCTTCTCTCAAGGACCTACTGAGGCATTCAAGGCCGCTTGGGCAAGGTTCAGGGCTTATCAGAGAGATTGTCCACACCATGGGTTCAGTGAGGTTCAGTTGCTTGGGATTTTCTTCAGGGGTATCGATTGGAGGTATCAGATGGCTCTGGATGCTGCAAGTAATGGCAACTTCAATACCAGATATCCTGAGGATGCTGTGGTACTAATAGAGAACTTGGCTTCAAGCAACAGTACTACGAATGCTGATTTCGAGAGAAAGAAGCAAGCTGGGAACTTAGATGGATGTCAGATAGCTGAGGTAAAGGCGAAACTTGATACGGTTCACAACCTTCTAATAAGCAAGAAGCAGGTCCAGTTTGCTGCTGAGGTTGAGACCTATGAGCCAGTTGATGAGCATGAGGAGCAGGATGTTAACTATGTCGGTGGCACAGGCTTTCCGCGTTTCGGTAACTCACAAGGAAACCGAGGCTACAATGGGGGCAGTCCGCGGGGCAACTATCAAGGGAATTAGTCCTCCTCTACTTTCACTCAGCGGCCTCAGTATCAGCAGCCCTATCAGAGCAGCAACAGCTTCAATCAGAGGAACTATGGCTCATCTTCAAATCAGAGCGTTCCACCACCTACTACAGAGAGCAAGATGGAATCGATGCTTGAGCAGATTCTAGAAGGTCAACAGAAGATCACCGTGGAATTCAATGGAAAGTTAGACTCACTGTATCAGGAATGGGAAGTTTGAGCAGCTGAACACTCATGTCAAGAAGTTAGACACTCAGGTTGCTCAGACAGCTGGAGCTATTAAGAGACAGGACAGTTTTCTTCCTGGGAAGACGGATACTAATCCGAGGCATCCAGTGAATGCCATCTCATTGAGGAGTGCTAAGAAGGTTGAGCCTGTGATCAGGAGTACTCTGACACCTGAAGATATGATAGACTTAGAAGAAGTCGAAGACGAAGATGTTGTTCTTCCGGAGGAAGTGTCGATCGACACCAACACTATGTGTCGATCGACACCAGTTGATACAGAAGGGATTGGTAAGGACAAAGCTGTGTCGATCGCTACCAAGGACACGACACAGGATGTTAGTGTCGACCGACACCACCTGGGTGTCGATCGACACCCTTCACGGACAGACAAGGCTTCTTCATCATCTGCTAAGCCGATCACCGAATCATCATACAAACCGAGGATCCCTTATCCTCGCAACCCCAGGAAGTCTAAGCAAGAGATAGACGATGCCAGGTGTAAGGCTATGATGGACAAGCTCATTGTTGAGTTACCGTTGATTGATGCCATCAGGACATCCCCCATAATCAGACGGTACGTGAAACGCATGGTCACTAAGGATTTGAATGTTGAACAGGGTGCGATGATGATTTCCGCACAGGTTAGTGCCGTGATTCAGAACAAGATTCCAGAGAAGCTTTCAGACCCAGGTACCTTGACTGCACCATCTTTGCAGAGAAGTTCGAATGGTCTTTATGTGATCTTGGTTCTAGTGTGAATTTGATGCCCAGATCAGTTGCTGTGAATCTTGGTATGACAGACTTTCAGCCGACAAGGATCACTCTCATCCTTGCTGATCGTTCTGTTCGTCTTCCAGACGGTATCCTTGAGGATGTTCCTATCAAGATAGGAGGTTGCTTGATTCCTACGGACTTCGTTGTGTTGACATATGAGGAAGACCCTAAGGATCCGTTGATATTGGGACGACCATTCTTGGCTACAGCTGGTGCCATGATTGATGTCAGAAGGGGACGCATTGGTCTGAATGTAGGCGATTTAGTTATGAACTTTGAGATGGATAAGCTTGTAAAGAGGCCTACGATCGATGGTCAGACCTTCTGCGTCGAGACTCTCACGGATCTTGTTGAGGAGAGTTTCAAAGAGTTGCATTATGAGGACCCTCTGGAACGTGCTTTGATTGCTTCAGTGGATGAGGTTGAGCATTTAGATGATATTGCTGCTGGGTATGTCAAGCTAATGGATGCAACCAAGGAAGTGATGCACGTAGCGGGTGTCGATCGACACCCATCACTGGTGTCGATCGACACCGGTGTCTGGACAGACAGGAAAGCAGCTGAATGGAGCTTTGAGCAAGCTCCAAAGATAGAGCTTAAGCAACTCCCTGCGGGGCTCAGGTACGCATTCCTTGGTGAACATAATTCATATCCTGTTATTATTAATGCGTCCTTGAACAACGCAGAGCTCACCCTATTGCTAAGTAAGCTGCGCAAGTTTCGCAAGGCTCTTGGCAATTCTCTTGATGATATTTCAGGTATCTCTCCAGATCTGTGCATGCATAGGATACATCTTGAGGATGAGACTAAGTCATCAGTTGAACATCAGAGACGGCTGAATCCAAACCTGAAGGATGTGGTTAAGAAAAAGATCATGAAGCTGTTGGATGCAGGGATCATCTATCCGATTTCCGACAGTGATAGGGTCAGTCCAGTGCATGTTGTGCCTAAGAAAGGAGGAGTCACAGTGGTACAGAATGAGAAGAATGAGCTGATACCGACTAGGACTGTGACAGGGCACAGAATGTGCATTGATTATAGGAAGCTGAACGCCGCTACAAGAAAGGATCATTTTCCTTTGCCCTTCATTGATCAGATGCTTGAGCGGTGAGCTAATCACCCTTATTACTGTTTCCTTGACGGTTATTCAGGGTTTTTTCAGATTCCTATTCACCTAGATGACCAGGAGAAGACCACGTTTACATGTCCCTATGGCACTTTCGCATACTGCAGAATGCCCTTTGGACTATGTAACGCTCCTGCTACGTTTCAGAGGTGTATGATGTCTATCTTCACTGACATGATTGAGGACAGTATGGAGGTATTTATGGATGATTTTTCAGTTTATGGGTCCTCATTCAAGGATTGTTTGGATAACCTATGCAGAGTGCTAGCTAGATGCGAAGAGACGCACTTGGTTCTGAATTGGGAGAAATGCCACTTTATGGTCAGAGATGGCATTGTTCTTGGGCATAAGGTATCAGAGGCTGGTATTGAGATTGATAAAGCTAAGATTGAGGTGATGACTAATCTGCAGCCTCCTTCTAATGTCAAGACATTGAGAAGCTTTCTTGGACACGCTGGATTCTATAGACGTTTCATCAAGGATTTCAGCAAGATAGCACGTCCACTCACCGCTTTGCTCTGTAAGGATGTCACATTTGAGTTTGATGCTGATTGTTTCGATGCCTTTCAACAGCTCAAGCGTGCATTAGTGAGTGCTCCAATTATTCAGCCGCCGGATTGGGATTTGCCTTTTGAGGTAATGTGTGACGCCAGCGACTTTGCAGTTGGGGCTGTGCTGGGACAAAGGAAAGACAAGAAGCTTCATGCCATATACTATGCCAGCCGTACATTGGATGATGCGCAGAAGAACTACGCTACCACAGAGAAAGAACTGCTTGCTGTTGTGTTTGCTTTTGAGAAGTTCAGGCAGTATCTTGTTGGCTCTAAGGTAGTTGATGCGAGAATGGATAGCGACCCGGAAGAACAGCCGTTGGCCGAGGAAATGGTGGACCTGGTCGAGGACACGTCCGAGCTGGTCAAGAAGGAAGTTAAGGATGAGCCATTTGGTGATAGGATGTATTACTGTTCGGCCAAGGAAGTGTTAGCTGGTTCTAAGACTCGTTCTAAGGCTAAGGAACTCATTCACACAGTTGGAACTTGGCTTCGTCAATCTTTGGTTCATAGGGGTCACTCGGACGAAGATGATACCTCGGCCACGTTGGTCTTGGTTCATGTCCGAGATGATTAGTATCAAGCCCTATGGCTCACCTACACTCTTTTTCCCTTGCCTTTGGTTTTTCCCAAGTGGTTTTCCAAAGGAAGGTTTTTAATGAGGTTCGTGATCCATAGGTCCATCTTTGCTTGGTGCTAGTCCGACCTAGTCCGGCCATTTCGAGATTACTTGGCGCGGACCGTCTATCTTTTCTTTCTATCTTTATTTCTATTGTTAGTTATTTGAATTTAAACTTATGTCTGAGAGTTGTATTTGTGTGAAACTTTAGTCGTGTGTTTATTTTTCGAGTTGGTCATGGCGAGTTTCCGAGGCATGTCTCGAAACTCACCATGTATTAACTCCCTCCGCTCCTCCTTCTCTTCTCCTCTTCGTCTTCTCTCTTCTTTATATCCTCTGAGACTCTGTGTATTTTTCTCAACCTCTTTTGAATAAAAATTATCTTTCTCTCTATCTCTTTTTCGAGTGATTCGAATTAGAACCCAAGAACAATCCTAGTGATTAGGTTGTTCGAACCAGACTTATCAAGAGGCCTTCCGCATCCTCTCGTGGCGTCTATCCTTCCACCCCAACTCTAGATCAGCTTGCTGTTCAAGCCTGGAGTCTAAACTTGTCACCTTAACCTCTCAGTGAGTGATTGGGACGAGATTCTTCACCCAGAATCGTATCAAGTGGTATCAGAGCAACATTGAGAAGTTAAGTGGTTTTCGTCCTATCTTGTCCGAATTTTAATTAAATATTGGCTTGCGATAAAATCGTGAAATCAATTGGATCGGAACCGATTTTGAGTCTAGTATTTGTTAAAATTGGTTTGAGAATTTTGGGAAATGTTTTGATAATTTTTCGAGATCGTTTTCTGAAAACAGTCGCGTTTAGTGTTCATCTGAGAAAATAGGATACCAAGAGTCATTTTCGTGTTCTTATGATTTAGGGTCAATTCGATCTTCAAAAGGACTCTTTACTGGTGTATTCTTGTGTTTTGTTTCAGGAAAAAGATGTCTGATCATAGTGGAACCAGCCGCAACAACAATCAACTCTTGATCGATGCTCTCATGGCAAGGATGGCTCGATTGATGGATGAAAGATTTAATGTTCTTCAAGATCAAATTATTCCAGAGATGATTCGTGATGCTAGAGGATCTCAAGGAGCTAATACAGCAAGAAATGGTGAGGAAAACGTTCATCAAGCAAGGCAACAAGAAGAAGTTCTACGAGAACCCCGTGAATTCAATCAAAGACCGCTTCCAAGGGAACCTGGAGATTTTGAAGCAGAAAATTATTACAGTGGCTCTTCTCGTGGCAGCCATAGGAGGCATAGGAACGTGAGAAATGAGAGGAACCAGCCCCAGGATGGTTTTGGAGGACTCAAGCTTCGCATACCTTCTTTTCAAGGGAAAAATGATCTGAGTGCTTACTTGGAGTGGGAAAAGAAGATTGAGTTGGTATTTGATTGTCAACATTACACTGAGGTGAACCGAGTTAAAGTGGCAGCTACTGAGTTCACTGACTATGCTTTGAGTTGGTGGGATCAGTTGGTTACGTCTAGAAGAAGAAACCAAGAGTATCCGGTTTCTACTTGGAATGAGATGAAAACTATCATGAGGAAACGTTTTGTGCCTAGCTACTACTACCGTGAGTTGCATAACCAGCTTAGGAGACTTGTGCAAGGTAGCAAGGGTGTAGAGGAGTATTACCAGGAGATGGAAACCCTGTTGATCCAAGCTGATGTTCAAGAGGATCGAGAGGCTACCATGTCTAGGTTTCTAGGAGGTTTGCAGCGTGACATTCAAGATAGATTGGAAATGCAGCCTCATGTTGATTTACAGGAAATGCTACACCAAGCTATACTAATAGAGCAGCAGCTTAAGAGGAGAGGTCCCATACGGACACAATTTGGAGCTGGAGGTAGTAGTTACTCAAGAGGTTATCCAAGAGAAGAGAAGCCGAGGGTACCAAGCGAAAGTAAGCAGCCGGCTATTTCAAACTCTGAAGCAAGAACTTATGGAGATAAAGGGAAAACGGAATCCAGAACCAGCAGAATCAAATGCTACAAGTGTCAAGGAATGGGACACTATGCGAGTGAGTGTACCAACAAGAGGATAATGGTTTTAAAGGATAACGGCGAGTATGAATCTGAAGATGAACAACCAGTAGTTGAGAAGCCTGAAGATGAGAATGTTGAGTTACCAGCTAAGGGAGAGTTGCTAGTATCAGTAAGGACGCTCAGCATACAGTCTAAGTCCGAAGAGCAAGAACAAAGAGCTAACTTGTTTCACACGCGATGCTTTGTCAAAGGAAAAGTGTGCAGCCTTATCATCGATGGTGGTAGTTGTACTAATGTGGCGAGTGAAACAATGGTTAAGAAGCTGGGATTGGAAATTAAGAAGCATCCAAAGCCGTATGATCTTCAGTGGCTTAGCAAAGAGGGAGAAATGAAAGTGAAACATCAAGTGGAGGTTCCTATAGTAATCGGCAAATATGAAGATGAGATTTTGTGTGATGTGCTACCGATGGAAGCTGGACATATTCTGCTTGGAAGGCCGTGGCAATCAGATAGGAGGGTAGTTCATGATGGCTTTACCAACCGGCATACGTTCGAGTTCAAGGGAAGGAAGACTACTCTAGTACCGATGTCTCCACACGAAGTTTATCTTGATCAAGTCCGACTCCAAAGCAAACAGGAACCAAACAAGAAAGCCAATCATTTTGCTATGGCCAGGATAAGTGAAAGAAACAAACTTTGGGCTGAACCAAATTATTTTGGACTTGATGATAATTTTACTTGTTCGTTTAACCTTACACCGGTGCCACCGAGTGATCTCAAAACTTTGCAGGTTATAGGTGATGGACCGATGCCAAAGGATCAGTTCTACCACTACAGTGTATCTCTAGGATCAAACAAAGCTCCACCATCTGACCGAGACAAGGAAGCACAAAAGGAACAAAATGAAGTCTTCGAGAAGTATCCATCCGACTTGAGTGCCAAATACTTTGCTTATGATGGCGAGAAGACTCTATACATTTTTCAAGTCAAGGAAGAGTGCCAGACCCATGCAACCATTGAAGACATTCCGGACTTAACAGGATTTCTTAAACTCTTTAAAATAGTTTTTAATGGCTTTAAGTTTATGATAGTACAACCCGGTCCTGTTGTAGATTTCCTATCTTCTAATCGGGATTACACTTATCTTTGTGATATGACAGGAACAAGGGACAGAGCTAGGACTTACAAGGAACAGACGTTTGAAATGAAGAACAGAAACTCAACTAATGAAGCTCCATGTCATCGAACCTTTGTTCTAGACTACTTCCGTGATACAAAGCTTGGAACCAAGGGATATCTTTGGAAAGAGTTCAGCTCCTCTGAAGTTCAAGGGCGAGACCGATGTTCTCCATTCACCTACCGCCCTTATGCCAAACCTTTTCCTAAGCTTTTTCCTTACCTTTCTCTCATTTTTAAATATTGGTTTGGTTTTATACGTTTTCTACTCTTTTGGAAAACTAACTTGGCGTTGTTCTTGGCAGGTAGTCCGGATTTGAGGACAAATCCTTTTCAACTGGGGGAGCCTGATGCGAGAATGGATAGCGACCCGGAAGAACAGCCATTGGCCGAGGAAATGGTGGACCTGGTCGAGGACACGTCCGAGCTGGTCAAGAAGGAAGTTAAGGATGAGCCATTTGGTGATAGGATGTATTACTGTTCGGCCAAGGAAGTGTTAGCTGGTTCTAAGACTCGTTCTAAGGCTAAGGAACTCATTCACATAGTTGGAACTTGGCTTCGTCAATCTTTGGTTCATAGGGGTCACTCGGACGAAGATGATACCTCGGCCACGTTGGTCTTGGTTCATGTCCGAGATGATTAGTATCAAGCCCTATGGCTCACCTACACTCTTTTCCCTTGCCTTTGGTTTTTCCCAAGTGGTTTTCCAAAGGAAGGTTTTTAATGAGGTTCGTGATCCATAGGTCCATCTTTGCTTGGTGCTAGTCCGACCTAGTCCGGCCATTTCGAGATTACTTGGCGCGGACCGTCTATCTTTTCTTTCTATCTTTATTTCTATTTTTAGTTATTTGAATTTAAACTTATGTCTGAGAGTTGTATTTGTGTGAAACTTTAGTCGTGTGTTTATTTTTCGAGTTGGTCATGGCGAGTTTCCGAGGCATGTCTCGAAACTCACCATGTATTAACTCCCTCCGCTCCTCCTTCTCTTCTCCTCTTCGTCTTCTCTCTTCTTTATATCCTCTGAGACTCTGTGTATTTTTCTCAACCTCTTTTGAATAAAAATTATCTTTCTCTCTATCTCTTTTTCGAGTGATTCGAATTAGAACCCAAGAACAATCCTAGTGATTAGGTTGTTCGAACCAGACTTATCAAGAGGCCTTCCGCATCCTCTCGTGGCATCTATCCTTCCACCCCAACTCTAGATCAGCTTGTTGTTCAAGCCTGGAGTCTAAACTTGTCACCTTAACCTCTCAGTGAGTGATTGGGACGAGATTCTTCACCCAGAATCGTATCAGTAGTGGTATCAGAGCAACATTGAGAAGTTAAGTGGTTTTCGTCCTATCTTGTCCGAATTTTAATTAAATATTGGCTTGCGATAAAATCGTGAAATCAATTGGATCGGAACCGATTTTGAGTCTAGTATTTGTTAAAATTGGTTTGAGAATTTTGGGAAATGTTTTGATAATTTTTCGAGATCGTTTTCTGAAAACAGTCGCGTTTAGTGTTCATCTGAGAAAATAGGATACCAAGAGTCATTTTCGTGTTCTTATGATTTAGGGTCAATTCGATCTTCAAAAGGACTCTTTACTGGTGTATTCTTGTGTTTTGTTTCAGGAAAAAGATGTCTGATCATAGTGGAACCAGCCGCAACAACAATCAACTCTTGATCGATGCTCTCATGGCAAGGATGGCTCGATTGATGGATGAAAGATTTAATGTTCTTCAAGATCAAATTATTCCAGAGATGATTCGTGATGCTAGAGGATCTCAAGGAGCTAATACAGCAAGAAATGGTGAGGAAAACGTTCATCAAGCAAGGCAACAAGAAGAAGTTCTACGAGAACCCCGTGAATTCAATCAAAGACCGCTTCCAAGGGAACCTGGAGATTTTGAAGCAGAAAATTATTACAGTGGCTCTTCTCGTGGCAGCCATAGGAGGCATAGGAATGTGAGGAATGAGAGGAACCAGCCCCAGGATGGTTTTGGAGGACTCAAGCTTCGCATACCTTCTTTTCAAGGGAAAAATGATCTGAGTGCTTACTTGGAGTGGGAAAAGAAGATTGAGTTGGTATTTGATTGTCAACATTACACTGAGGTGAACCGAGTTAAAGTGGCAGCTACTGAGTTCACTGACTATGCTTTGAGTTGGTGGGATCAGTTGGTTACGTCTAGAAGAAGAAACCAAGAGTATCCGGTTTCTACTTGGAATGAGATGAAAACTATCATGAGGAAACGTTTTGTGTCTAGCTACTACTACCGTGTGTTGCATAACCAGCTTAGGAGACTTGTGCAAGGTAGCAAGGGTGTAGAGGAGTATTACCAGGAGATGGAAACCCTGTTGATCCAAGCTGATGTTCAAGAGGATCGAGAGGCTACCATGTCTAGGTTTCTAGGAGGTTTGCAGCGTGACATTCAAGATAGATTGGAAATGCAGCCTCATGTTGATTTACAGGAAATGCTACACCAAGCTATACTAATAGAGCAGCAGCTTAAGAGGAGAGGTCCCATACGGACACAATTTGGAGCTGGAGGTAGTAGTTACTCAAGAGGTTATCCAAGAGAAGAGAAGCCGAGGGTACCAAGCGAAAGTAAGCAGCCGGCTATTTCAAACTCTGAAGCAAGAACTTATGGAGATAAAGGGAAAACGGAATCCAGAACCAGCAGAATCAAATGCTACAAGTGTCAAGGAATGGGACACTATGCGAGTGAGTGTACCAACAAGAGGATAATGGTTCTAAAGGATAACGGCGAGTATGAATCTGAAGATGAACAACCAGTAGTTGAGAAGCCTGAAGATGAGAATGTTGAGTTACCAGATAAGGGAGAGTTGCTAGTATCAGTAAGGACGCTCAGCATACAGTCTAAGTCCGAAGAGCAAGAACAAAGAGCTAACTTGTTTCACACGCGATGCTTTGTCAAAGGAAAAGTGTGCAGCCTTATCATCGATGGTGGTAGTTGTACTAATGTGGCGAGTGAAACAATGGTTAAGAAGCTGGGATTGGAAATTAAGAAGCATCCAAAGCCGTATGATCTTCAGTGGCTTAGCAAAGAGGGAGAAATGAAAGTGAAACATCAAGTGGAGGTTCCTATAGTAATCGGCAAATATGAAGATGAGATTTTGTGTGATGTGCTACCGATGGAAGCTGGACATATTCTGCTTGGAAGGCCGTGGCAATCAGATAGGAGGGTAGTTCATGATGGCTTTACCAACCGGCATACGTTCGAGTTCAAGGGAAGGAAGACTACTCTAGTACCGATGTCTCCACACGAAGTTTATCTTGATCAAGTCCGACTCCAAAGCAAACAGGAACCAAACAAGAAAGCCAATCATTTTGCTATGGCCAGGATAAGTGAAAGAAACAAACTTTGGGCTGAACCAAATTATTTTGGACTTGATGATAATTTTACTTGTTCGTTTAACCTTACACCGGTGCCACCGAGTGATCTCAAAACTTTGCAGGTTATAGGTGATGGACCGATGCCAAAGGATCAGTTCTACCACTACAGTGTATCTCTAGGATCAAACAAAGCTCCACCATCTGACCGAGACAAGGAAGCACCAAAGGAACAAAATGAAGTCTTCGAGAAGTATCCATCCGACTTGAGTGCCAAATACTTTGCTTATGATGGCGAGAAGACTCTATACATTTTTCAAGTCAAGGAAGAGTGCCAGACCCATGCAACCATTGAAGACATTCCAGACTTAACAGGATTTCTTAAACTCTTTAAAATAGTTTTTAATGGCTTTAAGTTTATGATAGTACAACCCGGTCCTGTTGTAGATTTCCTATCTTCTAATCGGGATTACACTTATCTTTGTGATATGACAGGAACAAGGGACAGAGCTAGGACTTACAAGGAACAGACGTTTGAAATGAAGAACAGAAACTCAACTAATGAAGCTCCATGTCATCGAACCTTTGTTCTAGACTACTTCCGTGATACAAAGCTTGGAACCAAGGGATATCTTTTGAAAGAGTTCAGCTCCTCTGAAGTTCAAGGGCGAGACCGATGTTCTCCATTCACCTACCGCCCTTATGCCAAACCTTTTCCTAAGCTTTTTCCTTACCTTTCTCTCATTTTTAAATATTGGTTTGGTTTTATACGTTTTCTACTCTTTTGGAAAACTAACTTGGCGTTGTTCTTGGCAGGTAGTCCGGATTTGAGGACAAATCCTTTTCAACTAGGGGAGCCTGATGCGAGAATGGATAGCGACCCGGAAGAACAGCCGTTGGCCGAGGAAATGGTGGACCTGGTCGAGGACACGTCCGAGCTGGTCAAGAAGGAAGTTAAGGATGAGCCATTTGGTGATAGGATGTATTACTGTTCGGCCAAGGAAGTGTTAGCTGGTTCTAAGACTCGTTCTAAGGCTAAGGAACTCATTCACACAGTTGGAACTTGGCTTCGTCAATCTTTGGTTCATAGGGGTCACTCGGACGAAGATGATACCTCGGCCACGTTGGTCTTGGTTCATGTCCGAGATGATTAGTATCAAGCCCTATGGCTCACCTACACTCTTTTTCCCTTGCCTTTGGTTTTTCCCAAGTGGTTTTCCAAAGGAAGGTTTTTAATGAGGTTCGTGATCCATAGGTCCATCTTTGCTTGGTGCTAGTCCGACCTAGTCCGGCCATTTCGAGATTACTTGGCGCGGACCGTCTATCTTTTCTTTCTATCTTTATTTCTATTTTTAGTTATTTGAATTTAAACTTATGTCTGAGAGTTGTATTTGTGTGAAACTTTAGTCGTGTGTTTATTTTTCGAGTTGGTCATGGCGAGTTTCCGAGGCATGTCTCGAAACTCACCATGTATTAACTCCCTCTGCTCCTCCTTCTCTTCTCCTCTTCGTCTTCTCTCTTCTTTATATCCTCTGAGACTCTGTGTATTTTTCTCAACCTCTTTTGAATAAAAATTATCTTTCTCTCTATCTCTTTTTCGAGTGATTCGAATTAGAACCCAAGAACAATCCTAGTGATTAGGTTGTTCGAACCAGACTTATCAAGAGGCCTTCCGCATCCTCTCGTGGCGTCTATCCTTCCACCCCAACTCTAGATCAGCTTGCTGTTCAAGCCTGGAGTCTAAACTTGTCACCTTAACCTCTTAGTGAGTGATTGGGACGAGATTCTTCACCCAGAATCGTATCAGTAGTGGTGCACACTGATCATTCTGCACTCAAGTACCTGATGCAGAAGAAGGATTCTAAGCCTAGACTGTTAAGATGGATTCTATTACTCCAGGAGTTCGACATCGAAGTCAAGGATAAGAAAGGTACTGAAAATGGAGTTGCTGATCATCTTTCGCGGATTAGGATTGAGGACGACATCCCTATTGATGATTCTCTGCCAGAAGAGAATGTGCACTTATTGGAAACGGGATGGCGTGATTTTTCTTGCGGTGATCTACGTTATTCTCGGACAACAGGTCCGAGTGTCGATCGACACCACGCATCTGTGTCGATCGACACCCATATCCGCAGGGGAGTGTCGATCGATATCACATCCCGTGTCGATCGACACCATGTTCCAGACAGCTCCGATTTGGCAGATAACCACTCAATAGCTGTTGTTGAGGGTCAAGATCGACCATGGTTTGCTGATATTGCTAATTACCTTGCTGCAGGAGATGAACCGGATGAGTTTACAGGGTATTCGAAGAAGAAGTTCATGCGTGAGCTGAGACGGTTCTATTGGGATGAACCTTACTTGTATAGACATTGTTCAGATGGGGTCTATCGTACATGCATAGCTAATACTGAGATTCAGAATGTCTTGTTTCACTGTCATGGTTCTGAGTATGCTGGGCACTTTGCTACCTTCAAGACAGTATCTAAGGTTCTACAAGCAGGCTTCTGGTGGCCGACTATGTTCAGAGACGCCCATGCCTTTGTGTCTCGATGTGATGCATGTCAGAGGAGAGGGAAGATCAGTAAGCAGCATGAGATGCCTCAGAACTTCATCCTCGAGGTCGACGTCTTTGATTGCTGGGGTATAGACTTCATGGGCCCTTTCCCGACATCATACAAGAACAAGTACATCTTGGTTGCGGTTGATTATGTGTCGAAGTGGGTTGAAGCGATCGCCAGTCCTACCAACGACGCTTCAGTGATCCTTAAGCTGTTTAAGACCATTATCTTCCCACGATTTGGAGTTCCGAGGATTGTCATCAGCGATGGTGGCAAGCACTTCATCAACCGCGTGTTTGAGCGGCTTCTTAAGAAGCACGGTGTACATCATCGCGTTGCTACTCCATATTATCCGTAGACAAATGGACAAGTTGAGGTCTCTAACAGGCAGATCAAGGAGATTTTAGAGAAGACAGTAGGACGCTCTAGAAAGGACTGGTCCGCAAAGTTAGATGATGCACTCTGGGCTTATCGGACTGCATTCAAGACGCCACTTGGTACTACACCGTTTCTTCTGCTTTATGGGAAAGCATGTCATCTTCCAGTAGAGCTTGAGCATAAGGCCGCCTGTGCTGTAAAGCTGCTAAACTTCGATATCAAGCCAGTAGCAGAGAGAGGTTTGATTCAGCTCAATGAGCTTGATGAGATTCGACTCCATGCTTATGAAAGCTCTAAGCTGTACAAGGAAAGGACCAAAGCTTATCACGATAAGAAGATCATTTCCAGGACTTTCGCACCCAATGATTAGGTACTTCTATATAACTCTCGTTTACAATTGTTTCCTGGGAAATTGCGTTCTCGTTGGTCAGGTCCTTTCACAGTCAAGGAAGTTCGACCATATGGTGCTGTTGTCTTGCTCAGTCCTGAGGGCAATGAATTTACAGTCAACGGTCAGAGGGTCAAACATTATTGGGCACATGCCAAGATCCCGGACGGACACATATTGCGTCTGGATGATGCACCCTCTTCCTAAACCGTCACAAAGTCAAGCTAATGACTTTAAACAAGCGCTTAGTGGGAGGCAACCCACTGGTAAATTGTGAATATATTTTATTTATTTGATTTTTAATTATTTAGGTTTTTCTATATTTTTCAGTCTAACGGTGATGGTGCCGATCGATTGTGCTGGTGTCGATCGACACCATAAGTCGACAAGTCCAGCGGGTTAAAAACCCGAAAGCTTCTTCTTCCTCATTCACTCTCTTCATTCCGAAAATTTTAAAGCTTCGATTTCTCTCTGAATTTTTGCTCGATTTCATCGATTCAAGTCTCTAACCTCATCAGATTTTCGTCCTCTACCTGTTTCTAGTGCCTATTTTCAGTTTGGTGCAGATGGCTTCACGTGGCAAGCGACTTAGGTCAGACGGTGGTTCTTCCTCTAATCCGCCGGATTCCATGGCGGATTCGCCGGAATTTGCTGCTCCTCCAGCCCATTCTCAGGTACAATCTCGACCTCCATGGCCCAAGAGAGAGGATAGAAAGATTGCATCAACGATTGTGTGGGATGATTCTCCTAAGGAAGAAGTAGAAAAAGATGAATGTGTTTATAGGACAATTTCGGAATCTTGGGATGAATATGATACATTGTTCTATAACGCTTGGTTAGGGGTTGATATTAGGCCGACTAGGATTGCTGATAGTTGTGCTATGAGACGGATGGGCATTAGAGAGGATGTGACTATATTAGTGCAGAGGATTGGCTTAGGCACCATAGCTACCAGGCATTATGACCTCTTCCTGGACTTGGTACGACAGTTTTTTGCTACTGCTAGAGTCTACTATAGGAATGAGATTGTGAAGAATGCGCAGGAAGGGACTCTTACCTTCCTGATTAGAGGAGTTCGGTACAGATTACCACTCCGAGATCTCTGTGAGCTTTATGGTTTCGATGCAGTTTTGACGGGAGTTGGACTGCCAGCTCAGTTCTTGGACGGTCCAGCCTTCTGGTCTCATTTCGGGACAGGCCGTTATGCTTCCAAGACATCTACACAGACTGATATTCGACATCCGGTCCTGTGGTATGTCGTTCGTATCATTGCCAACACCATTCTGTGTAAGATGGAGCCTGGGAAGATGAGGTTGTCTGAGTTGATTCTGCTTAGCTATGCTGGGGGTGATTATTGTGTTGATGGATATGAGTGGCCTGAGTTAGATAGGAATGTGAACTTAGGTGCTGTGTTTGCTCATCACTTAGTCTCCCTGAAGATGAAGCCATTTTTGGGTCGAGGGACCAAGAGGGAGAGTGTAGGTAGTCTTTTGACACCTATTTTTCAACACTTCGGGATTGACACATCTAGCTGCACGATCGTCACTGCGCATTCCGCTATGAACGAAGAGTATTTGAAAAACGCTCACTGGATTAAGAGTGACTGGATCTGGTGCTTCCGCACGGCTACGGGGCAGCACATGATACAGCTTCCACAGCCCGCCCTCACAGCCATTACAGAGGATCCACATCAGCTGCGTTTTGATCCCGATCCCCGTCTCCTCACCACTGCACCACAGGCTAGACGCCGTAGAGGAGCTTCTTCTCGCGCACCTCCTACTGCTGCAGAGGATGCTCCGATACCAGATCTTGCTGGAGGTCTTCCGCATCAGCCCGGTTCTTCTGTGAGTCCTCCGTTTGAGCTTCCTGTCGCTCCGGAGATTCCTATGGAGACAGCTGACTTTCAGAGATATGTCGTGGATAGTTTCCAGAGCATCTGGAATGCCATAGTTGGGCTATCTCGCTGCGGTTGCGTCCGTCCTACTCGTCACCGCTCTCGATCACCTCGCCAGCCACCGGTTCCCCCACGCCCGAGCAGACCAGACGAGAGTTCTGAGGAGGATTAGTTTTCTTTTATCCTTTATCTTTTGTTTTTGATATTTTTGAGTCATTTTTATGTTTTCTTTGAGTCAGTTTGTATTCTAACATTTACTCTATGATATTTTCATCTTTTCATGTCACTCACCTTGTCTTTTGATGATCTAACAGTGGTTGAACTCGGATTATTGGCTTCACAAACTTAGACCCGATTTTGAAACATCATAGTTTCGGATTACAGACCTGGTGTCGATCGATCGACACCCATGCCACGGATTCAGGTTTTGTGTTCTAATATTTTGACTTTTTCACTATGGTTCATCAGTTTTATTTCCTTTTCACCAACTCCTTGCTTGATAACACTGGGGACAGTGTTGTTTAATTCTGGGGGAGGTAGTTACTAACATCATTCTTTTTATTTTCTTAGAGTCAGTCCAATTTTTTGTTTATTGAGTCAAAATTTAGTTTGGAAACTATGATTTTTCGAGGAAATCACCACATTTGCAGGAACTTAAGTGACCATTGATTCAAGCTTGACATGTGTCTGAGACTAATGAAAAACCCCAAGGCTGATCAACCTACCAATGTTACCCATGTTCACCTGAGCTTTCAGAGGATCCATCACCGACTTCGCCCACTAACCTGACTTTATTTTGCTTGTCCAGGGGCTTGATATACATTGGATCGGATTCTCCCTTCAGTCCTGAAAGACTTGTCTGTGTGAGTATGGTTCCCCTCTCTCTTCCCTTCATAAATAAAAAAAAAAGGAAAGAAAACAAAAATATATATATACTAAGCAGTAAAAGATGAAATGACTTTCTTTTGAGTAGAGAGGTAGGAAAATTTCCAGTGACCTCATTATTCTACTTTGAAAGGAATGATCACACAAAGGTTGGAAGCGACGTTTGGAAAATTTCCCGTGATACCATTATTCGCCTACACCTTTGATATAATTAACTGCAGAAGTGAGAAAATGTAGAGGAAAGGAACCAGAAGTAAAGACAGTCTGTGTGTTCAGGAAAACTGATTGAGAAAGAGTCCATGTATCCTTTGATTGATACTCCCTAGATGAGTCTTCACCTTAGTTTATAGAAGTCAGTATGGTGAATTTGGATTGTTTATTTGAATTGTGGAGTTGTTTGGGACACTTGCTAAGTCTGGGGGAAGTACATGGTGGTCTGGACCTTGTCAGGTAAGAATTTCCAGTGGCTTTACTATGGTGAATGTGAGTCTGGTGCTATTATGACAAAATGAGTTTCCTGTGTTTTCAAACTTCTTTCACAGGCTGAGTTTCTGTTTTGCTTGAGGGCAAGCAAAAGCTAAGTCTGGGGGAGTTGATATATCATGGTTTTTATGGGTTTTAACCATGATATAAGAGTCTTTAATCGAGTCTTTTTGGTGTTTTTAGAGTCTATTAGAGTCTTTTATCTTCAGATATGCATTTAGGACTAATGTGAAGAATATGGGAGATTTTGGAGCAAAGACCAAGAAGTTGCATCGAAGAATCATGTTTTGAGGCGATGTGTGACTTGGTGTCGATCGACACCAGACATGAGTGTCGATCGACACCACAGGCGGACAACTTCGGAAATTTTGGAAGATTTACAATTTTGCCCAGAAGTTTCTAATATTTCAGCATTAGTCCCTGTACGAGTTTTTAGCTATTTATTGTGTTTTAGATCAGGGTTTTTGAGATTAGGAAGGAGCAGACCCTCTATCTATCTCAAGCTTGTATCATCTTTCTCTAATCCCTGATACTCTTTGTTCTCTACTTTTATTTTCTATTATATTGAATGATTTCTATTCATATCATGATGATTGTTGCTTTCACCATGTCTGAGTAGTTCTCCTGTTAGGTTATGGGTTTTCAAGGGTTTCTGAGGAATTGTTGAATCATTGGATTATTAGGGTTAATTGATAGAGTTCTTCATCTTGGATTGAACTTATTGCTTATTCTAGATTCGCGACCTAGAATCTGATTTAGGGTTATCAATTGACATGAAAGTGTAATTGATTGCTAGATCTATCTTAGGTGAGAAAAATACCTATCTGCAAAGGAATTTGATTTAGGGATTTTGTGAACAAATTGAACCTGATCATTACTGCTTGTCTGGATCTTAGAATTTAGCAAAGAAATTTGGAATTCTAGATTCAGGAATGATAGTTTATGCAGCGAAAGCTGGTAGGTTTTACAATTGTGTTTGAGTTCTAGAACGGTTCTTAATTATAATCCTGATAATTCAATTATTTCACAGTTCTGAAGATTCCTGAGATTTCCCTATGCCTAGCGCTTTTCTCCATTGATTTACACTTTGTTTAATTATTCGCACTGCAATTTCATTACATTATACTTTATTTAGCATAATACTTTTACTGGGATTTATTGGGTATTTCATAGTCCTTGTGGATTCGATCCCTAAGTACTACAGTGATCTCTTAATTTGAGAGAGTAGCTCAGGGCAAATTTGAGCATATCAGTTTGCAAGAGCGACGGCTCTGGGAAACGGGAAGAGAGAAATCTCAGTTTATTTCAAAGTTGTCTAACCTGATTACAATAGAGTCCATGCCTTTATATAGGCGCAAATGAGAAGGAAGGAAGCCCTAAACACGTGGGCAATGACTAGGCGTGACATGGCCTGCTTTAAAAGTTAAGTAAAATAAAAAGGAGGGAAAAGAAAAGAAGGCTTTATTATCAAGGATTGCCTTCTTGGGATATGATCTTCATTTCCTTGTTCCTTAGCTTTTCATGGAGTGTTTCCAAGCTGAAGAAATAATTGGGGACGAAGTGGAGATGCACTAGAGCTCGCTGCCTCGTTAAAACCCCTCCGGTAAACCCATTGGGACAAACCCGGAGTGGGAAAAAGATTACAGCTCCTTCTACTGACTTAGGAGTGCCTTCACAATAGGATGGTGGTGAAGACACACATATATAGCTTCCCAAAGCTTGGTCAAGCACTTGTGCATTGGATGAAGGCGTTTGGATTTGGCCTTGATGATCTGTAGTGCCGCGTGTCTTTGCTCCTTGGGCATTCGTCTGATGCTTGTCCTTGGTGCTTGAGGTGTTGAAGGCTTGTTTCCTTAATACTTCCTGGAGCTTCCTAGTTCTTCTGGAGGTGGTTTTGATGCTGAGTACATCGGCCTCTATCCACGGATGGAATCCATCGAAGTATCCGGAGACTTGGGCAGTGCCGCGGTATGGAAACAAATCTGCAGTATCAAGGATGCGATAAGCATTTAATTTACCAGGATCAAAAGGGAAGAGAAGAGCCTTAAGAGAAAAGGCGAGCACTTCCCCGGGTGGGCCAATACGGTGCGCCTTTGGCCCTAGGCGGATGGACAGTCGTGATGCTCTAGTTGATGCTTCCAGAGAGGGTGTAGTCTTCATATAAGCAAGACTCCTCAGCATCAGGTAGGGCCCCCGTTGATTGGTGGATGAGCTTTGGTTGGCACAGCCGAATGAAGGCAAAATGAGGCCGCGTGTGCCAGCTGTTGAATGAGCGTGATCTTGGCTTGATTTTCCTCGATCAAACACTCCTCTATACCCACTTGGCCGGTGAAACTCAGAGCTGGAGTCCAAAGCACCCACAGATTTCACTCCGGCTTGCTTGCTCCCTCGCGGGTTGCTCCTGAGTAGCGTGGTCTGGCCATCTTCAAGGCAAACTCGTTTTCCGCGCAACATACTATGACCCAAATCACCAATATATCCACTTTGCTGGTGAAACTAAAGACTCACGCCCATTGCTCCAGCCATTTCTTCAATGGTTTGCTCCCATGGTTTGGTATACGTCCCGGGTGGGGGTATGTTTACCAACTCAACATCTGCAGGGGCCTTCGGGGTTTTGGCTCGAGTGTCCTCTCTAACATAAGGGATAACCAAGTGAGTTCCTGAGCTCTCGTCCAATGCTCCATCAGAATTCTCAATGGGCTGCTCCCATGGCTCGGTACTCGTCCCGGGTGGGGCCGCTTGTACCAACTCCACATCTGATTAGGCCACTGGGATTTTTGCTGGATCATCTTCTCTAATATAGGTGGTTTCCTGATGAATACCAGAGTTGGGGCTCAATGCTCGAGTGGTTTGATCGTTGCTCGCATTGGTGTCTTGGCACTTATCTCTCGGTATGGTCACCTCGACATCTGGTGGCTTAGCTCGGGGTCTTGTGACTCCTTCTGAATCACTGAAATCCTTAGGACTTCGTTTCTGGGAAACAGTTAGTCCTAGGCTTTGTTCGTGCCCAGTTTGCCCCCTTGGAACTAATTCTCCAATTGCCTCGATGATTGGCCTGATGCTTGGCCTGGTGGGATCAAGGCCTGGTGTAATCATGCTTCCAGCATATCTTGAGAACTCAGGTTCCTCTGTGGAAGTTTCAATCTCGTCCATTTGGCGGTTGTCAAGACTTGGTCGTGGTACCGGCGGTGTTATGGGTAAGGATGGTTGGCGACGCGAGCTTTCAATCCGGGCAAGCCTTTCACCTAGGTTCTGGCACTGTGCCAGGATGGAGGCAAGAGCTTCTTCAATGCCTGGTGACTTAGAGGCGGTCACCTCTATCCTCGGTGCTTCACTCCTTGAATTCTCATAACGAGGAATCACGTCTATATCATCAGAGCCATCATCCATAGAGATCCATGGTTCATGGTAGCAGGTAGCTTGTGAAGTGGGAAGCCAATAATGGATTGGTGGCTCAGGTTCACGTGCCTCTGGTTCTGGATCGCTCCCATAGCCTGCTTCTCCTTCATACCATGACCCTTTTTCGGAGATGTTGTCATCGTAGTCCATATCAATGTCGTAGCCTATATCGTGATCCATGTTAAACCTCGGTAACTGCTTGGCAAGCTTGTCGAACTCGGATGCACTACCAGTCACTTGGCAAAACTCGGTACTACTCGGTGCTTGGTACCGGAAGCAGGAATGGTTGAGAACTCGGTACGGTCAGGTACGCGGTCTAGAGACTGGTCGAGGAACAGGCCGAGGACTGTGGTATGCGTGACGGGTGCTAGAACGGGTCGCGGTCGACGGACTGGTACCTAAGTCAAAACACAAACGAAGTAGTGAAAATTCAAAAGTGAAGATTCAAAACGCCAAAGAAAAGAACTCAAAACACACAAAGTAAAACTCTAAACACACAAAAGGTAAAAATTCACTTCACAAAAGTAAAAAGGTAAAAATGTAAAAACATCACGGTTAAAAAGTGAAAACACAAAAGTAAAAGTAAAAATGCAAAAGTAAAAAGTAAAAGTGAAATGGTAAAATATAACCGTAAATGGTAAAAGGTGAAAAGTAACTCGGTAAAAAGTTAAAAATCACAAAGGTAAAAAGTGAAAATCAAAAGGTTAAAATGCAAAGGTAAAAAGTAAAAGTAAAATGGTAAAAGTAAAACCGTAACTCGGTAAAAGTTAAAAAGTAAAAAAGGTAACAAGTTAGAATCATGCAATGGTAAAAGGTAAAGATGAAAAGGTGAAAGGAGAATGGTAACAAAGTTGCCAACGGTTGGATAATGGTGAAAACCTAGTTATGCACATGCCAAAATGAACCTAGACATAACAATGAATCTAATTTCATACCAGCTAGGACAGCTCATGCAACATGACAAAAAAACAGCTAGCAACCTTGACCAAACAAAGACCACACAATTCTCACGCGGTGCTCCTTGGAGCCACACGTTCAACCTAAGACCACACAAAATTTTAAACCTATGACCACACAAATTCAAACGTGGCTTTGACCAAATTTGACTCAGGTTTAAACACTTGGCTGAGAATAATAGAGTAAAAGCAAAGTGGTAAAAAAACCAAGTTAACCTTTAACTCAATTATCTTACCAACAAGGTTAAAAACACAAAACAACACAAGGCAAAGATTAAAAACGAATCTAACAACCTAAAAACACCAAAATGGAACTAAAGCTAAGAAAGACTCAATCTAAACACAACCTACCAAGAACACATCAAGAACACAGCAAGAACAGCAAGAACATGAACTAAGAACACAAGACTCAAATAAGACTCTAAACACACCAAAACAAGCGCAAGAGAGATAGGATGAACACAAGATGATGAAGAACGAAAGAGACTAACAACCTAGACTCAATAACACGAAATCTGGGACTTAACAAGACAACAAGAACTCAAGAACACACGGAAATGCAAAAGAGAATAACTAAATGCGAGAGCATAACACAAATGACGATTTTTATGGATTTTGGGTTTTTGAAATGCAAATAAAAACTACAAACAAGGGAAACACAACTGATGCAACAGTTTAAACAAGGATAGGAATTTTTATAGGTTTTTTTAAAAAAGGATGAAGATGATGCAAGGCGGATAGACAGCAAGATGATGAACACAAAGATGCAAAAATGACAAAATGGAAAATCTTATGGATATTGTAAGACAGATGCAAATGATGTGAAACCAGAAGCATAAATCAAACACAAGATGATATTTTTATGGATTTTATGGTGAATGATGCAAGCAGGAAGAAGGAAAACGAAAATATGATTTTTATGAATTTTTGATGCTTTAAGATGAAGGCAAGCGGAAGGAAGAAGGTGATGAACGAAAATAAACAAATGATGAAGGATAGAAACGACCTGGGACTTCGGAAGGAGCTTTTGGAGCTCTGATACCAGCTGATATGACCCCAGATCCGGCGGTCATGAATATGGGCCTGGTAAGAACGATAGAGATGGAAGAGGGCTCCGGAGAGTTGCTCAACCCGGATTCTCCTCAAGAGATGGAATGACGAGGTGGGAAAAGTCACAAATCAGGGAGTTGCTCGACATGAGATGTTAACAAGATGAAATGAAGGTGGAATGAATGGCAACACGAAGGCTATGGAGGAGCCAACGATACGGCCACCGTCGGATGTCCGAGCCCGGCTCAAGGATTATCCGGCGGGTTCGTTTGCAAGAGCGACGGCTCTGGGAAATGGGAAGAGAGAAATCTCAGTTTATTTCAAAGTTGTCTAACCTGATTACAATAGAGTCCATGCCTTTATATAGGCGCAAATGAGAAGGAAGGAAGCCCTAAACACGTGGGCAATGACTAGGCGTGACATGGCCTGTTTTAAAAGTTACGTAAAATAAAAAGGAGGGAAAAGAAATTAAGGCTTTATTATCAAGGATTGCCTTCTTGGGATATGATCTTCACTTCCTTGCTCCTTAGCCTGTCATGGAGTGTTTCCAAGCTGAAGAAACAATTGAGGACGAAGTGGAGATGCACTAGAGCTCGCTGCCTCGTTAAAACCCCTCCGGTAAACCCATTGGGACAAACCCGGAGTGGGAAAAAGAGTACAGCTCCTTCTACTGACTTAGGAGTGCCTTCACAATAGGATGGTGGTGAAGACACACATATCTAGCTTCCCAAAGCTTGGTCAAGCACTTGTGCATTGGATGAAGGCGTTTGGATTTGGCCTTGATGATCCGTAGTGCCGCGTGTCTTTGCTCCTTGGGCGTTCGTCCGATGCTTGTCCTTGGTGCTTGAGGTGTTGAAGGCTTGTTTCCTTAATACTTCCTGGAGCTTCCTAGTTCTTCTGGAGGTGGTTTTGATGCTGAGTACCTCGGCCTCTATCCACGGATGGAATCCATCGAAGGATCCGGAGGCTTGGGCAGTGCCGCGGTATGGACCAAGGTAGCATGCTTAACCACTTCAACAAGAGCCTTAACAGGCTGACGCTCAACCTTTGACAATATTTCATCACTTCATCCATGTACAAAGCGTACAATGGCTCTCTAATGCGGCTCTTTCACAGTGTCATGCAATTGTAAGAGATCCAAATCCATTGAATACAGTTCAACAGTTCTATTCACTCTCCTTTGTCATTTCAATGGTTATAACTCCGTTTTTGGGACTATCAGCTTGTAAATGGCCAAATCCTTGTCAATCAAAGCATTGCTTCTTTATAATTACATCCATAGGTGTTGGTTTAACCTCAATGAGTTCTTCTTGCTACAATCTCAACTTCACCCTCATAAAACTCCTATACGATTCAAAGAAGTTCCAGAATTGTAGGATAAGGATTAATGCTTGTTTCTTACCTTGGCTATCTCCTCTACCTTGGTAGCATGCTTTATCACTTCAACAAGAGTCCTAACAGGCTGACGCTCAGCCTTTGACAATATTTCATAACTGCATCCATGTAAAAAGCCTACGATGGCTCTCTGATGCGGCTCTTTAACATCTTCAAGCAATCGTAAGAGATCCAACTCCATTGAGTACACTTCAACAGTTCTATTCATTCTCCTGTGTCTTTTGAATCGTTATAACTCTGTTTTTTGGACTATCAGCTTGTAAATGGCCAAATCCTTGTCAATCAGTGTTTCGCTTCTTCATATTCACATCCATAGGTGTTGGTTTAGCCTCAATATGTTCTTCTTGCTACAATCTTAACTTTACCCACAGAAACTCCAATTGGATTCTAAGAAGTAACAAATTGTGGGATAAGGAATAGTGGTTGTTTCTACAACCCCAACTTCACCCTGAAACTCCTATAGGATTCTAAGAAGTACTAGAATTGTGGGACAAGGAATAATTTTTGTTTCTTACCTAGGCTTTTTGTTCCACATTGGTAGCATGCTTTATCACTTCAACAAGAGTCCTAACCGGTTGACGCTCAGCCTTTGACAATATTTCATCACTTTATCCATGTACAAAGCCTACAATGGCTCTCGGAAGCGGCTCTTTAATATCGTCAAGCAATTGTAAGAGATCCAACTCCATTGAGTACACTTCAATAGTTCTATTCATTCTCCTTTGTCTTTTGAATAGTTATAACTCCGCTTTTGGGACTATCGGCTTGTAAATGGCCAAATCTTTGTCAATCAAATCATTGCTTCTTCATATTCACATACAAAGGTGTTGGTTTAGCCTTAATATGTTTTTCTTGCTACAACCCCAAGTTCACCATCAGAAACTCATATGAGATTCTAAGAAGTACCAGAATTATGGGATAAGGAATAATTCTTGTTTCTTACCTTGGCTATCTTCTCCACCATGGTTTCATGCTTTATCACTCACACAAGAGTCCTAACATGCTGATGCTCAGCCTTTGACAATATTTCATCACTTCTTCCATGTACAAAGCGTACAATGGCTCTCTAATGTCATCATGCAATTGTAGGAGATCCAAATCCATTGAGTATACATCAACAGTTCTGTTCACTCTCCTTTGTCTTTTGAATGCTTAGAACTCTGTTTTTGGGACTATCAGCTTATAAATGGCCAAATATTTGTCAATCAAAGCATTGCTTCTTAATATTCACATTCACAGGTGTTGGTTTAGCCTCAATATGTTCTTCTTTCTACAACCCCAACTTCACCCTCAGAAACTCTTATGGGATTCTAAGGAGTACCAGAATTGTTGGATGAGGAATAATGCTTCTTTCTTACCTTGGCTATCTGCTCCACCTTGGAAGCATGCTTTATCACTTCAACAAGAGTCCTAACAGGCTTACGCTCAGCCTTTGACAATATTTCATCCCTTCATCCTTGTACAAAGCCTACAATGGCTCTCTGTTGCGGCTCTTTAACATCGTCAAGCAATTGTAAGAGATCCAACTCCATTGAGTACACTTCAACAGTTCTATTCACTCTCCTTTGTCTTTTGAATGGTTATAACTCCGTTTTTTGGACTATCAGCTTTTAAATGGCCAAATATTTGTCAATCAAAGCTTTGCTTCTTCATATTCACATCCATAGGTGTTGGTTTAACCTCAGTATATTCTTCTTGCTACAATCACTACTTCACCCTCAGAAAATCCTATTGGATTCTAAGAAGTACCAAAATTGTGGGATAAGAAAAAATGCATGTTTCTTACCTTGGCTATCTGTTCCACCATGGTAGCATGCTTAATCACTTCAACAAGAGTCTTACCAGGCTGACGCTCAACCTTTGACAATATTTCATCACTTCATCCATGTACAAAGCGTACAATGGCTCTCTAATGCGGCTCTTTCACATTTTCATGCAATTGTAAGAGATCCAAATCCATTGAGTACAGTTCAACAGTTTTATTCACTCTCCTTTGTCATTTCAATGGTTATATCTCCGTTTTTGGGACTATCAGCTTGTAAATGGCCTAATCCTTGTCAATCAAAGCATTGCTTCTTTATATTTACATCCATAGGTGTTGGTTTAACCTCAATGAGTTCTTCTTGCTACAATCTCAACTTCACCCTCATAAACTCCTATAAGATTCAAGAAGTTCCAGAATTGTGGGATAAGGAATAATGCTTGTTTCTTACCTTGGCTATCTCCTCTACCTTGGTAGCATGCTTTATCACTTCAACAAGAGTCCTAACAGAATGACGCTCAGCCTTTGACAATATTTCATAACTTCATCCATGTAAAAAGCCTACGATGGCTCTCTGATGCGGCTCTTTAACATCGTCAAGCAATCGTAAGAAATCCAACTCCATTGAGTAAACCTCAACAGTTATATTCACTCTCCTTTGTCTTTTGAATCATTATAACTCTGTTTTTTGGACTATCAGCTTGTAAATGGCCAAATCCTTGTCAATCAATGCTTCGCTTCCTCATATTCACATCCATAGGTGTTGGTTTAGCCTTAATATGTTCTTCTTGATATAATCTTAACTTTACCCACAGAAACTCCAATTGGATTCAAAGAAGTAACAGAATTGTGGGATAAGGAATAATGCTTGTTTCTTACCTTGGCTATCTCCTCTACCTTGGTAGCATGCTTTATCACTTCAACATGAGTCCTAACAGGCTGATGCTCATCCTTGGACAATATTTCATCACTTCTTCCATGTACAAAGCGTACAATGGCTCTCTAGTGCGGCTCTTTAATGTCATCATGCAATTGTAGGAGATCCATATCCATTGAGTATACATCAACAGTTCTGTTCACTCTCCTTTGTCTTTTGAATGGTTATAACTCTGTTTTTGGGACTATTAGCTTATAAATGGCCAAATCCTTGTCAATCAAAGCATTGCTTCTTAATATTCACATTCATAGGTGTTGGTTTAGCCTCAATATGTTCTTCTTTCTACAACCCCAACTTCACCCTCAGAAACTCCTATGGGATTCTAAGGAGTACTAGAATTGTGGGATAAGGAATAATGCTTGTTTCTTACCTTGGCTATCTCCTCCACCTTGGTAGCATGCTTTATAACTTTAAGAAAAGTCCTAACAGGCTGTCGCTCAGACTTTGACAATATTTTATCACTTCGTCCATGTACAAAGCCTACAATGTCTCTCTGATATGGCTTTTTAATATCGTCAAGAAATTGTAAGAGATCCAACTCCAGTTAGTACACTTCAACAGTTCCATTCACTCTACTTTGTCTTTTGAATGGTTATAACTCCGTTTAGCCTCAGTATGTTTTTCTTTTTACAACCAACCCCAACTTCACCCTCAGAAACTCCTATGGGATTCTAAGAAGTACCAGAATTATGGGATAATGAATAATGCTTGTTTCTTACCTAGGCTTTCTTCTCCACCTTGGTAGCATGCTTTATCACTTCAGCAAGAGTCCTAACAGGGTGACGCTCAGCCTTGGACAATATTTCATCACTTCATCCATGTACAAAGCCTACAATGGCTCTCTGATGCAGCTTTTTAACACCGTCATGCAATTGTAAGAGATCCAACTCCATTGAGTACACTTTAACAGTTCCATTCACTCTACTTTATGTTTTGAATGGTTATCACTCTGTTTAGCCTCAATATGTTTTTCTTTCTACAACCCCAATTTCACCCTGATAGGAAGGTTTTTGCTCCTTAAACTATATATTGCCCAAATAACTAAAGCAAGAACTAAGAAACAAGCAAAAGAAACTAAAAATAGAGATTCAGAACTAAACAGAGTAAGAAACGGAGCAGAGCAAAATAAGAACAGAAAACAGATTATGAAAAAGTAGTAAACTATCAAGGAAGAAGAAGGTCCTAAGGATGAGTTTTCGATCTGGAATTCATCATGGTGAAAGCTAGTGATTTCATAAACAACTTCATAGAAGGGATCTCTCAACTATGAGCTTCAATAGAGTGATAGTTCCACTGCTAAGTTACAACTATCACCATATTCTCTAAACTTCCTAATCTTGGAATCCACACCTCTGCCCCATTGATTGTCACTAACACTCAGATAGCATTCCAATGAAACATAAAGAGAATAAGCATTAAGAATCAGGTAATAAATGTCAAACTACAACTTGCTTCCAATGATCTGTTTAGATCAATCATTGGAATGAAGCTCCAGATCTCTGGTGCTAACAGATCTGGTGTTTCACAAGTGGGTGTACAAGGAAACACCAAGATCAGATCCCAAGTGGGTGTACAGGGAATCATCATTAGAAACAGCTAACCCAGAAGAGATCATAAGCTTTTAGAACCCTAAATCAACTAGAATCACCAAAATCATAAACCCAGAAAATGAAATAGTTTCCATAATCATAATCTAGAGATTAAGATGAAGAAGGAACAGAAGAAATAAACTTAAAAGGATCAAAGGATCCAAAGTAATTGCAAATACAAAATCAGAAAGATCCTAGAGAGGTTTTCAGAGAAAAAAGAGAATAAAAACGTCCATTCTGCGGCTGTTGACCTAATAAGAGTATAAATACTCTAGGTCAAAAACCCTAGTACAAAAAGACAAAATAAACTAAAATCCTTAGGTCGGTTGCCTTGACTCGGGTCCCTTGGTCGAGTGGTGTGATCAAGTGGTGTCGCTTCAAGCTTTGGATCCTCAGACTCGGTTGCCTAAACTCGGTTTGCAGGTCGAGTGGTTGCGGTCGATTGCTCTTGTCCGAGAGGTAACTCCTCTCTGCCTCTAGCTCGGTCTTGAAGTCGAGTGTATGTAACCGAGTTAAATTGGTGGATTGCTTTGCACTCGGTCTGGCCACACCGAATGCTCTTGGTCAAGTGCATGTTAGGTTTGGTCATTAGCTCGGTCTTGAAGTCGAGTCTTCACACCGAGCTGGTGCTTCCATGTTCCCTCTTCTCCATAAAACTTCCAGAATACCTGAAAGACAACTCCAATATGCAATATGTATCCAAAACTAAAGTAAAGCCTATCATGAACCCTATATGAATGAAGTAGGTGGATATGAGGTGAAACTATGCTAAAATGGATGGAAATGCAAGTTTAAAAGTAGTAACATGTTTAAACAATAGATAACAATGGGACTCTCAAGAATAGACTGAGCTTTAGAAGAAGGCTAAAGGTAAGATAGCCAACCGATGCATACAAGAACAATTTCTCATCTACCCATCCCATATACAAAGGTCCTGCTACCACCTAATCCTAAACCCAGAAGATGATCCTAAATCTACCCTTAGGCACTTTTCTGCCATGAATCCTTTTTGGATCAACTCATTGTTCTTTCTTTTGCCATTTATTCTAAGGAAAAGGGTTCTTGTGCTTCTTGCTTATGCTAGCGGATTGAGTTCTATTAAAACTAAGGCTCTCCACATCTTCTTATACATTAAGACACTTTAGGATGTTTGCCTTTCTTTCCCTTTTTATCTTTCTGAGCCTAAACATTTATTTTCCTTTTTTTTTTTTTTCGAATCCAAAATCCTTTACTAGAGCAGCTATCTTATTTTTAACTCAGACCTTTTCCCAGAAATTCCCTTCTTTCCTTTCTCTTCTTTTCTTCCCCTTGAACCCCCAAAATGAAACTCAAACTCGGTTTAGTCAACTCATGGTGTGAACTCGGTCTCCTAACCGAGCTTATACAACCGAGCTCAATTTCCTATTCTAAATTCCAGTCTAACCTCCTAACTAAAGTTCAGTTCCCCACCTAGTTCTCTCTAGCTCGAAGATTGTGAACCATAACTATATATATGAAAACTGTTCTTGTCGGCACAGACCTAACACTTTCTACCAAGCTCAATCCTGAAATAGGCCCCACATTCACACATAGAGTATTGTTAGCTTGAAAGGAAGGTCAAGGTTAAGGGTCAGGGAAACTGTTCCAATGATGGGAATCAGCTACTTGGATTCACAAGAGTGGTGAAAAGAATAATAGAATCCAAATATGTGTAAGGTATCCATGCGTTCAAATTAAAAGCATAAAAATGATAATTGCAATTCAGTTTAAGGTTCTAATAGATAGGGGTTGGTTGATATCAGATCAAGACATGCTTCAGCCAAGACTAATTATCAAACAATACAATCTAGGCATGGTGCGGTCTTATGCTTCAAGCTTACAAGAATGAATTAGACAACTATTAACTAGGGCATTGAGACTATTTCATAAATCAGCATGCTTACAAGGCTTTTATCATCCTAGTCCCCTATGCAGATGCACCATTCTATATGAAATGCATCTAGACTCAAATTTTTATGGTTTTTCTTATGCAAGTAGATGAGATGTTATGCAGATACAATATGCAAAATTTGAAATAAGAAAAGAGTAAACAATATCAAATGCATCTCAAACCCTCCCCTAAACTTGAATTACACAGTCCCTTGTGTAATAAAAGATTCAAAGGAAGGTTCAAGAATGAAAAACAAGAAAAACTAAAGATGAGTGGTATAAACAATGGTAAACAGTGGAGTTGTACCTCAATGGTGGAAGAAGGAGTCCGTGTAGGCCTCCATGCTCTCTCTGGTGTAACTTGGTCTGTGTGTCTTAGGCTCGGTTGTGTAGCCGAGTGCTCTGGCCGAGCTTGCGCGTGTATAGAGTGATAACTCGGTCAGCCGACCGAGTGGAGTGGCCGAGTCTAGCCTTTGTGATCTTGACTCGGTTTGGATGCCGAGTGCATTGATAACTAGGTTTTTACCCTAAAGCTATCTATTGCCCAGTTGTAGTACAAAGGGCTATCGAATCCAATCGGGACTATTGTAGGCAATCAGGATGTAGCAAATCTATCTAATTCAAGCCAAATAGAAATGGATAGGAGTAACAGGGTGAAACAACTAAAACAAGAACTAATAAACAGTAAAAGAAACTAGAAACAAAGATTCATAAAAGCAAAATAAAATAGAAACAGAAACAGAGCTAAGAACAGGAAAACAGAGTATCAAAAAGTAGAAAACAATCAGGATGAGAAAAGGTCCTAAGGATGAGTTCTAGATCTGGTATTCTTCATGGTGGACACTAGTGACTTCATAAACAACTTCATAGAAGGGATCTCCTAACTATGAGCATCATCAGAGTGATAGATCCACTTCCCAGTTACACCTATCACCAGATTCTCTAAACTTCCTAATCTTGGAATCCACACCTATGCCCCATTGACTGTCACTAACACTCAGATAGGATTCCAATGAAACATAAAGAGAATAAGCATTAAGAACACAGCTCATAAATGTCAAACTACAACTTGCTTTCCTATGATCCTAGATCAATCATTGGAAAGAAGCTCCAGATCTCTGGTATTAGCAGATCTGGTGTTTCACAAGTGATGTGCAAGGAAACACCAAGATCAGATCCCAAGTGGGTGTACAGGGAATCAGCATTAGAAATAGCTAACCCAGAAGAGATCTTAAGCTTTAGAACCCTAAATCTACTAGAACCACCATGAATCATAACCCAGATCTAACCCATCCTCAAGAACCCTAATTCACTACTCAGACTTCATCATCAGAATCACAAACCCAGAAAATGAAATAGTTTCCATAATCATAATCTACAGATTGAGATGAAGAAGGAATAGAAGAAATAAACTTAAAAGGATCAAAGGATCAGAAGTAATTGCAAATACAAAATCAGATAGAACTAGAGAGGTTTTTCAGAGAACAAAAAGAATAAAAAACGTATATTGTGCGGCTGCTGACCTAATTAGAGTATAAATACTCTAGGTCAAAAGCCTTAGTACAAAAAGACAAAATAAACTAAAGTCCTTAGGTCGGCTGCCTTGAGCTCGGGTTCCTCTGGTCGAGTGATGTGATCGAGTGGTGTTGCTTCAGGCTTTGGATCCTCAGACTCGGTTGCCTGAGCTCGGTTTGGTGGTCGAGTGGACGTGATCGAGTGCTCTTGCCCGAGTGCTAACTCCTCTCTGCCTCCAGCTCGGTCATGAAGTCGAGTGCATGTGATCGAGTGGTGTTTTTCCTCTGCCTCCAGCTCTGGTTGCCTGGTCGAGTGCATGTGATCGAGTGGTGTTTTTCCTCTGCCTCCAGCTCTGGTTGCCTGGTCGAGTGCATGTGGTCGAGTGCAATTCAGAGCCTAAAAACAGCATTCACCTTCTTATCCAGAATAGCTTCCAGAAGCTCATTTAACACCTGATAACAACTCCAAATTGCAATATATATGCAAACCCTATTATGAACCCTATATGAGTGAAATGGATAGATATGGACTGAAACTAGTGATGAAGCTATGCTAAAATGGATAGAAATGCAAGTTTAAAAGTAGTAAAATGCAGAGACATCAACTCCCCCAAACTTAGTCTTTGCTTGCCCTCAAGCAAACATATAAGATATAAGCTGGTGAGGTTGATGAAATGGTGGGACTCAGAGCCAAAACATGCTGATAAAGGAAGTAGCATCAAGGTCCTAGTTAGTAGTTCTAGAATGCATTAACAAGTAATCCTTACTTTTAAAACTTTAGCCATACCCTTCAGAACAAACCTGACACCAGCCTTAACCTACACATGCAATCAAATCAACCATCCCCTTTAACATTCATTGATTCTGTAACCATGGATCAAGTCTATGCAATTCTAATGAACTCATTTGGCTAAGGGAAAGGTTAAGAGGCAAAGATGGCCCCTTTTGTAACAGGTGTAAACAATATATATCATGGGACTCTCAAGAATAAACTGAGCTATAGAAGAACGCTAAAGGTAAGATAGCCAACCGATGCATACAAGAACATTTTCTCATCTACCCATCCCATATACAAAGATTCTGCTACCACCTAATCCTAAACCCAAAAGATGATCCTAAATCTACCCTTAGGCACTTTTCTGCCATGAATCCTATTTGGATCAACTCATTCTTCTTTCTTTACTTATTCATTCTAAGGAAAAGCGTTCTTATGCTTTCTTGCTTATGCTAGCGGATTGGGTTCTTTTAAAACTGAGGCTCTTCTATTCTTCTTATTAATTAAGATACTTCAGGCTTTTTGCCTTTCTTTCCTTTTTTATTTTTCTGAGCCTATACATTTCTTTTCTTCTTTTTCAAATCCCAAATCCTTTACTAGAGCAGCTATCTTATTTTCAGCTTAGACCTTTTCCCAGAACTTCTTTTCTTCCCTTTCTCTTCTTTTCTTCCCCTTTGAATCCCAAAATAAAACTCAAGCTCGGTTTAGTTAACTCGAGGTGTGAACTCGGTCTCCTAACCGAGCTTTTACAACCGAGCTCAATCCCCTATTCTAAATTCCAGTCTATCCTCCTAACCACAGTTCAGTTCCCTACCTAGTTCTATCTAGCTCAAAGGTTATGAACCAGAACTATATGTATGAGAAACCGTTCTTGTCGGCACAGACCTAACACTTTCTACCAAGCTCAATCCTGAAATAGGCCTCACATTCACACATAGAGTATTGTTGGCTTGAAAGGAAGGTCAAGGTTAAAGGTAGGGGAAACTGTTCCAATGATGGGAATCAGCTATTTGGATTCACAAGGGTGGTGAAAAGAGTAAGAGAATCCAAATATGTATAAGGTATCCATGAGTTCAAATCAAAGGCATATACATGATAATTGCAATTCAGTTTAAGGTTCTAATAGATAGGGGATGATATCAGATCAAGACATGCTTCAGCCAAAACTAAATGTCAAACAATGCAATCTAGGCATGGTGCGGTCTTATGCTTCAGACTTACATGAATGCATTAGACAACTATTAACTAGGGCATTGAGACTATTTCATAAACCAGCATGCTTACAAGGCTTTTATCATCCTAGTCCCCTATGCAGATGCACAAATCTATATGAAATGCATCTAGACTCAATCCTAAACATGAATGCAATCTACATGAACACTCTGTTTTTGTGGAATGCTTTTCTGAAATTTTTCAAATTTTTATGGTTTTTCTTATGCAAATAGATTAGATGCTATGCAGACTCAATGTGCAAAATTTGAAATAAGAAAACAGTAAACGATATCAAATGCATCTCAAACCCTCCCCCAAACTTGAATTACACAGTCCCTTGTGTAATAAAAGATTCAAAGAAAGGTATGAGAATGAAAAAGCAATAAGAAAAACTAAAGATGAATGGTATAAACAATGGTAAAAAGTGGAGTTGTACCTCAGTGTTGGGTGTTCTAACTCGGTCATAAGGTCGAGTTTGATGGCCGAGTGGTTTGGTATGAAGATCTAACTCGGCCAAGCTGATCGAGTTAGACTGTCCGAGCTTAATTGATGACCTCTAGAGGGGTAGCTCGGTTTGCCAAACCGAGCTTGATGGCCGAGCTTGATTTGTTGAGATTTTGACTCGGCCTGGTTGATCGAGCTAATTGGTCGAGTCTGATTTTTTTGGGCTTCTCTGCCTTTCTTTGCATAATCCTGAAATCTCAAACCTGACCAACAAAACTACTAGAAAACATATTAAAAGAAACAAGAAACCTTAAAGCAAAATATTTACAAAGATAGTCATGGGACTTCCTCCCAAGTGAGCTTGTTTAAAGTCACTAAGCTTGACTTCCTTACTGGAATCATGGAGGCTGTAAGAGAGGAACTGAGGTCCTCTTTTCCTTGGTGGGTAGATCAGCAAACTCATCGTGCTTCCTTGACCAATCAGCAAACTGACTCTCAATTGCTTCCTCCTCTAGGTAAGCTTCCTCTTGATAAGGTGGGTAGTCTATTTTTCTAGACCATTCTGATGTGAGTTCACTTCCCTTCCTGCTAACCAGAGTTATAGCTATATCAGGTGGGATACCCTTGATGTTTTCTAATCCTTGATTGGCCTTCCCTTGGAGCGACTTGATTTGATCTTTCAGCTCTTTCACAGTGTCTTTTAACTCCACTATAGCCTTGTCCTGCCAATTAGACCTTTCTCTGAGTGCAATCCAGTCATCTAGCCCACAAATGTCAGGCTCGGTTTGCCAACCGAGTTTGCCCATCGAGTTAGAAACATCCGGACATGTGAGAGCTTGACTCTGTTTGTAGACCGAGTTAACTGGTCGAGCTTGATTCAAACTTGTCTTTTCTGCAGCCTTAAACTCTGTTTCAGATCCAGCTATGCCCTGACAGACTCCTGATCCAGCTTTACTATCCATTACCAATGCTGGCTTCAGTGGATCATCTTCATAAGGCTTTCTCAACAACTCATCAGTGCTATCATTCAATTCCTTAATGGAGAAGATCTGTCCCTCTATTGTGGGCTTCCTTATAGCATCATTGATATCAAACTCCATCCTCATATTTTCAGCCAGGTTAAGAGCAATCCTTCCTCCCTTCACATCAATTACAGTCCCAGCAGTTGCCAAGAATGGCCTTCCAAGAATCAGTGGATCTGCTGGTTCTTCATCCATTTTCAAAACCACAAAGTCCGCAAGAACTGTTACCTCACCTATCTTCACAGGAAGATCCTTCAGCATTCCCTGTGGGGATCTTGTTGAACCATCAGCTAGCACTAGGGTGATATTACAGGGTCTGAAGTCCTCTACTTTTAGCTTCTGAGCTATAGACAGAGGCATAAGGCTGACAGCAGCTCCAAGGTCACAGAGACTACTTTTGAAGTTCAGAGTCCCTATTGAGCATGGAAGAGTGAATGAACCTGGGTCTTCAAGCTTATCCTTGATCACCCTCTCTCCTATGATTGTCTGGCAATCATATTTCACTTCTTTCATAGCCTCAGCTTTCATCTTCCTTCTCAAGAGTTCTTCCTGAAGGGTTTTTCCTTGGTTGGGGATGGTTGCAAAGATAGTTTCCAAAGGCATTATCTCCTCAAGCTTGTCGACTGCACTAATTAAGTCAGCTCTAGCCTTTTCCAAGAGTTCTTGCTTGAATCTCCCAGGGAAAGGAATCTTGGGAACATAAGGAGGGGGAATGTAAGGTGCCCTTTTCTCTTCTTGAACAATTTGAGGCTTGAGCTCGGTTGCATCAACTCGGTTTGGTGACCGAGTTTGATCACCTTTGGTCTCTCCTTGAACTCGGGCCTCTGATCGAGTGCATTGACCGAGTGCAGGCTTTGGAGTTTCAGATTTGGCTACTTTTTGATAGAAAGCCTCCCCTTCTTGAACCTCACTGTCCTCAGTGACTGGTATAGTATCTTTTCTGGTAGGTTGCTTGCCTTCACTCAGCAATGTGATAGCATGGGAAGTGGCAAACTCCTTGGGGTTTTGGATAGTAGTCCATGGGAGGTGGTCTGTAGGCTGAGCAGAGGAAGATGTGATCGTGTTCACTATATTCTCCATTTTGGAGGTAATTTCTGCAATTTGAGAGTTGAGATTGTTGACATTGCACTCCAGCATGTTTTGCATTTCTGACAACTGTGTGGTGAATCTTGTTGCAGTAGTAGCTTATCCTTGTAACAGTTGATGCATCATTTGTTCTATAGCACTAGATGGTGCAGTAGATGCCTGGGCTTGCAGAGGTACAAAACATGGTATTGTGTTCATGACAGACTGCTGTTCATAGCTTCCATGATATTGCTGCTGAAATGGATTCTGATTGTGAGGAGCGAAATGGTTGTTCTGGAATTGTTGCTGCGGTGGGTAGGTATGATAGTTGTTGGAACCCCTAGAAACAAATTGAACCTGCCTCTGCTGCGCTTGTAGGAGCTTATCCAGCTTATTATTCAGATCTTCAAACATCTTGAAGGAGACGACTAACTCGGGATGCAGAACTCGGTTTGGAACCGAGTGAGCTTCAATTGAGGTGACTGAGCTCGGGGTGCATGAGCTCGGTTTGGGAGACCGAGCTAGGGTGATAGAGCTTAGAGAGTGCTTAACTCGAGGTGGTAAACCGAGTTGGAGTGACCGAGTGGTACCTGAATCAAACTCGAGTTGGAGACCGAGTGGTACCTGAAACAGATTGAAACCAACAAGTGAGTAACAAAGTAAAAAGAAAAGAACTCGATCTCAGAAGTTTTGCAATCCTAAATGAAACAATTAGATCCCAACTGGCAACGGCGCCAAATTGATAACTAGGTTTTTACCCTAAAGCTATCTATTGCCCAGTTGTAGTACAAAGGGCTATCGAATCCAATCGGGACTATTGTAGGCAATCAGGATGTAGCAAATCTATCTAATTCAAGCCAAATAGAAATGGATAGGAGTAACAGGGTGAAACAACTAAAACAAGAACTAATAAACAGTAAAAGAAACTAGAAACAAAGATTCATAAAAGCAAAATAAAATAGAAACAGAAACAGAGCTAAGAACAGGAAAACAGAGTATCAAAAAGTAGAAAACAATCAGGATGAGAAAAGGTCCTAAGGATGAGTTCTAGATCTGGTATTCTTCATGGTGGACACTAGTGACTTCATAAACAACTTCATAGAAGGGATCTCCTAACTATGAGCATCATCAGAGTGATAGATCCACTTCCCAGTTACACCTATCACCAGATTCTCTAAACTTCCTAATCTTGGAATCCACACCTATGCCCCATTGACTGTCACTAACACTCAGATAGGATTCCAATGAAACATAAAGAGAATAAGCATTAAGAACACAGCTCATAAATGTCAAACTACAACTTGCTTTCCTATGATCCTAGATCAATCATTGGAAAGAAGCTCCAGATCTCTGGTATTAGCAGATCTGGTGTTTCACAAGTGATGTGCAAGGAAACACCAAGATCAGATCCCAAGTGGGTGTACAGGGAATCAGCATTAGAAATAGCTAACCCAGAAGAGATCTTAAGCTTTAGAACCCTAAATCTACTAGAACCACCATGAATCATAACCTAGATCTAACCCATCCTCAAGAACCCTAATTCACTACTCAGACTTCATCATCAGAATCACAAACCCAGAAAATGAAATAGTTTCCATAATCATAATCTACAGATTGAGATGAAGAAGGAATAGAAGAAATAAACTTAAAAGGATCAAAGGATCAGAAGTAATTGCAAATACAAAATCAGATAGAACTAGAGAGGTTTTTCAGAGAACAAAAAGAATAAAAAACGTATATTGTGCGGCTGCTGACCTAATTAGAGTATAAATACTCTAGGTCAAAAGCCTTAGTATAAAAAGACAAAATAAACTAAAGTCCTTAGGTCGGCTGCCTTGAGCTCGGGTTCCTCTGGTCGAGTGATGTGATCGAGTGGTGTTGCTTCAGGCTTTGGATCCTCAGACTCGGTTGCCTGAGCTCGGTTTGGTGGTCGAGTGGACGTGATCGAGTGCTCTTGCCCGAGTGCTAACTCCTCTCTGCCTCCAGCTCGGTCATGAAGTCGAGTGCATGTGATCGAGTGGTGTTTTTCCTCTGCCTCCAGCTCTGGTTGCCTGGTCGAGTGCATGTGATCGAGTGGTGTTTTTCCTCTGCCTCCAGCTCTGGTTGCCTGGTCGAGTGCATGTGGTCGAGTGCAATTCAGAGCCTAAAAACAGCATTCACCTTCTTATCCAGAATAGCTTCCAGAAGCTCATTTAACACCTGATAACAACTCCAAATTGCAATATATATGCAAACCCTATTATGAACCCTATATGAGTGAAATGGATAGATATGGACTGAAACTAGTGATGAAGCTATGCTAAAATGGATAGAAATGCAAGTTTAAAAGTAGTAAAATGCAGAGACATCATGCATTGACCGAGCTCGTGCCCTGCTCCCACTCTTCTGTCACTCTTCTCTTCCGTTGCCTTGGTTCAACTGCTGAATGCCTTGGAGGGTCTGCTGAGGTAGTATGCGTGGGTCTGAAACTGAAGGAGCCACTCCATTTCAACTGCGGGCCTAAAGGTATTCTTGAGGATTTCTTGCCTTTAAGACCTTTGATTTGCTTCTTCATTGACTTCACTGAGTCACTCAGGTCCTTCACTGTATCCTTCAAAGCAGACATGGTCTTGTGTTGCCATTTTCCTAGTCGCTGGAGCAGGTTTATTCGCCTATTTGCTTCCTTTAGAGTCTTTGCTGGAGGCTCTTCCTCAAAGAAATAGGATTCAGCCTCTTGTTGTTCTTCCTCCTCAACTCTGGTTTCTTGGATTGGAATCCCCTCATCTTGGTCATATAAAGCTTCAATGGGAGGACATAACTCTATACCTCTTGGCCGTGTAATCTGAGTGAGGTGTGCACTGGGAAGCTTGACTCTAGCTGGCCCAGCTGAAGGATGCGTGAATTGGTATAAGTAACCCCCATCAATCCTTTTTCTATCCAGAATATGCTGTTTGACTAGATTATGTAGGTCTAGCCATTCCGGCTGATATGGTGCTGTTTGTAAGGGCACTCCAGCTGCCAAAAGGATTGGGGTGGATGACACCTCCAACTACTAGATCCCCACGGTTTCCTTTCTTGTGAAGCATATGTGCCCAATTTCTGTACCACATGAGTTGTAATAGCATGAGTAGAGTGTTTCCCACATTGGCTTTGTCACCTTGGAAGATCTTGCTCCCTCTTTCATCATTGAGCCTCTCTAGAAGTGCAGTATCCAACATCTGCAGCTCGCCTTGATTCACATTTCCCGTGACTTTTCTTGCGAAGAATGTGCTCGCAAGAGCCTTATGAGCATACCTGATCACTGGACTCCTGATTTGAGCAGCCTTGCTCCTAGATGATGTATAACCTTCTCCTTCTGCTATTATACCCCAGAGTGCTTGCAGCTCCTCCTTATCATAATCCTGATGGGTGTTATCTCCTATTGGGAAACTGAAAATCCCATCTAGCTGACTTATGTAGAGGAGATATCCCACTTCATGCACTTCAAATGTAATGAAGCCTAACGCTTCCGGGTTCTGACCATCTTCCTCGGCTTCCTCAGAGTTATTGTAGATGTGGAAACCTAATGAAGCTAGGAATTGGCATGTTTCCTCCTTGTACCCAGCGTGTGGCATGTCCATGAAAGTTCTGAGGTTGCATTGTTCAAACAAGTACTCCACATCCCTTGCTATTCCAAGTGCTTCCATTGTTTCTGGATGTGGGTACCTTGTTACTCCAAAACGCATGGCAATAAGAGCTTCATAGCGCTCTTCCTGAGTTGTTTCTTTCCTTCTTGTCCCTCTGGTATTTTTCTTTTCCTCTCTGGGATACTCAACCTCCATAGCAGTTTCACCCCCTTCAACTTCCATTTCGGAGTCTTTATCAACCAGTTCAGGGTGCTTCCCTCGTGCTATATCTTTCTTGTTTCTGGAATACAGCTTGATAACATCCTCCTCCTCTCTGGTTGGATGCTTAATGGTTCCTCTTACAGCCGAAAAGCTTCTTGCTAAAGCTTTTGCTTTTTGTCTCCTCAAAGCGCTTTAGTCCATTGAGTTTAGGTACTTGAAATACATAAATAAAAAGGCATGGGATAGTGTTTGAATGAACTCGGTGCCTTCAACTCGGCCAAGACAAACCGAGCTTGATTTCAAATCCTAAGAAGGTGTTCAAACTCTATGCCTCGAGCTCGGGTTGATGGTCCGAGTGTGCTCACTTGGCTTGGTGACCGAGTGCACGAACCGAGTCTATGAACATAACAATCAAGCCTATACGAATCATTCAATCCATTTAAAGAACACTTAATCATTAGTTCACAAAGCTTTATCTCTATGTCCAAAGTTCTGTTTCTGGGTAATATCAAGTTCCTAATGCATAGCTCATGCCTATTCAAGAACTTTTTTTTTTTTTTTTTTTCATTCAAACCGTTTAAAGAAGTTCGAACATGGTGAATGCATATGGGTTGTAGGTTTTTAGATACATTTGAGCTAGCAAATTCAAATTTTCCTCAAGAACATTCAAGTTATAAACCCAGAAAACCCAGAAAATTTTTCAAACCTTCATATTCTAAACTTCTCTCAAATCGCTTCTAGACGCATCAATTTAAAGCCATAACATCAATTAATCGGTTTTAAAAAGATTAAGATCATTAGAAACTTGGTTTCAAGCAGTTTTAAACGATTTAGCTTAAGAATGCTCAAGAATGTTCAAGAACATCAAGAACATCAACGCCTTAAACCCAAAAATGCGGAATGAATCGAATAGAGAAACTTACTTGATGAAACCGAGTGTGTAATGAGAGCCAAACCGAGTTTGAATGCCTAGAAGGTATGAGCTCGATATGATGAACTCGAGCTATGGAAATCGAGCTTGGGACGTTTTATGAAATTTTTTGAGAAGGCTTGAAATTCTAGAGAGAATAGCTAGTGAAAACATTAAGTGTGAGGATAATGAATGAGAGGAGCGCATGAGGGTGTTTTAAAGACATTTTTGGGAGTTAAGGGAACAAGCGGACAAAAATGGGGTCCCAACCGAGTGCATGAATCGAGTACAATTCAAATTTGAATCTAGATCTACTTTTAAATTTGAAATGGTGCAAGGAGAGGGAAGAAACGTTGACTCGTTGACCAAGCTCGGTCAACCTTGGTCGAGTTTGACATCACTCGGTTTTGACTAAATGTTTGACATCACTCGGTTTGGCTTGACCGAGTTCGATCAATCGAGTCCTAACCTGGATTGCAGTATGAACATCGTGCCTTGAGCTCGACTTGAGAGGCCGAGTGGTCCTGGCCGAGTGGACTTCTTCTAGTTCCTACATCTTCCTTTCTCAACCACCTAACCCTGCAGTCTCTTGCCAACAAGACTAGATATAAAACATATTAAAGATAACAAGAATAAAATAAACTTAAAAGAAAAGTATTTACAAAGATAGTCATGGGACTTCCTCCCAAGTGAGCTTGTTTAAAGTCACTGAGCTTGACTTCCTTACAGTGCTCTCTATGGAGGATGAGATGGAGGAACCGAAATCCTCCTTGATTCATGGTCACCTTGATCATCAAACAGAGCATGTTCTCTTGAAGGATCATCATAGTTGTTTTCCACAGATTCTTCATCAAGATTGGCTTCTTCTTGTTCCGGAGGATAGTCTACCTCTCTGAACCATTCAACTGCATTCCTTCCCCTGTTGATCACAGTGAAACAGATTGAGGATGTATCCATCTTGAAACCCTGAGGCTTGGATTCATCTTTCTTGTTAAGCAAGCCTGCTACTTGGCTTTGAAGTTCTTCCACAACACTATTCAGAGCTCTGATAGCTTTATCTTGCTTTTCAGCCGTATCTTGGAGCCTTATCCATTCTTGTGAGTCATGCTGATTGGGAAAGACTATTTGGGGGCCTAACTCAGTTTGATTAGTCGATTTAGGTGCCCCAGCCTGTTCCAAAGCTTCTGATGTCTCTACATTTTACCACTTTTAAACTCGCATTTCCATCCATTTTAGCATAGTTTCATCTACAGTTTCACTCCATATCCATATACTTCTCTCGTATAGGTTTCATGATAGGTTTACTTTAGTTATTGCATACATATTGCATATTGGAGCTATCTTTCAGGTGTTTTGGATGTTTGTTGGAGATCAAGGAACATGGAGATACAAGCTCGGTGTGAAGACTCGACTTCAAGACCGAGCTAAGGACCAAGACCAACATGTACTCGACCAAGAGCACTCGACTTCATGACCGAGCTGGAGGCAGAGAGGAGTTAGCACTCGAGCAAGAGCACTCGACCACAACCACTCGACCACCAAACCGAGTTTAGTCACCCGAGCTGAGGATCCAAAGCCTGAAGTTGCACGCACTCGATCACACCACTCGACCAGAGGAACCCGAGCTCAAGGCAGCCGACCTAAGGACTTTAGTTTATTTTGTCTTTTTGTACTAGGGCTTTTGACCTAGAGTATTTATACTCTAATTAGGTCAGCAACCGCAAAAATGGACGTTTTTTATTCCTTTTGTTCTTAGAAACCTCTCTAGATCTATCTGATTTTGTATCTGCAATTACTTTTGATTCTGGAATCCTTTTGAGTTTATTTCTTCTATTCCTTCTTCATCTCAATCTCTAGATTATGATTATGGAAACTATTTCATTTTCTGGTTTTGTGATTTTGATGATGAAGTCTGAGTAGTGATTTAGGGTTCTAAAAGCTTAAGATCTCTTCTGGGTTAGCTGTTTCTAATGCTGATTCCCTGTACACCCACTTGGGATCTGATCTTGGTGTTTCCTTGCACATCACTTGTGAAACACCAGATCTGCTAACACCAGAGATCTGGAGCTTCTTTCCAATGATTGATCTAGGATCATAGGAAATCAAGTTGTAGTTTGACATTTATGAGCTGATTCTTAATGCTTATTCTCTTTATGTTTCATTGGAATCCTATCTGAGTGTTAGTGACAGTCAATGGAGCATAGGTGTGGATTCCAAGATTAGGAAGTTTAGAGAATCTGGTTATAGTTGTAACTGGGAAGTGGAACTATGACTCTGTTGGTGCTCATAGTTGAGAGATCCCTTCTATGAAGTTGTTTATTAGATCACTAGATTTCACCATGATGAATCCCAGATCCAGAACTCATCCTTAGGACCTTTCTCTTCCTTGATAGTTTTCTACTTTATCATACTCTGTTTTTCTGCTTTAGCTTGCTCTGTTTTTCTGTTCTTGTTTAGTTCTGTTTTGTTTCTATTCCTGTTTAGTTATGAATCTCTGTTTCTAGTTTCTGTTACTTATTTTTAGTTTTTGCTTTAGTTGTTTCACCCTGTTACTTCCATCCAGTTTAATTGGCTTGAATTAGAAAGATTTGCTGCATCCTGATTGCCTACAATAGTCCCAATTGGATTCGATAGCCCTTTGTACTACAGATCGGGCAATAGATAGCTTTAGGAGTAAAAACCTAGTTATCAATTTGGCGCCGTTGCCAGTTGGGATCTAATTGTTTCATTTAGGATTGCAGATCTTCTGAGATCAAGTTCTTTTCTTTTTACTTTTTTACTCACTTGTTGGTTTCAATCTGTTTCAGGTACCACTCGGTTGCATAAGCTCGGACACACAACTCGGACACACCACTCGGTCAGGAGCCCGAGTTCAGTTGTTCCGCATCAGTCCACTCGGTCAGTCTACTCGGTCACTGTGGTCGAGCTGAGTACCACTCGGTCAACAACATCGAGTGCAACAACCTTGGTTACCAAGCCATGATCAACCAGTTACCAAGGGATCCACAGAATCAGAGAACTCAGAACAGAACGACTCCACCAGAGAGGGTAAATAGAGACAATCAAGAGGTACAGAATGGAGAACCAGCTGAACCTAGACAACCAAGATACATAGGAGCCGGTGATGCACCAAGCACCAATACTAGCAGACAAGGAATTGTTCCACCAGATGTCGTTAACCTTGAAATCAAGAGCAGCTTGATATGCATGGTCCAGAATACTAAGTTCTATGGTTTGCCAAATGAGGATCCACTTGACCATTTAGATGATTTCGACAGGCTCTGCAGCCTCACAAAGATGAGTGGGGTGAGTGAAGACAGTCTGAAGCTGCGGTTATTCCCATTTTCACTTGGTGAAAAAGCAAAGATATGGGAGAAAACATTAACTCCGGGATCTATTACCTCGTGGGATGCATGCAAAAGAGTTTTTTTGGATAAGTTCTACAATCACTCAAGGACAGCTAGATTGCGTAATGAGATAGGAAGCTTTGTTCAACAGCATGGGGAGCTATTTTCTGAAGTCTGGGAAAGATTCAAGAGTTATACAATTCAATGTCCTCACCATGGCTTTCGTACTGAATCACTCCTCAGCACTCTTTACAGAGGTGTACTTCCGAATAGAAGAATGTTGCTCGACACAGCTAGTAATGGTAATTTCCTCACCGAGGATGTCACTGATGGTTGGAGTTTAGTCGAGAATCTTGCACAGTCTGTTGGAACCTATACTAAGGAAATAGATACACCACCTAAAAAGCGCATCATTCCCGCTGAACGGAACCGCAACGAGATGACATCTATCAATGAGAAAACTGAATATGCTTCTTCAAGCTCAACAGAAAACAGTTACCATGGTTCATGAAACCGAACAGTTTCAAACTCACAACACTGCTCGGGTTCAACACCAAGAGGTTAGCTACGTTCAGGATCAAGTTGGTTCAAACAATCGATTCAACTCACATCTTGCTCAACAATTTCAATACCCAACTCCAACAACTCCAATGGAACAAATGCTGCATCAACTATTACAAGGACAAGCTACTACTGCAACAGGGTTCACCACACAGTTGTCAGAAATGCAAAACCTACTGGAGTGCAATGTCAATAATCTTAACTCTCAAATTGCGGAAATGACCTCAAAAATGGAGAATATAGTGAACAAGATCACATCTTCCTCTGCTCAGCCTACAGACCACCTCCCATGGACTACTATCAAAAACCCCAAGGAGTTTGCCACTGCCCATGCTATCACATTGCTGAGTGAAGGCAAGCCACTTACCAGAAAAGAGACAATACCAGTCACTGAGGACAGTGAGGTTCAGGAAGGGGAGGCTTTCTATCAAAAAGTAGCCAAATCTGAAACTCCAAAGCCTGCACTCGGTCAATGCACTCGATCAGAGGCCCGAGCTCAAGGAAAAGACAAAAATGATCAAACTCGGCCACCAAACCGAGCTGATATAACCGAGCTCAAGGGTAAAGCTGTTCAAGAAGAGAAAAGGGTACCTTACATTCCTCCTCCTTACGTCCCCAAGATTCCTTTCCCTGGGAGATTCAAGCAGGAACTCTTGGAGAAGGCTACAGCTGATCTCAAAAGTGCAGTGGACTATCTTGTCCATTATCCCCACTCAGGAGATAATCCTTCGAGAAGAACTGCTGAGGAGAAAGATGAAAGTTGATAGTATGAAAGAAGTGAAATATGATTGCAAGGCAGTCATAGGAGAGAGGGTGATCAAGGAAAAGCTTGAAGACCCAGGTTCATTCACTCTTCCAGCTCTATAGGGACTCTAAACTTTAAAAGTAGTCTCTGTGACCTTAGAGCTGTTGTTAGCCTGATGCCTCTGTCTATAGCTCAGAAGTTAAAAGCAGAGGACTTCAGGTCCTGTAACATCACCCTAGTGCTAGCTGATGGTACAACAAGAATCCCACAGGGAATGCTGAAAGATCTTCCTGTGAAGATAGGTGATGTTACAGTTCTTGCTGACTTTGTGGTTATGGAGATGGATGAAGAACCAGCAGACCCACTGATTCTTGGAAGGCCATTCTTGGCAACTGCTGGAACTGTGATAGATGTGAAAGGAGGTAAGATTGCTCTTAACCTAGTTGACAATCTAAGGATGGAGTTTGATATCAATGATGATATTAGGAAGCCCACAATAGAGGGACAGATCTTCTCCATTAAGGAATTGAATGAGAGCATTGATGAGTTGTTGAAAGAGCCTTATGAAGATGATCCATTGAAGCCAGCATTGGTAAAGGGTAGTAAAGCTGAATCAGGAGTCTGTCAAGGCATATCTGGATCTGAAACAGAGTTAAAGGCTGCAGAAAAGAAAATTTTGAATCAAGCTCGACCTGTTAACTCGGTCTACAAACAGAGTCAAGCTCTCACATCAGAATGGTCTAGAAAAATAGACTACCCACCTAATCAAGAGGAAGCTTACCTAGAGGTGGAAGCTATTGAGAGTCAGTTTGCTGATTGGTCAAGGGAGCACGATGAGTTTGCTGATCTACCCACCAAGGAAAAGAGGACCTCAGTTCCTCTCTTACAGCCTCCATGAATCCAGTAAGGAAGTCAAGCTTAGTGACTTTAAACAAGCTCACTTTGGAGGAAGTCCCATGACTATCTTTGTAAATATTTTGCTTTAAGGTTTCTTGTTTCTTTTATTATGTTTTCTAGCAGTTTTGTTGGTCAGGTTTGAGATTACGGGATAATGCAAAGAAAGGCAGAGAAGCCCAGAGAATCAGAGTCGGCCAATTAGCTCGATCAAACAGGCCGAGTCAATACTACCAACAAATGAGCTCGACCATCAAGCTTGGTTTACCAAACCGAGCTACCCCTCTATAGGTCAACAATCAAGCTCGGACAGTCAAACTCGATCAGCCTGGCCGAGTTAGATCTTCATCACCAAACCACTCGGCTATCAAACTCGACCATGTGACCGAGTTAGAACACCCAACCCTGAGGTACAACTCCACTCTTTACCATTGTTTATACCGTTCATTTTAGACTTCTTATTGCTTTTTCATTCTCATACCTTCCTTTGAATCTTTTATTACACAAGGGACTGTGTAATTCAAGTTTGGGGGAGGGTTTGAGATGCATTTGATAATGTTTACTGTTTTCTTATTTCAAATTTTGCATATTGAGTCTGCATAGCATCTCACCTATTTGCATAAGAAAAACCATAAAAATTTGAAAAATTTCAGAAAAGCATTCCACAAAAACAGAGTGTTCATGTATATTGCATTCATGTTTAGGATTGAGTCTGGATGCATTTCATATAGAATTGTGCATCTGCATAGGGGACTAGGATGATAAAAGCCTTGTAAGCATGCTGGTTTATGAAATAGTCTCAATGCCCTAGTTAATAGTTGTCTAATGCATTCCTGTAAGCTTGAAGCATAAGACCGCACCATGCCTAGATTGCATTGTTTGGCATTTAGTTTTGGCTGAAGCATGTCTTGATCTGATATCATCCCCTATCCATTAGAACCTTAAACTGAATTGCAATTATCATGTTTATGCTTTTGATCTGAACTTATGGATACCTTACACATATTTGGATTCTCTTACTCTTTTCACCACCCTTGTGAATCCAAATAGCTGATTCCCATCATTGGAACAGTTTCCCCTACCTTTAACCTTGGCCTTCCTTTCAAGCCAACAATACTCTATGTGTGAATGTGAGGCCTATTTCAGGATTGAGCTTGGTAGAAAGTGTTAGGTCTGTGCCGACAAGAATGGTTTCTCATATATATAGTTCTGGTTCACAATCTTTGAGCTAGTTAGAACTAGGTGGGGAACTGAACTGTGGTTAGGAGGATAGACTGGAATTTAGAATAGGGAGTCTAGCTCAGTTGTATAAGCTTGGTTAGGGAACCGAGTTCACACCTCGAGTTCACCAAACCGAGCTTGAGTTTCATTTTGGGATTAAAAGAAAAGAAAAGAAATTATGGGAAAAGGTCTAAGCTGAAAATAAGATAGCTGCTCTAGTAAAGGATTTGGGATTTGAAAAAAAAAAGAAAAGAAATGTATAGGCTCAGAAAGAATAAAAAGGAAAGAAAGGCAAAAAGCCTGAAGCATCTTAATGAATAAGAAGAATAGAAGATCCTTAGTTTTAAAAAGAACCCAATCCGCTAGCATAAGCAAGAAAAACAAGAACCCTTTTCTTTAGAATAAATGGCAAAAGAAAGAAGAATGATTTGATCCAAAGAGGATTCATGGCAGAAAAGTGCCTAAGGGTAGATTTAAGATTGATCATCTTCTGGGTTTAGGAATAGGTGGTAGCAGAATCTTTGTATATGGGATGGGTAGATGAGAAATTGTTCTTGTATGCATCGGTTGGCTATCTTACCTTTAGCCTTCTTCTAAAGCTCAGTCTATTCTTGAGAGTCCCATGATATCTATTGTTTAAACCAGTTACAAAAGGGGCCATCTTTGCCTCTTAACCTTTCCCTTAGCCAAATGAGTTCAATAAAATTGCATAAGCTTGATCCATGGTTACAGAATGAATGAATGTTAAAGGGAATGATTGATTTGATTGCATGTGTAGGTTAAGGCTGGTGTCAGGTTTGTTCTGAAGGGTATGGCTAAAGTTTTAAAAGTAAGGTTTACTTGTTAATGCATTCTAGAACTACTAACTAGGACCTTGATGCTACTTCCTTTATCAGCATGTTTTGGCTCTGAGTCCCAGCATTTCATCAACTTCACCAGCATGTATCTTATATGTTTGCTTGAGGACAAGCAAAGACTAAGTTTGGGGGAGTTGATGTCTCTGCATTTTACCAGTCTCAAACTCGCATTTCCATCCATTTTAGCATAGTTTCATCTACAGTTTCACTCCATATCCATCCACTTCTCTCATATAGGTTTCATGATAGGTTTACTTTAGTTATTGCATACATATTGCATATTGGAGCTATCTTTCATGTGTTTTGGATGTTTGCTGGAGATCAAGGAACATGGAGATACAAGCTCGGTGTGAAAACTCGACTTCAAGACCGAGCTAAGGACCAAGACCAACATGCACTCGACCAAGAGCACTCGACTTCATGACCGAGCTGGAGGCAGAGAGGAGTTAGCACTCGAGCAAGAGCACTCGACCACAACCACTCGACCACCAAACCGAGTTTAGTCACCCGAGCTGAGGATCCAAAGCCTGAAGTTGCACGCACTCGATCACACCACTGGACCAGAGGAACCCGAGCTCAAGGCAGCCGACTTAAGGACTTTAGTTTATTTTGTCTTTTTGTACTAGGGCTTTTGACCTAGAGTATTTATACTCTAATTAGGTCAGCAGCCGCAAAAATGGATGTTTTTTATTCCTTTTGTTCTCAGAAACCTCTCTAGATCTATCTGATTTTGTATCTGCAATTACTTTTGATTCTGGAATCCTTTTGACTTTATTTCTTCTATTCCTTCTTCATCTCAATCTCTAGATTATGATTATGGAAACTATTTCATTTTCTGGGTTTGTGATTTTGATGATGAAGTCTGAGTAGTGATTTTGGGTTCTTGAGGATGAGTTAGATCTGGGTTATGATTCATGGTGATTCTAGTTGATTTAGGGTTCTAAAAGCTTAAGATCTCTTCTGGGTTAGCTGTTTCTAATGCTGATTCCCTGTACACCCACTTGGGATCTGATCTTGGTGTTTCCTTGCACATCACTTATGAAACACCAGATCTGCTAACACCAGAGATCTGGAGCTTCTTTCCAATGATTGATCTAGGATCATAGGAAATCAAGTTGTAGTTTGACATTAATGAGCTGATTCTTAATGCTTATTCTCTTTATGTTTCATTGGAATCCTATCTGAGTGTTAGTGACAGTCAATGGAGCATAGGTGTGGATTCCAAGATTAGGAAGTTTAGAGAATCTGGTTATAGTTGTAACTGGGAAGTGGAACTATGACTCTGTTGATGCTCATAGTTGAGAGATCCCTTCTATGAAGTTGTTTATTAGATCACTAGATTTCACCATGATGAATCCCTGATCCAGAACTCATCCTTAGGACCTTTCTCTTCCTTGATAGTTTTCTACTTTATCATACTCTATTTTTCTGCTTTAGCTTGCTCTGTTTTTCTGTTCTTGTTTAGTTCTGTTTTGTTTCTATTCCTGTTTAGTTATGAATCTCTGTTTCTAGTTTCTGTTACTTATTTTTAGTTCTTGCTTTAGTTGTTTCACCCTGTTACTTCCATCCAGTTTAATTGGCTTGAATTAGATAGATTTGCTACATCCTGATTGCCTACAATAGTTCAATTGGATTCGATAGAGCTTTGTACTACAGATCGGGCAATAGATAGCTTTAGGAGTAAAAACCTAGTTATCAGCTTCCTCCAACACTGTTTCAGCACCCTTGACTAGTAAGTCTTCCTTAGGGGCATCCTCTAATGGATTAGTCGACAAAACTTCACCATTTTGAACAAGTTCACCTAAGGAGAAAACCTGACCTTCAATAGTTGGCCTTTTCCAATCATCATTGATGTCAAACTCCATCCTTAGATTGTCAACTAGGTTAAGAGCAATCTTACCTCCTTTCATATCTTTCACAGTTCCAGCAGTTGCCAAGAATGGCCTTCCAAGAATAAGTGGATCTGCTAGTTCTTCATCCATTCTTAAAAGCACAAAGTCGGTAAGAACTGTTACCTCACCTATCTTCATAGGAAGATCCTTCAGCATCCCTTGCAGGGATCTTGTTTAGCCATCAGCTAATACTAAGGTGATATTGCAGGGTCTGAAGTCTTCTACTTTCAGCTTTTGAGCTATAGATAGAGGCATAAGGCTGACAGCAGCTCCAAGGTCACAGAGACTGCTTTTGAAGTTTAGAGTCCCTATAGAGCAAGGAAGAGTGAATGAACCTGGGTCTTCAAGCTTATCCTTGATCACCCTCTCTCCTAAGACTGCCTTGCAATCATATTTCACTTCTTTCATAGAATCAGCTTTCATCTTTCTTCTCAAAAGTTCTTCTTGAAGGGTTTTTCCTTGGTTGGGGATAATGGCAAAGAGAGTTTCCAAAGGCATTATCTCCTCAAGCTTGTCCACTGCGCTATTGAAATCAGCTCTAGCCTTTTCCAAGAGTTCTTGCTTGAATCTCCCAGGGAAAGGAATCTTGTGGACATAAGGAGGGGGAATGTAAGGTACCCTTTTCTCTTCTTGAACAGCCTGAGCCTTGAGCTCGGTTACATCAACTCGGTTTGGTGGCCGAGTTTGATCATTTTTGACTTCTGCTTGAGCTCGGATTTCTGACCGAGTGCATGCACCGAGTGCAGGCTTTGGAGTTTCAGATTTGGCTACTTTTTGATAGAAACCCTCCCCTCCTTGAACCTCACTGTCCTCAGTGATATGGATTGCATTAACATGAGCATAATCTTTGGGGTTCTGAACAGCTTTTCCAGGTAGCTGACCTGGGCTTCATAGCCTCTATCTTTGCATTCAGAGCATTGCAGCTTGAATCCACTTGGTTCCTGATCTCAGAAAATCTCTTTGCCTGTTCCATGACACAAGTAGCTTGCCCTTGAAGTAGTTATTGGAGCATTTGTTCCACTGAAGCATTGTTGGGTTGTGAATTCTGAGAAACAAAACCTGGGGGTGCATTAGAGACTGGTTGCTGGTTGTAGTTGTTTTGGAACTGCTGTTTAGGAGCATATCCTTTGTTCTGGTTGTAAGGAATGAAAGGTTTGATTTGAGCCTGTTGCTATGGTGGATAGATTTGATCTTGAGGATTTGCAACATTGTTACTCCTGTAGGACAAATTGGGGTTTGCTTTGTAGTTTACAAACCTTTTGTTGTAACCACCTTGATTATGAATGTAACGAACCTCTTCCATCTGATCAGGCTCCCCTTCTTGAATCTGTGCCATTTCTTCTTCAGACATAAAATAGGCATGTTTCTGCTGACCTAGAAGGAGCTTGTCAATCTTCTCATTTAGAGCCCTGATCTACTTTCTGTGCTGATCCTCTAAATCTGAATTTCCCCTTGGAGTTCTATCATATTCCTCACTGTAGATTCCATCTGATTGTGCCAAGTTCTCTACCAGCTCCCATCCTTCATCAACATCCTTATTGAGAAAGTTGCCATTACTGGTTGTATCAAGCAACATCCTGAATTTTGGTAACACTCCACGGTACAATGTACTCAACAGAGACTCCTTGATGAACCCATGATATGTACTCAACAGAGACTCCTTGCTGAACCCATGATGAGGACACTGGGAGGTGTAGCTCTTGAATCTTTCCCATGATTCACAGAATGTTTCACCATTTTTCTGAGCAAATGCTGATATCTCATTCCATAGCCTTGCTGTTCTTGAGTTTGACAAAAACTTTGCCAGGAATGCCATTTTGCATTCATGCCAAGAGGTACTGGATCCTTGAGGTAGTGTCTTTTCCCATAGATGTGCTTTGTCACCCAAGGAAAAAGGAAACAAACGTAGCTTGAACCCATCTTCTGAAACACCGTTAATTTTGGTAAGGCTGCATAGCCTGTCGAATTCGTCTAGGTGATCCTATGGATCCTCCATTGGTAGACCGTGGAATTTGTTCCCTTGAACCATAGAGATCAGACCGCTCTTTATTTCAAAGTTGTTGTTCTGAACAGCTGGTGGCACGATACCTTGTCTTTGTGTGTGTGTACTAGGTGCATCTCCTGCTCCTATGTACCTTAGCTTTCTTTGTTGAGCTGGTTGCTCTTTCTGACCTTGTTGATTATCCATGTTGTCTGTTTCTGGTTGATTACCCTTTGAATGGTCCCTCTGCCCTCTCTAAATCCTTGGTAATTGGTTGATATTGTCTTGATACCTCAGGAGATTATGATGACCTTTTGACCGAGTTTGCATACAGGAAAAATGAACTCGGAATTCTGCACTCGACATGAAGGACCGAGTGTTGTGAAATGGTGTTCTACTCGACCACAGAAACCGAGTAGACTGACCGAGTGGTGAACCAATTGGAAATCTCATATGTCTTGAACTCGACTGACTGAAATCGACCTGAATGAACGAGTGGTGTGATACTGAACAACTGAACTCGGGTTTCTGAACTCGAGCTCTTGACCAAGTGCGTTGTCCGAGTGGTATCTGAAACAGATTGAAACCAACAAGTGAGTAACAAAGTAAAAAGAAAGGAACTTGATCTCAGAAGATCTGCAATCCTAAATGAAACAAAGAAATCCCAAATGGCAACAGCGCCAAATTGATAGTAAGGTTTTTGCTCCTTAAACTATCTATTGCCCTGATGTAGTATAAAGCGCTTACCGAATCCAAATGGGAGTTTTGCAAACAATCAGGATACAGCAGGTCAATCAAATTGAAGCCACATGTAATATTGAAAGTAGCAGGTTGGAATAAACTAGAACAGGAACTAAGAAACAAGCAAAAGAAACTAAAGACAAAGATTCAGAACTAAACAAAGTAAGAAGAGATCTCTCAACTATGAGCATCAATAGAGTGATAGTTCCACTGCTAAGTTACAACTATCACCATATTCTCTAAACTTCCTAATCTTGGAATCCATACCTATGCCCCATTGATTCTCACTAACACTCAGATAACATTCCAATGAAACATAAAGAGAATAAGCATTAAGAATCAGCTCATAAATGTCAAACTACAACTTGCTTCCTATGATATGTTTAGATCAATCATTGGAATGAAGCTCCAGATCTCTGGTATTAACAGATCTGGTGTTTCACAAGTGGGTGTACAAGGAAACACCAAGATCAGATCCCAAGTGGGTGTACAGGGAATCAGCATTAGAAACAACTAACCCAGAAGAGATCGTAAGCCTTTAGAACCCTAAATCAACTAGAATCACCATGAATCATAACCCAGATCTAACTCATCCTCAAGAACCCTAATCACTACTCAGACTTCATCACCAAAATCATAAACCCAGAAAATGAAATAGTTTCCATAATCATAATCTAGAGATTGAGATGAAGAAGGAACAGAAGATATAAACTCAAAAGGATCAAAGGATCCAAAGTAATTGCAAATACAAAATCAGAAAGATCCTGGAGAGGTTTATTGAGAACAAAGAAAATAAAAAAACGTAGATTCCGGCGGCTGCTGACCTAATGAGAGTATAAATACTCTAGGTCAAAAACCCTAGTACAAAAAGACAAAATAAACTAAAGTCCTTAGGTCGGTGGCCTAGAGCTCGGGTTCTTGGTCGAGTGGTGTGATCGAGTGATATCGCTTCAAGCTTTGGTCCTCAGACTCAGTTGCCTAAACTCGGTTGTGAGGTCGAGTGGATGTGGTCGAGTCTTCTGTCTGAGTGCTGTCTCCTCTCTGCCTCCAGCTCGGTCTTGAAGTCGAGTGCATGTAACCGAGTGCTTGTGTTCTTCTTATAACCGAGCTCGGTCTTGTTGGTGATGTCTCTGCATTTTACTACTTTTAAACTTGCATTTCCATCCATTTTAGCACCATATATATCCATTTCACTCATATAGGGTTCATAATAGGGTATGCATATATAATGCAATTTGGAGTTGTTATCAGGTGTTAAATGAGCTTTTGGGGGCTATTCTGGACAAGACGGTGAATGCTGTTTTTAGGCTCTGAATTGCACTCGACCACATGCACTCGACCAGGCAACCAGAGTTAGGGGCAGAGGAAAAACACCACTCGATTACATGCACTCGACTTCATGACCGAGCTGGAGGCAGAGTGGAGACAGCACCCAGACAGAAGACTCAACCACATCCACTCGACCTCCAAACCGAGTTCAGGCAACTGAGTCTGAGGATCCAAGGCTTGAAGCAACACCACTCGACCAAGGGACCCGAGCTCAAGGCCACCGACCTAAGGACTTTAGTTTATTTTGTCTTTTTGTACTAGGGTTTTTGACCTAGAGTATTTATACTCTTATTAGGTCAGCAGCCGCAGAATGGACGTTTTTATTCTCTTTGTTCTCTGAAAACTTCTCTAGGATCTTTCTGATTTTGTATTTGCAATTACTTTGGATCCTTTGATCTTTTTAAGAGATCCCTTCTATGAAGTTGTTTATGAAATCACTAGCATTCACCATGATGAATCCCAGATCCAAAACTCATCCTTAGGACCTTCTTCTTCCTTGATAGTTTACTACTTTTTCATACTCTGTTTTATGTTCTTATTTTGCTCTGCTCTGTTTCTTACTCTGTTTAGTTATGAATCTCTATTTTTAGTTTCTTTTGCTCGTTTCTTAGTTCCTGCTTTAGTTATTTCAACCTGCCACTTTCAATCCTATATCTGGCTTGAATTAGATTGACCTGCTGTATCCTGATTGCTTGCAAAACTCCCATTTGGATTCGATAAGCCCTTTATACTACAACTGGGCAATAGATAGTTCAAGGCTCAAAAACCTTACTATCAATTTGGCGCCGTTGCCATTGGGGATTTCTTTGTTTCATTTAGGATTGCAGATCTTCTGAGATCAAGTTCCTTTCTTTTTACTTTGTAACTCACTTGCTGGTTTCAATCTGTTTCAGGTACCACTCGGTTGCACAGACTCGGACACACCCACTCGGTCAGGACCTCGAGTTCAGCAACCCGAGTTCTGTTGTTCAGCATCACTCCACTCGGTCATTCAGGTCGAGTTCAGTCAGTCGAGCTCAAGGCATCTGAAATTTTCACCTGGTTCACCACTCGGTCAGTCTACTCGGTCATTGTGGTCGAGTTGAACACCATTTCACACCAATCGGTCATCCAAGCCGACTGCCGTATCCCGAGTACAGGGATCCTGTATGCAAACTCGGTCAAAAGGTCATCATAATCTCCTGAGGTATCAAGACAATATCAACCAGTTACCAAGGATTTTGCGAGGGCAGAGGGATCTGTCAGAGGGTAATCAACCAGCAACAGACAATATGGATAATCAACAACGTCAGAATGAGCAACCACCACAACAAAGAAGGCACATATGAGCATGAGATGCACCTAGTACACACACACAAAGGCAAGGTATCGTGCCACCAACTGTACAGAACAATAACTTTGAAATAAAGAGCGGTCTGATCTCTATGGTTCAAGGAAACAAATTCCACGGTCTACCAATGGAAGATCCATTGGATCACCTAGATGAATTCGACAGGCTCTGCAGCCTCACCAAAATCAACGGTGTTTCAGAAGATGGGTTCAAGCTGCGTCTGTTTCCGTTTTCCTTAGGCGACAAAGCACATCTATGGGAGAAAACACTACCTCACGAATCCATTACATCTTGGGATGAATGCAAAAAGGCATTCCTGGCTAAGTTTTTCTCAAACTCAAGAACAGCGAGGCTAAGGAACGAGATATCAGGATTTGCTTAGAAAAATGGTGAAACATTATGTGAAGCATGGGAACGATTCAAGAGCTACACCTCACAGTGTCCTCATTATGGGTTCATCAATGAGTCACTGTTGAGTACTTTGTACCGTGGAGTATTACCAAAAATCAGAATGTTGCTTGATACAGCCAGCAATGGCAACTTTCTCAATAAGGATGTTGATGAAGGATGGGAGCTGGTAGAGAACTTGGCACAATCAGATGGCACCTACAGTGAGGAATATGATCGAACTCCAAGGGGAAATTCAGATTTAGAGGATAAGCACAGAAAGGAGATAAGGGCTCTAAATGAGAAGATTGACAAGCTCCTTCTAGGTCAGCAGAAACATGTCCATTTTATCTCTGAAGAAAAATGGCACAGATTAAAAGAAGGGGAGCCTGATCAGATGGAAGAAGTTAGTTACATTCAGAATCAAGGTGGCTAAAACAAAGGGTTTGTAAACTACAAAGCAAACCCCAATCTGTCCTACAGGAGTAACAATGTTGGAAATCCTCAAGATCAGGTCTATCCACCACAACAACAGGCTCAAACCAAACCTTTCATTCCTTACAACCAGAACCAGGGATATGCTTCTAAACAGCAATTCCAGAACAACTACAACTAGCAACCAGTTTCTAATGCACCACCAGGATTTGCTAATCAGAATTCACAACCCAACAATGCTTCAGTGGAACAAATGCTCCAACAATTACTTTCGGGGCAAGCTACTTGTGTAATGGAACAGGCAAAGAGATTTTCTGAGATAAGAAATCAAGTGGATTCAAACTGCAAAGCTCTGAATGCAAAGATAGAGGCTATAAACTCGAGGTTGTTGTTTTTGGAAAACAAAGGAGCATCTACATCATCTACTCAACATCCAGGACAGTTACCTGGAAAAGCTGTTCAGAACCCCAAGGATTATGCTCATGTTAATGCAATCAATGTCACTGAGGACAGTGAGATTCAAGAAGGAGAGGCTTTCTATCAAAAATTAGCCAAATCTGGAACTCCAAAGCCTGCACTCGGTCAATGCACTCGATCAGAGGCCCGAGCTCAAGGAGAAATAAAAAATGATCAAACATGGCCACCAAACCGAGTTAATGTAACCGAGCTCGACAATAAAGCTGTTCAAGAAGAGAAAAGGGTACCTTACATTCCCCCTCCTTATGTCCCCAAAATTCCTTTCCCTGGGAGATTCAAGCAGGAACTCTTGGAGAAGGCTACAACTGATTTCAATAGTACATTGGACAAGCTTGAGCAGATAATGCCTTTGGAGACTATCTTGTCCATTATCCCCAACCAGGATAAAACCCTTCGAGAGGAACTGCTGAGGAGAAAGATGAAAGTTGATAGTATGAAAGAAGTGAAATATGGTTGCAAGGCAGTCATAGGAGAGAGGGTGATCAAGGATAAGCTTGAAGACCCAGGTTTATTTACTCTTCCATGCTCTATAGGGACTCTAAACTTTAAAAGTAGTCTTTGTGACCTTGGAGCTGCTGTCAGCCTTATGCATCTATCTATAGCTCATAAGCTAAAAGTAGAGGATTTCAGACCTTGTAATGTCACCTTAGTGTTAGCTGATGGCTCAACAAGATCCCCTCAGGGGTTGTTGAAGAATCTTCCTGTGAAGATAGGCGAGGTAACGGTTCTTACCGACTTTGTAGTTTTGAGAATGGATGAAGAACCAGCAGATCCTCTTATTCTTGGAAAGCCATTCTTGGCAACTGCTGGGACTGTAATAGATGTGAAGGGAGGTAAGATTGCTCTTAACATGGTTGAAAATCTGAGGATGGAGTTTGATATCAATGATGCTATAAGGAAGCCCACAATAGAGGGACAGATCTTCTCCATTAAGGAATTGAATTAGAGCACTGATGAGTTGTTGAGAGAGCCTTATGAAGATGATCCACTGAAGCCAGCATTGGTAAAGGATAGTAAAGCTGAATCAGGAGTCTGTCAAGGCATAGCTGGATCTGAAACAGAGTTTAAGGCTGCAGAAAATAAAATTTTTAATCAAGCTCGACCTGTTAACTCGGTCTTCAAACAGAGTCAAGCTCTCACATGTCCGGATGTTTCTAACTCAATGAACAAAATCGGTTTGCAAACCGAGCCTGACATTTGTGGGCTAGATGAGTGGATTGCACTCAAAGAAAGGTCTAATTGGCAGGACAAAGCTATAGTGGAGCTAAAAGACACTGTGAAAGAGCTGAAAGATCAAATCATGTTGCTAAAAAAGATGACTAGTCAAGGACCAGTAAACATCAAGGATATCCCATCTTATACAGCTATCACTATGACCAGCAAGAAGGGAAGTGACCTCGCATCAAAATGGTCAAGAAAAATAGACTACCCACCTGATCAAGAGGAAGCTTACCTAGAGGAGGAAGCTATTGAGAGTCAGTTTGCTTATTGGTCAAGGGAACACGATGAGTTTGCTGATCTACCCACCAAGGAAAAGAGGACCTCAGTTCCTCTCTTACAGCCTCCATGAATCTAGTAAGGAAGTCAAGCTCAGTGACTTTAAACAAGCTCACTTGGGAGGAAGTCCCATGACTATCTTTGTAAATATTTTGCTTTAAGGTTTCTTGTTTCTTTTAATATGTTTTCTAGTAGTTTTGTTGGTCAGGTTTGAGATTTCAGGATTATACAAAGGAAGGCAGGGAAGCCCAGAAAATCAGACTCGACCAGTTAGCTCGATCAACTAGGCCGACTTAAGACCCCAACAAATGAGCTTGGCCATCAAGCTCGGTTTGCCAAACCAAGCTACCCCTCTATAGGTCAACAATCAAGCTCAGACAGTCTAACTCGATCAGACTGGCCGAGTTAGATCTTCATCACCAAACCACTCGGCCATCAAACTCGACCAAGTGACTGAGTTAGAACACCCAACCCTGAGGTACAACTCCACTCTTTACCATTGTTTATACCATTCATCTTTAGTTTTCTTGTGTTTTTTTTTCCTTGAACCTTCCTTTGAATCTTTTATTACACAAGGGACTGTGTAATTCAAGTGTGGGGGAGGGTTTAAGATGCATTTGATATCGTTTACTGTTTTCTTATTTCAAATTTTGCATATTGAGTCTGCATAGCATCTCATCTATTTGCATAAGAAAAACCATAAAAATTTGAAATTTTTTAGAAAATCATTCCACAAAAACAGAGTGTTCATGTAGATTGCATTCATGTTTAGGATTGAGTCTAGATGCATTTCATATAGAATTGTGCATCTGCATAGGAGACTAGGATGATAAAAGCCTTGTAAGCATGTTGGTTTATGAAATAGTCTCAATGCCCTAGTTAATAGTTGTCTAATGCATTCCTGTAAGTCTGAAGCATAAGACCGCATGATGCGGACATCAATCCGGTAACTGAACTATCTGACGAGGACACACGTGAGGAGCATACTGAAGTGACAAATATTCAAGAGAAGACTCAAGAAGGTCCAATAACCCGAGCAAAAGCCAAGGAGTTGAATATAGGATCACACAACAAGCAAGTAGCGGACCAAGTGCATCAAGTGGAGGACGACCATGTCATCAAGATTCCAGAAGTAGCTGGACCTATCACAAGAGCTAGGAGGGATAAACTAAGAGAAGAATTCAACGTATCCATACAAGCTCTACTCGACACAGCTGAAGATGTCCCGGACAACGGACCAACCATAGACCTAGCTGCGATGACTTCTCATCCAAGTCAGGTACGATTTGTGTTTAATTATTTCTGTTTCCTTGCAGGTGATATGGCCTCGGCCTAGTGGCTCTAGTAAGCCCACAATGAGTCTAGTTCGAGTCCCAGTAGAGTCTTTTATTTTATTTCTTTTTATTTTGTGTCTGTAGCTACACTTTCCATATAAGGAAACAGCATGTTGTTTCCATTGAGAGTGTGTGCCGTTTTCTTTTATTTTCGTACAAGTCCTGTTGTTTTTGCTTTGAGTCGCAACCCTAGAGGTTGTAGCCATAAGGATCAAACTATAAGATCCCCGGCCGTGTATCTTTTTATTTACCCTACATCAATAAAGAACCGAATTTCTTCTAGCTTGAAAGTTGCTGAAACTTTTGCCTCAGATCTTGTCTTTGTGTGTGATTCACAAAGCCACGATTCTTAAGCTGTATCAAGGAGCCTTTCACACTCCCTGTGGTGCTTATCGATCCACCATCACGACCCCATCCATCAGGTTTCACAAGAGGAGCTTCGAGCTGCTTGTCTAGCCTTCCACACCGGTTTTGTGAGTTGTAGCGGAGGAGGAGCTTCGAGCTAACTTCGTTTCCACTTCAGATCCGGCTCAAAGACTAGTTCATTTCGAGTCTTATATCATTGGTATCAGAGCCAAAGGTTCCTGCCTTTGGTTTTCCTATCCCAGGTTGTTTCTTTTCATATTAGTTTTGTTTCAATTCAGTTCGTCTGTCTTGTTGTTTGAATTTTATAAAATCATAAAAAAATCATAAAAATATTTCGTCTTTTGTTGTTGCTTCTTTAAACTCTTCAGAAAATATAAAAATTGTTATTTTGATTTCTGAGCATCATTTCATATTTTTCCCATATCAAAACCTAAACTGCAATTTCCTTTGTTGTTTATCTGTTTTGTTTGAGAAAATTTGATTCTTGTGTTGATTCTTCTTGCTAGGAAAATCTACAGTATCCTTAGCACTTTGGATTCAAGTCGGATTGGAGTAAAGCATGGCTGACGGAGGTCCTGAATGTCAACAAGATATGATGGAAGTTTTACGTGCAATGCAAGCCGACATGAGAACTATGACTCAACGCATTGTTGATAATCACCAAGAACTTGGCACTCGCCTCACCCGCTTGGAACAACCACAACAACACCCTCCTGATCCTGAAGAGGAAGTTCTCTCAGAATCCGATGGAGACTCACTCGACACGCTAGCTCGACAACCACGTCGAGTTGATCCTCTACGGAGACACCGACCAAGAGAGGTAGAACCTAGAGAAAATAATCACGATATCAAGCTAACTCCACCATCTTTTGCAGGCAAAACTGATCCCGAAGCTTACATGGATTGGGAAAGGAGACTTGAGTATATCTTTGAATGCTATGGGTACTGAGAGAACAAAAGGGTGGCTGTAGCTGCGGCTCAACTCACGGGAAACGCCCTAGCATGGTGGGACAGAACAATAGCTGAACGGAGACGACTTCACTTTGGAGCTGTCACCAACTGGCCCGACATGAAGTACCTAATGAGGTTAAGGTATGTCCCTGAACATTTTCATCGAGACTTACAAAAACGTTTCCGTAAGTTGACACAGGGAACAAGGAGCGTGGAGGACTATTTTGAGGAGTTTGAAAAGCTAATGAACTCGCTGGAGTTGGAAGAATCCGAGGAGGCTATGATGGCTCAATTCATCGATGGATTACAAGATAGGATTCAAAGAAAAGTTGAGCGTGCCAAGTACAAGAGTTTACATGAACTCCTACACCTATCGGTCCAGATAGAGCAGCAGATTAAGCACAAGAATAACAGCAACAATCATGCCAGAAATGTTCCACAAACATGGAAGAATGATGTGTCCAAAGTACAAGACAAAGGAAAAGCTGTTGAGATAGATTCCAGGTTCAAATCAAGGGCATCCGAACCACAAAGGAGTTTCCGTGACGAACAAGGTAAGTCTTCTAACCAATATAATCGAACTCGTGACATTACTTGTTTTAAGTGCCAGGGAAGATGGCATATATCAAGAGACTGCCCAAACCGGAGAGTAATGATCGTCACCAACACGGGAGATTACGAGTCACAAGATGAGGCTGTAGACGAGTCCGAAGAACACGGGGAAGACATCGAGTATCCGGACACTGGGGAATCACTCATGATAAGACGGGTTCTCAATGTTCAAGCAGGACGTGAGGAGACCGCACAAAGAGAAAATCTCTTTCATACACGATGCACCATCAATGGCAAGGTTTGCAATTTAATTATAGAAGGTGGTTCTTGTACTAACGTGGCCAGCAAGCTTCTTGTTGAGAAATTAGGTCTCGTGAAAACCAAGCATCCACGCCCATACAAGCTTCGGTGGCTCAATGACAAGGCCGAGATGAAGGTCTCCGAACAGGTAACGGTTCCATTTAGCATTGGTAAGTATGTTGATCAAGTTACTTGTGATGTAGTGCCCAAGCAAGCCGGACACCTCCTCTTAGGGAGACCCTGGCAATTTGACCGAGAAACTCAACATGATGGACGTACTAACCAATACTCGGTGACACACCAAAACTGTAAGTTCACTCTTGCACCCCTCAGTCCCTCACAAGTTCATGCACTTCACGCAAAAATGGCTAAGGACGGAGAGGTAAGTACATCGAACCTTTACGTAAGCTGCGGATCAGTTGGTAAGTCCCTTGGTGCCAAGGGCGCCCTACTACTAATGTTCTACCAAGAATGTCTAAGTACAGATACAGGTGATCTAGAAATTCCTGAGGAAGTCCAACCCTTACTCCAGAGTTACTTGGACGTATTTCCCGAAGAACTACCACCCGGACTACCACCAATTAGAGGTATAGAACATCAAATCGATTTGGCTCCGGGAACAGCTCTGCCGAACAAACCCGCTTATAGGATGAATCCGGAGGAAAGCAAGGAATTGGAGAAACAAATCAGTGACTTATTAGGCCAAGGTTACATCCGAGAAAGTCTTAGTCCATGTGCTGTGCCCGTTCTGCTCGTACCAAAGGAAGGAGGCACTTGGAGAATGTGTGTAGACTGTCGTGCCATCAACAACATAACCATCAAGTACCGGCACCCTATCCCACGTCTCGACGACATGTTAGACGAGCTCTGCGGTTCCACACTCTTCTCAAAGGTGGATCTTAAAAGTGGATATCATCAAGTACGTATGCGCGAAGGCGACGAATGGAAAACTGCTTTCAAAACAAAACAGGGGCTATACGAGTGGCTTGTCATGCCCTTTGGTCTCACCAACGCCCCCAGCACGTTCATGCGCTTGATGAACCAGGTTCTTCGTTCTTATATTGGAAAATTTGTAGTAGTTTATTTTGATGACATATTAATCTACAGCAAAAATCTTAAGGATCATTTAGAACACCTAGAACTTGTATTTAAATCACTTCGGAAGGAAAGCTTATACGCTAACCTAAAGAAGTGTGTCTTTTGTACTAACAAACTTGTGTTCTTAGGTTTTGTTATTAGTGAACAAGGAATACAAGTGGATGAAGAGAAGATAAAAGCTATCCGAGATTGGCCCACTCCCACTACCATCGGACATGTTCGGAGTTTCCACGGATTAGCTAGCTTCTATAGACGATTCGTCAAGGATTTTAGCACGGTAGCTGCACCACTCACAGCCGTGATTAAGAAGAATCAGCCATTTAAGTGGGGAGTTGCTCAAGAACAAGCCTTCAATACCTTGAAGGAGAAGCTAACACAAGCACCGGTTCTTTCTTTACCTAACTTTGACCTTATCTTCGAGATTGAATGTGATGCTTCAGGTCTAGGAATTGGAGCCGTGCTACACCAGAACAAGAAGCCCGTGGCATTCTTCAGTGAGAAACTCAACGGAGCTGCACTCAACTACCCGACATATGACAAAGAGTTGTACGCCCTAGTCCGAGCCTTACAAACCTGGCAGCACTACCTACTGTCCAAGGAGTTCATCATCCACACCGATCATGAGACTCTCAAGCATCTCCGAGGACAAACAACACTCAAGAGGCGACATGCAAGATGGCTGGAGTTCATAGAAACGTTTCCTTACGTCATTGAGTACAAGAAGGGCACGGAAAATGTGGTAGCTGATGCCTTATCCCGACGATACATACTAATCACCACGCTAGAAGCCAAGATCATGGGGTTTGAGCATCTCAAGGATCACTATGCCACGGATCCTGATTTTTCCGAGGCTTATGAATCCTGTGGTAAGGGTGAATTCCATTCCTACTATTTGCATGATGGATTTCTTTTCAGGGATAAAAGACTATGCATACCAAGAGGATCCATGCGTGACTTGTTGCTCAAGGAAGCTCACGGAGGTGGTCTTATGGGTCATTTTGGCGTTGACAAGACATTGGCTGTAGTGACGGATCATTTCTATTGGCCTCATATCAAGAAGGACGTCGAGAAGACTTGTGCCAAATGTGTGACTTGCCACCAAGCCAAATCCAGGTCCCATCCTCACGGATTATACTTACCTTTGCCTATCCCTAACGCCCCTTGGGAAGATATTTCCATGGATTTTGTCTTAGGGTTACCACAGGTTCAGCACAAGGATTCAATCTTCGTGGTGGTTGATAGATTCTCGAAGATGGCACATTTCATACCGTGCAACAAGACCAATGATGCCTCCCAAATCGCCGATCTGTTCTTCAAAGAAGTGGTAAAATTACATGGTGTTCCTAGAACTATTGTCTCTGACCGTGATGTCAAATTTTTAGGACACTTTTGGAGAACCTTGTGGAGGAAGATGGGGACAAAGCTCTTGTTCTCAACTACTTGTCATCCACAAACGGATGGACAAACGGAAGTGGTAAACCGAACCCTTTCCACTTTACTTAGAGCCACACTCGGAAAGAACTTAAAAACATGGGTTCATTGTCTACCATTTGTTGAGTTCGCCTATAATCATGCCAGGCACTCTACTACTAATCTTTCTCCCTTTGCGATTGTCTATGGTTTCAGGCCCTTAACACCGATTGATTTAACTCCTATACCACACACCGAACAAATCAATGTCGATGGCAAGAACCGAGGCGAATACATCAAGAAACTACATGAACAAGCACGAGATAAGATTCTCAAGAAGAATGAGAAGATCAAAGCGCAAAGGGACAAAGGACGCAAGCGAGTCATCTTTGAGCCCGGAGAGTGGGTATGGATTCACATGCGACTGGAGAGGTTTCCTCGGAAGAGAAGTTCCAAACTAGCACCTCGAGGCGATGGACCGTTCAAAGTACTTGAGAAAATCAACGACAACGCCTACAAGCTGGAGCTTCCAGGTGAGTTCAACATTTCACATAGCTTTAATGTTGCTGACCTTTCACCTTATGTCTCAGATGAACAAGTTTTGAGGACAAAACCTTCTCAAGAGGGAGAGTATGATGCGGACATCAATCCGGTAACTGAACTATCTGACGAGGACACACGTGAGGAGCATACTGAAGTGACAAATATTCAAGAGAAGACTCAAGAAGGTCCAATAACCCGAGCAAAAGCCAAGGAGTTGAATATAGGATCACACAACAAGCAAGTAGCGGACCAAGTGCATCAAGTGGAGGACGACCATGTCATCAAGATTCCAGAAGTAGCTGGACCTATCACAAGAGCTAGGAGGGATAAACTAAGAGAAGAATTCAACGTATCCATACAAGCTCTACTCGACACAGCTGAAGATGTCCCGGACAACGGACCAACCATAGACCTAGCTGCGATGACTTCTCGTCCAAGTCAGGTACGATTTGTGTTTAATTATTTCTGTTTCCTTGCAGGTGATATGGCCTCGGCCTAGTGGCTCTAGTAAGCCCACAATGAGTATAGTTCGAGTCCCAGTAGAGTCTTTTATTTTATTTCTTTTTATTTTGTGTCTGTAGCTACACTTTCCATTGAGAGTGTGTGCCGTTTTCTTTTATTTTCGTACAAGTCCTGTTGTTTTTGCTTTGAGTCGCAACCCTAGAGGTTGTAGCCGTAAGGATCAAACTATAAGATCCCCGGCCGTGTATCTTTTTATTTACCCTACATCAATAAAGAACCGAATTTCTTCTAGCTTAAAAGTTGCTGAAACTTTTGCCTCAGATCTTGTCTTTGTGTGTGATTCACAAAGCCACGATTCTTAAGCTGTATCAAGGAGCCTTTCACACTCCCTGTGGTGCTTATCGATCCACCATCACGACCCCATCCATCAGGTTTCACAAGAGGAGCTTCGAGCTGCTTGTCTAGCCTTCCACACCGGTTTTGTGAGTTGTAGCGGAGGAGGAGCTTCGAGCTAACTTCGTTTCCACTTCAGATCCGGCTCAAAGACTAGTCCGAATTTCTTCTAGCTTGAAAGTTGCTGAAACTTTTGCCTCAGATCTTGTCTTTGTGTGTGATTCACAAAGCAACGATTCTTAAGCTGTATCAAGGAGCCTTTCACACTCCCTGTGGTGCTTATCGATCCACCATCACGACCCCATCCATCAGGTTTCACAAGAGGAGCTTCGAGCTGCTTGTCTAGCCTTCCACACCGATTTTGTGAGTTGTAGCGGAGGAGGAGCTTCGAGCTAACTTCGTTTCCACTTCAGATCCGGCTCAAAGACTAGTTCATTTCGAGTCTTATATCACCGCACCATGCCTAGATTGCATTGTTTGATATTAGTCTTGGGTGAAGCATGTCTTGATCTGATATCATCCCTTATCTATTAGAACCTTAAACTGAATTGCAATTATCATGTTTATGCTTTTGATTTGAACTTATGGATACCTTACACATATTTGGATTCTCTTACTCTTTTCACCACTCTTGTGAATCCAAGTAGCTAATTCTCATCATTGGAACAGTTTCCCCTACCCTTAACCTTGACCTTTCTTTCAAGCCAACAATACTATATGTGTGAATGTGAGGCCTATTTCAGGATTGAGCTTGGTAGAAAATGTTAGGTATGTGCCGACAAGAACGGTTTCTCATATATATAGTTCTGGTTCACAATCTTTGAGCTAGATAGAACTAGGTGGGGAACTGAACTGTGGTTAGGAGGATAGACTGGAATTTAGAATAGGGAATTGAGCTCAGTTGTATAAGCTTGGTTAGGAGACCGAGTTCACACCTCGAGTTCACTAAACCGAGCTTGAGTTTCATTTTGGGGATCAAGGGGAAGAAAAGAAGAGAAAGGAAAGAAAATAAGTTCTGGGAAAAGGTCTAAGTTGAAAATAAGATAGCTGCTCTAGTAAAGGATTTGGGATTTGAAAAAGAAGAAAAGAAATGTATAGGCTCAGAAAGCATAAAAGGGAAAGAAAGGCAAAAAGCCTGAAGTGTCTTAATGAATAAGAAGATTTGGAGAGCTTTAGTTTTAAAAGAACCCAATCCGCTAGCTTAAGCAAGAAACACAATAACCCTTTTCCTTAGAATAAATTGCAAAAGAAAGAAGAATGAGTTGATCCAAAAAGGATTCATGGCAGAAAAGTGCCTAAGGGTAGATTTAGGATCATTTTCTAGGTTTAGGATTAGGTGGTAGCAGAATCTCTGTATATGGGATGGGTATATGAGAAATTGTTCTTGTATGCATCGGTTGGCTATCTTACCTTTAACCTTCTTCTAAAGCTCAGTCTATTCTTGAGAGTCCCATGATATCTATTGTTTAAACCTGTTACAAAAGGGGCCATCTTTGCCTCCTTAACCTTACCTTAGCCAAATGAGTTCATTGAAATCTTACATCCACTCGACCTCCAAACCGAGTTCAGGCAACCGAGTCTGAGGATCCAAGGCTTGAAGCAACACCACTCGATCACACCACTCGACCAAGGGACCCGAGCTCAAGGCGACTGACCTAAGGACTTTAGTTTATTTTGTCTTTTTGTACTAGGGTTTTTGACCTAGAGTATTTATACTCTCATTAGGTCAGCAGCCGCAGAATCTACGTTTTTATTCTCTTTGTTCTCTAAAACCTCTCTAGGATCTTTCTGATTTTGTATTTGCAATTACTTTGGGTCCTTTGATCCTTTTGAGTTTATTTCTTCTATTCCTTCTTCACCTCAATCTCTAGATTATGATTATGGAAACTATTTCATTTTCTGGGTTTATGATTTTGATGATGAAGTCTGAGTAGTGATTAGGGTTCTTGAGGATGAGTTAGATCTGGGTTATGATTCATGGTGATTCTAGTTGATTTAGAGTTCTGAAAGCTTATGATCTCTTCTGGGTTAGCTGTTTCTAATGCTGATTTCCTGTACACCCACTTGGGATCTGATCTTGGTGTTTCCTTGTACACCCACTTGTGAAACACCAAATCTGTTAACACCAGAGATCTGGAGCTTCTTTCCAATGATTGATCTAAACAGATCATAGGAAGCAAGTTGTAGTTTGACATTTATGAGCTGATTCTTAATGCTTATTCTCTTTATGTTTCATTGGAATGCTATCTGAGTGTCAGTGACAATCAATGGGGCATAGTTGTGGATTCCAATAATAGGAAGTTTAGAAAATATGGTGATAGTTGTAACTTAGCAGTGGAACTATCACTCTATTGATGCTCATAGTTGAGAGATCCCTTCTATGAAGTTGTTTATTAAATCACTAGCTTTCACCATGATAAATCCAAGATCCAAAACTCATCCTTAGGACCTTCTTCTTCCTTGATAGTTTACTACTTTTCAAACTTTGTTTTCTGTTCTTATTTTGGTCTGCTCTGCTTCTTACTCTGTTTAGTTATGAATCTTTGTCTTTAGTTTCTTTTACTAGTTTCTTAGTTTCTGTTTTAGTTTATTTCAACTTGCCACTTTAAATCTTATATCTGCCTTGAATTAGATTGACCTGCTGTATCCTGATTGCTTGCAAAACTCCCCTTTGGATTCAATAAGCCCTTTATACTACAATTGGGCAATAGATAGTTCAAGGCTCAAAAACCTTACTATCAGTTGGTCGAGTGCAGGTGGGCGAGTTGGCTCGGTGGGCTCCTTTGCACTCGGCTTGGTCTCACCGAGTGCTCTTGGTCGAGTGCATGTTAGGCTTGACCCTTAGCTCAGTATCGTTGTCGAGTCTTCACACCGAGCTTGTATTTCCATGTTCCTTGATCTCCAGAAAACATCCAGAATACCTGAAAGATAACTCCAATATGCAGAATGTATGCAAAACTAAAGTAAAGCCTATCATGAACCCTATATGAATAAAGTAGACATCACATCCTCAGAAACTCCTATGAGATTCTAAGAAGTACCATAATTGTGGGATAAGGAATAATGCTTGTTTCTTACCTTGGCTATCTCCTCCACCCTTGTAGCATGCTTTACACTTCAACAAGAGTCCTAACCGGCCGATGCTCAGCCTTTGACAATATTTCATCACTTCATCCATGTACAAAGCCAACAATGGCTCTCTGATGTAGCTTTTTAACATCGTCAAGCTATTGTTAGAGATCCAACTCCATTGAGAGTACACTTCAACAGTTCTATTCACTCTCCTTTGTCTTTTGAATGGTTATAACTCCGTCTTTGGGACTATTAGCTTGTAAATGGCCAAATACTTGTTAATCAAAGCATTGCTTCTTCAAATTCACATCCATAGGTGTTGATTTAGTCTCAATATGTTCTTCTTGCTACAATCTCAACTTCACCATCAGAAACTCCTATAAGATTTTAAGAAGTACCAGAATTATGGGACAAGGAATAATGCTTGTTTCTTACCTTGGCTATCTCCTCTACCTTGGTAGCATGCTTTATCACTTCAACAAGAGTCCTAACAGGCTGACGCTCAGCCTTTGACAATATTTCATCACTGCATCCATGTACAAAGCTTACAATGGCTCTCTGATGCGGCTCTTTAACATCATCAAGCAATCGTAAGAGATCCAACTCCATTGAGTACACTTCAACAGTTCTATTCACTCTCCTTTGTCTTCTAAATGGTTATAACTCCGTTTTTTGGACTGTCAGCTTGTAAATGGCCAAATTCTTGTCAATCAAAGCTTTGGTTCTTCATATTCACATCCATAGGTGATGTGGACATCAGAACCAGATCAATCTTGCAGCATGTCAAACCAACCACTACACACGCCAAAACGGTCCACACGGAGCATCATGGAGAACCCTTAGCCAAATGGAGTTCTAATCAAGCACCAGGCCTAGGATTGATTTTCTATCAGCCATTCAGTCCTAAGAAGACCAATGATTCAGGAGGAATCATGAAAACTCAACCCAAGCCACCTGAAGACGAAGCATGCCTACCCGGAGACGAGAAACGAAGTCAAGCATGTACCAAAAGACAATCCACTCGTTATTTTTGCCTCAGAGTCATTATTCACCAGGAAACCATCCAAGATAAGAGTTTTTGCCGAAGAAAATCATGCCCCAACCGAGCTCAATTAGGATATGTCCAAGAATCCTTACTCGGAGACAAGAATCCAAGGGAGAAGCTGACCTATGAGAAATATACTCGAGCAAATGTGCGGGGATTTGAATTTCATCAGGAAATCATCTATTTTAAGATGATTTATCAAGTTAAATCAGCCCAGGTACGAGTTGGTTTAAGAGCTAACCAAGGAGGATCAAAACCGGGTGTAAATAAGGAAAGTCTTGCATCCAACTTACCATCAGCTGAAGCCACGAATTGGAGACCTTCTATGAGCATCAGAGGGTTCCCTTTTAACCCAGGAGATACTCTAGACCAAGAAGAATCTTTACCACCAGAGGCTTGGTACACCTTACCATACAAGAACATATGGAGTCATTACTTACCATATTTGGAGCTAAAGGAGATCAATCAGCAACGTCTCTTTCCCTTATCACTTATGTGCATTCTGAAGCCTCCTCCAAAGAACCTGGACGTCCCCAAACATCACAACTTCGCACCCAAGCTTTCAAGACTCAAGCTAACGGCTATTTCCTTATTTGGCCAATTTTGTCATCAAGCCTTCAAACGGCTCTTTTCTTTTAATTTCTGCGATTTGTTTCTTGTTTTAGACCTTAGGACCGTTGTACTCTGAGCCTATAAAATCTCAGCTCATTCCTCATTGTAAAGCACCCTTAATCGAGATTTTAAAGTTCATAAGAAAAACTGTTTTTTTCTTCTCTTTCACAAAGTTGCGAATTCTTTGTGTTTTCTTTCATTAGTTCTTATTTGAGTGATTCAATTAAGTTCTTTTGAGTCTGCAATTCAAGTTATTTGAGTGATTCATCTAACTAGTCTTGTTCATCGATTGAGTGAGTCAATCTATCACCTCCATTTCTACCATCTATTCCACTTCCGCTTAGCATAGGCTTGGAATCCTCTTGATCATCAAGTGATCTCAGATTGGTGTGATTCCGATCTTGTATCAATAGGTGTTGGTTTAGCCTTAATATGTTCTTCTTGCTGCGATCTTAACTTTACCCTCAGAAACTCCGATTCGATTATAAGAAGTAACGAAATTGTGGGATAAGGAATAATGCTTGTTTCTTACCTTAGCTATCTCTTCCAACTTGGTAGCATGCTTTATCACTTCAACAAGAGTCCTAACCGGCTGACGCTCAGCCTTTGACAAGATTTCATCACTTCATCTATGTACAATGCCTACAATGGCTCTTTGATGCGGCTCTTTAACATCGTCAAGCAATTATAAGAGATCCAACTCGATTGAGTACACTTCAACAGTTCTATTCACTCTCCTTTGTCTTCTGAATGATTATAACTCTGCTTTTGGGACAATCGGCTTGTAAATGGTCAAATCTTTGTCAATCAAAGTATTGCTTCTTCATTTTCACAAACATTGGTGTTGGTTTACCATAATATGTTCTTCTTGCTACAACCCCAAGTTCACCATCCGAAACTCCTATGGGATTCTAAAAAGTACCAGAATTGTGGAATAAAGAATAATGCTTGTTTCTTACCTTGGCTATCTTCTCCACCTTGGTAGCATGCTTTATCACTCCAACAAAAGTCCTAACATGCTGATGCTCAGCCTTTGACAATATTTCATCACTTCTTCCCTGTACAAAGCGTACAATCACTCTCTAATGCGGCTCTTTAACATCTTCATGCAATTGTAGAAGATCCAAATGCATTTAGTATACTTCAACAGTTCTATTCACTCTCCTTTGTCTTTTGAATGGTTATAACTCCGTTTTTGAGACTATAGGAAATTGAATGATGCATCTAGAAAGGACCATTTTCCATTACCATTCATTGACCAGATGTTGGAGAGGCTAGCTAATCACCCTTTCTATTGTTTCTTGGATGGGTATAGTGGATTTTTTCAGATCCCTATACACCCTAATGATCAGGAGAAAACCACATTCACATGTCCATATGGAACATTTTGCATATAAGAGAATGCCTTTTGGCCTTTGTAATGCACCAGCTACTTTTCAAAGATGCATGACCTCCATATTTTCATATCTAATTGAGGAGATGGTGGAAATGTTCATGGATGATTTCTCTGTGTACGGTTCTTCCTTCTCCTCCTGTTTGTCAAATTTATGCAGGGTCCTTACTAGATGTGAAGAGACCAATCTGGTTCTGAATTGGGAGAAATGCAACTTCATGGTCAGGGAAGGGATAGTCCTAGGGCACAAGATCTCTGAGAAGGGAATAGAAGTCGATAAAGCCAAGATTAAGGTAATGATCCAGTTACAACCACCGAAGACTGTCAAAGATATCAGAAGCTTCCTTGGGCATGCAGGTTTTTATAGGAGATTCATCAAGGATTTCTCCAAGATAGCCAGACCTCTTACTAGGCTACTTTGCAAGGAAACATAATTCAATTTCAATTCAGAATGTTTGAAGGTTTTTCATCTTATCAAGGAAGCTCTAACATCAGCTCCAATAGTCCAAGCTCCTAACTGGGATTATCCTTTCGAGATCATGTGTGATGCATCGGATTATGCAGTAGGAGCAGTTTTGGGACAGAAAGTTGATAAGAAATTGCATGTTATTTATTATGCAAGCAGAACTCTGGATGCTGAACTCAGCACTTCATCTATGTACAAAGCCTACAATGGCTCTCTGATGTGGCTTTTTAATATCGTCAAACAATTGTAAGAGATCCAACTCCATTGAGTATACTTCAACAGATCTATTAACTCTCCTTTGTCTTTTGAATGGTTATAACTCCGTTTTGGGACTATCAGCTTGTAAATGGTCAAATCTTTGTCAATCAGAGCATTGCTCCTTCATATTCACATCCATAGGTGTTGGTTTAGCCTCAATATGTTCTTCTTGCTACAATCTCAACTTCACCCTCAAAAACTCCTATAGGATTCTAAGAAGTACCAGAATTGTGCATTAAGGAATAATACTTGTTTCTTACTTTGGCTGTCTCCTCCACCTTGGTAGCATGCATTATCACTTCAACAAGAGTCCTAACATGCTGACGCTTAGCGTTTGACAATATTTCATCACTTCATCCATGTACAAAGCCTACAATGGCTCTCTGATGTGGCTTTTTAATATCGTCAAGCAATTGTAAGAGATCCAACTCAACTGAGTACACTTCAACAGTTCCATTCACTCTACTTTGTCTTTTGAATGGTTATAACTCCGTTCAGCCTGAATATGTTTTTCTTTCTACAACCCCAACTTCACCCTCAGAAACTCCTATGGGATATTAAGAAGTACCAGAATTTTGGGATAAGGAATAGTGCTTGTTTCTTACCTAGGCTATCTTCTCCATCTTGGTAGCTTGCTTTATCACTTCAACAAGAGTCCTAACAGAGTCACGCTCAGCCTTGAACAATATTTCATCACTTCATCCATGTACAAAGCCTACAATGGCTCTCTGATACGGCTTCATCCATGTACAAAGCCTACATCGTCAAGCAATTATAAGAGTTCCAACACCATTGAGTACACTTTAACAGTTCTATTCACTCTCCTTTGTCTTTTGAATGGGTATAACTCCGGTTTTAGGACTACCAGCTTGTAAATGGCCAAATCCTTGTCAATCAAAGCATTGCTTCTTCATATTGACATCCATAGGTGTTGGTTTAGCCTCAATATGTTCTTCTTGCTACAATCTCAACTTCACCCTCAAAAACTCCTATAGGATTCTGAGAATTACCAGAATTCTGGGACAAGGAATAATGCTTCTTTCTTACTTTGGCTATCTGTTCCACCTTGGTAGCATGCTTTATCACTTCAACAAGATTCCTAACAGGCTGACGCTCAACCTTTGACAATATTTCATCACTTCATCCATGTACAACGCGTACAATGGCTCTCTAATGCGGCTCTTTAACATCGTCTTGCATTTGTAAGAGATCCAAATCCATTGTGTACACTTCAACAGTTCTATTCACTCTCCTTTGTCTTTTGAATGGTCATAACTTCATTTTTGGGACTATCAGCTTGTAAATGGCCAAATCCTTGTCAATCAAAGCATTACTTCTTTATATTCACATCCATAGGTGTTGGGTTAACCTCAATAAGTTCTTCTTGTTACAATCTCAACTTCACCCTCAAAAACTCCTATAGGATTCTAAGAAGTAGCAGAATTGTGGGATAAGGAATAATGCTTGTTTCTTACATTGGCTATCTCCTCCACCTTGGTAGCTTGCTTTATCACTTCAACAAGAGTCTTAACAGGCAGACGCTCAGTTTTTGACAATATTTCATCACTTCATCCATGTACAAAGCCTACAATGGCTCTCTGATGCGGCTCTTTAACAACGTCAAGCAATTGTAAGAGATCCAACTCCACTAAGTACACTTCAACAGTTCTATTCACTCTCCTTTGTCTTTTGAATGGTTATAACTCCGGTTTTGCTACTATCAGCTTGTAAATAGCCAAATCCTTGTCAATCAAAGCATTTGATGAAGACCTCGGTAACACAGACGGTACCGCCGAAGCCCCAGAAGTCACGTCAGGACCACTAAAATGATCCCGCCATTGAAGTCCTAATCAACACGATGGAACCCCCAATAGAGGTTGGCACGACACTACAATACCAAGGCCGAGTTACAAAGACCGCCAGGGAGGCCGAGGCTGCAGTCAGCACCGGAAAGGATCCCGGACTTCAAAGACACTCAGAAATCATATATGAGGAAGACATTTCTCGAGGTCAAACACCCGCGGATCGGGCTGGATCGCAAGATGGCCACAAAGGACGCATCACGGGCCGGACAACGCCGGGCGAGGGACTGACTGACAACCAAAGCACCAAGCAGCTGGAAAAGGGTCAACTGAGCATTCTGGGAGCTGAAAATGATGAAGGAATTAATACAAAGGAACGGATGCGCGCCAAGGAACCGTCACCGCCACCGTGGCCGCTCCTACCGCCAAATAAGGTAAGTACCATCTTTATTATTTCCTTTTTACCTTGATCTTTTGCAGGACGAGTCCACATCAGAACTGCTATTTCATTTAGAGTTTTAGAAGTCCCAGAGGTCGAAACCAATGACTCCAACTTGTGGAGAGGGTTTCAACTTGTGCGAAAGCCAAGTTTCCATTTTCGTTGTTTCTTTTTTCGTTTAGTTTTCATTTATTTCATTGTAACCATCGAGATTAAATCTCAGCCCTTGAAGGCATCAGCTGACGGACTATTTAATAAAGTTCCACTGTAGCTTTGTATTCACGTTTGCCCTAATTAATAAAATAACGCAGTTCTTTATATTTTCTCTTCAAGCCGCCGCTTGCGAGAAAACCCTAAGTGTTCTTGTTCTTCGCGTGGATTCCCCTTAGAACTCCAGTACTCGCTGTATCAAAGAGCCATTCATACTCTTTGTGGTGCCATCACTTTCCCCCAGTTCGTTGCTAAACGTTCAACAAGAGAGAGCGAAGGCCAGCTTATTGAATCACTATCGCCGAACCCTTAGGCTCTTCCGGGCCATATATCATCTGGTATCAGAGCGCGAAAGCGTTCCTATTAGGTTGTTTCTATCCTTTTCTCTTAGTTTTATTCGTTCTTATCGAAAAAAAAAAAATATTACGAATCTTGTTTAGGTTGCTAGTTCATCCGTCTTTGTTGCGTTATATTGTTTAAAAAATATATATATCTTGTTACGTTTGTTCTATTGCTGAGTCGTTGAAGCTATCTGATCTATCTTAAGAGTTTGATACTTGCTGCTTATTGTTGTGAATTCAGGACGAGATGGCCGACAACCCTAATCTGGAAGAAGGAGTAGCTGTCGTGTTAGCCGCCATCCAGGCGCAGCTTCGGGCTATCGGAATTAGGATGGTCCATTTCGAGCATCCGCCGCGGGATGAGCCTGTTAGGAACATGCCGCCACACCAAGCACCTCATGAAGTGAGGAGGGATCTGCATCACAGAGGCAGAGAGCGAGATGAGGAGCCTAGGCCTGTTAACGTGGACCCCAAGTTGACGGCTCATACCTTTGCCGGACGAGTAAACCCGGATGCTTATCTTGATTGGGAGCGAAGACTCGAGCATATTTTCGAGCTTTACGGTTATCTAGACCACAAAAGGGTGAACTTTGCTGCTGCTCAACTCACAGATAATGCTTTGTCTTGGTGGGACAGAGATGTGGCCGATAGGAGGACACTCCGGTATGGGCAGATTACTACATGGGACGACATGAAGTATATGCTCCGAAAGCGATATGTACCACCTCACTATTACCGGGAAATGGAGAAGAAGTTCAGGAAGTTAGTCCAAGGCAGCAAGTAAGTTGAGGAGTTTGTAGGGTTCAAGAACAGGTTAGAGTCCGAGGAATCCGAGGAAACCCTCATGGCACAGTTCTTCGATGGCCTGATAGAGCGGATTGGATGGAAGGTGGAAATGCAACCATATCATGACCTTAAGGAGCTATTGCATCACCAGATGCAAGCTGAGCAGCATATCCGGTGTAAGGTCGCCTGTCGCCCAAAACCGTCACAACCGTGGGTGCCGAACAACTCGCGGCCCAATGAAAAACGCAAAGCGGTAGAGATTGACTCGCGTTTCAAGAAACCGGCTCAGGACGCCTACAAGGGTTCCAAACTTGACCAAGGAAGGTTCCCTAATACGTCTAGGAAAAGGGACATTACCTGCTTTAAGTGCCAAGGGGCATATGGCGAGAGAGTGTCCTAACCAACGCGTGATGATTCTCACTGCGGATGGTGGATACGAGTCACAAGAGGAGCAAGAGGAGAGTGCCGCCGAGCAAGATGAAGGAGTTGAGTATCTAGATGTTGGGGAGCTTCTGATCACTAGGAGGATTCTTAGCACCATGGTGAACCCGGAGGAAACAGCACAACGGGAGAACATCTTCCATACAAGATGTACCATGAGCCACAAGGTCTGCAGTCTCATCATAGATGGAGGGTCATGTACTAATGTCGCTAGCAAAGTTATGGTGGAGAAGCTCGGGCTCATGAAGATCAAGCATCCCAGGCCGTACAAGCTGCGTTGGTTGAATGATAGCGTGGGGTTGAAGATCGCCGACCAAGTTACCATGCCCTTCAGTGTGGGTAGGTACCATGATCAAGTTCTTTGCGATGTAGTACCAATGCAGGCTGGACATTTGCTGTTAGGGAGGCCCTGGCAGTTTGACCGAGAGGTCACGCACGACGGCCGCACCAACCAGTACTCATTCCACTCACGACAAGCGTAAGCATACGCTCGCGCCTTTAACACCGCATGAGGTACATGAGTTATAAGTTAAAATGAGCAAGGACGCCCAGGTAAGTAAGACTAATCTCTTTGTGTCATCAAATGTTGTTGGGAAGTACTTGGAATCCAAACAACCTGTGCTACTAATGATCTTCAAATAGAGCATATTTCCAGGTCTAGAATGTCTAGAGTTACCAGCCAAGGCACACGGCTTCTTAAGCAGTTTGAGGACGTCTTTCCAGAAGAGATACCCCAAGGCTTACCACCAGTAAGAGGGATCGAACACCAGATTGACTTGGTGCCCGACTCATCCATACCAAACCGACCCGCTTACCGGATGAATCCAACCGAAACTAGGGAGCTAGAGACACAAGTTCAGGGGCTCATGTCCAAGGGGTAAATTCGCGAGAGCCTAAGTCCTTGTGCCGTGCCAGTTTTGTTGGTGCCAAAGAAGGATGGGACATTGAAGCGACCCTATGTACCGGTCCATACCGTGACACTCCCCAAGCCTCCGGATCCTTCAATGGATTCCATCCGTGGATAGGGGCCGAGGTTATCAGCATCAAAACCACCTCCAGAAGCACTAGGACGCACCAGGAAGTATTAAGGAAACAAGCCTTCAACACCTTAAGCACCAAGGACAAGCATCGGATGAACACCCAAGGAGCAAAGACACGTGGCACTACGGATCATCAAGGCCAAATCCAAACGCCTTCATCCAATGCACAAGTGCTTGACCAAGCTTTGGGAAGCTAGGTACGTGTGCCTTCACCTCAATCCTATTGTGAAGGCACCCCTAAATCATTAGAAGGAGCAGTACTCTTTTTCCCACTCTGGGTTTGTCCCAATGGGTTTACCGGAGGGGTTTTAACGAGGCAGCGAGCTCTAGTGCATCTCCACTTCGTTCCCAATTGTTTCTTTAGCTTGGAAACACTCCATGACAGGTAAGGAGCAAGGAAGTGAAGATCATCTCCCATGAAGGCATCCCTTGATAATAAAGCTTTCTTTTCTTTTCCTTCCTTTTTATTTTACTTAGCTTTTTAAAACAGGCCATGTCATGCCTTGTCATTGCCCACGTGTTTAGGGCTTCCTTCCTTCTCCTTTCCACCTATATAAAGGCATAGACTCTATTGTAATCAGGTTAGACAACTTGGAAATAAACTGAGACTTCTCTCTTACCGTTTCCTAGAGTCGTCTCTCTTGTAAACAAACCCGCCGGATAATCCTTGAGCCAGGCTCGGACATCCGACGACGGCCGTATCGTTGGCTCTTCCATAGCCTTCGTGTTGCCATTCATTCCACCATCATTCCATCTTGTTAACATCTCAGGTCGAGCAACTCCCTGATTTGTGACTTTTCCCACTTCGTCATTCCATCTCTTGAAGAGAATCCGGGTTGAGCAACTCTCTGAAGCCTTCTTCCATCTCTATCGTCCTTACCGGTCTCATGTTCATGACCGCCGGATCTGGGGTCATATCAGCTGGTATCAGAGCTCCAAAAGCTCCTTCCCAAGTCCCAGGTCGTTTCTATCCATTATCCTTTGTTTATTTTCTTTCACCACCTTCTTCCTTCCGCTTGCCTTCATCTTAAAGCATCAAAAATTCATAAAAATCATATTTTCGTTTTCCTTCTTCCTGCATGCATCTTCACCATAAAATCCATAAAAATATCATCTTGTGTTTGATTTATGCTTCTGGTTTCATATCATTTGTATCTGTCTTACAATATCCATAAGGTTTTCCATTTTTGATATTTTAGCATCTTTGTGTTCATCATCTTGCTGTCTATCCGCCTCGCATCATCTCCATCCTTTTTAGAAAACAATAAAAATTCCTATCCTTGTTTAATCTGTTGCATCAGCTGTGTTTCCCTTGCTTGTCTATTTCATTTGCATTTTAAAAAGCCAAATTCCATAAAAATCGTCATTTGTGTTGTGCTCTCGCATTTAGTCATTCTCTTTTGCATTTCCGTGTGTTCTTGAGTTCTTGCTGTCTTGTTAAGTCCCAGATTTCATGTTATTGAGTCTAGGTTGTTAGTTTCTTTCATTCTTCATCATCTTGTGTTCATCCTATCACTCTTGCGCTTGTTTTGGTGTGTTTAGAGTCTTATTTGAGTCTTGAGTTCTTAGTTCGTGTTCTTGCTGTTCTTGCTGTTCTTGCTGTGTTCTTGATGTGTTCCTGGTAGGTTATGTTTAGATTGAGTCTGTCTTAGCTTTAGTTTCGTTTTGGTATTTTTAGGTTGTTAGATTCGTTTTTAGCTTTTGTTTTGTGTTGTTAAGTGTTTTTAATCTTGCTTGGTTAATTTGTAAAGAGTAAAAGTTAATTGGTTTCAACCACTCTAATTTTTACACTTCATCTCAGCCAAGTATCTGAATATTTAAAATGGTCAAAGCCACGTTGATTGATTTTGTGTGGTCATAGGCCATTGACAAGCTGATAGTCCCAAAAACAGAGTTATAATAATTCAAAAGGCAAAGGAGAGTGAATAGAACTGTTGAAGTGTACTCAATGGAGTTGGATTTCTTAGAATTGCTTGACGATGTTAAAGAACCGCATCAGAGTTGTAGGCTTTGTACATGGATGAAGTGATGAAATATTGTCAAAGGCTAAGTATAATACCCGTACCCGCAACACCTGGACAACGTGTGGACTTCTCAAGCCACCAAAACAACACTTCTTAACTAATCACAAACACTTATTTAATCACGAAAACATGTTTTTCACAAAAACACACAACAAGCATTAAAATTCCCGTATTAAATTTCAATCCTAAAATACTAGTTCTTTTCTTTAAAATAAGTAAGAATATATTTATATAATTATAGATAATAATACATGCATCAAACAAATACGGTCACTTATAAAGTATGTAACTCGTAGGTATACTCGGCTTAACCTTAAACTTAGTAATTATCTAAATATACTCATATACGAAGAAAGCACAAACTTGTCCTCACCTTAGCCTAACTTGTCGGAGAGGCTATAGTCTAACACTTATTCCCAGCTTACCACTCCATCAACCGAAGCATAGACCATTTCACCACGAATGCTCATGCATAGCTTCAACTCAATGCAACCTCGGTTGCCAATCAAACAATAGAACTTATCCCATAAGTACTCTATAATGAACAGTCTCAGAAACAAACTAATAAAACACAAACTAACCGTTAAAAACACAATCCCACCGTTGAATCTGTAGCTCGTAGTATCATGAATATCTCCACCAAGTTTCGTCCAGATCAGACCACGTTTCGTACTCCAAACGTTGCTTTGTGGAAGCCATCCCGAAACTGTCTCTTAGGGTTTCTGGGTTTAGACAGACTTTGCAGTTGCTTGGCCAGAAAGCAACGATCATAACTTCTCTAATATAATCTCGATTCAAGATCCCTCAGCGGCTATGAATTCTTGGCAACGTGATCTTTCCTGGGACACCTTACTTGAGGTCTAAATGTCTCTGGTCCGACAGGTATTAGCCTCACAAACTGATCTGCCTCTTTATGCTTGTTCTTCTTCCTTCTTTCTTTTTCCTCTCTTCTCCACCTCTTATCTGCTCAGACCTTGCTCCTCCACAACCTACAAAACTTGTGACAGTCACCACATGCCAGATCAAATCCTCAAATGGTTTTCACCATCTCCGTGACGTCTCTTCTCCTCATCACGGCTTTCTCTCGTCTCCCCTCTTTCTCGCCCTTTTATTTCTCTTCTCCTTTGACTGTTCTCAACACCATGGATTCAGATGAAACCCATGTACTCAGATGTTTCACTCTTTTACTTGGCCTGGACTGAGCACAATGATGATAGATGGTGATGACTACGAATCTGTTGAATGTTCACCGATACAACAATTACGGAGCACTCCGACGTGGTGATGATCTCGGCAACACAACCAACAATGGCGGTGACTTGGACTTGAGATGCAACAACGACACAATAACACAACGACGACGACAAGCTTAGAGGGTGATATGATCTGTTTAGGGTTTGGATTTGTTGCCGCACAATTCCATAAAGACGGCGGTATATATACGAGCTCACCCATACAAAAACAAAACAAAACCCTTCTCCCTTAGTTAATGGGCTTACTTGGGCCTAACTCACATTCTTCCATGTCGTAACCAGGATGTTACACTAAGCGTCAGCCTGTTAGGACTTTTGTTGAAGTGATAAAGCATGCTACTGATGTATTGTACTTTTGATTGCTTTTTGGTTTGTTTTTAGTATTTGATTCGTGTCTTTTGTTAGTTTTCGAGTCTTTTCTATTTTGTTTTGAGTCTTTTACAGGTTCTATGGAGTTAAGCCGGAATAAGATGGTTTCGGGATTGTTCGGGCTAAGATGAAGCCTAGAAGCTACGGAAAGGAAAGGGATCGATCGATCCTACCCTTGGATCGATCGATCCAAACAACTCCAAGAACACAGCCAAGGATCGGTCGATCTCATGGGCAGATCGACCGATCCATTCTCTACAGAAACAATCTCCGGACACACGGGATCGACCGATCCATCATGAGGATCGACCGATCGCCAGCCAGCCGCCATGAAGATATTATGTCCGGGAATTGGGGATCGATCGATCCGACTTGTGGATCGACCGATCCCCCCAGCCGCCTACTCCATTTTACACCTATGTCTATAAATATCCCACCTAAACCTACTAAAACAGGGCAGATTATTTTCTAAAGCCATCTGACGCCAAAAAAACACTATTCTAGACATATTTCTTGGATTTCTAAGCTCCTCCTTCTATCAAACACTTGGAGAAGTTTTGTTGTATCATTTGTTGTTTATTTCAATACTATTATGCTTTCTATGGTTTACTTTGTTGTTTCTTTGATTATGTGTGAGTAATTTCATAGTTAGGTTTTAGGGTTCTTGAAGGAAATTGATGGCTTGATGAATTGATAGAGATTTGGGGTTTCTAATCCATGGGTTCTTTGATTCATGTGTTCTTAATGCTAGATTAAGAGTAGCTACCTTAGTCTTGATTCTAGGTTGTTCTATAAGCACTAATCATGTTATAGAGAACTTGAACCTTATGAATTGAGCTTTGTATCTCTAGTCTGCGAGAGTTGATGCTAGATCATCATTGTGAACTTAGTGAACTTGCTTGTTAATGCTAATTTGGCTAGGAGAAATCAAACGAGAGTTTAGTTTTCAAGTAGTCAAATTTAGGGGTTAAGGCCACGAGAGTGGGTTAATCCACGTTGTGTTCATGTTCTAGAACGGTGCTGAGAGTGCTAAGTCCCATGCTCAAAATTATATGTTAAGCCATTGACAACCTGAAATGCCCTAAGGCCTAATGCCTTTTAAATCGTATAAATCAATCGTTTTATGTTTATTGCATTTTGTTTACAAGTTTGAAAGAAAACAATCAAACCAATCCTGCTATAGCTAATTACAAGTCTCGTAAATCATTAGTGTACCATTGGTTCTTGTGGATCGATCTCGTTATATACTACCTTGCGGTTAAGTGTATCGAGTAAAAACTCGAGCAATCAAGTTGGCGCCGTTGCCTGGGACCAATAGCGTTACCTAAAGATTTAGGATCAGTTATTAGTCTATTGCATTTTATTTACAGTTACTGATAATCATTTCTTTTTCTCTTTGATGTTTTAAAGGTATATGACCCGAGGCGAAGGTTCATCACACCTAGTTGAATATCACGAAGAAGTTGGAAAGTTTGAAAAGGCAATTAGAAGAAAGAAGAAGCTAGCTAAGCAAAGAGAAGCTCAAATGGCTCATGAACAAGGAGGTAATGTGTTACCACCTGGAGGTTTACCACACGATGGAGACAATGGTGGAGAGTTACAAGACCCTCCAGTTGGAGTTGCTGCACACCAACCACCAAACTATCAAATTCCTGCTCCTGCTCGTAGGACCTTAAGGGAACATGATGCTCCCAATGCTCAAATGTATCGAGGAGGTGTCCAACATCCTCCAATCAACAGAACTGATTTTAAGATCAAGTCAGGATTGCTGAATCTCGTGAAACAAAACCAGTTCCATGGACTTCCTTCTGAAAATCCAGTTACTCATCTTGATAACTTCGAGGATGTGTGTGGAACAACCAGGATGAATGGAGTACCAGACGATGCTTTTAAGTGTCGTTTGTTCTTGTTTTCGCTAGCTGATAAAGCGAAACGTTGGTTCAAATCATTAGAAAGAGACTCCATCAGTTCATGGGATGATTACAAAGCTGCATTCTTGGGACAATATTTTACTCAAGCAAGGACCACGCTTCTAAGGAACAAGATCTCGAGTTTTCAACAAGCTGGTACCGAGTCATTCCAAGAAGCTTGGGAGAGATTCAAGGACTACAAAAGAGAGTGTCCTCATCACGGGTTCACTCTTGAATCACTCATCAACACCTTCTATAGAGGAATTGACCAGAATTACAAGATGGCTTTGGACACAGCAAGCAATGGAGACTTCATGACAAAAACAGAACCGGAAGCTCTAATCTTGATTGAAAATCTTGCTGGTAGCAACAGCAACCATTGTGTTGATTATGATAGGACCTTGAGGAGCGTTGGAGGAGGAGAATCAAAACAGATTTATGAGCTGACTGCGAAGGTGGAACAACTTCTAAGACGTGAGCAAAGAGCAGTCAATTATTGTGATGATTCTCCTGAAGGTCAGGGTTACCAAGAGCAAGGTTACCAAGAGCAATCTGGGGACTGTTTTGAGGATGTGCAAGCTGAGCTGAATTATGTGAATGGTTATCAAAACCAAGGGTTCAACCAAAACTATAGGAATCATCCTAATCTCTCATACCGAAGCACCAATGTTGAGAACCCCCAAGACCAAAAATATCCAGCACAAGTGAGACCACAAGGGCAACAATATCAATCAAAACCGTTTGTGCCAAACCAAGGAGGCTACAACAAGCCTTTTGAAAACAGAGTTCAGAATCAAGGAGGTTTTCAACAAGGGGGATTTCAGCAAAGACCTCAGTTCAACAACTTTCAGAGAGGTTATCAAGCACCAGCTCAAGCTCCTGTGAGCTATGCCCCAGCTGGATCGTCCGATGACAGCGAAATGAAAACGATGCTTAAGCAACTGCTCGATGGCCAGAACAAGAACGCCTTTCACATCAACTCAAGAGTGGAAAACATGTACAGCAAACTCCAAGGTAAGTTTGAAAATCTTTCATCACATGTTAAAACACTTGAGAATCAGGTAGCACAAGCCGCTTCTACTTCTACAAGACCTATGGGAGTTCTTCCTGGAAAACCACAACCAAACCCGAAAGACTACAACAATGGTAAAGAATTTGTCAATGCCATTACATTGAGGAGTAAGAAACAGGTAGAACCAATCTTGAAGAAAGGAAAAGAAGTTGAGGTTCTCGATGACTCAGAGAAAGTCATTGAGAATGACAATGATTCAGAGGTTCTCAATGCACCACAAGGTGAGGAAGTTGCAGATAAAAAAATCACTGATCTTGAGGAGGAAACTGAAGATCTCGTGCCTCCACCGTACATACCCAAGTTGCCATTTCCAGGTCGCTTAAGGAAGATTCAAAGAGAGAAAGAGTATGCTAAATTTGATGAAGTGATGAAACAACTTCAAATCAAGCTCCCTTTTCTTGAGTTAGTTCGAAATATTCCTATCTACAGAAAATATCTCAAGGATATTTTGACTAACAGGAAAACTCTTGAAGAAGGAGCTGTCTTGATCACACACGAGTGCAGCGCCATTTTGCAAAACACAATACCAAAGAAGAAAGAAGATCCAGGTAGTTTTGTTTTGCCTTGTAAAATTGGTGACTCATTATTTGCTAGATGTTTGTGTGATTTAGGTGCAAGTGTGAGCTTGATGCCGCTTTCAGTTGCGAAGCGGTTAGGGATCACGAACTTCAAGCCAACAAGTATATCTCTAGTGCTTGCAGACCGTTCTGTGCGGTTGCCCATTGGAATTGCTGAGAATGTTTACGTGAGAGTCGGGAGATCTTGTCCAAGAATTCGACATGGAGAGAGTGATGTCTAAACCAACTATTGAAGGTCAAGCATTTTGGGTTGACATCATGGATGAGCTAGCTGATGAGCTCTTAGAGGAAATGAATACTGAAGATCCACTTCAAATCGCCTTGACAAAGGAAGAGGATCAACATGGATACATTGAGGAAGCAACAACGGATTTCGCTAGAATTCTAGACGAGCCGGTTGAACTGAGTAAAGTTGTTGCATTCGCCTTGCTAGACAAAGATGAAGTAGAAAAGGCGGAGAATGAACCTATCTCAGAAGACTGTGGAGATTGGAGTGAACTAAAAGCTCCAAAGGTGGAACTCAAGCCGCTTCCCTCAGGGCTCAGGTATGCGTTTCTTGGTCCTCATTCTACTTACCCCGTTATAATCAATGCTGAACTAAACAATGTAGAGAGTGCCTTACTGCTGTGTGAGCTGAGGAAGTACAGAAAAGCTATAGACTATTCCCTTGATGACATGAAAGGTATATCTCCTAACCTTTGCATGCATAGGATTTATCTCGAAGATGAATCAATGATGTCTATAGAACATCAGAGACGGTTAAACCCAAACCTCAGAGATGTTGTTAAGACTGAGATCATCAAACTCCTAGATGCAGGAGTAATCTATCCAATCTCGGATAGTACTTGGGTAAGTCCTGTCCATGTGGTACCTAAAAAGGGTGGTGTCACTGTGATTAGAAATGATAGGAATGAATTGATCCCGACAAGAACTGTCACAGGGCACCGCATGTGCATTGATTAAAGAAAGCTTAACTCTGCAACACGTAAAGATCATTTTCCACTTCCATTTATCGATCAAATGTTAGAGAGATTAGCAAACCACCAATATTACTGTTTTCTTGACGGGTACTCGAGATTCTTTCAGATTCCAATGCATCCCGATGATCAAGAGAAAACCACTTTTACATGTCCTAATGGTACCTTCGCATATCGAAGAATGCCATTTGGATTGTGTAACGCACCAGCAACATTTCAGCGTTGTATGATGTCAATTTTTTCTGAAATGATTGAGGATTATATGGAAGTCTTTATGGATGACTTCTCTGTGCATGGCACATCTTTTGCTGTTTGTTTGTCTAATCTGTGCAGGGTACTCCAACGCTGCGAGGACAAACATTTGGTCCTGAATTGGGAGAAGTGTCACTACATGGTGCGAGATGGAATCGTTCTCGGTCATAGGATCTCAGAAAAAGGCATAGAAGTGGATAGAGCAAAAATCGATGTGATGATGAACATGCCGCCTCCAAATTCTGTAAAGGGAATAAGGAGCTTTCTAGGACATGCTGGGTTCTACAGGAGGTTCATAAAGGATTTTTCAAAAATTGCAAGGCCATTAACTCAGCTATTGTGCAAAGATCAAACGTTTGAGTTTGATGAAGACTGCCTCAAGGCATTTATAAAGATCAAGGGATCTCTTATGAGCGCTCCCATTGTGCAACCACCTGATTGGGAGCTACCTTTCGAGATAATGTGCGATGCAAGTGACTATGCTGTAGGTGCAGTTTTAGGGCAAAGGAAAGACAAGAAGATGCACGCCATCTACTATGCCAGCCGCACTCTTGATGCCGCACAATGCAACTATGCAACAACCGAGAAAAAACTTCTAGCGATTGTCTTCGCTTTTGAGAAGTTTAGATCCTATCTCGTTGGGTCCAAAGTTGTAGTCCACACTGATCATGCAGCGTTGAGATACCTTTTCACAAAGAAAGACGCCAAGCCAAGGCTTTTAAGATGGATACTTCTACTCCAGGAGTTCGACTTGGAAATCAAAGATAAGAAGGGAATCGAAAACGGAGTCGCAGATAACTTATCTCGACTAAGAATTGAAGAGGATGTCCCAATGAGAGATGCTTTTCCAGGAAAAGAGCTTGCGCTACTAGAAGATAACTATGTCTATGAGGTTGAGCAATCTAACAACAGAAATGCGGCTGAGCTCATGACCATGCACATCATCGAGGGAAATTTACCATGGTATGCTGACTTTGCTAACTACTTATCTTATGATGTTTCACCACCTGATTTTGTAGGATATGCCAAGAAAAAGTTTCTCAAAGATATCCAACACTACTATTGGGATGAACCATTTCTTTACAAGAGGTGTAAAGACGGGATTTTCAGAAGATGCATTCCCGAAAGTGAGGTACATGGTATTCTCTATCATTGTCATGCTTCTGATTATGCAGGACACTTCGCTTCCTTTTAAACAGCTACGAAGATTTTACAAGCTGGCTTTTGGTGGCCTACGCTATTCCGTGATGCACACGAGTTTGTAGCGAAGTGTGACGCTTGCCAAAGGAAAGATAACATAAGAAAGCGGAATGAAATGCCACAAAATTTCATTCTCGAGGTTGAGGTGTTCGATGTATGGGGCATCGACTTCATGGGACCTTTCCCATCATCCTATGGAAACGAGTACATCTTAGTCGCAGTCGACTATGTCTCTAAATGGGTGGAAGCACTTGCCAGCCCAACAAATGACGGGAAAGTTGTTTTGAAGATGTTCAAAACCATCATCTTTCCTCGCTTTGGAGTCCCACGGGTAGTGATCAGTGACGGTGGAAAGCATTTCATCAATAAGATCTTTGCGAGTCTGTTGGCAAAGCATGGAGTCAAACACAAAGTGGCAGCGCCATATCACCCTCAGACCAGTGGCCAAGTCGAAATCTCAAACAGTGAGATCAAAGGAATCTTGGAGAAAACAGTAGGAAAATCGAGAAAGGATTGGGCGGCAAAGCTTGATGATGCTCTTTGGGCATACAGAACCGCCTTCAAAACTCCCATTGGAACCACACCATTCAACCTCGTCTATGGTAAGTCCTGTCACCTACCTGTCGAACTAGATTACAAGGCGCTGTGGGCAACGAAGCTGATGAACTTCGACATAAAGACCGCTTCAGAAAAACGTCTAATTCAGTTAAACGAGTTAGACGAACTCAGGTTAAATGCTTACGAAAGCTCAAGGATCTATAAAGAGCGAACTAAAGCTCTTCATGACAAAAGGATAATCCTCAAGAAGCTTTCAGAGAACGATAAGGTACTTCTCTACAACTCTCGCCTTAAACTTTTTCCAGGAAAACTAAAGTCGAGATGGACCGGTCCTTACACCATCAAGGAAGTAAAACCGCATGGTGCAGTGGTTCTCTGGGACAAAAAGGGAGAACCATTTACTGTAAACGGTCAGAGAGTCAAACCGTACCTTGCAGATTCCACAATGAACGAGAAAACAAAGATCCTTCTCGAGGATCCTCCAAACCAAGTTTAGAACTCCATGACGGTCAAGCTAATGACCTTAAATAAGCGCTTTGTGGGAGGCAACCCACCAGGTATCTTGTAAATATTACTAAGTTTTTTATTTCCTATTTTGATCTTAAGTTTTATGCATTTTGCTTCAATCCACTCTCTGTGAGTGAAGGGATCGATCGATCCCCTACGGTTTCGATCGATCCAGTGCTTAAACGTTTGAATTTTGATATTACAGAAAGGGATCGATCGATCCTAACCTAGGATCGATCGATCCAAACAAATCGGCAAAAAATCAACAAAGTATCCGGAGGTGTGGGATCGGTCGATCCGGCCAGACGATCGACCGATCCACGAACAAACGACCAAACAGCATCGGATCGATCGATCCAGGTGAGGGATCGATCGATCCCAGGTAGGCGAAACCGAAAATCACTTAAAACAAACCGAAAAACATCAAAAATCAATCATAAAACACCAAGGATCGATCGATTTGCAAGAAAATCGATCAGTCTCTTCTCCTCTTGCGATTTTGAAGAACACAAAGAACAAAAATTTCTTTCAATCATAACTTTATCAAATCTTAACGGTTTTTAGTGATTCTTGGTGCTAATCCACTCATTTTTTCCTCCTCTTTCTGATTCTGGTAACCATTTTAACTCTCTGCAAAGGTATGGCTTCGAATCTCCCAATCCCCAATTCGAAATTTTAGGGTTATAATGGTGAATTTGCTTCAAATCATTATTGTTTGAGTTTTAGGATGTTTAATGGTGGAAAAATGCTAGATTCTTGTCTAGGATGATATGGGAAACTCAATTTGCATTAGAAATGGCTAGATTGGAGTGAAATTTTTTATTTGAATTTTCACTATTCATCAAAAAAAAAAAACGAAAATGAACCAAATTAAATGTTAATGCATAAAAGTCATGTTATTTTGCTTTGATTGGCTTTAATAATTTGATTATGATGTTACTTGGTTCATTATTCGAAATGAAATGGTTTCGAAATTGGTTGTTACATCATGAAAAAGCCATATTGTTGTATGATAACTTGAAAAAAAAATGGCTTAAAGAATAGTTTTTGGATTCGTACAGGATATGGATCAAGCCGGGAGCTCCCGCAATCAAGGAAAGAGGCGCAGGATGACCCGTAAACAGAATCCTCTACTCAGACCAGTCACGGGAAAACGTGATACAGCCACAGACCGTGAGCTAAGAGGGGATAGACGCGGAGCCAACCAACGAGTGGTAACACTCAGTTTGGTGGACGATGAAGGGATCGAAGTGGATTGGGGTGGAGCCTTTCAAACGGTGGTAACACTCAGTTTGAGAGAGGCGATGAGATGAGATGGATGCTAGTTAACCAGGGTGGATCGTGAGACGCCACAAAGCTGATGGAAAGGCTTTGATAAGTCTAAGCTTCAAATCTGCAAGCGAGTCACACGCAAGAGACAACAAGCGGCTAGGGTTTCTTCAAGAAGAAAAACGTGGTTCTTTATTAATAATAGGGTAAATGATACAAGCTGAGAAGGAGCTTTATAAATAGCTCAGCAGCTGGTGGCTTCTTTGGCCGAAAATACAAATAAGGAAAGAAATAAAAACAACGCACACTTTATACTCTAAAATACAAAATGCTGGGACGTTCTAAGACTCAAAGGAAATAAAAGAAACCCTGCAAAATAAACATAAAACACTCATGAGTCCAAGCTTAATTCAAATACTCACGTTGCATTCTTGGTGATGACGAAGAGTGTTGATTCTTGATGTCCTTGTAAAACCGGCAAAAACGCTATTGTTGAAGACTTGAATTGTGCGCGTATAATCTGCTTTGAATCCTCATCTCCTAAGATGTTTTCCATATTGGTCGGATCCATTGGAGTTTCTTGAGCGATCTCCCTAGTGAGAAGTGTCCCCTTAAGTTCTTCATGTTCCATTAGTATAATCAAACTCTCTACGGACTTGTTAAAGTCTTCTCTTACGCTCTTGAGCCCTCCTCTTGTTCTGGGACTTCTCCTTAGTTTCGGAATTGTAATGACACTCTCCTCAGCTCCCGGGGTGCTTGTAGGGATGTCCTCATCATTCCCTCCCTCTTGAAAAGGTTCTGACCTCAGAACTGGGTCATCTGCATTATAAGGAGCTAAATCAGTAACGTTGAAGGTAGAAGAGATGTTAAACTCACCTGGCAGCTCCAGCTTGTACGCGTTGTCATTGATCTTCTCTAGTATGCGGAATGGGCCATCACCCCGTGGTGAAAGCTTAGATTTCCGTTGTGTTGGAAATCTCTCTTGGCGCATGTGAAGCCAAACCCAATCCCCTGGTTCAAATGTGATCTTTTTGCGTCCCTTGTCCGCATGCTCCTTAGTCTTCTCGTTCTTCTTCTCCAAGTTTTCCTTGACCTTTTGGTGCAGTTTCTTTACGAAGTCGGCCTTTGTCTCGCCTTCTGCACTAGAGTAAACAGCTTGGGGCAAAGGAAAATGATCTAGTGGAGTACTAGGGTTAAAGCCGTAAACAATTTCAAACGGAGAATGCTTAGTAGCTGAATGTTTAGCGTGATTGTATGCAAATTCTACATATGGTAAACAAGACAGCCAATTGCGTAAATTCTTACCGACCGTGGCCCTCAATAATGTGGAGAGGGTCCGGTTCACTACCTCAGTTTGCCCATCGGTCTGGGGGTGACAAGTCGTTGAAAAGAGCAGCTTAGTCCCTAGTTTCTTCCATAAGGTTCTCCAGAAGTGACTCAGGAATTTGGTGTCACGGTCTGATACGATGGTTCTCGGCACTCCATGTAGGCGGACAACTTCTTTGAAAAATAGATCAGCCGTTTGTGTGGCATCATTCGTTTTGTTGCAAGGTATGAAGTGTGCCATCTTTGAAAACCTGTCAACAACTACAAAAATAGAATCCTTGTGGTTTATCTTTGGCAGTCCTAAGACAAAGTCCATTGATATATCCACCCAAGGCATGTTAGGTATAGGTAACGGTAAGTACAAGCCATGTGGATGTAACCTGGATTTTGCTTTTAAACAAGTGATGCATTTGGAGCAGAATCTCTCCACATCTTTCTTCAAATGTGGCCAGAAGAAATGATCCATCAACACACTCAAAGTCTTATCTCGCCCAAAATGCCCCATTAGACCTCCTCCGTGAGCTTCCCTGATTAGTAACTCACGCATTGATCCCTGTGGAATGCAGAGGCGCTTGTCCTTGAATAAGAATCCATCTTGTTGATAGAAAACTCCAAAAGCGGCCTTAGTAGTCTCCTTGTAGATTCCTTGAAAGTCTGGATCCTCTTCGTATAGTGTCTTGATATGCTCAAAACCCATGATCTTAGCTTCCATTGTCGTAATGAGCATGTATCTCCTTGATAATGCATCTGCTACAATGTTATCCTTACCTTTCTTGTACTTGATCACATATGGAAAAGTTTCCACGAACTCCAGCCACCTAGCGTGTCTTTTCTTAAGTGTCGTCTGTCCTCTAAGGTGCTTTAACGTCTCGTGATCTGTATGAATAACAAACTCTTTGGATAAAAGGTAATGTTGCCAAGTTTCTAAACTCCTTACCAACGCATAGAGTTCCTTGTCGTATGTTGGATAGTTCAACGAAGCTCCACTTAGCTTTTCACTAAAAAATGCTACGGGCTTTCCTCCTTGAGTTAGTACAGCTCCAATGCCTGTACCTGAGGCGTCACATTCAATCTCAAACATTTTGTCAAAGTTAGGGAGTACCAAGACCGGTGCATTGGTGAGGCTGTCCTTGAGTTGGCTGAAGGCGTCCTCCTGAGCTTGCCCCCACACAAAAGAACTATTCTTCTTGATCACCGCTGTTAAGGGTGCGGCAATGGTACTGAAATCTTTGACAAATCTTCTATAGAAGCTAGCTAGTCCGTGAAAGCTTCTGACATGGTTGATCGTAGAGGGTGTTGGCCAGTCTTGTATTGCTTTTATCTTCTCCTCATCAACCTTCAGACCCTGTGAACTAACAACAAAGCCTAAAAAGACCAACTGATCAGTGCAAAAAGTACATTTCTTAAGGTTCGCATATAAACCCTCCATCCGAAGCGTCTCTAGAACCTGTTCTAGATGCTCCATATGATCTGCAAAGCATGTACTATATATTAGGATGTCATCAAAGTACACAACTACGAACTTACAGATGTATTCTCGCAAAACATGGTTCATGAGTCTCATGAATGTGCTCGGGGCGTTGGTAAGCCCAAATGGCATGACGAGCCACTCATATAACCCCCGCTTGGTCTTGAATGCAGTCTTCCATTCATCCCCTTCTTTCATCCTAACCTGGTGGTACCCACTCTTTAAGTCTATCTTAGAAAATATGGTTGCACCGTGAAGCTCATCTAACATATCATCTAGCCGAGGAATAGGATGCCTATATTTAATGGTGATGTTGTTTATGGCTCGGCAGTCCACACACATTCGCCAAGTTCCGTCTTTCTTAGGAACTAACAGAACTGGAACAGCACAAGGGCTTAGGCTCTCTCTAATATATCCTTTAGACATTAGGTCTTGAACTTGAAGCTCTAACTCCTTAGCTTCTTCTGGGTTCACTCTATAAGCGGGTCTATTGGGCAACGGCGCTCCAGGAACTAAGTCTATCTGATGTTCTATGCCCCTAAGAGGGGGTAACCCTGGCGGTATCTCCTCTGGAAACACGTCTTGAAATTTGCCCAACAGCTTAAGTACTTCGTCCGGTGTATCCTTTTCGTCTTGACCTGAAAACAATCCTTCCTTAAAGATCATTAGTAGCACCTGTTCCTTGGACTCAAGAGATTTCAAAACAGAATGAGATGATACAAATAAGTTAGTCTTACTTACCTTAGCCCCTTTGTCCATTTCTTTTTGCATATCATGGACCTCTTGTGGGGTAAGTGGTGCTAGACTATGCTTTCGGTTGTTATGGCTGAAACTATAATAGTTGGTGCGGCCACTATGAATGGTATCCTTGTCAAACTGCCACGGCCGTCCTAGGAGTAAGTGACCAGCTTGCATGGGAACTACGTCGCATATGACTTGGTCCGCATACTTCCCAATGCTGAATGCCACAGTGACTTGCTCCGAGATCTTGAGCTCCGTTTCATCATTGAGCCACTTGAGACGGTAGGGCCTTGGATGCTTTGTCTTCTTGAGACCTAGCTTATCTACCAAATACTTGCTTGCAACATTAGTACATGAACCACCGTCGATTATAAGACTACATACCTTAGAGTCTATGGTGCACCGAGAGTGGAATATATTTTCCCTTTGCACGGTCTCGGGATCAAAGAACGAGCTGAGGGCTCTTCTTGTCACTAAGAGTTGTCCCACCTCTGGATAATCAACTATATCCTCTTCGGACTCCACTTGCTCCTCATTGACTTCTTCCTCGGACTCGTACTCTCCATTGTCTCTAAGTACCATAACTCGCTGGTTTGGGCACTCCCTTGCATAGTGACCCTTTCCCTGGCATTTGAAACAAGTGATGTCACGAGTTCTAGTATTTTGAGATTGGAACTTACCTGGTTCGGCCCTGCTCGGTTTCGAGGGTTCCAGAACATTTTTCTTGAACTTAGATTCAGCCTCTATAGACTTTCCTTTGTCTAGGCTTCGCTGGGGCTGGGAAGTCCAAGTAGGCTTGCTCCTACTAGTCTGAGCAGTCTTCCTCTTAATGTGCTGCTCGGCTTGTATAGCTAAGTGCAACAATTCCTCCAAATCTCGGTAGGCTTGCCTTTCAACCTTCCTTGCGATTCTGTCATGTAAGCCGTCCAAGAACTGAGCCATTAGAGTCTCCTCTGAGTCCTCAACCTCTAATCTGTTCCTAAGCATTTCAAACTCCTCGAAATATTCCTCTACTGATTTGCTCCCTTGAGTGAGTTTCCTAAACTTCTTCTGCAAATCCCTATGGTAGTATGATGGAACATATCGTTTCCTGAGCTGGTACCTCATATCACCCCACGTACTAATCTGGTCGTGTCTAAGTCTTCTTCTCTCAGAAACTTCTCTATCCCACCACGCTAAAGCGTTCTCCGTGAACTGAGCAGCAGCGAGAGAGACTTTTCTTGCATCCGAGTATCCATAATATTCGAAGATATTTTCCATTCTCTTCTCCCAATCAAGGTAGGCTTCAGGGTTTACTCTTCCAGCAAACGTTGGTGCAGTCAGCTTCAAGTCTTTGCCTTCATGCCTTGGTCTTTCATCATCTAAGTTTCGATCTCTAGCCCTCTCCGGTCTCCTAACGCGAATGTTGGGAGCTGGTAACGGATCATCCTCATAATCCTCCGAGTCTTCAACAACTTCGTCCTCTGTTCGAGGTCTTGCCCTGTTGAGGTTTTCTCCCAGTCCCTCCCTAACTGGCTGAGGCCGCGCTTCTAGGCGTGCAAGACGGTCATTAACGGACCTTAGGGCTTCCAAGAGCTGGTTCATGTTGACGTGTACCTCCTCTCCCATGTCGAGGTTCCTGTAGTACACTAGCAAACAGATCAAGTGCAAAAGGAAATTGAACAAAAATCAAACAAGAAATCAAGTTCCTTCAAGCCAAACACAAAACAGGAAAATTAGCAAAATTTCTGTGTCTCAAGTTTTCGTGAACGAAAAATAGCAAACGAATTTCTAAAATAAGGGGGACAATTTTTATAGTTTTTAAAAGGTTTTGAGAAGCTAAAACAGAAGACGAAATATTTTTATGATTTTTTTTGAATTTTATAAAATTGAAACAACACAACAGACGAAAAATTGAAAAACTATGAAACAGATTTTTATTTGGTTTTTCTTGATAGGGATTGAAACAAAACAACCACAGCAAACTAAATAAAGGTAAAAAGGGTTGAAACAACCTGAGATAGGAGCGTTTAAGCTCTGATACCAAGATGATACAGCCACAGACCGTGAGCTAAGAGGGGATAGACGCGGAGCCAACCAACGAGTGGTAACACTCAGTTTGGTGGACGATGAAGGGATCGAAGTGGATTGGGGTGGAGCCTTTCAAACGGTGGTAACACTCAGTTTGAGAGAGGCGATGAGATGAGATGGATGCTAGTTAACCAGGGTGGATCGTGAGACGCCACAAAGCTGATGGAAAGGCTTTGATAAGTCTAAGCTTCAAATCTGCAAGCGAGTCACACGCAAGAGACAACAAGCGGCTAGGGTTTCTTCAAGAAGAAAAACGTGGTTCTTTATTAATAATAGGGTAAATGATACAAGCTGAGAAGGAGCTTTATAAATAGCTCAGCAGCTGGTGGCTTCTTTGGCCGAAAATACAAATAAGGAAAGAAATAAAAACAACGCACACTTTATACTCTAAAATACAAAATGCTGGGACGTTCTAAGACTCAAAGGAAATAAAAGAAACCCTGCAAAATAAACATAAAACACTCATGAGTCCAAGCTTAATTCAAATACTCACGTTGCATTCTTGGTGATGACGAAGAGTGTTGATTCTTGATGTCCTTGTAAAACCGGCAAAAACGCTATTGTTGAAGACTTGAATTGTGCGCGTATAATCTGCTTTGAATCCTCATCTCCTAAGATGTTTTCCATGTTGGTCGGATCCATTGGAGTTTCTTGAGCGATCTCTCTAGTGAGAAGTGTCCCCTTAAGTTCTTCATGTTCCATTAGTGTAATCAAACTCTCTACGGACTTGTTAAAGTCTTCTCTTACGCTCTTGAGCCCTCCTCTTGTTCTGGGACTTCTCCTTAGTTTCGGAATTGTAATGACACTCTCCTCAGCTCCCGGGGTGCTTGTAGGGATGTCCTCATCAAAACGGGATGCTCACGACACCAAATTCTTGGCAGATATGAGAGCAGTCAAGCTTATGCCCACCCGAATGGGATGTGACATTACTTTGGCGGACCTTGGTTTACTAGAGGATGCGGCGTCGCTCTTTGAGAATATGGGGTTTGGAATGCTTTGGAAGCTCAACGAGCCGTTATATCCAAGATTGGTGAGGGAGTTTCTTGCCATTTGTCGGCTCACCTACAAAAACCCGGACGCACCAATAGCGAGCGAGGGTACTTTCAGTTTCTTCCTCCTCAAGAAGCACTACAGATACAGTCTTCATAAAATTTGTGATATCTACGGATTCGAGAAAGGAGAGGATGTCTCATTCCCAAAGATTGATAGACGATTTGCAAATGAGTTCTGGAGTTTGATTGCTCATGGTGATTATGTGTCGCGCAAAGCCAAGATTGCAGCGATAAGGAATCCGGTATTAAGAATTGCTGTGAAGATCATCAGCAACACCTTCTTCTTTAAAAAGGAATCAGGGGCGGTTAGAGATGATGAGTTATGGATGCTGTTTTATGGCGTGAAACATCTCCTACCAAACTACGCGGAGAGTCCTGGACCTATCGTCAACTATGCAGCTGTGTTATGCGATATGCTTCAGAAGATCATGGCAGTTGTGTGGGCAACATCCTCACCCCAATCTTCCAACACACGAAGATTGATCTCAGGAGGGAAGAAGTAGAAAACAAATACGGGAGAGTCGACAATAGACATCTAGTCAACTGCCATGTACTCAACAAGAGCAATGTCTATATGTATTGGGAACGTAACGGGACGACCTGTTTCTACAGACTACCCAACCAAAGTATCACTTCACTCCTATCTTAGGAAAATTTGGAGTTTTTGCTAGGTCCGGAGCACTTGATACCAGACCCTTCTGGCAACACACGGACACTCTCTCGTCGCCATCGTACATCAACACAAGCAGCACCACAGCCAAGCGATAGCGATGCCGAGATGCAAGAGGCAGAGGTTGACATCGAAGAAGAAGCAGACGAGCCTCAGCCGCAGCAGCTGCTGCCTCACAGCCCCAACCGGTACCGCCTACCGCCCAGCCCTCCTGCAGATGACACAGACAAGCAACTTCAGTGGATCATCAAATCGCACAAAAAGAACAACTCCGTGATGAGGAAAATGTGGAGGGCGATACAGAAGATCAAACCTTGTTCTTGTGCTTCAGGTGCACCGACACAAGATGACGAAAGCGCCGAAGCTGATACTGAGGAAGCTGAGGTTAATGAGGAAGCTGAGGATAATGAGGATACTGAGGAAGCTGAGGATGCTGATGACTCTGAGGGTACAAAGTCCGACTCTATTGGCAAAATGCATGAGATGAGGACCAAGGCAGCTCAAGACCGAGCTGGAACTTCTCATTCACCGGAGGAGCATTCCTCAGCACAGTATAGCGACCTCCGCTTACCCAGAAGGAGGAGGAACATAGGCAGGAGAGAGAGCTCCACCGATAGCTCTACCCGCGACTACTGAGCTTGTGGTTATTTCTATCCCTTGTTTTATATCATTTTGTTTTTAGGACGTTTGGTTTTATTTCCTTATGTATGGCATTCTTCTTTTAATTTTGTTATTACACCGAGACGGTGAAAAGCAAGTTCGGGGGAGGATGCCATTTATCTACTAATGACGTTTGTGTTTGTTTCTTTTATTTTGGTGTGTTTTATTTTTATTAAAACTTTGTTGGATTTTTATTAAAACTTTGTTGGAATTTTAAATATTTTATTGAGTCAAAATAGTTATGAGAATTTGTTATCTTTTGGAATTGCAACATGTCTGAGATCATTTTGCCTTAAAACTGCTTAGCCTTGTTTAGGGATAACTTGGAAGCGCAGAAAAATCCATAAACTGATCATTTTATGATATTCCCTATCATTTGAGCTTAATCATATATATATGAACTTAATGTGGACTTAATATATCTCACTTAGGGGGTTGATAATCATGTAAGTGTGATATATTAAGTGGAATTACATTTGGAGTTTTCTTTACATTGTTTATACTAGCCTTTGTTAACTCCAAATGGCTAGACTTATTTTTAGTGTAGTACCACACCCCTTACCATTTCTATCTTTCAAACCACATGCATCTGTTTATAGCCACTGTCATGTGCATTCATGTGCAAAAACTATGGAGTATACGGACCGACATAGCTTTCCTTTCGTTAGGATTGTGGTAGTAGTTCGTTTCGTTTGCATACCGTCATTGGACGAGATTAAGCCATTGTGGTTTAGTATGGTTTAGTAGATGTATTTATGAGTATGACGAGCATTCATTGTCAAGATTTCTTTTGATGCAGCTTTTGTAAGACTCCTCGTTCCCGCTCCCCCATCTAAAAAAAAAAAAAAAAAAAAAAAAAAGAGAAAAACGAAAATAAACGAGATGGGAAAGGAGTGAAAAGAGAACAGAGAAGGTCTGAGATCATTAATGTGTTTCATCAGCATCTAAAAAAAATCTTTATATTCATACTTAGGGGTTTTGAATTGGTTAGAAGGATCCGAGCCAAAGGAGAGTTACGTACTTCCTAGTTGGTCTTTGTCTCACTGTGATTTTGCATAATGATTTGCATCCTTTTGCTTTGCTGGAGAACCCAAAACACTTGAGCCACCAAATATCAGCCTTCATACCTAGACCATAACATGTTAGATATTCCCTTTGTGAGAGTACACGCATTTCTTAATAAATGTTAAATGTTAAGTTCTACATGATCTTGGGATTTCATACATTTGCTACGGTTATGGCGAAGTACAATGTAGTACAGTTTGATATGAACTTGGTGAAAGTGGTTGCAAGCATTTGGTTGAAGGCATGATCCTATAGATTTTATGAATTCTCATGTTTTTCAAACCTTTTCTCTTGGTTTAGATTTTTTTGTTTTCCTTGAGGACAAGCAAAAGTCTAAGTTGGGGGGAGTTGATGTATTGTACTTTTGATTGCTTTTTGGTTTGTTTTTAGTATTTGATTCGTGTCTTTTGTTAGTTTTCGAGTCTTTTCTATTTTGTTTTGAGTCTTTTACAGGTTCTATGGAGTTAAGCCGGAATAAGACGGTTTCGGGATTGTTCGGGCTAAGATGAAGCCTAGAAGCTACGGAAAGGAAAGGGATCGATCGATCCTGCCCTTGGATCGATCGATCCAAACAACTCCAAGAACACAGCCAAGGATCGGTCGATCTCATGGGCAGATCGACCGATCCATTCTCTACGGAAACAATCTCCGGACACACGGGATCGACCGATCCGTCATGAGGATCGACCGATCGCCAGCCAGCCGCCATGAAGATATAATGTCCGGGAATTGGGGATCGATCGATCCGACTTGTGGATCGACCGATCCCCCCAGCCGCCTACTCCATTTTACACCTATGTCTATAAATATCCCACCTAAACCTACTAAAACAGGGCAGATTATTTTCTAAAGCCATCTGACGCCAAAAAAACACTATTCTAGACATATTTCTTGGATTTCTAAGCTCCTCCTTCTATCAAACACTTGGAGAAGTTTTGTTGTATCATTTGTTGTTTATTTCAATACTATTATGCTTTCTATGGTTTACTTTGTTGTTTCTTTGATTATGTGTGAGTAATTTCATAGTTAGGTTTTAGGGTTCTTGAAGGAAATTGATGGCTTGATGAATTGATAGAGATTTGGGGTTTCTAATCCATAGGTTCTTTGATTCATGTGTTCTTAATGCTAGATTAAGAGTAGCTACCTTGGTCTATATTCTAGGTTGTTCTATAAGCACTATTCATGTTATAGAGAACTTGAACCTTATGAATTGAGCTTTGTATCTCTAGTCTGCGAGAGTTGATGCTAGATCATCATTGTGAACTTAGTGAACTTGCTTGTTAATGCTAATTTAGCTAGGAGAAATCAAACGAGAGTTTAGTTTTCAAGTAGTCAAATTTAGGGGTTAAGGCCACGAGAGTGGTTAATCCAGCTTGTGTTCATGTTCTAGAACGGTGCTGAGAGTGTTAAATCCCATGCTCAAAATTATTTGTTAAGCCATTGACAACCTGAAATGCCCTAAGGCCTAATGCCTTTTAAATCGTATAAATCAATCGTTTTATGTTTATTGCATTTTGTTTACAAGTTTGAAAGAAAACAATCAAACCAATCCTGCTATAGCTAATTACAAGTCTCGTAAATCATTAGTGTACCATTGGTTCTTGTGGATCGATCTCGTTATATACTACCTTGCGGTTAAGTGTATCGAGTAAAAACTCGAGCAATCAGCTACCAAGGTGGAGGAGATAGCCAAGGTAAGAAACAAGCATTATTCCTTATCCCACAATTATGGTACTTCTTAGAATCCTATAGGATTTTTTGATGGTGAAGTTAAGATTGTAGCAAGAAGAACATATTCAGGCTAAACCAACACCTATAGATGTAAATAGTAGGAAGCAATGCTTTAATTGACAAGGATTTGGCCATTTACCCAAAAATGGAGTTATAACCATTCAAAAGACAAAGGAGAGTGAATAGAAATGTTGAAGTGTACTCAATGGAGTTGGATCTCTTACAATTGCTTGACGATGTAAAAGAGGCGCATCAGAGAGCCATTGTACGCTTTGCACATTGATGAGCGTCAGCCTGTTAGGACGCTGGTTGAAATGATAAAGCATGCTACCAAGGTGGAGCAGATAGCCAAGATAAGAAACAAGCATTATTCCTTATACCACAATTCTGGTACATCTTAGAATCCTATAGGAGTTTCTGATGGTGAAGTTGAGATTGTAGCAAGAAGAACATATTAAGGCTAAACCAACACCTATGGATGTGAATATGAAGAAGCAATGCTTTTATTGACAAGTATTTGGCCATTAACAAGCTGATAGTCCCAAACACTGAGTTATAACCATTCAAAAGAAAAAGGAGAGTGAATAGAACTGTTGAAGTGTACTTAATGGAGTTGGATCTCTTAAAATTGCATGATGATGTTAAAGAGCCGCATCGGAGAGCCATAGTACGCTTTGTACATGGATGAAGTGATGAAATACTTTCAAAGGCTGAGCGTCAGCATGTTAGGACTCTTGTTGTAGTGATAAAGCATGCTACCAAGGTGGAGCAAATAGCCAAGGTAAGAAACAAGCATTATTCTTTATCTCTCAATTCTGGTATTTCTTAGAATCCCATAGGAGTTTCTAAGGGTGAAGTTGGGGTTTTGCCAAGAAGAACATATTGAGGCTATATTAACACCTATGGATGTGAATATGAAGAAGCAATGCTTTGATTGACAAGGATTTGGCCATTTACAAGCTAATAGTCCCAAAAACGGAGTTATAACAAATCAAAAGACAAAGAAGAGCGAATAGAACTATTGAAGTGTACTCAATGGAGTTGGATCCCTTACAATTGCTTGACGATGTTAAAGAGCCGCATCAGAGTTGTAGGCTTTGTACATGGATGAAGTGATGAAATATTGTCAAACGCTAAGTGTCAGCCTGTTAGGACTTTTGATGAAGTGATAATGCATGCTACCAAGGTGGAGGAGATAGCCAAGGTAAGAATCAAGCATTATTCCTTATCCCACAATTCTGGTACTTCTTAGAATCCTATAGGAGTTTCTGATGGTAAATTTGAGATTGTAGCAAGAAGAACATATTGAGGCCAAACCAACACCTATGGATGTGAATATGAAGAAGCAATGCTTTGATTGTCAAGCATTTGGCCATTGACATGTTGATAGTCCAAAAACGGAGTTATAACCATTCAAAATAAAAACGAAAGTGAATTGAACTGTTGAAGTATACTCAATGGATTTGAATGTCTTACTATTTCATGACAATGTTAAAGAGCCGCATTAGAGAGCTATAGTACGATTTGTACATGGATGAAGTGATGAAATACTGTCAAAGGCTGAGCGTCAGCATGTTAGGAGTCTTGTTGAAGTGATAGCGTGCTACCAAGGTGGAGCAGATACCCATGGTAAGAAACAAGCATTATTCCTTATCCGATAATTCTGGTACTTCTTAGAATCTTATAGGACTTCCTGAGGGTGAAGTTGAGATTGTAGCAAGAAGAACATATTAAGTCTAAACCAACACCTATGGATGTGAATTTGAAGAAGCAATGTTGTGATTGACAAAGATTTGGCCATTTACAAGCTGATAGTCCCAAACACTGAGTTATAACCATTCAAAAGAAAAAGGAGAGTGAATAGAACTGTTGAAGTGTACTTAATGGAGTTGGATCTCTTAAAATTGCATGATGATGTTAAAGAGCCGCATCGGAGAGCCATAGTACGCTTTGTACATGGATGAAGTGATGAAATACTTTCAAAGGCTGAGCGTCAGCATGTTAGGACTCTTGTTGTAGTGATAAAGCATGCTACCAAGGTGGAGCAAATAGCCAAGGTAAGAAACAAGCATTATTCTTTATCTCTCAATTCTGGTATTTCTTAGAATCCCATAGGAGTTTCTAAGGGTGAAGTTGGGGTTTTGCCAAGAAGAACATATTGAGGCTATATTAACACCTATGGATGTGAATATGAAGAAGCAATGCTTTGATTGACAAGGATTTGGCCATTTACAAGCTAATAGTCCCAAAAACGGAGTTATAACAAATCAAAAGACAAAGAAGAGCGAATAGAACTATTGAAGTGTACTCAATGGAGTTGGATCCCTTACAATTGCTTGACAATGTTAAAGAGCCGCATCAGAGTTGTAGGCTTTGTACATGGATGAAGTGATGAAATATTGTCAAACGCTAAGTGTCAGCCTGTTAGGACTTTTGATGAAGTGATAATGCATGCTACCAAGGTGGAGGAGATAGCCAAGGTAAGAATCAAGCATTATTCCTTATCCCACAATTCTGGTACTTCTTAGAATCCTATAGGAGTTTCTGATGGTAAATTTGAGATTGTAGCAAGAAGAACATATTGAGGCCAAACCAACACCTATGGATGTGAATATGAAGAAGCAATGCTTTGATTGTCAAGCATTTGGCCATTGACATGTTGATAGTCCAAAAACGGAGTTATAACCATTCAAAATAAAAACGAAAGTGAATTGAACTGTTGAAGTATACTCAATGGATTTGAATGTCTTACTATTGCATGACAATGTTAAAGAGCCGCATTAGAGAGCTATAGTACGATTTGTACATGGATGAAGTGATGAAATACTGTCAAAGGCTGAGCGTCAGCATGTTAGGAGTCTTGTTGAAGTGATAGCGTGCTACCAAGGTGGAGCAGATACCCATGGTAAGAAACAAGCATTATTCCTTATCCGATAATTCTGGTACTTCTTAGAATCTTATAGGACTTCCTGAGGGTGAAGTTGAGATTGTAGCAAGAAGAACATATTAAGTCTAAACCAACACCTATGGATGTGAATTTGAAGAAGCAATGTTGTGATTGACAAAGATTTGGCCATTTACAAGCTGATAGTCCCAAAAAACGGAGTTATAACCATTTAAAAGACAAAGGAGAGTGAATAGAACTGTTGAAGTGTAGTCAATGAGGTTGGATATCTTACAATTGCTTGATGATGTTAAAGAGCCGTATCAGAGAGCCGTTGTCGCTTTGTTCATGGATGAAGTGATGAAATATTGTCAAAGGCTGAGAGTCAGCTTGTTAGGACTCTTGTTGAAGTGATAAAGCATGCTACCAAGGTGGAGGATATAGCCAAAGTAAGAATCAAGCATTATTCCATTTCCCACAATTCTGGTACTTCTTAGAATCCTATAGGAGTTTCTGATGGTGAAGTTGAGATTGTAGCAAGAAGAACATGTTTAGGCTAAACCATCAAGTATGGATGTGAATATGAAGAAGCAATACTTTGATTGACAAGGATTTGACTATTTACAAGCTGATAGTCCCAAAAACGGAGTTATAACCATTCAAAAGACAAAGAAGAGTGAATAGTACTGTTGAAGTGTACTCAATGGAGTTGGATCTCTTAAAATTGCATGATGATGTTAAAGAGCCGCATCAGAGAGCCGTTGTACGCTTTGTACATGGATAAAGTGATGAAATAATGTCAAAGGCTGAGAGTCAGCCTGTTAGGACTCTTGTTGAAGTGAAAAAGCATGCTACCAAGTCGGTGCAGATAGCCAAGGTAAGAAACAAGCATTATTCCGTATCCCACAATTCTGGTACTTCTTAGAATCCCATAGCAGTTTCTAAGGGTGAAGTTCAGATTGTAGCAAGAATAATATATTAAGGCTAAACCAATACCTATGGATGTGAATTTGAAGAAGCATGGCTTTGATTGACAAGGATTTGGCCATTTACAAGCTAATAGTCCCAAAAACGGAGTTATAACAATTCAAAAGACAAAGAAGAACGAATAGAACAATTGAAGTGTACTCAATGGGGTTGGATCTCTTAGAATTTCTTGGCCATGTTAAAGAGCCGCATCAGAGTTGTATGCTTTGTACGTGGATGAAGTGATGAAATATTGTCAAACGCTAAGCGTCAGCCTGTTAGGACTTTTGTTGAAGTGATAATTGATGCTACCAAGGTGGAGGAGATAGCCAAGGTAAGAATCAAGCATTATTCCTTATCCCACAATTCTGGTACTTCTTAGAATCCTATTGGAGTTACTGATGGTGAATTTGAGATTGTAGCAAGAAGAACATATTGAGGCCAAACCAACACCTATGGATGTGAATATGAAGAAGCAATGCTTTGATTGTCAAGCATTTGGCCATTGACATGTTGATAGTCCAAAAACGGAGTTATAACCATTCAAAAGAAAAACGAAAGTGAATTGAACTGTTGAAGTATACTCAATGGATTTGAATCTCTTACAATTGCATGACAATGTTAAAGAGCCGCATTAGAGAGCCATAGTACGCTTTGAACATGGATGAAGTGATGAAATGCTGTCAAAGGCTGAGCGTCAGCATGTTAGGACTCTGGATGAAGTGATAAAGCGTGCTACCAAGGTGGAGCAGATAACCAAGGTAAGAAACAAGCATCATTCTTTATCCCATAATTAGGGTACTTCTTAGAATCCTCTAGGATTTCCTAAGGGTGAAGTTTAGATTGTAGCAAGAAGAACATATTAAGGCTAAACCAACACCTATGGATGTGAATCTGAAGAAGCAATGCTGTGATTGACAAGGATTTGGCCATTTACAAGCTGATAGTCCCAAAAATAGAGTTATAACCATTCAAAAGACAAAGGAGAGTTAATAGAACTGCTGAAGTGTACTCAAAGGAGTTGGATCTCTTACAATTGCTTGGCGATGTTAAAGAGCCGCATCAGAGAGCCATTGTCGCTTTATACAAGGATGAAGTGATGAAATATTGTCAAAGACTGAGAGTCAGCTTGTTAGGACTCTTGTTGAAGTAATAAAGACTGCTACCAAGGTGGAGGAGATAGCCAAAGTAGGAACCAAGCATTATTCCTTATCCCACAATTCTGGTACTTCTTAGAATCATGAGTTTCTGATGGTGAAGTTGAGATTGTAGTAAGAACAACATGTTGAGGCTAAACCATCACCTAAAGATGTGAATATAAAGAAGCAATGCTTTGATTGACAAGGATTTGACCATTTACAAGCTGATAGTTCCAAAAACGGAGTTACAACCATTCAAAAGACAAAGGAGAGTGAATAGAACTGTTGAAGTGTACTCAATGGAGTTGGATCTCTTACAATTGCTTGACGATGTTAAAAAGCCGCATCAGTGATGAAATATTGTCAAAGGCTGATAGTCAGCCTGTTAGGACTCTTGTTGAAGTGAAAAAGCATGCTACCAAGTCGGAGCAGATAGCCAAGGTAAGAAACAAGCATTATTCCGTATCCCACAATTCTGGTACTTAGATTGTAGCAAGAATAATATATTAAGGCTAAACCAACACCTATGGATGTGAATATGAAGAAGCCATGCTTTGATTGACAAGGATTAGGCAATTTACAAGCTGATAGTCCAAAAACGGAGTTATAGCAATTCAAAAGACAAAGGAGAGTGAATAGAACTGGTCAAGTGTACTCAATGGAGTTGGATCTCTTAAAATTGCATGATGATGTTAAAGAGCCGCATCAGAGAGCCATAGTACGCTTTGTAGATTGATGAAGTGATGAAATACTGTCTAAAGCTGAGCATCAGCATGTTAGGACTCTTGTCGAAGTGAAAAAGCATGCTACCAAGTCGGAGCAGATAGCCAAGGTAAGCAACAAGCATTACTCTGTATCCCACAATTCTGGTACTTCTTAGAATCCCGTACCAGTTTCTAAGGGTGAAGTTGAGATTGTAGCAAGAATAATATATTAAGGCTAAACCAACACCTATGTATGTGAATATGAAAAAAGAATGCTTTGATTGACAATGATTTGGCTATTTACAAGCTGATAGTCTCAAAAACGAAGTTATAACCATTCAAAAGACAAAGGAGAGTGAATAGAACTGTTGAAGTGTACTCAATGGAGTTGGATCTCTTAAAATTGCATGATGATGTTAAAAACCCGCATCGGAGAGCCATTGTACGCTTTGTACATGGATGAAGTGATGAAATACTATCAAAGGCTGAGCGTCAGCATGTTAGGACTCTTATTGAAGTGATAAAGCATGCTACCAAGGTGGAGGAGATAGCCAAGGTAAGAAACAAGCATTATTCTTTGTCTCACAATTCTGGTACTTCTTAGAATCCCTTAGGAGTCTCTGAGTGTGAAGTTGGGGTTGTCGCAAGAAGAACATATTGAAGCCAAACCAACACCTATGGATGTGAATATGAAAAAGCAGTGGTTTGATTTTCAAGCATTTGGCCATTGACATGCAAATAGTCCAAAAATGGAGTTATAACCATTCAAAAGACAAAGGAGAGTGAATTGAACTGCTAAAGTGTACTCAATGGATTTGAATCTCTTACAATTGCATGACAATGTTAAAGAGCCACATTAGAGAGCCATAGTACGCTTTGTACATGGATGAAGTGATGAAATACTGTCAGAGGCAGAGCGTCAGCATGTTAGGACTCTTGTTGAAGTGAAAAAGCATGCTACCAAGTCGGAGCAGATAGCCAAGGTAAGAAACAAGCATTATTCCGTATCCCACAATTCTGGTACTTCTTAGAATCCCATAGCAGTTTCTAAGGGTGAAGTTGAGATTGTAGCAAGAATAATATATTAAGGCTAAACCAACACCTATGGATGTGAATATGAAGAAGCAATGCTTTGATTGATAAGGATTAGGCAATTTACAAGCTGTAGTCCAAAAAACGGAGTTATAGCCATTCAAAAGACAAAGGAGAGAGACTAAAACTGGTCAAGTGTACTCAATGGAGTTAAATTGCATGATGATGTTAAAGAGCCGCATCGGAGAGCCATAGTACGCTTTGTACATTATGAAGTGATGTAATACTGTCTAAAGCTGAGTATCAGCATGTTAGGACTCTTGTTGAAGTGAAAAAGCATGCTACCAAGTCGGAGCAGATAGCCAAGGTAAGCAACAAGCATTACTCTGTATCCCATAATTCTGGTACTTCTTAGAATCCCATAGCAGTTTCTAAGGGTGAAGTTGAGATTGTAGCAAGAATAATATATTAAGGCTAAACCAACACATATGGATGTGAATATGAAGAAGGAATGCTTTGATTGACAAGGATTAGGAAATTTACAAGCTGATAGTCCCAAAAACGGAGTTATTACCATTTAAAAGACAAAGGAGAGTGAATAGAACTGGTCAAGTGTACTCAATGGAGTTTGATTTCTTAAAATTGAATGATGATCTTAAAGAGCCGCATCAGAGAGCGATAGTACGCTATGTACATGGATGAAATGATGAAATACTGTCAAAGGCTCAGCGTCAGCATGGTAGGCCTCTTGTTGAAGTGATAAAGCATGCTACCAAGGTGGAGGAGATAGCCAAGGTAAGAAACAAGCATTATTCTTTGTCTCACAATTCTGGTACTTCTTAGAATCATATAGGAGTTTCTGATGGTGAAATTGAGATTGTAGTGAAAAGAACATGTTGAGGCTAAACCATCACCTAAGGATGTGAATATGAAGAAGCAATGCTTTTATTGACAAAGATTTGACCATTTACAAGCTGATAGTTACAAACACGGAGTTACAACCATTCAAAAGACAAAGGAGAGTGAATAGAACTGTTGAAGTGTACTCAATGGAGTTGGATCTCTTACAATTGCTTGACGATGTTAAAAAGCCGCATCAGAGAGCCATTATACGCTTTGTAAATGGATGAAGTGATGAAATATTGTCAAAGGCTGAGAGTCAGCTTGTTAGTACTCTTGTTGAAGTGATAAAGCATGCTACCAAGGTGGAGGAGATTGCCAAGGTAAGAATCAAGCATTATTCCTTATCCCACAATTCTGGTACTTCTTAGAATCATATAGGAGTTTCTGATGGTGAAGTTGAGATTGTAGTGAGAAGAACATGTTGAGGCTAAACCATCACCTGAGGATGTGAATATGAAGAAGCAATGCTTTGATTGACAAGGATTTAACCATTTACAAGCTGATAGTTCCAAAAACGGAGTTACAACCATTCAAAAGACAAAGGAGAATGAATAGAACTGTTGAAGTGTACTCAATGGAGTTGGATCTCTTACAATTGCTTGAGGATGTTAAAAAGTCGCATCAGAGAGCCATTGCATGCTTTGTACATGGATGAAGTGATGAAATATTGTCAAAGGCTGAGAGTCAGCCTGTTTGGACTCTTGTTGAAGTGAAAAAGCATGCTACCAAGTCGGAGCAGATAGCCAAGGTAAGAAACTAGCATTATTCCGTATCCCACAATTCTGGTACTTCTTAGAATCTCATAGCAGTTTCTAAGGGTGAGAGTCAGCCTGTTAGGACTCTTGTTGAAGTGAAAAAGCATGCTACCAAGTCGGAGCAGATAGCCAATGTAAGAAACAAGCATTATTCCGTATCCTACAATTCTGGTACTTCTTAGAATCCCATAGCAGTTTCTAAGGGTGAAGTTGAGATTGTAGCAAGAATGATATATTAAGGCTAAACCAACACCTATGGATGTGAATATGAAGAAGCAATGCTTTGATTGATAAGGATTAGGCAATTTACAAGCTGTAGCCCCAAAAACGGAGTTATAGCCATTCAAAAGACAAAGGAGAGTGACTAAAACTGGTCAAGTGTACTCAATGGAGTTGGATCTCTTAAATTGCATGATGATGTTATAGAGCCGCATCGGAGAGCCATAGTATGCTTTGTACATTATGAAGTGATGAAATACTGTCTAAAGCTGAGTATCAGCATGTTAGGACTCTTGTTGAAGTGAAAAAGCATGCTACCAAGTCGGAGCAGATAGCCAAGGTGCTGCAACAAGCATTATTCTGTATCCTACAATTCTGGTACTTCTTAGAATCCCATAGCAGTTTCTAAGGGTGAAGTTGAGATTGAAGCAAGAATAATATATTAAGGCTAAACCAACACCTATGGATGTGAATATGAAGAAGGAATGCTTTGATTGACAAGGATTAGGAAATTTACAAGCTGATAGTCCCAAAAACGGAGTTATTACCATTTAAAAGACAAAGGAGAGTGAATAGAACTGGTCAAGTGTACTCAATGGAGTTGGATTTCTTAAAATTGAATGATGATGTTAAAGAGCCGCATCAGAGAGCGATAGTACGCTTTGTACATCGATGAAGTGATGAAATACTGTCAAAGGCTGAGCGTCAGCATGGTAGGACTCTTGTTGAAGTGATAAAGCGTGCTACCAAGGTGGAGGAGATAGCCAAGGTAAGAAACAAGCATTATTCTTTATCTCACAATTCTGGTACTTCTTAGAATCCCATAGGAGTTTCTGAGTGTGAAGTTGGGGTTGTCGCAAGAATAACATATTGAGGCCAAACCAACACCTATGGATGTGAATATGAAGAAGCAATGCTTTGATTATCAAGCATTTGGCCATTGACATGATGATAGTCCAAAAACGGAGTTATAACCATTCAAAAGAAAAAGGAAAGTGAATTGAATTGTTGAAGTATACTCAATGGATTTGAATCTCTTACAATTGCGTGACAATGTTAAAGAGCCGCATTAGAGAGCCATAGTACGCATTGTACATGGATGAAGTGATGAAATATTGTCAAAGGCTGAGCGTCAGCATGTTAGGACTCTTGTTGAAGTGATAAAGCGTGCTACCAAGGTGGAGCAGATAGCCAAGGTAAGAAACAAGCATTATTCCATATCCCAAAATTCTGTTACTTCTTAGCATCCTATAGGACTTTCTGAGGGGGAAGTTGAGATTGTAGCAAGAAGAACATATTAAGGCTAAACCAACACCTATGGATGTGAATCTGAAGAAGCAATGTTGTGATTGACAAGGATTTGGCCATTTACAAGCTGATAGTCCCAAAAACAGAGCTATAACCATTCAAAAGATAAAGGAGAGTGAATAGAACTGTTGAAGTGTACTCAATGGAGTTGGATCTCTTACAATTGCTTAACGATGTTAAAAAGCCGAATCAGAGTTGTAGGCTTTGTACTTGGATGAAGTGATGAAATATTGTCAAAGGCTAAGCGTCAGCCTGTTAGGACTCTAGTTGAAGTGATAAAGCATGCAACCAGGGTGGAGGTGATAGTTAAGGTAAGAAACGAGCATTATTCCTTAATGCACAATTCTGATACTTCTTAGAATCGTATTGGAGTTTCTGATTGTGAAGTTGAGATTGTAGCAAGAAGAACATATCGAGGCTAAACCAACACTTATGGATGTGAATATGAAGAAGCAATTCTTTGATTGACAAGCATTTGTCCATTGACAAGCTGATATTCCCAAAAACAGAGTTATAACCATTTAAAAGACAAAGGAGAGTGAATAGAACTATTGAAGTGTACTCAATGGAGTTGGATTTCTTAGAATTGCTTGACGATGTTAAAGAACCGCATCAGAGTTGTAGGCTTTGTACATGGATGAAGTGATGAAATATTGTCAAAGGCTAAGTATAATACCCAAACCCGCAACACCTGGTCAACATGTTGACTTCTCAAGCCCGCCAAAACAACACTTCTTAACTAACCTGCAACAGAAAGAGAGGGGTGAGTAATCGGGGGATTACTCCGTGGGGCGAGCCTTAGGGCTCATGAATTCTCCATAGAAAAATATATCTAAACATCACAAACTCTAAACCTAAGACAAGCAGGCAATCATGTCTCCACGACACACTCACACAATAACTAAGTCCGCGAGAACACGGATAACCGCCAATACGAGGCCCAGATACCCCGTGTCAGCACACGCTATCCCTCGTGCATACCGGATCCCTCATGCCTAAGCACGTCTTCCCTGCACAGCTCACTCTCGTACGTTAATGGATCCCTAGTACCTACGACACGTCTTCCCGCACTTCCCTCGTTGGCTCGTCAGCCAATCCTGGCTTACCCGCAAACCCGCGTCCATAAGCCACCACAAAACTACAAGGGTATGTCCTTATAGATAACTCTGCACTAACCCACATTTCTATTTCACAAACAGTTATTTAATCACGAAAACATGGTTTTCAAAAAACCACACAACAAGCATTAAAATTCCCGTATTAAATTTCAATCCTAAAATACTAGTTCTTTTCTTTAAAATAAGTAAGAATATATTTATATAATTATAGATAATAATACATGCATCAAACAAATACGGTCACTTATAAAGTATTTAACTCGTAGGTATACTCGGCTTAACCTTAAACTCAGTAATTATCTAAATATACTCATATACGAAGAAAGCACAAACTTGTCCTCACCTTAGCGTAACTTGTTCCCAGCTTGCCTCTCCATTAACCGAAGCATAGAACATTTCACCACGAATGCTCATGCATAGCTTCAACTCAATCCAACCTCGATTGCCAATCAAACAATAGAACTTATCCCTTAAGTACTCTATAATGAACTGTCTCAGAAACAAGTTAATAAAACACAAACTAACCGTTAAAAACACAATCCCACCGTTGAATCCTTAGCTTTTAGTATCATGAATATCTCCACCAAGTTTCGTCCAGATCAGACCACGTTTCGTACTCCAAAAGTTGCTTTGTCCAAACGTCGCTTTGAGGAAGCCATCCCGAAACTGTCTCTTAGGGTTTCTGGGTTTAGACAGACTTTGCAGTTGCTTGGCCAGAAAGCAACGATCATAACTTCTCTAATATAACCTCGATTCAAGATCCCTCAGCGGCTATGAATTCTTGGCAACGTGATCTTTCCTGGGACACCTTACTCGAGGTCTAAATATCTCTTGTCTGACAGGTATTAGCCTCACAAACTGATCTGCCTCTTTATGCTTCTTCTTCTTCCTTCTTTCTCTTTCCTCTCTTCTCCACCTCTTATCTGCTCAGACCTTGCTCCTCCACAACCTACGAAACTTGTCACAGTCACCACATGCCAGATCAAATCCTCAAATGGTTTTCACCATCTCCGTGACGTCTCTTCTCCTCATCACGGCTTTCTCTCGTCTCCCCTCTTTCTCGCCCTTTTATTTTTCTTCTCCTTTGTCTGTTCTCAACACCATGGATTCAGATGAAACCCATGTACTCAGATGTTTCACTCTTTTATTTGGCCTGGACTGAGCATAATGATGATAGATGGTGATGACTACGAATCTGTTGAATGTTCACCAATACAACAATTACGGAGCACTCCGACATGGTGATGATTTTGACAACACAACCAACAATGGCGGTGACTTGGACTTGAGATGCAACAACGACACAATAACACAACGACGACGACAAGCTTAGAGGGTGATATGATCTGTTTAGGGTTTGGATTTGTTGCCGCACAATTCCACAAAGACGGCTGTATATATACGAGCTCACCCGTACAAAAACAAAACAAAACCCTTCTCCCTTAGTTAATGGGCTTACTTGGGCCTAACTCACATTCTTCCAAGTCGTAACCGGGATGTTACACTAAGCGTCAGCCTTTTAGGACTTTTGTATAAGTGATAAAGCATGCTACCAAGGTAGAGGATTTGGCCAAGGTAAGAAAAAAGCATTATTACTTATCCCACAATTCTGGTACTTCTTACAATCCTATAGGAGTTTCTGATGGTGAAGTTGAGATTGTAGCAAGAAGAACATATTCAGGCTAAACCAACACCTATGGATGTAAGAAGCAATGCTTGGATTGACAAGGATTTGGCCATTTACAAGCTGATAGTCCCAAAAACGGAGTTATAACCATTCAAAAGACAAAGGAGAGTGAATAGAAATGTTGAAGTGTACTCAATGGAGTTGGATCTCTTACAATTGCTTGGCGATGTTAAAGAGCCGTATTAGAGAGCCACTGTATGCTTTGTACATGGATTAGCGTCAGCCTGTTAGGACGCTTGTTGAAGTGATAAAGCATGCTACCAAGGTGGATGATAACTAGGTTTTTACACCTAAAGCTTTCTATTGCCCGATCTGTAGTACAAAGGGCTATCAAATCCAATTGGGACTATTGTAGGCAATCAGGATGTAGCAAACCTATCTAATTCAAGCCAATTAAACTGGATGGAAGTAACAGGGTGAAACAACTTAAAGCAAGAACTAATAAACAGTAACAGAAACTAGAAACAGAGATTCATAACAGCAAAAGAAACTGAAAACAGAGTAAGCTAAGAACAGGAAAAACAGAGTATGAAAAAGTAGAAAACTATCAAGGAAGAGAAAGGTCCTAAGGATGAGTTCTGGATCTGGGATTCATCATGGTGAAAGCTAGTGATCTAATAAACAAATTCATAGAAGGGATCTCTTAACTATAAGCATCAACAGAGTGATAGTTCCACTTCCCAGTTACAACTACCACCAGATTCTATAAACTTCCTAATCTTGGAATCCACACCTATGCCCCATTGACTGTCACTAACACTCAGATAGCATTCCAATGAAACATAAAGAGAATAAGCATTAAGAATCAGCTCATAAATGTCAAACTACAACTTGCTTTCCTATGATCCTAGATCAATCATTGGAAAGAGGCTCCAGATCTCTGGTATTAGCAGATCTGGTGTTTCACAAGTGATGTGGAAGGAAACACCAAGATCAGATCCCAAGTGGGTGTATAGGGAATCAGCATTAGAAACAGCTAACCCAGAAGAGATCTTAAGCTTTTAGAACCCTAAATCAACTAGAATCACCATGAATCATAACCCAGATCTAACTCATCCTCAAGAACCCTAAATCACTACTCAGACTTCATCATCAAAATCACAAACCCAGAAAATGAAATAGTTTCCATAATCATAATCTAGAGATTGAGATGAAGAAGGAATAGAAGAAATAAACTTAAAAGGATCAAAGGATCAAAAGTAATTGCAGATACAAAATCAGATAGATCTAGAGAGGTTTCTGAGAACAAAAGAGAATAAAAACGTAGATAGTGCGGCTGCTGACCTAATTAGAGTATAAATACTCTAGGTCAAAAGCCCTAGTACAAAAAGACAAAATAAACTAAAGTCCTTAGGTCGGCTGCCTTGTGCTTGGGTTCCTCTCGTCGAGTGGTGTGATCGAATGCGTGTAACTTCAGGCTTTAGATCCTCAGACTCGGTTGACTAAACTCGGTTTGGTGGTCGAGTGGTCGTGGTCGAGTGCTCTTGCCCGAGTGCTAACTCCTCTCTGCCTTCAGCTCGGTCATGAAGTCGAGTGCATGCGATCGAGTGGTGTTGGTGGATTGCTTTGCACTCGGTCTGGCTCCAAGTCGAGTGGTCTTGGTCGAGTGCATGTTGGTTTTGGTCCTTAGCTCGGTCATGAAGTCGAGTCTTCACACCGAGCTTGTGTCTACATGTTCCTTGATCTCCAGCAAACATCCAAAACACCTGAAAGATAACTCCAATGTGCAATATGTATGCCAAACTAAAGTAAACATATCATGTAACCTATATGAATGAAGTGGGTGGATATGGAGTGAAACTAGTGATGAAACTATGCTAAAATGGGTGGAAATGCAAGTTTAAAAGTGGTAAAATGCAGAGACATCAACTCCCCCAAACTTAGTCTTTGCTTGCCCTCAAGCAAACATATAAGATATAAGCTGGTGAAGTTGATGAAATGCTCCCAAAGCCAAAACATGCTGATAAAGGAAGTAGCATCAAGGTCCTAGTTAGTAGTTCTATAATGCATTAACAAGTAAACCTTACTTTTACAACTTTAGCCATACCCTTCAGAACAAACCTGACACCAGCCTTAACCTACACATGCAATCAAATCAATCATTCCCTTTAACATTCATTCATTCTGTAACCATGGATCAAGTCTATGCAATTTCAATGAACTCATTTGGCCAAGGGAAAGGTTTAAGAGGCAAAGATGGCCCCTTTTGTAACAGGTTTCATCAATGGGTAACATGAGACTCTCAAGAATAGACTGAGCTTTAGGAGACGGCTAAAGGTAAGATAGCCAACCGATGCATACAAGAACAATTTCTCATTTACCCATCCCATATACAAAGATTCTGCTACCACCTAATCCTAAACCCAGAAGATGATCCTAAATCTACCCTTAGGCACTTTTCTGCCATGAATCCTTTTTGGATAAACTTGATGTATTGTACTTTTGATTGCTTTTTGGTTTGTTTTTAGTATTTGTTTCGTGTCTTTTGTTAGTTTTCGAGTCTTTTCTATTCTGTTTTGAGTCTTTTACAGGTTCTATGGAGTTAAGCCGGAATAAGACGGTTTCAGGATTGTTCGGGCTAAAGATGAAGCCTAGAAGCTACGGAAAGGAACGGGATCGATCGATCCTACACTTGGATCGATCGATCCAAACAACTCCAAGAACACAGCCCAGGATCGGTCGATCTCATGGGCAGATCGACCGATCCATGCTCCACGGACATTCCTCCGGACACAACGGATCGATCGATCCTCCATGCAGATCGATCGATCCCATGCCAGCCGCCTTGAAGATATTTTGTCCGGACACAACGGATCGATCGATCCCTCATACAGATCGATCGATCCCATGCTCAGCCACCTTGAAGATATTATGTCCGGGAATTGGGGATCGATCGATCCTCCCAGCCGCCTACTCCATTTTACACCTATGTCTATAAATATCCCACCTAAACCTACTAAAATCATCAGTTTTTCTTTTCTACGCCTAAAACACTATTCTAGACACATTTCTTGGATTTCTAAGCTCCTCCTTTCTATCAAACATTTGGAGAAGTTTTATTGTATCATTTGTTGTTTATTTCAATACTATTATGCTTTCTATGGTTTACTTTGTTGTTTCTTTGATTATGTGTGAGTAATTTCATTGTTAGGTTTTAGGGTTCTTGAAGGGAATTGATGGCTTGATGAATTGATAGAGATTTGGGGTTTCTAGTCCATAGGTTCTTTGATTCATGTGTTCTTAATGCTAGATTAAGAGTAGCTACCTTAGTCTTGATTCTAGGTTGTTCTATAAGCACTAATCATGTTCTAGAGAACTTAAGCCTTATGAATTGAGCTTTGTATCTCTAGCCTGCAAGAGAGTTGATGCTAGATCATCATTGTGAACTTAGTGAACTTGTGTGTTAATGCTAATTTGGTTAGGAGAAATCAAACGAGACTTTAGTTTTCAAGTAGTCAAGTTTAGGGGTTAAGGCCACGAGAGTGGGTTAATCCACCTTGCGTTCATGTTCTAGAACGGTGCTGAGAGTGTTAAATCCCATGCTCAAAATTATTCGTTAAGCCATTGACAACCTGAAATGCCCTAAGGCCTAATGCCTTTTAAATCGTATAAATCAATCGTTTTATGTTTATTGCATTTTGTTTACAAGTTTGAAAGAAAACAATCAAACCCATCCTGCTATAGCTAATTACAAGTCTCGTAAATCATTAGTGTACCATTGGTTCTTGTGGATCGATCTCGTTATATACTACCTTGCGGTTAAGTGTATCGAGTAAATACTCGAGCAATCAAGTTGGCGCCGTTGCCGGGGACCAATAGCGTTACCTAAAGATTTAGGATCAGTTATTAGTCTATTGCATTTTATTTTAAGTTACTGATAATCATTTCCTTTTTTTCTTTGATGTTTTAAAGGTATATGACCCGAGGCGAAGGTTCATCACACCTAGTTGAATATCACGAGGAAATTGGAAAGTTCGAACGAGCTAACAAGAAAAAGAAAAAGTTAGCTGAGCAAAGAGAAGCCGAAATGGCTCATGCTGGTCAAGGCGATAACGTTTTACCACCAGAAGAAGCTCCACACGATGGAGATAATGGAAGAGAAGAGTTGGAAGGTCCTCCTCCTCCAGCTGCTTTCAACCCGAGGCCCGCGCCTGTTCGACGGACCTTGAGAGATCATGATGCTCCTAATCATCAAATGTACCAAGGAGGAGTTCAACATCCTCCTATCAACAGGAATGACTTCGAAATCAAACCGGGATTGCTAGCTCTTGTTAAGCAAAACCAATTCCATGGTGTACCGTCCGAGAATCCCGTCTATCACTTAGACAATTTCGAGGATGTGTGCAGTACAACACGAATGAATGGAGTACCAGATGACTCTGTTAAGTGCAGGCTATTCTCATTTTCCTTAAGTGACAAAGCGCACCGATGGTTCAAGTCATTAGAGATAGATTCCATAAGGACGTGGGATGAGTACAAAGCTGCATTCTTGGGGAAATATTTCACCCAAGCGAGAACTACTCTCCTAAGGAACAAGATCTCGACCTTTCGACAAGGTGCAACTGAATCTTTTCATGAAGCTTGGAAAAGATTTAAAGACTACAAGAGAGAGTGCCCTCACCATGGTTTCACTCCCGAATCACTCATCAACACGTTCTATCGAGGAATTGATGAGAAATACAAGATGGCTTTAGACACAGCCAGTAATGGGGATTTTATGACCAAAACCGAAGAAGAAGCCCAAGTATTGATAAAGAATCTTGCAGCTAGCAATAGCAACCACTGTGTTGACTATGACAGAACCTTACGAGGCGGTGGAACGGGAGAATCAAAACAAATTGCAGATTTGACTGCAAAGGTTGAGCAACTTTTAAGACGCGATCAAAGACCTGTGAACTATTGTGAGGATTCCGGAGATGGTCAAGCTTTCCAAGAGCAAGTGAGAAATGGTTTTGACGACTTGCAAGCTGAGTTGAACTATGTCAATGGTAAAGGGAACTATCAGAACAAGGGGTTCGACCAAAACTATCGCAACCATCCCAACCTCTCATACCGGAACACAAATGTCGAGAATCCTCAAGATCAAACGTACCCCGCACCAATGAGGCCACAAAGTCAACAATATCAACCAAGGCAGTTTGTACCAAATCAAGGACGGTTCAACAAACCTTTTGAGAACAAAGGAGAAGCGCAAGGAATAGGATATAGGCAAAGGGGTTTTCAGCAAAGACCTCAGTTTAACAACTTCCAGGGAAGTTATCAAGCACCAGCCCATGTTCCTTCGAACAACGCTCCAACGTTTTCTTCGGGAGACAGCGAGATGAAAATGATGATGCAGCAAATTCTTGAGGGCCAGAAAAAGAATGCTTCTGACATCAATGTCAAGGTAGAAAACATGTATAGCGATCTCTAGAGGAAGTTTGAAACACTATCTTCACATGCGAAGTCTTTGGACAACCAAGTTGCCCAAATTTCCTTCTCTCCTAGGAGATCAATTGGTTCATTACCGGGTAAACCAGAAGTAAACTCGAAAGAATTTTGCAATGTCATCTTCACAAGTGATTCAAAAATGGTCGAGAATGAAGAGGCTTTAAAGGAAATTTCTAGGCTCCTATATGGTTCGAATGTTGATGATCTGGTTATAAAGAGTGAAGTGGAAGGGAAATTTAGCACTAAAGAAGAAGATATGGTGACCAAGAGCATTGAAACAAAAGTTACTTCAAGAGTTGAACCTCCTCCTTATGAGTCTCCACTTCCTTTTCCAAGCCAAGTTCTTACCAAGGCTAAAAAGAAAATCCTCTCGAGCTTCAAGGCTAATATGAGTAGAGTTGGAGCACCTTTGCCTCATGTGAATGATTTATCTCAAGTTCCTCTCTATTTTAAGTTCATTGAAGCCATTCTAGCGAACCAAGAGAAAGTTGAAGAGGTTATGAAAGTGCTAAAACCACCGAGTACACCACCGCTTGAACCTAAATCGCTTACCAAGCTTGGAAATCCTGGTACATTCACAATCTCTTGCTCCCTAGGAGATTTGGAAATCGATAATGCCTTGTGTGATTCTGGAGCTAGCGTAAATGTGATGTCATTTGAAATGGCGGAAAGGTTAGGGATTAAAGAGATGAAACAACACTCATCTTCCATCACATTTGGAGATGCTTCTTCGAAACCTCCACTTGGGTTGATTGAGGATTATCCTCTTAAGGTAGGAGATTGTCTAATCCCAACGGACTTCTTGGTGGTAGATAGAGAGAAACCAGATAAGCTTCCACTCATTCTTGGAACTCCATTCCTCAACACCGCTGGAGCGAACATTGACTTCCCAAACAGGTGAGTGATCATCATCCATGTTGACTCCAAAGTCTCATTACAAATCAAGCCTTCCTCTACAACATTTTGTGGAACAATCGCCAATAAAGAAATGGAAAGGAAGGAAAAGCTCAAGGGTTTGATTGAGAAAAATCGACTTAAGGACTGTGATGATAAGTTCCTTTACCATGGTGAAAGCCTTAATTCTTTATTTGATGAGCCAAAGATGGTGGATCCAAGGAAAAAGCTCAAGAAAGGCAAGAAGCCTCATTTTGGTCACAACTCCTCATCCATTTTCACCTTGCATCCGTTGAGCCACAATGGTGGTGCTATAGAGTGCAAGATCAAGAGCAAAGGTCCTTCCAAACCTTTTGCCAAAGCAAGAATTATCTTATTGCCAGGTTTAGAGGAGAACCAATCAGACTACATCAAAGAGCTCATGGTGAAGGTTCTCAAGATCGAGCTCACCGATTGGGGACCAAATTTCAAGGATGGAGTTCATTCGACAACTCCTATTCTCCCTTCAGTCTAAATGGGCATCAAACGTCAAGCTTAGCGACGTTAAACAAGCCATTGGGGACTCCCCCAATTCTATCGTTTGTATATATGTTTATTTATTTCTTTAAGTGTGATCTTTATCTTTGATTTTGTGTGCTTTCATTTTATAGGACGTTGGTGAACATGGATTGTTTACAAAAAAAAAAAAAGGCTGCAAATAGATGACTCATACTCTTTCTTATCCTCTCCATGGTATTAGCGATGACGAGATGCAAGAGGCTGAGGTTGACATCGAAGAAGAAGCAGACGAGCCTCAGCCGCAGCAGCTGCTGCCTCACAGCCCCAACCGGTACCGCCTACCGCCCAGCCCTCCTGCAGATGACACAACCCAGCAACTTCAGTGGATCATCAAATCGCAGAAAAAGAACAACTCCATGATGAGAAAAATGTGGAGGGCGATCCAGAAGATCAAACCTTGTTCTTGTGCTTCAGGTTCACCGACACAAGATGACGAAAGCGCTGAAGCTGATAATGAGGAAGCTGAGGATAATGAGGAAGCTGAGGATGCTGAAGACTCCGAGAGCACAGAGTCAGACACTATTGGCAAAATGCATGAGATGAGGACCAAGGCAGCTCAAGACCGAGCTGGAACTTCTCATTCACCGGAGGAGCATTCCTCAGCACAGTATAGCGAATCTCCGCTTACCCAGAAGCAGGAGGAACATAGGCAGGAGAGAGAGCTCCAGCGATAGCTCTACCCGCGACCACTGAGCTTGTGGTTATTTCTATCCCTTGTTTTATATCATTTTGTTTTTTTAAGACGTTTGGTTTTATTTCTTTATGTATGGCATTATTCTTTTAATTTTGTTATTACACCGAGACGGTGAAAAGAAAGTTCGGGGGAGGATGCCATTTTTCTACTAATGACGTTTGTGTTTGTTTCTTTTATTTTGGTGTGTTTTATTTTTATTAAAACTTTGTTGGAATTTTAAATATTTTATTGAGTCAAAATAGTTATGAGAATTTGTTATCTTTTGGAATTGCAACATGTCTGAGATCATTTTGTCTTAAAACTGCTTAGCCTTGTTTAGGGATAACTTGGAAGCGCAGAAAAATCCATAACTTGATCATTTGTTGATATTCTCTATCATTTGAGCTTAATCATATATATATGAACTTAATATGGACTTAATATATCTCACTTAGGGGGTTGATAAACATGTAATGGAATTACATTTGGAGTTTTCTTTACATTTTTTATATTAGCCTTTGTTAACTCAAATGGCTAGACTTATTTTTAGTCTAGTACCACACCCCTTACCATTTCCATCTTTCAAACCACATGCATCTGTTTATAGCCACTGTCATGTGCATTCATGTGCAAAAACTATGGAGTATACATACCGACATAGCTTTCCTTTCGTTAGGATTGCATACCGTCATTGGACGAGATTAAGCCATTGTGGTCTAGTATGGTTTAGTAGATGTATTTATGAGTATGACGAGCATTCATTGTCAAGATTTCTTTTGATGCAGCTTTTGTAAGACTCCTCGTTCCCGCTCCCCCAGATAAAAAAAAAAAAAAAAAAAAAAAAAACGAAAAAAACGAGATGGGAAAGGAGTGAAAAGAGAACAGAGAAGGTCTGAGATCATTAATGTGTTTCATCAGCATCTAAAAAAAAATTTTATATTCATACTTAGGGGTTTTGAGTTGGTTAGAAGGATCCGAGCGAAAGGAGAGCTATGTACTTCCTAGTTGGTCTTTGTCTCACTGTGATTTTGCATAATGATTTGCATCCGTTTGCTTTGCTGGAGAACCCAAAACACTTGAGCCACCAAATATCAACCTTCATACCTAGACCATAACGTGTTAGATATTCCCTTTGTGAGAGTACACGCATTTCTTAATAAATGTTAAATGTTAAGTTCTACATGATCTTGGGATTTCATACATTTGCTACGGTTATGGCGAAGTACAATGTAGTACATTTTGATATGAACTTGGTGAAAGTGGTTGCAAGCATTTGGTTGAAGGCATGATCCTATAGATTTTATGAGTTCTCATGTTTTTCAAACCTTTTCTCTTGGTTTAGATTTTTTTTTGTTTTCCTTGAGGACAAGCAAAAGTCTAAGTTGGGGGGAGTTGATGTATTGTACTTTTGATTGCTTTTTGGTTTGTTTTTAGTATTTGTTTCGTATCTTTTGTTAGTTTCGAGTCTTTTCTATTCTGTTTTGAGTCTTTTACAGGTTCTATGGAGTTAAGCCGGAATAAGACGGTTTCGGGATTGTTCGGGATAAAGATGAAGCCTAGAAGCTACGGAAAGGAACGGGATCGATCGATCCTACACTTGGATCGATCGATCCAAACAACTCCAAGAACACAGCCCAGTATCGGTCGATCTCATGGGCAGATCGACCGATCCATGCTCCACGGACATTCCTCCGGACACAACGGATCTATCGATCCTCCATGCAGATCGATCGATCCCATGCCAGCCGCCTTGAAGATATTTTGTCCGGACACAACGGATCGATCGATCCCTCATACAGATCGATCGATCCCATGCTCAGCCGCCATGAAGATATTATGTCCGGGAATTGGGGATCGATCGATCCTACGTGTGGATCGATCGATCCTACGTGTGGATCGATCGATCCTCCCAGCCGCCTACTCCATTTTACACCTATGTCTATAAATATCCCACCTAAACCTACTAAAATCATCAGTTTTTCTTTTCTACGCCTAAACCACTATTCTAGACACATTTCTTGGATTTCTAAGCTCCTCCTTTCTATCAAACATTTGGAGAAGTTTTGTTGTATCATTTGTTGTTTATTTCAATACTATTATGCTTTCTATGGTTTACTTTGTTGTTTCTTTGATTATGTGTGAGTAATTTCATAGTTAGGTTTTAGGGTTCTTGAAGGGAATTGATGGCTTGATGAATTGATAGAGATTTGGGGTTTCTAGTCCATAGGTTCTTTGATTCATGTGTTCTTAATGCTAGATTAAGAGTAGCTACCTTAGTCTTGATTCTAGGTTGTTCTATAAGCACTAATCATGTTATAGAGAACTTGAGCCTTATGAATTGAGCTTTGTATCTCTAGCCTGCGAGAGTTTATGCTAGATCATCATTGTGAACTTAGTGAACTTGTGTGTTAATGCTAATTTGGTTAGGAGAAATCAAACGAGAGTTTAGTTTTCAAGTAGTCAAGTTTAGGGGTTAAGGCCACGAGAGTGGGTTAATCCACCTTGCGTTCATGTTCTAGAACGGTGCTGAGAGTGTTAAATCCCATGCTCAAAATTATTCGTTAAGCCATTGACAACCTGAAATGCCCTAAGGCCTAATGCCTTTAAAATCGTATAAATCAATCGTTTTATGTTTATTGCATTTTGTTTACAAGTTTGAAAGAAAACAATCAAACCCATCCTGCTATAGCTAATTACAAGTCTCGTAAATCATTAGTGTACCATTGGTTCTTGTGGATCGATCTCGTTATATACTACCTTGCGGTTAAGTTTATCGAGTAAATAATCGAGCAATCAAAACTCATTCTTCCTTCTTTTGCTATTTATTCTAAGGAAAAGGGTTCTTGTGTTTCTTGCTTATGCTAGCGGATTGGGTTCTTTCAAAACTTAAGGCTCTCCAAATCTTCTTATTCATTAAGACACTTCAGGGTTTTTGCCTTTCTTTCATTTTCTATCTTTCTGAGCCTACACATTTCTTTTCTTCTTTTTTTTTTTTTTTTTTTTTTTTTAAATCCCAAATCCTTTACTAGAGCAGCTATCTTATTTTCAGCTTAGACCTTTTCCCAGAATTTCTTTTCTTTTCTTTTAATCCCAAAATGAAACTCAAGCTCGGTTTGGTGAAGTCGAGGTGTGAACTCGGTTCCCTAACCGAGCTTATACAACCGAGCTAGATTCCCTATTCTAAATTCCAGTCTATCCTACTAACCACAGTTCAGTTCCCCTCCTAGTTCTATCTAGCTCAAAGATTGTGAACCAGAACTATATGTATGAGAAACAATTCTTGTCGGCACAGACCTAACACTTTCTACCAAGCTCAATCCTGAAATAGGCCTCACATTCACACATAGAGTATTGTTGGCTTGAAAGGAAGGCCAAGGTTAAAGGTAGGGGAAACTGTTCCAATGATGGGAATCAGCTATTTGGATTCACAAGGGTGGTGAAAAGAGTAAGAGAATCCAAATATGTGTAAGGTATCCATAAGTTCAGATCAAAAGCATAAACATGATAATTGCAATTCAGTTTAAGGTTCTAATAGACAGGGGATGATATCAAATCAAGACATGCTTCAGCCAAAACTAAATGCCAAACAATGCAATCTAGGCATGGTGCGGTCTTATGCTTCAAGCTTACAGGAATGCATTAGACAATTATTAACTAGGGCATTGAGACTATTTCATAAACCAGCAAGCTTACAAGGCTTTTATCATCCAAGTCCCCTATGCAGATGCACAAATCTATATGAAATGCATCTAGACTCAATCCTAAATATGAATGCGATCTACATGAACACTCTGTTTTTGTGGAATGCTTTTCTGAAATTTTTCAAATTTTTATGGTTTTTCTTATGCAAATAGATGACATGTTATGCAGACTCAATATGCAAAATTTGAAATAAGAAAACAGTGAAAGATATCAAATGCATCTCAAACCCTCCCCCAAACTTGAATTACACAGTCCCTTGTGTAATAAAAGATTCAAAGGAAGGTATGAGAATGAAAAACAATAAGAAAAACTAAATATGAATGGTATAAACAATGGTGAAGAGTGGAGTTGTACCTTAGTTCTGAAAGAAGGAGTCCGTGTAGTCCTCCATGCTTTCTTTGGTGTATCTTGGTCTGGACGTCTCTAGCTCTGGTGTGTAACCGAGTTCTCTGGCCGAGCTGGAGCGTGTGTTGAGAGATAGCTCGGTCATACGACCGAGTGGAGCGGCCGAGTGGAGTCTTTCTGCTCTTGACTCGGTCAGGATGCCGAGTGCACTGACCGAGCTGGTGTTTTGCTCCCACTCTTGTGTTGCTCTCCTCTTTCTTTGCCTTGGTTCGACTGCTGAATGCCTTGTTTCTTCATAGACTGCACTGAGTCACTCAAATCCTTCACTGTATCCTTCAGAACAGACACGGTTTTGTGTTGCCATTTTCCCAATCTCTGCAATAGGCTTATGATGAAGGTGTGAGCTCGAGATGATGAACTCGGTTTGGCTAAATCGAGTTTAAAATTTTATGAAAATTTGTTGAGAAAACTTTGAGATTCTAGAGAGAGTATCTATGTAAAACGTCAAGTGTGAGGATGAATTAAAGAGAGGAGCGCATGAGGGAGTTTTAAAGAGGTTTTTGGGAGTGAAAGGGGACAAAAGGACAAACATGTGGTCCCAACCGAGTGGAGCGGCCGAGTTCATTTCAAATTCAAATTTAGATCTATTTTCAAATTTGAATTAATGCAAGAGGAGGGAAGAATCGTTGACTCGTTGACCAAGCTCGGTCAACCTTGGTCGAGTTGACCGGCCGAGTCATCATGTTGACTACTCGGTTTGGCTTGACCGAGTTTGATCAATCGAGTCCTAACCTGGATTGTGGCTTGAACTCGGTCCCTTGAGCTCGACGTGGCTTGACCGAGTGGACTACACCGAGTGGTTCTCCTTGTCACAACATCACTCTTTCTCAATCAACCTATCCCTGCAGTCTCTTGCCAACAAGACTAGGTAGAAAACTTATTAAAAATAACAGAAATGAACTAAACTTAAATGAAAAGTATTTACAAAGATAGTCATGGGATTTCCTCCCAAGTGAGCTTGTTTAAAGTCACTGAGCTTGACTTCCTTACAGTGCTTTCTATGGAGGATGAGGTGGAGGAACTGAAATCCCCCTTGCTTCCTGGTCACCTTGATCATCAAACAGGACATGATCTCTTGAAGGATCCTCATAGTTGTTTTCCACAGATTCTTCATCAAGATAGTCTTCCTCTTGCTGCTGAGGATAGTCCACCTCTCTAAACCATTCAACTGCATTCCTTCCCTTGTTGATCGCTGTGAAACAGATTGAGGAAGTATTCATCTTGAAACCCTGAGGCTTGGATTCATCTTTCTTGTAGAGCAAACTTGTTACTTGCCTTTGCAGTTTTTCCACAACACTATTCAAAGCTCTGATAGCTTCATCTTGCCTTTCAGCCTTATCCTGGAGCTTCACCCATTCTGTTGGATCCAGCTGTTTGGGAAGAACTATTTGAGGGTCTAACTTGGTTTGATTAGTCGAGTTAGGTGCTCCAGCTTGTTCCGGAGCTTCCTCTAATACTGCTTCAGCACCCTTGTCTAACAGATCTTCCTTAGGGTCATCCTCAGGTAAGTTGGTTGTCAAAACTTCATCATTTTGAACAAGTTCCTTTAAGGTAAAAACCTGACCTTCAATAGTTGCCCTTTTCCTATTATCATTGATGTCAAACTCCATCTTTAGATTGTCAACTAGGTTAAGAGCAATCTTACCTCCTTTCACATCTATCACAGTTCCAGCAGTTGCCAAGAATGGCCTTCCAAGAATCAGTGGGTCTGCTGGTTCTTCATCCATCTCCAAAACTACAAAGTCAGCAAGAACTGTTACCTCACCTATCTTCACAGGAAGATCTTTCAGCATTCCCTGTGGGATTCTTGTTGTACCATCAGCTAGCACTAGGGTGATGTTACAGGACCTGAAGTCCTCTGCTTTTAACTTCTGAGCTATAGACAGAGGCATCAAGCTAACAGCAGCTCCAAGGTCACATAGACTACTTTTAAAGTTTAGAGTCCCTATAGAGCATAGAAGAGTGAATGAACCTGGGTCTTCAAGCTTTTCCTTGATCACCCTCTCTCCTATGACTGCCTTGCAATCATATTTCACTTCTTTCATACTATCAACTTTCATCTTTCTCCTCAGCAGTTCTTCTCGAAGGATTTTCTCCTGAGTGGGGATAATGGACAAGATAGTCTCCAAAGGCATTATCTGCTCAAGCTTGTCCACTGCACTTTTGAGATCAGCTGTAGCCTTCTCCAAGAGTTCCTGCTTGAATCTCCCAGGGAAAGGAATCTTGGGGACATAAGGAGGAGGAATGTAAGGTACCCTTTTCTCTTCTTGAACAGCTTTACCCTTGAGCTCGGTTACATCAGCTCGGTTTGGTAGCCGAGTTTGATCATTGTTGTTTTCTCTGATCGAGTGCATAGACCGAGTGTAGGCTTTGGAGTTTCAGATTTGGCTACTTTTTGATAGAAAGCCTCCCCTTCCTGAACCTCACTGTCCTCAGTGACATGGATTGCATTAACATGAGCATAATCCTTGGGGTTCTGAACAGCTTTTCCAGGTAACTGACCTGGATGTTGAGTAGATGATGTAGATGCTCCCTTATTTTCCAAAAACAACAACCTTGAGTTCAGAGCCTCCATCTTTGCATTTAGAGCATTGCAGTTTGAATCCACTTGATTTCTTATCTCAGAAAACCTCTTTGCCTGTTCCATGACACAAGTAGCTTGCCCCTGAAGTAATTGTTGGAGCATTTGTTCCACTGAAGCATTGTTGGGTTGTGAATTCTGAGAAGCAAATACTGGTGGTGCATTAGGAACTGTTTGCTGGTTGTAGTTGTTCTGGAATTGCTGTTTAGGAGCATATCCCTGGTTCTGATTGTATGGAATGAAAGGTTTAGTTTGAGCTTGTTGCTGTGGTGGATATACCTGATCTTGAGGATTTGCAACATTGTTACTCCTGTATGACAGATTGGGGTTTGCTTTGTAGTTTACAAACACTTTGTTGTAGCCACCTTGATTCTGAATGTAACTAACTTCTTCCATCTGATCAGGCTCCCCTTCTTGAATCTGTGCCATTTCTTCTTCAGAGATGAAGTGGACATGTTTCTGCTGTTGACCTAGAAGTAGCTTGTCAATCTTCTCATTTAGAGCCCGGATCTCCTTTCTGTGCTTATCCTCTAAATCTGAATTTCCCCTTGGGGTTCTATCATATTCCTCACTGTAGGTGCCATCTGATTGTGCCAAGTTCTCTACCAGTTCCCATCCTTCAACAACATCTTTATTGAGGAAGTTCCCATTGCTGGCTGTATCAAGCAACATTCTGAATTTTAGTTACACGCCACGGTACAAAGTACTCAACAATGACTCATTGCTGAACCCATGATGAGGACACTGTGAGGTGTAGCTTTTGGATCTTTCCCATGCTTCACAGAATGTTTCACCATTTTTCTGAGCAAATCCTGATATCTCATTCCTTAGCCTTGCTGTTCTTGCCAGGAATGCCTTTTTGCATTCATCCCAAGATGTAATGGATCCATGAGGAAGTGTTTTATCCCATAGATGTGCTTTGTCGCCTAAGGAAAACGGAAACAGACGTAGCTTGAACCCGTCTTCTGAAACACCATTGATTTTAGTGAGGCTGCAGAGCCTGTCGAATTCGTCTAGGTGATCCAATGGATCTTCCATTGGTAAACCGTGGAATTTGTTTCCTTGAACCATAGATATCAGACCGCTCTTTATTTCAAAGTTGTTGTTCTGAACAGCTGGTGGCACGATACCTTGCCGTTGTGTGTGTGTATTAGGTGCATCTCCTGCTCCTATGTGCTGATAACTAGGTTTTTACACGTAAAGCTACCTATTCCCCAAATTGTAGTACAAAGGGCTATCGAATCCAATCGGGACTATTGTAGGCAATCAGGATGTAGGAAATCTATCTAATTCAAGCCAAATAGAAAGGTTGGAAGTAACAGGGTGAAACAACTAAAACAAGAACTAATAAACAGTAAAAGAAACTAGAAACAAAGATTCATAACAGCAAAAGAGAATAGAAACAGAAACAGAGCAAGCTAAGAACAGGAAAACAGAGTATCAAAAAGTAGAAAACAATCAGGATGAGAAAAGGTTCTAAGGATGAGTTCTAGATCTGGTATTCTTCATGGTGGACACTAGTGGCTTCATAAACAACTTCACAGAAGGGATCTCCTAACTATGAGCATCATCAGAGTGATAGATCCACTTCCCAGTTACATCTATCACCAGATTCTCTAAACTTCCTAATCTTGGAATCCACACCTATGCCCCATTGACTGTCACTAACACTCAGATAGGATTGGAAGTAACAGGGTGAAACAACTAAAACAAGAACTAATAAACAGTAAAAGAAACTAGAAAAAAAGATTCATAACAGCAAAAGAGAATAGAAACAGAAACAGAGCAAGCTAAGAACAGGAAAACAGAGTATCAAAAAGTAGAAAACAATCAGGATGAGAAAAGGTTCTAAGGATGAGTTCTAGATCTGGTATTCTTCATGGTGGACACTAGTGACTTCATAAACAACTTCACAGAAGGGATCTCCTAACTATGAGCATCATCAGAGTGATAGATCCACTTCCTAGTTACATCTATCACCAGATTCTCTAAACTTCCTAATCTTGGAATCCACACCTATGCTCCATTGACTGTCACTAACACTCAGATAGGATTCCAATGAAACATAAAGAGAATAAGCATTAAGAAACAGCTCATAAATGTCAAACTACAACTTGCTTTCCTATGATCCTAGATCAATCATTGGAAAGAAGCTCCAAATATCTGGTATTAGCAGATCTGGTGTTTCACAAGTGATGTGCAAGGAAACACCAAGATCAGATCCCAAGTGGGTGTACAGGGAATCAGCATTAGAAATAGCTAACCCAGAAGAGAGCTTAAGCTTTAGAACCCTAAATCTACTAGAACCACCATGAATCATAACCCATATCTAACCCATCCTCAAGAACCCTAATTCACTACTCAGACTTCATCATCAGAATCATAAACCCAGAAAATGAAATAGTTTCCATAATCATAATCTAGAGATTGAGATGAAGAAGGAATAGAAGAAATAAACTAAAAAGGATCAAAGGATCATAAGTAATTGCAAATACAAAATCAGATAGATCTAGAGAGGTTTTTTAGAGAACAAAGAGAATAAAAACGTATCCCCTTCGGCTGCTGACCTAATTAGAGTATATATACTCTAGGTCAAAAGCCCTAGTACAAAAAGACAAAATAAACTAAAGTCCTTAGGTCGGCTGCCTTAAGCTCGGGCTCCTCTGGTCGAGTGGTGTGATCGAGTGCATGTAACTTCAGGCTTTGGATCCTCAGCTCGGTTGATTAAACTCGATCTTGTGGTCGAGTGGTCGTGGCCGAGTGGTAACTCCTCTTTTGCCTTCAGCTCGGTCAGACGACCGAGTGCATGTGATCGAGTGGTGTTGGTGGATTGTTTTGCACTCGGTCTGGGTCCAAGTCGAGTGGTCTTGGTCGAGTGCATGCTTGTCTTGGTCCTTAGCTCGGTCATGAGGTCGAGTCTTCACACCGAGCTTGTGTCTCCATGTTCCTTGATCTCCACAAACATCCAAAACACCTGAAAGATAGCTCCAATATGCAATATATATGCAAAACTAAAACAAAGCTATTATGAAACCTATATGAGAGAAGTGGATGGATATTGAGTGAAAACGTGTACGAAACTATGCTAAAATGGATGGAAATGAGAGTTTAGAAGTGGTAAAATGCACAGACATCAACTCCCCCAAACTTAGTCTTTGCTTGCCCTCAAGCAAACATATAAGATATAAGCTGGTGAAGTTGATGACATGCTGGGACTCAGAGCCAAAACATGCTGCTAAAGGAAGTAGCATCAAGTTCCTAGTTAGTAGTTCTAGAATGCATTAACAAATAAGCCTTACTTTTAAAACTTTAGCCATACCCTTCAGAACAAACCTGACACTAGCCTCAACCTACACATGCAATCAAATCAATCATTCCCTTTAACATTCATTCATTCTGTAACCATGAATCAAGTCAATGCAATTTCAGTGAACTCATTTGGCTAAGGGAAGGGTTAAAGAGGCAAAGATGGCCCCTTTTGTAGCAGGTTTAAACAATAGATTATCATGGGACTCTCAAGAATAGACTGAGCTTCAGAAGAAGGCTAAAGGTAAGATAGCCAACCGATGCATACAAGAACAATTTCTCATCTACCCATCCCGTATACAAAGATTCTGCTACCACCTAATCCTAAACCCAGAAGATGATCCTAAATCTACCCTTAGGCACTTTTCTGCCATGAATCCTTTTTGGATCAACTGATTCTTCTTTCTTAGCCATTTATTCTAAGGAAAAGGGTTCTTATGCTTTCTTGCTTATGCTAGCGGATTGGGTTCTTTTAAAACTGAGGCTCTTCTATTCTTCTTATTAATTAAGATACTTCAGGCTTTTTGCCTTTCTTTCCTTTTCTATCTTTCTGAGCCTATACGTTTCTTTTCTTCTTTTTCAAATCCCAAATCCTTTACTAGAGCAGCTATCTTATTTTCAGCTTAGACCTTTTCCCAGAACTTCTTTTCTTCCCTTTCTCTTCTTTTCTTCCCCTTTGAATCCCAAAATAAAACTCAAGCTCGGTTTAGTTAACTCGAGGTGTGAACTCGGTCTCCTAACCGAGCTTATACAACCGAGCTCAATCCCCTATTCTAAATTCCAGTCTATCCTCCTAACCACAGTTCAGTTCCCCACCTAGTTCTATCTAGCTCAAAGGTTATGAACCAGAACTATATGTATGAGAAACCGTTCTTGTCGGCACAGACCTAACACTTTCTACCATGCTCAATCCTGAAATAGGCCTCACATTCACACATAGAGTATTGTTGGCTTGAAAGGAAGGTCAAGGTTAAAGGTAGGGGAAACTGTTCCAATGATGGGAATCAGCTATTTGGATTCACAAGGGTGCTGAAAAGAGTAAGAGAATCCAAATATGTATAAGGTATCCATGAGTTCAAATCAAAGGCATAGACATGATTATTGCAATTCAGTTTAAGGTTCTAATAGATATGGGATGATATCAGATCAAGACATGCTTCAGCCAAAACTAAATGTCAAACAATGCAATCTAGGCATGGTGCGGTCTTATGCTTCAGACTTACATGAATGCATTAGACAACTATTAACTAGGGCATTGAGACGATTTCATAAACCAGCATGCTTACAAGGCTTTTATCATCCTAGTCCCCTATGCAGATGCACAAATCTATATGAAATGCATCTAGACTCAATCCTAAACATGAATGCGATCTACATGAACACTCTGTTTTTGTGGAATGCTTTTCTGAAATTTTTCAAATTTTTATGGTTTTTCTTATGCAAATAGATGACATGTTATGCAGACTCAATATGCAAAATTTGAAATAAGAAAACAGTGAAAGATATCTAATGCATCTCAAACCCTCCCCCAAACTTGAATTACACAGTCCCTTGTGTAATAAAAGATTCAAAGGAAGGTATGAGAATGAAAAACAATAAGAAAAACTAAATATGAATGGTATAAACAATGGTGAAGAGTGGAGTTGTACCTCAGTTCTGAAAGAACGAGTCCGTGTAGGCCTCCATGCTTTCTTTGGTGTATCTTGGTCTGGACGTCTCTAGCTCTGGTGTGTAACTGAGTTCTCTGGACGAGCTGGAGCGTGTGTTGAGGGATAGCTCGGTCAAACGACCGAGTGGTGCGGCTGAGTGGAGTCTTTGTGATCTTGACTCGGTCTGGAAGCCGAGTGCACTGGCCGAGCTGGTGCCTTGATAACTAGGTTTTTACCCTAAAGCTATCTATTGCCCAGTTGTAGTACAAAGGGCTATCGAATCCAATCGGGACTATTGTAGGCAATCAGGATGTAGCAAATCTATCTAATTCAAGCCAAATAGAAATGGATAGGAGTAACAGGGTGAAACAACTAAAACAAGAACTAATAAACAGTAAAAGAAACTAGAAACAAAGATTCATAAAAGCAAAATAAAATAGAAACAGAAACAGAGCTAAGAACAGGAAAACAGAGTATCAAAAAGTAGAAAAACAATCAGGATGAGAAAAGGTCCTAAGGATGAGTTCTAGATCTGGTATTCTTCATGGTGGACTCTAGTGACTTCATAAACAACTTCATAGAAGGGATCTCCTAACTATGAGCATCAAAAGAGTAATAGATCCACTTCCCAGTTACATCTATCACCAGATTCTCTAAACTTCCTAATCTTGGAATCCACACCTATGCCCCATTGACTGTCACTAACACTCAGATAGGATTCCAATGAAACATGAAGAGAATAAGCATTAAGAACACAGCTCATAAATGTCAAACTACAACTTGCTTTCCTATGATCCTAGATCAATCATTGGAAAGAAGCTCCAGATCTCTGGTATTAGCAGATCTGGTGTTTCTCAAGTGATGTGCAAGGAAACACCAAGATCAGATTCCAAGTGGGTGTACAGGGAATCAGCATTAGAAATAGCTAACCCAGAAGAGATCTTAAGCTTTAGAACCCTAAATCTACTAGAACCACCATGAATCATAACCCAGATCTAACCCATCCTCAAGAACCCTAAATCACTACTCAGACTTCATCATCAGAATCATAAACCCAGAAAATGAAATAGTTTCCATAATCATAATCTAGAGATTGAGATGAAGAAGGAATAGAAGAAATAAACTAAAAAGGATCAAAGGATCAGAAGTAATTGCAAATACAAAATCAGATAGATCTAGAGAGGTTTTTAGAGAACAAAGAGAATAAAAAAAAACATATCCTGCGGCTGCTGACCTAATTAGAGTATATATACTCTAGGTCAGAAACCCTAGTACAAAAAGACAAAATAAACTAAAGTCCTTAGGTCGGCTGCCTTGAGCTCGGGCTCCTCTGGTCGAGTGGTGTGGTCGAGTGGTGTGCTTCAGGCCTTGAATCCTCAGACTCGGTTGCACGAGCTCGGTTTGGTGGTCGAGTGGACGTGGTCGAGTGCTCTTGGTCGAGTGCTAACTCCTCTTTGCCTTCAGCTCGGTCAGCTGACCGAATGCATGTGATCGAGTGGTGTTGGTGGGTTGGTTTGCACTAGGTCTAACTCCAGGTCGAGTGGTCTTGGTCGAGTGCATGCTGGTCTTGGTCTTTAGCTCGGTCATGAAGTCGAGTCTTCGCACCGAGCTTGTGTCTCCATGTTCCTTGATCTCCAGCGAACATCCAAAACACCTAAAAGATAGCTCCAATATGCAATATGTATGCAAAGCTAAAGCAAACCTATCATGTAACCTGTATGAATGAAATGGATAGATATGGAGTGAAACTAGTGATGAAACTATGCTAAAATGGATGGAAATGCAAGATTAAAAGTGGTAAAATGCAGAGACATCAACTCCCCCAAACTTAGTCTTTGCTTGCCCTCAAGCAAACATATAAGATATAAGCTGGTGAAGTTGATGACATGCTGGGACTCAGAGCCAAAACATGCTGATAAAGGAAGTAGCATCAAGGTCCTAGTTAGTAGTTCTAAAATGCATTAACAAGTAATCCTTACTTTTAAAACTTTAGCCATACCCTTCAGAACAAACCTGACACCAGCCTTAACCTACACATGCAATCAAATCAACCATCCCCTTTAACATTCATTGATTCTGTAACCATGGATCAAGTCTATGCAATTCTAATGAACTCATTTGGCTAAGGGAAAGGTTAAGAGGCAAAGATGGCCCCTTTTGTAACAGGTTTAAACAATATATATCATGGGACTCTCAAGAATAAACTGAGCTATAGAAGAACGCTAAAGGTAAGATAGCCAACCGATGCATACAAGAACATTTTCTCATCTACCCATCCCATATACAAAGATTCTGCTACCACCTAATCCTAAACCCAAAAGATGATCCTAAATCTACCCTTAGGCACTTTTCTGCCATGAATCCTATTTGGATCAACTCATTCTTCTTTCTTTACTTATTCATTCTAAGGAAAAGGGTTCTTATGCTTTCTTGCTTATGCTAGCGGATTGGGTTCTTTTAAAACTGAGGCTCTTCTATTCTTCTTATTAATTAAGATACTTCAGGCTTTTTGCCTTTCTTTCCTTTTTTATTTTTCTGAGCCTATACATTTCTTTTCTTCTTTTTCAAATCCCAAATCCTTTACTAGAGCAGCTATCTTATTTTCAGCTTAGACCTTTTCCCAGAACTTCTTTTCTTCCCTTTCTCTTCTTTTCTTCCCCTTTGAATCCCAAAATAAAACTCAAGCTCGGTTTAGTTAACTCGAGGTGTGAACTCGGTCTCCTAACCGAGCTTTTACAACCGAGCTCAATCCCCTATTCTAAATTCCAGTCTATCCTCCTAACCACAGTTCAGTTCCCCACCTAGTTCTATCTAGCTCAAAGGTTATGAACCAGAACTATATGTATGAGAAACCGTTCTTGTCGGCACAGACCTAACACTTTCTACCAAGCTCAATCCTGAAATAGGCCTCACATTCACACATAGAGTATTGTTGGCTTGAAAGGAAGGTTAAGGTTAAAGGTAGGGGAAACTGTTCCAATGATGGGAATCAGCTATTTGGATTCACAAGGGTGGTGAAAAGAGTAAGAGAATCCAAATATGTATAAGGTATCCATGAGTTCAAATCAAAGGCATATACATGATAATTGCAATTCAGTTTAAGGTTCTAATAGATAGGGGATGATATCAGATCAAGACATGCTTCAGCCAAAACTAAATGTCAAACAATGCAATCTAGGCATGGTGCGGTCTTATGCTTCAGACTTACATGAATGCATTAGACAACTATTAACTAGGGCATTGAGACTATTTCATAAACCAGCATGCTTACAAGGCTTTTATCATCCTAGTCCCCTATGCAGATGCACAAATCTATATGAAATGCATCTAGACTCAATCCTAAACATGAATGCAATCTACATGAACACTCTGTTTTTGTGGAATGCTTTTCTGAAATTTTTCAAATTTTTATGGTTTTTCTTATGCAAATAGATGAGATGCTATGCAGACTCATTATGCAAAATTTGAAATAAGAAAACAGTAAACATAATCAAATATATCTCAAACCCTCCCCCAAACTTGAATTACACAGTCCCTTGTGTAATAAAAGATTCAAAGAAAGGTATGAGAATGAAAAAGCAATAAGAAAAACTAAAGATGAATGGTATAAACAATGGTAAAGAGTGGAGTTGTACCTCAGTGTTGGGTGTTCTAACTCGGTCATAAGGTCAAGTTTGATGGCCGAGTGGTTTGGTATGAAGATCTAACTCGGCCAAGCTAATCGAGTTAGACTGTCCGAGCTTAATTGATGACCTCTAGAGGGGTAGCTCGGTTTGCCAAACCGAGCTTGATGGCCGAGTTCATTTGTTGGGGTCTTAACTCGGCCTAGTTGATCGAGCTAACCGGTCAATTCTGATTTTCTGGGCTTCCCTGCCTTCCTTTGCATAATCCTGAAATCTCAAACCTGACCAACAAAACTACTAGAAAACATATTAAAAGAGACAAGAAACCTTAAAGCAAAATATTTACAAAGATAGTCATGGGACTTCCTCCCAAGTGAGCTTGTTTAAAGTCACTGAGCTTGACTTCCTTACTGGATTTATGCTTGAGTTGGCTCGTCAAGAGAGATGGATTCAGCTTCTGGAGTCATTTGATCAGCAATGTATATTTTAACCCTCTGCCCATTTACCGTGAAGTCATCATTGTTTTTGCCTATTAGGGTGATGGCCCCATAGGGTAAAACTTCCTTAATGGTGAAAGGTCCTGACCATCTTGATTTCAGCTTTCCTGGGAAAAGTCTGAGCCTTGAATTAAATAGAAGCACTTGGTCACCTGCCTTGAGCTCTTTTGGTAAAATCTTCTTATCATGGAAGGCTTTTGTGCGTTCTTTGTAAATCTTTGAGCTCTCATATGCTTCCAATCTGATTTCTTCCAACTCATGCAAATCCATCAGTCTCTTTTCCTCGGCTGTTTTGATGTCAAAGTTTAGGAGTTTTGTAGCCCATATTGCCTTGTACTCTATCTCCACCGGTAAATGGCATGCTTTGCCATAGAGAAGCTGGAATGGTGTTCTCCCTATGGGGGTTTTGAATGCAGTTCTGTAGGCCCATAGGGTTTCGTCAAGCTTTGTTGCCCAATCCCTTTTTGATACTCCTACTACTCTAGCTAGGATGGCCTTAATCTGCTTATTGGAAACCTCCACTTGACCGCTTGTTTGAGGATGGTAAGGTGTGGCAACCTTATGCTTAACTCCATACTTCCTTAAAAGATTTTCAAAAAGCTTGTTGATAAAGTGAGATCCTCCATCACTGATAACTACTCTCGGTATTCCAAACCTAGGGAAAATGATACTTTTAAACAGCTTTAGGACGACCCTTACATCGTTTGTAGGGCAGGCTACTGCTTCAACCCATTTTGACACATAGTCAACAGCCACCAGAATGTAGCTATTACCGTGGGATGGTGGGTTGAAAGGTCCCATGAAATCAATACCCCAGACATCAAAGACTTCTACTTCCAAAATTGGATTCTGAGGCATTTCATTCCGTTTGCCGATATTTCCCATCCTTTGACAAGGATCACATTTCGAAATGAAATTATGAGCGTCTTTGAACATGGTAGGCCACCACAAACCTGCTTGAATTATCTTCTGAACAGTCTTGAATGTGGCGAAGTGCCCTCCATACGCAGAACCATGGCAGTGCTCCAGAATCCCTTTCACTTCTTCCTCTGCTACACATCTCCTGAAAAGACCATCTAACCCCTTCTTGTACAAATATGGTTCATCCCAATAGTAGTGGTTCACATCCCTGAGAAACTTCTTCCTTTGATAAGCATTAAGGCTCTTAGGTATTTCCTCGCATACCTTATAGTTGACGAAGTCCGCATACCAGGGGAAAACCTCTTCTTTAAATGTTATAACCTCTTCTATTTTCTGAGATGTATGGCGGATGTCCTCCAAAAGTCTGATTGCCATGAGCTGCTCCTCTGGCATAGAATCGTCAATGGGAAGGGCATCCTCGATCCTCATTCTGGATAGATGATCAGCTACCCCATTTTCGATCCCCTTTTTGTCCACTATTTCCATATCAAACTCCTGCAGCAACAGTATCCATCTGAGTAATCTTGGCTTTGTGTCCTTCTTCGCATATATGTGTCTTAACGCGGCATGGTCTGTGTAGACGATGACCTTCGAACCAACTAGGTAACTTCGGAATTTCTCAAAAGCGAAAACCACTGCCAAAAGCTCCTTCTCTGTAGTTGCATACCTTCCTTGAGCATCATCTAGAGTTCTGCTCGCATAATAAATAACATGCAGTTTCTTATCAATTTTCTGTCCCAAAACTGCTCCTACTGCGTAATCTGATGCATCACACATGATCTCGAAAGGATAATCCCAGTTAGGAGCTTGAACTATTGGAGCTGATGTCAGAGCTTCCTTGATAAGATGAAAAGCTTTCAAGCATTCTGAATCAAAGTTGAATTCTGTTTCCTTGCAAAGCAGCCTAGTTAGAGGTCTGGCTATCTTAGAGAAATCCTTGATGAATCTCCTATAGAAACCTGCATGCCCAAGGAAGCTTCTGATATCTTTGACAGTCTTTGGTGGTTGTAACTGGATCATCACCTCAATCTTGGCTTTATCCACTTCTATTCCCTTCTCGGAAATCTTGTGCCCTAGGACTATCCCTTCCCTAACCATGAAGTTGCATTTCTCCCAATTCGGAACCAGATTAGTCTCTTCACATCTGGTAAGGACCCTGCATAAATTTGACAAACATGAGGAGAAGGAAGAACCGTACACAGAGAAATCATCCATGAACACTTCCACCATCTCCTCAATTAGATCCGAAAATATGGAAGTCATGCATCTCTGAAAAGTAGCTGGTGCATTACAAAGGCCAAAAGGCATTCTTTTATATGCAAATGTTCCATATGGACAGGTGAAAGTGGTTTTTTCTTGATCATTAGGGTGTATAGGGATTTGGAAAAATCCACTATACCCATCCAAGAAACAATAAAAAGGGTGATTAGCTAGCCTTTCCAACATCTGGTCAATGAATGGTAATGGGAAATGGTCCTTTCTAGATGCAGCATTTAATTTTCTATAGTCTATACACATTCTATGGCCAGTGATTGTTCTGGTGGGGATAAGTTCATCTTTATCATTTTTAACCACAGTTATGCCACCCTTTTTGGGAACACAATGCACAGGAGATACCCAAGTACTGTCAGAAATTGGGTAAATTACTCCAGCATCTAACAGTTTCAGGATCTCCTTCTTAACAACTTCTTTTAAGTTTGGATTCAATCTCCTTTGGGGTTCAATACTAGAATAGGATTCATTTTCAAGATGAATGCGATGTGTGCACAGATCAGGTGAAATTCCCTTAATGTCATCTAATGAATAACCTATAGCACGTCTAAATCTTTTCAGCTCAGTTAACAATTGGGTAAGCTCAGTACTGCTAAGGGAATCATCTACTATTACAGGGTAGGTAGAGTTTGTTCCAAGGAATGCGTACCTTAGCCCTTTCGGTAGTGGTTTGAGGTCCACCTTGGGTGCCTTTAACTCTGACCAATCTGCAGTCGTGGAGTCAATGAACTCGGGAGTTTGGCCTGGTTTGTTGACCGAGTTGGACGATTCCGGCCTAGAGAAAGACAAGCTCGAGTGGTTGTGCTCGGTTTGGCTGTCCGAGCTCAGGACATTCTTCTTGCCAAGCTCGGTCTGTGAGACCGAGTAGATGGACCTAGGCTTGTCCACTGTTGCTAATCTTTCCCTTCCTGGTCTGATCAATTCTTCAAAGCCTTCTGACTCATCCAGCACTTTTCTTGAGTCCAAATATACTTCGAAATCCAGAGTTTCATCATGCAGATACCCTTCTTCACTACTCTTTGTCAAAACAGTCTTCAAATGATCCTTCTCGGTTATCTCATTCAAAACATCTTCAGACAGTTGTTCTAACTCTTCTATCCAGAAAATCTGTCCTCCTATTGTTGGTTTCTTCATAGAATCTTTGATATCAAAGTTCATCTTGAGGTCTTTACCAAAATGGAGTTCAATCTTTCCTTCCCTAACATCAATTACTGCTCCAGCAGTAGCTAAAAAGGGTCTGCCCAGTATCAGAGGATCCTTAGGTTCTTCATCCATTTCTAACACCACAAAATCAGTTGGTACTTCTGTATTTCCAATCTTAACTGGTAGGTCTTCTAGGAGACCATGTGGCAGCCTAACTGATCTGTCTGCTAGCACTAATGATATATTAGAGGGTTTAAACTTACTGAAACCAAGGCGTTGTGCTACTGACAGTGGCATGAGGCTTACAGAAGCTCCAAGATCGCATAAACAGTTCTTGAAAGTCAAGGGTCCTAGAGAGCATGGCAAGGTAAAGGAACCTGGATCTCCTAATTTCTCATTAACTATCTTCTTCTGGATTATCGCGCTACACTCCTGACTCAGGACAACCATTCCTTGAACTTCCTTGTCCCTTTCCAAAATCGCATCCTTCAAAAAATTTTTATAGTTAGGCATGAGAGTTAAGGTATCCAAAAGAGGCATCTTCACCTCAAGCTCTTTGATCTGTTTAGCAAACAAAGCTTTGTACTTCTCTAGTAACTCCTTTTTGAACCTTCCTGGGAATGGGAGTTTTGGGACATACGGAGGGGGAATATAGGGTGCTTTTTTCTCTTCAGGAGCAGCTTTGGGTCCAGACTCGCTTTGTTTGGCTCGGTTTAATGGTCGAGCTTGGTGGTTGAGTTCTGGCTCTGGTTCCACTCGAGTTGTTGATCGAGTTGGATTGCCGAGTTTTACTTCTTGAGTGTCGAACTGGTCTTCTTCTTGGTCGAAACTCCCCCCAACTTGTTCCTCACTGTCCTCAGTGATAGGGAAACTTCTTTCAGGTAATTGTCTGCCGCTTCGAAGTGTTATTGCATTGGCTTCATCAGATTCTGGCAATTGTTGGATAGCTTTCCCGGGGCGTTGTCCTTGGTCTGTGGTGTAGGAATAATCAACTTTGTGTTCGACGTTTGCCATCTTGGAGGTTAGTATAGCAATTTGAGATGTGAGATTGTTTATAGTGCTTTCCATCTGTGTTTGTATTTCAGATAACCTCGTGGATGTGCCTGTTTCTGCCTTGGCCTGTCCTTGTAATAGTTGATGCAGCATTTGTTCCATAGGAGTTGTTGGATTTGGGTATTGAAACTGTTGAGCAGGATATGAGTTAAATCTATTGTATGAGCCAATGTGATCCTGAACGTAGCTAACCTCTTCATGTTGAACCTGAGCAGTGTTGTGACTGTGAAACTGTTCGTTTTCATGAGCCATGTTAACTGTTTTTTGTTGAGCTTGAAGAAGCATATTCAGTTTCTCATTGATAGATGTCATCTCATTGCGGTTCCGTTCAGCGTGGATGAAGCTCTCCTTAGGTGGTGTATCTAGTTCCTTAGTATAGGTGCCAACAGATTGTGCAAGATTCTCGACTAAACTCCAACCATCATTGACATCTCTGGTGAGGAAATTGCCATTACTAGCTGTGTCGAGCAACATTCTGATATTCGGAAGTACTCCTCTGTAAAGAGTGCTGAGGAGTGACGCGGTACTAAAACCATGATGAGGACATTGAAGTGTATAACCCTTGAATCTTTCCCAAGCTTCAGAAAATAACTCCCCATGCTGTTGACCAAAGCTTGCTATCTCATTACGCAATCTAGCTGTCCGTGAGTGATTGTAGAACTTATCCAGAAAAACTCTTTTGCATGCCTCCCACGAGGTAATAGATCCAGGAGTTAATGTTTTCTCCCATATCTTCGCTTTGTCACCAAGTGAAAATGGGAATAACCTCAGCTTCAGACTGTCTTCACTCACCCCACTTATCTTTGTGAGGCTGCAGAGCCTGTCGAAATCATCTAAATGGTCAAGTGGATCTTCATTTGGCAAACCATAAAACTTACTACTCTGGACCATGCATATCAAGCTGCTCTTGATTTCAAGGTTGACGACATCTGGTGGAACAATTCCTTGTCTGCTAGTATGTGTGCTTGGTGAATCACCGGCTCCTATGTATCTTGGTTTTCTAGGTTCAGCTGGTTCTCCATTATGTACCTCTTGATTGTCTCTATTTACCCTCGCTGGTGGAGTTGTTCTGTTCTGAGTTCTCTGATTCAGGGGATCCCTTGGTAACTGGTTGATCATGGCTTTGTGAACTCGGGATGGCGCACTCGGCTTTGCTGACCGAGTGGAGTGCAGCTCGGCCACAGTGACCGAGTAGACTGACCGAGTGCTTACTTCAGATGCCTTGAGCTCGACTGACTGAACTCGACCTAACTGACCGAGTGGAGGGATGCGAGGCAACGGAACTCGAGCTTCTGACCGAGTGGTGTGTCCGAGCTCTGTGTCCGAGCGTATGCAACCGAGTGGTACCTGAAACAGATTGAAACCAACAAGTGAGTAACAAAGTAAAAAGAAAAGAACTTGATCTCAGAAGATCTGCAATCCGAAATGAAACAATTAGATCCCAACTGGCAACGGCGCCAAATTGATAACTAGGTTTTTACCCTAAAGCTATCTATTGCCCAGTTGTAGTACAAAGGGCTATCGAATCCAATCGGGACTATTGTAGGCAATCAGGATGTAGCAAATCTATCTAATTCAAGCCAAATAGAAATGGATAGGAGTAACAGGGTGAAACAACTAAAACAAGAACTAATAAACAGTAAAAGAAACTAGAAACAAAGATTCATAAAAGCAAAATAAAATAGAAACAGAAACAGAGCTAAGAACAGGAAAACAGAGTATCAAAAAGTAGAAAAACAATCAGGATGAGAAAAGGTCCTAAGGATGAGTTCTAGATCTGGTATTCTTCATGGTGGACTCTAGTGACTTCATAAACAACTTCATAGAAGGGATCTCCTAACTATGAGCATCAAAAGAGTAATAGATCCACTTCCCAGTTACATCTATCACCAGATTCTCTAAACTTCCTAATCTTGGAATCCACACCTATGCCCCATTGACTGTCACTAACACTCAGATAGGATTCCAATGAAACATGAAGAGAATAAGCATTAAGAACACAGCTCATAAATGTCAAACTACAACTTGCTTTCCTATGATCCTAGATCAATCATTGGAAAGAAGCTCCAGATCTCTGGTATTAGCAGATCTGGTGTTTCTCAAGTGATGTGCAAGGAAACACCAAGATCAGATTCCAAGTGGGTGTACAGGGAATCAGCATTAGAAATAGCTAACCCAGAAGAGATCTTAAGCTTTAGAACCCTAAATCTACTAGAACCACCATGAATCATAACCCAGATCTAACCCATCCTCAAGAACCCTAAATCACTACTCAGACTTCATCATCAGAATCATAAACCCAGAAAATGAAATAGTTTCCATAATCATAATCTAGAGATTGAGATGAAGAAGGAATAGAAGAAATAAACTAAAAAGGATCAAAGGATCAGAAGTAATTACAAATACAAAATCAGATAGATCTAGAGAGGTTTTTAGAGAACAAAGAGAATAAAAAAAAACATATCCTGCGGCTGCTGACCTAATTAGAGTATATATACTCTAGGTCAGAAACCCTAGTACAAAAAGACAAAATAAACTAAAGTCCTTAGGTCGGCTGCCTTGAGCTCGGGCTCCTCTGGTCGAGTGGTGTGGTCGAGTGGTGTGCTTCAGGCCTTGAATCCTCAGACTCGGTTGCACGAGCTCGGTTTGGTGGTCGAGTGGACGTGGTCGAGTGCTCTTGGTCGAGTGCTAACTCCTCTTTGCCTTCAGCTCGGTCAGATGACCGAGTGCATGTGATCGAGTGGTGTTGGTGGGTTGGTTTGCACTCGGTCTAACTCCAGGTCGAGTGGTCTTGGTCGAGTGCATGCTGGTCTTGGTCTTTAGCTCGGTCATGAAGTCGAGTCTTCGCACCGAGCTTGTGTCTCCATGTTCCTTGATCTCCAGCGAACATCCAAAACACCTAAAAGATAGCTCCAATATGCAATATGTATGCAAAGCTAAAGCAAACCTATCATGTAACCTGTATGAATGAAATGGATAGATATGGACTGAAACTAGTGATGAAACTATGCTAAAATGGATGGAAATGCAAGATTAAAAGTGGTAAAATGCAGAGACATCATGCCTTGCTCCCATTCTTGTGTAGCTCTTCTCTTCCTCTGCCTTGGTTCGACAGCTGAATGCCTTGGAGGGTCTGCAGAGGTTGTTTGCCTAGGTCTAAAACTGAAGGAGCCGCTTCGTTTCAACTGAGGGCCTGGAGGAGTCTTTGAGGATTTCTTTCCCTTAAGCTTTTTGATTTGTTTCTTCATAGACCTCACCGAGTCACTCAAATCTCTCACTGTATCCTTCAGAGCAGACACGGTTTTGTGTTGCCATTTCCCTAATCGCTGCAACAGGTTTATTCTCCTGTTTGCTTCCTTCGGAGTTCTAGCTGGAGGTTCTTCATCAAAGAAATAGGATTCATCTCCTTCTTGTTCTTCCTCTGCAACTCTGGTTGCTCTGATTGGAACATCCTCATCCTGGTTATACAAAGCTTCTATTGGTGGACAGAACTCTAGCCATTCAGGTTGATATGGCTCTGTTTGTAGTGGTACCCCAGCTGCCAAAAGGATTGGAGTGATGACACCCCCAACTACCAAATCTCCACAGCTTCTCTTCTTGTGCAGCATGTGTGCCCAATCCCTATACCACATTAGCTGTAATAGCAGAAGTAGGGTATTCCCCACATTTGCCTTGTCCCCTTGAAAGATTTTCCTTCCTCTTTCATCATTTAGTCTTTCAAGAAGCGCAGTATCTAACATCTGGATCTCTCCTTGGTTCACATTCCCAGTGACTCTTCCTGCAAAGAATGTGCTTGCAAGTGCCTTATGTGCATACCTGATTACAGGGCTCCTGATTAGAGCAGCCTTACTCCTAGATGATGAATATCCATCCCCTTCTGCTATTATTCCCCAAAGTGCTTGCAGCTCTTCTTTATCATAGTTCTAAAGTGTGTTGTCTCCTGTTGGGAAGTTGAAGACCCCATCCAGCTGACTTATGTAGAGCAGATACCCTACTTCATGTACTTCGAACGTTATGAAGCCAAACTCTTCCGGGTTCTGGTTGTCTTGCTCTGCTTCTTCAGAGTTCTCATAGATGTGGAAGCTTAGCGAAGCTAGGAATTGGCACGTTTCTTCCTTATAACCAGCATGTGTCATCTCTATGAAAGTTTTGAGATTGCATTTTTCAAACAAGTACTCCACATCCCTTGCTATTCCAAGTGCTTCCATCGTTTCTGGATGTGGATACCTTATTCCTCCAAAACGCATTGCCATAAGAGCTTCATAGCGCTCTTCCTTAGTTGTTGCTTTTCTCCTAGTCCCTCTAGTGTTTTTCCTCTCCTCACTTGGAGGCTCAACCTCCATAGCAGTTTCATCACCCTCAACTTCCATTTCTGAGTCTTCATCAACTAGTTCTGGGCGCTTCCCTCTTGCTATATCCTTCTTATTTTTCGAGTACAGCTTGATAACATCCTCTTCTTCTCTGGTTGGGTGCTTGATAGTTCCTCTAACAGCTGAGAAACTTCTTGCCAAGGCCTGTGCTTGTTGTCTCCTCAAAGCGCTTTGTTCCATTGCAGTTAGGTACCTGAAACGCATTAATCAAAGAGGCATTAGAAAACGTTTTTAATGAACTCGGTGCCATGCACTCGGCCAAGTCCAACCGAGCTTGATCCTAAATACCAAGGAAAATGTTCAAGCTCGATGCCTCGAGCTCGGGTTACCAGACCGAGTGTGCTTACTCGCCTTGGTGACCGAGTGCATGTAAACGAGTCAATGTTCATAACAAACAAGCATATACGAATCATTCAATCCCTTTAAAACACACTTCATCTCTATACTCAAAGTTCCGTTTCTAGGTAATATCAAGTTTCTAATGCATAGCTCATGCTCATCTAAGAACATTTATCAGAATCTCATTCAAAATGTTTAAACAACTTCGAATATGGTGAATGCATGGAAGTTGTAAGTTTTAGAAACATGTGAGCTAGTAAATTCAAATTCTACTCAAGAACATTCAAATTCTAAACCCAGAAAACTCAGAAAATTTTCAAAACTTCAATGCCTAAACTTCTCTTAAATCACTTCTAGATGCATCAATATGTATTCAAAGCATTAATCAATCGGTTTTAAAAGATTAAGATCATAAGAAACTTGGTTTTAAGCAGTTTTTAAACGATTTGGATTGAAGAATGCTCAAGAACATCAAGAACATCAAGAACATCAAACCCAGAAACGTGAAACAAATCGATTAGAGAAACTTACTTGATGAAACCGAGTGCAAATGAGAGCTAAACCGAGTTAGTGCCTAGAAGGTGTGAGCTCGTGATGATGACCTCGGTTTGGCTAAATCGAGTTTGAAATTTTTATGAAAATTTGTTGAGAAAACTTTGAGATTCTAGAGAGAGTATCTATGTAAAACGTAGAGTGTGAGGATGAATGTAAGAGAGGAGCGCATGAGGGAGTTTTAAAGAGGTTTTTGGGAGTGAAAGGGGACAAAAGGACAAACATGTGGTCCCTAAACGAGTGGAGCGGCCGAGTGGATTCAAATTTGAATCTAGATCTATTTTCAAATTCAAATTCATGCAAGTGAGGGAAGAAATGTTGACTCGTTGACCAAGCTCGGTCAACCTTGGTCGAGTTGACCGGCCGAGTCCAAATGTTGACTACTCGGTTTGGCTTGACCGAGTTTGATCAATCGAGTCCTAACCTGGATTGTGGCTTGAACTCGGTCCCTGAGCTCGATGTGGCTTGACCGAGTGGACTACACCGAGTGGTCCACCTTGTCACAACATTACTCTTTCTCAATCAACCTATCCCTGCAGTCTCTTGCCAACAAGACTAGGTAGAAAACTTATTAAAAATAACAGAAATGAACTAAACTTAAATGAAAAGTATTTACAAAGATAGTCATGGGACTTCCTCCCAAGTGAGCTTGTTTAAAGTCACTAAGCTTGACTTCCTTACAGTGCTTTCTATGGAGGATGAGGTGGAGGAACTGAAATCCTCCTTGCTTCCTGGTCTTCTTAATCATCAAATAGGACATGATCCCTTGAAGGATCATCATAGTTGTTTTCCACAGATTCTTCATTAAAATAGTCTTCCTCTTGCTGCTGAGGATAGTCTACCTCTCTGAACCATTCAACTTCATTCCTTCTTTTGTTGATCGCGGTGAAACAGACTGAGGACGTATTCATCTTGAAACCCTGAGGCTTGGATTCACCTTTCTCATAGAGCAAACTTGTTACTTGCCTTTGCAGTTTTTCCACAACACTATTCAAAGCTCTGATAGCTTCATCTTGCCTTTCAGCCTTATCCTGGAGCTTCACCCATTCTGTTGGATCCAGCTGTTTGGGAAGAACTATTTGAGGGTCTAACTTGGTTTGATTAGTCGAGTTAGGAATTCCAGCTTGTTCCAGAGCTTCCTCCAAACTTGTTTCATCACCCTTGTCAAACAGATCTTCCTTAGAGGTTTCCCCAAGTGGGTTGGTTGTCAAAACTTCATCATTGTGGACAAGTTCTTCTAAAGTGAAAACTTGTCCTTCAATAGTTGGCCTCTTCCTATCCTCATTGATGTCAAACTCCATCTTGAGATTGTCAGCTAGGTTAAGAGCAATCTTACCTCCTTTCACATCTATCACTGTTCCAGCAGTTGCCAAGAATGGCCTTCCAAGAATCAGTGGATCTGCTGGTTCTTCATCCATCTCTAAAACCACAAAATCAGCAAGAACTGTTACCTCACCTATCTTCACGGGAAGATCTTTCAGCATTCCCTGTGGGATCCTTGTTGTACCATCAGCTAGTACTAGGGTGATGTGGCAGGGCTTGAAGTCTTGTACCTTCAGCTTATGAGCTATGGACTGGGGCATCAGGCTAACAGCGGCTCCCAGGTCACAGAGGCTACTTTTAAAATTTAAAGTACCTATGGAGCAAGGAAGGGTGAATGAACCTGGGTCTTCAAGCTTATCCTTGATCACCCTCTCTCCTACGACTGCCTTGCAATCATATTTCACTTCCTTCATACTATCAACCTTCATCTTTCTCCTCAGCAATTCTTCTCGGAGGATTTTCTCCTGTATGGGGATAATGGACAATATAGTTTCCAAAGGCGTGATCTGCTCAAGCTTGTCCACTGCACTTTTAAGATCAGCTGTAGCCTTCTCCAAGAGTTCCTGCTTGAATCTCCCAGGGAAAGGAATCTTGGGGACATAAGGAGGGGGAATATAAGGTACCCTTTTCTCTTCTTGAACAACTTTACCCTTGAGCTCGGTCACATCAGCTCGGTTTGGTGGCCGAGTTTGATTACTGTTGTTTTCTCCTTGAGCTCGGGCCTCTGATCGAGTGCATAGACCGAGTGCAGGCTTTGGAGTTTCAGATTTTTCTGCTTTTTTATTGTAATCCTCCCCTTCTTGAATCTCACTGTCTTCAGTGATGTGGATTGCATTAACATGAGCATAATCCTTGGGGTTCTGAACAGCTTTTCCAGGTAACTGACCTGGATGTTGAGTAGATGATGTAGATGCTCCTTTGTTCTCCAAAAACAACAACCTTGAGTTCATTGCTTCCATCTTTGCAGTCAGAGCATTGGAGTTTGAATCCACTTGATATCTTATCTCAGAAAACCTCTTTGCCTGTTCCATGACACAAGTAGCTTGCCCCTGAAGTAATTATTGGAGCATTTGTTCCACTGAAGCATTGATGGGTTGTGAATTCTGAGAAGGAAATCCTGGTGGTGCATTAGGAACTGGTTGCTGGTTGTAGTTGTTCTGGAATTGCTGTTTAGGAGCATAACCTTGGTTCTGGTTGTAAGGAATGAAAGGTTTGTTTTGAGCTTGTTGCTGGGGTGGATAGACCTGATCCTGTGGATTTGCAACATTGTTACTCCTGTAGGACAGATTGGGGTTTGCCTTGTAGTTAACAAACCCTTTGTTGTAGCCACCTTGGTTCTGAATGTAACTAACTTCCTCCATCTGATCAGGCTCCCTTTCTTGAATCTGTGCCATTTCTTCTTCAGAGATATAATGGACATGTTTCTGCTGCTGACCTAGAAGGAGCTTGTCAATCTTCTCATATAGGGCCCTGATCTCCTTTCTGTGCTTATCCTCCAAATCAGAATTTCCCCTTGGTGTTCTATCATATTCCTCACTGTAGGTGCCATCTGATTGTGCCAAGTTCTCTACTAGCTCCCATCCTTCAACAACATCTTTATTGAGAAAGTTGCCATTGCTGGCTGTATCAAGCAACATTCTGAATTTTGGTAACACGCCACGGTACAAAGTACTCAACAGTGACTCATTGCTGAACCCATGATGAGGACACTGTGAGGTGTAGCTTTTGAATCTTTCCCATGCTTTGCAGAATGTTTCACCTTTTTCTGAGCAAATCCTGATATCTCATTCCTTAGCCTTGCTGTTCTTGAGTTGGAGAAAAACTTAGCCAAGAATGCCTTTTTGCAGTCATCCCAAGATGTAATGGATCCATGAGGAAGTGTTTTCTCCCATAGATGTGCCTTGTCGCCTAAAGAGAACGAAAACAGACGTAGCTTGAACCCGTCTTCAGAAACACCGTTGATTTTGGTGAGGCTACAGAGCCTGTCGAATTCGTCTAGGTGATCCAATGGATCCTCCATTGGTAGACCGTGGAATTTGTTTCCTTGAACCATAGATATCAGACCGCTCTTTCTTTCAAAGTTGTTGTTCTGAACAGTTGGTGGCACGATACCTTGCCTTTGTGTGTGTGTATTAGGTGCATCTCCTGCGCCTATTGTCCTTCTTTGTTGAGCCGGTTGCTCATTCTGAGCTTGTGGATTATCCATATTGTCGGTGTCTGGTTGATTACCCTCTGGCTGGTCCCTCTGTCCTCTCAAAATCCTAGGTAACTGGTTGATATTGTCTTGATACCTCAGGAGATTATGATGACCTTTTGACCGTGTTTGCATACAGGAAAACTGAACTCGGGATGCTGCACTCGACTTGGATGACCGAGTCGTGCGAAATGATGAGTAGCTCGACCACAGTGACCGAGTAGACTGACCGAGTGCTGAACCGGATGAATACCTCAGATGCCTTGAGCTCGACTGACTGAACTCGACCTGACTGACCGAGTAGTGTGATGCAAGGCAACTGAACTCGAGCTTCTGACCGAGTGGTGTGTCCGAGCTCTGTGTCCGAGCTTATGCAACCGAGTGGTACCTGAAACAGATTGAAACCAACAAGTGAGTAACAAAGTAAAAAGAAAAGAACTTGATCTCAGAAGTTTTGCAATCCTAAATGAAACAATTAGATCCCAACTGGCAACGGCGCCAAATTGATAACTAGGTTTTTACACCTAAAGCTACCTATTGCCCAAATTGTAGTACAAAGGGCTATCGAATCCAATCAGGACTATTATAGGCAATCATGATGTAGCAAATCTATCTAATTCAAGCCAAATAGAAAGGTTGGAAGTAACAGGGTGAAACAACTAAAACAAGAACTAATAAACAGTAAAAGAAACTAGAAACAAAGATTCATAACAGCAAAAGAGAATAGAAACAGAAACAGAGCAATCTAAGAACAGGAAAACAGAGTATCAAAAAGTAGAAAACAATCAGGATGAGAAAAGGTTATAAGGATGAGTTATAGATCTGGTATTCTTCATGGTGGACACTAGTGACTTCATAAACAACTTCATAGAAGGGATCTCCTAACTATGAGCATCATCAGAGTGATAGATCCACTTCCCAGTTACATCTATCACCAGATTCTCTAAACTTCCTAATCTTGGAATCCACACCTATGCCCCATTGACTGTCACTAACACTCAGATAGGATTCCAATGAAACATAAAGAGAATAAGCATTAAGAAACAGCTCATAAATGTCAAACTACAACTTGCTTTCCTATGATCCTAGATCAATCATTGGAAAGAAGCTCCAGATATCTGGTATTAGCAGATCTGGTGTTTCACAAGTGATGTGCAAGGAAACACCAAGATCAGATCCCAAGTGGGTGTACAGGGAATCAGCATTAGAAATAGCTAACCCAGAAGAGAGCTTAAGCTTTAGAACCCTAAATCTACTAGAACCACCATGAATCATAACCCAGATCTAACCCATCCTCAAGAACCCTAATTCACTACTCAGACTTCATCATCAGAATCATAAACCCAGAAAATGAAATAGTTTCCATAATCATAATCTAGAGATTGAGATGAAGAAGGAATAGAAGAAATAAACTAAAAAGGATCAAAGGATCAGAAGTAATTGCAAATACAAAATCAGATAGATCTAGAGAGGTTTTTTAGAGAACAAAGAGAATAAAAACGTATCCCCTTTGGCTGCTGACCTAATTAGAGTATATATACTCTAGGTCAAAAGCCCTAGTACAAAAGACAAAATAAACTAAAGTTCTTAGGTCGGCTGCCTTGAGCTCGGGCTCCTCTGGTCGAGTGGTGTGATCGAGTGCATGTAACTTCAGGCTTTGGATCCTCAGCTCGGTTGACTAAACTCGGTCTTGCGGTCGAGTGGTCGTGGCCGAGTGGTAACTCCTCTTTTGCCTTCAGCTCGGTCAGACGACCGAGTGCATGTGATCGAGTGGTGTTGGTGGATTGTTTTGCACTCGGTCTGGGTCCAAGTCGAGTGGTCTTGGTCGAGTGCATGCTTGTCTTGGTCCTTAGCTCGGTCATGAGGTCGAGTCTTCACACCGAGCTTGTGTCTCCATGTTCCTTGATCTCCAGCAAACATCCAAAACACCTGAAAGATAGCTCCAATATGCAATATGTATGCAAAACTAAAACAAAGCTATTATGAAACCTATATGAGAGAAGTGGATGGATATTGAGTGAAAACGTGTACGAAACTATGCTAAAATGGATGGAAATGAGAGTTTAGAAGTGGTAAAATGCACAGACATCAACTCCCCCAAACTTAGTCTTTGCTTGCCCTCAAGCAAACATATAAGATATAAGCTGGTGAAGTTGATGACATGCTGGGACTCAGAGCCAAAACATGCTGCTAAAGGAAGTAGCATCAAGGTCCTAGTTAGTAGTTCTAGAATGCATTAACAAATAAGCCTTACTTTTAAAACTTTAGCCATACCCTTCAGAACAAACCTGACACTAGCCTCAACCTACACATGCAATCAAATCAATCATTCCCTTTAACATTCATTCATTCTGTAACCATGAATCAAGTCAATGCAATTTCAGTGAACTCATTTGGCTAAGGGAAGGGTTAAAGAGGCAAAGATGGCCCCTTTTGTAGCAGGTTTAAACAATAGATTATCATGGGACTCTCAAGAATAGACTGAGCTTCAGAAGAAGGCTAAAGGTAAGATAGCCAACCGATGCATACAAGAACAATTTCTCATCTACCCATCCCGTATACAAAGATTCTGCTACCACCTAATCCTAAACCCAGAAGATGATCCTAAATCTACCCTTAGGCACTTTTCTGCCATGAATCCTTTTTGGATCAACTGATTCTTCTTTCTTAGCCATTTATTCTAAGGAAAAGGGTTCTTATGCTTTCTTGCTTATGCTAGCGGATTGAGTTCTTTTAAAACTGAGGCTCTTCTATTCTTCTTATTAAAACTGAGGCTCTTTTGAAACCAACAAGTGAGTAACAAAGTAAAAAGAAAAGAACTTGATCTCAGAAGATCTGCAATCCTAAATGAAACAAAGAAATCCCAAATGGCAACGGCGCCGAATTGATAACTAGGTTTTTACACCTAAAGCTATCTATTGCCCGATCTATAGTACAAAGGGCTATCGAATCCAATTGGGACTATTGTAGGCAATCAGGATGTAGCAAACCTATCTAATTCAAGCCAATTAAACTAGATGGAAGTAACAGGGTGAAACAACTTAAAGCAAGAACTAATAAACAGTAACATAAACTAGAAACAGAGATTCATAACAGCAAAAGAAACTGAAAACAGAGTAAGCTAAGAATAGGAAAAACAGAGTATGAAAAAGTAGAAAACTATCAATGAAGAGAAAGGTCCTAAGGATGAGTTCTGGATCTGGGATTCATCATGGTGAAAGCTAGTGATCTAATAAACAACTTCATAGAAGGGATCTCTTAACTATAAGCATCAACAGAGTGATAGTTCCACTTCCTAGTTACAACTACCACCAGATTCTCTAAACTTCCTAATCTTGGAATCCACACCTATGCCCCATTGACTGTCACTAACACTCAGATAGCATTCCAATGAAACATAAAGAGAATAAGCATTAAGAATCAGTTCATAAATGTGAAACTACAACTTACTTTCCTATGATCCTAGATCAATCATTGGAAAGAGGCTCCAGATCTCTGGTATTAGCAGATCTGGTGTTTCACAAGTGATGTGCAAGGAAACACCAAGATCAGATCCCAATTGGGTGTACAGGGAATCAGCATTAGAAACAGCTAACCCAGAAGAGATCTTAAGCTTTTAGAACCCTAAATCAACTAAAATCACCATGAATCATAACCCAGATCTAACTCATCCTCAAGAACCCTAAATCACTACTCAGACTTCATCATTAAAATCACAAACCCAGAAAATGAAATAGTTTCCATAATCATAATCTAGAGATTGAGATAAAGAAGGAATAGAAGAAATAAACTTAATAAAAACGTAGATAGTGCGGCTGCTGAGAACAAAAGTAATTGCAGATACAAAATCAGATAGATCTAGAGAGGTTTCTGAGAACAAAAGAGAATAAAAACGTAGATAGTGCGGCTGCTGACCTAATTAGAGTATAAATACTCTAGGTCAAAAGCCCTAGTACAAAAGTCCTTAGGTCGGCTGCCTTGAGCTCGGGTTCCTCTGGTCGAGTGGTGTGATCGAGTGCATGTAACTTCAGGCTTTAGATCCTCTGACTCGGTTGACTAAACTCGGTTTGGTGGTCGAGTGGTCATGGTCGAGTGCTCTAGCCCGAGTGCTAACTCCTCTCTGCCTTCAGCTCGGTCATGAAGTCGAGTGCATGCGATCGAGTGGAGTTGGTGGATTGCTTTGCACTCGGTCTGGCTCCAAGTCGAGTGGTCTTGGTCGAGTGCATGTTGGTTTTGGTCCTTAGCTCTGTCATGAAGTCGAGTCTTCACACCGAGCTTGTGTTTACATGTTCCTTGATCTCCAGCAGACATCCAAAACACCTGAAAAATAACTCCAATGTGCAATATGTATGCAAAACTAAAGTAAACCTATCATGTAACCTATATGAATGAAGTGGGTGGATATGGAGTGAAACTAGTGATGAAACTATGCTAAAATGGATGGAAATGCAAGTTTAAAAGTGGTAAAATGCAGAGACATCAGTGGAGCAGATAGTCAAGGTAAGAAACAAGCATTATTCCTTATATCACAATTCTTGTACTTCTTAGAATCCTATAGGGGTTTCTGATGGTGAAGTTGAGATTGTAGCAAGAAGAACATATTGAGGCTAAACCAACACCTATGGATGTGAATATGAAGAAGCAATGCTTTGATTGACGAGCATTTGGCCATTGACAAGCTGATAGTCCTAAAAACCGAGTTATAACCATTCAAAAGAAAAAGAAGAGTGAATAGAACTGTTGAAGTGTACTCAATGGAGTTGGATCTCTTAAATTTGCATGATGATGTTAAAGAGCCGCATCGGAGAGCCATAGTACGCTTTGTATATGGATGAAGTAATGAAACACTATCAATGGCTGAGCATCAGCATGTTAGGACTCTTGTGGAAGTGATAAAGCATGCTACCAAGGTGGAGCAAATAGCCAAGGTACGAAACAAACATTATTCTTTATCTCACAATTCTGGTAATTCTTAGAATCCCATAGGAATTTCTGAGGGTGAAGTTGGGGTTGTGGCAAGAAGAACATATTGAGGCTAAACCTACACCTATGGATGTGAATATGAAGAAGCAATGCTTTGATTGACAAGGATTTTGCCATTTACAAGCTCATAGTCCCAAAAAAGGAGTTATAACAATTCAAAAGACAAAGGAGAGTGAATAGAACTATTGAAATGTACTCAATGAAGTTGGATCTCTTACAATTGCTTGACGATGTTAAAGAGCCGCATCAGAGTTGTAGGCTTTGTACATGGATGAAGTGATGAAATATTGTCAAACGCTAAGCGTCAGCCTGTTAGAACTTTTGTTGAAGTAATAATGCATGCTACCAAGGTGGAGGAGATAGCCAAGGTAAGAATCAAGCATTATTCCTTATCTCACAATTCTGGTATTTATTAGAATCCTATAGGAGTTTCTGATGGTGAATTTGAGATTGTAGCAAGAAGAACATATTGAGGCTAAACCGACACCTATGTATGTGAATATGAAGAAGCAATGCTTTGATTGACTAGGATTTGGCCATTTACAAGTTGATAGTCCCAAAAATGGAGTTATAACTATTCAAAAGACAAAGGTGAGTGAATAGAAATGTTGAAATGTACTTGATAACTAGGTTTTTACACCTAAAGCTATCTATTGCCCAGTTGTAGTACAAAGGGCTATCAATCCAATCGGGACTATTGTAAGCAATCAGGATGTAACAAATCTATCTAATTCAAGCCAAATAGAAAGGTTGGAAGCAACAGGGTGAAACAACTAAAACAAAAACTAATAAACAGTAAAAGAAACTAGAAACAAAGATTCATAAAAGCAAAATAAAATAGAAACAGAAACAGAGCTAAGAACAGGAAAACAGAGTATCAAAAAGTAGAAAAACAATCAGGATGAGAAAAGGTCCTAAGGATGAGTTCTAGATCTGGTATTCTTCATGGTGGACTCTAGTGACTTCATAAACAACTTCATAGAAGGGATCTCCTAACTATGAGCATCAAAAGAGTAATAGATCCACTTCCCAGTTACATCTATCACCAGATTCTCTAAACTTCCTAATCTTGGAATCCACACCTATGCCCCATTGACTGTCACTAACACTCAGATAGGATTCCAATGAAACATGAAGAGAATAAGCATTAAGAACACAGCTCATAAATGTCAAACTACAACTTGCTTTCCTATGATCCTAGATCAATCATTGGAAAGAAGCTCCAGATCTCTGGTATTAGCAGATCTGGTGTTTCTCAAGTGATGTGCAAGGAAACACCAAGATCAGATTCCAAGTGGGTGTACAGGGAATCAGCATTAGAAATAGCTAACCCAGAAGAGATCTCAAGCTTTAGAACCCTAAATCTACTAGAACCACCATGAATCATAACCCAGATCTAACCCATCCTCAAGAACCCTAAATCACTACTCAGACTTCATCATCAGAATCATAAACCCAGAAAATGAAATAGTTTCCATAATCATAATCTAGAGATTGAGATGAAGAAGGAATAGAAGAAATAAACTAAAAAGGATCAAAGGATCAGAAGTAATTGCAAATACAAAATCAGATAGATCTAGAGAGGTTTTTAGAGAACAAAAGGAATAAAATCGTCTACATTGCGGCTGCTGACCTAATTAGAGTATATATACTCTAGGTCAGAAACCCTAGTACAAAAAGACAAAATAAACTAAAGTCCTTAGGTCGGCTGCCTTGAGCTCGGGCTCCTCTGGTCGAGTGGTGTGATCGAGTAGTGTGCTTCAGGCCTTGAATCCTCAGACTCGGTTGCACGAGCTCGGTTTGGTGGTCGAGTGGACGTGATCGAGTGCTCGTGGCCGAGTGGTAACTCTTCCTTTGCCTTCAGCTCGGTCAGATGACCGAGTGCATGTGATCGAGTGGTGTTGGTGGATTGGTTTGCACTCGGTCTAACTCCAGGTCGAGTGGTCTTGGTCTTCAGCTCGGTCATGAGGTCGAGTCTTCACACCGAGCTTGTGTCTCCATGTTCCTTGATCTCCAGCGAACATCCAAAACACCTAAAAGATAGCTCCAATACGCAATATGTATGCAAAGCTAAAGCAAACCTATCATGTAACCTATATGAATGAAATGGATAGATATGGAGTGGAACTAGTGATGAAACTATGCTAAATTGGATGGAAATGCAAGTTTAGAAGTGGTAAAATGCAGAGACATCAACTCCCCCAAACTTAGTCTTTGCTTGCCCTCAAGCAAACATATAAGATATAAGCTGGTGAAGTTGATGACGTGCTGGGACTCAGAGCCAAAACATGCTGCTAAAGGAAGTAGCATCAAGGTCCTAGTTAGTAGTTCTAAAATGCATTAACAAGTAAACCCTACTTTTAAAACTTTAGCCATACCCTTCAGAACAAACCTGACACTAGCCTTAACCTACACAAGCAATCAAATCAATCATCCCCTTTAACATTCATTCATTCTGTAACCATGGATCAAGCCTATGCAATTTCAGTGAACTCATTTGGCTAAGGGAAAGGTTAAGAGGCAACGATGGCCCCTTTGGTAACAGGTTTAAGCAATAGGTAACATGGGACTCTCAAGAATAGACTGAGCTTTAGAAGAAGGCTAAAGGTAAGATAGCCAACCGATGCATACAAGAACAATTTCTCATCTACCCATCCCATATACAACGATTCTGCTACCACCTATTCCTAAACCCAGAAGATGATCCTAAATCTACCCTTAGGCACTTTTCTGCCATGAATCCTTTTTGGATCAACTTATTCCTCTTTTTCTATTTATTCATTCTAAGGAAAAGGGTTCTTGTGCTTTCTTGCTTATGCTAGCGGATTGGGTTCCTTTAAAACTGAGGCTCTTCTATTATCCTTTTTTTATTAAGACACTTCAGGCTTTTTGCCTATCTTCCTGAGCCTACACATTTCTTTTCTTCTTTTTCAAATCCCAAATCCTTTACTAGAGCAGCTATTTTACTTTCAGCTTAGACCTTTTCCCAGAACTTCTTTTCTTTTCTTTTATTTCCAAAATGAAACTCAGGCTCGGTCTGGTGAACTCGAGGTGTGAACTCGGTTCCCTAAACGAGCTTATACAACCGAGCATAGATTCCCTATTCTAAATTCCAGTCTATCCTCTTAACCACAGTTCAGTTCCCCACCTAGTTCTATCTAGCTCAAAGGTTATGAACCAGAACTATATGTATGAGAAACCGTTCTTGTCGGCACAGACCTAACACTTTCTACCAAGCTCAATCCTGAAATAGGCCTCACATTCACACATAGAGTATTGTTGGCTTGAAAGGAAGGTCAAGGTTAAAGGTAGGAGAAACTGTTCCAATGATGGGAATCAGCTATTTGGATTCACAAGGGTGGTGAAAAGAGTAAGAGAATCCAAATATGTATAAGGTATCCATGAGTTCAAATCAAAGGCATATACATGATAATTGCAATTCAGTTTAAGGTTCTAATAGATAGGGGATGATATCAGATCAAGACATGCTTCAGCCAAAACTAAATGTCAAACAATGCAATCTAGGCATGGTGCGGTCTTATGCTTCAGACTTACATGAATGCATTAGACAACTATTAACTAGGGCATTGAGACTATTTCATAAACCAGCATGCTTACAAGGCTTTTATCATCCTAGTCCCCTATGCAGATGCACAAATCTATATGAAATGCATCTAGACTCAATCCTAAACATGAATGCAATCTACATGAACACTCTGTTTTTGTGGAATGCTTTTCTGAAATTTTTCAAATTTTTATGGTTTTTCTTATGCAAATAGATGAGAAGCTATGCAGACTCATTATGCAAAATTTGAAATAAGAAAACAGTAAACATAATCAAATATATCTCAAACCCTCCCCCAAACTTGAATTACACAGTCCCTTGTGTAATAAAAGATTCAAAGGAATGTATGAGAATGAAAAGCAACAAGAGAAACTAAATATGAATGGTATAAACAATGGTGAAGAGTGGAGTTGTACCTCAGTGCTGAAAGAAGGAGTCCGTGTAGGCCTCCATGCTTTCTTTGGTGTATCTTGGTCCGGATGTCTCTAGCTCGGGTGTGTAACCGAGTTCTCTGGCCGAGCTGGAGCGTGTGTTGAGGGATAGCTCGGTCAGACGACCGAGTGGTGCGGCCGAGTGGAGTCTTTGTGCTCTTGACTCGGTCTGAAAGCCGAGTGCACTGGCCGAGCTGGTGCCTTGCTCCCATTCTTGTGTAGCTCTTCTCTTCCTCTGCCTCGGTTCAACAGCTGAGTGCCTCGGAGGGTCTGCTGAGGTTGTTTGCCTAGGTCTAAAACTGAAGGAGCCGCTTCGTTTCAACTGAGGGCCTGGAGGAGTCTTTGAGGATTTCTTTCCCTTTAGCTTCTTGATTTGTTTCTTCATGGACTTCACCGAGTCACTCAAATCCTTCACTGTATCCTTCAGAACAGACACGGTTTTGTGTTGCCATTTCCCCAATCGCTGCAACAGGTTTATTCTCCTATTTGCTTCTTTCAGAGTCCTTGCTGGAGGTTCTTCGTCAAAGAAGTAGGACTCATCTTCTTGTTGTTCTTCCTCTGTAACTCTGGTTGCCCGGATTGGAACTTCCTCATCCTGGTTATACAAAGCTTCTATTGGTGGACAGAACTCTATTCCCCCTGGCCTTGTGATCTGAGTCAAGTGTTCACTTGGGAGCTTGATTCTGCTTGGTCCAGCTGATGGGTGAGTGGACTGATAAAGATGACCCCCTTGGATCCTTTTTCTGTCCAGAATATGCTGCTTGATCAGATTGGGCATATCTAGCCATTCAGGCTGATATAGGGCTGTTTGTAGTGGCACTCCAGCTGCCAAAAGGATTGGGGTGATAACACCCCCTACTACCAAATCTCCACAGCTTCTCTTCTTGTGCAACATGTGTGCCCAATCCCTATACCACATTAGCTGTAATAGCAGAAGCAGAGTATTCCCTACATTGGCCTTATCTCCTTGAAAGATATCCCTTCTTCTATCATCATTGAGTCTTTGGAGAAGTGCAGTATCTAACATCTGGAGCTCTCCTTGGTTCACATTCCCATTGACTTTTCTTGCAAAGAATGTGCTTGCAAGTGCCTTATGTGCATACCTGATCACAGGGCTCCTGATTTGAGCAGCTTTACTCCTAGATGATGAATAGCTATCCCCTTCTGCTATTATTCCCCAAAGTGCTTGCAGCTCTTCTTTATCATAGTTCTGAAGTGTGTTGTCCCCTGTTGGGAAATTGAAAACCCCATCCAGCTGACTTATGTAGAGCAGATACCCTACTTCATGTACTTCGAATGTTATGAATCCAAACTCTTCTGGGTTCTGGTTGTCTTGCTCTGCTTCTTCAGAGTTCTCATAGATGTGGAAGCTTAGCGAAGCTAGGAATTGGCATGTTTCTTCCTTATAACCAGCATATGGCATCTCCATGAAAGTTTTGAGATTGCATTGTTCAAACAAGTACCCCACGTCCCATGCTATTCCAAGTGCTTCCATCGTTTCTGGATGAGGATATCTTGTTGAACCAAAACGCATTGCCATAAGAGCTTCATAGCGCTCTTCCTCAGTTGTTGCTTTTCTCCTTGTACCTCTAGTGTTTTTTCTCTCCTCACTTGGAGGCTCAACCTCCATAGCAGTTTCATCACCCTCAACTTCCATTTCTGAGTCTTCATCAACCAGTTCTGGGCGCTTCCCTCTTGCTATATCCTTCTTATTTCTCGAGTACAGCTTGATAACATCCTCTTCTTCTCTGGTTGGGTGCTTGATAGTTCCTCTAACAGCTGAGAAACTTCTTGCCAAGGCCTGTGCTTGTTGTCTCCTCAAAGCGCTTTGTTCCATTGTAGTTAGGGACCTGAAACGCATTAATCAAAGAGGCATTAGATAACGTTTATAATGAACTCGGTGTCATGCACTCGGCCAAGTCCAACCGAGCTGGATCCTAATATCAAGAAAAAAATGTTCAAGCTCGATGCCTTGAGCTCGGGTTACCAGACCGAGTGTGCCTACTCGGCTTGTGACCGAGTGCATGTAAACGAGTCAATGTTCATAACAAACAAGCATATACGAATCATTCAATCCCTTTAAAGCACATTTCATCTCTATGTTCAAAGTTCCTTTTCTGGGTAATTTCAAGTTTCTAATGCATAGCTCATGCTCACCTAAGAACATTTTTCTGAATCTCATTCAAAAAATGTGTAAACAAGGTCGAATGTGGTGAATGCATAGAAGTTGTAAGTTTTTAGACACATTTGAGCTAGCAACTTCAAATTCTACTCAAGAACATTCAAGTTCTAAACCCAGAAAACTCAGAAAATTTTCAAATCTTCAATGCCTAAACTTCTCTTAAATCACTTCTAGATGCATCAATATGTATTCAAAGCATTAATCACTCGGTTTAAAAGATTAAGATCATGAGAAACTTGGTTTTAAGCAGTTTTTAAACGATTTGTCTTGAAGAATGCTCAAGAACATCAAGAACATCAAGAACATCAAACCCAGAAACGTGAAACAAATCGATTAGAAACACTTACTTGATGAAACCGAGTGCAAATGAGAGCTAAACCGAGTTAGTGCCTAGAAGGTGTGAGCTCGAGATGATGAACTCGGTTTGACTAAATCGAGCTTGTGAAATTTTATGAAAATTTCTAAGAAAACGTGAGATTCTAGAGAGAGAGGTTATAGAAAACGTAAAGTGTGAGGATGAATGTAAGAGAGGAGCGCATGAGGGAGTTTTAAAGAGGTTTTTGGGAGTGAAAGGGGACAAAAGCACAAACATGTGGTCCCAACCGAGTGCACATGCTGAGTTTATTTCAAATTTGAATCTAGATCTACTTTCAAATTCGAATTGATGCAAGAGGAGGGAAGAGATGTTGACTCGTTGACCAAGCTCGGTCAACCTTGGTCGAGTTGACCGGCCGAGTTCGAACGTTGACTACTCGGTTTGGCTTAACCGAGTTTGATCAATCGAGTCCTAACCTGGATCGTGGTTTGAACTCGGTTCCTTGAGCTCGGTGTGGTTTGACCGAGTGGACTACACCGAGTGGTCCTCCTTGTCACAACATCACTCTTTCTCAGTCAACCTATCCCTGCAGTCTCTTGCCAACAAGACTAGGTAGAAAACTTATTAAAAATAACAGAAATGAGCTAAACTTAAATGAAAAGTATTTACAAAGATAGTCATGGGACTTCCTCCCAAGTGAGCTTGTTTAAAGTCACTAAGCTTGACTTCCTTACAGTGCTTTCTATGGAGGATAAGGTGGGGGAACTGAAATCCTCCTTGCTTCCTGGTCACCTTGATCATCAAATAGTACATGATCTCTTGAAGGATCATCATAGTTGTTTTCCACAGATTCTTCATTAAGGTAGTCTTCCTCTTGCTGCTGAGGGTAGTCTACCTCTCTGAACCATTCAGCTTCATTCCTTCTTTTGTTAATCGCGGTGAAACAGATTGAGGACGTATTCATCTTGAAACCTTGAGGCGTGGATTCACCTTTCTCATAGAGCAGACTTGTTACTTGCCTTTGTAGTTTTTCCACAATACCATTCAAAACTCTGATAGCTTCATCTTGCCTTTCAGCCTTATCCTGGAGCTTCACCCATTCTGTTGGATCCAGCTGTTTGGGAAGAACTATTGGAAGGTTTAACTTGGTTTGATTAGTCAAGCTAGGTGCTCCTTGCTGTTCCAGAGCATCCTCCAAACTTGTTTCAGCACTCTTGTCAAACAGATCTTCCTCAGAGGTTTCCCCAAGTGGGTTGGTTGTCAAAATTTCATCATTGTGGACAAGTTCTTCTAAAGTGAAAACTTGTCCTTCAATAGTTGGCCTCTTCCTATCCTCATTTATGTCAAACTCCATCTTGAGATTGTCAACTAGGTTAAGAGCAATCTTACCTCCTTTCACATCAATCACAGTCCCAGCAGTTGCCAGGAATGGCCTTCCAAGAATCAGTGGATCTGATGGTTCTTTATCCATTTCCAATACCACAAAATCAGCAAGAACTGTTACCTCACCTATCTTCACGGGAAGATCTTTCAGCATTCCCTGTGGGATTCTTGTTGTACCATCAGCTAGTACGAGGGTGATGTGGCAGGGCTTGAGGTCTTGTACCTTCAGCTTATGAGCTATGGACTGGGGCATCAGGCTAACAGCGGATCCCAGGTCACAAAGGCTACTTTTAAAGTTTAAAGCACCTATGGAGCATGGAAGGGTGAATGAACCTGGGTCTTCAAGCTTATCCTTGACCACCCTCTCTCCTATGACTGCCTTGCAATCATATTTCACTTCCTTCATACTATCAACCTTCATCTTTCTCCTCAGCAGTTCTTCTCGGAGGATTTTCTCCTGTATGGGGATAATGGACAATATAGTCTCCAAAGGCATGATCTGCTCAAGCTTGTCCACTGCACTTTTAAGATCAGTTGTAGCCTTTTCTAAAAGTTCCTGCTTGAATCTCCCAGGGAAAGGTATCTTGGGGACATAAGGAGGGGGAATGTAAGGTACCCTTTTCTCTTCTTGAACAGCTTTACCCTTGAGCTCGGTCACATCAGCTCGGTTTGGTGGCCGAGTTTGATCATTGTTGTTTTCTCCTTGAGCTCGGGCCTCTGATCGAGTGCATAGACCGAGTGGTGGCTTTGGAGCTTCAGATTGTTCTGTTTTTTTATAGTAAACCTCCCCTTCTTGGATCTCACTGTCCTCAGTGACATGGATTGCATTAACATGAGCATAATCCTTGGGGTTCTGAACAGCTTTTCCAGGTAACTGACCTGAATGTTGAGTAGATGATGTAGATGCTCCCTTGTTTTCCAGAAACAACAGCCTTGAGTTCATAGCCTCTATCTTTGCATTCAGAGCATTGCAGCTTGAATCCACTTTATTTCTTATCTCAGAGAATCTCTTTGCCTGTTCCATTACACAAGTAGCTTGCCCCTGAAGTAATTGTTGGAGCATTTGTTCCACTGAAGCATTGTTGGGTTGTGAATTCTGAGAAGGGAATCCTGGTGGTGCATTAGGAACTGGTTGCTGGGTGTAGTTGTTCTGGAATTGCTATTTAGGAGCATAACCTTGGTTCTGGTTGTAAGGAATAAAAGGTTTGTTTTGAGCTTGTTGTTGGGGTGGATAGACTTGATCCTGTGGATTTGCAACATTGTTACTCCTGTAGGACAGATTGGGATTTGCCTTGTAGTTAACAAACCCTTTGTTGTAGCCTCCTTGGTTCTGAATGTAACTAACTTCCTCCATCTGATCAGGCTCCCCTTCTTGAATCTGTGCCATTTCTTCTTCAGAGATATAATGGACATGTTTCTGCTGCTGACCAAGAAGGAGCTTGTCAATCTTCTCATTTAGAGCCCTGATTTCTTTTCTGTGCTTATCCTCCAAATCAGAATTACCCCTTGGTGTTCTGTCATATTCCTCACTGTAGGTGCCATCTGATTGTGCCAAGTTCTCTACTAGCTCCCATCCTTCAACAACATCTTTATTGAGAAAGTTGCCATTGCTGGCTGTATCAAGCAACATTCTGAATTTTGGTAACACGCCACGGTACAAAGTACTCAACAATGATTCATTGCTGAACCCATGATGAGGACACTGTGAGGTGTAGCTTTTGAATCTTTCCCATGCTTCGCAGAATGTTTCACCATTTTTCTGTGCAAATCCTGATATCTCATTCCTTAGCCTTGCTGTTCTTGAGTTGGAGAAAAACTTAGCCAAGAATGCCTTTTTGCAGTCATCCCAAGATGTAATGGATCCATGAGGGAGTGTTTTCTCCCATAGATGTGCCTTGTCGCCTAAAGAGAATGGAAACAGACGTAGCTTGAACCCGTCTTCAGAAACACCGTTGATTTTGGTGAGGCTGCAGAGCCTGTCGAATTCGTCTAGGTGATCCAATGGATCCTCCATTGGTAGACCGTGGAATTTGTTTCCTTGAACCATAGATATCAGACCACTCTTTATTTTAAAGTTGTTATTCTGAACAGTTGGTGGCACGATACCTTGCCTTTGTGTGTGTGTATTAGGTGCATCTCCTGCACCTATTGTCCTTCTTTGTTGAGCCGGTTGCTCATTCTGAGCTTGTGGATTATCCATAGTGTCGGTGTCTGGTTGATTACCCTCTGGCTGGTTCCTCTGTCCTCTCAAAATCCTAGGTAACTGGTTGATATTGTCTTGATACCTCAGGAGATTATGATGACCTTTGGAGCGTGTTTGCATAAAGGAAAAACTGAACTCGGGATGCTGCACTCGACCTGGATGACCGAGTGGTGCTAAATGATGAGGAGCTCGACCACAGTGACCGAGTAGACTGACCGAGTGCTTACTTCAGATGCCTTGAGCTCGACTGACTGAACTCGACCTAACTGACCGAGTGGTGTGTCCGAGCTCTGTGTCCGAGCGTATGCAACCGAGTGGTACCTGAAACAGATTGAAACCAACAAGTGAGTAACAAAGTAAAAAGAAAAGAACTTGATCTCAGAAGATCTGCAATCCGAAATGAAACAATTAGATCCCCCGGCAACGGCGCCAAATTGATAACTAGGTTTTTACACCTAAAGCTACCTATTGCCCAGTTGTAGTACAAAGGGCTATCAATCCAATCGGGACTATTGTAAGCAATCAGGATGTAACAAATCTATCTAATTCAAGCCAAATAGAAAGGTTGGAAGCAACAGGGTGAAACAACTAAAACAAGAACTAATAAACAGTAAAAGAAACTAGAAACAAAGATTCATAAAAGCAAAATAAAATAGAAACAGAAACAGAGCTAAGAACAGGAAAACAGAGTATCAAAAAGTAGAAAAACAATCAGGATGAGAAAAGGTCCTAAGGATGAGTTCTAGATCTGGTATTCTTCATGGTGGACTCTAGTGACTTCATAAACAACTTCATAGAAGGGATCTCCTAACTATGAGCATCAAAAGAGTAATAGATCCACTTCCCAGTTACATCTATCACCAGATTCTCTAAACTTCCTAATCTTGGAATCCACACCTATGCCCCATTGACTGTCACTAACACTCAGATAGGATTCCAATGAAACATGAAGAGAATAAGCATTAAGAACACAGCTCATAAATGTCAAACTACAACTTGCTTTCCTATGATCCTAGATCAATCATTGGAAAGAAGCTCCAGATCTCTGGTATTAGCAGATCTGGTGTTTCTCAAGTGATGTGCAAGGAAACACCAAGATCAGATTCCAAGTGGGTGTACAGGGAATCAGCATTAGAAATAGCTAACCCAGAAGAGATCTCAAGCTTTAGAACCCTAAATCTACTAGAACCACCATGAATCATAACCCAGATCTAACCCATCCTCAAGAACCCTAAATCACTACTCAGACTTCATCATCAGAATCATAAACCCAGAAAATGAAATAGTTTCCATAATCATAATCTAGAGATTGAGATGAAGAAGGAATAGAAGAAATAAACTAAAAAGGATCAAAGGATCAGAAGTAATTGCAAATACAAAATAAGATAGATCTAGAGAGGTTTTTAGAGAACAAAAGGAATAAAATCGTCTACATTGCGGCTGCTGACCTAATTAGAGTATATATACTCTAGGTCAGAAACCCTAGTACAAAAAGACAAAATAAACTAAAGTCCTTAGGTCGGCTGCCTTGAGCTCGGGCTCCTCTGGTCGAGTGGTGTGATCGAGTGGTGTGCTTCAGGCCTTGAATCCTCAGACTCGGTTGCACGAGCTCGGTTTGGTGGTCGAGTGGACGTGATCGAGTGCTCGTGGCCGAGTGGTAACTCTTCCTTTGCCTTCAGCTCGGTCAGATGACCGAGTGCATGTGATCGAGTGGTGTTGGTGGATTAGTTTGCACTCGGTCTAACTCCAGGTCGAGTGGTCTTGGTCTTCAGCTCGGTCATGAGGTCGAGTCTTCACACCGAGCTTGTGTCTCCATGTTCCTTGATCTCCAGCGAACATCCAAAACACCTAAAAGATAGCTCCAATACGCAATATGTATGCAAAGCTAAAGCAAACCTATCATGTAACCTATATGAATGAAATGGATAGATATGGAGTGGAACTAGTGATGAAACTATGCTAAATTGGATGGAAATGCAAGTTTAGAAGTGGTAAAATGCAGAGACATCAGTACTCAATGGAGTTGGATCTCTTACAATTGCTTGACGATGTTAAAAAGCCGAATCAGAGTTGTAGGCTTTGTACATGGATGAAGAGATGAAATATTGTCCAAGGCTAAGCGTCAGCCTGTTAGGACTCTTGTAGAAGCGATAAAGCATGCTACCAAGGTGGAGGAGATTGCCAAGGTAAGAATCAAGCATTATTCCTTAATCCTATAGGAGTTTCTGATGGTGAATTTGAGATTGTAGCAAGAAGAACATATTGAGACCAAACCAAAACCTATGTATGAGAATATGAAGAAGCAATGCTTTGATTGACAAGGATTTGGCCATTTACAAGTTGATAGTCCCAAAAACGGAGTTATAACTATTCAAAAGACAAAGGAGAGTGAATAGAACTGTTGAAATATACTCAATGGAGTTGGATCTCTTACAATTGCTTGACGATGTTAAAAAGCCGAATCAGAGTTGTAGGCTTTGTACGTGGATGAAGTAATGAAATATTGTCAAAGGCTAAGCTTCAGCCTGTTAGGACTCTTGTTGAAGTGATAAAGCATGCTACCAATGTGGAGGAGATAGCCAAGGTAAGAAACAAGCATTATTCCTTATACCAAAATTTTGTTACTTCTTAGAATCCCATAGGAATTTGTGATCTGAAGTTAGGGTTGTAGAGAGAAGAACATACTGAGGCTAAACCAACACCTATGGATGTGAATATGAAGATGCAATGCTTTGATTGACAAGGATTTGGCCATTTACAAGTTGTTAGTCCCAAAAACGGAGTTATAACTATTCAAAAGACAACGGAGCGTGAATAGAACTGTTGACATGTACTCGATGGAGTTGGATCTCTTACAATTGCTTGACGATGTTAAAAAGCCGAATCAGAGTTGTAGGCTTTGTACATGGTTGAAGTGATGAAATATTGTCAAAGGCTAAGCGTCAGCCTGTTAGGACTCTTTTTGAAGTGATAAAGCATGCCACCAAGGTGGAGGAGATAGCCAAGGTAAGAAACAAGCATTATTCCTTAATGCACAATTCTGGTACTTCTTAGAATCCTATAGGAGTTTCTGATGGTGAAGTTGAGATTGTAGCAAGAAGAACATATTGAGGATAAACCAAGACATGTGGATGTGAATATAAAGAAGCAATTCTTTGATTGATAAGCATTTGGCCATTGACAAGCTGATAGTCCCAAAAAAAGAGGTATAACAATTCAAAAGACAAAGGAGAGTGAATAGAACTGTTAAAGTGTACTCACTGGAGTTGGATTTGTTAGAATTGCTTGACGATGTTAAAGAGCCGCTTCAGAGTTGTAGGCTTTGTACATGGATGAAGTGATGAAATATTGCCAAAGGCTAAGCATCAGCCTGTTAGGACTTTTGTTAAAGTGATAAAGCATGCTACCAAGGTGGAGGAGATAGCCATGGTAAGAAACAAGCATTATTCCTTATCCCACATTTCTATTACTTCTTAGAATCCTATAGGAGTTTCTGATGGTGAAGTTGAGATTGTAGCAAGAAGAACATATTCAGGCTAAACCAACACCTATGGATGTGAATAGTAAGAAGCAATGCTTTGATTGACAAGGAATTGGCCATTTACAAGTTGATAGTCCCAAAAACGGAGTTATAACCATTCAAAAGACAAAGGAGAGTGAATAGAACTGTTGAAGTGTACTCAATGGAGTTGGATCTCTTACTATTGCTTGACGATGTTATAGAGCCGGATCAGAGTTGTAGGCTTTGTACATGGATGAAGTGATGAAATATTGTTAAACGCTAAGCGTCAGCCTGTTAGAACTTTGGTTGAAGTTATAATGCATGCTACCAAGGTGGAAGAGATAGCCATGGTAAGAAACAAGTATTATTCCTTAATGCACAATTCTGGTACTTCTTAGAATCCTATATGAGTTTCTGATGGTGAATTTGAGATTATAGCAAGAAGAACATATTGAGGCTAAACCAACACCTATGGATGTGAATATGAAGAAGCAAATCTTTGACTGACAAGCATTTGGCCATTGACAAGCTGATAGTCCCAAAAAAAGAGTTATAACAATTCAAAAAAAAAGGAGAGTGAATAGAACTGTTGAAGTGTACTCAATGGAGTTGGATTTCTTAGAATTGCTTGACGATGTTAAAGAGCCGCATCAGAGTTGTAGGCTTTGTACATCGATAAAGTGATGAAATATTGCCAAAGGCTAAGCATCAGCCTGCTAGGACTTTTGTTAAAGTGATAAAGCATGCTACCTAAGTGGAGGAGATAGCCAAGGTAAGAAACAAGCATTATTACTTATCCCACATTTCTGTTACTTCTTAGAATCCTATAGGAGTTTCTGATGGTGAAGTTGAGATTGTAGCAAGGAGAACATATTCAGGCTAAACCAACACCTATGGATGTGAATAGTAAGAAGCAATGCTTTGATTGATAAGGATTTGGCCATTTACAAGTTGATAGTCCCAAAAACGGAGTTATAACCATTCAAAAGATAAAGAAGAGTGAATAGAACTGTTGAAGTGTACTCAACGGAGTTGGATCTCTTACAATTGCTTGACGATGTTAAAGAGTCGCATCAGAGTTGTAGGCTTTGTACATGGATGAAGTGATGAAATATTGTCAAACGCTAAGCGTCAGCCTGTTAGGACTTTGGTTGAAGTGATAATGCATGCTACCATGGTGGAGGAGATAGCCAAGGTAAGAAACAAGTATTATTCCTTATCCCACATTTCTGGTATTTATTAGAATCCTATAGGAGTTTCTGATGGTGAATTTGAGATTGTAACAAGAAGAACATATTGAGGCCAAACCAACACCTATGTACGTGAATATGAAGAAGCAATGCTTTGATTGACAAGGATTTGGCCATTTACAGGTTGATAGTTCCAAAAACGGAGTTATAACTATTCAAAAGACAACGGAGAGTGAATAGAACTGTTGAAATGTACTCCATGGAGTTGGATCTCTTCCAATTGCTTGACGATGTTAAAAGGCCGAATCAGAGTTGTAGGCTTTGTACATGGATGAAGTGATGAAATATTGTCAAAGGCTAAGCGTCAGCCTGTTAGGACTCTTGTTGAAGTGATAAAGCATGCTACCAAGGTGGAGGAGATAGCCAAGGTAAGAAACAAGCATTATTCCTTATTGCACAATTCTGGTACTTCTTAGAATCCTATAGGAGTTTCTGATGGTGAAGTTGAGATTGTAGCAAGAAGAACATATTGAGGATAAACCAACACCTGTGGATGTGAATATGAAGAAGCAATTCTTTGATTGACAAGCATTTGGCCATTGACAAGCTGATAGTCCAAAAAAAAGAGTTATAACAATTCAAAAGACAAAGGAGAGTGAATAGAACTGTTGAAGTGTACTCAATGGAGTTGGATTTGTTAGAATTGCTTGACGATGTTAAAGAGCCGCATCAGAAGTTGTAGGCTTTGTACATGGATGAAGTGATGAAATATTGCCAAAGGCTAAGCATCAGCCTGTTAGGACTTTTGTTAAAGTGATATAAAGCATGCTACCAAGGTGGATGAGATAGCCATGGTAAGAAACAAGCATTTTTCCTTATCCCACATTTCTATTACTTCTTAGAATCCTATAGGAGTTTCTGATGGTGAAGTTGAGATTGTAGCAAGAAGAACATATTCAGGCTAAACCAACACCTCTGGATGTGAATAGTAAGAAGCAATGCTTTGATTGACAAGGATTTTGCCATTTACATGTTGATAGTCCCAAAAACGGAGTTATAACCATTCAAAAGACAAAGGAGAGTGAATAGAACTGTTAAAGTGTACTCAATGGAGTTGGATCTCTTACAATTGCTTGACGATGTTATAGAGCCGCATCAGAGTTGTAGGCTTTGTACATGGATGAAGTGATGAAATATTGTCAAATGCTAAGCGTCAGCCTGTTAGAACTTTTGTTGAAGTAATAATGCATGCTACCAAGGTGGAGGAGATAGCCAAGGTAAGAATCAAGCATTATTCCTTAATGCACAATTCTGGTACTTCTTAGAATCCTATATGAGTTTCTGATGGTGAATTTGAGATTATAGCAAGAAAAACATATTGAGGCTAAAACAACACCTATGGATGTGAATATGAAGAAGCAAATATTTGACTGACAAGCATTTGGCCATTGACAAGCTGATAGTCCCAAAAAAAGAGTTATAACAATTCAAAAGACAAAGGAGAGTGAATAGAACTGTTGAAGTGTACTCAATGGAGTTGGATTTGTTAAAGTGATAAAGCATGCTACCAAGGTGGAGGAGATAGCCATGGTAAGAAACAAGCATTATTCCTTATCCCACATTTCTATTACTTCTTAGAATCCTATAGGAGTTTCTGATGGTGAAGTTGAGATTGTAGCAAGAAGAACATATTCAGGCTAAACCAACACCTCTGGATGTGAATAGTAAGAAGCAATGCTTTGATTGACAAGGATTTTGCCATTTACATGTTGATAGTCCCAAAAACGGAGTTATAACCATTCAAAAGACAAAGGAGAGTGAATAGAACTGTTAAAGTGTACTCAATGGAGTTGGATCTCTTACAATTGCTTGACGATGTTATAGAGCCGCATCAGAGTTGTAGGCTTTGTACATGGATGAAGTGATGAAATATTGTCAAATGCTAAGCGTCAGCCTGTTAGAACTTTTGTTGAAGTAATAATGCATGCTACCAAGGTGGAGGAGATAGCCAAGGTAAGAATCAAGCATTATTCCTTAATGCACAATTCTGGTACTTCTTAGAATCCTATATGAGTTTCTGATGGTGAATTTGAGATTATAGCAAGAAAAACATATTGAGGCTAAAACAACACCTATGGATGTGAATATGAAGAAGCAAATATTTGACTGACAAGCATTTGGCCATTGACAAGCTGATAGTCCCAAAAAAAGAGTTATAACAATTCAAAAGACAAAGGAGAGTGAATAGAACTGTTGAAGTGTACTCAATGGAGTTGGATTTGTTAAAGTGATAAAGCATGCTACCAAGGTGGAGGAGATAGCCATGGTAAGAAACAAGCATTATTCCTTATCCCACATTTCTATTACTTCTTAGAATCCTATAGGAGTTTCTGATGGTGAAGTTGAGATTGTAGCAAGAAGAACATATTCAGGCTAAACCAACACCTCTGGATGTGAATAGTAAGAAGCAATGCTTTGATTGACAAGGATTTTGCCATTTACAAGTTGATAGTCCCAAAAACGGAGTTATAACCATTCAAAAGACAAAGGAGAGTGAATAGAACTGTTGAAATGTACTCAATGGAGTTGGATCTCTTACAATTGCTTGACGATGTTAAAGAGCCGCATCAGAGTTGTAGGCTTTGTACATGGATGAAGTGATGAAATATTGTCAAACGCTAAGCGTCAGCCTGTTAGAACTTTTGTTGAAGTAATAATGCATGCTACCAAGGTGGAGGAGATAGCCAAGGTAAGAATCAAGCATTATTCCTTATCTCACAATTCTGGTATTTATTAGAATCCTATAGGAGTTTCTGATGGTGAATTTGAGATTGTAGCAAGAAGAACATATTGAGGCTAAACCGACACCTATGTATGTGAATATGAAGAAGCAATGCTTTGATTGACTAGGATTTGGCCATTTACAAGTTGATAGTCCCAAAAATGGAGTTATAACTATTCAAAAGACAAAGGTTAGTGAATAGAAATGTTGAAATGTACTCAATGGAGTTGGATCTCTTACAATTGCTTGACGATGTTAAAAAGCCGAATCAGAGTTGTAGGCTTTGTACATGGATGAAGAGATGAAATATTGTCCAAGGCTAAGCGTCAGCCTGTTAGGACTCTTGTAGAAGCGATAAAGCATGCTACCAAGGTGGAGGAGATTGCCAAGGTAAGAATCAAGCATTATTCCTTAATCCTATAGGAGTTTCTGATGGTGAATTTGAGATTGTAGCAAGAAGAACATATTGAGGCCAAACCAAAACCTATGTATGAGAATATGAAGAAGCAATGCTTTGATTGACAAGGATTTGGCCATTTACAAGTTGATAGTCCCAAAAACGGAGTTATAACTATTCAAAAGACAAAGGAGAGTGAATAGAACTGTTGAAATGTACTCAATGGAGTTGGATCTCTTACAATTGCTTGACGATGTTAAAAAGCCGAATCAGAGTTGTAGGCTTTGTACGTGGATGAAGTAATGAAATATTGTCAAAGGCTAAGCTTCAGCCTGTTAGGACTCTTGTTGAAGTGATAAAGCATGCTACCAATGTGGAGGAGATAGCCAAGGTAAGAAACAAGCATTATTCCTTATACCAAAATTTTGTTACTTCTTAGAATCCCATAGGAATTTGTGATCTGAAGTTAGGGTTGTAGAGAGAAGAACATACTGAGGCTAAACCAACACCTATGGATGTGAATATGAAGATGCAATGCTTTGATTGACAAGGATTTGGCCATTTACAAGTTGTTAGTCCCAAAAACGGAGTTATAACTATACAAAAGACAACGGAGCGTGAATAGAACTGTTGACATGTACTCGATGGAGTTGGATCTCTTACATTTGCTTGACGATGTTAAAAAGCCGAATCAGAGTTGTAGGCTTTGTACATGGTTGAAGTGATGAAATATTGTCAAAGGCTAAGCGTCAGCCTGTTAGGACTCTTTTTGAAGTGATAAAGCATGCCACCAAGGTGGAGGAGATAGCCAAGGTAAGAAACAAGCATTATTCCTTAATGCACAATTCTGGTACTTCTTAGAATCCTATAGGAGTTTCTGATGGTGAAGTCGAGATTGTAGCAAGAAGAACATATTGAGGATAAACCAAGACATGTGGATGTGAATATAAAGAAGCAATTCTTTGATTGATAAGCATTTGGCCATTGACAAGCTGATAGTCCCAAAAAAAGAGTTATAACAATTCAAAAGACAAAGGAGAGTGAATAGAACTGTTGAAGTGTACTCAGTGGAGTTGGATTTGTTAGAATTGCTTGACGATGTTAAAGAGCCGCATCAGAGTTGTAGGCTTTGTACATGGATGAAGTGATGAAATATTGCCAAAGGCTAAGCATCATCCTGTTAGGACTTTTGTTAAAGTGATAAAGCATGCTACCAAGGTGGAGGAGATAGCCATGGTAAGAAACAAGCATTATTCCTTATCCCACATTTCTATTACTTCTTAGAATCCTATAGGAGTTTCTGAGGGTGAAGTTGAGATTGTAGCAAGAAGAACATATTCAGGCTAAACCAACACCTATGGATGTGAATAGTAAGAAGCAATGCTTTGATTGACAAGGAATTGGCCATTTACAAGTTGATTGTCCCAAAAACGGAGTTATAACCATTCAAAAGACAAAGGAGAGTGAATAGAACTGTTGAAGTGTACTCAATGGAGTTGGATCTCTTACTATTGCTTGACGATGTTATAGAGCCGGATCAGAGTTGTAGGCTTTGTACATGGATGAAGTGATGAAATATTGTTAAACGCTAAGCGTCAGCCTGTTAGAACTTTGGTTGAAGTTATAATGCATGCTACCAAGGTGGAAGAGATAGCCATGGTAAGATACAAGTATTATTCCTTAATGCACAATTCTGGTACTTCTTAGAATCCTATATGAGTTTCTGATGGTGAATTTGAGATTATAGCAAGAAGAACATATTGAGGCTAAACCAACACCTATGGATGTGAATATGAAGAAGCAAATCTTTGACTGACAAGCATTTGGCCATTGACAAGCTGATAGTCCCAAAAAAAGAGTTATAACAATTCAAAAGACAAAGGAGAGTGAATAGAACTGTTGAAGTGTACTCGATGGAGTTGGATTTCTTAGAATTGCTTGACGATGTTAAAGAGCCGCATCAGAGTTGTAGGCTTTGTACATCGATAAAGTGATGAAATATTGCCAAAAGCTAAGCATCAGCCTGTTAGGACTTTTGTTAAAGTGATAAAGCATGCTACCAAAGTGGAGGAGATAGCCAAGGTAAGAAACAAGCATTATTACTTATCCCACATTTCTGTTACTTCTTAGAATCCTATAGGAGTTTCTGATGGTGAAGTTGAGATTGTAGCAAGAAGAACATATTCAGGCTAAACCAACACCTATGGATGTGAATAGTAAGAAGCAATGCTTTGATTGATAAGGATTTGGCCATTTACAAGTTGATAGTCCCAAAAACGGAGTTATAACCATTCAAAAGATAAAGGAGAGTGAATAGAACTGTTGAAGTGTACTCAACGGAGTTGGATCTCTTACAATTGCTTGACGATGTTAAAGAGTCGCATCAGAGTTGTAGGCTTTGTACATTGATGAAGTGATGAAATATTGTCAAACGCTAAGCGTCAGCCTGTTAGGACTTTGGTTGAAGTGATAATGCATGCTACCATGGTGGAGGAGATAGCCAAGGTAAGAAACAAGTATTATTCCTTATCCCACATTTCTGGTATTTATTAGAATCCTATAGGAGTTTCTGATGGTGAATTTGAGATTGTAACAAGAAGAACATATTGAGGCCAAACCAACACCTATGTACGTGAATATGAAGAAGCAATGCTTTGATTGACAAGGATTTGGCCATTTACAGGTTGATAGTTCCAAAAACGGAGTTATAACTATTCAAAAGACAACGGAGAGTGAATAGAACTGTTGAAATGTACTCCATGGAGTTGGATCTCTTCCAATTGCTTGACGATGTTAAAAGGCCGAATCAGAGTTGTAGGCTTTGTACATGGATGAAGTGATGAAATATTGTCAAAGGCTAAGCGTCAGCCTGTTAGGACTCTTGTTGAAGTGATAAAGCATGCTACCAAGGTGGAGGAGATAGCCAAGGTAAGAAACAAGCATCATTCCTTATTGCACAATTCTGGTACTTCTTAGAATCCTATAGGAGTTTCTGATGGTGAATTTGAGATTATAGCAAGAAAAACATATTGAGGCTAAAACAACACCTATGGATGTGAATATGAAGAAGCAAATCTTTGACTGACAAGCATTTGGCCATTGACAAGCTGATAGTCCCAAAAAAAGAGTTATAACAATTCAAAAGACAAAGGAGAGTGAATAGAACTGTTGAAGTGTACTCAATGGAGTTGGATTTGTTAAAGTGATAAAGCATGCTACCAAGGTGGAGGAGATAGCCATGGTAAGAAACAAGCATTATTCCTTATCCCACATTTCTATTACTTCTTAGAATCCTATAGGAGTTTCTGATGGTGAAGTTGAGATTGTAGCAAGAAGAACATATTCAGGCTAAACCAACACCTCTGGATGTGAATAGTAAGAAGCAATGCTTTGATTGACAAGGATTTTGCCATTTACAAGTTGATAGTCCCAAAAATGGAGTTATAACCATTCAAAAGACAAAGGAGAGTGAATAGAACTGTTGAAATGTACTCAATGGAGTTGGATCTCTTACAATTGCTTGACGATGTTAAAGAGCCGCATCAAAGTTGTAGGCTTTGTACATGGATGAAGTGATGAAATATTGTCAAACGCTAAGCGTCAGCCTGTTAGAACTTTTGTTGAAGTAATAATGCATGCTACCAAGGTGGAGGAGATAGCCAAGGTAAGAATCAAGCATTATTCCTTATCTCACAATTCTGGTATTTATTAGAATCCTATAGGAGTTTCTGATGGTGAATTTGAGATTGTAGCAAGAAGAACATATTGAGGCTAAACCGACACCTATGTATGTGAATATGAAGAAGCAATGCTTTGATTGACTAGGATTTGGCCATTTACAAGTTGATAGTCCCAAAAATGGAGTTATAACTATTCAAAAGACAAAGGTGAGTGAATAGAAATGTTGAAATGTACTCAATGGAGTTGGATCTCTTACAATTGCTTGACGATGTTAAAAAGCCGAATCAGAGTTGTAGGCTTTGTACATGGATGAAGAGATGAAATATTGTCCAAGGCTAAGCGTCAGCCTGTTAGGACTCTTGTAGAAGCGATAAAGCATGCTACCAAGGTGGAGGAGATTGCCAAGGTAAGAATCAAGCATTATTCCTTAATCCTATAGGAGTTTCTGATGGTGAATTTGAGATTGTAGCAAGAAGAACATATTGAGGCCAAACCAAAACCTATGTATGAGAATATGAAGAAGCAATGCTTTGATTGACAAGGATTTGGCCATTTACAAGTTGATAGTCCCAAAAACGGAGTTATAACTATTCAAAAGACAAAGGAGAGTGAATAGAACTGTTGAAATGTACTCAATGGAGTTGGATCTCTTACAATTGCTTGACGATGTTAAAAAGCCGAATCAGAGTTGTAGGCTTTGTACATGGATGAAGTAATGAAATATTGTCAAAGGCTAAGCTTCAGCCTGTTAGGACTCTTGTTGAAGTGATAAAGCATGCTACCAATGTGGAGGAGATAGCCAAGGTAAGAAACAAGCATTATTCCTTATACCAAAATTTTGTTACTTCTTAGAATCCCATAGGAATTTGTGATCTGAAGTTAGGGTTGTAGAGAGAAGAACATACTGAGGCTAAACCAACACCTATGGATGTGAATATGAAGATGCAATGCTTTGATTGACAAGGATTTGGCCATTTACAAGTTGTTAGTCCCAAAAACGGAGTTATAACTATGCAAAAGACAACGGAGCGTGAATAGAACTGTTGACATGTACTCGATGGAGTTGGATCTCTTACATTTGCTTGACAATGTTAAAAAGCCGAATCAGAGTTGTAGGCTTTGTACATGGTTGAAGTGATGAAATATTGTCAAAGGCTAAGCGTCAGCCTGTTAGGACTCTTTTTGAAGTGATAAAGCATGCCACCAAGGTGGAGGAGATAGCCAAGGTAAGAAACAAGCATTATTCCTTAGTGCACAATTCTGGTACTTCTTAGAATCCTATAGGAGTTTCTGATGGTGAAGTCGAGATTGTAGCAAGAAGAACATATTGAGGATAAACCAAGACATGTGGATGTGAATATAAAGAAGCAATTCTTTGATTGATAAGCATTTGGCCATTGACAAGCTGATAGTCCCAAAAAAAGAGTTATAACAATTCAAAAGACAAAGGAGAGTGAATAGAACTGTTGAAGTGTACTCAGTGGAGTTGGATTTGTTAGAATTGCTTGACGATGTTAAAGAGCCGCATCAGAGTTGTAGGCTTTGTACATGGATGAAGTGATGAAATATTGCCAAAGGCTAAGCATCATCCTGTTAGGACTTTTATTAAAGTGATAAAGCATGCTACCAAGGTGGAGGAGATAGCCATGGTAAGAAACAAGCATTATTCCTTATCCCACATTTCTATTACTTCTTAGAATCCTATAGGAGTTTCTGAGGGTGAAGTTGAGATTGTAGCAAGAAGAACATATTCAGGCTAAACCAACACCTATGGATGTGAATAGTAAGAAGCAATGCTTTGATTGACAAGGAATTGGCCATTTACAAGTTGATAGTCCCAAAAACGGAGTTATAACCATTCAAAAGACAAAGGAGAGTGAATAGAACTGTTGAAGTGTACTCAATGGAGTTGGATCTCTTACTATTGCTTGACGATGTTATAGAGCCGGATCAGAGTTGTAGGCTTTGTACATGGATGAAGTGATGAAATATTGTTAAACGCTAAGCGTCAGCCTGTTAGAACTTTGGTTGAAGTTATAATGCATGCTACCAAGGTGGAAGAGATAGCCATGGTAAGAAACAAGTATTATTCCTTAATGCACAATTCTGGTACTTCTTAGAATCCTATATGAGTTTCTGATGGTGAATTTGAGATTATAGCAAGAAGAACATATTGAGGCTAAACCAACACCTATGGATGTGAATATGAAGAAGCAAATCTTTGACTGACAAGCATTTGGCCATTGACAAGCTGATAGTCCCAAAAAAAGAGTTATAACAATTCAAAAGACAAAGGAGAGTGAATAGAACTGTTGAAGTGTACTCGATGGAGTTGGATTTCTTAGAATTGCTTGACGATGTTAAAGAGCCGCATCAGAGTTGTAGGCTTTGTACATCGATAAAGTGATGAAATATTGCCAAAGGCTAAGCATCAGCCTGTTAGGACTTTTGTTAAAGTGATAAAGCATGCTACCAAAGTGGAGGAGATAGCCAAGGTAAGAAACAAGCATTATTACTTATCCCACATTTCTGTTACTTCTTAGAATCCTATAGGAGTTTCTGATGGTGAAGTTGAGATTGTAGCAAGAAGAACATATTCAGGCTAAACCAACACCTATGGATGTGAATAGTAAGAAGCAATGCTTTGATTGATAAGGATTTGGCAATTTACAAGTTGATAGTCCCAAAAACGGAGTTATAACCATTCAAAAGATAAAGGAGAGTGAATAGAACTGTTGAAGTGTACTCAACGGAGTTGGATCTCTTACAATTGCTTGACGATGTTAAAGAGTCGCATCAGAGTTGTAGGCTTTGTACATTGATGAAGTGATGAAATATTGTCAAACGCTAAGCGTCAGCCTGTTAGGACTTTGGTTGAAGTGATAATGCATGCTACCATGGTGGAGGAGATAGCCAAGGTAAGAAACAAGTATTATTCCTTATCCCACATTTCTGGTATTTATTAGAATCCTATAGGAGTTTATGATGGTGAATTTGAGATTGTAACAAGAAGAACATATTGAGGCCAAACCAACACCTATGTACGTGAATATGAAGAAGCAATGCTTTGATTGACAAGGATTTGGCCATTTACAGGTTGATAGTTCCAAAAACGGAGTTATAACTATTCAAAAGACAACGGAGAGTGAATAGAACTGTTGAAATGTACTCAATGGAGTTGGATCTCTTACAATTGCTTGACGATGTTAAAAAGCCGAATCAGAGTTGTAGGCTTTGTACGTGGATGAAGTAATGAAATATTGTCAAAGGCTAAGCTTCAGCCTGTTAGGACTCTTGTTGAAGTGATAAAGCATGCTACCAATGTGGAGGAGATAGCCAAGGTAAGAAACAAGCATTATTCCTTATACCAAAATTTTGTTACTTCTTAGAATCCCATAGGAATTTGTGATCTGAAGTTAGGGTTGTAGAGAGAAGAACATACTGAGGCTAAACCAACACCTATGGATGTGAATATGAAGATGCAATGCTTTGATTGACAAGGATTTGGCCATTTACAAGTTGTTAGTCCCAAAAACGGAGTTATAACTATACAAAAGACAACGGAGCGTGAATAGAACTGTTGACATGTACTCGATGGAGTTGGATCTCTTACATTTGCTTGACGATGTTAAAAAGCCGAATCAGAGTTGTAGGCTTTGTACATGGTTGAAGTGATGAAATATTGTCAAAGGCTAAGCGTCAGCCTGTTAGGACTCTTTTTGAAGTGATAAAGCATGCCACCAAGGTGGAGGAGATAGCCAAGGTAAGAAACAAGCATTATTCCTTAGTGCACAATTCTGGTACTTCTTAGAATCCTATAGGAGTTTCTGATGGTGAAGTCGAGATTGTAGCAAGAAGAACATATTGAGGATAAACCAAGACATGTGGATGTGAATATAAAGAAGCAATTCTTTGATTGATAAGCATTTGGCCATTGACAAGCTGATAGTCCCAAAAAAAGAGTTATAACAATTCAAAAGACAAAGGAGAGTGAATAGAACTGTTGAAGTGTACTCAGTGGAGTTGGATTTGTTAGAATTGCTTGACGATGTTAAAGAGCCGCATCAGAGTTGTAGGCTTTGTACATGGATGAAGTGATGAAATATTGCCAAAGGCTAAGCATCATCCTGTTAGGACTTTTGTTAAAGTGATAAAGCATGCTACCTAAGTGGAGGAGATAGCCAAGGTAAGAAACAAGCATTATTCCTTATCCCACATTTCTATTACTTCTTAGAATCCTATAGGAGTTTCTGAGGGTGAAGTTGAGATTGTAGCAAGAAGAACATATTCAGGCTAAACCAACACCTATGGATGTGAATAGTAAGAAGCAATGCTTTGATTGACAAGGAATTGGCCATTTACAAGTTGATAGTCCCAAAAACGGAGTTATAACCATTCAAAAGACAAAGGAGAGTGAATAGAACTGTTGAAGTGTACTCAATGGAGTTGGATCTCTTACTATTGCTTGACGATGTTATAGAGCCGGATCAGAGTTGTAGGCTTTGTACATGGATGAAGTGATGAAATATTGTTAAACGCTAAGCGTCAGCCTGTTAGAACTTTGGTTGAAGTTATAATGCATGCTACCAAGGTGGAAGAGATAGCCATGGTAAGAAACAAGTATTATTCCTTAATGCACAATTCTGGTACTTCTTAGAATCCTATATGAGTTTCTGATGGTGAATTTGAGATTATAGCAAGAAGAACATATTGAGGCTAAACCAACACCTATGGATGTGAATATGAAGAAGCAAATCTTTGACTGACAAGCATTTGGCCATTGACAAGCTGATAGTCCCAAAAAAAGAGTTATAACAATTCAAAAGACAAAGGAGAGTGAATAGAACTGTTGAAGTGTACTCAATGGAGTTGGATTTCTTAGAATTGCTTGACGATGTTAAAGAGCCGCATCAGAGTTGTAGGCTTTGTACATCGATAAAGTGATGAAATATTGCCAAAGGCTAAGCATCAGCCTGTTAGGACTTTTGTTAAAGTGATAAAGCATGCTACCAAAGTGGAGGAGATAGCCAAGGTAAGAAACAAGCATTATTACTTATCCCACATTTCTGTTACTTCTTAGAATCCTATAGGAGTTTCTGATGGTGAAGTTGAGATTGTAGCAAGAAGAACATATTCAGGCTAAACCAACACCTATGGATGTGAATAGTAAGAAGCAATGCTTTGATTGATAAGGATTTGGCCATTTACAAGTTGATAGTCCCAAAAACGGAGTTATAACCATTCAAAAGATAAAGGAGAGTGAATAGAACTGTTGAAGTGTACTCAACGGAGTTGGATCTCTTACAATTGCTTGACGATGTTAAAGAGTCGCATCAGAGTTGTAGGCTTTGTACATTGATGAAGTGATGAAATATTGTCAAACGCTAAGCGTCAGCCTGTTAGGACTTTGGTTGAAGTGATAATGCATGCTACCATGGTGGAGGAGATAGCCAAGGTAAGAAACAAGTATTATTCCTTATCCCACATTTCTGGTAATTATTAGAATCCTATAGGAGTTTCTGATGGTGAATTTGAGATTGTAACAAGAAGAACATATTGAGGCCAAACCAACACCTATGTATATGAATATGAAGAAGCAATGCTTTGATTGACAAGGATTTGGCCATTTACAGGTTGATAGTTCCAAAAACGGAGTTATAACTATTCAAAAGACAACGGAGAGTGAATAGAACTGTTGAAATGTACTCCACGGAGTTGGATCTCTTCCAATTGCTTGACGATGTTAAAAGGCCGAATCAGAGTTGTAGGCTTTGTACATGGATGAAGTGATGAAATATTGTCAAAGGCTAAGCGTCAGCCTGTTAGGACTCTTGTTGAAGTGATAAAGCATGCTACCAAGGTGGAGGAGATAGCCAAGGTAAGAAACAAGCATCATTCCTTATTGCACAATTCTGGTACTTCTTAGAATCCTATAGGAGTTTCTGATGGTGAAGTTGAGATTGTAACAAGAAGAACATATTGAGGATAAACCAACACCTGTGGATGTGAATATGAAGAAGCAATTTTTTGATTGACAAGCATTTGGCCATTGACAAGCTGATAGTCCAAAAAAAAAGAGTTATAACAATTCAAAAGACAAAGGAGAGTGAATAGAACTGTTGAAGTGTACTCAATGGAGTTGGATTTGTTAGAATTGCTTGACGATGTTAAAGAGCCGCATCAGAAGTTATAGGCTTTGTACATGGATGAAGTGATGAAATATTGCCAAATGCTAAGCATCAGCCTGTTAGGACTTTTGTTAAAGTGATAAAGCATGCTACCAAGGTGGAGGAGATAGCCATGGTAAGAAACAAGCATTATTCCTTATCCCACATTTCTATTACTTCTTAGAATCCTATAGGAGTTTTTGATGGTGAAGTTGAGATTGTAGCAAGAAGAACATATTCAAGCTAAACCAACACCTCTGGATGTGAATAGTAAGAAGCAATGCTTTGATTGACAAGAATTTTGCCATTTACATGTTGATAGTCCCAAAAACGGAGTTATAACCATTCAAAAGACAAAGGAGAGTGAATAGAACTGTTAAAGTGTACTCAATGGAGTTGGATCTCTTACAATTGCTTGACGATGTTATAGAGCCGCATCAGAGTTGTAGGCTTTGTACATGGATGAAGTGATGAAATATTGTCAAATGCTAAGCGTCAGCCTGTTAGAACTTTTGTTGAAGTAATAATGCATGCTACCAAGGTGGAGGAGATAGCCAAGGTAAGAATCAAGCATTATTCCTTAATGCACAATTCTGGTACTTCTTAGAATCCTATATGAGTTTCTGATGGTGAATTTGAGATTATAGCAAGAAAAACATATTGAGGCTAAAACAACACCTATGGATGTGAATATGAAGAAGCAAATCTTTGACTGACAAGCATTTGGCCATTGACAAGCTGATAGTCCCAAAAAAAGAGTTATAACAATTCAAAAGACAAAGGAGAGTGAATAGAACTGTTGAAGTGTACTCAATGGAGTTGGATTTGTTAAAGTGATAAAGCATGCTACCAAGGTGGAGGAGATAGCCATGGTAAGAAACAAGCATTATTCCTTATCCCACATTTCTATTACTTCTTAGAATCCTATAGGAGTTTCTGATGGTGAAGTTGAGATTGTAGCAAGAAGAACATATTCAGGCTAAACCAACACCTCTGGATGTGAATAGTAAGAAGCAATGCTTTGATTGACAAGGATTTTGCCATTTACAAGTTGATAGTCCCAAAAACGGAGTTATAACCATTCAAAAGACAAAGGAGAGTGAATAGAACTGTTGAAATGTACTCAATGGAGTTGGATCTCTTACAATTGCTTGACGATGTTAAAGAGCCGCATCAGAGTTGTAGGCTTTGTACATGGATGAAGTGATGAAATATTGTCAAACGCTAAGCGTCAGCCTGTTAGAACTTTTGTTGAAGTAATAATGCATGCTACCAAGGTGGAGGAGATAGCCAAGGTAAGAATCAAGCATTATTCCTTATCTCACAATTCTGGTATTTATTAGAATCCTATAGGAGTTTCTGATGGTGAATTTGAGATTGTAGCAAGAAGAACATATTGAGGCTAAACCGACACCTATGTATGTGAATATGAAGAAGCAATGCTTTGATTGACTAGGATTTGGCCATTTACAAGTTGATAGTCCCAAAAATGGAGTTATAACTATTCAAAAGACAAAGGTGAGTGAATAGAAATGTTGAAATGTACTCAATGGAGTTGGATCTCTTACAATTGCTTGACGATGTTAAAAAGCCGAATCAGAGTTGTAGGCTTTGTACATGGATGAAGAGATGAAATATTGTCCAAGGCTAAGCGTCAGCCTGTTAGGACTCTTGTAGAAGCGATAAAGCATGCTACCAAGGTGGAGGAGATTGCCAAGGTAAGAATCAAGCATTATTCCTTAATCCTATAGGAGTTTCTGATGGTGAATTTGAGATTGTAGCAAGAAGAACATATTGAGGCCAAACCAAAACCTATGTAAGAGAATATTAAGAAGCAATGCTTTGATTGACAAGGATTTGGCCATTTACAAGTTGATAGTCCCAAAAACGGAGTTATAACTATTCAAAAGACAAAGGAGAGTGAATAGAACTGTTGAAATGTACTCAATGGAGTTGGATCTCTTACAATTGCTTGACGATGTTAAAAAGCCGAATCAGAGTTGTAGGCTTTGTACGTGGATGAAGTAATGAAATATTGTCAAAGGCTAAGCTTCAGCCTGTTAGGACTCTTGTTGAAGTGATAAAGCATGCTACCAATGTGGAGGAGATAGCCAAGGTAAGAAACAAGCATTATTCCTTATACCAAAATTTTGTTACTTCTTAGAATCCCATAGGAATTTGTGATCTGAAGTTAGGGTTGTAGAGAGAAGAACATACTGAGGCTAAACCAACACCTATGGATGTGAATATGAAGATGCAATGCTTTGATTGACAAGGATTTGGCCATTTACAAGTTGTTAGTCCCAAAAACGGAGTTATAACTATACAAAAGACAACGGAGCGTGAATAGAACTGTTGACATGTACTCGATGGAGTTGGATCTCTTACATTTGCTTGACGATGTTAAAAAGCCGAATCAGAGTTGTAGGCTTTGTACATGGTTGAAGTGATGAAATATTGTCAAAGGCTAAGCGTCAGCCTGTTAGGACTCTTTTTGAAGTGATAAAGCATGCCACCAAGGTGGAGGAGATAGCCAAGGTAAGAAACAAGCATTATTCCTTAATGCACAATTCTGGTACTTCTTAGAATCCTATAGGAGTTTCTGATGGTGAAGTCGAGATTGTAGCAAGAAGAACATATTGAGGATAAACCAAGACATGTGGATGTGAATATAAAGAAGCAATTCTTTGATTGATAAGCATTTGGCCATTGACAAGCTGATAGTCCCAAAAAAAGAGTTATAACAATTCAAAAGACAAAGGAGAGTGAATAGAACTGTTGAAGTGTACTCAGTAGAGTTGGATTTGTTAGAATTGCTTGACGATGTTAAAGAGCCGCATCAGAGTTGTAGGCTTTGTACATGGATGAAGTGATGAAATATTGCCAAAGGCTAAGCATCATCCTGTTAGGACTTTTGTTAAAGTGATAAAGCATGCTACCAAGGTGGAGGAGATAGCCATGGTAAGAAACAAGCATTATTCCTTATCCCACATTTCTATTACTTCTTAGAATCCTATAGGAGTTTCTGAGGGTGAAGTTGAGATTGTAGCAAGAAGAACATATTCAGGCTAAACCAACACCTATGGATGTGAATAGTAAGAAGCAATGCTTTGATTGACAAGGAATTGGCCATTTACAAGTTGATAGTCCCAAAAACGGAGTTATAACCATTCAAAAGACAAAGGAGAGTGAATAGAACTGTTGAAGTGTACTCAATGGAGTTGGATCTCTTACTATTGCTTGACGATGTTATAGAGCCGGATCAGAGTTGTAGGCTTTGTACATGGATGAAGTGATGAAATATTGTTAAACGCTAAGCGTCAGCCTGTTAGAACTTTGGTTGAAGTTATAATGCATGCTACCAAGGTGGAAGAGATAGCCATGGTAAGAAACAAGTATTATTCCTTAATGCACAATTCTGGTACTTCTTAGAATCCTATATGAGTTTCTGATGGTGAATTTGAGATTATAGCAAGAAGAACATATTGAGGCTAAACCAACACCTATGGATGTGAATATGAAAAAGCAAATCTTTGACTGACAAGCATTTGGCCATTGACAAGCTGATAGTCCCAAAAAAAGAGTTATAACAATTCAAAAGACAAAGGAGAGTGAATAGAACTGTTGAAGTGTACTCAATGGAGTTGGATTTCTTAGAATTGCTTGACGATGTTAAAGAGCCGCATCAGAGTTGTAGGCTTTGTACATCGATAAAGTGATGAAATATTGCCAAAGGCTAAGCATCAGCCTGTTAGGACTTTTGTTAAAGTGATAAAGCATGCTACCAAAGTGGAGGAGATAGCCAAGGTAAGAAACAAGCATTATTACTTATCCCACATTTCTGTTACTTCTTAGAATCCTATAGGAGTTTCTGATGGTGAAGTTGAGATTGTAGCAAGAAGAACATATTCAGGCTAAACCAACACCTATGGATGTGAATAGTAAGAAGCAATGCTTTGATTGATAAGGATTTGGCCATTTACAAGTTGATAGTCCCAAAAACGGAGTTATAACCATTCAAAAGATAAAGGAGAGTGAATAGAACTGTTGAAGTGTACTCAACGGAGTTGGATCTCTTACAATTGCTTGACGATGTTAAAGAGTCGCATCAGAGTTGTAGGCTTTGTACATTGATGAAGTGATGAAATATTGTCAAACGCTAAGCGTCAGCCTGTTAGGACTTTGGTTGAAGTGATAATGCATGCTACCATGGTGGAGGAGATAGCCAAGGTAAGAAACAAGTATTATTCCTTATCCCACATTTCTGGTAATTATTAGAATCCTATAGGAGTTTCTGATGGTGAATTTGAGATTGTAACAAGAAGAACATATTGAGGCCAAACCAACACCTATGTATGTGAATATGAAGAAGCAATGCTTTGATTGACAAGGATTTAGCCATTTACAGGTTGATAGTTCCAAAAACGGAGTTATAACTATTCAAAAGACAACGGAGAGTGAATAGAACTGTTGAAATGTACTCCACGGAGTTGGATCTCTTCCAATTGCTTGACGATGTTAAAAGGCCGAATCAGAGTTGTAGGCTTTGTACATGGATGAAGTGATGAAATATTGTCAAAGGCTAAGCGTCAGCCTGTTAGGACTCTTGTTGAAGTGATAAAGCATGCTACCAAGGTGGAGGAGATAGCCAAGGTAAGAAACAAGCATCATTCCTTATTGCACAATTCTGGTACTTCTTAGAATCCTATAGGAGTTTCTGATGGTGAAGTTGAGATTGTAACAAGAAGAACATATTGAGGATAAACCAACACCTGTGGATGTGAATATGAAGAAGCAATTCTTTGATTGACAAGCATTTGGCCATTGACAAGCTGATAGTCCAAAAAAAAGAGTTATAACAATTCAAAAGACAAAGGAGAGTGAATAGAACTGTTGAAGTGTACTCAATGGAGTTGGATTTGTTAGAATTGCTTGACGATGTTAAAGAGCCGCATCAGAAGTTGTAGGCTTTGTACATGGATGAAGTGATGAAATATTGCCAAATGCTAAGCATCAGCCTGTTAGGACTTTTGTTAAAGTGATAAAGCATGCTACCAAGGTGGAGGAGATAGCCATGGTAAGAAACAAGCATTATTCCTTATCCCACATTTCTATTACTTCTTAGAATCCTATAGGAGTTTTTGATGGTGAAGTTGAGATTGTAGCAAGAAGAACATATTCAAGCTAAACCAACACCTCTGGATGTGAATAGTAAGAAGCAATGCTTTGATTGACAAGGATTTTGCCATTTACAAGTTGATAGTCCCAAAAACGGAGTTATAACCATTCAAAAGACAAAGGAGAGTGAATAGAACTGTTAAAGTGTACTCAATGGAGTTGGATCTCTTACAATTGCTTGATGATGTTATAGAGCCGCATCAGAGTTGTAGGCTTTGTACATGGATGAAGTGATGAAATATTGTCAAACGTTAAGCGTCAGCCTGTTAGGACTTTGGTTTAAGTGATAATGCATGCTACCAAGGTGGAAGAGATAGCCAAGGTAAGAAACAAGTATTATTCCTTAATGCACAATTCTGGTACTTCTTAGAATCCTATATGAGTTTCTGATGGTGAATTTGAGATTATAGCAAGAAGAACATATTGAGGCTAAACCAACACCTATGGATGTGAATATGAAGAAGCAAATCTTTGACTGACAAGCATTTGGCCATTGACAAGCTGATAGTCCCAAAAAAAGAGTTATAACAATTCAAAAGACAAAGGAGAGTGAATAGAACTGTTGAAGTGTACTCAATGGAGTTGGATTTCTTAGAATTGCTTGACGATGTTAAAGAGCCGCATCAGAGTTGTAGGCTTTGTACATCGATAAAGTGATGAAATATTGCCAAAGGCTAAGCATCAGCCTGTTAGGACTTTTGTTAAAGTGATAAAGCATGCTACCAAAGTGGAGGAGATAGCCAAGGTAAGAAACAAGCATTATTACTTATCCCACATTTCTGTTACTTCTTAGAATCCTATAGGAGTTTCTGATGGTGAAGTTGAGATTGTAGCAAGAAGAATATATTCAGGCTAAACCAACACCTATGGATGTGAATAGTAAGAAGCAATGCTTTGATTGATAAGGATTTGGCCATTTACAAGTTGATAGTCCCAAAAACGGAGTTATAACCATTCACAAGATAAAGGAGAGTGAATAGAACTGTTGAAGTGTACTCAACGGAGTTGGATCTCTTACAATTGCTTGACGATGTTAAAGAGTCGCATCAGAGTTGTAGGCTTTGTACATGGATGAAGTGATGAAATAATGTCAAACGCTAAGCGTCAGCCTGTTAGGACTTTGGTTGAAGTGATAATGCATGCTACCATGGTGGAGGAGATAGCCAAGGTAAGAAACAAGTATTATTCCTTATCCCACATTTCTGGTATTTATTAGAATCCTATAGGAGTTTCTGATGGTGAATTTGAGATTGTAACAAGAAGAACATATTGAGGCCAAACCAACACCTATGTATGTGAATATGAAGAAGCAATGCTTTGATTGACAAGGATTTGGCCATTTACAGGTTGATAGTTCCAAAAACGGAGTTATAACTATTCAAAAGACAACGGAGAGTGAATAGAACTGTTGAAATGTACTCCACGGAGTTGGATCTCTTCCAATTGCTTGACGATGTTAAAAGGCCGAATCAGAGTTGTAGGCTTTGTACATGGATGAAGTGATGAAATATTGTCAAAGGCTAAGCGTCAGCCTGTTAGGACTCTTGTTGAAGTGATAAAGCATGCTACCAAGGTGGAGGAGATAGCCAAGGTAAGAAACAAGCATTATTCCTTATTGCACAATTCTGGTACTTCTTAGAATCCTATAGGAGTTTCTGATGGTGAAGTTGAGATTGTAGCAAGAAGAACATATTGAGGATAAACCAACACCTGTGGATGTGAATATGAAGAAGCAATTCTTTGATTGACAAGCATTTGGCCATTGACAAGCTGATAGTCCAAAAAAGAGAGTTATAACAATTCAAAAGACAAATGAGAGTGAATAGAACTGTTGAAGTGTACTCAATGGAGTTGGATTTGTTAGAATTGCTTGACGATGTTAAAGAGCCGCATCAGAAGTTGTAGGCTTTGTACATGGATGAAGTGATGAAATATTGCCAAAGGCTAAGCATCAGCCTGTTAGGACTTTTGTTAAAGTGATAAAGCATGCTACCAAGGTGGAGGAGATAGCCATGGTAAGAAACAAGCATTATTCCTTATCCCACATTTCTATTACTTCTTAGAATCCTATAGGAGTTTTTGATGGTGAAGTTGAGATTGTAGCAAGAAGAACATATTCAAGCTAAACCAACACCTCTGGATGTGAATAGTAAGAAGCAATGCTTTGATTGACAAGGATTTTGCCATTTACAAGTTGATAGTCCCAAAAACGGAGTTATAACCAGTCAAAAGATAAAGGAGAGTGAATAGAACTGTTAAAGTGTACTCAATGGAGTTGGATCTCTTACAATTGCTTGACGATGTTATAGAGCCGCATCAGAGTTGGAGGCTTTGTACATGGATGAAGAGATAAAATATTGTCAAACGCTAAGCGTCAGCCTGTTAGGACTTTGGTTTAAGTGATAATGCATGCTACCAAGGTGGAAGAGATAGCCAAGGTAAGAAACAAGTATTATTCCTTAATGCACAATTCTGGTACTTCTTAGAATCCTATATGAGTTTCTGATGGTGAATTTGAGATTATAGCAAGAAAAACATATTGAGGCTAAAACAACACCTATGGATGTGAATATGAAGAAGCAAATCTTTGACTGACAAGCATTTGGCCATTGACAAGCTGATAGTCCCAAAAAAAGAGTTATAACAATTCAAAAGACAAAGGAGAGTGAATAGAACTATTGAAGTGTACTCAATGGAGTTGGATTTGTTAAAGTGATAAAGCATGCTACCAAGGTGGAGGAGATAGCCATGGTAAGAAACAAGCATTATTCCTTATCCCACATTTCTATTACTTCTTAGAATCCTATAGGAGTTTCTGATTGTGAAGTTGAGATTGTTGCAAGAAGAACATATTCAGGCTAAACCAACACCTCTGGATGTGAATAGTAAGAAGCAATGCTTTGATTGACAAGGATTTTGCCATTTACAAGTTGATAGTCCCAAAAACGGAGTTATAACCATTCAAAAGACAAAGGAGAGTGAATAGAACTGTTGAAGTGTACTCAATGGAGTTGGATTTCTTAGAATTGCTTGACGATGTTAACGAGCCGCATCAGAGTTGTAGGCTTTGTACATCGATGAAGTGATGAAATATTGTCAGAGGCTAAGCATCAGCCTGTTAGGACTTTTGTTAAATTGATAAAGCATGCTACCAAGGTGGAGGAGATAGCCAAGGTAAGAAACAAGCATTATTACTTATCCCACATTTCTGTTACTTCTTAGAATCCTATAGGAGTTTCTGATGGTGAAGTTGAGATTGTAGCAAGAAGAACATATTCAGGCTAAACCAACACCTATGGATGTGAATAGTAAGAAGCAATGCTTTGATTGATAAGGATTTGGCCATTTACAAGTTGATAGTCCCAAAAACGGAATTATAACCATTTAAAAGATAAAGGAGAGTGAATAGAACTGTTGAAGTGTACTCAACGGAGTTGGATCTCTTACAATTGCTTGATGATGTTAAAGAGTCGCATCAGAGTTGTAGGCTTTGTACATGGATGAAGTGATGAAATATTGTCAAACGCTAAGCGTCAGCCTGTTAGGACTTTGGTTGAAGTGATAATGCATGCTACCATGGTGGAGGAGATAGCCAAGGTAAGAAACAAGTATTATTCCTTATCCCACATTTCTGGTATTTATTAGAATACTATAGGAGTTTCTGATGGTGAATTTGAAATTGTAACAAGAAGAACATATTGAGGCCAAACCAACACCTATGTATGTGAACATGAAGAAGCAATGCTTTGTTTGACAAGGATTTGGCCATTTACAGGTTGATAGTTCCAAAAACGGAGTTATAACTATTCAAAAGACAACGGAGAGTGAATAGAACTGTTGAAATGTACTCCATGGAGTTGGATCTCTTCCAATTGCTTGACGATGTTAAAAGGCCGAATCAGAGTTGTAGGCTTTGTACATGGATGAAGTGATGAAATATTGTCAAAGGCTAAGCGTCAGCCTGTTAGGACTCTTGTTGAAGTGATAAAGCATGCTACCAAGGTGGAGGAGATAGCCAAGGTAAGAAACAAGCATTATTCCTTATTGCACAATTCTGGTACTTCTTAGAATCCTATAGGAGTTTCTGATTGTGAAGTTGAGATTGTAGCAAGAAGAACATATTGAGGATAAACCAACACCTGTGGATGTGAATATGAAGAAGCAATTCTTTGATTGACAAGCATTTGGCCATTGACAAGCTGATAGTCCAAAAAAAAGAGTTATAACAATTTAAAAGACAAAGGAGAGTGAATAGAACTGTTGAAGTGTACTCAATGGAGTTGGATTTGTTAGAATTGCTTGACGATGTTAAAGAGCCGCATCAGAAGTTGTAGGCTTTGTACATGGATGAAGTGATGAAATATGGCCAAAGGCTAAGCATCAGCCTGTTAGGACTTTTGTTAAAGTGATAAAGCATGCTACCAAGGTGGAGGAGATAGCCATGGTAAGAAACAAGCATTATTCCTTATCCCACATTTCTATTACTTCTTAGAATCCTATAGGAGTTTTTGATGGTGAAGTTGAGATTGTAGCAAGAAGAACATATTCAAGCTAAACCAACACCTCTGGATGTGAATAGTAAGAAGCAATGCTTTGATTGACAAGGATTTTGCCATTTACAAGTTGATAGTCCCAAAAACGGAGTTATAACCATTCGAAAGACAAAGGAGAGTGAATAGAACTGTTAAAGTGTACTCAATGGAGTTGGATCTCTTACAATTGCTTGACGATGTTATAGAGCCGCATCAGAGTTGTAGGCTTTGTACATGGATGAAGTGATGAAATATTGTCAAACGCTAAGCGTCAGCCTGTTAGGACTTTGGTTTAAGTGATAATGCATGCTACCAAGGTGGAAGAGATAGCCAAGGTAAGAAACAAGTATTATTCCTTAATGCACAATTCTGGTACTTCTTAGAATCCTATATGAGTTTCTGATGGTGAATTTGAGATTATAGCAAGAAAAACATATTGAGGCTAAAACAACACCTATGGATGTGAATATGAAGAAGCAAATCTTTGACTGACAAGCATTTGGCCATTGACAAGCTGATAGTCCCAAAAAAAGAGTTATAACAATTCAAAAGACAAAGGAGAGTGAATAGAACTGTTGAAGTGTACTCAATGGAGTTGGATTTGTTAAAGTGATAAAGCATGCTACCAAGGTGGAGGAGATAGCCATGGTAAGAAACAAGCATTATTCCTTATCCCACATTTCTATTACTTCTTAGAATCCTATAGGAGTTTCTGATGGTGAAGTTGAGATTGTAGCAAGAAGAACATATTCAGGCTAAACCAACACCTCTGGATGTGAATAGTAAGAAGCAATGCTTTGATTGACATGGATTTTGCCATTTACAAGTTGATAGTCCCAAAAACGGAGTTATAACCATTCAAAAGACAAAGGAGAGTGAATAGAACTGTTGAAGTGTACTCAATGGAGTTGGATTTCTTAGAATTGCTTGACGATGTTAAAGAGCCGCATCAGAGTTGTAGGCTTTGTACATCGATGAAGTGATGAAATATTGTCAGAGGCTAAGCATCAGCCTGTTAGGACTTTTGTTAAATTGATAAAGCATGCTACCAAGGTGGAGGAGATAGCCAAGGTAAGAAACAAGCATTATTACTTATCCCACATTTCTGTTACTTCTTAGAATCCTATAGGAGTTTCTGATGGTGAAGTTGAGATTGTAGCAAGAAGAACATATTCAGGCTAAACCAACACCTCTGGATGTGAATAGTAAGAAGCAATGCTTTGATTGACATGGATTTTGCCATTTACAAGTTGATAGTCCCAAAAACGGAGTTATAACCATTCAAAAGACAAAGGAGAGTGAATAGAACTGTTGAAGTGTACTCAATGGAGTTGGATTTCTTAGAATTGCTTGACGATGTTAAAGAGCCGCATCAGAGTTGTAGGCTTTGTACATCGATGAAGTGATGAAATATTGTCAGAGGCTAAGCATCAGCCTGTTAGGACTTTTGTTAAATTGATAAAGCATGCTACCAAGGTGGAGGAGATAGCCAAGGTAAGAAACAAGCATTATTACTTATCCCACATTTTTATTACTTCTTAGACTCCTATAGGAGTTTTTGATGGTGAAGTTGAGATTGTAGCAAGAAGAACATATTCAGGCTAAACCAACACCTATGGATGTGAATAGTAAGAAGCAATGCTTTGATTGACAAGGATTTGGCCATTTACAAGTTGATAGTCCCAAAAATGGAGTTATAACCATTCAAAAGATAAAGGAGAGTGAATAGAACTGTTGAAGTGTACTCAACGGAGTTGGATCTCTTACAATTGCTTGACGATGTTAAAGAGCCGCATCAGAGTTGTAGGCTTTGTACATGGATAAAATGATGAAATATTGTCAAACGCTAAGCGTCAGCCTGTTAGGACTTTGGTTGAAGTGATAATGCATGCTACCAAGGTGGAGGAGATAGCCAAGGTAAGAAACAAGTATTATTCCTTATCCCACATTTCTGGTATTTATTAGAATCCTATAGGAGTTTCTGATGGTGAATTTGAGATTTTAGCAAGAAGAACATATTGAGGCCAAACCAACACCTATGTATGTGAATATGAAGAAGCAATGCTTTGATTGACAAGGATTTGGCCATTTACAAGTTGATAGTCCCAAAAACGGAGTTATAACTATCCAAAAGACAACGGAGAGTGAATAGAACTGTTAAAGTGTACTCAATGGAGTTGGATCTCTTACAATTGCTTGACGATGTTATAGAGCCGCATCAGAGTTGTAGGCTTTGTACATGGATGAAGTGATGAAATATTGTCAAAGGCTAAGCGTCAGCCTGTTAGGAATCTTGTTGAAGTGATAAAGCATGCTACCAAGGTGGAGGAGATAGCCAAGGTAAGAAACAAGCATTATTCCTTATTGCACAATTCTGGTACTTCTTAGAATCCTATAGGAGTTTCTGATGGTGAAGTTGAGATTGTAGCAAGAAGAACATATTGAGGATAAACCAACACCTGTGGATGTGAATATGAAGAAGCAATTCTTTGATTGACAAGCATTTGGCCATTGACAAGCTGATAGTCCAAAAAAAGAGTTATAACAATTCAAAAGACAAAGGAGAGTGAATAGAACTGTTGAAGTGTACTCAATGGAGTTGGATTTGTTAGAATTGCTTGACGATGTTAAAGAGCCGCATCAGAAGTTGTAGGCTTTGTACATGGATGAAGTGATGAAATATTGCCAAAGGCTAAGCATCAGCCTGTTAGGACTTTTGTTAAAGTGATAAAGCATGCTACCAAGGTGGAGGAGATAGCCATGGTAAGAAACAAGCATTATTCCTTATCCCACATTTCTATTACTTCTTAGAATCCTATAGGAGTTTTTGATGGTGAAGTTGAGATTGTAGCAAGAAGAACATATTCAAGCTAAACCAACACCTCTGGATGTGAATAGTAAGAAGCAATGCTTTGATTGAAAAGGATTTTGCCATTTACAAGTTGATAGTCCCAAAAACGGAGTTATAACCATTCAAAAGACAAAGGAGAGTGAATAGAACTGTTAAAGTGTACTCAATGGAGTTGGATCTCTTACAATTGCTTGACGATGTTATAGAGCCGCATCAGAGTTGTAGGCTTTGTACATGGATGAAGTGATGAAATATTGTCAAACGCTAAGCGTCAGCCTGTTAGGACTTTGGTTTAAGTGATAATGCATGCTACCAAGGTGGAAGAGATAGCCAAGGTAAGAAACAAGTATTATTCCTTAATGCACAATTCTGGTACTTCTTAGAATCCTATATGAGTTTCTGATGGTGAATTTGAGATTATAGCAAGAAAAACATATTGAGGCTAAAACAACACCTATGGATGTGAATATGAAGAAGCAAATCTTTGACTGACAAGAATTTGGCCATTGACAAGCTGATAGTCCCAAAAAAAGAGTTATAACAATTCAAAAGACAAAGGAGAGTGAATAGAACTGTTGAAGTGTACTCAATGGAGTTGGATTTGTTAAAGTGATAAAGCATGCTACCAAGGTGGAGGAGATAGCCATGGTAAGAAACAAGCATTATTCCTTATCCCACATTTCTATTACTTCTTAGAATCCTATAGGAGTTTCTGATGGTGAAGTTGAGATTGTAGCAAGAAGAACATATTCAGGCTAAACCAACACCTCTGGATGTGAATAGTAAGAAGCAATGCTTTGATTGACAAGGATTTTGCCATTTACAAGTTGATAGTCCCAAAAACGGAGTTATAACCATTCAAAAGACAAAGGAGAGTGAATAGAACTGTTGAAGTGTACTCAATGGAGTTGGATTTCTTAGAATTGCTTGACGATGTTAAAGAGCCGCATCAGAGTTGTAGGCTTTGTACATCGATGAAGTGATGAAATATTGTCAGAGGCTAAGCATCAGCCTGTTAGGACTTTTGTTAAATTGATAAAGCATGCTACCAAGGTGGAGGAGATAGCCAAGGTAAGAAACAAGCATTATTACTTATCCCACATTTTTATTACTTCTTAGACTCGTATAGGAGTTTTTGATGGTGAAGTTGAGATTGTAGCAAGAAGAACATATTCAGGCTAAACCAACACCTATGGATGTGAATAGTAAGAAGCAATGCTTTGATTGACAAGGATTTGGCCATTTACAAGTTGATAGTCCCAAAAACGGAGTTATAACCATTCAAAAGATAAAGGAGAGTGAATAGAACTGTTGAAGTGTACTCAACGGAGTTGGATCTCTTACAATTTCTTGACGATGTTAAAGAGCCGCATCAGAGTTGTAGGCTTTGTACATGGATAAAATGATGAAATATTGTCAAACGCTAAGCGTCAGCCTGTTAGGACTTTGGTTGAAGTGATAATGCATGCTACCAAGGTGGAGGAGATAGCCAAGGTAAGAAACAAGTATTATTCCTTATCCCACATTTCTGGTATTTATTAGAATCCTATAGGAGTTTCTGATGGTGAATTTGAGATTTTAGCAAGAAGAACATATTGAGGCCAAACCAACACCTATGTATGTGAATATGAAGAAGCAATGCTTTGATTGACAAGGATTTGGCCATTTACAAGTTGATAGTCCCAAAAACGGAGTTATAACTATCCAAAAGACAACGGAGAGTGAATAGAACTGTTAAAGTGTACTCAATGGAGTTGGATCTCTTACAATTGCTTGACGATGTTATAGAGCCGCATCAGAGTTGTAGGCTTTGTACATGGATGAAGTGATGAAATATTGTCAAAGGCTAAGCGTCAGCCTGTTAGGACTCTTGTTGAAGTGATAAAGCATGCTACCAAGGTGGAGGAGATAGCCAAGGTAAGAAACAAGCATTATTCCTTATTGCACAATTCTGGTACTTCTTAGAATCCTATAGGAGTTTCTGATGGTGAAGTTGAGATTGTAGCAAGAAGAACATATTGAGGATAAACCAACACCTGTGGATGTGAATATGAAGAAGCAATTCTTTGATTGACAAGCATTTGGCCATTGACAAGCTGATAGTCCAAAAAAAAGAGTTATAACAATTCAAAAGACAAAGGAGAGTGAATAGAACTGTTGAAGTGTACTCAATGGAGTTGGATTTGTTAGAATTGCTTGACGATGTTAAAGAGCCGCATCAGAAGTTGTAGGCTTTGTACATGGATGAAGTGATGAAATATTGCCAAAGGCTAAGCATCAGCCTGTTAGGACTTTTGTTAAAGTGATAAAGCATGCTACCAAGGTGGAGGAGATAGCCATGGTAAGAAACAAGCATTATTCCTTATCCCACATTTCTATTACTTCTTAGAATCCTATAGGAGTTTTTGATGGTGAAGTTGAGATTGTAGCAAGAAGAACATATTCAAGCTAAACCAACACCTCTGGATGTGAATAGTAAGAAGCAATGCTTTGATTGACAAGGATTTTGCCATTTACAAGTTGATAGTCCCAAAAACGGAGTTATAACCATTCAAAAGACAAAGGAGAGTGAATAGAACTGTTAAAGTGTACTCAATGGAGTTGGATCTCTTACAATTGCTTGACGATGTTATAGAGCCGCATCAGAGTTGTAGGCTTTGTACATGGATGAAGTGATGAAATATTGTCAAACGCTAAGCGTCAGCCTGTTAGGACTTTGGTTTAAGTGATAATGCATGCTACCAAGGTGGAAGAGATAGCCAAGGTAAGAAACAAGTATTATTCCTTAATGCACAATTCTGGTACTTCTTAGAATCCTATATGAGTTTCTGATGGTGAATTTGAGATTATAGCAAGAAAAACATATTGAGGCTAAAACAACACCTATGGATGTGAATATGAAGAAGCAAATCTTTGACTGACAAGCATTTGGCCATTGACAAGCTGATAGTCCCAAAAAAAGAGTTATAACAATTCAAAAGACAAAGGAGAGTGAATAGAACTGTTGAAGTGTACTCAATGGAGTTGGATTTGTTAAAGTGATAAAGCATGCTACCAAGGTGGAGGAGATAGCCATGGTAAGAAACAAGCATTATTCCTTATCCCACATTTCTATTACTTCTTAGAATCCTATAGGAGTTTCTGATTGTGAAGTTGAGATTGTAGCAAGAAGAACATATTCAGGCTAAACCAACACCTCTGGATGTGAATAGTAAGAAGCAATGCTTTGATTGACAAGGATTTTGCCATTTACAAGTTGATAGTCCCAAAAACGGAGTTATAACCATTCAAAAGACAAAGGAGAGTGAATAGAACTGTTGAAGTGTACTCAATGGAGTTGGATTTCTTAGAATTGCTTGACGATGTTAAAGAGCCGCATCAGAGTTGTAGGCTTTGTACATCATCGATGAAGTGATGAAATATTGTCAGAGGCTAAGCATCAGCCTGTTAGGACTTTTGTTAAATTGATAAAGCATGCTACCAAGGTGGAGGAGATAGCCAAGGTAAGAAACAAGCATTATTACTTATCCCACATTTTTATTACTTCTTAGACTCCTATAGGAGTTTTTGATGGTGAAGTTGAGATTGTAGCAAGAAGAACATATTCAGGCTAAACCAACACCTATGGATGTGAATAGTAAGAAGCAATGCTTTGATTGACAAGGATTTGGCCATTTACAAGTTGATAGTCCCAAAAACGGAGTTATAACCATTCAAAAGATAAAGGAGAGTGAATAGAACTGTTGAAGTGTACTCAACGGAGTTGGATCTCTTACAATTGCTTGACGATGTTAAAGAGCCGCATCAGAGTTGTAGGCTTTGTACATGGATAAAGTGATGAAATATTGTCAAACGCTAAGCGTCAGCCTGTTAGGACTTTGGTTGAAGTGATAATGCATGCTACCAAGGTGGAGGAGATAGCCAAGGTAAGAAACAAGTATTATTCCTTATCCCACATTTCTGGTATTTATTAGAATCCTATAGGAGTTTCTGATGGTGAATTTGAGATTTTAGCAAGAAGAACATATTGAGGCCAAACCAACACCTATGTATGTGAATATGAAGAAGCAATGCTTTGATTGACAAGGATTTGGCCATTTACAAGTTGATAGTTCCAAAAACGGAGTTATAACTATCCAAAAGACAACGGAGAGTGAATAGAACTGTTGAAATGTACTCAATGGAGTTGGATCTCTTCCAATCGTTTGACGATGTTAAAAAGCCGAATCAGAGTTGTAGGCTTTGTACATGGATGAAGTTATGAAATATTGTCAAAGGCTAAGCGTCAGCCTGTTAGGACTCTTGTTGAAGTGATAAAGCATGCTACCAATGTGGAGGAGATAGCCAAGGTAAGAAACAAGCATTATTCCTTATTGCACAATTCTGGTACTTCTTAGAATCCTATAGGAGTTTCTGATGGTGAAGTTGAGATTGTAGCAAGAAGAACATATTGAGGATAAACCAACACCTGTGGATGTGAATATGAAGAAGCAATTCTTTGATTGACAAGCATTTGGCCATTGAGAAGCTGATAGTCCAAAAAAAAAGAGTTATAACAATTCAAAAGACAAAGGAGAGTGAATAGAACTGTTGATGTGTACTCAATGGAGTTGGATTTGTTAGAATTGCTTGACGATGTTAAAGAGCCGCATAAGAGTTGTAGGCTTTGTACATGGATGAAGTGATGAAATATTGCCAAAGGCTAAGCATCAGCCTATTAGGACTTTTGTTAAAGTGATAAAGCATGCTACCAAGGTGGAGGAGATATCCATGGTAAGAAACAAGCATTATTCCTTTCCCACATTTCTATTACTTCTTAGAATCCTATAGGAGTTTCTGATGGTGAAGTTGAGATTGTAGCAAGAAGAACATATTCAGGCTAAACCTGCACCTATGGATGTGAATAGTAAGAAGCAATGCTTTGATTGACAAGGATTTGGCCATTTACAAGTTGATAGTCCCAAAAACGGAGTTATAACCATTCAAAAGACAAAGGAGCGTGAATAGAACTGTGATAGTTAGGTTTTTACACCTAAAGCTACCTATTGCCCAAATTGTAGTACAAAGGGCTATCGAATCCAATCGGGATTATGTAAGCAATTAGGATGTAGCAAATCTATCTAATTCAAGCCAAATAGAAAGGTTGGAAGTAACAGGGTGAAACAACTAAAACAAAAACAAAAAATAAGTAACAGAAACTAGAAACAGAGATTCATAAAAGCAAAAGAAATTGAAAACAGAAACTAAAAACAGAGCAAGGTAAGAACAGGAAAAACAGAGTATTAAAAAGTAGAAAACTATCAAGGGAGAGAGAGGTCCTAAGGATGAGTTATGGATCTGGGATTCATCATGGCGAATACTAGTGATTTGGTAAACAACTTCACAGAAGGGATCTCTTAACTATGAGCATCATCAGAGTGATAATTCCACTTCCCAGTTACAACTATCACCAGATTCTCTAAACTTCCTAATCTTGGAATCCACACCTATGCCTCATTGACTGTCACTAACACTCAGATAGGATTCCAATGAAACATAAAGAGAATAAGCATTAAGAAACAGCTCATAAATGTAAATCTACAACTTCCTTCCTATGATCCGAGATCAATCATTGGAAAGAAGCTCCAGATCTCTGGTATTAGCAGATCTGGTGTTTCACAAGTGGGTGTACAAGGAAACACCAAGATCAGATCCCAAGTGGGTGTACAGGGAATCAGCATTAGAAACAGCTAACCTAGAAGAGATCTTGAGCATTTAGAACCCTAAATCAACTAGAATCACCATGAATCATAACCCAAATCAAACCCATCCTCAAGAACCCTAAATCACTACTCAGACTTCATCATCAAAATCACAAACCCAGAAAATGAAATAGTTTCCATAATCATAATCTATAGATTGAGATGAAGAAGGAATAGAAGAAATAAACTCAAAAGGATCCACAGATCAAAAGTAATTTTTAGAGAACAAAGAGAATAAAAAACGTATCTTTTGCGGCTGCTGACCTAATTAGAGTATATATACTCTAGGTCAAAAGCCCTAGTACCAAAAGACAAAATAAACTAAAGTCCATAGGTCGGCTGCCTTGAGCTCGGGCTCCTCTGATCGAGTGGTGTGGTCGAGTGGTGTTGCTTCAGGCTTAGGATCCTCAGACTCGGCTGCCACGAGCTCGGTTTGGTGGTCGAGTGGACGTGATCGAGTGCTCTTGCCCGAGTGCAATCTCCTCTCAGTCTCCAGCTCGGTCTTGAAGTCGAGTGCGTGTAACCGAGTTGGATTGGTGGATTGATTTGCACTCGGTCTGGTCACACCGAGTGCTCTTGGTCGAGTGCGTGTAAGGCCTTGGTCCTTAGCTCGGTCTTGAAGTCGAGTGCATGTAACCGAGTGCTCGTGTTCTTTCTGCCTCTAGCTCTGGTTGACTGGTCGAGTGCATGTGGCCGAGTGCAATTGTTCCTCTGCCTCTAGCTCTGGTTGCCTGGTCGAGTGCATGTGATCGAGTGCAATTGTTCCTCTGCCTCTAGCTCTGGTTGCCTGGTCGAGTGCATGTGGTCGAGTGCAATTCAGAGCCTAAAAACAGCATTCACCTTCTTGTCCAGAATAGCCCCCAAAAGCTCATTTAACACCTGATAACAACTCCAAATTGCAATATATATGCAAACCCTATTATGAACCATATATGAGTGAAATGGATAGATATGGAGTGAAACTAGTGATGAAGCTATGCTAAAATGGATAGAAATGCAAGTTTAAAAGTAGTAAAATGCAGAGACATCAACTCCCCCAAACTTAGTCTTTGCTTGCCCTCAAGCAAACATATAAGATATAAGCTGGTGAAGTTGATGAAAATGCTGGGACCCAGACCCAAAACATGCTGATAAAGGAAGTAGTATCAAGGTCCTAGTTAGTAGTTCTAGAATGCATTAACAAGTAAACCCTACTTCTAAAACTTTAGCCATACCCTTCAGAACAAACCTGACACTAGCCTTAACCTACACATGCAATCAAATCAACCATCCCCTTTAACATTCATTGATTCTGTAACCATGGATCAAGTCTATGCAATTCTAATGAACTGATTTGGCTATGGGAAAGGTTAAGAGGCAAAGATGGCCCCTTTTGTAACAGGTTTAAACAATAGATATCATGGGACTCTCAAGAATAGACTGAGCTATAGAAGAAGGCTAAAGGTAAGATAGCCAACCGATGCATACAAGAACATTTTCTCATCTACCCATCCCATATACAATGATTCTGCTACCACCTAATCCTAAACCCAAAAGATGATCCTAAATCTACCCTTAGGCACTTTTCTGCCATGAATCCTATTTGGATCAACTCATTCTTCTTTCTTTATTTATTCATTCTAAGGAAAAGGGTTCTTATGCTTTCTAGCTTATGCTAGCGGATTGGGTTCTTTTAAAACTGAGGCTCTTCTATTCTTCTTATTAATTAAGATACTTCAGGCTTTTTGCCTTTCTTTCCTTTTCTATCTTTCTGAGCCTATACATTTCTTTTCTTCTTTTTCAAATCCCAAATCCTTTACTAGAGCAGCTATCTTATTTTCAGCTTAGACCTTTTCCCAGAACTTCTTTTCTTCCCTTTCTCTTCTTTTCTTCCCCTTTGAATCCCAAAATAAAACTCAAGCTCGGTTTAGTTAACTCGAGGTGTGAACTCGGTCTCCTAACTGAGCTTATACAACCGAGCTCAATCCCCTATTCTAAATTCCTGTCTATCCTCCTAACCACAGTTCAGTTCCCCACCTAGTTCTATCTAGCTCAAAGGTTATGAACCAGAGCTATATGTATGAGAAACCGTTCTTGTCGGCACAGACCTAACACTTTCTACCAAGCTCAATCCTGAAATAGGCCTCACATTCACACATAGAGTATTGTTGGCTTGAAAGGAAGGTCAAGGTTAAAGGTAGGGGAAACTGTTCCAATGATGGGAATCAGCTATTTGGATTCACAAGGGTGGTGAAAAGAGTAAGAGAATCCAAATATGTATAAGGTATCCATGAGTTCAAATCAAAGGCATAGACATGATAATTGTAATTCAGTTTAAGGTTCTAATAGATAGCGGATGATATCAGATCAAGACATGCTTCAGCCAAAACTAAATGTCAAACAATGCAATCTAGGCATGGTGCGGTCTTATGCTTCAGACTTACATGAATGCATTAGACAACTATTAACTAGGGCATTGAGACTATTTCATAAACCAGCATGCTTACAAGGCTTTTATCATCCTAGTCCCCTATGCAGATGCACAAATCTATATGAAATGCATCTAGGCTCAATCCTAAACATGAATGCAATCTACATGAACACTCTGTTTTTGTGGAATGCTTTTCTGAAATTTTTCAAATTTTTATGGTTTTTCTTATGCAAATAGATTAGATGCTATGCAGACTCAATGTGCAAAATTTGAAATAAGAAAACAGTAAACGATATCAAATGCATCTCAAACCCTCCCCCAAACTTGAATTACACAGTCCCTTGTGTAATAAAAGATTCAAAGGAAGGTATGAGAATGAAAAAGCAATAAGAAAAACTAAAGATGAATGGTATAAACAATGGTAAAGAGTGGAGTTGTACCTCAGTGTTGGGTGTTCTAACTTCGTCATAAGGTCGAGTTTGATGGCCGAGTGGTTTGGTATGAAGATCTAACTCGGCCAAGCTGATCGAGTTAGACTGTCCGAGCTTGATTGATGACCTCTAGAGGGGTAGCTCGGTTTGCCAAACCGAGCTTGATGGCCGAGCTTGATTTGTTGAGATTTTGACTCGGCCTGGTTGATCGAGCTAATTGGTCGAGTCTGATTTTTTTGGGCTTCTCTGCCTTTCTTTGCATAATCCTAAAATCTCAAACCTGACCAACAAAACTACTAGAAAACATATTAAAAGAAACAAGAAACCTTAAAGCAAAATATTTACAAAGATAGTCATGGGACTTCCTCCCAAGTGAGCTTGTTTAAAGTCACTAAGCTTAACTTCCTTACTGGATTCATGGAGGCTGTAAGAGAGGAACTAAGGTCCTCTTTTCCTTGGTGGGTAGATCAGCAAACTCATCGTGCTCCCTTGACCAATCAGCAAACTGACTCTCAATAGCTTCCTCCTCTAGGCAAACTTCCTCTTGATCAGGTGGGTAGTCTATTTTTCTTGACCATTTTGATGTGAGGTCACTTCCCTTCTTCCTGGTTATAATGATAGCTATATCAGGTGGGATATCCTTGATGTTTACAGGTCCTTGATTGGTCTTCCCTTGGAGCGACTTGATTTGATCTTTTAGCTCTTTCACAGTGTCTTTTAGCTCCATTATAGCTTTGTCCTGCCAATTAGACCTTTCTTTGAGTGCAATCCACTCATCTAGCCCACAAATGTCAGGCTCGGTTTGCAAACCGAGTTTGCCCATCGAGTTAGAAACATCCGGACATGTGAGAGCTTGACTCTGTTTGTAGACCGAGTTAACTGGTCGAGCTTGATTCAAGCTTGTCTTTTCTGCAGCCTTAAACTCTGTTTCAGATCCAGCTATGCCCTGACAGACTCCTGATCCAGCTTTACTATCCTTTACCAATGCTGGCTTCAGTGGATCATCTTCATAAGGCTTTCTCAACAACTCATCAGTGCTATCATTCAATTCCTTAATGGAGAAGATCTGTCCCTCTATTGTGGGCTTCCTTATAGCATCATTGATATCAAACTCCATCCTCAGATTTTCAGCCAGGTTAAGAGCAATCATACCTCCTTTCACATCAATTACAGTCCCAGCAGTTGCCATGAATGGCCTTCCAAGAATCAGTGGATCTGCTGGTTCTTCATCCATTTTCAAAACCACAAAGTCGGCAAGAACTGTTACCTCACCTATCTTCACAGGAAGATCCTTCAGCATTTCCTGTGGGGATCTTGTTGAACCATCAGCTAGCACTAGGGTGATATTACAGGGTCTGAAGTCCTCTACTTTTAGCTTCTGAGCTATAGACAGAGGCATAAGGCTGACAGCAGCTCCAAGGTCACAGAGACTACTTTTAAAGTTTAGAGTCCCTATAGAGCATGGAAGAGTGAATGAACCTGGGTCTTCAAGCTTATCCTTGACCACCCTCTCTCCTATGACTGCCTTGCAATCATATTTCACTTCTTTCATACTATCAACTTTCATCTTTCTCCTCAGCAATTCTTCTCGAAGGATTTTCTCCTGAGTGGGGATAATGGACAAGATAGTCTCCAAAGGCATTATCTGCTCAAGCTTGTCCACAACACTTTTTAAATCAGCTGTAGCCTTCTCCAAGAGTTTCTGCTTGAATCTCCCAGGGAAAGGAATCTTGGGGATATAAGGAGGAGGAATGTAAGGTACCCTTTTCTCTTCTTGAACAGCTTTACCCTTGAGCTCGGTTACATCAACTCGGTTTGGTGACCGAGTTTGATCACCTTTGGTCTCTCCTTGAACTCGGGCCTCTGATCGAGTGCATTGACCGAGTGCAAGCTTTGGAGTTTCAGATTTGGTTACTTTTTGATAGGAAGCCTCCCCTTCTTGAACCTCACTGTCCTCAGTGACTGGTATAGTCTCTTTTCTGGTAGGTCGCTTGCCTTCACCCATCAATGTGATAGCATCGGCAGTGGCGAACTCCTTGGGGTTTTGGATAGTAGTCCATGGGAGGTAATTTGTAGGCTGAGCAGAGGAAGATGTTATCTTGTTCACTATATTCTCCATTTTGGAGATCATTTCCGCAATTTGAGAGTTGAGATTATTGACATTGCATTCCAGCATGTTTTGCATTTCTGACAACTGTGTGGTGAACCCTGTTGCAGTAGTAGCTTGTCCTTGTAAAAGTTGATGCAGCATTTGTTCTATAGCACTAGCTGGTGCAGTAGATGCATGAGCTTGCAGAGGTACAAAACATGGTATTGCATTCATGACAGGCTGCTGTTGATAGCTTCCATGATATTGCTGCTGAAATGGATTCTGATTGTGGGGAGCGAAATGGTTGTTCTGGAATTGTTGTTGCGGTGGGTAGGTATGATTGTTGTTGGAACCCCTAGAAACAAAATGAACCTGCCTCTGCTGCGCTTGTAGGAGCTTATCCAGCTTATTATTCAGATCTTCAAACATCTTGTAGGAGACGACTAACTCGGGATGCAGAACTCGGTTTGGAACCGAGTGAGCTTCAATTGAGGTGACTGAGCTCGGGGTGCATGAGCTCGGTTTGGGAGACCGAGCTAGGGTGATAGAGCTTAGAGAGTGCTTAACTCGAGGTGACAAACCGAGTTGGAGAGACCGAGTGGTACCTGAATCAAACTAGAGTTGGAGACCGAGTGGTACCTGAAACAGATTGAATCCAGAAAATTAGTAACAAAGTAAAAATAAATAGAACTTGATCTCAGAAGATCTGCAATCCTAAATGGAACAAAGAAATCCCAAATGGCAACGGCGCCAAATTGATAGTTAGGTTTTTACACCTAAAGCTACCTATTGCCCAAATTGTAGTACAAAGGGCTATCGAATCCAATCGGGATTATGTAAGCAATTAGGATGTAGCAAATCTATCTAATTCAAGCCAAATAGAAAGGTTGGAAGTAACAGGGTGAAACAACTAAAACAAAAACCAAAAATAAGTAATAGAAACTAGAAACAGAGATTCATAAAACCAAAAGAAATTGAAAATAGAAACTAAAAACAGAGCAAGCTAAGAACAGGAAAAACAGAGTATCAAAAAATAGAAAACTATCAAGGGAGAGAGAGGTCCTAAGGATGAGTTCTGGATCTGGGATTCATCATGGCGAATACTAGTGATTTGGTAAACAACTTCACAGAAGGGATCTCTTAACTATGAGCATCATCAGAGTGATAATTCCACTTCCCAGTTACAACTATCACCAGATTCTCTAAACTTCCTAATCTTGGAATCCACACCTATGCCCCATTGACTGTCACTAACACTCAGATAGGATTCCAATGAAACATAAAGAGAATAAGCATTAAGAAACAGCTCATAAATGTCAATCTACAACTTCCTTCCTATGATCCGAGATCAATCATTGGAAAGAAGCTCCAGATCTCTGGTATTAGCAGATCTGGTGTTTCACAAGTGGGTGTACAAGGAAACACCAAGATCAGATCCCAAGTGGGTGTACAGGGAATCATCATTAGAAACAGCTAACCCAGAAGAGATCTTGAGCTTTTAGAACCCTAAATCAACTAGAATCACCATGAATCATAACCCAGATCTAACCCATCCTCAAGAACCCTAAATCACTACTCAGAGTTCATCATCAAAATAACAAACCCAGAAAATGAAATAGTTTCCATAATCATAATCTAGAGATTGAGATGAAGAAGGAATATAAGAAATAAACTCAAAAGGATCCACAGATCAAAAGTAATTGCAAATACAAAATCAGATAGAGCTAGAGAGGTTTTCATAGAACAAAGAGAATAAAAAACGTATCTTTTGCGGCTGCTGACCTAATTAGAGGATATATACTCTAGGTCAAAAGCCCTAGTACAAAAAGACAAAATAAACTAAAGTCCTTAGGTCGGCTGCCTTGAGCTCGGGCTCCTCTGATCGAGTGGTGTGGTCGAGTGGTGTTGCTTCAGGCTTAGGATCCTCAGACTCGGCTGCCACGAGCTCGGTTTGGTGGTCGAGTGGACGTGATCGAGTGCTCTTGCCCGAGTGCAATCTCCTCTCAGCCTCCAGCTCGGTCTTGAAGTCGAGTGCGTGTAACCGAGTTGGATTGGTGGATTGATTTGCACTCGGTCTGGTCACACCGAGTGCTCTTGGTCGAGTGCGTGTAAGGCCTTGGTCCTTAGCTCGGTCTTGAAGTCGAGTGCATGTAACCGAGTGCTCGTGTTCTTTCTGCCTCTAGCTCTGGTTGCCTGGTCGAGTGCATAAGGCCGAGTGCAATTGTTCCTCTGCCTCTAGCTCTGGTTGCCTGGTTGAGTGCATGTGATCGAGTGCAATTGTTCCTCTGCCTCTAGCTCTGGTTGCCTGGTCGAGTGCATGTGGTCGAGTGCAATTCAGAGCCTAAAAACAACATTCACCTTCTTGTCCAGAATAGCCTCCAAAAGCACATTTAACACCTGATAACAACTCCAAATTGCAATATATATGCAAACCCTATTATGAACCCTATATGAGTGGAATGGATAGATATGGAGTGAAACTAGTTATGAAGCTATGCTAAAATTGATGGAAATGCAAGTTTAAAAGTAGTAAAATGCAGACACATCAAACTGTTGAAGTGTACTCAATGGAGTTGGATCTCTTACAATTCCTTGACGATGTTATAGAGCCGCATCAGAGTTGTAGGCTTTGTACAAGGATGAAGTGATGAAATATTGTCAAACGCTAAGCGTCAGCCTGTTAGGACTTTGGTTGAAGTGATAATGCATGCTACCAAGGTGGAAGAGATAGCCAAGGTAAGAAAACAAGTATTATTCCTTAATGCACAATTCTGGTACTTCTTAGAATCCTATAGGAGTTTCTGATGGTGAAGTTGAGATTATAGCAAGAAGAACATATTGAGGCTAAACCAACACCTATGGATGTGAATATGAAGAAGCAAATCTTTGACTGACAAGCATTTGGCCATTGACTAGCTGATAGTCCAAAAAAAAGAGTTCTAAGAATTCAAAAGACAAAGGAGAGTGAATAGAACTGTTGAAGTGTACTCAATGGAGTTGGATTTGTTAGAATTGCTTGACGATGTTAAAGAGCCGCATCAGAGTTGTAGGCTTTGTACATGGATGAAGTGATGAAATATTGTCAAACGCTAAGCGTCAGCCTGTTAGGACTTTGGTTGAAGTGATAATGCATGCTACCAAGGTGGAGGAGATAGCCAAGGTAAGAAACAAGTCTTATTCCTTATCCCACATTTCTGGTATTTATTAGAATCCTATAGGAGTTTCTGATGGTGAATTTGAGATTGTAGCAAGAATAACATATTGAGGCCAAACCAACACCTATGTATGTGAATATGAAGAAGTAATGCTTTGATTGACAAGGATTTGGCCATTTACAAGTTGATAGTCCCAAAAACGGTGTTATAACTATTCAAAAGACAACGGAGAGTGAATAGAACTTTTGAAATGTACTCAATGGAGTTGGATCTCTTCCAATTGTTTGACGATGTTAAAAAGCCGAATCAGAGTTGTAGGCGTTGTACATGGATGAAGTGATGAAATATTGTCAAAGGCTAAGCGTCAGCCTGTTACGACTCTTGTTGAAGTGATAAAGCATGCTACGAAGGTGGAGGAGATAGCCAAGGTAAGAAACAAGTATTATTCCTTAATGCACAATTCTGGTACTTCTTAGAATCCTATAGGAGTTTCTGATGGTGAAGTTGAGATTATAGCAAGAAGAACATATTGAGGCTAAACCAACACCTATGGATGTGAATATGAAGAAGCAAATCTTTGACTGACAAGCATTTGGCCATTGACAAGCTTATAGTCCCAAAAAAGAGTTATAACAATACAAAAGACAAAGGAGAGTGGATAGAACTGTTGAAGTGTACTCAATGGAGTTGGATTTCTTAGAATTGCTTGACGATGTTAAAGAGCCGCATCAGAGTTGTACGCTTTGTACATCGATAAAGTGATGAAATATTGCCAAAGGCTAAGCATCAGCCTGTTAGGACTTTTGTTAAAGTGATAAAGCATGCTACCAAAGTGGAGGAGATAGCCAAGGTAAGAAACAAGCATTATTACTTATCCCACATTTCTGTTACTTCTTAGAATCCTATAGGAGTTTCTGATGGTAAAGTTGAGATTGTAGCAAGAAGAACATATTCAGGCTAAACCAACACCTATGGATGTGAATAGTAAGAAGCAATGCTTTGATTGACAAGGATTTGGCCATTTACAAGTTGATAGTCCCAAAAACGGAGTTATAACCATTCAAAAGACAAAGGAGAATGAATAGAACTGTTGAAGTGTACTCAATGGAGTTGGATCTCTTAAAATTTCTTGACGATGTTAAAAAGCCGCATAAGAGTTGTAGGCTTTGTACATGGATGAACTGATGAAATATTGTCAAACGCTAAGCGTCAGCCTGTTAGGACTTTGGTTGAAGTAATAATGCATGCTACCAAGGTGGAGGAGATAGCCAAGGTAAGAAACAAGTATTATTCCTTATCCCACATTTCTGGTATTTATTAGAATCCTATAGGAGTTTCTGATGGTGAAGTTGAGATTATAGCAAGAAGAACATATTGAGGCTAAACCAACACCTATGGATGTGAATAAGAAGAAGCAAATCTTTGACTGACAAGCATTTGGCCATTGACAAGCTGATAGTCCAAAAAAAAGAGTTCTGATGGTGAATTTGAGATTGTTGCAAGAAGAACATATTGAGGCCAAACCAACACCTATGTATGTGAATATGACGAAGCAATGCTTTGATTGACAAGGATTTGGCCATTTACAAGTTGATAGTCCCAAAAACTGAGTTATAAATATTCAAAAGACAACGAAGAGTGAATAGAACTGTTGAAATGTACTCAATGGAGTTGGATCTCTTCCAATTGTTTGACGATGTTAAAAAGCCGAATCAGAGTTGTAGGCTTTGTACATGGATGAAGTGATGAAATATTGTCAAAGGTTAAGCGTCAGCCTGTTAGGACTCTTGTTGAAGTGATAAAGCATGCTACCAAGGTGGAGGAGATAGCCAAGGTAAGAAACAAGCATTATTCCATATTGCACAATTCTGGTACTTCTTAGAATCCTATAGGAGTTTCTGATGGTGAAGTTGAGATTATAGCAAGAAGAACATATTGAGGCTAAACCAACACCTATGGATGTGAATAAGAAGAAGCAAATCTTTGACTGACAAGCATTTGGCCATTGACAAGCTGATAGTCCAAAAAAAAGAGTTCTAACAATTCAAAAGACAAAGGAGAGTGAATAGAACTGTTGAAGTGTACTCCATGGAGTTGGATTTGTTAGAATTGCTTGAAGATGTTAAAGAGGCGCATCAGAGTTGTAGGCTTTGTACATGGATGAAGTGATGAAATATTGTCAAACGCTAAGCGTCAGCCTGTTAGGACTTTGGTTGAAGTGATAATGCATGCTACCAAGGTGGAGGAGATAGCCAAGGTAAGAAACAAGTCTTATTCCTTATCCCACATTTCTGGTATTTATTAGAATCCTATAGGAGTGTCTGATGGTGAATTTGAGATTGTTGCAAGAAGAACATATTGAGGCCAAACCAACACCTATATATGTGAATATGACGAAGCAATGCTTTGATTGACAAGGATTTGGCCATTTACAAGTTGATAGTCCCAAAAACTGAGTTATAACTATTCAAAAGACAACGAAGAGTGAATAGAACTGTTGAAATGTACTCAATGGAGTTGGATCTCTTCCAATTGTTTGACGATGTTAAAAAGCCGAATCAGAGTTGTAGGCTTTGTACATGGATGAAGTGATGAAATATTGTCAAAGGTTAAGCGTCAGCCTGTTAGGACTCTTGTTGAAGTGATAAAGCATGCTACCAAGGTGGAGGAGATAGCCAAGGTAAGAAACAAGCATTATTCCTTATTGCACAATTCTGGTACTTCTTAGAATCCTATAGGAGTTTCTGACGGTGAAGTTGAGATTATAGCAAGAAGAACATATTGAGGCTAAACCAACACCTATGGATGTGAATAAGAAGAAGCAAATCTTTGACTGACAAGCATTTGGCCATTGACAAGCTGATAGTCCAAAAAAAAGAGTTCTAACAATTCAAAAGACAAAGGAGAGTGAATAGAACTGTTGAAGTGTACTCAATGGAGTTGGATTTGTTAGAATTGCTTGACGATGTTAAAAAGCCGCATAAGAGTTGTAGGCTTTGTACATGGATGAACTGATGAAATATTGTCAAACGCTAAGCGTCAGCCTGTTTGGACTTTGGTTGAAGTAATAATGCATGCTACCAAGGTGGAGGAGATAGCCAAGGTAAGAAACAAGTATTATTCCTTATCCCACATTTCTGGTATTTATTAGAATCCTATAGGAGTTTCTGATGGTGAAGTTGAGATTATACCAAGAAGAACATATTGAGGCTAAACCAACACCTATGGATGTGAATAAGAAGAAGCAAATCTTTGACTGACAAGCATTTGGCCATTGACAAGCTGATAGTCCAAAAAAAAGAGTTATGATGGTGAATTTGAGATTGTTGCAAGAAGAACATATTGAGGCCAAACCAACACCTATGTATGTGAATATGACGAAGCAATGCTTTGATTGACAAGGATTTGGCCATTTACAAGTTGATAGTCCCAAAAACTGAGTTATAACTATTCAAAAGACAACGAAGAGTGAATAGAACTGTTGAAATGTACTCAATGGAGTTGGATCTCTTCCAATTGTTTGACGATGTTAAAAAGCCGAATCAGAGTTGTAGGCTTTGTACATGGATGAAGTGATGAAATATTGTCAAAGGTTAAGCGTCAGCCTGTTAGGACTCTTGTTGAAGTGATAAAGCATGCTACCAAGGTGGAGGAGATAGCCAAGGTAAGAAACAAGCATTATTCCTTATTGCACAATTCTGGTACTTCTTAGAATCCTATAGGAGTTTCTGATGGTGAAGTTGAGATTATAGCAAGAAGAACATATTGAGGCTAAACCAACACCTATGGATGTGAATAAGAAGAAGCAAATCTTTGACTGACAAGCATTTGGCCATTGACAAGCTGATAGTCCAAAAAAAAGAGTTCTAACAATTCAAAAGACAAAGGAGAGTGAATAGAACTGTTGAAGTGTACTCCATGGAGTTGGATTTGTTAGAATTGCTTGAAGATGTTAAAGAGGCGCATCAGAGTTGTAGGCTTTGTACATGGATGAAGTGATGAAATATTGTCAAACGCTAAGCGTCAGCCTGTTAGGACTTTGGTTGAAGTGATAATGCATGCTACCAAGGTGGAGGAGATAGCCAAGGTAAGAAACAAGTCTTATTCCTTATCCCACATTTCTGGTATTTATTAGAATCCTATAGGAGTGTCTGATGGTGAATTTGAGATTGTTGCAAGAAGAACATATTGAGGCCAAACCAACACCTATATATGTGAATATGACGAAGCAATGCTTTGATTGACAAGGATTTGGCCATTTACAAGTTGATAGTCCCAAAAACTGAGTTATAACTATTCAAAAGACAACGAAGAGTGAATAGAACTGTTGAAATGTACTCAATGGAGTTGGATCTCTTCCAATTGTTTGACGATGTTAAAAAGCCGAATCAGAGTTGTAGGCTTTGTACATGGATGAAGTGATGAAATATTGTCAAAGGTTAAGCGTCAGCCTGTTAGGACTCTTGTTGAAGTGATAAAGCATGCTACCAAGGTGGAGGAGATAGCCAAGGTAAGAAACAAGCATTATTCCTTATTGCACAATTCTGGTACTTCTTAGAATCCTATAGGAGTTTCTGACGGTGAAGTTGAGATTATAGCAAGAAGAACATATTGAGGCTAAACCAACACCTATGGATGTGAATAAGAAGAAGCAAATCTTTGACTGACAAGCATTTGGCCATTGACAAGCTGATAGTCCAAAAAAAAGAGTTCTAACAATTCAAAAGACAAAGGAGAGTGAATAGAACTGTTGAAGTGTACTCAATGGAGTTGGATTTGTTAGAATTGCTTGACGATGTTAAAAAGCCGCATAAGAGTTGTAGGCTTTGTACATGGATGAACTGATGAAATATTGTCAAACGCTAAGCGTCAGCCTGTTTGGACTTTGGTTGAAGTAATAATGCATGCTACCAAGGTGGAGGAGATAGCCAAGGTAAGAAACAAGTATTATTCCTTATCCCACATTTCTGGTATTTATTAGAATCCTATAGGAGTTTCTGATGGTGAAGTTGAGATTATACCAAGAAGAACATATTGAGGCTAAACCAACACCTATGGATGTGAATAAGAAGAAGCAAATCTTTGACTGACAAGCATTTGGCCATTGACAAGCTGATAGTCCAAAAAAAAGAGTTATGATGGTGAATTTGAGATTGTTGCAAGAAGAACATATTGAGGCCAAACCAACACCTATGTATGTGAATATGACGAAGCAATGCTTTGATTGACAAGGATTTGGCCATTTACAAGTTGATAGTCCCAAAAACTGAGTTATAACTATTCAAAAGACAACGAAGAGTGAATAGAACTGTTGAAATGTACTCAATGGAGTTGGATCTCTTCCAATTGTTTGACGATGTTAAAAAGCCGAATCAGAGTTGTAGGCTTTGTACATGGATGAAGTGATGAAATATTGTCAAAGGTTAAGCGTCAGCCTGTTAGGACTCTTGTTGAAGTGATAAAGCATGCTACCAAGGTGGAGGAGATAGCCAAGGTAAGAAACAAGCATTATTCCTTATTGCACAATTCTGGTACTTCTTAGAATCCTATAGGAGTTTCTGATGGTGAAGTTGAGATTATAGCAAGAAGAACATATTGAGGCTAAACCAACACCTATGGATGTGAATAAGAAGAAGCAAATCTTTGACTGACAAGCATTTGGCCATTGACAAGCTGATAGTCCAAAAAAAAGAGTTCTAACAATTCAAAAGACAAAGGAGAGTGAATAGAACTGTTGAAGTGTACTCCATGGAGTTGGATTTGTTAGAATTGCTTGAAGATGTTAAAGAGGCGCATCAGAGTTGTAGGCTTTGTACATGGATGAAGTGATGAAATATTGTCAAACGCTAAGCGTCAGCCTGTTAGGACTTTGGTTGAAGTGATAATGCATGCTACCAAGGTGGAGGAGATAGCCAAGGTAAGAAACAAGTCTTATTCCTTATCCCACATTTCTGGTATTTATTAGAATCCTATAGGAGTGTCTGATGGTGAATTTGAGATTGTTGCAAGAAGAACATATTGAGGCCAAACCAACACCTATATATGTGAATATGACGAAGCAATGCTTTGATTGACAAGGATTTGGCCATTTACAAGTTGATAGTCCCAAAAACTGAGTTATAACTATTCAAAAGACAACGAAGAGTGAATAGAACTGTTGAAATGTACTCAATGGAGTTGGATCTCTTCCAATTGTTTGACGATGTTAAAAAGCCGAATCAGAGTTGTAGGCTTTGTACATGGATGAAGTGATGAAATATTGTCAAAGGTTAAGCGTCAGCCTGTTAGGACTCTTGTTGAAGTGATAAAGCATGCTACCAAGGTGGAGGAGATAGCCAAGGTAAGAAACAAGCATTATTCCTTATTGCACAATTCTGGTACTTCTTAGAATCCTATAGGAGTTTCTGACGGTGAAGTTGAGATTATACCAAGAAGAACATATTGAGGCTAAACCAACACCTATGGATGTGAATAAGAAGAAGCAAATCTTTGACTGACAAGCATTTGGCCATTGACAAGCTGATAGTCCAAAAAAAAGAGTTCTAACAATTCAAAAGACAAAGGAGAGTGAATAGAACTGTTGAAGTGTACTCAATGGAGTTGGATTTGTTAGAATTGCTTGACGATGTTAAAAAGCCGCATAAGAGTTGTAGGCTTTGTACATGGATGAACTGATGAAATATTGTCAAACGCTAAGCGTCAGCCTGTTAGGACTTTGGTTGAAGTAATAATGCATGCTACCAAGGTGGAGGAGATAGCCAAGGTAAGAAACAAGTATTATTCCTTATCCCACATTTCTGGTATTTATTAGAATCCTATAGGAGTTTCTGATGGTGAAGTTGAGATTATAGCAAGAAGAACATATTGAGGCTAAACCAACACCTATCGATGTGAATAAGAAGAAGCAAATCTTTGACTGACAAGCATTTGGCCATTGACAAGCTGATAGTCCAAAAAAAAGAGTTCTGATGGTGAATTTGAGATTGTTGCAAGAAGAACATATTGAGGCCAAACCAACACCTATGTATGTGAATATGACGAAGCAATGCTTTGATTGACAAGGATTTGGCCATTTACAAGTTGATAGTCCCAAAAACTGAGTTATAACTATTCAAAAGACAACGAAGAGTGAATAGAACTGTTGAAATGTACTCAATGGAGTTGGATCTCTTCCAATTGTTTGACGATGTTAAAAAGCCGAATCAGAGTTGTAGGCTTTGTACATGGATGAAGTGATGAAATATTGTCAAAGGTTAAGCGTCAGCCTGTTAGGACTCTTGTTGAAGTGATAAAGCATGCTACCAAGGTGGAGGAGATAGCCAAGGTAAGAAACAAGCATTATTCCTTATTGCACAATTCTGGTACTTCTTAGAATCCTATAGGAGTTTCTGACGGTGAAGTTGAGATTATAGCAAGAAGAACATATTGAGGCTAAACCAACACCTATGGATGTGAATAAGAAGAAGCAAATCTTTGACTGACAAGCATTTGGCCATTGACAAGCTGATAGTCCAAAAAAAAGAGTTCTAACAATTCAAAAGACAAAGGAGAGTGAATAGAACTGTTGAAGTGTACTCAATGGAGTTGGATTTGTTAGAATTGGTTGACGATGTTAAAGAGCCGCATCAGAGTTGTAGGCTTTGTACATGGATGAAGTGATGAAATATTGTCAAACGCTAAGCGTCAGCCTGTTAGGACTTTGGTTGAAGTGATAATGCATGCTACCAAGGTGGAGGAGATAGCCAAGGTAAGAAACAAGTCTTATTCCTTATCCCACATTTCTGGTATTTATTAGAATCCTATAGGAGTTTCTGATGGTGAATTTGAGATTGTAGCAAGAAGAACATATTGAGGCCAAACCAACACCTATGTATGTGAATATGAAGAAGCAATGCTTAGATTGACAAGGATTTGGCCATTTACAAGTTGATAGTCCCAAAAACGGAGTTATAACTATTCAAAAGACAACGGAGAGTGAATAAAACTATTGAAATTTACTCAATGGAGTTGGATCTCTTCCAATTGTTTGACGATGTGAAAAAGCCGAATCAGAGTTGTAGGCTTTGTACATGGATGAAGTGATGAAATATTGTCAAAGGCTAAGCGTCAGCCTGTTAGGACTCCTGTTGAAGTGATAAAGCATGCTACCAAGGTGGAGGAGATAGCCAAGGTAAGAAACAAGCATTATTCCTTATTGCACAATTCTGGTAATTCTTAGAATCCTATAGGAGTTTCTGATGGTAAAGTTGAGATTGTAGCAAGAAGAACATATTGAGGATAAACCAACACCTGTGGATGTGAATATGAAGAAGCAATTCTTTGATTGACAAGCATTTGGCCATTGACAAGCTGATAGTCCAAAAAAAAAGAGTTATAACAATTCAAAAGACAAAGGAGAGTGAATAGAACTGTTGAAGTGTACTCAATGGAGTTGGATTTGTTAGAATTGCTTGACGATGTTAAAGAGCCGCATCAGAGTTGTAGGCTTTGTACATGGATGAAGTGATGAAATATTGCCAAAGGCTAAGCATCAGCATGTTAGGACTTTTGTTAAAGTGATAATGCATGCTACCAAGGTGGAGGAGATAGCCATGGTAAGAAACAAGCATTATTCCTTATCCCACATTTCTATTACTTCTTAGAATCCTATAGGAGTTTCTGATGGTGAAGTTGAGCTTGTAGCAAGAAGAACATATTCAGGCTAAACCAACACCTATGGATGTGAATAGTAAGAAGCAATGCTTTGATTGACAAAGATTTGGCCATTTACAAGTTGATAGTCCCAAAAACGGAGTTATAACCATTCAAAAGACAAAGGAGAATGAATAGAACTGTTGAAGTGTACTCAATGGAGTTGGATCTCTTAAAATTGCTTGACGATGTTAAAAAGCCGCATAAGAGTTGTAGGCTTTGTACATGGATGAACTGATGAAATATTGTCAAACGCTTAGCGTCAGCCTGTTAGGACTTTGGTTGAAGTGATAATGCATGCTACCAAGGTGGAAGAGATAGCCAAGGTAAGAAACAAGTATTATTCCTTAATGCACATTTCTGGTACTTCTTAGAATCCTATAGGAGTTTCTGATGGTGAAATTGAGATTATAGCAAGAAGAACATATTGAGGCTAAACCAACACCTATGGATGTGAATATGAAGAAGCAAATCTTTGACTGACAAGCATTTGGCCATTGACAAGCTTATAGTCCCAAAAAAAGAGTTATAACAATACAAAAGGCAAAGGAGAGTGAATAGAACTGTTGAAGTGTACTCAATGGAGTTGGATTTCTTAGAATTGCTAGACGATGTTAAAGAGCCGCATCAGAGTTGTAGGCTTTGTACATCGATAAAGTGATGAAATATTGCCAAAGGCTAAGCATCAGCCTGTTAGGACTTTTGTTAAATTGATAAAGCATGCTACCAAAGTGGAGGAGATAGCCAAGGTAAGAAACAAGCATTATTACTTATCCCACATTTCTGTTACTTCTTAGAATCCTATAGGAGTTTCTGATGGTAAAGTTGAGATTGTAGCAAGAAGAACATATTCAGGCTAAACCAACACCTATGGATGTGAATAGTAAGAAGCAATGCTTTGATTGACAAGGATTTGGCCATTTACAAGTTGATAGTCCCAAAAACGGAGTTATAACCATTCAAAAGACAAAGGAGAATGAATAGAACTGTTGAAGTGTACTCAATGGAGTTGGATCTCTTAAAATTTCTTGACGATGTTAAAAAGCCGCATAAGAGTTGTAGGCTTTGTACATGGATGAACTGATGAAATATTGTCAAACGCTAAGCGTCAGCCTGTTAGGACTTTGGTTGAAGTAATAATGCATGCTACCAAGGTGGAGGAGATAGCCAAGGTAAGAAACAAGTATTATTCCTTATCCCACATTTCTGGTATTTATTAGAATCCTATAGGAGTTTCTGATGGTGAAGTTGAGATTATAGCAAGAAGAACATATTGAGGCTAAACCAACACCTATGGATGTGAATAAGAAGAAGCAAATCTTTGACTGACAAGCATTTGGCCATTGACAAGCTGATAGTCCAAAAAAAAGAGTTCTGATGGTGAATTTGAGATTGTTGCAAGAAGAACATATTGAGGCCAAACCAACACCTATGTATGTAAATATGACGAAGCAATGCTTTGACTGACAAGGATTTGGCCATTTACAAGTTGATAGTCCCAAAAACTGAGTTATAACTATTCAAAAGACAACGAAGAGTGAATAGAACTGTTGAAATGTACTCAATGGAGTTGGATCTCTTCCAATTGTTTGACGATGTTAAAAAGCCGAATCAGAGTTGTAGGCTTTGTACATGGATGAAGTGATGAAATATTGTCAAAGGTTAAGCGTCAGCCTGTTAGGACTCTTGTTGAAGTGATAAAGCATGCTACAAAGGTGGAGGAGATAGCCAAGGTAAGAAACAAGCATTATTCCTTATTGCACAATTCTGGTACTTCTTAGAATCCTATAGGAGTTTCTGATGGTGAAGTTGAGATTATAGCAAGAAGAACATATTGAGGCTAAACCAACACCTATGGATGTGAATAAGAAGAAGCAAATCTTTGACTGACAAGCATTTGGCCATTGACAAGCTGATAGTCCAAAAAAAAGAGTTCTAACAATTCAAAAGACAAAGGAGAGTGAATAGAACTGTTGAAGTGTACTCCATGGAGTTGGATTTGTTAGAATTGCTTGAAGATGTTAAAGAGGCGCATCAGAGTTGTAGGCTTTGTACATGGATGAAGTGATGAAATATTGTCAAACGCTAAGCGTCAGCCTGTTAGGACTTTGGTTGAAGTGATAATGCATGCTACCAAGGTGGAGGAGATAGCCAAGGTAAGAAACAAGTCTTATTCCTTATCCCACATTTCTGGTATTTATTAGAATCCTATAGGAGTGTCTGATGGTGAATTTGAGATTGTTGCAAGAAGAACATATTGAGGCCAAACCAACACCTATGTATGTGAATATGACGAAGCAATGCTTTGATTCACAAGGATTTGGCCATTTACAAGTTGATAGTCCCAAAAACTGAGTTATAACTATTCAAAAGACAACGGAGAGTGAATAAAACTATTGAAATTTACTCAATGGAGTTGGATCTCTTCCAATTGTTTGACGATGTGAAAAAGCCGAATCAGAGTTGTAGGCTTTGTACATGGATGAAGTGATGAAATATTGTCAAAGGTTAAGCGTCAGCCTGTTAGGACTCTTGTTGAAGTGATAAAGCATGCTACCAAGGTGGAGGAGATAGCCAAGGTAAGAAACAAGCATTATTCCTTATTGCACAATTCTGGTACTTCTTAGAATCCTATAGGAGTTTCTGACGGTGAAGTTGAGATTATAGCAAGAAGAACATATTGAGGCTAAACCAACACCTATGGATGTGAATAAGAAGAAGCAAATCTTTGACTGACAAGCATTTGGCCATTGACAAGCTGATAGTCCAAAAAAAAGAGTTCTAACAATTCAAAAGACAAAGGAGAGTGAATAGAACTGTTGAAGTGTACTCAATGGAGTTGGATTTGTTAGAATTGCTTGACGATGTTAAAGAGCCGCATCAGAGTTGTAGGCTTTGTACATGGATGAAGTGATGAAATATTGTCAAACGCTAATCGTCAGCCTGTTAGGACTTTGGTTGAAGTGATAATGCATGCTACCAAGGTGGAGGAGATAGCCAAGGTAAGAAACAAGTCTTATTCCTTATCCCACATTTCTGGTATTTATTAGAATCCTATAGGAGTTTCTGATGGTGAATTTGAGATTGTAGCAAGAAGAACATATTGAGGCCAAACCAACACCTATGTATGTGAATATGAAGAAGCAATGCTTAGATTGACAAGGATTTGGCCATTTACAAGTTGATAGTCCCAAAAACGGAGTTATAACTATTCAAAAGACAACGGAGAGTGAATAAAACTATTGAAATTTACTCAATGGAGTTGGATCTCTTCCAATTGTTTGACGATGTGAAAAAGCCGAATCAGAGTTGTAGGCTTTGTACATGGATGAAGTGATGAAATATTGTCAAAGGCTAAGCGTCAGCCTGTTAGGACTCCTGTTGAAGTGATAAAGCATGCTACCAAGGTGGAGGAGATAGCCAAGGTAAGAAACAAGCATTATTCCTTATTGCACAATTCTGGTAATTCTTAGAATCCTATAGGAGTTTCTGATGGTAAAGTTGAGATTGTAGCAAGAAGAACATATTGAGGATAAACCAACACCTGTGGATGTGAATATGAAGAAGCAATTCTTTGATTGACAAGCATTTGGCCATTGACAAGCTGATAGTCCAAAAAAAAAGAGTTATAACAATTCAAAAGACAAAGGAGAGTGAATAGAACTGTTGAAGTGTACTCAATGGAGTTGGATTTGTTAGAATTGCTTGACGATGTTAAAGAGCCGCATCAGAGTTGTAGGCTTTGTACATGGATGAAGTGATGAAATATTGCCAAAGGCTAAGCATCAGCATGTTAGGACTTTTGTTAAAGTGATAATGCATGCTACCAAGGTGGAGGAGATAGCCATGGTAAGAAACAAGCATTATTCCTTATCCCACATTTCTATTACTTCTTAGAATCCTATAGGAGTTTCTGATGGTGAAGTTGAGCTTGTAGCAAGAAGAACATATTCAGGCTAAACCAACACCTATGGATGTGAATAGTAAGAAGCAATGCTTTGATTGACAAAGATTTGGCCATTTACAAGTTGATAGTCCCAAAAACGGAGTTATAACCATTCAAAAGACAAAGGAGAATGAATAGAACTGTTGAAGTGTACTCAATGGAGTTGGATCTCTTAAAATTGCTTGACGATGTTAAAAAGCCGCATAAGAGTTGTAGGCTTTGTACATGGATGAAGTGATGAAATATTGTCAAACGCTTAGCGTCAGCCTGTTAGGACTTTGGTTGAAGTGATAATGCATGCTACCAAGGTGGAAGAGATAGCCAAGGTAAGAAACAAGTATTATTCCTTAATGCACATTTCTGGTACTTCTTAGAATCCTATAGGAGTTTCTGATGGTGAAATTGAGATTATAGCAAGAAGAACATATTGAGGCTAAACCAACACCTATGGATGTGAATATGAAGAAGCAAATCTTTGACTGACAAGCATTTGGCCATTGACAAGCTTATAGTCCCAAAAAAAGAGTTATAACAATACAAAAGGCAAAGGAGAGTGAATAGAACTGTTGAAGTGTACTCAATGGAGTTGGATTTCTTAGAATTGCTAGACGATGTTAAAGAGCCGCATCAGAGTTGTAGGCTTTGTACATCGATAAAGTGATGAAATATTGCCAAAGGCTAAGCATCAGCCTGTTAGGACTTTTGTTAAATTGATAAAGCATGCTACCAAAGTGGAGGAGATAGCCAAGGTAAGAAACAAGCATAATTACTTATCCCACATTTCTGTTACTTCTTAGAATCCTATAGGAGTTTCTGATGGTAAAGTTGAGATTGTAGCAAGAAGAACATATTCAGGCTAAACCAACACCTATGGATGTGAATAGTAAGAAGCAATGCTTTGATTGACAAGGATTTGGCCATTTACAAGTTGATAGTCCCAAAAACGGAGTTATAACCATTCAAAAGACAAAGGAGAATGAATAGAACTGTTGAAGTGTACTCAATGGAGTTGGATCTCTTAAAATTTCTTGACGATGTTAAAAAGCCGCATAAGAGTTGTAGGCTTTGTACATGGATGAACTGATGAAATATTGTCAAACGCTAAGCGTCAGCCTGTTAGGACTTTGGTTGAAGTAATAATGCATGCTACCAAGGTGGAGGAGATAGCCAAGGTAAGAAACAAGTCTTATTCCTTATCCCACATTTCTGGTATTTATTAGAATCCTATAGGAGTGTCTGATGGTGAATTTGAGATTGTTGCAAGAAGAACATATTGAGGCCAAACCAACACCTATATATGTGAATATGACGAAGCAATGCTTTGATTGACAAGGATTTGGCCATTTACAAGTTGATAGTCCCAAAAACTGAGTTATAACTATTCAAAAGACAACGAAGAGTGAATAGAACTGTTGAAATGTACTCAATGGAGTTGGATCTCTTCCAATTGTTTGACGATGTTAAAAAGCCGAATCAGAGTTGTAGGCTTTGTACATGGATGAAGTGATGAAATATTGTCAAAGGTTAAGCGTCAGCCTGTTAGGACTCTTGTTGAAGTGATAAAGCATGCTACCAAGGTGGAGGAGATAGCCAAGGTAAGAAACAAGCATTATTCCTTATTGCACAATTCTGGTACTTCTTAGAATCCTATAGGAGTTTCTGACGGTGAAGTTGAGATTATAGCAAGAAGAACATATTGAGGCTAAACCAACACCTATGGATGTGAATAAGAAGAAGCAAATCTTTGACTGACAAGCATTTGGCCATTGACAAGCTGATAGTAAAAAAAAAAGAGTTCTAACAATTCAAAAGACAAAGGAGAGTGAATAGAACTGTTGAAGTGTACTCAATGGAGTTGGATTTGTTAGAATTGCTTGACGATGTTAAAAAGCCGCATAAGAGTTGTAGGCTTTGTACATGGATGAACTGATGAAATATTGTCAAACGCTAAGCGTCAGCCTGTTAGGACTTTGGTTGAAGTAATAATGCATGCTACCAAGGTGGAGGAGATAGCCAAGGTAAGAAACAAGTATTATTCCTTATCCCACATTTCTGGTATTTATTAGAATCCTATAGGAGTTTCTGATGGTGAAGTTGAGATTATACCAAGAAGAACATATTGAGGCTAAACCAACACCTATGGATGTGAATAAGAAGAAGCAAATCTTTGACTGACAAGCATTTGGCCATTGACAAGCTGATAGTCCAAAAAAAAGAGTTCTGATGGTGAATTTGAGATTGTTGCAAGAAGAACATATTGAGGCCAAACCAACACCTATGTATGTGAATATGACGAAGCAATGCTTTGATTGACAAGGATTTGGCCATTTACAAGTTGATAGTCCCAAAAACTGAGTTATAACTATTCAAAAGACAACGAAGAGTGAATAGAACTGTTGAAATGTACTCAATGGAGTTGGATCTCTTCCAATTGTTTGACGATGTTAAAAAGCCGAATCAGAGTTGTAGGCTTTGTACATGGATGAAGTGATGAAATATTGTCAAAGGTTAAGCGTCAGCCTGTTAGGACTCTTGTTGAAGTGATAAAGCATGCTACCAAGGTGGAGGAGATAGCCAAGGTAAGAAACAAGCATTATTCCTTATTGCACAATTCTGGTACTTCTTAGAATCCTATAGGAGTTTCTGATGGTGAAGTTGAGATTATAGCAAGAAGAACATATTGAGGCTAAACCAACACCTATGGATGTGAATAAGAAGAAGCAAATCTTTGACTGACAAGCATTTGGCCATTGACAAGCTGATAGTCCAAAAAAAAGAGTTCTAACAATTCAAAAGACAAAGGAGAGTGAATAGAACTGTTGAAGTGTACTCCATGGAGTTGGATTTGTTAGAATTGCTTGAAGATGTTAAAGAGGCGCATCAGAGTTGTAGGCTTTGTACATGGATGAAGTGATGAAATATTGTCAAACGCTAAGCGTCAGCCTGTTAGGACTTTGGTTGAAGTGATAATGCATGCTACCAAGGTGGAGGAGATAGCCAAGGTAAGAAACAAGTCTTATTCCTTATCCCACATTTCTGGTATTTATTAGAATCCTATAGGAGTGTCTGATGGTGAATTTGAGATTGTTGCAAGAAGAACATATTGAGGCCAAACCAACACCTATATATGTGAATATGACGAAGCAATGCTTTGATTGACAAGGATTTGGCCATTTACAAGTTGATAGTCCCAAAAACTGAGTTATAACTATTCAAAAGACAACGAAGAGTGAATAGAACTGTTGAAATGTACTCAATGGAGTTGGATCTCTTCCAATTGTTTGACGATGTTAAAAAGCCGAATCAGAGTTGTAGGCTTTGTACATGGATGAAGTGATGAAATATTGTCAAAGGTTAAGCGTCAGCCTGTTAGGACTCTTGTTGAAGTGATAAAGCATGCTACCAAGGTGGAGGAGATAGCCAAGGTAAGAAACAAGCATTATTCCTTATTGCACAATTCTGGTACTTCTTAGAATCCTATAGGAGTTTCTGACGGTGAAGTTGAGATTATACCAAGAAGAACATATTGAGGCTAAACCAACACCTATGGATGTGAATAAGAAGAAGCAAATCTTTGACTGACAAGCATTTGGCCATTGACAAGCTGATAGTCCAAAAAAAAGAGTTCTAACAATTCAAAAGACAAAGGAGAGTGAATAGAACTGTTGAAGTGTACTCAATGGAGTTGGATTTGTTAGAATTGCTTGACGATGTTAAAAAGCCGCATAAGAGTTGTAGGCTTTGTACATGGATGAACTGATGAAATATTGTCAAACGCTAAGCGTCAGCCTGTTAGGACTTTGGTTGAAGTAATAATGCATGCTACCAAGGTGGAGGAGATAGCCAAGGTAAGAAACAAGTATTATTCCTTATCCCACATTTCTGGTATTTATTAGAATCCTATAGGAGTTTCTGATGGTGAAGTTGAGATTATAGCAAGAAGAACATATTGAGGCTAAACCAACACCTATGGATGTGAATAAGAAGAAGCAAATCTTTGACTGACAAGCATTTGGCCATTGACAAGCTGATAGTCCAAAAAAAAGAGTTCTGATGGTGAATTTGAGATTGTTGCAAGAAGAACATATTGAGGCCAAACCAACACCTATGTATGTGAATATGACGAAGCAATGCTTTGATTGACAAGGATTTGGCCATTTACAAGTTGATAGTCCCAAAAACTGAGTTATAACTATTCAAAAGACAACGAAGAGTGAATAGAACTGTTGAAATGTACTCAATGGAGTTGGATCTCTTCCAATTGTTTGACGATGTTAAAAAGCCGAATCAGAGTTGTAGGCTTTGTACATGGATGAAGTGATGAAATATTGTCAAAGGTTAAGCGTCAGCCTGTTAGGACTCTTGTTGAAGTGATAAAGCATGCTACCAAGGTGGAGGAGATAGCCAAGGTAAGAAACAAGCATTATTCCTTATTGCACAATTCTGGTACTTCTTAGAATCCTATAGGAGTTTCTGACGGTGAAGTTGAGATTATAGCAAGAAGAACATATTGAGGCTAAACCAACACCTATGGATGTGAATAAGAAGAAGCAAATCTTTGACTGACAAGCATTTGGCCATTGACAAGCTGATAGTCCAAAAAAAAGAGTTCTAACAATTCAAAAGACAAAGGAGAGTGAATAGAACTGTTGAAGTGTACTCAATGGAGTTGGATTTGTTAGAATTGCTTGACGATGTTAAAGAGCCGCATCAGAGTTGTAGGCTTTGTACATGGATGAAGTGATGAAATATTGTCAAACGCTAAGCGTCAGCCTGTTAGGACTTTGGTTGAAGTGATAATGCATGCTACCAAGGTGGAGGAGATAGCCAAGGTAAGAAACAAGTCTTATTCCTTATCCCACATTTCTGGTATTTATTAGAATCCTATAGGAGTTTCTGATGGTGAATTTGAGATTGTAGCAAGAAGAACATATTGAGGCCAAACCAACACCTATGTATGTGAATATGAAGAAGCAATGCTTAGATTGACAAGGATTTGGCCATTTACAAGTTGATAGTCCCAAAAACGGAGTTATAACTATTCAAAAGACAACGGAGAGTGAATAAAACTATTGAAATTTACTCAATGGAGTTGGATCTCTTCCAATTGTTTGACGATGTGAAAAAGCCGAATCAGAGTTGTAGGCTTTGTACATGGATGAAGTGATGAAATATTGTCAAAGGCTAAGCGTCAGCCTGTTAGGACTCCTGTTGAAGTGATAAAGCATGCTACCAAGGTGGAGGAGATAGCCAAGGTAAGAAACAAGCATTATTCCTTATTGCACAATTCTGGTAATTCTTAGAATCCTATAGGAGTTTCTGATGGTAAAGTTGAGATTGTAGCAAGAAGAACATATTGAGGATAAACCAACACCTGTGGATGTGAATATGAAGAAGCAATTCTTTGATTGACAAGCATTTGGCCATTGACAAGCTGATAGTCCAAAAAAAAAGAGTTATAACAATTCAAAAGACAAAGGAGAGTGAATAGAACTGTTGAAGTGTACTCAATGGAGTTGGATTTGTTAGAATTGCTTGACGATGTTAAAGAGCCGCATCAGAGTTGTAGGCTTTGTACATGGATGAAGTGATGAAATATTGCCAAAGGCTAAGCATCAGCATGTTAGGACTTTTGTTAAAGTGATAATGCATGCTACCAAGGTGGAGGAGATAGCCATGGTAAGAAACAAGCATTATTCCTTATCCCACATTTCTATTACTTCTTAGAATCCTATAGGAGTTTCTGATGGTGAAGTTGAGCTTGTAGCAAGAAGAACATATTCAGGCTAAACCAACACCTATGGATGTGAATAGTAAGAAGCAATGCTTTGATTGACAAAGATTTGGCCATTTACAAGTTGATAGTCCCAAAAACGGAGTTATAACCATTCAAAAGACAAAGGAGAATGAATAGAACTGTTGAAGTGTACTCAATGGAGTTGGATCTCTTAAAATTGCTTGACGATGTTAAAAAGCCGCATAAGAGTTGTAGGCTTTGTACATGGATGAACTGATGAAATATTGTCAAACGCTTAGCGTCAGCCTGTTAGGACTTTGGTTGAAGTGATAATGCATGCTACCAAGGTGGAAGAGATAGCCAAGGTAAGAAACAAGTATTATTCCTTAATGCACATTTCTGGTACTTCTTAGAATCCTATAGGAGTTTCTGATGGTGAAATTGAGATTATAGCAAGAAGAACATATTGAGGCTAAACCAACACCTATGGATGTGAATATGAAGAAGCAAATCTTTGACTGACAAGCATTTGGCCATTGACAAGCTTATAGTCCCAAAAAAAGAGTTATAACAATACAAAAGGCAAAGGAGAGTGAATAGAACTGTTGAAGTGTACTCAATGGAGTTGGATTTCTTAGAATTGCTAGACGATGTTAAAGAGCCGCATCAGAGTTGTAGGCTTTGTACATCGATAAAGTGATGAAATATTGCCAAAGGCTAAGCATCAGCCTGTTAGGACTTTTGTTAAATTGATAAAGCATGCTACCAAAGTGGAGGAGATAGCCAAGGTAAGAAACAAGCATTATTACTTATCCCACATTTCTGTTACTTCTTAGAATCCTATAGGAGTTTCTGATGGTAAAGTTGAGATTGTAGCAAGAAGAACATATTCAGGCTAAACCAACACCTATGAATGTGAATAGTAAGAAGCAATACTTTGATTGACAAGGATTTGGCCATTTACAAGTTGATAGTCCCAAAAACGGAGTTATAACCATTCAAAAGACAAAGGAGAATGAATAGAACTGTTGAAGTGTACTCAATGGAGTTGGATCTCTTAAAATTTCTTGACGATGTTAAAAAGCCGCATAAGAGTTGTAGGCTTTGTACATGGATGAACTGATGAAATATTGTCAAACGCTAAGCGTCAGCCTGTTAGGACTTTGGTTGAAGTAATAATGCATGCTACCAAGGTGGAGGAGATAGCCAAGGTAAGAAACAAGTATTATTCCTTATCCCACATTTCTGGTATTTATTAGAATCCTATAGGAGTTTCTGATGGTGAAGTTGAGATTATAGCAAGAAGAACATATTGAGGCTAAACCAACACCTATGGATGTGAATAAGAAGAAGCAAATCTTTGACTGACAAGCATTTGGCCATTGACAAGCTGATAGTCCAAAAAAAAGAGTTCTGATGGTGAATTTGAGATTGTTGCAAGAAGAACATATTGAGGCCAAACCAACACCTATGTATGTAAATATGACGAAGCAATGCTTTGATTGACAAGGATTTGGCCATTTACAAGTTGATAGTCCCAAAAACTGAGTTATAACTATTCAAAAGACAACGAAGAGTGAATAGAACTGTTGAAATGTACTCAATGGAGTTGGATCTCTTCCAATTGTTTGACGATGTTAAAAAGCCGAATCAGAGTTGTAGGCTTTGTACATGGATGAAGTGATGAAATATTGTCAAAGGTTAAGCGTCAGCCTGTTAGGACTCTTGTTGAAGTGATAAAGCATGCTACCAAGGTGGAGGAGATAGCCAAGGTAAGAAACAAGCATTATTCCTTATTGCACAATTCTGGTACTTCTTAGAATCCTATAGGAGTTTCTGATGGTGAAGTTGAGATTATAGCAAGAAGAACATATTGAGGCTAAACCAACACCTATGGATGTGAATAAGAAGAAGCAAATCTTTGACTGACAAGCATTTGGCCATTGACAAGCTGATAGTCCAAAAAAAAGAGTTCTAACAATTCAAAAGACAAAGGAGAGTGAATAGAACTGTTGAAGTGTACTCCATGGAGTTGGATTTGTTAGAATTGCTTGAAGATGTTAAAGAGGCGCATCAGAGTTGTAGGCTTTGTACATGGATGAAGTGATGAAATATTGTCAAACGCTAAGCGTCAGCCTGTTAGGACTTTGGTTGAAGTGATAATGCATGCTACCAAGGTGGAGGAGATAGCCAAGGTAAGAAACAAGTCTTATTCCTTATCCCACATTTCTGGTATTTATTAGAATCCTATAGGAGTGTCTGATGGTGAATTTGAGATTGTTGCAAGAAGAACATATTGAGGCCAAACCAACACCTATGTATGTGAATATGACGAAGCAATGCTTTGATTCACAAGGATTTGGCCATTTACAAGTTGATAGTCCCAAAAACTGAGTTATAACTATTCAAAAGACAACGGAGAGTGAATAAAACTATTGAAATTTACTCAATGGAGTTGGATCTCTTCCAATTGTTTGACGATGTGAAAAAGCCGAATCAGAGTTGTAGGCTTTGTACATGGATGAAGTGATGAAATATTGTCAAAGGTTAAGCGTCAGCCTGTTAGGACTCTTGTTGAAGTGATAAAGCATGCTACCAAGGTGGAGGAGATAGCCAAGGTAAGAAACAAGCATTATTCCTCATTGCACAATTCTGGTACTTCTTAGAATCCTATAGGAGTTTCTGACGGTGAAGTTGAGATTATAGCAAGAAGAACATATTGAGGCTAAACCAACACCTATGGATGTGAATAAGAAGAAGCAAATCTTTGACTGACAAGCATTTGGCCATTGACAAGCTGATAGTCCAAAAAAAAGAGTTCTAACAATTCAAAAGACAAAGGAGAGTGAATAGAACTGTTGAAGTGTACTCAATGGAGTTGGATTTGTTAGAATTGCTTGACGATGTTAAAGAGCCGCATCAGAGTTGTAGGCTTTGTACATGGATGAAGTGATGAAATATTGTCAAACGCTAAGCGTCAGCCTGTTAGGACTTTGGTTGAAGTGATAATGCATGCTACCAAGGTGGAGGAGATAGCCAAGGTAAGAAACAAGTCTTATTCCTTATCCCACATTTCTGGTATTTATTAGAATCCTATAGGAGTTTCTGATGGTGAATTTGAGATTGTAGCAAGAAGAACATATTGAGGCCAAACCAACACCTATGTATGTGAATATGAAGAAGCAATGCTTAGATTGACAAGGATTTGGCCATTTACAAGTTGATAGTCCCAAAAACGGAGTTATAACTATTCAAAAGACAACGGAGAGTGAATAAAACTATTGAAATTTACTCAATGGAGTTGGATCTCTTCCAATTGTTTGACGATGTGAAAAAGCCGAATCAGAGTTGTAGGCTTTGTACATGGATGAAGTGATGAAATATTGTCAAAGGCTAAGCGTCAGCCTGTTAGGACTCCTGTTGAAGTGATAAAGCATGCTACCAAGGTGGAGGAGATAGCCAAGGTAAGAAACAAGCATTATTCCTTATTGCACAATTCTGGTAATTCTTAGAATCCTATAGGAGTTTCTGATGGTAAAGTTGAGATTGTAGCAAGAAGAACATATTGAGGATAAACCAACACCTGTGGATGTGAATATGAAGAAGCAATTCTTTGATTGACAAGCATTTGGCCATTGACAAGCTGATAGTCCAAAAAAAAAGAGTTATAACAATTCAAAAGACAAAGGAGAGTGAATAGAACTGTTGAAGTGTACTCAATGGAGTTGGATTTGTTAGAATTGCTTGACGATGTTAAAGAGCCGCATCAGAGTTGTAGGCTTTGTACATGGATGAAGTGATGAAATATTGCCAAAGGCTAAGCATCAGCATGTTAGGACTTTTTGTTAAAGTGATAATGCATGCTCCAAGGTGGAGGAGATAGCCATGGTAAGAAACAAGCATTATTCCTTATCCCACATTTCTATTACTTCTTAGAATCCTATAGGAGTTTCTGATGGTGAAGTTGAGCTTGTAGCAAGAAGAACATATTCAGGTTAAACCAACACCTATGGATGTGAATAGTAAGAAGCAATGCTTTGATTGACAAAGATTTGGCCATTTACAAGTTGATAGTCCCAAAAACGGAGTTATAACCATTCAAAAGACAAAGGAGAATGAATAGAACTGTTGAAGTGTACTCAATGGAGTTGGATCTCTTAAAATTGCTTGACGATGTTAAAAAGCCGCATAAGAGTTGTAGGCTTTGTACATGGATGAAGTGATGAAATATTGTCAAACGCTTAGCGTCAGCCTGTTAGGACTTTGGTTGAAGTGATAATGCATGCTACCAAGGTGGAAGAGATAGCCAAGGTAAGAAACAAGTATTATTCCTTAATGCACATTTCTGGTACTTCTTAGAATCCTATAGGAGTTTCTGATGGTGAAATTGAGATTATAGCAAGAAGAACATATTGAGGCTAAACCAACACCTATGGATGTGAATATGAAGAAGCAAATCTTTGACTGACAAGCATTTGGCCATTGACAAGCTTATAGTCCCAAAAAAAGAGTTATAACAATACAAAAGGCAAAGGAGAGTGAATAGAACTGTTGAAGTGTACTCAATGGAGTTGGATTTCTTAGAATTGCTAGACGATGTTAAAGAGCCGCATCAGAGTTGTAGGCTTTGTACATCGATAAAGTGATGAAATATTGCCAAAGGCTAAGCATCAGCCTGTTAGGACTTTTGTTAAATTGATAAAGCATGCTACCAAAGTGGAGGAGATAGCCAAGGTAAGAAACAAGCATAATTACTTATCCCACATTTCTGTTACTTCTTAGAATCCTATAGGAGTTTCTGATGGTAAAGTTGAGATTGTAGCAAGAAGAACATATTCAGGCTAAACCAACACCTATGGATGTGAATAGTAAGAAGCAATGCTTTGATTGACAAGGATTTGGCCATTTACAAGTTGATAGTCCCAAAAACGGAGTTATAACCATTCAAAAGACAAAGGAGAATGAATAGAACTGTTGAAGTGTACTCAATGGAGTTGGATCTCTTAAAATTTCTTGACGATGTTAAAAAGCCGCATAAGAGTTGTAGGCTTTGTACATGGATGAACTGATGAAATATTGTCAAACGCTAAGCGTCAGCCTGTTAGGACTTTGGTTGAAGTAATAATGCATGCTACCAAGGTGGAGGAGATAGCCAAGGTAAGAAACAAGTATTATTCCTTATCCCACATTTCTGGTATTTATTAGAATCCTATAGGAGTTTCTGATGGTGAAGTTGAGATTATAGCAAGAAGAACATATTGAGGCTAAACCAACACCTATGGATGTGAATAAGAAGAAGCAAATCTTTGACTGACAAGCATTTGGCCATTGACAAGCTGATAGTCCAAAAAAAAGAGTTCTGATGGTGAATTTGAGATTGTTGCAAGAAGAACATATTGAGGCCAAACCAACACCTATGTATGTGAATATGACGAAGCAATGCTTTGATTGACAAGGATTTGGCCATTTACAAGTTGATAGTCCCAAAAACTGAGTTATAACTATTCAAAAGACAACGAAGAGTGAATAGAACTGTTGAAATGTACTCAATGGAGTTGGATCTCTTCCAATTGTTTGACGATGTTAAAAAGCCGAATCAGAGTTGTAGGCTTTGTACATGGATGAAGTGATGAAATATTGTCAAAGGTTAAGCGTCAGCCTGTTAGGACTCTTGTTGAAGTGATAAAGCATGCTACCAAGGTGGAGGAGATAGCCAAGGTAAGAAACAAGCATTATTCCTTATTGCACAATTATGGTACTTCTTAGAATCCTATAGGAGTTTCTGATGGTGAAGTTGAGATTATAGCAAGAAGAACATATTGAGGCTAAACCAACACCTATGGATGTGAATAAGAAGAAGCAAATCTTTGACTGACAAGCATTTGGCCATTGACAAGCTGATAGTCCAAAAAAAAGAGTTCTAACAATTAAAAAGACAAAGGAGAGTGAATAGAACTGTTGAAGTGTACTCCATGGAGTTGGATTTGTTAGAATTGCTTGAAGATGTTAAAGAGGCGCATCAGAGTTGTAGGCTTTGTACATGGATGAAGTGATGAAATATTATCAAACGCTAAGCGTCAGCCTGTTAGGACTTTGGTTGAAGTGATAATGCATGCTACCAAGGTGGAGGAGATAGCCAAGGTAAGAAACAAGTCTTATTCCTTATCCCACATTTCTGGTATTTATTAGAATCCTATAGGAGTGTCTGATGGTGAATTTGAGATTGTTGCAAGAAGAACATATTGAGGCCAAACCAACACCTATGTATGTGAATATGACAAAGCAATGCTTTGATTGACAAGGATTTGGCCATTTACAAGTTGATAGTCCCAAAAACTGAGTTATAACTATTCAAAAGACAACGAAGAGTGAATAAAACTGTTGAAATGTACTCAATGGAGTTGGAACTCTTCCAATTGTTTGACGATGTTAAAAAGCCGAATCAGAGTTGTAGGCTTTGTACATGGATGAAGTGATGAAATATTGTCAAAGGTTAAGCGTCAGCCTGTTCGGACTCTTGTTGAAGTGATAAAGCATGCTACCAAGGTGGAGGAGATAGCCAAGGTAAGAAACAAGCATTATTCCTTATTGCACAATTCTGGTACTTCTTAGAATCCTATAGGAGTTTCTGACGGTGAAGTTGAGATTATAGCAAGAAGAACATATTGAGGCTAAACCAACACCTATGGATGTGAATAAGAAGAAGCAAATCTTTGACTGACAAGCATTTGGCCATTGACAAGCTGATAGTCCAAAAAAAAGAGTTCTAACAATTCAAAAGACAAAGAAGAGTGAATAGAACTGTTGAAGTGTACTCAATGGAGTTGGATTTGTTAGAATTGCTTGACGATGTTAAAGAGCCGCATCAGAGTTGTAGGCTTTGTACATGGATGAAGTGATGAAATATTGTCAAACGCTAAGCGTCAGCCTGTTAGGACTTTGGTTGAAGTGATAATGCATGCTACCAAGGTGGAGGAGATAGCCAAGGTAAGAAACAAGTCTTATTCCTTATCCCACATTTCTGGTATTTATTAGAATCCTATAGGAGTTTCTGATGGTGAATTTGAGATTGTAGCAAGAAGAACATATTGAGGCCAAACCAACACCTATGTATGTGAATATGAAGAAGCAATGCTTAGATTGACAAGGATTTGGCCATTTACAAGTTGATAGTCCCAAAAACGGAGTTATAACTATTCAAAAGACAACGGAGAGTGAATAAAACTATTGATATTTACTCAATGGAGTTGGATCTCTTCCAATTGTTTGACGATGTTAAAAAGCCGAATCAGAGTTGTAGGCTTTGTACATGGATGAAGTGATGAAATATTGTCAAAGGCTAAGCGTCAGCCTGTTAGGACTCCTGTTGAAGTGATAAAGCATGCTACCAAGGTGGAGGAGATAGCCAAGGTAAGAAACAAGCATTATTCCTTATTGCACAATTCTGGTAATTCTTAGAATCCTATAGGAGTTTCTGATGGTAAAGTTGAGATTGTAGCAAGAAGAACATATTGAGGATAAACCAACACCTGTGGATGTGAATATGAAGAAGCAATTCTTTGATTGACAAGCATTTGGCCATTGACAAGCTGATAGTCCAAAAAAAAAGAGTTATAACAATTCAAAAGACAAAGGAGAGTGAATAGAACTGTTGAAGTGTACTCAATGGAGTTGGATTTGTTAGAATTGCTTGACGATGTTAAAGAGCCGCATCAGAGTTGTAGGCTTTGTACATGGATGAAGTGATGAAATATTGCCAAAGGCTAAGCATCAGCATGTTAGGACTTTTGTTAAAGTGATAAAGCATGCTACCAAGGTGGAGGAGATAGCCATGGTAAGAAACAAGCATTATTCCTTATCCCACATTTCTATTACTTCTTAGAATCCTATAGGAGTTTCTGATGGTGAAGTTGAGCTTGTAGCAAGAAGAACATATTCAGGCTAAACCAACACCTATGGATGTGAATAGTAAGAAGCAATGCTTTGATTGACAAAGATTTGGCCATTTACAAGTTGATAGTCCCAAAAACGGAGTTATAACCATTCAAAAGACAAAGGAGAATGAATATAACTGTTGAAGTGTACTCAATGGAGTTGGATCTCTTAAAATTGCTTGACGATGTTAAAAAGCCGCATAAGAGTTGTAGGCTTTGTACATGGATGAAGTGATGAAATATTGTCAAACGCTTAGCGTCAGCCTGTTAGGACTTTGGTTGAAGTGATAATGCATGCTACCAAGGTGGAGGAGATAGCCAAGGTAAGAAACAAGTATTATTCCTTATCCCACATTTCTGGTATTTATTAGAATCCTATAGGAGTTTCTGATGGTGAAGTTGAGATTATAGCAAGAAGAACATATTGAGGCTAAACCAACACCTATGGATGTGAATAAGAAGAAACAAATCTTTGACTGACAAGCATTTGGCCATTGACAAGCTGATAGTCCAAAAAAAAGAGTTCTGATGGTGAATTTGAGATTGTTGCAAGAAGAACATATTGAGGCCAAACCAACACCTATGTATGTGAATATGACGAAGCAATGCTTTGATTGACAAGGATTTGGCCATTTACAACACTACAAGAAAACTGGCCGAAATCTGACGGCCAAATCCGTCGGAAATTGAAAATCCGTCGGAACGCCGTCGCATGTTCCGACGGATTTCCGACGGAAAGTTGACGAACACATTTCCGACGGATTTCCGACGGAAATTGCCGTTAACGGCAAATTCGTCGGAAATCCGTCGGAATCATATAACCGACGGTTTTCCGATGGAATTCCGATGAACACGGAACCGACGGATTATCGACAGAATACCGATGAATATAATTCCGACTGAAATCCGACGGAGGAAATTCCGACGGATTTCCGACAGACATAATTCCGACAGGTTTCCGACGGAATTCCGACAGATATAAGTCGGACGGATTTCCGACGGATTTCCGACGGTTATTAGTAATTTTGTAAATTTAAAAATTTAATGAATTTATATAATTTGAAAATATATTTAAAATTATAAAATAATTAAAAAAATTAAATTGAAAATTAAAAATGAAATTAAAATTAATAATATCCAAAAAAAAAATTAAATTTTGTTGTTTTTAAAAAAAAAAACATTAAAACGAAAAATTTAAAAAATCTACGGTTGCGGTGGCGGGGGTGGTGACGATGACGATGGCGTCTGCGTCATCCGAGCAAAATACGCGGCCATCTGAGCCGCGATCTGGGCTTGGACTTCTTCTTGGACCTTCGTTGCCATCCGCGTTTCCATCTCGCGGTTGCTTTCTTCCAATGTAAAAATCTTGGTGCGCATTTCGTCCATCTCCGAAGTCCTCTGTGCGAGTTCGGCCCGTAGATCTTCATCTACTGAATAGCGGGAAGAAGCCGAAGATCGGAACTCGTCGGGAAGACCGAAAACGCGACCTCTGCTCCGCGGAGTTGCCTGCGAAAGAAATTAAACGTTAAAATTTAAAAATAGAAATTAAAATTAGATAGTAAGTAAATATAAAAACAAAATATTACTTACCTCCAACACGAAGTTGTTGATGACCTCGACAGGAGCTTCAGTGCACGGAGGAGTTCCGTCAACCAACGGCTGAGATTGGAGATAGGCTTGCGTTTGCACCTCAACGGCCTCGCATATCTCCCGAGCCACCGGATCTTGTATTTCGTGCGTCTGTTTGTTGGTGTGGGCATCCTTGAGCAATTCGAGGGCGGTAGGCTCACGTCCGAGTTCATGACACTGAAAAATGATCAAGTAATAAATATTAAAAAATTATGAAAAACCTAAATCTAACCGATAACTTAAAACTTAAATTGCAAAAAACCTTAATATAACCGATAACTAAAAATTCTCATTACAAAAAACCTAAATCTAACCGATAACTTAAAATTCTCATATTAGGAAAAAAAAAAAAAAGTAAATAATAAAACTTACCATTTGATGCTTACGGGTTGCCTTGCTCACCGCTCCTAAGTTGTGCGTTGCTTTGCCCTTGCCACTGCGGTTGCTGTTCCGGTTAGTCGAGTGGATTGTTGAAGCCGCTTTGGTTGAGTCTCGGTTCCAATACTCACAAAATCCAGCCCACAAGTTCGGGTTCCCAAAGAACGGCTTCGGGACTTCATTGTTCAGCCACTTCTCCTTCCACTCGTGCATCTGCTTCGTGTAATGAGACCCCGCCTTAGCATCAAAGGCGGCTCTCACCGTAGCCGTGTGCTGTGGGTCCCATGTAAACTCTTGCTGAAAAAAAAAATTGAAATAAAGTTTAATAAATTAATTAATATTAAACTTTAAAAAAAAAAAAGTAAGGTTTACCGCAAAATGTCGAAACCAAAGTTCTTTCTCTTCCAACGGCATCGACGAATATGTTGGATGTGGATGTCGTACCATCGAGTTCAGCATCCGGTTGATGGACTTGGGTATCCCGCTGCTTGTAAGATGAAACCTACAAAAAGAATTTCGAAGATATATAATATTAGAAAAATTTTAAAAACCAAAAAAAATTAAAAGATTTGAAAAAAATACTTACCACGTCCCTCCTCCGCGACATAGTGGATGAAGTAGCGTGCAATGGTCGCGGTTCGGTTGAGACACGAAGTCCTCGATGCTCATCTGTGTTGGAGCTGACTGGGTCGGAGCCGACTGCGTCTCCGGAACATGAGAATGGGGGAACGAACCCTGAGCCGAGTCTGATCGACGACGACCACCACCCCTAGTCCGCTGTCTCTGTCGGGCCCGCTGCTGAGAACCACCGCGGCTCGAACCCCCCTCGTCGACACGCTCATCGAGAAACTCACCGTAATCCCTAAAAAAATAAAAACAAATTAAATAAGCAATAAAATCTAATAAAATTCATAAATCTAATACGAAATTAAAAAATAAATTATATAAATTTAAAAATCCTAAAAACTTAGAAAAGTAAACAATTATAAGAAATATAGCAAATTTAAAGCAAATTTTTATATTATAAATTATAACAAATGTATAAATTAAAGATAATTAATTTATAAGAAATTAAATAAATATATACAAAATTCTATTATATATATATATAAAATTCTAAAATCTTAAAAATAATAAAACTACAATTTCATATAATTATAAATCTAGTTTTCATATATTTTAAATTTCCAAAAAATTTTAAACAATTACATTAACAAAAATCTAACCTCTAATTTTAATCTAACCATACAAAACCTAAATCTAACCATCCAAAACCTATATCTAACAATCATGAACCTAAATCTAACAATTTATTTCCAAAATCTCAATTCCAATTCCCTAAACTCAATTCCAAATCCTAAATCTATAAATCTATAAATCAAAATCAAAAGAGTAGGATTAGATCTTACATGTTCTCTGGAGAAGCTGAGATGATGATGAAGTTGTGAAGAAAATCGGAAGTTTTAGAGAATTTGAGAGGTTTTGAGGTTTTTTTTTTATGAAAATGGCGATGAACTCGCGGAGAAGACGAAGTTGTATATATAAAACAAATTCCGACGGATAATTCCGTCGGAATTCCATCGGAAGTTTATTAATAATAAATGACACCGACACTCGAGATTCTTCTTATCTTAAATTTCGCGTATCCGTCGGACATCCGTCGGAAATTACCGACGGATTTCCGACGGAAGCGCGAAATTTAATACACGCAGGAAGACGAAATATCTTGTTTCGCGGTTTTATTTTAGCACTCCGTCGGAAATCCGTCGGAAATTACCGACGGATTTCCGACGGATACGCGAAATTTAATTCGAACCGTTTCCGAAATTTAATTCGCGGTTTTATTTTAGGAGTCCGTCGGAAAACCGTCGGTAATTTCCGACGGATTTCCGACGGCATGCAAAACAAAACATGTCTGTCATTGGTTAGTCAACCTTAAACAAGGCCACGTGTTTCCCCAAATCAGTCGGAAATCCGTCGGTAATGTCCGACGGATTTCCGACGGATTTGGGGTTTTCGAGTTTTATTCGATCCGTTCCTGGTGAGATATGTTTGTATGGTAATTCTTAGTGATTTTTATGAAAGAATACAAAATAATATCTTCCCGATTGTATGAAAACTTGAAAACTTACATTTCAAAGTTTCAAAACACAAACAAGTAGCTATCGTATATGAAACGTTATGAAACACTTTCGTCATTTGTATGACAAATCTTGTAAATATGATTTATAGGTAATATTTAAGTTCATTTTATAACTTGACTTATATAATAACGTTTTAAAACACATTTTTGGGTTTCTTGTGTGGAACGATTGAAATTTGGTCATGAAACCACAAATCCGTCGTTTTTCCGTCGGAAGTCCGTCGGATAGTGTTACCGTCGAAAATCCGTCGGAAATTTCCGACGGATTTCCGACGGATTTGATAGATTTATTGGGGTAGTTTTAAGGGTTTGTATCATCATCATCATCATCATCATCATCATCATCATCATCAACATCATCATCATCATCAACATCATCATCATCATCATCATCATCATCAACATCATCATCATCAACATCATCATCATCATCATCATCATCATCATCATCATCATCATCATCATCATCATCATCATCATCATCATCATCATCATCATCATCATCATCATCATCATCATCATCATCATCAACATCATCATCATCATCATCATCAACATCATCATCATCATCATCAACATCATCATCATCATCATCATCAACATCATCATCATCATCATCAACATCATCATCATCATCATCATCATCATCATCATCATCATCATCATCATCATCATCATCATCATCATTAATTTGTATAAATACGATTAAAATGTTAGAAACTGCGGTATTTTATTAAAGAGCTGCAAAGGAGCTTATCGCCGTAAATTTAAATAAAATTACAAAACACAATTACGTAATGTCTTAAAATTAAAAACATGAAAAAAACAAAATTACATATTGTCGTTCTCTGGTTCAGATGATGAAGATCCTTCAGATGGAATATTTGCGTCTGAATCCTCAAAAAATTCTCCTTCTTCTTCCTCTGACTCTGAATGAACTACACCGAATTGTGTGAAATCAACGACAAGTGCGAGATCACAAGTAGGCTCAACTGGATCCATTGGAATATTTATGGTGGGTTGTAACGGATCGTGTGCAGCAACTCCATAAATTCTTCCTCTAGGGGTAATAGCAGTAACTGTGACCCAAGGATCTGACCGCCGGGTTACTCGAGGGTAACGAATATAACACACCTATAAAAAAAAAACCACACATTCAATTAGTTAAACACATTTTAAGATACTAATTAGTAATAAAACAATTGGTATTTGGATATATCATACCTGCTCTGCTTGTGACGCTAGAATGAATGGGTCATAATATTGAAGGCTCCGACTTGTATTAACTGACGTAACACCGAATTTGTTAACCATAACACCACGCCCAAGTACTGGATCATACCAATCGCACTTAAAAACAATGCACCTCAAGTCTAACATTCCTGGGTATCGCACTTCCAAAATCTCCTTAAGAATGCCGTAGTAAACATCATCACCAGACTTCACAGATATTCCATAATCTGCAGTTGGTCTTGTACTTCGTTCGTCATGAATCCTAAAGGCATATCCACGACTGCAATACCTAGGATAAGACGTTGCAATGTAGGTTGGACCATTAACAAATTCTGTTAACCATGTTGGAAATGTTTGTCCGCTTCTTATTCCTTTAGCAACCTATAAAAATGATTCACACAAAATTAATTAATATAATTAAAATATAAGTTTTAAATATAACAAAGTAGTAAACTATTAACACACTTACGTAAATTTTCAACCAAGGCATAAAATCCTCCTCCTTAATCGCTTGAAGCTCTTCTTCTGACTTGTCTCGATAGAACGCGCGCATAGATGACATGTGAATGCTGTAAAATAACAAAAAATCATGATTAGTTAAATTTACATATCTAAGAAAAATTAAAATATATTTTTGTATTCACATAAGTAAAGTTTTGTACCTTTCATATTCCACAATATCTTCACAATTTGTTAGGATATATGTATGTAAGTATGACAACTCCTGCTGCGATAATTTGCGTTTCTTTCCTTTACCACTAACTCGACCAACTTGGGAAAATAACTCGGGAACAACGACGGGGTAAATCGCTCTCTCATTACGATCATCGTGGTGACCAGGACGTCTACTCTTCGTACGAACTTCCGATGGGAAGTAATATTCAGCAAATTGTGACGCTTCTTCATTGAGGCTCTGTGCGACAATAGATCCCTCGACTTTGCTTAAATTTTTAACTTTTTTCTTCAGATGGAACATGTACCGTTCAAAAGGATACATCCAACGGTATTGAACAGGGCCTCCTAGTTCAGCTTCTCGTGGCAGGTGGATTGGAAGATGTTCCATCACATCAAAGAAAGACGGCGGAAATATCTTCTCCAGATCACAAAGGATCACCGGGATATTGGCCTTTAAATTGTCGATTCCCTCAACAGTCAATGTTCTTGTGCATAAATCGCGAAAGAAAGAACCAACTCCTGCAATTGCTTTGTGGACATCTCCTTCAAGAAGATATTCAAAAGCAAAAGGAAGAAGCCGCTGCATCACAACATGACAATCATGACTCTTCATTCCAGTAAACTTTCCTTCTCTATAATCGATGCAGTTACGCAGATTTGATGCGTATCCATCTGTGAATTTGACATCCTCGCGAATCCAACCAAAAAATTATTCTTTCTTAGCTGCATCCAACCTCCATGGAGGAAAAGGACATCTACCATCCTCTGAAACTTCCATGTTCTCACGACCACTGCAAATATCAGCCAAGTCCAATCTAGATTTCATATTGTCTTTCGTCTTCCCTTGGACGTTTAAGACAGTGTTCATGATGTTCTCAAAGAAGTTCTTCTCAACGTGCATCACATCTAAATTGTGCCGCAATAAATGGTCCTTCCAGTAAGGCAAATCCCAAAAAATACTCTTCTTGTGCCAGTTATGAACTTCGCCGGCACCGTAAACAGGTTCATGTCCATTACCCCCACAATAAGCAGTCATTTCAGCACCAAAATCTCTTAATTGCTCCAATATAGCACTTCCGTCAATTTCAGGAGGTGGAGCATCAAACACTTTCTTGTTTTTCGTAAACAATGTTCTAGACCGACGATACGGATGACGACTCGGTAGAAACCTTCGATGACAATCAAACCAACAACTCTTTCTTCCGTTCCTAAGTTGGAATGCATCGGTCACGTCTTGGCAATACGGGCACGCTAATCTCCCATGAGTTGACCATCCAGATAACATACCATATGCTGGAAAATCGCTTATGGTCCACATAAGAACTGCCCGCATCATAAAATTCTGCTGACATGAAACATCGTACGCTTCGACACCATGCTCCCATAACATTTGTAACTCATATATCAATGGCTGGAGGAATATATCGAGTGACCTCTTCGGATGCTCTGGGCCGGGAACGAGAATAGAGAGAAACAAAAACTCTCTACGCATGCACAGTGATGGAGGTAAATTGTAAGGAGTTACAATTACGGGCCACAACGAATACTTCATTCCATGCATCCCAAATGGGTTGAAACCATCCGTACATAACCCGAGGTAAACATTCCTTCTCTCATACGTAAAATCTGGATACAATGATTGAAAATGTTTCCACGCTTTTGCGTCTGATGGATGTGTAATATCACCGTCTTGGCGATGCTCTGCATGCCATCTCATTGGCTCTGCCGTGCGCTGAGATGAATATAACCTCTTCAACCTCTCTGTTATTGGTAAATACCACATACGCTTATACGGAATTGGAACTCTTCCACTACTTTCCTGATAACGCGGTTTACCACAAAATTGACAACTTTTGCGGTTTTCATTTTCTCTCCAATATAACATACAGTTGTCGATGCATACATCTATCACCTTACACGGCAAACCAAGACCAGATACAAGTTTTTGTATCTCGTAGTATGATGCGGGTAAAAGATTGTCTTCAGGCAACATATCTTTCGCCCAATCTGTTATTGCATCAACACACTCCTCCGCCAAATTGAAGTTCGTCTTAATCGTCATCAATCTACTTGCAGATGATAAAGGCGATTGACCTTCTTTACACCCTTTATATAGTGGTTGCTTTGCTGCGTCTAGCATATCAAAAAATCTTCGTGCTTCTAAATTAGGTTCAACACTCTCTTCACCCTCATAGTACTGCACATTCTCTCTAAACGCATCATTCACCATCTCAACTGTGCCTACACCTACATCTACTTCCGTTCTATCTCCTAAACTATCCGAGACAGTTGGTTCACTAGTACTACCATAATCGTAATTTCTTTCTCCATGTAGATACCATATCTTATATCCAGGCGTAAATCCATTGCTATACAAGTGATGCCAAACCATCTCTGCCCTAACATTACGAGAATTCTGGCAAATTGAACATGGACATATCAACTTACCTGATTTTTGCACACGCGGTTGATTTCCGGCCACTTGCATAAACTCTACTATGCCTCGTGCATAATCCTCGTTCAAGGTGTTCGACTCCGGATTCATCATTGGTTCGTCCATCCATGATCGAAAATATCTAGACATATTTTTCACTTTTTTTGTTATAGAAATCGTATATTAACAAGAAATGATAGAGAGAATGTAATGGAATTGGATTGTGGTGTAATGAGGTAGAGGGGGTGTGAAAACATATTTATAACCTCGTATCCGTCGGAAATCCGTCGGAATTCCGTCGGTTTATAACGGCTCTATTCAACGGCTATATAACGGTCATCAATTCCGACGGATTTCCGACGGAATTATTTTTTTCCGTCGGAAATACGTCGGAAATTAAACAGTACACTAACGGTCATAAAACGGCTATATTAACGTTAACATTTACTCGGAAAGACGTCGGTAATCCGTCGGAAATTTCCGACGGAATTCCGACGGATTGTAATTATTAAATTCTGTCGGATTGTCGTCGAAACTCCGTCGGTAATTTCCGACGGATTTTATGGCCGTCGGAAATACCGTCAGTTTTCGGCCAGTTTTCTTGTAGTGCAAGTTGCTAGTCCCAAAAACTGAGTTATAACTATTCAAAAGACAACGAAGAGTGAATAGAACTGTTGAAATGTACTCAATGGAGTTGGATCTCTTCCAATTGTTTGACGATGTTAAAAAGCCGAATCAGAGTTGTAGGCTTTGTACATGGATGAAGTGATGAAATATTGTCAAAGGTTAAGCGTCAGCCTGTTAGGACTCTTGTTGAAGTGATAAAGCATGCTACCAAGGTGGAGGAGATAGCCAAGGTAAGAAACAAGCATTATTCCTTATTGCACAATTCTGGTACTTCTTAGAATCCTATAGGAGTTTCTGATGGTGAAGTTGAGATTATAGCAAGAAGAACATATTGAGGCTAAACCAACACCTATGGATGTGAATAAGAAGAAGCAAATCTTTGACTGACAAGCATTTGGCCATTGACAAGCTGTTAGTCCAAAAAAAAGAGTTCTAACAATTCAAAAGACAAAGGAGAGTGAATAGAACTGTTGAAGTGTACTCCATGGAGTTGGATTTGTTAGAATTGCTTGAAGATGTTAAAGAGGCGCATCAGAGTTGTAGGCTTTGTACATGGATGAAGTGATGAAATATTGTCAAACGCTAAGCGTCAGCCTGTTAGGACTTTGGTTGAAGTGATAATGCATGCTACCAAGGTGGAGGAGATAGCCAAGGTAAGAAACAAGTCTTATTCCTTATCCCACATTTCTGGTATTTATTAGAATCCTATTGGAGTGTCTGATGGTGAATTTGAGATTGTTGCAAGAAGAACATATTGAGGCCAAACCAACACCTATGTATGTGAATATGACGAAGCAATGCTTTGATTGACAAGGATTTGGCCATTTACAAGTTGATAGTCCCAAAAACTGAGTTATAACTATTCAAAAGACAACGAAGAGTGAATAGAACTGTTGAAATGTACTCAATGGAGTTGGATCTCTTCCAATTGTTTGACGATGTTAAAAAGCCGAATCAGAGTTGTAGGCTTTGTACATGGATGAAGTGATGAAATATTGTCAAAGGTTAAGCGTCAGCCTGTTAGGACTCCTGTTGAAGTGATAAAGCATGCTACCAAGGTGGAGGAGATAGCCAAGGTAAGAAACAAGAATTATTCCTTATTGCATAATTCTGGTAATTCTTAGAATCCTATAGGAGTTTCTGATGGTAAAGTTGAGATTGTAGCAAGAAGAACATATTGAGGATAAACCAACACCTGTGGATGTGAATATGAAGAAGCAATTCTTTGATTGACAAGCATTTGGCCATTGACAAGCTGATAGTCCAAAAAAAAAGAGTTATAACAATTCAAAAGACAAAGGAGAGTGAATAGAACTGTTGAAGTGTACTCAATGGAGTTGGATTTGTTAGAATTGCTTGACGATGTTAAAGAGACGCATCAGAGTTGTAGGCTTTGTACATGGATGAAGTGATGAAATATTGCCAAAGGCTAAGCATCAGCATGTTAGGACTTTTGTTAAAGTGATAAAGCATGCTACCAAGGTGGAGGAGATAGCCAGGGTAAGAAACAATCATTATTCCTTATCCCACATTTCTATTACTTCTTAGAATCCTATAGGAGTTTCTGATGGTGAAGTTGAGCTTGTAGCAAGAAGAACATATTCAGGCTAAACCAACACCTATGGATGTGAATAGTAAGAAGCAATGCTTTGATTGACAAAGATTTGGCCATTTACAAGTTAATAGTCCCAAAAACGGAGTTATAACCATTCAAAAGATAAAGGAGAGTGAATAGAACTGTTGAAGTGTACTCAATGGAGTTGGATTTCTTACAATTGCTTGACGATGTTATAGAGCCGCATTAGAGTTGTAGGCTTTGTACATGGATGAAGTGATGAAATATTGTCAAACGCTTAGCGTCAGCCTGTTAGGACTTTGGTTGAAGTGATAATGCATGCTACCAAGGTGGAAGAGATAGCCAAGGTAAGAAACAAGTATTATTCCTTAATGCACATTTCTGGTACTTCTTAGAATCCTATAGGAGTTTCTGATGGTGAAGTTGAGATTATAGCAAGAAGAACATATTGAGGCTAAACCAACACCTATGGATGTGAATATGAAGAAGCAAATCTTTGACTGACAAGCATTTGGCCATTGACAAGCTTATAGTCCCAAAAAAAGAGTTATAACAATACAAAAGGCAAAGGAGAGTGAATAGAACTGTTGAAGTGTACTCAATGGAGTTGGATTTCTTAGAATTGCTAGACGATGTTAAAGAGCCGCATCAGAGTTGTAGGCTTTGTACATCGATAAAGTGATGAAATATTGCCAAAGGCTAAGCATCAGCCTGTTAGGACTTTTGTTAAATTGATAAAGCATGCTACCAAAGTGGAGGAGATAGCCAAGGTAAGAAACAAGCATTATTACTTATCCCACATTTCTGTTACTTCTTAGAATCCTATAGGAGTTTCTGATGGTGAAGTTGAGATTGTAGCAAGAAGAACATATTCAGGCTAAACCAACACCTATGGATGTGAATAGTAAGAAGCAATGCTTTGATTGACAAGGATTTGGCCATTTACAAGTTGATAGTCCCAAAAACGGAGTTATAACCATTCAAAAGACAAAAGAGAGTGAATATAACTGTTGAAGTGTACTCAATGGAGTTGGATCTCTTAAAATTGCTTGACGATGTTAAAGAGCCGCATCAGAGTTGTAGGCTTTGTACATGGATGAACTGATGAAATATTGTCAAACGCTAAGCGTCAGCCTGTTAGGACTTTGGTTGAAGTGATAATGCATGCTACCAAGGTGGAGCAGATAGCCAAGGTAAGAAACAAGTATTATTCCTTATCCCACATTTCTGGTATTTATTAGAATCCTATAGGAGTTTCTGATGGTGAATTTGAGATTGTTGCAAGAAGAACATATTAAGGCCAAACCAACACCTATGTATGTGAATATGACGAAGCAATGCTTTGATTGACAAGGATTTGGCCATTTACAAGTTGATAGTCCCAAAAACTGAGTTATAACTATTCAAAAGACAACGGAGAGTGAATAGAACTGTTGAAATGTACTCAATGAAGTTGGATCTCTTCCAATTGTTTGACGATATTAAAAAGCCGAATCCGAGTTGTAGGCTTTGTACATGGATGAAGTGATGAAATGTTGTCAAAGGCTAAGCGTCAGCCTGTTAGGACTCTTGTTGAAGTGATAAAGCATGCTACCAAGGTGGAGGAGATAGCCAAGGTAAGAAACAAGCATTATTCCTTATTGCACAATTCTGGTACTTCTTAGAATCCTATAGGAGTTTCTGATGGTGAAGTTGAGATTATAGCAAGAAGAACATATTGAGGCTAAACCAACACCTATGGATGTGAATATGAAGAAGCAAATCTTTGACTGACAAGCATTTGGCCATTGACAAGCTGATAGTCCAAAAAAAAGAGTTCTAACAATTCAAAAGACAAAGGAGAGTGAATAGAACTGTTGAAGTGTACTCAATGGAGTTGGATTTGTTAGAATTGCTTGACGATGTTAAAGAGGCGCATCAGAGTTGTAGGCTTTGTACGTGGATGAAGTGATGAAATATTGTCAAACGCTAAGCGTCAGCCTGTTAGGACTTTGGTTGAAGTGATAATGCATGCTACCAAGTTGGAGGAGATAGCCAAGGTAAGAAACAAGTCTTATTCCTTATCCCACATTTCTGGTATTTATTAGAATCCTATAGGAGTGTCTGATGGTGAATTTGAGATTGTAGCAAGAAGAACATATTGAGGCCAAACCAACACCTATGTATGTGAATATGAAGAAGCAATGCTTTGATTGACAAGGATTTGGCCATTTACAAGTTGATAGTCCCAAAAACGGAGTTATGACTATTCAAAAGACAACGGAGAGTGAATAAAACTGTTGAAATTTACTCAATGGAGTTGGATCTCTTCCAATTGTTTGACGATGTTAAAAAGCCGAATCAGAGTTGTAGGCTTTGTACATGGATGAAGTGATGAAATATTGTCAAAGGCTAAGCGTCAGCCTGTTAGGACTCCTGTTGAAGTGATAAAGCATGCTACCAAGGTGGAGGAGATAGCCAAGGTAAGAAACAAGCATTATTCCTTATTGCACAATTCTGGTACTTCTTAGAATCCTATAGGAGTTTCTGACGGTGAAGTTGAGATTATAGCAAAAAGAACATATTGAGGATAAACCAACACCTATGGATGTGAATAAGAAGAAGCAAATCTTTGACTGACAAGCATTTGGCCATTGACAAGCTGAAAGTCCAAAAAAAAGAGTTCTAACAATTCAAAAGACAAAGGAGAGTGAATAGAACTGTTGAAGTGTACTCAATGGAGTTGGATTTGTTAGAATTGCTTGACGATGTTAAAGAGCCGCATCAGAGTTGTAGGCTTTGTACATGGATGAAGTGATGAAATATTGTCAAACGCTAAGCGTCAGAATGTTAGGACTTTGGTTGAAGTGATAATGCATGCTACCAAGGTGGAGGAGATAGCCAAGGTAAGAAACAAGTATTATTCCTTATCCCACATTTCTGGTATTTATTAGAATCCTATAGGAGTTTCTGATGGTGAATTTGAGATTGTAGCAAGAAGAACATATTGAGGCCAAACCAACACCTATGTATGTGAATATGAAGAAGCAATGCTTAGATTGACAAGGATTTGGCCATTTACAAGTTGATAGTCCCAAAAACGGAGTTATAACTATTCAAAAGACAACGGAGAGTGAATAAAACTATTGAAATTTACTCAATGGAGTTGGATCTCTTCCAATTGTTTGACGATGTTAAAAAGCCGAATCAGAGTTGTAGGCTTTGTACATGGATGAAGTGATGAAATATTGTCAAAGGCTAAGCGTCAGCCTGTTAGGACTCCTGTTGAAGTGATAAAGCATGCTACCAAGGTGGAGGAGATAGCCAAGGTAAGAAACAAGCATTATTCCTTATTGCACAATTCTGGTAATTCTTAGAATCCTATAGGAGTTTCTGATGGTAAAGTTGAGATTGTAGCAAGAAGAACATATTGAGGATAAACCAACACCTGTGGATGTGAATATGAAGAAGCAATTCTTTGATTGACAAGCATTTGGCCATTGACAAGCTGATAGTCCAAAAAAAAAGAGTTATAACAATTCAAAAGACAAAGGAGAGTGAATAGAATTGTTGAAGTGTACTCAATGGAGTTGGATTTGTTAGAATTGCTTGACGATGTTAAAGAGACGCATCAGAGTTGTAGGCTTTGTACATGGATGAAGTGATGAAATATTGCCAAAGGCTAAGCATCAGCATGTTAGGACTTTTGTTAAAGTGATAAAGCATGCTACCAAGGTGGAGGAGATAGCCAGGGTAAGAAACAAGCATTATTCCTTATCCCACATTTCTATTACTTCTTAGAATCCTATAGGAGTTTCTGATGGTGAAGTTGAGCTTGTAGCAAGAAGAATATATTCAGGCTAAACCAACACCTATGGATGTGAATAGTAAGAAGCAATGCTTTGATTGACAAAGATTTGGCCATTTACAAGTTAATAGTCCCAAAAACGGAGTTATAACCATTCAAAAGATAAAGGAGAGTGAATAGAACTGTTGAAGTGTACTCAATGGAGTTGGATTTCTTACAATTGCTTGACGATGTTATAGAGCCGCATCAGAGTTGTAGGCTTTGTACATGGATGAAGTGATGAAATATTGTCAAACGCTTAGCGTCAGCCTTTTAGGACTTTGGTTGAAGTGATAATGCATGCTACCAAGGTGGAGGAGATAGCCAAGGTAAGAAACAAGTATTATTCCTTATCCCACATTTCTGGTATTTATTAGAATCCTATAGGAGTTTCTGATGGTGAATTTGAGATTGTTGCAAGAAGAACATATTAAGGCCAAACCAACACCTATGTATGTGAATATGACGAAGCAATGCTTTGATTGACAAGGATTTGGCCATTTACAAGTTGATAGTCCCAAAAACTGAGTTATAACTATTCAAAAGACAACGGAGAGTGAATAGAACTGTTGAAATGTACTCAATGGAGTTGGATCTCTTCCAATTGTTTGACGATATTAAAAAGCCGAATCCGAGTTGTAGGCTTTGTACATGGATGAAGTGATGAAATGTTGTCAAAGGCTAAGCGTCAGCCTGTTAGGACTCTTGTTGAAGTGATAAAGCATGCTACCAAGGTGGAGGAGATAGCCAAGGTAAGAAACAAGCATTATTCCTTATTGCACAATTCTGGTACTTCTTAGAATCCTATAGGAGTTTCTGATGGTGAAGTTGAGATTATAGCAAGAAGAACATATTGAGGCTAAACCAACACCTATGGATGTGAATATGAAGAAGCAAATCTTTGACTGACAAGCATTTGGCCATTGACAAGCTGATAGTCCAAAAAAAAGAGTTCTAACAATTCAAAAGACAAAGGAGAGTGAATAGAACTGTTGAAGTGTACTCAATGGAGTTGGATTTGTTAGAATTGCTTGACGATGTTAAAGAGGCGCATCAGAGTTGTAGGCTTTGTACGTGGATGAAGTGATGAAATATTGTCAAACGCTAAGCGTCAGCCTGTTAGGACTTTGGTTGAAGTGATAATGCATGCTACCAAGTTGGAGGAGATAGCCAAGGTAAGAAACAAGTCTTATTCCTTATCCCACATTTCTGGTATTTATTAGAATCCTATAGGAGTGTCTGATGGTGAATTTGAGATTGTAGCAAGAAGAACATATTGAGGCCAAACCAACACCTATGTATGTGAATATGAAGAAGCAATGCTTTGATTGACAAGGATTTGGCCATTTACAAGTTGATAGTCCCAAAAACGGAGTTATGACTATTCAAAAGACAACGGAGAGTGAATAAAACTGTTGAAATTTACTCAATGGAGTTGGATCTCTTCCAATTGTTTGACGATGTTAAAAAGCCGAATCAGAGTTGTAGGCTTTGTACATGGATGAAGTGATGAAATATTGTCAAAGGCTAAGCGTCAGCCTGTTAGGACTCCTGTTGAAGTGATAAAGCATGCTACCAAGGTGGAGGAGATAGCCAAGGTAAGAAACAAGCATTATTCCTTATTGCACAATTCTGGTACTTCTTAGAATCCTATAGGAGTTTCTGACGGTGAAGTTGAGATTATAGCAAAAAGAACATATTGAGGATAAACCAACACCTATGGATGTGAATAAGAAGAAGCAAATCTTTGACTGACAAGCATTTGGCCATTGACAAGCTGAAAGTCCAAAAAAAAGAGTTCTAACAATTCAAAAGACAAAGGAGAGTGAATAGAACTGTTGAAGTGTACTCAATGGAGTTGGATTTGTTAGAATTGCTTGACGATGTTAAAGAGCCGCATCAGAGTTGTAGGCTTTGTACATGGATGAAGTGATGAAATATTGTCAAACGCTAAGCGTCAGAATGTTAGGACTTTGGTTGAAGTGATAATGCATGCTACCAAGGTGGAGGAGATAGCCAAGGTAAGAAACAAGTATTATTCCTTATCCCACATTTCTGGTATTTATTAGAATCCTATAGGAGTTTCTGATGGTGAATTTGAGATTGTAGCAAGAAGAACATATTGAGGCCAAACCAACACCTATGTATGTGAATATGAAGAAGCAATGCTTAGATTGACAAGGATTTGGCCATTTACAAGTTGATAGTCCCAAAAACGGAGTTATAACTATTCAAAAGACAACGGAGAGTGAATAAAACTATTGAAATTTACTCAATGGAGTTGGATCTCTTCCAATTGTTTGACGATGTTAAAAAGCCGAATCAGAGTTGTAGGCTTTGTACATGGATGAAGTGATGAAATATTGTCAAAGGCTAAGCGTCAGCCTGTTAGGACTCCTGTTGAAGTGATAAAGCATGCTACCAAGGTGGAGGAGATAGCCAAGGTAAGAAACAAGCATTATTCCTTATTGCACAATTCTGGTAATTCTTAGAATCCTATAGGAGTTTCTGATGGTAAAGTTGAGATTGTAGCAAGAAGAACATATTGAGGATAAACCAACACCTGTGGATGTGAATATGAAGAAGCAATTCTTTGATTGACAAGCATTTGGCCATTGACAAGCTGATAGTCCAAAAAAAAAGAGTTATAACAATTCAAAAGACAAAGGAGAGTGAATAGAATTGTTGAAGTGTACTCAATGGAGTTGGATTTGTTAGAATTGCTTGACGATGTTAAAGAGACGCATCAGAGTTGTAGGCTTTGTACATGGATGAAGTGATGAAATATTGCCAAAGGCTAAGCATCAGCATGTTAGGACTTTTGTTAAAGTGATAAAGCATGCTACCAAGGTGGAGGAGATAGCCAGGGTAAGAAACAAGCATTATTCCTTATCCCACATTTCTATTACTTCTTAGAATCCTATAGGAGTTTCTGATGGTGAAGTTGAGCTTGTAGCAAGAAGAACATATTCAGGCTAAACCAACACCTATGGATGTGAATAGTAAGAAGCAATGCTTTGATTGACAAAGATTTGGCCATTTACAAGTTAATAGTCCCAAAAACGGAGTTATAACCATTCAAAAGATAAAGGAGAGTTAATAGAACTGTTGAAGTGTACTCAATGGAGTTGGATTTCTTACAATTGCTTGACGATGTTATAGAGCCGCATCAGAGTTGTAGGCTTTGTACATGGATGAAGTGATGAAATATTGTCAAACGCTTAGCGTCAGCCTTTTAGGACTTTGGTTGAAGTGATAATGCATGCTACCAAGGTGGAAGAGATAGCCAAGGTAAGAAACAAGTATTATTCCTTAATGCACATTTCTGGTACTTCTTAGAATCCTATAGGAGTTTCTGATGGTGAAGTTGAGATTATAGCAAGAAGAACATATTGAGGCTAAACCAACACCTATGGATGTGAATATGAAGAAGCAAATCTTTGACTGACAAGCATTTGGCCATTGACAAGCTTATAGTCCCAAAAAAAGAGTTATAACAATACAAAAGGCAAAGGAGAGTGAATAGAACTGTTGAAGTGTACTCAATGGAGTTGGATTTCTTAGAATTGCTAGACGATGTTAAAGAGCCGCATCAGAGTTGTAGGCTTTGTACATCGATAAAGTGATGAAATATTGCCAAAGGCTAAGCATCAGCCTGTTAGGACTTTTGTTAAATTGATAAAGCATGCTACCAAAGTGGAGGAGATAGCCAAGGTAAGAAACAAGCATTATTACTTATCCCACATTTCTGTTACTTCTTAGAATCCTATAGGAGTTTCTGATGGTGAAGTTGAGATTGTAGCAAGAAGAACATATTCAGGCTAAACCAACACCTATGGATGTGAATAGTTAGAAGCAATGCTTTGATTGACAAGGATTTGGCCATTTACAAGTTGATAGTCCCAAAAACGGAGTTATAACCATTCAAAAGACAAAAGAGAGTGAATAGAACTGTTGAAGTGTACTCAATGGAGTTGGATCTCTTAAAATTGCTTGACGATGTTAAAGACCCGCATCAGAGTTGTAGGCTTTGTACATGGATGAACTGATGAAATATTGTCAAACGCTAAGCGTCAGCCTGTTAGGACTTTGGTTGAAGTGATAATGCATGCTACCAAGGTGGAGGAGATAGCCAAGGTAAGAAACAAGTATTATTCCTTATCCCACATTTCTGGTATTTATTAGAATCCTATAGGAGTTTCTGATGGTGAATTTGAGATTGTTGCAAGAAGAACATATTAAGGCCAAACCAACACCTATGTATGTGAATATGACGAAGCAATGCTTTGATTGACAAGGATTTGGCCATTTACAAGTTGATAGTCCCAAAAACTGAGTTATAACTATTCAAAAGACAACGGAGAGTGAATAGAACTGTTGAAATGTACTCAATGGAGTTGGATCTCTTCCAATTGTTTGACGATATTAAAAAGCCGAATCCGAGTTGTAGGCTTTGTACATGGATGAAGTGATGAAATGTTGTCAAAGGCTAAGCGTCAGCCTGTTAGGACTCTTGTTGAAGTGATAAAGCATGCTACCAAGGTGGAGGAGATAGCCAAGGTAAGAAACAAGCATTATTCCTTATTGCACAATTCTGGTACTTCTTAGAATCCTATAGGAGTTTCTGATGGTGAAGTTGAGATTATAGCAAGAAGAACATATTGAGGCTAAACCAACACCTATGGATGTGAATATGAAGAAGCAAATCTTTGACTGACAAGCATTTGGCCATTGACAAGCTGATAGTCCAAAAAAAAGAGTTCTAACAATTCAAAAGACAAAGGAGAGTGAATAGAACTGTTGAAGTGTACTCAATGGAGTTGGATTTGTTAGAATTGCTTGACGATGTTAAAGAGCCGCATCAGAGTTGTAGGCTTTGTACGTGGATGAAGTGATGAAATATTGTCAAACGCTAAGCGTCAGCCTGTTAGGACTTTGGTTGAAGTGATAATGCATGCTACCAAGTTCGAGGAGATAGCCAAGGTAAGAAACAAGTCTTATTCCTTATCCCACATTTCTGGTATTTATTAGAATCCTATAGGTGTTTGTGATGGTGAATTTGAGATTGTAGCAAGAAGAACATATTGAGGCCAAACTAACACCTATGTATGTGAATATGAAGAAGCAATGCTTTGATTGACAAGGATTTGGTCATTTACAAGTTGATAGTCCCAAAAACGGAGTTATGACTATTCAAAAGACAACGGAGAGTGAATAAAACTGTTGAAATTTACTCAATGGAGTTGGATCTCTTCCAATTGTTTGACGATGTTAAAAAGCCGAATCAGAGTTGTAGGCTTTGTACATGGATGAAGTGATGAAATATTGTCAAAGGCTAAGCGTCAGCCTTTTAGGACTCCTGTTGAAGTGATAAAGCATGCTACCAAGGTGGAGGAGATAGCCAAGGTAAGAAACAAGCATTATTCCTTATTGCACAATTCTGGTACTTCTTAGAATCCTATAGGAGTTTCTGATGGTGAAGTTGAGATTGTAGCAAGAAGAACATATTGAGGATAAACCAACACCTGTGGATGTGAATATGAAGAAGCAATTCTTTGATTGACAAGCATTTGGCCATTGACAAGCTGATAGTCCAAAAAAAAGAGTTATAACAATTCAAAAGACAAAAGAGAGTGAATAGAACTGTTGAAGTGTACTCAATGGAGTTGGATCTCTTACAATTGCTTGACGATGTTATGGAGCCGCATCAGAGTTGTAGGCTTTGTACATGGATGAAGTGATCAAATATTGTCAAACACTAAGTGTCAGAATGTTAGGACTTTGGTTGAAGTGATAATGCATGCTACCAAGGTGGAGGAGATAGCCAAGGTAAGAAACAAGTATTATTCCTTATCCCACATTTCTGGTATTTATTAGAATCCTATAGGAGTTTCTGATGGTGAAGTTGAGATTGTAGCAAGAAGAACATATTGAGGATAAACCAACACCTGTGGATGGGAATATGAAGAAGCAAATCTTTGACTGACAAGCTGATAGTCCAAAAAAAAGAGTTATAACAATTCAAAAGACAAAGGATAGTGAATAGTACTGTTGAAGTGTACTCAATGAAGTTGGATTTTTTAGAATTGCTTGACGATGTTAAAGAGCCGCATCAGAGTTGTAGGCTTTGTGCATGGATGAAGTGATGAAATAATGCCAAAGGCTAAGCATCAGCCTGTTAGGACTTTTGTTAAAGTGATAAAACATGCTACCAAGGTAGGAGATAGCCATGGTAAGAAACAAGCATTATTCCTTATCCCACATTTCTATTACTTCTTAGAATCCTATAGGAGTTTCTGATGGTGAAGTTGAGATTGTAGCAAGAAGAACATATTCAGGCTAAACCAACACCTATGGATGTGAATAGTAAGAAGCAATGCTTTGATTGACATGGAATTGGCCATTTACAAGTTGATAGTCCCAAAAACGGAGTTATAACCATTCAAAAGACAAAGGAGAGTGAATAGAACTGTTGAAGTGTACTCAATGGAGTGGGATCTCTTACAATTGCTTGACGATGTTATGGAGCCGCATCAGAGTTGTAGGTTTTGTACATGGATGAAGTGATGAAATATTGTCAAACGCTAAGCGTCAGCCTGTTAGGACTTTGGTTGAAGTGATAATGCATGCTACCAAGGTGGAAGAGATAGCCAAGGTAAGAAACAAGTATTATTCCTTAATGCACAATTCTGGTACTTCTTAGAATCCTATAGGAGTTTCTGATGGTGAAGTTGAGATTATAGCAAGAATAACATATTGAGGCTAAACCAACACCTATGGATGTGAATATGAAGAAGCAAATATTTGACTGACAAGCATTTGGCCATTGACAAGCTTATAGTCCCAAAAAAAGAGTTATAACAATTCAAAAGACAAAGGAGAGTGAATCGAACTGTTGAAGTGTACTCAATGGAGTTGGATTTCTTAGAATTGCTTGACGATGTTAAAGAGCCGCATCAAAGTTGTAGGCTTTGTACATCGATGAAGTGATGAAATATTGCCAAAGGCTAAGCATCAGCTTGTTAGGATTTTTGTTAAAGTGATAAAGCATGCTACCCAAGTGGAGGAGATAGCCAAGGTAAGAAACAAGCATTATTACTTATCCCACATTTCTGTTACTTCTTAGAATCCTATAGGAGTTTCTGATGGTGAAGTTGAGATTGTAGCAAGAAGAACATATTCAGGCTAAACCAATACCTATGGATGTGAATAGTAAGAAGCAATGCTTTGATTGACAAGGATTTGGCCATTTACAAGTTGATAGTCCCTAAAACGGAGTTATAACCATTCAAAAGACAAAAGAGAGTGAATAGAACTGTTGAAGTGTACTCAATGGAGTTAGATCTCTTACAATTCCTTGACGATGTTAAAGAGCCGCATCAGAGTTGTAGGCTTTGTACATGGATGAAGTGATCAAATATTGTCAAACACTAAGCGTCAGAATGTTAGGACTTTGGTTGAAGTGATAATGCAAGCTACCAAGGTGGAGGAGATAGCCAAGGTAAGAAACAAGTATTATTCCTTATCCCACATTTCTGGTATTTATTAGAATCCTATAGGAGTTTCTGATGGTGAAGTTGAGATTGTAGCAAGAAGAACATATTGAGGATAAACCAACACCTGTGGATGGGAATATGAAGAAGCAATTCTTTGATTGACAAGCTGATAGTCCAAAAAAAAGAGTTATAACAATTCAAAAGACAAAGGATAGTGAATAGTACTGTTGAAGTGTACTCAATGAAGTTGGATTTTTTAGAATTGCTTGACGATGTTAAAGAGCCGCATCAGAGTTGTAGGCTTTGTACATGGATGAAGTGATGAAATAATGCCAAAGGCTAAGCATCAGCCTATTAGGACTTTTGTTAAAGTGATAAAACATGCTACCAAGGTAGGAGATAGCCATGGTAAGAAACAAGCATTATTCCTTATCCCACATTTCTATTACTTCTTAGAATCCTATAGGAGTTTCTGATGGTGAAGTTGAGATTGTAGCAAGAAGAACATATTCAGGCTAAACCAACACCTATGGATGTGAATAGTAAGAATCAATGCTTTGATTGACATGGAATTGGCCATTTACAAGTTGATAGTCCCAAAAACGGAGTTATAACCATTCAAAAGACAAAGGAGAGTGAATAGAACTGTTGAAGTGTACTCAATGGAGTGGGATCTCTTACAATTGCTTGACGATGTTATGGAGCCGCATCAGAGTTGTAGGTTTTGTACATGGATGAAGTGATGAAATATTGTCAAACGCTAAGCGTCAGCCTGTTAGGACTTTGGTTGAAGTGATAATGCATGCTACCAAGGTGGAAGAGATAGCCAAGGTAAGAAACAAGTATTATTCCTTAATGCACAATTCTGGTACTTCTTAGAATCCTATAGGAGTTTCTGATGGTGAAGTTGAGATTATAGCAAGAAGAACATATTGAGGCTAAACCAACACCTATGGATGTGAATATGAAGAAGCAAATCTTTGACTGACAAGCATTTGCCATTGACAAGCTTATAGTCCCAAAAAAAGAGTTATAACAATTCAAAAGACAAAGGAGAGTGAATCGAACTGTTGAAGTGTACTCAATGGAGTTGGATTTCTTAGAATTGCTTGACGATGTTAAAGAGCCGCATCAAAGTTGTAGGCTTTGTACATCGATGAAGTGATGAAATATTGCCAAAGGCTAAGCATCAGCCTGTTAGGATTTTTGTTAAAGTGATAAAGCATGCTACCCAAGTGGAGGAGATAGCCAAGGTAAGAAACAAGCATTATTACTTATCCCACATTTCTGTTACTTCTTAGAATCCTATAGGAGTTTCTGATGGTGAAGTTGAGATTGTAGCAAGAAGAACATATTCAGGCTAAACCAATACCTATGGATGTGAATAGTAAGAAGCAATGCTTTGATTGACAAGGATTTGGCCATTTACAAGTTGATAGTCCCTAAAACGGAGTTATAACCATTCAAAAGACAAAAGAGAGTGAATAGAACTGTTGAAGTGTACTCAATGGAGTTAGATCTCTTACAATTCCTTGACGATGTTAAAGAGCCGCATCAGAGTTGTAGGCTTTGTACATGGATGAAGTGAACAAATATTGTCAAACACTAAGCGTCAGAATGTTAGGACTTTGGTTGAAGTGATAATGCATGCTACCAAGGTGGAGGAGATAGCCAAGGTAAGAAAAAAGTATTATTCCTTATCCCACATTTCTGGTATTTATTAGAATCCTATAGGAGTTTCTGATGGTGAATTTGAGATTGTTGCAAGAAGAACATATTGAGGCCAAACGAACACCTATGTATGTGAATATGACGAACCAAAGCTTTGATTGACAAGGATTTGGCCATTTACAAGTTGATAGTCCCAAAAACTGAGTTATAACTATTCAAAAGACAACGGAGAGTGAATAGAACTGTTAAAATGTACTCAATGGAGTTGGATCTCTTCCAATTGTTTGACGATGTTAAAAAGCCGAATCAGAGTTGTAGGCTTTGTACATGGATGAAGTGATGAAATATTGTCAAAGGCTAAGCGTCAGCCTGTTAGGACTCTTGTTGAAGTGATAAAGCATGCTACCAAGGTGGAGGAGATAGCCAAGGTAAGAAACAAGCATTATTCCTTATTGCACAATTCTGGTACCCAACACCTGTGGATGTGAATATGAAGAAGCAATTCTTTGATTGACAAGCATTTGGCCATTGACAAGCTGATAGTCCAAAAAAAAGAGTTATAACAATTCAAAAGACAAAGGAGAGTGAATAGAACTGTTGAAGTGTACTCAATAAAGTTGGATTTCTTAGAATTGCTTGACGATGTTAAAGAGCCGCATCAGAGTTGTAGGCTTTGTACATCGATGAAGTGATGAAATATTGCCAAAGGCTAAGCATCAGCCTGTTAGGACTTTTGTTAAAGTGATAAAGCATGCTACCCAAGTGGAGGGATTCATCATGGCGAATACTAGTGATTTGGTAAACAACTTCACAGAAGGGATCTCTTAACTATGAGCATCATCAGAGTGATAATTCCACTTCCCAGTTACAACTATCACCAGATTCTCTAAACTTTCTAATCTTGGAATCCACACCTATGCCCCATTGACTGTCACTAACACTCAGATAGGATTCCAATGAAACATAAAGAGAATAAGCATTAAGAAACAGCTCATATATAAATGTCAATCTACAACTTCCTTCCTATGATCCGAGATCAATCATTGGAAAGAAGCTCCAGATCTCTGGTATTAGCAGATCTGGTGTTTCACAAGTGGGTGTACAAGGAAACACCAAGATCAGATCCCAAGTGGGTGTACAGGGAATCAGCATTAGAAACATCTAACCCAGAAGAGATCTTGAGCTTTTAGAACCCTAAATCAACTAGAATCACCATGAATCATAACCCAGATCTAACTCATCCTCAAGAACCCTAATCACTACTCAGACTTCATCATCAAAATCACAAACCCAGGAAATGAAATAGTTTCCATTATCATAATCTAGAGATTGAGATGAAGAAGGAATAGAAGAAATAAACTAAAAAGGATCAAAGGATCAAAAGTAATTGCAGATACAAAATAAGATAGATCTAGAGAGGTTTTTCAGAGAACAAAGAGAATAAAAACGTCTCTATCGCGGCTGCTGACCTAATTAGAGTATAAATACTCTAGGTCAAAAGCCCTAGTACAAAAAGACAAAATAAACTAAAGTCCTTAGGTCGGCTGCCTTGAGCTCGGGTTCCTCTAGTCGAGTGGTGTGATCGAGTGCGTGTGACTTCAGGCTTTGGATCCTCAGCTCGGTTGACTAAACTCGGTCTGGTGGTCGAGTGGTCGTGGTCGAGTGCTCTTGCCCTTCAGCTCGGTCATGAGGTCGAGTGCAAGTGATCGAGTGATCTTGGTGGATTGGTTTTGCACTTGGTCTAACTCCAAGTCGAGTGGTCTTGGTCGAGTGCATGCTGGTCTTGGTCCTTAGCTCGGTCATGAAGTCGAGTCTTTACACCAAGCTTGTGTCTCCATGTTACTTGATCTCCAGCAAACATCCAAAACACCTGAAAGATAGCTCCAATATGCAATATGTATGCAAAACTGAAACAAAGCTATCATGAAACCTATATGAGAGAAGTGGATGGATATGGAGTGAAACTGTGTATGAAACTATGCTAAAATGGATGGAAATGCAAGTTTAGAAGTGGTAAAATGCAGAGACATCAACTCCCCCAAACTTAGTCTTTGCTTGCCCTCAAGCAAACATATAAGATATAAGCTGGTGAAGTTGATGACATGCTGGGACTCAGAGCCAAAACATGCTGCTAAAGGAAGTAGCATCAAGGTCCTAGTTAGTAGTTCTAGAATGCATTAACAAGTAAGCCTTACTTTTAAAACTTTAGCCATACCCTTCAAAACAAACCTGACACTAGCCTTAACCTACACATGCAATCAAATCAATCATTCCCTTTAACATTCATTAATTCTGTAACCATGAATCAAGTTTATGCAATTTCAATGAACTCATTTGGCTAAGGGAAAGGTTAAAGAGGCAAAGATGGCCCTTCTTGTAACAGGTTTGAACAATAGATATCATGGGACTCTCAAAAATAGACTGAGCTTTAGAAGAAGGCTAAAGGTAAGATAGCCAACCGATGCATACAAAAACAAATTCTCATCTACCCATCCCGTATACAAAGATTCTGCTACCACCTAATCCTAAACCCAGAAGATGATCCTAAATCTACCCTTAGGCACTTTTCTGCCATGAATTCTTTTTGGATCAACTCATTCTTCTTTCTTAGCCATTTATTCTAAGGAAAAGGGTTCTTATGCTTTCTTGCTTATTCTAGCGGATTGGGTTCTTTTAAAACTGAGGCTCTTCTATTCTTCTTATTCATTAAGACACTTAAGGCTTTTTGCCTTTCTTTCTCATTATGCTTTCTGAGCCTATATATTTCGTTTCTTCTTTTTCAAATCCCAAAATCCTTTACTAGAGCAGTTTATCTTCTTTTCATCTCAAACCCTTTTGCCAGAACTTCTTTCCTTTCCTTTCCTTTCTTTTCTTTTAATCCCAAAATGAAACAATCCCAAAATGAAACTCAAGCTCGGTTAGGTGAACTCGAGGTGTGAACTCAGTTCCCTAAACGAGCTTATACAACCGAGCTAGATTCCCTATTCTAAATTAAAGTCTATCCTTCTAACCACAGTTCAGTTCCCCACCTAGTTCTATCTAGCTCAAAGATTGTGAACCAGAACTATATATATGAGAAACCATTCTTGTCGGCACACACCTAACACTTTCTACCAAGCTCAATCCTGAAATAGGCTTCACATTCACACATAGAGTATTGTTGGCTTGAAAGGAAGGTCAAGGTTAAAGGTAGGGGAAACTGTTCCAATGATGGGAAATCAGCTATTTGGATTCACAAGGGTTGTGAAAAGAGTAAGAGAATCCAAATATGCATAAGGTATCCATGAGTTCAAATCAAAGGCATAGACATGATAATTGCAATTCAGTTTAAGGTTCTAATAGATAGGGGATGATATCAGATCAAGACATGCTTCAGCCAAAACTAAATGTCAAACAATGCAATCTAGGCATGGTGCGGTCTTATGCTTCAGACTTACATGAATGCATTAGACAACTATTAACTAGGGCATTGAGACTATTTCATAAACCATCATGCTTACAAGGCTTTTATCATCATAGTCCCCTATGCAGATGCATGATTCTATATGAAATGCATCTAGACTCAATCCTAAACCTGAATGCAATCTACATGAACACTCTCTTTTTGTGGAATGCTTTTCTGAAATTTTTCAAATTTTTATGGTTTTTCTTATGCAAATAGATGAGATGCTATGCAGACTCAATATGCAAAATTTGAAATAAGAAAACAGTAAACATTATCAAATGCATCTCAAACCCTCCCCCAAACTTGAATTACACAGTCCCTTGTGTAATAAAAGATTCAACGGAAGGTATGAGAATGAAAAAGCAATAAGAAAAACTAAAGATGAGTGGTATAAACAATGGTAAAGAGTGGAGTTGTACCTCAGTTCTGAAAGAAGGAGTCCGTGTAGGCCTCCATGCTTTCTTTGGTGTATCTTGGCCTGGATGTCTCATGCTCGGGTGTGTAACCGAGCTCTCTGGCCGAGCTGGAACGTGTGTTGAGGGATAGCTCGGTCAGACAACCGAGTGGAGGGGCCGAGTAGAGTCTTTGTGCTCTTGACTCGGTCTGGACGCCGAGTGCACTGACCGAACTGGTGCCTTGCTCCCACTCTTGTGTCGCTCTTCTCTTCCTCTGCCTTGGTTCAACAGCTGAATGCCTTGGAGGGTCTACTGAGGTTGTTTGCCTAGGTCTAAAACTGAAGGAGCCGCTTCGTTTCAACTGAAGGCCTGGAGGAGTTCTTGAGGATTTCTTTCCCTTAAGCTTTTTGATTTGTTTCTTCATAGACTTCACCGAGTCACTCAAATCCTTCACTGTATCCTTCAGAACAGAAATGGTTTTGTGTTGCCATTTCCCCAATCGCTGCAACAGGTTTATTCTCCTATTTGCTTCCTTAAGAGTTCTTGCTGGAGGCTCTTCTTCAAAGAAATAGAACTCATCCTCTTGTTGTTCTTCCTCTGCAACTCTGGTTGCCTGGATTGGAACCTCCTCATCCTGGTTATACAAAGCTTTTATTGGTGGACAGAACTCTATTCCCCCAGGCCTTGCAATCTGAGTGAAGTGTTCACTTGGGAGCGTGATTCTGCTTGGTCCAGCTGAGGGGTGAGTGAACTGGTATAGATGACCCCCTTGGATCCTTTTTCTGTCCAGAATGTGCTGCTTGATCAGATTAGGTACATCTAGCCATTCAGGCTGATATGGCGCTGTTTGTAGTGGCACTCCAGCTGCCAAAAGGATTGGGGTGATGACACCCCCAACTACCAAATCTCCACAGCTTCTCTTCTTGTGCAACATGTGTGCCCAATCCCTATACCACATTAGCTGTAATAGCAGAAGTAGAGTATTCCCCACATTTGCCTTGTCCCCTTGAAAGATTTGCCTTCCTCTTTCATCATTGAGTCTTTCAAGAAGCGCAGTATCTAACATCTGGAGCTCTCCTTGGTTCATATTCCCAGTGACTCTTCTGGCAAAGAATGTGCTTGCAAGTGCCTTATGTGCATACCTGATCACAGGGCTCCTGATTTGAGCAGCCTTACTCCTAGATGATGAATAGCCATTCCCTTCTGCTATTATTCCCCAAAGTGCTTGCAGCTCTTCTTTATCATAGTTCTGAAGTGTGTTATCTCCTGTTGGGGAATTGAAGACCCCATCCAGCTGACTTATGTAGAGCAGATACCCTACTTAGTGTACTTCGAACGTTATCAAGCCAAACTCTTCCGGGTTCTGGTTGTCTTGCTCTGCTTCTTCAGAGTTCTCATAGATGTGGAAGCTTAGCGAAGCTAGGAATTGGCATGTCTCTTCCTTATAACCAGCATATGGCATCTCCATGAAAGTTTTGAGATTGCATTGTTCAAACAAGTACCCCACGTCCCTTGCTATTCCAAGTGCTTCCATTGTTTCTGGATGAGGATATCTTGTTGAACCAAAACGCATTGCCATAAGAGCTTCATAACGCTCTTCCTCAGTTGTGGCTCTTCTCCTAGTCCCTCTAGTGTTTTTCCTCTCCTCTCTGGGAGACTCAACCTCCATAGCAGTCTCATCACCCTCAACTTCCATTTATGAGTCTTCATCAACCAGTTCTGGGAGCTTCCCTCTTGCTATATCCTTCTTATTTTTCGAGTACAGCTTGATAACATCCTCTTCTTCTCTGGTTGGGTGCTTGATAGTTCCTCTAACAGCTGAGAACTTTTTGCCAAGGCATGTGCTTGTTGTCTCCTCAAAGCGCTTTGTTCCATTACAGTTAGGTACCTGAAACGCATTAATAATCAAAGAGGCATTAGATAACGTTTTTAATGAACTCGGTGCCATGCACTCGGCCAAGTCCAACCGAGCTTGATCCTAAATACCAAGGAAAATGTTCAAGCTCGATGCCTCGAGCTCGGGTTACCAGACCGAGTGTGCTTACTCGCCTTGGTGACCGAGTGCATGTAAACGAGTCAATGTTCATAACAAACAAGCATATACGAATCATTCAATCCCTTTAAAACACACTTCATCTCTATATTCAAAGTTCTGTTTCTAGGTAATATCAAGTTTCTAATGCATAGCTCATGCTCATCTAAGAACATTTTTCAGAATCTCATTCAAAATGTTTAAACAACTTCGAATATGGTGAATGCATGGAAGTTGTAAGTTTTAGAAACATGTGAGCTAGTAAATTCAAATTCTACTCAAGAACATTCAAGTGCTAAACCCAGAAAACTCAGAAAATTTTCAAAACTTCAATGCCTAAACTTCTCTTAAATCACTTCTAGATGCATCAATATGTATTCAAAGCATTAATCAATCGGTTTTAAAAGATTAAGATCATAAGAAACTTGGTTTTAAGCAGTTTTTAAACGATTTGGCTTGAAGAATGCTCAAGAACATCAAGAACATCAAGAACATCAAACCAAGAAACGTGAAACAAATCGATTAGAGAAACTTACTTGATGAAACCGAGTGCAAATGAGAGCTAAACCGAGTTAGTGCCGAGAAGGTGTGAGCTCGAGATGATGAACTCGGTTTGGCTAAATCGAGTTTGAAATTATATGAAAAAATTTTCTTTTAGAAAACTTTGAGATTCTAGAGAGAGTATATATATAAAACATAGAGTGTGAGGATGAATGTAAGAGAGGAGCGCATGAGGGATTTTTAAAGAGGTTTTTGGGAGTGAAAGGGGACAAAAGGACAAACATGTGGTCCCTAAACGAGTGGAGCGGCCGAGCTTGATTCAAATTTGAATCTAGATCTATTTTCAAATTCAAATTGATGCAAGAGGAGGGAAGAAATGTTGACTCGTTGACCAAGCTCGGTCAACCTTGGTCGAGTTGACCGGCCGAGTCATCATGTTTACTACTCGGTTTGGCTTGACCGAGTTTGATTAATCGAGTCCTACCCTGGATTGTGGCTTGAACTCTGTTCCTTGAGCTCGACCTGACTAGACCGAGTGGACTACACCGAGTGGTTCTCCTTGTCACAACATCTCTCTTTCTCAATCAACCTATCCCTGCAGACTCTTGCCAACAAGACTAGGTAGAAAACTTATTAAAAATAACAGAAATGAACTAAACTTAGATGAAAAGTATTTACAAGGATAGTCATGGGATTTCCGCCCAAGTGAGCTTGTTTAAAGTCACTAAGCTTGACTTCCTTACAGTGCTTTCTATGGAGGATGAGGTGGAGGAACTGAAATCCTCCTTGCTTCCTGGTCTTCTTTATCATCAAACAGGACATGATCCCTTGAAGGATCATCATAGTTGTTTTCCACAGATTCTTCATTAAGATAGTCTTCCTCTTGCTGCTGAGTATAGTCTACCTCTCTGAACCATTCAACTTCATTCCTTCTTTTGTTGATCACGGAGAAAAAGATTGAGGACGTATTCATCTTGACACCCTGAGGTTTGGATTCACCTTTCTCATAGAGCAGACTTGTTACTTGCCTTTGCAGTTTTTCCACAACACTATTCAAAACTCTGATAGCTTCATCTTGCCTTTCAGCCTTATCCTGGAGCTTCACCCATTCTGTTGGATCCAGCTGTTTGGGAAGAACTAATTGAGGGTCTAGCTTGGTTTGATTAGTCGAGCTAGGTGCTCCAGCCTGTTCAAGAGCATCCTCTAATACTGCCTCAGCACTCTTGTTTAGCAAGTCTCCCTTAAAGGTTTCCCCAAGTAGGTTTGTTGTCAAAACTTCATCATTGTGGACAAGTTCTTTTAAGGTGAAAACTTGTCCTTCAATAGTTGCCCTTTTCCTATCATCATTGATGTTAAACTCCATCCTTAGATTGTCAACTAGGTTAAGAGCAATCTTACCTCCTTTCACATCTATCACAGTTCCAGCAGTTGCCAAGAATGGCCTTCCAAGAATCAGTGGGTCTGCTGGTTCTTCATCCATCTCCAAAACCACAAAATCAGCAAGAACTGTTACCTCACCTATCTTCACAGGAAGATCTTTCAGCATTCCCTGTGGGATCCTTGTTGTACCATCAGCTAGTACTAGGGTGATGTTGCAGGACCTGAAGTCCTCTACTTTTAGTTTCTGTGCTATAGACAGAGGCATCAGGCTAACGGCAGCTCCAAGGTCACAGAGGGTACTTTTAAAGTTTAAAGTCCCTATAGAGCATGGAAGAGTGAATGAACCTTGGTTTTCAAGCTTTTCCTTGATCACCCTCTCTCCTATGACTGCCTTACAATCATATTTCACTTCTTTCATACTATCAGCTTTCATCTTTCTCCTCAGCAGTTCTTCTCGAATGATTTTCTCCTGAGTGGGGATAATGGATAAGATAGTCTCCAAAGGCATTATCTGCTCAAGCTTGTCCACTGCACTTTTGAGATCAGCTGTAGCTTTCTCCAAGAGTTCCTGCTTGAATCTCCCAGGGAAAGGAATCTTGGGGACATAAGGAGGGGGAATGTAAGGTACCCTTTTCTCTTCTTGAACAACTTTACCCTTGAGCTCGGGTACATCAGCTCGGTTTGGTGGCCGAGTTTGATCATTGTTGTTGTCTCCTTGAGCTCAGGCCTCTGATCGAGTGCATAGACCGAGTGGTGGCTTTGGAGCTTCAGATTTTTCTGCTTTTTGATAGTAAACCTCCCCTTCTTGAATCTCACTGTCCTCAGTGACATGGATTGCATTAACATGAGCATAATCATTGGGGTTCTGAACAGCTTTTCCAGGTAACTGACCTGAATGTTGAGTAGATGATGTAGATGCTCCCTTGTTTTCCAAAAACAACAACATTGAGTTCATTGCCTCCATCTTTGCATTCAGAGCATTGCAGTTTGAATCCACTTGATTTCTTATCTCAGAAAACCTCTTTGCCTGTTCCATGACACAAGTAGCTTGCCCCTGAAGTAATTGTTGGAGCATTTGTTCCACTGAAGCATTGTTGGGTTGTGAATTCTGAGAAGCAAATCCTGGTGGTGCATTCGGAACTGGTTGCTGGTTGTAGTTGCTCTGGAATTGCTGTTTAGGTGCATATCCCTGGTTCTGGTTGTAAGGAATGAAAGGTTTGTTTGAGCTTGTTGCGGTGGTGGATAGACCTGATCCTGAGGATTTGCAACATTGTTACTCCTGTAGGACAGATTGGGGTTTGCTTTGTAGTTAACAAACCCTTTGTTGTAGCCACCTTGGTTCTGAATGTAACTGACTTCCTCCATCTGATCAGGCTCCCCTTCTTGAATCTGTGCTATTTCTTCTTCAGAGATATAATGGACATGTTTCTGCTGCTGACCGAGAAGGAGCTTGTCAATCTTCTCATTTAGAGCCCTGATATCCTTTTTGTGCTTATCCTCTAAATCTGAATTTCCCCTTGGGGTTCTATCATATTCCTCACTGTAGGTGCCATCTGATTGTGCCAAGTTCTCTACCAGCTCCCATCCTTCAACAACATCTTTATTGAGAAAGTTGCCATTGCTGGCTGTATCAAGCAACATTCTGAATTTTGGTAACACTCCACGGTACAAAGTGCTCAACAGTGACTCATTGCTGAACCCATGATGAGGACACTGTGAGGTGTAGCTTTTGAATCTTTCCCATGCTTCACAGAATGTTTCACCATTTTTCTGAGCAAATCCTGATATTCATTCCTTAGCCTTGCTGTTCTTGAGTTTGAGAAAAACTTAGCCAGGAATGCCTTTTTGCATTCATCCCAAAATGTAATGGATCCATGAGGAAGTGTTTTTTCCCATAGATGTGCCTTGTCGCCTAAGGAGAACGGAAACAGACGTAGCTTGAACCCGTCTTCTGAAACACCATTGATTTTGGTTAGGCTGCAGAGCCTGTCGAATTCGTCTAGGTGATCCAATGGATCTTCCATTGGTAGACCGTGGAATTTGTTTCCTTGAACCATAGATATCAGACCGCCCTTTATTTCAAAGTTGTTGTTCTGAACATCTGGTGGCACGATACCTTGCCTTTGTGTGTGAGTATTAGGCGCATCTCCTGCTCCTATGTTTCTTCTTGGTTGAGCCGGTTGCTCATTCTGAGCTTGTTGATTATCCATAGTGTCTGTTTCTGGTTGATTACCTTCTGGCTGGTCCCTCTGTCCTCTCAAAATCCTAGGTAACTGGTTGATATTGTCTTGATACCTCAGGAGATTATGATGACCTTTTGACCGTGTTTGCATACAGGAACACTGAACTCGGGATGCTGCACTCGACTTGGATGACCGAGTGGTGTGAAATGGTGTTCAGCTCTGATATGCTCAAATTTACCCTGAGCTACTCTCTCAAATTAAGAGATCACTGTAGTACTTAGGGATCGAATCCACAAGGACTATGAAATACCCAATAAATCCCAGTAAAAGTATTATGCTACATAAAGTATAATGTAATGAAATTGCAGTGCGAATAATTAAACAAAGTGTAAATCAATGGAGAAAAGTGCTAGGCATAGGGAAATCTCAGGAATCTTCAGAATTGTGAATAAATTGAATTATCAGGATTATAATTAAGAACCGTTCTAGAACTCGAACACAATTGTAAAACCTACCAGCTTTCGCTGCGTAAACTATCTATCCCTGAATCTAGAATTCCAAATTCCTTTGCTAAATTCTAAGATCCAGACAAGCAGTAATGATCAGGTTCAATTTGTTCACAAAATCCCTAAATCAAATTCCTTTGCAGATAGGTATTTTGCTCACCTAAGATAGATCTAGCAATCAATCACACTTTCATGTCAATTGATAACCCTAAATCAGATTCTAGGTCACGAATCTAGAATAAGCAATAAGTTCAATCCTAGATGAAGAACTCTATCAATTAACCCTAGTAATCTAATGATTCAACAATTCCTCAGAAACCCTTGAAATCCCATAACCTAACAGGGGAACTACTCAGACATGGTGAAAGCAACAATCATCATTATATGAATAGAAATCATTCAATATAATAGAAAATAAAAGTAGAGAACAAAGAGTATCAGGGATTAGAGAAAGATGATACAAGCTTGAGATAGATAGAGGGTCTGCTACTTCATAATCCCCAAAAACCCTGATCTAAAACACAATATATAGCTAAAAACTCGTACAGGGACTAATGCTGGAATATTAGAAACTTCTGGGCAAAATTGTAAATCTTCCAAAATCTCCGAAGTTGTCCGCCTGTGGTGTCGTTCGACACTCATGGCTGGTGTCGATCGACACCAAGTCACACATCGCTTCAAGACATGTTTCTTCGATGCAACTTCCTGGTCCTTGCTCCAAAATCTCCCATATTCTTCACATTATTCCTAAATGCATACCTGAAGATAAAAGACTCTAATAGACTCTAAAAACACCAAAAAGACTTGATTAAAGACTCTTATATCATGGTTAAAACCCATAAAAACCATGATATATCAAGCTCGATCACAGTGACCGAGTAGATCGACCGAGTGGTGAACTAGTTGAAAACCTCAGTCGCCTTGAGCTCGACTGACTGAACTCGACCTGACTGACCGAGTGGAGTGATGCTTGGCAACTGAACTCGAGCTTCTGACCGAGTGGTGTGTCCGAGTTGTGCAACCGAGCTTATGCAACCGAGTGGTACCTGAAACAGATTGAAACCAACAAGTGAGTAACAAAGTAAAAAGAAAAGAACTTGATCTCAGAAGATCTGCAATCCTAAATGAAACAAAGAAATCCCAAATGGAAACGCCGCCAAATTGATAACTAGGTTTTTATACCTAAAGCTACCTATTGCCCAAATTGTAGTACAAAGGGCTATCGAATCCAATCGGAATTATGTAAGCAATTAGGATGTAGCAAATCTATCTAATTCAAGCCAAATAGAAAGGTTGGAAGTAACAGGGTGAAACAACTAAAACAAGAACTAAAAACAAGCAACAGAAACTAGAAACAGAGATTCATAATAGCAAAAGAAGCAGAAAACAGAGCAAGCTAAGAACAGGAAAACAGAGTATCAAAAAGTAGAAAACTATCAAGGGAGAGAGAGGTCCTAAGGATGAGTTCTGGATCTGGGATTCATCATGGCGAATACTAGTGATTTGGTAAACAACTTCACAGAAGGGATCTCTTAACTATGAGCATCATCAGAGTGATAATTCCACTTCCCAGTTACAACTATCACCAGATTCTCTAAACTTCCTAATCTTGGAATCCACACCTATGCCCCATTGACTGTCACTAACACTCAGATAGTGATGTGATCATGGATAGCTCACAAAAGCAGCTTGAGGCCGAGGATGCTTTAGCTGTATCAAGTGGACCGATGACAAGGTCAAGAGTTAAGGAGCTCGGTAATGCAATCACCACATTACTCACTCAAGTTCAACCGTCTATAACTCAGCTCGGAAACATGGAGAATAAAATTGTCTTGGTTGCTCGAGTGGACTAATAAACGGGTGATTCGTTTGTACTCTTTTTCCTAGCCTTTGGTTTTTTTCCCACTGGGTTTTCCAAAGGAAGGTTTTAATGAGGCAAATGGGTCACTCTAATCCACCTAGTCCACTAGAGTCCACAAGACAAGTCCAAGTCCAAGTTCAATAGTTTGGGAGTTTGTTTGCTGAAGTTTCAAGCCCAAAGAAGAATAAATTCAGCCAGCCCAAATAAATATTTATCTGATTCAAATCAGTCAAAGAAGAGGAGAAGTTGGCGTGGGAAAGTCCAAGAGTTCATCCAAAAATTAGTTAATAATGTCTTAATTTTCTGTGCTAATTTATTGTCTTCTTTTACTTCATCTTTTCTTTAAAACTTCCGATTGTGAGCAGAATAATATTCAGACTTCTTTTTTTATAAAAATTTGAGAGTGATTTTCTCTTGTGTTCTTGAAGAACAAATCTGGATTGTTGGTGAGTAATATCCTTCAATCAAAATCGAATCAAGGTGTGTCATATCCGCGATTCAAACCTTGGCGTTTTCAAGTGTGTCATATCTTGAAAAAGTCATTGAGGAGATATCCAAGGTCTTCCGCAACCTTGGTGCGATCCATTCACTCCACCACTATCCATTTATCCATTCCTTTCTTTCTACCCCTCGAAAGTGCCGATTCTAGGGAGGATCATATCAAGTGGTATCAGAGCACACTTTCGGGATCGGTATTTGTATCTATCATCTTTTGATCTTAGACTTTTTATTTCTCTCTTGTCCTTTGTTTCTAGTTGATCGGATCAATCATTTGGGGAATTAGTCGATTTAATTTTTATTTTGATCAAAACTCTTTGTTGATCCCTTTTCCTTTTGGTTCTAGTTTTACTAACTCTTTGTTGATCCCTTTTCCTTTTGGTTCTAGTTTTACTTAAGTTGTTTATAGAAAAAAAAAAAAAAAAAAAAAAAGAAGAAGAAGAAGAGAAAAAAAAAAAAAGAAAAAGAAAAAAAAAAAAATATTAATCAGTCTGAAATTAATTAGCTTAAGGGGGGGTTTTATTTCCTAATTTTATCTCCTAAATTTTTTTTTTTTTTTCTGATCCTTGATCTGTTCATATTTAAAAAAAAAAAAAAAAAAAAAAAAACTAAACTCTTTCCTTTCTATCTCAATTCAATTGATCGAATTTGTGTTGTTGGAGTTGTTCATCCGATTTGATCCGTTTTGTTCCAAACGAACCATTGAGAAAATCGCTGAGAGAGAACATTTTGAGTGCTGAGTGATTGAGTGAATAAAAAGGAGAGAAACACTTGTGAGGATCGACTTTTTATTACTAACGTTTGTTAAGTGTGCAGGGAAAACAAAATCAATATGTCTAATCATTCCAGCGAAGAAGATGAGAACACCAACCGAGCTCGAAGAGGAAGAAATAACAATCTGGATATGCAAACTCTTATGGTAGAGATGAGGCGGATGGTGAGGGAAGAGATGGGTGCAGTCAATGAAAGGATTGATACGATTCAAGAGTCCGTTAATCAAAGACTATTGCCGAATACTGTTGCTAGAGGAAGAAGAGCACGACCTCAAGAAGAAGTTGATGAGGATGACTTGAATTATTACAGCAGAGGTAGCCAAGCTTCTAATCGAAGTGAAAGAAGGCCGAGACGAGTAAGAGAAGCTAGGGGTCGAAATGAAGACAATCTCAGTGGACTTAAGTTGAAGATACCACCATTTCATGGGAAAAATGATCTGGATGTCTACTTGGAGTGGGAGAAGAAAATTGAGCTCGTGTTTGATTGTCAAAATTATTCGGAGCAAAAGAAAGTTCAAGTAGCGGCAACGGAGTTTTATGATTACGCAATTAATTGGTGGGATCAGATTGTGATGAGTCGAAGACGTAACCGAGAACCGCCTGTAGTTACTTGGGAAGAGTTGAAAAATCTGATGAGAAAAAGATTTGTTCCAAGCCACTATCATCGAGAGTTGCATCAAAAGCTTAGGCGTCTAACTCAAGGAAGTAAGAGTGTGGAAGATTATTATCAAGAGATGGAGTCTCTTATGCTTAAGGCCGATATAGAGGAAGATGTTAAGGCAACAATGGCTAGGTTTTTGAGTGGTTTAGCTCGTGATATTCAAGATAGGATGGAGCTTCAAACTTATAACGATTTGGAAGAAATGCTTCATAAGGCTGTGTTGGTTGAACAGCAAACTAAGAGGAGAAGTACTTCTAAATTTTCCTATGGAGCTGGAGCGGCTAACACTAGAACAAGTTACAGCCGAGAGGATAGGACCGTTACCAAGCCAAAACCGGATCCTAAGCCCTACGCCAATGCTGAAGACGCCAAGGGTAAAGCTGTAGCTACTTCGTCTAGAAATCGGGACGTCAAATGTTTCAAGTGTCAAGGGAGGGGACATTACGCCAACGAGTGCACCAACAAGAGAACTATGATTATATTGGATAATGGCGAGATTGAAACTGAGGAGGAAAAGCTTGAAAGTGATGGTGAAACCGAGGATGAGGACATAGAGTTACCAGCCATTGGGGAATTATTGGTAACAAGACGTTCTTTGAGTATTCAAATTAAAGATACTGTCCAAGAGCAGCGGGAGAACTTGTTTCACACGAGATGTTTGGTACAAGGTAAGGTTTGCAGTCTTATTATTGATGGTGGAAGCTGTACTAATGTGGCTAGTGAAACCATGGTGAAGAAGTTAGGGCTGGAAGTTAAGAAGCATCCGAAACCTTTTAAGCTTCAATGGCTTAATGATGCTGGTGAAATGAACGTGAGCAGCCAAGTATTGGTCCCTTTAACCATAGGCAAGTATGAGGACGGAATTCTATGTGATATTTTACCTATGGAAGCCGGCCATATACTACTTGGGAGACCATGGCAGTTCGATAGGAGGGTCTTACATGATGGATTTACTAACCGGTACTCTTTTGAGTTCAATGGCCGAAAGACGATACTGGCTCCTTTGGCGCCACATGAGGTTCATCAAGACCAACTTAAGCTGAAGCACCAAGACAAAACCATTGAGAGAGAACCCCTAAACACGCCACCTCAAAACAAAAATGAGAGTTTGAGAAAAACCAAGAAAAAGGCTTGTGAGAGTAAACCCGTGAGGCATTCAAATTTCTTTGTGAGGTCTAATGAGGTTAAGAGAGCTTTATTCTCTCAACAACCTGTTCTTTTATTTGTTTACAAGGAAACTTTGCTGAACCTTACTAACCCTGTACCGGAGTTGCCGAGTAAAGTCTCTTCTATCTTGCAGGATTTTGAAGACGTCTTTCCGGAGGAAAACCCTAAGGGATTGCCGCCTATGCGTGGGATTGAGCACCAGATTGATTTCGTACCAGGAGCTTCACTTCCTAACAGGCCAGCATACAGAACCAACCCGGTAGAGACTAAGGAGCTTCAAAAGCAAGTGAGTGAGCTGATGGACAAAGGATACATACGAGAGAGCATGAGCCCTTGTGCTGTGCCGGTGCTGCTTGTTCCGAAGAAGGATGGGACTTGGAGGATGTGCATCGATTGTCGAGCCATCAACAATATCACTGTAAAGTATCGCCACCCTATTCCTCGTTTAGATGATATGTTAGATGAGCTGCATGGTTCCAACATATTTTCGAAAATTGATCTTAAAAGTGGATACCATCAAATTAGGATGAAAGAGGGTGACGAATGGAAAACTGCGTTTAAAACGAAACATGGTTTGTATGAATGGTTAGTTATGCCATTTGGATTAACCAACGCTCCTAGTACTTTTATGAGATTGATGAATCATGTTTTAAGGAGCTTCATTGGAATTTTTGTTGTTGTTTACTTTGATGATATCTTAGTTTACAGCAAAAATTTAGAAGAGCATGTTAATCATCTGGAAGCGGTTTTGATGGTACTTAGAAAAGAGGAACTTTATGCTAATCTAAAGAAATGCACTTTTTGTACGGATAACCTTGTGTTTCTAGGTTTTGTCATAAGTGCAGATGGCATCAAAGTGGACGAAGAAAAGGTTCGAGCTGTCCGAGAATGGCCCAGTCCGAAAACCGTAGGAGAAGTGAGAAGTTTCCATGGACTAGCGGGATTCTATCGGAGATTTGTGAAGGACTTCAGTACCATAGCTGCTCCTCTCACTGAAGTGATCAAAAAAAATGTCGGATTTAAATGGGAAGAGGCACAAGAAGAAGCGTTCCAAGCATTAAAGGATAAACTCACCAACGCTCCACTTCTATCTTTACCGAATTTTCTTAAAACTTTTGAAATAGAGTGTGATGCCTCTGGTGTAGGTATTGGAGCTGTCTTGATGCAAGAGAAGAAGCCAATTGCCTTTTTCAGTGAGAAGCTTGGAGGAGCTACGTTAAACTATCCAACCTACGACAAGGAGTTGTACGCGCTTGTCCGAGCATTGCAAACATGGCAGCACTACCTCTGGCCGAAGGAGTTTGTCATTCATACTGACCACGAGTCCTTGAAGCATTTAAAGGGTCAGCAAAAGCTCAACAAGAGGCATGCTAGGGAAGCACATGGAGGAGGCTTGATGGGGCATTTTGGGATCGCCAAGACTTTAAAAGTGATGCAAGAGCACTTCTACTGGCCGCAAATGAAAAGAGACGTCGAAAGAATTTCTGGGAGATGTGTCACATGCAAACAAGCCAAATCAAAGGTACAGTCTCAAGGTATGTACACGCCTTTGCCTATTCCTGATCATCCTTGGACTGACATTTCTATGGATTTTGTGCTTGGATTACCTAGAACTAGGACTGGAAAAGACTCAATCTTTGTTGTTGTTGATAGGTTCTCCAAAATGGCGCATTTTCTTGCTTGTCATAAAACTGATGATGCTTCTCATATAGCTGACTTGTTCTTTAAAGAAGTAGTTCGTTTGCATGGAATGCCTAGGACTATAGTCAGTGATAGGGACACAAAGTTCTTGAGTTATTTTTGGAAAACGCTTTGGTCTAAGCTAGGCACTAAGTTGCTGTTCTCAACTACTTGTCATCCTCAATCCAACGGTCAAACTGAAGTAGTTAATAGAACTTTGTCTACATTGCTGCGTGCCTTGATTAAAAAGAACTTAAAAAGTTGGGAAGAATGCTTACCACATGTTGAATTTGCTTATAATCGATCAGTGCATTCCGCCACCAAGTTTTCTCCTTTTGAGATTGTTTACGGCTTTAATCCTTTATCTCCTTTGGATCTAACCCCATTGCCTTTGAGTGAAAGAGTAAGCCTGGATGGGAAAAAGAAAGCTGAACTTGTTAAACAGATTCACGAGAAAGCAAAGCGCAACATCGAGGAGAAGACAAAGCTGTACGCCAAACAAGCTAACAAGGGCAGGCGCAAGATGATCTTTGAAGAGGGAGACCACGTTTGGATTCATCTAAGGAAGGAGAGATTTCCGGCTGAGAGGAGGTCTAAGTTAATGCCTAGAATCGACGGTCCATTTTGAGTCACAAAGAGGATCAACGATAATGCTTACCAACTCGATCTCCAAGGTAAGTACAATGTGAGTTCAAGCTTTAACGTTGCTGACTTAATCCCTTTTATTGCAGATGTTCCAGATTTGAGGACAAATCCTTTTCAAGAGGGAGGGGATGATGTGATCATGGATAGCTCACAAAAGCAGCTTGAGGCCGAGGATGCTTTAGCTGTATCAAGTGGACCGATGACAAGGTCAAGAGTTAAGGAGCTCGGTAATGCAATCACCACATTACTCACTCAAGTTCAACCGTCTATAACTCAGCTCGGAAACATGGAGAATAAAATTGTCTTGGTTGCTCGAGTGGACTAATAAACGGGTGATTCGTTTGTACTCTTGTTCCTAGCCTTTGGTTTTTTTCCCACTGGGTTTTCCAAAGGAAGGTTTTAATGAGGCAAATGGGTCACTCTAATCCACCTAGTCCACTAGAGTCCACAAGACAAGTCCAAGTCCAAGTTCAATAGTTTGGGAGTTTGTTTGCTGAAGTTTCAAGCCCAAAGAAGAATAAATTCAGCCAGCCCAAATAAATATTTATCTGATTCAAATCAGTCAAAGAAGAGGAGAAGTTGGCGTGGGAAAGTCCAAGAGTTCATCCAAAAATTAGTTAATAATGTCTTAATTTTCTGTGCTAATTTATTGTCTTCTTTTACTTCATCTTTTCTTTAAAACTTCCGATTGTGAGCAGAATAATATTCAGACTTCTTTTTTTATAAAAATTTGAGAGTGATTTTCTCTTGTGTTCTTGAAGAACAAATCTGGCTTGTTGGTGAGTAATATCCTTCAATCAAAATCGAATCAAGGTGTGTCATATCCGCGATTCAAACCTTGGCGTTTTCAAGTGTGTCATATCTTCAAAAAGTCATTGAGGAGATATCCAAGGTCTTCCGCAACCTTGGTGCGATCCATTCAATCCACCACTATCCATTTATCCATTCCTTTCTTTCTACCCCTCGAAAGTGCCGATTCTAGGGAGGATCATATCAGATAGGATTCCAATGAAACATAAAGAGAATAAGCATTAAGAAACAGCTCATAAATGTCAATCTACAACTTCCTTCCTATGATCTAAGATCAATCATTGGAAAGAAGATCCAGATCTCTGGAATTAGCAGATCTGGTGTTTCACAAGTGGGTGTACAAGGAAACACCAAGATCAGATCCCAAGTGGGTGTACAGGGAATCAACATTAGAAACAGCTAACCCAGAAGAGATCTTGAGCTTTTAGAACCCTAAATCAACTAGAATCACCATGAATCATAACCCAGATCTAACTCATCCTCAAGAACCCTAATCACTACTCAGACTTCATCATCAAAATCACAAACCCAGAAAATGAAATAGTTTCCATTATCATAATCTAGAGATTGAGATGAAGAAGGAATAGAAGAAATAAACTAAAAAGGATCAAATGATCAAAAGTAATTGCAGATACAAAATAAGATAGATCTAGAGAGGTTTTTCAGAGAACAAAGAGAATAAAAACGTATCTATCGCGGCTGCTGACCTAATTAGAGTATAAATACTCTAGGTCAAAAGCCCTAGTACAAAAAGACAAAATAAACTAAAGTCCTTAGGTCGGCTGCCTTGAGCTCGGGTTCCTCTAGTCGAGTGGTGTGATCGAGTGCGTGTGACTTCAGGCTTTGGATCCTCAGCTCGGTTGACTAAACTCGGTCTGGTGGTCGAGTGGTCGTGGTCGAGTGCTCTTGCCCGAGTGCTAACTCCTCTCTGCCTTCAGCTCGGTCATGAGGTCGAGTGCATGTGATCGAGTGGTCTTGGTGGATTGGTTTGCACTCGGTCTAACTCCAAGTCGAGTGGTCTTGGTCGAGTGCATGCTGGTCTTGGTCCTTAGCTCGGTCATGAAGTCGAGTCTTTACACCGAGCTTGTGTCTCCATGTTCCTTGATCTCCAGCAAACATCCAAAACACCTGAAAGATACCTCCAATATGCAATATGTATGCAAAACTGAAACAAAGCTATCATGAAACCTATATGAGAGAAGTGGATGGATATGGAGTGAAACTGTGTATGAAACTATGCTAAAATGGATGGAAATGCGAGTTTAGAAGTGGTAAAATGCAGAGACATCAATCCTATAGGAGTTTCTGATGGTGAAGTTGAGATTGTAGCAAGAAGCACATATTCAGGCTAAACCAACACCTATGGATGTGAATAGTAAGAAGCAATGCTTTGATTGACAAGGATTTGGCCATTTAAAAGTTGATAGTCCCAAAAACAGAGTTATAACCATTCAAAAGACAAAGGAGAGTGAATAGAACTGTTGAAGTGTACTCAATGGAGTTGGATCTCTTACAATTGCTTGATTATATTAAAGAGCCGCATGACAGTTGTAGGCTTTGTACATGGATGAAGTGATGAAATATTGTCAAACGCTAAGCGTCAGCCTGTTAGGACTTTGGTTGAAGTGATAATGCATGCTACCAAGGTGGAGGAGATAGCCAAGGTAAGAAACAAGTATTATTCCTTATCCCACATTTCTGGTATTTATTAGAATCCTATAGGAGTTTCTGATGGTGAATTTGAGATTTTAGTAAGAAGAACATATTGAGGCCAAACCAACACCTATGTATGTGAATATGAAGAAGCAATGCTTTGATTGACAAGGATTTGGCCATTTACAAGTTAATAGTCCCAAAAACGAAGTTATAACCATTCAAAAGACAAAGGAGAGTGAATAGAACTGTTGAAGTGTACTCAATGGAGTTGGATCTCTTACAATTGCTTGACGATGTTAAAGAGCCGCATTAGAGTTGTAGGCTTTGTACATGAATGAAGTGATGAAATATTGTTAAACGCTAAGCGTCAGCTTGTTAGGACATTGGTTGAAGTGATAATGCATGCTACCAAGGTGGAGGAGATAGCCAAGGTAAGAAACAAGTATTATTCCTTAATGCACAATTCTGGTACTTCTTAGAATCCTATAGGAGTTTCTGATGGTGAAGTTGAGATTATAGCAAGAAGAACATATTGAGGCTAAACGAACACCTACGGATGTGAATAGTAAGAAGCAATGCTTTGATTGACAAGGATTTGGCCATTTACAAGTTAATAGTCCCAAAAGACAAAGGAGAGTGAATAGAACTGTTGAAGTGTTCACAATGGAGTTGGATCTCTTACAATTGCTTGACGATGTTAAAGAGCCGCATCAGAGTTGTAGGCTTTGTACATGGATGAAGTGATGAAATATTGTTAAACGCTAAGCGTCAGCTTGTTAGGACTTTGGTTGAAGTGATAATGCATGCTACCAAGGTGGAGGAGATAGCCAAGGTAAGAAACAAGTATTATTCCTTAATGCACAATTCTGGTACTTCTTAGAATCCTATAGGAGTTTCTGATAGTGAAGTTGAGATTATAGCAAGAAGAACATATTGAGGCTAAACCAACACCTATGGATGTGAATATGAAGAAGCAATTCTTTGACTAACAAGCATTTGGCCATTGACAAGCTGATAGTCTCAAAAAAAGAGTTATTACAATTCAAAAGACAAAGGAGAGTGAATAGAACTGTTGATGTGTACTCAATGGAGTTGGATTTCTTAGAATTGCTTGACGATGTTCAAGAGGCCGCATCAGAGTTTACGCTTTGTACATGGATGAAGTGATGAAATATTGTCAAAGGCTAAGCGTCAGCCTGTTATAACTCTTTTTGAAGTGATAAAGCATGCTACCAAGGTGGAGCAGATAGCCAAGGTAAGAAACAAGCATTATTCCTTATCCCACAATTCTATTACTTCTTAGAATCCTATTGGAGTTTCTGATGGTGAAGTTGAGATTGTAGCAAGAAGAACATATTCAGGCTAAACCAACACCTATGGATGTGAATAGTAAGAAGCAATGCTTTGATTGACAAGGATTTGGCCATTTACAAGTTGATAGTCCCAAAAACAGAGTTATAACCATTCAAAAGACAAAGGAGAGTGAATAGAACTGTTGAAGTGTACTCAATGGAGTTGGATCTCTTACAATTGCTTGACGATATTAAAGAGCCGCATGAGAGTTGTAGGCTTTGTACATGGATGAAGTGATGAAATATTGTCAAACGCTAAGCGTCAGCCTGTTAGGACTTTGGTTGAAGTGATAATGCATGCTACCAAGGTGGAGGAGATAGCCAAGGTAAGAAACAAGTATTATTCCTTATCCCACATTTATGGTATTTATTAGAATCCTATAGGAGTTTCTGATGGTGAATTTGAGATTTTAGCAAGAAGAACATATTGAGGCCAAACCAACACCTATGTATGTGAATATGAAGAAGCAATGCTTTGATTGACAAGGATTTGGCCATTTACAAGTTAATAGTCCCAAAAACGAAGTTATAACCATTCAAAAGACAAAGGAGAGTGAATAGAACTGTTGAAGTGTACTCAATGGAGTTGGATCTCTTACAATTGCTTGACGATATTAAAGAGCCGCATGAGAGTTGTAGGCTTTGTACATGGATGAAGTGATGAAATATTGTCAAACGCTAAGCGTCAGCCTGTTAGGACTTTGGTTGAAGTGATAATGCATGCTACCAAGGTGGAGGAGATAGCCAAGGTAAGAAACAAGTATTATTCCTTATCCCACATTTATGGTATTTATTAGAATCCTATAGGAGTTTCTGATGGTGAATTTGAGATTTTAGCAAGAAGAACATATTGAGGCCAAACCAACACCTATGTATGTGAATATGAAGAAGCAATGCTTTGATTGACAAGGATTTGGCCATTTACAAGTTAATAGTCCCAAAAACGAAGTTATAACCATTCAAAAGACAAAGGAGAGTGAATAGAACTGTTGAAGTGTACTCAATGGAGTTGGATCTCTTACAATTGCTTGACGATGTTAAAGAGCCGCATTAGAGTTGTAGGCTTTGTACATGAATGAAGTGATGAAATATTGTTAAACGCTAAGTGTCAGCTTGTTAGGACATTGGTTGAAGTGATAATGCATGCTACCAAGGTGGAGGAGATAGCCAAGGTAAGAAACAAGTGTTATTCCTTAATGCACATTTCTGGTACTTCTTAGAATCCTATAGGAGTTTCTGATGGTGAAGTTGAGATTATAGCAAGAAGAACATATTGAGGCTAAACGAACACCTATGGATGTGAATAGTAAGAAGCAATGCTTTGATTGACAAGGATTTGGCCATTTACAAGTTAATAGTCCCAAAAGACAAAGGAGAGTGAATAGAACTGTTGAAGTGTTCTCAATGGAGTTGGATCTCTTACAATTGCTTGACGATGTTAAAGAGCCGCATCAGAGTTGTAGGCTTTGTACATGGATGAAGTGATGAAATATTGTTAAACACTAAGCGTCAGCTTGTTAGGACTTTGGTTGAAGTGATAATGCATGCTACCAAGGTGGAGGAGATAGCCAAGGTAAGAAACAAGTATTATTCCTTAATGCACAATTCTGGTACTTCTTAGAATTGTATAGGAGTTTCTGATAGTGAAGTTGAGATTATAGCAAGAAGAACATATTGAGGCTAAACCAACACCTATGGATGTGAATATGAAGAAGCAATTCTTTGACTAACAAGCATTTGGCCATTGACAAGCTGATAGTCTCAAAAAAAGAGTTATTACAATTCAAAAGACAAAGGAGAGTGAATAGAACTGTTGATGTGTACTCAATGGAGTTGGATTTCTTAGAATTGCTTGACGATGTTCAAGAGGCCGCATCAGAGTTTACGCTTTGTACATGGATGAAGTGATGAAATATTGTCAAAGGCTAAGCGTCAGCCTGTTATAACTCTTTTTGAAGTGATAAAGCATGCTACCAAGGTGGAGCAGATAGCCAAGGTAAGAAACAAGCATTATTCCTTATCCCACAATTCTATTACTTCTTAGAATCCTATTGGAGTTTCTGATGGTGAAGTTGAGATTGTAGCAAGAAGAACATATTCAGGCTAAACCAACACCTATGGATGTGAATAGTAAGAAGCAATGCTTTGATTGACAAGGATTTGGCCATTTACAAGTTGATAGTCCCAAAAACAGAGTTATAACCATTCAAAAGACAAAGGAGAGTGAATAGAACTGTTGAAGTGTACTCAATGGAGTTGGATCTCTTACAATTGCTTGACGATATTAAAGTGCCGCATGAGAGTTGTAGGCTTTGTACATGGATGAAGTGATGAAATATTGTTAAACGCTAAGCGTCAGCTTGTTAGGACTTTGGTTGAAGTGATAATGCATGCTTCCAAGGTGGAGGAGATAGCCAAGGTAAGAAACAGGTATTATTCCTTAATGCACAATTCTGGTACTTCTTAGAATCCTATAGGAGTTTCTGATGGTGAAGTTGAGATTATAGCAAGAAGAACATATTGAGGCTAAACCAACACCTATGGATGTGAATAGTAAGTAGCAATGCTTTGATTGACAAGGATTTGGCCATTTACAAGTTAATAGTCCCAAAAACGGAGTTATAACCATTCAAAAGACAAAGGAGAGTGAATAGAACTGTTGAAGTGTACTCAATGGAGTTGGATCTCTTACAATTGCTTGACGATGTTAAAGAGCCGCATCAGAGTTGTAGGCTTTGTACATGGCTGAAGTGATGAAATATTGTTAAACGCTAAGCGTCAGCTTGTTAGGACTTTGGTTGAAGTGATAATGCATGCTACCAAGGTGGAGGAGATAGCCAAGGTAAGAAACAAGTATTATTCCTTAATGCACAATTCTTGTACTTCTTAGAATCCTATAGGAGTTTCTGATGGTGTAGTTGAGATTATAGCAAGAAGAACATATTGAGGCTAAACCAACACCTATGGATGTGAATATGATGAAGCAATTCTTTGACTAACAAGCATTTGGCCATTGACAAGCTGATAGTCCCAAAAAAAGAGTTATTACAATTCAAAAGACAAAGGAGAGTGAATAAAACTGTTGATGTGTACTCAATGGAGTTGGATTTCTTAGAATTGCTTGACGATGTTCAAGAGGCCGCATCAGAGTTGTAGGCTTTGTACATGGATGAAGTGATGAAATATTGTCAAAGACTAAGCGTCAGCCTGTTATGACTCTTTTTGAAGTGATAAAGCATGCTACCAAGGTGGAGCAGATATCCAAGGTAAGAAACAAGCATTATTCCTTATCCCACAATTCTATTACTTCTTAGAATCCTATTAGAGTTTCTGATGGTGAGGTTGAGATTGTAGCAAGAAGAACATATTCAGGCTAAACCAACAACTATGGATGTGAATAGTAAGAAGCAATGCTTTGATTGACAAGGATTTGGCCATATACAAGTTGATAGTCCCAAAAAACGGAGTTATAACCATTCAAAAGGCAAAGGAGAGTGAATAGAACTGTTGAAGTGTACTCAATGGAGTTGGATCTCATACAATTACTTGACGATGTTAAAAAGCCGCATCAGAGTTGTAGGCTTTGTACATGGATGAAGTGATGAAATATTGTTAAACGCTAAGCGTCAGCTTGTTAGGACTTTCGTTGAAGTGATAATGCATGCTTCCAAGGTGGAGGAGATAGCCAAGGTAAGAAACAAGTATTATTCCTTAATGCACATTTCTGGTACTTCTTAGAATCCTATAGGAGTTTCTGATGGTGAAGTTGAGATTATAACAAGAAGAACATATTGGGGCTAAACCAACACCTATGGATGTGAATATGAAGAAGCAATTCTTTGACTAACAAGCATTTGGCCATCGACAAGCTGATAGTCCCAAAAAAGAGTTATTACAATTCAAAAGACAAAGAAGAGTGAATAGAACTGTTGATGTGTACTCAATGGAGTTGGATTTCTTAGAATTGCTTGACGATGTTCAAGAGGCCGCATCAGAGTTGTAGGCTTTGTACATGGATGAAGTGATGAAATATTGTCAAAGGCTAAGCGTCAGCCTGTTAGGACTTTGGTTGAAGTGATAATGCATGCTACCAAGGTGAAGGAGATAGCCAAGGTAAGAAACAAGTATTATTCCTTATCCCACATTTCTGGTATTTATTAGAATCCTATAGGAGTTTCTGATGGTGAATTTGAGATTGTAGCAAGAAGAACATATTGAGGCCAAACCAACATCTATGTATGTGAATATGAAGAAGCAATGCTTTGATTGACAAGGATTTGGCCATTTACAAGTTGATAGTCCCAAAAACGGAGTTATAACTATTCAAAAGACAACAGAGAGTGAATAGAACTGTTGAAATGTACTCAATGGAGTTGGATCTCTTCCAATTGTTTGACGATGTTAAAAAGCCGAATCAGAGTTGTAGGCTTTGTACATGGATGAAGTGATGAAATATTGTCAAAGGCTAAGCGTCAGCCTGTTCGGACTCTTGTTGAAGTGATAAAGCATGCTACCAAGGTGGAGGAGATAGCCAAGGTAAGAAACAAGCATTATTTCTTATTGCACAATTCTGGTACTTCTTAGAATCCTATAGGAGTTTCTGATGGTGAAGTTGAGATTGTAGCAAGAAGAACATATTGAGGATAACCCAACACCTGTGGATGTGAATATGAAGAAGCAATTCTTTTATTGACAAGCATTTGGCCATTGACAAGCTGATAGTCCAAAAAAAAGAGTTATAACTATTCAAATGACAAAGGAGAGTGAATAGAACTGTTGAAGTGTACTCAATGGAGTTGGATTTGTTAGAATTGCCTGACGATGTTAATGAGCTGCATCAGAGTTGTAGGCTTTGTACATGGATGAAGTGATGAAATATTGCCAAAGGCTAAGCATCAGCCTGTTAGGACTTTTGTTAAAGTGATAAAGCATGCTACCAAGGTGGAGGAGATAGCCATGGTAAGAAACAAGCATTATTCCTTATCCCACATTTCTATTACTTCTTAGAATCCTATAGGAGTTTCTGATGGTGAAGTTTAGATTGTAGCAAGAAGAACATATTCAGGCTAAACCAACACCTATGGATGTGAATAGTAAGAAGCAATGCTTTAATTGACAAGGATTTGGCCATTTACAAGTTCATAGTCCCAAAAACGGAGTTATAACCATTCAAAAGACAAAGGAGAGTTAATAGAACTGTTGAAGTGTACTCAATGGAGTTGGATCTCTTACAATTGCTTGACGATGTTAAAGAGCCGCATCAGAGTTGTAGGCTTTGTACATGGATGAAGTGATGAAATATTGTTAAACGCTAAGCGTCAGCCTGTTAGGACTTTGGTTGAAGTGATAATGCATGCTACCAAGGTGGAGGAGATAGCCAAGGTAAGAAACAAGTATTATTCCTTAATGCACAATTCTGGTACTTCTTAGAATCCTAAAGGAGTTTCTCATGGTGAAGTTGAGATTATAGCAAGAATAACATATTGAGGCTAAACCAACACCTATGGATGTGAATATGAAGAAGCAATTCTTTGACTAACAAGCATTTTGCCATTGACAAGCTGATAGTCCCAAAAAAAAGAGTTATTACAATTCAAAAGACAAAGGAGAGTGAATAGAACTGTTGATGTGTACTCAATGGAGTTGGATTTCTTAGAATTGCTTGACGATGTTCAAGACGCCGCATCAGAGTTGTAGGCTTTGTACATGGATGAAGTGATGAAATATTGTCAAAGGCTAAGCGTCAGCCTGTTAGGATTCTTTTTGAAGTGATAAAGCATGCTACCAAGGTGGAGCAGAGAGCCAAGGTAAGAAACAAGCATTATTCCTTATCCCACAATTCTATTACTTCTTAGAATAGTAAAGGAGTTTCTGATGGTGAAGTTGAGATTGTACCAAGAAGAACATATTCAGGCTAAACCAACACCTATGGATGTGAATAGTAAGCAATGCTTTGATTGACAAGGATTTGGCCATTTACAAGTTGATCGTCCGAAAAACGGAGTTATAACCATTCAAAAGACAAAGGAGAGTGAATAGAACTGTTGATGTGTACTCAATGGAGTTGGATTTCTTAGAATTGCTTGACGATGTTCAAGAGGCCGCATCAGAGTTGTAGGCTTTGTACATGGATGAAGTGATGAAATATTGTCAAAGGCTAAGCGTCAGCCTGTTAGGACTTTGGTTGAAGTGATAATGCATGCTACCAAGGTGAAGGAGATAGCCAAGGTAAGAAACAAGTATTATTCCTTATCCCACATTTCTGGTATTTATTAGAATCCTATAGGAGTTTCTGATGGTGAATTTGAGATTGTAACAAGAAGAACATATTGAGGCCAAACCAACACCTATGTATGTGAATATGAAGAAGTAATGCTTTGATTGACAAGGATTTGGCCATTTACAAGTTGATAGTCCCAAAAACGGAGTTATAACTATTCAAAAGACAACAGAGAGTGAATAGAACTGTTGAAATGTACTCAATGGAGTTGGATCTCTTCCAATTGCTTGACGATGTTCAAGACGCCGCATCAGAGTTGTAGGCTTTGTACATGGATGAAGTGATGAAATATTGTCAAAGGCTAAGCGTCAGCCTGTTAGGACTCTTGTTGAAGTGATAAAGCATGCTACCAAGGTGGAGCAGAGAGCCAAGGTAAGAAACAAGCATTATTCCTTATCCCACAATTCTATTACTTCTTAGAATAGTAAAGGAGTTTCTGATGGTGAAGTTGAGATTGTACCAAGAAGAACATATTCAGGCTAAACCAACACCTATGGATGTGAATAGTAAACAATGCTTTGATTGACAAGGATTTGGCCATTTACAAGTTGATAGTCCGAAAAACAGAGTTATAACCATTCAAAAGACAAAGGAGAGTGAATAGAACTGTTGAAGTGTACTCAATGGAGTTGGATCTCTTACAATTGCTTGACGATGTTAAAGAGCCGCATCAGAGTTGTAGGCTTTGTACATCGATGAAGTGATAAAATATTGCCAAAGGCTAAGCATCAGCCTGTTAGGACTTTTGTTAAAGTGATAAAGCATGCTACCAAGGTGGAAGAGATAGCCATGGTAAGAAACAAGCATTATTCCTTATCCCACAATTCTATTACTTCTTAGAATCCTATAGGAGTTTCTGATGGTGAAGTTGAGATTGTAGCAAGAAGAACATATTCAGGCTAAACCAACATCTATGGATGTGAATAGTAATAAGCAATGCTTTGATTGACAAGGATTTGGCCATTTACAAGTTGATAGTCCCAAAAACGGAGTTATAACCATTCAAAAGACAAAGCAGAGTGAATAGAACTGTTGAAGTGTACTCAATGGAGTTGGATCTCTTACAATTGCTTGACGATGTTAAAGAGCCGCATCAGAGTTGTAGGCTTTGTACATGGATGAAGTGATGAAATATTGTCAAACGCTAAGCGTCAGCCTGTTAGGACTTTGGTTGAAGTGATAATGCATGCTACCAAGGTGGAAGAGATAGCCAAGGTAAGAAACAAGTATTATTAATTAATGCACAATTCTGGTACTTCTTAGAATCCTATAGGAGTTTCTGATGGTGAAGTTGAGATTATAGCAAGAAGAACATATTGAGGATAACCCAACACCTGTGGATGTGAATATGAAGAAGCAATTCTTTTATTGACAAGCATTTGGCCATTGACAAGCTGATAGTTAAAAAAAAAGAGTTATAACTATTCAAATGACAAAGGAGAGTGAATAGAACTGTTGAATTGTACTCAATGGAGTTGGATTTGTAAGAATTGCCTGACGATGTTAAAGAGCCGCATCAGAGTTGTAGGCTTTGTACATTGATGAAGTGATGAAATATTGCCAAAGGCTAAGCATCAGCCTGTTAGGACTTTTGTTAAAGTGATAAAGCATGCTACCAAGGTGGAGGAGATAGCCATGGTAAGAAACAAGCATTATTCCTTATCCCACATTTCTATTACTTCTTAGAATCCTATAGGAGTTTCTGATGGTGAAGTTGAGATTATAGCAAGAAGAACATATTGAGGCTAAACCAACACCTATGGATGTGAATAGTAAGAAGCAATGCTTTGATTGACAAGGATTTGGCCATTTACAAGTTAATAGTCCCAAAAACGGAGTTATAACCATTCAAAAGACAAAGGAGAGTGAATAGAACTGTTGAAGTGTACTCAATGGAGTTGGATCTCTTACAATTGCTTGACGATGTTAAAGAGCCGCATCAGAGTTGTAGGCTTTGTACATGGATGAAGTGATGAAATATTGTTAAACGCTAAGCGTCAGCTTGTTAGGACTTTGGTTGAAGTGATAATGCATGCTACCAAGGTGGAGGAGATAGCCAAGGTAAGAAACAAGTATTATTCCTTAATGCACAATTCTTGTACTTCTTAGAATCCTATAGGAGTTTCTGATGGTGAAGTTGAGATTATAGCAAGAAGAACATATTGAGGCTAAACCAACACCTATGGATGTGAATATGATGAAGCAATTCTTTGACTAACAAGCATTTGGCCATTGACTAGCTGATAGTCCCAAAAAAAGAGTTATTACAATTCAAAAGACAAAGGAGAGTGAATAGAACTTGGTATAGGAACTAAACCGTAGGAGAGCAAGGATAGGGTGGTGACGAGCAGCTGGTGGTAACACTCCGGCCGCTAGGTCAAGAGATGATTGATGTGGAAGCGATGGAGCCTTACAGACGGTGGTAACACTCAGTCTGAACCGGCGAAGTAATGGGATTATTGATAGCGATGATGGTGGATCGAGAGACGCCACAAGACTGATGGAAGAAGTCTTGATAAGTCTAAGCTTCAAATCTGCAAGCGAATCACACGCAGGAGATAACAAGCGGCTAGGGTTTTCTCCAAGAAGAAAAACGTGGTTCTTTATTAATAATAGGGTAAATGATACAAGCTGAGAAGGAGCTTTATAAATAGCTCAGCAGCTGGTGGCTTCTTAGGCCCAAAATACAAATAAGGAAAGAAATAAAACGACACGCTTTCTAGACTCTCTATTACAAAACGCTGGGACTTATAACGACTCAAATAAAAAGAAAACCCTGCAAAACAACAAAATAAAACTCGTGAGTCTAAAGCATAATTCAAATACTCACGTTGCGTTCTTGGTGATGACGAAGAGTGTCGATTCTTGATGTCCTTGTAAAACCGGCAAAAACGCTATTGATGAAGACTTGAGTTGTGCGCGTATAATCTGCTTTGAATCCTCATCTCCTAAGGTGTTTCCCATGTTTGTCGGATCCATTGGAGTCTCTTGATCGATCTCCTTAGTGAGAAGTGTCCCCTTAAGCTCTTCATGTTCCATTAGAGTAATCAAGCTCTCTACGGACTTGTTAAAGTCTTCTCTTATGCTCTTGAGTCCTCCTCTTGTTCTGGGACTTCTCCTTAGTTTCGGAATTGTAATGACACTCTCCTCAGCTCCAGGGGTGCTTGTAGGGATGTCCTCATCATTCCCTCCCTCTTGAAAAGGTTCTGACCTCAGAACTGGTTCATCTGCAGTATAAGGAGCTAAATCAGTAACGTTGAAGGTAGAAGAGATGTTAAACTCACCTGGCAGCTCCAGTTTGTCCGCGTTGTCATTGATTTTCTCCAGTATGCGGAATGGGCCATCACCCCGTGGTGAAAGCTTAGATTTCCTCTGTGTTGGAAATCTCTCTTGGCGCATGTGAAGCCAAACCCAATCCCCTGGTTCAAATGTGATCTTTTTGCGTCCCTTGTCTGCATGTTCCTTAGTCTTCTCATTCTTCTTCTCCAAGTTATCCTTGACCTTTTGGTGCAGTTTCTTTACGAAGTCAGCCTTTGTTTCGCCTTCTGCACTAGAGTAAACAGCTTGGGGCAAAGGAGAAAGATCTAGTGGGGCACTGGGGTTAAAGCCGTAAACAATTTCAAATGGAGAATGCTTAGCGTGATTGTATGCAAATTCTACATGTGGTAAACATGACAGCCAATTGCGTAAATTCTTACCGACCGTGGCCCTCAATAATGTTGAGAGGGTCCGGTTCACTACCTCAGTCTGCCCATCGGTCTGGGGGTGACAAGTCGTTGAAAAGAGCAGCTTAGTCCCTAGTTTCTTCCATAAGGTTCTCCAGAAGTGGCTCAGGAACTTGGTGTCGCGGTCTGAGACGATGGTTCTCGGCACTCCATGTAGACGGACAACTTCTTTGAAAAATAGGTCAGCCGTCTGTGTGGCATCATTCGTTTTGTTGCAAGGTATGAAGTGTGCCATCTTTGAAAACCTGTCAACAACTACAAAGATAGAATCCTTGTGGTTTATCTTTGGCAGTCCTAAGACAAAGTCCATTGATATATCCACCCAAGGCATGTTAGGTATAGGTAGAGGTAAGTACAAGCCATGTGGATGTAACCTGGATTTTGCTTTTAAGCAAGTGATGCATTTGGAGCAGAATCTCTCCACATCTCTCTTCAAATGTGGCCAGAAGAAATGATCCATCAGCACACTCAAAGTCTTGTCTCGTCCGAAATGCCCCATTAGGCCTCCTCCATGAGCTTCCCTAATTAGTAACTCACGCATTGAGCCATGTGGAATGCAAAGGCGCTTATCTTTGAATAAGAATCCATCTTGCTGGTAGAAAACACCAAAAGCAGCCGTAGTAGTCTCCTTGTGGATTCTTTGAAAGTATGGGTCCTCTTCGTATAGCGTCTTGATATGCTCAAAACCCATGATCTTAGCCTCCATTGTTGTAATGAGCGTGTATCTCCTTGATAGAGCATCTGCTACAATGTTTTCCTTACCTTTCTTGTACTTGATCACGTATGGAAAAGTTTCCACAAACTCCAACCACCTAGCGTGTCTTTTCTTAAGTGTCGTCTGTCCTCTAAGGTGCTTTAACGTCTCGTGATCTGTATGAATAACAAACTCTTTGGATAAAAGGTAATGTTGCCAAGTTTCTAAACTCCTTACCAACGCATAGAGTTCCTTGTCGTATGTTGGATAGTTCAACGAAGCCCCACTTAGTTTTTCACTAAAATATGCTACGGGCTTTCCTCCTTGAGTTAGTACAGCTCCAATACCTGTACCTGAGGCGTCACATTCAATCTCAAACATTTTGTCAAAGTTAGGGAGTACCAAGACCGGTGCATTGGTGAGGCTGTCCTTGAGTTGACTGAAGGCGTCCTCTTGAGCTTGTCCCCACACAAAAGAACTATTCTTCTTGATCACCGCGGTTAAGGGTGCTGCAATGGTACTGAAGTCTTTGACAAATCTTCTATAGAAGCTGGCTAGTCCGTGAAAGCTTCTAACATGGCTGATCGTAGAGGGTGTTGGCCAGTCTTGTATTGCTTTTATCTTCTCCTCATCAACCTTCAGACCCTGTGAACTAACAACAAAGCCTAAAAAGGCCAACTGATCAGTGCAAAAAGTACATTTCTTAAGGTTCGCATATAAACCCTCCAACCGAAGCGTCTCTAGAACTTGTTCTAGATGCTCCACATGATCTGCAGGACATGTACTATATATTAGGATGTCATCAAAGTACACAACTACGAACTTACAGATGTAGTCTCGCAAAACATGGTTCATGAGTCTCATGAATGTGCTCGGGGCGTTTGTAAGCCCAAATGGCATGACGAGCCACTCATATAACCCCCGTTTGGTCTTGAATGCAGTCTTCCACTCATCCCCTTCTTTCATCCTAACCTGGTGGTACCCACTCTTTAAGTCTATCTTAGAGAATATGGTTGCACCGTTAAGCTCATCTAACATATCGTCTAGCCGAGGGATAGGATGCCTATACTTAATGGTGATGTTGTTTATTGCTCGGCAGTCCACACACATTCGCCAAGTTCCGTCTTTCTTAGGAACTAACAGAACTGGAACTGCACAAGGGCTTAGGCTCTCTCTAATATACCCCTTAGACATTAGGTCTTGAACTTGAAGCTCTAACTCCTTAGCTTCTTCCGGGTTCACTCTATAAGCGGGTCTATTGGGCAACGGCGCTCCAGGAACTAAGTCTATCTGATGTTCTATGCCCCTAAGAGGTGGTAATCCTGGTGGTATCTCTTCTGGAAACACGTCTTGAAATCTGTCCAACAGCTTAAGTATTTCGTCCGGTGTTTCCTTTTCGTCTTGACCTGAAAACAATCCTTCCTTAAAGATCATTAGTAGCACCTGCTCCTTGGATTCTAGAGATTTCAAAACAGAATGAGAGGATACAAATAAGTTAGTCTTACTTACCTTAGCCCCTTTGTTCATTTCTTTTTGCATCTCATGGACCTCTTGTGGAGTAAGTGGTGCTAGACTATGCTTTCGGTTGTTATGGCTGAAACTATAGTAGTTGGTGCGGCCACTATGAATGGTATCCTTGTCAAACTGCCACGGCCGTCCTAGGAGTAAGTGACCAGCTTGCATGGGAACTACGTCGCATATGACTTGATCCGCATACTTCCCAATGATGAATGCCACAGTGACTTGCTCCGAGATCTTAAGCTCTCTTTCATCATTGAGCCACTTGAGACGGTAGGGCCTTGGATGCTTTGTCTTCTTGAGACCTAGCTTATCAACCAAATACTTACTTGCAACATTAGTACAAGAGCCGCCGTCGATTATAAGACTACATACCTTAGAATCTATGGTGCACCGAGAGTGGAATATATTTTCCCTTTGCACGGTCTCGGGATCAAAGAACGAGCTGAGGGCTCTTCTTGTCACTAGGAGCTGTCCCACCTCTGGATAGTCAACTATATCCTCTTCGGACTCCACTTGTTCTTCATTGACTTCATCCTCGGACTCGTACTCTCCATTGTCTCTAAGCACCATAACTCGCTGGTTTGGGCACTCCCTTGCATAGTGACCCTTTCCCTGGCATTTGAAACAAGTGATGTCACGAGTTCTAGTATTTTGAGATTGGAACTTACCTGGTTCGGTCCTGCTCGGTTTCGAAGGTTCCAGAACATTTTTCTTGAACTTAGATTCTGCTTCTATAGACTTTCCTTTGTCTAGGCTTCGCTGGGGCTGGGAAGTCCAAGTAGGCTTGCCCCTACTAGTCTGAGCAGTCTTCCTCTTAATGTGCTGCTCGGCTTGTATAGCTAAATGCAATAATTCCTCTAAATCTCGGTAGGCTTGCCTTTCAACCTTCCTTGCGATTCTGTCATGTAAGCCGTCCAAGAACTGAGCCATTAGAGTCTCCTCCGAGTCCTCAACCTCTAATCTGTTCCTAAGCATCTCAAACTCCTCAAAATATTCCTCTACTGATTTGCTCCCTTGAGTGAGTTTCCTAAACTTCTTCTGCAAATCCCTATGGTAGTATGATGGAACATATCGTTTCCTGAGCTGGTACCTCATATCACCCCATGTACTTATCTGGTCGTGTCTAAGTCTTCTTCTCTCAGAAACTTCTCTATCCCACCACGCCAATGCGTTCTCCGTGAACTGAGCAGCGGCGAGAGAAACTTTTCTCGCATCTGAATAACCATAATACTCGAATATATTCTCCATTCTCTTCTCCCAATCTAGGTAGGCGTCAGGGTTTACTCTCCCAGCAAACGTTGGTGCAGTCAGCTTCAAATCTTTGCCTTCATGCCTTGGTCGTTCATCACCTAGGTTCCGATCTCTAGCCCTCTCCTGTCTCCTAACGCGAATATTGGGAGCTGGTAACGGATCATCCTCATAATCCTCCGAGTCTTCAACAACTTCGTCCTCTGTTCGAGCTCTAGCCCTGTTGGGGTTCTCTCCCTGTCCCTCTCTAACCGGCTGAGGTCGCGCTTCTAGGCGTGCGAGACGGTCATTAACGGACCTTATGGCTTCCAAGAGCTGGTTCATGTTGACGTGTGCCTCCTCTCCCATGTCAAGGTTCCTGTAGTACACGAGCAAACAGATCAAGTGCAAAGGAAATTGAACAAAAAAAATCAAACAAGAAACCAAAGTTCCTTCAAGCCAAACACAAAACAGGAAAATTAGCAAAATTTCTGTGTCTCAAGTTTTCGTGAACGAAAAATAGCAAACGAATTTCTAAAATAAGGGGAACAATTTTTATAGTTTTTAAAAGGTTTTGAGAAGCTAAAACAGAAGACGAAATATTTTTATAAATTTTTTTGAATTTTATAAAATCGAAACAACACAACAGACGAAAATTGAAAAACTATGAAACCGATTTTTTTTTTTTTTTTTTTGATAGGGATTGAAACCAACAACCACAGCAAACTAAATAAAGGTAAAAGGGGTTGAAACAACCTGAGAGGGGAGCGTTTAGGCTCTGATACCAGATGGTATAGGAACTAAACCGTAGGAGAGCAAGGATAGGGTGGTGACGAGCAGCTGGTGGTAACACTCCGGCCGCTAGGTCAAGAGATGATTGATGTGGAAGCGATGGAGCCTTACAGACGGTGGTAACACTCAGTCTGAACCGGCGAAGTAATGGGATTATTGATAGCGATGATGGTGGATCGAGAGACGCCACAAGACTGATGGAAGAAGTCTTGATAAGTCTAAGCTTCAAATCTGCAAGCGAATCACACGCAGGAGATAACAAGCGGCTAGGGTTTTCTCCAAGAAGAAAAACGTGGTTCTTTATTAATAATAGGGTAAATGATACAAGCTGAGAAGGAGCTTTATAAATAGCTCAGCAGCTGGTGGCTTCTTAGGCCCAAAATACAAATAAGGAAAGAAATAAAACGACACGCTTTCTAGACTCTCTATTACAAAACGCTGGGACTTATAACGACTCAAATAAAAAGAAAACCCTGCAAAACAACAAAATAAAACTCGTGAGTCTAAAGCATAATTCAAATACTCACGTTGCGTTCTTGGTGATGACGAAGAGTGTCGATTCTTGATGTCCTTGTAAAACCGGCAAAAACGCTATTGATGAAGACTTGAGTTGTGCGCGTATAATCTGCTTTGAATCCTCATCTCCTAAGGTGTTTCCCATGTTTGTCGGATCCATTGGAGTCTCTTGATCGATCTCCTTAGTGAGAAGTGTCCCCTTAAGCTCTTCATGTTCCATTAGAGTAATCAAGCTCTCTACGGACTTGTTAAAGTCTTCTCTTACGCTCTTGAGTCCTCCTCTTGTTCTGGGACTTCTCCTTAGTTTCGGAATTGTAATGACACTCTCCTCAGCTCCAGGGGTGCTTGTAGGGATGTCCTCATCAGAACTGTTGATGTGTACTCAATGGAGTTGGATTTCTTAGAATTGCTTGACGATGTTCAAGAGGCCGCATCAGAGTTGTAGGCTTTGTACATGGATGAAGTGATGAAATATTGTCAAAGGCTAAGCGTCAGCCTGTTATGACACTTTTTGAAGTGATAAAGCATGCTACCAAGGTGGAGCAGATATCCAAGGTAAGAAACAAGCATTATTCCTTATCCCACAATTCAATTACTTCTTAGAATCCTATTGGAGTTTCTGATGGTGAAGTTGAGATTGTAGCAAGAAGAACATATTCAGGCTAAACCAACACCTATGGATGTGAATAGTAAGAAGCAATGCTTTGATTGACAAGGATTTGGCCATATATAAGTTGATAGTCCCAAAAACGGAGTAATAACCATTCAAAAGACAAAGGAGAGTGAATAGAACTGTTGAAGTGTACTCAATGGAGTTGGATCTCTTACAATTGCTTGACGATGTTAAAGAGCCGCATCAGAGTTGTAGGCTTTGTACATGGATGAAGTGATGAAATATTGTTAAACGCTAAGCGTCAGCTTGTTAGGACTTTGGTTGAAGTGATAATGCATGCTTCCAAGGTGGAGGAGATAGCCAAGGTAAGAAACAAGTATTATTCCTTAATGCACAATTCTGGTACTTCTTAGAATCCTATAGGAGTTTCTGATAGTGAAGTTGAGATTATAGCAAGAAGAACATATTGAGGCTAAACCAACACCTATGGATGTGAATATGAAGAAGCAATTCTTTGACTAACAAGCATTTGGCCATTGATAAGCTGATAGTCCCCAAAAAAGAGTTATTACAATTCAAAAGACAAAGGAGAGTGAATAGAACTGTTGATGTGTACTCAATGGAGTTGGATTTCTTAGAATTGCTTAATGATGTTCAAGAGGCCGCATCAGAGTTGTAGGCTTTGTAGATGGATGAAGTGATGAAATATTGTCAAAGGCTAAGCGTCAGCCTGTTAGGACTTTGGTTGAAGTGATAATGCATGCTACCAAGGTGGAGGAGATAGCCAAGGTAAGAAACAAGTATTATTCCTTATCTCACATTTCTGGTATTTATTAGAATCCTATAGGAGTTTCTGATGGTGAATTTGAGATTGTAGCAAGAAGAACATATTGAGGCCAAACCAACACCTATGTATGTGAATATGAAGAAGCAATGCTTTGATTGACAAGGATTTGGCCATTTACAAGTTGATAGTCCCAAAAACGGAGTTATAACTATTCAAAAGACAACGGAGAGTGAATAGAACTGTTGAAATGTACTCAATGGAGTTGGATCTCTTTCAATTGTTTGACGATGTTAAAAAGCCGAATCAGAGTTGTAGGCTTTTTACATGGATGAAGTGATGAAATATTGTCAAAGGCTAAGCGTCAGCCTGTTCGGACTCTTGTTGAAGTGATAAAGCATGCTACCAAGGTTGAGGAGATAGCCAAGGTAAGAAACAAGCATTATTCCTTATTGCACAATTCTGGTACTTATTAGAATCGTATAGGAGTTTATGATGGTGAAGTTGAGATTGTAGCAAAAAGAACATATTGAAGATAACCCAACACCTGTGGATGTGAATATGAAGAAGCAATTCTTTTATTGACAAGCATTTGGCCATTGACAAGCTGATAGTCCAAAAAAAAGAGTTATAACTATTCAAATGACAAAGGAGAGTGAATAGAACTGTTGAAGTGTACTCAATGGAGTTGGATTTGTTAGAATTGCCTGACGATGTTAAAGAGCCGCATCAGAGTTGTAGGCTTTGTACATGGATGAAGTGATGAAATATTGCCAAAGGCTAAGCATCAGCCTGTTAGGACTTTTGTTAAAGTGATAAAGCATGCTACCAAGGTGGAGGAGATAGCCATGGTAAGAAACAAGCATTATTCCTTATCCCACATTTCTATTACTTCTTAGAATCCTATAGGAGTTTCTGATGGTGAAGTTGAGATTGTAGCAAGAAGAACATATTCAGGCTAAACCAACACCTATAGATGTGAATAGTAAGAAGCAATGCTTTGATTGACAAGGATTTGGCCATTTACAAGTTGATAGTCCCAAAAACGGAGTTATAACCATTCAAAAGACAAAGGAGAGTGAATAGAACTGTTGAAGTGTACTCAATGGAGTTGGATCTCTTACAATTGCTTGACGATGTTAAAGAGCCGCATCAGAGTTGTAGGCTTTGTACATGGATGAAGTGATGAAATATTGTTAAACGGTAAGCGTCAGCCTGTTAGGACTTTGGCTGAAGTGATAATGCATGCTACCAAGGTGGAGGAGATAGCTGATATATCATGGTTTTTATGGGTTTTAACCATGATATAAGAGTCTTTAATTGAGTCTTTTTGGTGTTTTTAGAGTCTATTAGAGTCTTTTATCTTCAGGTATGCATTTCGGACTAATGTGAAGAATATGGGAGATTTTGGAGCAAAGACCAAGAAGTTGCATCGAAGAATCATGTTTTGAGGCGATGTGTGACTTGGTGTCGATCGACACCAGCCATGAGTGTCGAACGACACCACAGGCGGACAACTTCGGAAATTTTGGAAGATTTACAATTTTGCCCAGAAGTTTCTAATATTTCAGCATTAGTCCCTGTACGAGTTTTTAGCTATATATTGTGTTTTAGATCAGGGTTTTTAGGGATAATCGAGCAGCAGACCCTCTATCTATCTGAAGCTTGGATCATCTTTCTCTAATTCCTGTTACTCTTTGTTCTCTACTTTTATTTTCTATTAATTTAATGATTTCTATTCATATCATGATGATTGTTGCTTTCACCATGTCTGAGTAGTTCCCCTGTTGGGTTATGGGATTGCAAGGGTTTCTGAGGAATTGTTGAATCATTAGATTACTAGGGTTAATTGATAGAGTTCTTCATCTAGGATTGAACTTATTGCTTATTCTAGATTCGCGACCTAGAATTTGATTTAGGGTTATCAATTGACATGAAAGTGTGATTGATTGCTAGATCTATCTTAGGTGATCAAAATACCTATCTGCAAAGGAATTTGATTTAGCGATTTTGTGAACAAATTGAACCTGATCATTACTGCTTGTTTGGATCTTAGAATTTAGCAAAGGAATTTGGAATTCTAGATTCAGGGATAGATAGTTTACGCAGCGGAAGCTGGTAGGTTTTATAATTGTGTCTGAGTTCTAGAACGGTTCTTAATTATAATCCTGATAATTCAACTTATTCACAGTTCTGAAGATTCCTGAGATTTCCCTATGCCTAGCGCTTTTCTCCATTGATTTACACTTTGTTTAATTACTCGCATTGCAATTTCATTACATTATACTTTATTTAGCATAATACTTTTACTGGGATTTATTGGGTATTTCATAGTCCTTGTGGATTCGATCCCTAAGTACTACAGTGATCTCTTAATTTGAGAGAGTAGCTCAGGGTAAATTTGAGCATATCAATAGCCAAGGTAAGAAACAATTATTATTCCTTAATGCACAATTCTGGTACTTCTTAGAATCCTAAAGGAGTTTCTGATGGTGAAGTTGAGATTATAGCAAGAAGAACATATTGAGGCTAAACCAACACCTATGGATGTGAATATGAAGAAGCAATTCTTTGACTAACAAGCATTTTTCCATTGACAAGCTGAAAGTCCCAAAAAAAGAGTTATTACAATTCAAAAGACAAAGGAGAGTGAATAGAACTGTTGATGTGTACTCAATGGAGTTGGATTTCTTAGAATTGCTTGACGATGTTCAAGACGCCGCATCAGAGTTGTAGGCTTTGTGCATGGATGAAGTGATGAAATATTGTCAAAGGCTAAACGTCAGCCTGTTAGGACTCTTTTTGAAGTGATAAAGCATGGTACCAAGGTGGAGCAGAGAGCCAAGGTAAGAAACAAGCATTATTCCTTATCCCACAATTCTATTACTTCTTAGAATCCTATAGGAGTTTCTGATGGTGAAGTTGAGATTGTAGCAAGAAGAACATATTCAGGCTAAACCAACACTTATGGATGTGAATAGTAATAAGCAATGCTTTGATTGACAAGGATTTGGCCTTTTACAAGTTGATAGTCCCAAAAACGGAGTTATAACCATTCAAAAGACAAAGCAGAGTGAATAGAACTGTTGAAGTGTACTCAATGGAGTTGGACCTCTTACAATTGCTTGACGATGTTAAAGAGCCGCATCAGAGTTGTAGGCTTTGTACATGGATGAAGTGATGAAATATTGTCAAACGCTAAGCGTCAGCCTGTTAGGACTTTGGTTGAAGTGATAATGCATGCTAGCAAGGTGGAAGAGATAGCCAAGGTAAGAAACAAGTATTATTAATTAATGCACAAATCTGGTACTTCTTAGAATCCTATAGGAGTTTCTGATGGTGAAGTTGAGATTATAGCAAGAAGAACATATTGAGGCGAAACCAACACTATGGATGTGAATATGAAGAAGCAAATCTTTGACTGACAAGCATTTGGCCATTGACAAGCTGATAGTCTCAAAAAAAGAGTTATAACAATTCAAAAGACAAAGGAGAGTGAATAGAACTGTTGAAGTGTACTCGATGGAGTTGGATTTCTTAGAATTGCTTGACGATGTTAAAGAGCCGCATCAAAGTTGTAGGCTTTGTACATCGATGAAGTGATGAAATATTGCCAAAGGCTAAGCATCAACCTGTTAGAACTTTTGTTAAATTGATAAAGCATGCTACCAAGGTGGAGGAGATAGCCATGGTAAGAAACAAGCATTATTCCATATCCCACAATTCTATTACTTCTTAGAATCCTATAGGAGTTTCTGATGGTGAATTTGAGATTGTAGCAAGAAGAACATATTCAGGCTAAACCAACACCTATGGATGTGAATAGTAATAAGCAATGCTTTGATTGACAAGGATTTGGCCATTTACAAGTTGATAGTCCCAAAAACGGAGTTATAACCATTCAAAAGACAAAGCAGAGTGAATAGAACTATTGAAGTGTACTCAATGGAGTTGGATCTCTTACAATTGCTTGACGATGTTAAAGAGCCGCATCAGAGTTGTAGGCTTTGTACATGGATGAAGTGATGAAATATTGTCAAACGCTAAGCGTCAGCCTGTTAGGTCTTTGGTTGAAGTGATAATGCATGCTACCAAGGTGGAAGAGATAGCCAAGGTAAGAAACAAGTATTATTAATTAATGCACAATTCTGGTACTTCTTAGAATCCTATAGGAGTTTCTGATGGTGAAGTTAAGATTATAGCAAGAAGAACATATTGAGGCTAAACCAACACTATGGATGTGAATATGAAGAAGCAAATCTTTGACTGACAAGCATTTGGCCATTGACAAGCTGATAGTCCCAAAAAAAGAGTTATAACAATTCAAAAGACAAAGGAGAGTGAATACAACTGTTGAAGTGTACTCAATGGAGTTGGATTTCTTAGAATTGCTTGACGATGTTAAAGAGCCGCATCAGAGTTGTAGGCTTTGTACATCGATGAAGTGATGAAATATTGCCAAAGGCTAAGCATCAGCCTGTTAGGACTTTTGTTAAAGTGATAAAGCATGCTACCAAGGTGGAGGAGATAGCCATGGTAAGAAACAAGCATTATTCCTTATCCCACAATTCTATTACTTCTTAGAATCCTATAGGAGTTTCTGATGGTGAAGTTGAGATTGTAGCAAGAAGAACATATTCAGGCTAAACCAACACCTATGGATGTGAATAGTAATAAGCAATGCTTTGATTGACAAGGATTTGGCCATTTACAAGTTGATAGTCCCAAAAACGGAGTTATAACCATTCAAAAGATAAAGCAGAGTGAATAGAACTGTTGAAGTGTACTCAATGGAGTTGGATCTCTTACAATTGCTTGACGATGTTAAAGAGCCGCATCAGAGTTGTAGGCTTTGTACATGGATGAAGTGATGAAATATTGTCAAACGCTAAGCGTCAGCCTGTTAGGACTTTGGTTGAAGTGATAATGCATGCTACCAAGGTGGAAGAGATAGCCAAGGTAAGAAACAAGTATTATTAATTAATGCACAATTCTGGTACTTCTTAGAATCCTATACGAGTTTCTGATGGTGAAGTTGAGATTATAGCAAGAAGAACATATTGAGGCTAAACCAACACTATGGATGTGAATATGAAGAAGCAAATCTTTGACTGACAAGCATTTGGCCATTGACAAGCTGATAGTCCCAAAAAAAGAGTTATAACAATTCAAAAGACAAAGGAGAGTGAATAGAACTGTTGAAGTGTACTCAATGGAGTTGGATTTCTTAGAATTGCTTGACGATGTTAAAGAGCCGCATCATAGTGGTAGGCTTTGTACATCGATGAAGTGATGAAATATTGCCAAAGGCTAAGCATCAGCCTGTTAGAACTTTTGTTAAAGTGATAAAGCATGCTACCAAGGTGGAGGAGATAGCCATGGTAAGAAACAAGCATTATTCCTTATCCCACAATTCTATTACTTCTTAGAATCCTATAGGAGTTTCTGATGGTGAAGTTGAGATTGTAGCAAGAAGAACATATTCAGGCTAAACCAACACCTATGGATGTGAATAGTAATAAGCAATGCTTTGATTGACAAGGATTTGGCCATTTACAAGTTGATAGTCCCAAAAACGGAGTTATAACCATTCAAAAGACAAAGCAGAGTGAATAGAACTATTGAAGTGTACTAAATGGAGTTGGATCTCTTACAATTGCTTGACGATGTTAAAGAGCCGCATCAGAGTTGTAGGCTTTGTACATGGATGAAGTGATGAAATATTGTCAAACGCTAAGCGTCAGCCTGTTAGGACTTTGGTTGAAGTGATAATGCATGCTACCAAGGTGGAAGAGATAGCCAAGGTAAGAAACAAGTATTATTAATTAATGCACAATTCTGGTACTTCTTAGAATCCTATAGGAGTTTCTGATGGTGAAGTAAAGATTATAGCAAGAAGAACATATTGAGGCTAAACCAACACTATGGATGTGAATATGAAGAAGCAAATCTTTGACTGACAAGCATTTGGCCATTGACAAGCTGATAGTCCCAAAAAAAGAGTTATAACAATTCAAAAGACATAGGAGAGTGAATAGAACTGTTGAAGTGTACTCAATGGAGTTGGATTTCTTAGAATTGCTTGACGATGTTAAAGAGCCGCATCAGAGTTGTAGGCTTTGTACATCGATGAAGTGATGAAATATTGCCAAATGCTAAGCATCAGCCTGTTAGGACTTTTGTTAAAGTGATAAAGCATGCTACCAAGGTGGAGGAGATAGCCATGGTAATAAACAAGCATTATTCCTTATCCCACAATTCTATTACTTCTTAGAATCCTATAGGAGTTTCTGATGGTGAAGTTGAGATTGTAGCAAGAAGAACATATTCAGGCTAAACCAACACCTATGGATGTGAATAGTAATAAGCAATGCTTTGATTGACAAGGATTTGGCCATTTAGAAGTTGATAGTCCCAAAAACGGAGTTATAACCATTCAAAAGATAGAGCAGAGTGAATAGAACTGTTGAAGTGTACTCAATGGAGTTGGATCTCTTACAATTGCTTGACGATGTTAAAGAGCCGCATCAGAGTTGTAGGCTTTGTACATGGATGAAGTGATGAAATATTGTCAAACGCTAAGCGTTTGCCTGTTAGGACTTTGATTGAAGTGATAATGCATGCTACCAAGGTGGAAGAGATAGCCAAGGTAAGAAACAAGTATTATTAATTAATGCACAATTCTGGTACTTCTTAGAATCCTATACGAGTTTCTGATGGTGAAGTTGAGATTATAGCAAGAAGAACATATTGAGGCTAAACCAACGCTATGGATGTGAATATGAGAAGCAAATCTTTGACTGACAAGCATTTGGCCATTGACAAGCTGATATTCCCAAAAAAAGAGTTATAACAATTCAAAAGACAAAAGAGAGTGAATAGAACTGTTGAAGTGTACTCAATGGAGTTGGATTTCTTAGAATTGCTTGACGATGTTAAAGAGCCGCATCATAGTTATAGGCTTTGTACATCGATGAAGTGATGAAATATTGCCAAAGGCTAAGCATCAGCCTGTTAGAACTTTTGTTAAAGTGATAAAGCATGCTACCAAGGTGGAGGAGATAGCCATGGTAAGAAACAAGCATTATTCCTTATCCCACAATTCTATTACTTCTTAGAATCCTATAGGAGTTTCTGATGGTGAAGTTGAGATTATAGCAAGAAGAACATATTGAGGCTAAACCAACACTATGGATGTGAATATGAAGAAGCAAATCTTTGACTGACAAGCATTTGGCCATTGACAAGCTGATAGTCCCAAAAAAAGAGTTATAACAATTCAAAAGACAAAGGAGAGTGAATAGAACTGTTGAAGTGTACTCAATGGAGTTGGATTTCTTAGAATTGCTTAACGATGTTAAAGAGCCGCATCAGAGTTGTAGGCTTTGTACATCGATGAAGTGATGAAATATTGCCAAAGGCTAAGCATCAGCCTGTTAGGACTTTTGTTAAAGTGATAAAGCATGCTAACAAGGTGGAGGAGATAGCCATGGTAAGAAACAAGCATTATTCCTTATCCCACAATTCTATTACTTCTTAGAATCCTATAGGAGTTTCTGATGGTGAAGTTGAGATTGTAGCAAGAAGAACATATTCAGGCTAAACCAACACCTATGGATGTGAATAGTAATAAGCAATGCTTTGATTGACAAGGATTTGGCCATTTACAAGTTGATAGTCCCAAAAACGGAGTTATAACCATTCAAAAGATAAAGCAGAGTGAATAGAACTGTTGAAGTGTACTCAATGGAGTTGGATCTCTTACAATTGCTTGACGATGTTAAAGAGCCGCATCAGAGTTGTAGGCTTTGTACATGGATGAAGTGATGAAATATTGTCAAACGCTAAGCGTCAGCCTGTTAGGACTTTGGTTGAAGTGATAATGCATGCTACCAAGGTGGAAGAGATAGCCAAGGTAAGAAACAAGTATTATTAATTAATGCACAATTCTGGTACTTCTTAGAATCCTATACGAGTTTCTGATGGTGAAGTTGAGATTATAGCAAGAAGAACATATTGAGGCTAAACCAACACTATGGATGTGAATATGAAGAAGCAAATCTTTGACTGACAAGCATTTGGCCATTGACAAGCTGATAGTCCCAAAAAAAGAGTTATAACAATTCAAAAGACAAAGGAGAGTGAATAGAACTGTTGAAGTGTACTCAATGGAGTTGGATTTCTTAGAATTGCTTGACGATGTTAAAGAGCCGCATCATAGTTGTAGGCTTTGTACATCGATTAAGTGATGAAATATTGCCAAAGGCTAAGCATCAGCCTGTTAGAACTTTTGTTAAAGTGATAAAGCATGCTACCAAGGTGGAGGAGATAGCCATGGTAAGAAACAATCATTATTCCTTATCCCACAATTCTATTACTTCTTAGAATCCTATAGGAGTTTCTGATGGTGAAGTTGAGATTGTAGCAAGAAGAACATATTCAGGCTAAACCAACACCTATGGATGTGAATAGTAATAAGCAATGCTTTGATTGACAAGGATTTGGCCATTTACAAGTTGATAGTCCCAAAAACGGAGTTATAACCATTCAAAAGACAAAGCAGAGTGAATAGAACTATTGAAGTGTACTCAATGGAGTTGGATCTCTTACAATTGCTTGACGATGTTAAAGAGCCGCATCAGAGTTGTAGGCTTTGTACATGGATGAAGTGATGAAATATTGTCAAACGCTAAGCGTCAGCCTGTTAGGACTTTGGTTGAAGTGATAATGCATGCTACCAAGGTGGAAGAGATAGCCAAGGTAAGAAACAAGTATTATTAATTAATGCACAATTCTGGTACTTCTTAGAATCCTATAGGAGTTTCTGATGGTGAAGTAAAGATTATAGCAAGAAGAACATATTGAGGCTAAACCAACACTATGGATGTGAATATGAAGAAGCAAATCTTTGACTGACAAGCATTTGGCCATTGACAAGCTGATAGTCCCAAAAAAAGAGTTATAACAATTCAAAAGACAAAGGAGAGTGAATAGAACTGTTGAAGTGTACTCAATGGAGTTGGATTTCTTAGAATTGCTTGACGATGTTAAAGAGCCGCATCAGAGTTGTAGGCTTTGTACATCGATGAAGTGATGAAATATTGCCAAATGCTAAGCATCAGCCTGTTAGGACTTTTGTTAAAGTGATAAAGCATGCTACCAAGGTGGAGGAGATAGCCATGGTAAGAAACAAGCATTATTCCTTATCCCACAATTCTATTACTTCTTAGAATCCTATAGAAGTTTCTGATGGTGAAGTTGAGATTGTAGCAAGAAGAACATATTCAGGCTAAACCAACACCTATGGATGTGAATAGTAATAAGCAATGCTTTGATTGACAAGGATTTGGCCATTTACAAGTTGATAGTCCCAAAAACGGAGTTATAACCATTCAAAAAATAAAGCAGAGTGAATAGAACTGTTGAAGTGTACTCAATGGAGTTGGATCTCTTACAATTGCTTGACGATGTTAAAGAGCCGCATCAGAGTTGTAGGCTTTGTACATGGATGAAGTGATGAAATATTGTCAAACGCTAAGCGTCAGCCTGTTAGGACTTTGATTGAAGTGATAATGCATGCTACCAAGGTGGAAGAGGTAGCCAAGGTAAGAAACAAGTATTATTAATTAATGCACAATTCTGGTACTTCTTAGAATCCTAAACGAGTTTCTGATGGTGAAGTTGAGATTATAGCAAGAAGAACATATTGAGGCTAAACCAACACTATGGATGTGAATATGAAGAAGCAAATCTTTGACTGACAAGCATTTGGCCATTGACAAGCTGATAGTCCCAAAAAAAGAGTTATAACAATTCAAAAGACAAAGGAGAGTGAATAGAACTGTTGAAGTGTACTCAATGGAGTTGGATTTCTTAGAATTGCTTGACGATGTTAAAGAGCCGCATCAGAGTTGTAGGCTTTGTACATCGATGAAGTGATGAAATATTGTCAAATGCTAAGCATCAGCCTGTTAGGACTTTTGTTAAAGTGATAAAGCATGCTACCAAGGTGGAGGAGATAGCCATGGTAAGAAACAAGCATTATTCCTTATCCCACAATTCTATTACTTCTGAGAATCCTATACGAGTTTCTGGTACTTCTTAGAATCCTATACGAGTTTCTGATGGTGAAGTTGAGATTATAGCAAGAAGAACATATTGAGGCTAAACCAACGCTATGGATGTGAATATGAGAAGCAAATCTTTGACTGACAAGCATTTGGCCATTGACAAGCTGATAGTCCCAAAAAAAGAGTTATAACAATTCAAAAGACAAAGGAGAGTGAATAGAACTGTTGAAGTGTACTCAATGGAGTTGGATTTCTTAGAATTGCTTGACGATGTTAAAGAGCCGCATCAGAGTTGTAGGCTTTGTACATGGATGAAGTGATGAAATATTGTCAAACGCTAAGCGTCAGCCTGTTAGGACTTTGGTTGAAGTGATAATGCATGCTACCAAGGTGGAAGAGATAGCCAAGGTAAGAAACAAGTATTATTAATTAATGCACAATTCTGGTACTTCTTAGAATCCTATAGGAGTTTCTGATGGTGAAGTTGAGATTATAGCAAGAAGAACATATTGAGGCTAAACAAACACTATGGATGTGAATATGAAGAAGCAAATCTTTGACTGACAAGCATTTGGCCATTGACAAGCTGATAGTCCCAAAAAAAGAGTTATAACAATTCAAAAGACAAAGGAGAGTGAATAGAACTGTTGAAGTGTACTCAATGGAGTTGGATTTCTTAGAATTGCTTGACGATGTTAAAGAGCCGCATCAGAGTTGTAGGCTTTGTACATCGATGAAGTGATGAAATATTGCCAAATGCTAAGCATCAGCCTGTTAGGACTTTTGTTAAAGTGATAAAGCAAGCTACCAAGGTGGAGGAGATAGCCATGGTAAGAAACAAGCATTATTCCTTATCCCACAATTCTTTTACTTCTGAGAATCCTATAGGAGTTTCTGATGGTGAAGTTGAGATTGTAGCAAGAAGAACATATTCAGGCTAAACCAACACCTATGGATGTGAATAGTAATAAGCAATGCTTTGATTGACAAGGATTTGGCCATTTACAAGTTGATAGTCCCAAAAACGGAGTTATAACCATTCAAAAGACATAGGAGAGTGAATAGAACTGTTGAAGTGTACTCAATGGAGTTGGATCTCTTACAATTGCTTGACGATGTTAAAGAGCCGCATCAGAGTTGTAGGCTTTATACATAAATGAAGTGATGAAATATTGTCAAACGCTAAGCGTCAGCCTGTTAGGACTTTGGTTGAAGTGATAATGCATGCTACCAAGGTGGAAGAGATAGCCAAGGTAAGAAACAAGTATTATTAATTAATGCACAATTCTGGTACTTCTTAGAATCCTATATGAGTTTCTGATGGTGAAGTTTAGATTATAGCAAGAAGAACATATTGAGGCTAAACCAACACTATGGATGTGAATATGAAGAAGCAAATCTTTGACTGACAAGCATTTGGCCATTGACAAGCTGATAGTCCCAAAAAAAGAGTTATAACAATTCAAAAGACAAAGGAGAGTGAATAGAATTGTTGAAGTGTACTCAATGGAGTTGGATTTCTTAGAATTGCTTGACGATGTTAAAGAGCCGCATCAGAGTTGTGGGCTTTGTACATCGATGAAGTGATGAAATATTGCCAAAGGCTAAGCATCAGCCTGTTAGGACTTTTGTTAAAGTGATAAAGCATGCTACCAAGGTGGATGATATAGCCATGGTAAGAAACAAGCATTATTCCTTATCCCACAATTCTATTACTTCTTAGAATCCTATAGGAGTTTCTGATGGTGAAGTTGAGATTGTAGCAAGAAGAACATATTCAGGCTAAACCAACACCTATGGATGTGAATAGTAATAAGCAATGCTTTGATTGACAAGGATTTGGCCATTTACAAGTTGATAGTCCCAAAAAAGGAGTTATAACCATTCAAAAGATAAAGCAGAGTGAATAGAACTGTTGAAGTGTACTCAATGGAGTTGGATCTCTTACAATTGCTTGACGATGTTAAAGAGCCGCATCAGAGTTGTAGGCTTTGTACATGGATGAAGTGATGAAATATTGTCAAACGCTAAGCGTCAGCCTGTTAGGACTTTGGTTGAAGTGATAATGCATGCTACCAAGGTGGAAGAGATAGCCAAGGTAAGAAACAAGTATTATTAATTAATGCACAATTCTGGTACTTCTTAGAATCCTATACGAGTTTCTGATGGTGAAGTTGAGATTACAGCAAGAAGAACATATTGAGGCTAAACCAACACTATGGATGTGAATATGAAGAAGCAAATCTTTGACTGACAAGCATTTGGCCATTGACAAGCTGATAGTCCCAAAAAAAGAGTTATAACAATTCAAAAGACAAAGGAGAGTGAATAGAACTGTTGAAGTGTACTCAATGGAGTTGGATTTCTTAGAATTGCTTGACGATGTTAAAGAGCCGCATCAGAGTTGTAGGCTTTGTACATCGATGAAGTGATGAAATATTGCCAATGGCTAAGCATCAGCCTGTTAGAACTTTTGTTAAAGTGATAAAGCATGCTACCAAGGTGGAGGAGATAGCCATGGTAAGAAACAAGCATTATTCCTTATCCCACAATTCTATTACTTCTGAGAATCCTATAGGAGTTTCTGATGGTGAAGTTGAGATTGTAGCAAGAAGAACATATTCAGGCTAAACCAACACCTATGGATGTGAATAGTAATAAGCAATGCTTTGATTGACAAGGATTTGGCCATTTACAAGTTGATAGTCCCAAAAACGGAGTTATAACCATTCAAAAGACAAAGGAGAGTGAATAGAACTGTTGAAGTGTACTCAATGGAGTTGGATCTCTTACAATTGCTTGACGATGTTAAAGAGCCGCATCAGAGTTGTAGGCTTTGTACATGGATGAAGTGATGAAATATTGTAAAACGCTAAGCGTCAGCCTGTTAGGACTTTGGTTGAAGTGATAATGCATGCTACCAAGGTGGAAGAGATAGCCAAGGTAAGAAACAAGTATTATTAATTAATGCACAATTCTGGTACTTCTTAGTATCCTATAGGAGTTTCTGATGGTGAAGTTAAGATTATAGCAAGAAGAACATATTGAGGCTAAACCAACACTATGGATGTGAATATGACGAAGCAAATCTTTGACTGACAAGCATTTGGCCATTGACAAGCTGATAGTCCCAAAAAAAGAGTTATAACAATTCAAAAGACAAAGGAGAGTGAATAGAACTGTTGAAGTGTACTCAATGGAGTTGGATTTCTTAGAATTGCTTGACGATGTTAAAGAGCCGCATCAGAGTTGTAGGCTTTGTACATCGATGAAGTGATGAAATATTGCCAAAGGCTAAGCATCAGCCTGTTAGGACTTTTGTTAAAGTGATAAAGCATGCTACCAAGGTGGAGGAGATAGCCATGGTAAGAAACAAGCATTATTCCTTATCCCACAATTCTATTACTTCTTAGAATCCTATAGGAGTTTCTGATGGTGAAGTTGATATTGTAGCAAGAAGAACATATTCAGGCTAAACCAACACCTATGGATGTGAATAGTAATAAGCAATGCTTTGATTGACAAGGATTTGGCCATTTACAAGTTGATAGTCCCAAAAACGGAGTTATAACCATTCAAAAGATAAAGCAGAGTGAATAGAACTGTTGAAGTGTACTCAATGGAGTTGGATCTCTTACAATTGCTTGACGATGTTAAAGAGCCGCATCAGAGTTGTAGGCTTTGTACATGGATGAAGTGATGAAATATTGTCAAACGCTAAGCGTCAGCCTGTTAGGACTTTGGTTGAAGTGATAATGCATGCTACCAAGGTGGAAGAGATAGCCAAGGTAAGAAACAAGTATTATTAATTAATGCACAATTCTGGTACTTCTTAGAATCCTATACGAGTTTCTGATGGTGAAGTTGAGATTATAGCAAGAAGAACATATTGAGGCTAAACCAACACTATGGATGTGAATATGAAGAAGCAAATCTTTGACTGACAAGCATTTGGCCATTGACAAGCTGATAGTCCCAAAAAAAGAGTTATAACAATTCAAAAGACAAAGGAGAGTGAATAGAACTGTTAAAGTGTACTCAATGGAGTTGGATTTCTTAGAATTGCTTGACGATGTTAAAGAGCCGCATCAGAGTTGTAGGCTTTGTACATGGATGAAGTGATGAAATATTTTCAAACGCTAAGCGTCAGCCTGTTAGGACTTTGGTTGAAGTGATAATGCATGCTACCAAGGTGGAAGAGATAGCCAAGGTAAGAAACAAGTATTATTAATTAATGCACAATTCTGGTACTTCTTAGAATCCTATAGGAGTTTCTGATGGTGAAGTTGAGATTATAGCAAGAAGAACATATTGAGGCTAAACAAACACTATGGATGTGAATATGAAGAAGCAAATCTTTGACTGACAAGCATTTGGCCATTGACAAGCTGATAGTCCCAAAAAAAGAGTTATAACAATGTTAAAGAGCCGCATCAGAGTTGTAGGCTTTGTACATCGATGAAGTGATGAAATATTGCCAAATGCTAAGCATCAGCCTGTTAGGACTTTTGTTAAAGTGATAAAGCATGCTACCAAGGTGGAGGAGATAGCCATAGTAAGAAACAAGCATTATTCCTTATCCCACAATTCTATTACTTCTAAGAATCCTATAGGAGTTTCTGATGGTGAAGTTGAGATTGTAGCAAGAAGAACATATTCAGGCTAAACCAACACCTATGGATGTGAATAGTAATAAGCAATGCTTTGATTGACAAGGATTTGGCCATTTACAAGTTGATAGTCCCAAAAACGGAGTTATAACCATTCAAAAGACAAAGGAGAGTGAATAGAACTGTTGAAGTGTACTCAATGGAGTTGGATCTCTTACAATTGCTTGACGATGTTAAAGAGCCGCATCAGAGTTGTAGGCTTTATACATGGATGAAGTGATGAAATATTGTCAAACGCTAAGCGTCAGCCTGTTAGGACTTTGGTTGAAGTGATAATGCATGCTACCAAGGTGGAAGAGATAGCCAAGGTAAGAAACAAGTATTATTAATTAATGCACAATTCTGGTACTTCTTAGAATCCTATAGGAGTTTCTGATGGTGAAGTTTAGATTATAGCAAGAAGAACATATTGAGGCTAAACCAACACTATGGATGTGAATATGAAGAAGCAAATCTTTGACTGACAAGCATTTGGCCATTGACAAGCTGATAGTCCCAAAAAAAGAGTTATAACAATTCAAAAGACAAAGGAGAGTGAATAGAATTGTTGAAGTGTACTCAATGGAGTTGGATTTCTTAGAATTGCTTGACGATGTTAAAGAGCCGCATCAGAGTTGTAGGCTTTGTACATCGATGAAGTGATGAAATATTGCCAAAGGCTAAGCATCAGCCTGTTAGGACTTTTGTTAAAGTGATAAAGCATGCTACCAAGGTGGAGGAGATAGCCATGGTAAGAAACAAGCATTATTCCTTATCCCACAATTATATTACTTCTTAGAATCCTATAGAAGTTTCTGAGGGTGAAGTTGAGATTGTAGCAAGAAGAACATATTCAGGCTAAACCAACACCTATGGATGTAAATAGTAATAAGCAATCCTTTGATTGACAAGGATTTGGCCATTTACAAGTTGATAGTCCCAAAAATGGAGTTATAACCATTCAAAAGACAAAGGAGAGTGAATAGAACTGTTGAAGTGTACTCAATGGAGTTGGATATCTTTACAATTGCTTGACGATGTTAAAGAGCCGCATCAGAGTTGTAGGCTTTGTACATGGATGAAGTGATGAAATATTGTCAAACGCTAAGCGTCAGCCTGTTAGGACTTTGGTTGAAATGATAATGCATGCTACCAAGGTGGAAGAGATAGCCAAGGTAAGAAACAAGTATTATTAATTAATGCACAATTCTGCTACTTCTTAGAATCCTATACGAGTTTCTGATAGTGAAGTTGAGATTATAGCAAGAAGAACATATTGAGGCTAAACCAACACTATGGATGTGAATATGAAGAAGCAAATCTTTGACTGACAAGCATTTGGCCATTGACATGCTGATAGTCCCAAAAAAAGAGTTATAACAATTCAAAAGACAAAGGAGAGTGAATAGAACTGTTGAAGTGTACTCAATGGAGTTGGATTTCTTAGAATTGCTTGACGATGTTAAAGAGCCGCATCAGAGTTGTAGGCTTTGTACATCGATGAAGTGATGAAATATTGCCAAAAGCTAAGCATTAGCCTGTTCGGACTTTTGTTAAAGTGATAAAGCATGCTACCAAGGTGGAGGAGATAGCCATGGTAAGAAACAAGCATTATTCCTTATCCCACAATTCTATTACTTCTTAGAATCCTATAGGAGTTTCTGATGGTGAAGTTGAGATTGTAGCAAGAAGAACATATTCAGGCTAAACCAACACCTATGGATGTGAATAGTAATAAGCAATGCTTTGATTGACAAGGATTTGGCCATTTACAAGTTGATAGTCCCAAAAACGGAGTTATAACCATTCAAAAGACAAAGCAGAGTGAATAGAACTGTTGAAGTGTACTCAATGGAGTTGGATCTCTTACAATTGCTTGACGATGTTAAAGAGCCGCATCAGAGTTGTAGGCTTTGTACATGGATGAAGTGATGAAATATTATCAAACGCTAAGAGTCAGCCTGTTAGGACTTTGGTTGAAGTGATAATGCATGCTACCAAGGTGGAAGAGATAGCCAAGGTAAGAAACAAGTATTATTAATTAATGCACAATTCTGGTACTTCTTAGAATCCTATAGGAGTTTCTGATGGTGAAGTTAAGATTATAGCAAGAAGAACATATTGAGGCTAAACCAACACTATGGATGTGAATATGACGAAGCAAATCTTTGACTGACAAGCATTTGGCCATTGACAAGCTGATAGTCCCAAAAAAAGAGTTATAACAATTCAAAAGACAAAGGAGAGTGAATAGAACTGTTGAAGTGTACTCAATGGAGTTGGATTTCTTAGAATTGCTTGACGATGTTAAAGAGCCGCATCAGAGTTGTAGGCTTTGTACATCGATGAAGTGATGAAATATTGCCAAAGGCTAAGCATCAGCCTGTTAGGACTTTTGTTAAAGTGATAAAGCATGCTACCAAGGTGGAGGAGATAGCCATGGTAAGAAACAAGCATTATTCCTTATCCCACAATTCTATTACTTCTTAGAATCCTATAGGAGTTTCTGATGGTGAAGTTGAGATTGTAGCAAGAAGAACATATTCAGGCTAAACCAACACCTATGGATGTGAATAGTAATAAGCAATGCTTTGATTGACAAGGATTTGGCCATTTACAAGTTGATAGTCCCAAAAACGGAGTTATAACCATTCAAAAGATAAAGCAGAGTGAATAGAACTGTTGAAGTGTACTCAATGGAGTTGGATCTCTTACAATTGCTTGACGATGTTAAAGAGCCGCATCAGAGTTGTAGGCTTTGTACATGGATGAAGTGATGAAATATTGTCAAACGCTAAGCGTCAGCCTGTTAGGACTTTGGTTGAAGTGATAATGCATGCTACCAAGGTGGAAGAGATAGCCAAGGTAAGAAACAAGTATTATTAATTAATGCACAATTCTGGTACTTCTTAGAATCCTATACGAGTTTCTGATGGTGAAGTTGAGATTATAGCAAGAAGAACATATTGAGGCTAAACCAACACTATGGATGTGAATATGAAGAAGCAAATCTTTGACTGACAAGCATTTGGCCATTGACAAGCTGATAGTCCCAAAAAAAGAGTTATAACAATTCAAAAGACAAAGGAGAGTGAATAGAACTGTTAAAGTGTACTCAATGGAGTTGGATTTCTTAGAATTGCTTGACGATGTTAAAGAGCCGCATCAGAGTTGTAGGCTTTGTACATGGATGAAGTGATGAAATATTTTCAAACGCTAAGCGTCAGCCTGTTAGGACTTTGGTTGAAGTGATAATGCATGCTACCAAGGTGGAAGAGATAGCCAAGGTAAGAAACAAGTATTATTAATTAATGCACAATTCTGGTACTTCTTAGAATCCTATAGGAGTTTCTGATGGTGAAGTTGAGATTATAGCAAGAAGAACATATTGAGGCTAAACAAACACTATGGATGTGAATATGAAGAAGCAAATCTTTGACTGACAAGCATTTGGCCATTGACAAGCTGATAGTCCCAAAAAAAGAGTTATAACAATGTTAAAGAGCCGCATCAGAGTTGTAGGCTTTGTACATCGATGAAGTGATGAAATATTGCCAAATGCTAAGCATCAGCCTGTTAGGACTTTTGTTAAAGTGATAAAGCATGCTACCAAGGTGGAGGAGATAGCCATGGTAAGAAACAAGCATTATTCCTTATCCCACAATTCTATTACTTCTTAGAATCCTAGAGGAGTTTCTGATGGTGAAGTTGAGATTGTAGCAAGAAGAACATATTCAGGCTAAACCAACACCTATGGATGTGAATAGTAATAAGCAATGCTTTGATTGACAAGGATTTGGCCATTTACAAGGTTATAGTCCCAAAAACGGAGTTATAACCATTCAAAAGACAAAGCAGAGTGAATAGAACTGTTGAAGTGTACTCAATGGAGTTGGATCTCTTACAATTGCTTGACGATGTTAAAGAGCCGCATCAGAGTTGTAGGCTTTGTACATGGATGAAGTGATGAAATATTATCAAACGCTAAGAGTCAGCCTGTTAGGACTTTGGTTGAAGTGATAATGCATGCTACCAAGGTGGAAGAGATAGCCAAGGTAAGAAACAAGTATTATTAATTAATGCACAATTCTGGTACTTCTTAGAATCCTATAGGAGTTTCTGATGGTGAAGTTAAGATTATAGCAAGAAGAACATATTGAGGCTAAACCAACACTATGGATGTGAATATGACGAAGCAAATCTTTGACTGACAAGCATTTGGCCATTGACAAGCTGATAGTCCCAAAAAAAGAGTTATAACAATTCAAAAGACAAAGGAGAGTGAATAGAACTGTTGAAGTGTACTCAATGGAGTTGGATTTCTTAGAATTGCTTGACGATGTTAAAGAGCCGCATCAGAGTTGTAGGCTTTGTACATCGATGAAGTGATGAAATATTGCCAAAGGCTAAGCATCAGCCTGTTAGGACTTTTGTTAAAGTGATAAAGCATGCTACCAAGGTGGAGGAGATAGCCATGGTAAGAAACAAACATTATTCCTTATCCCACAATTCTATTACTTCTTAGAATCCTATAGGAGTTTCTGATGGTGAAGTTGAGATTGTAGCAAGAAGAACATATTCAGGCTAAACCAACACCTATGGATGTGAATAGTAATAAGCAATGCTTTGATTGACAAGGATTTGGCCATTTACAAGTTGATAGTCCCAAAAACGGAGTTATAACCATTCAAAAGATAAAGCAGAGTGAATAGAACTGTTGAAGTGTACTCAATGGAGTTGGATCTCTTACAATTGCTTGACGATGTTAAAGAGCCGCATCAGAGTTGTAGGCTTTGTACATGGATGAAGTGATGAAATATTGTCAAACGCTAAGCGTCAGCCTGTTAGGACTTTGGTTGAAGTAATAATGCATGCTACCAAGGTGGAAGAGATAGCCAAGGTAAGAAACAAGTATTATTAATTAATGCACAATTCTGGTACTTCTTAGAATCCTATACGAGTTTCTGATGGTGAAGTTGAGATTATAGCAAGAAGAACATATTGAGGCTAAACCAACACTATGGATGTGAATATGAAGAAGCAAATATTTGACTGACAAGCATTTGGCCATTGACAAGCTGATAGTCCCAAAAAAAGAGTTATAACAATTCAAAAGACAAAGGAGAGTGAATAGAACTGTTAAAGTGTACTCAATGGAGTTGGATTTCTTAGAATTGCTTGACGATGTTAAAGAGCCGCATCAGAGTTGTAGGCTTTGTACATGGATGAAGTGATGAAATATTTTCAAACGCTAAGCGTCAGCCTGTTAGGACTTTGGTTGAAGTGATAATGCATGCTACCAAGGTGGAAGAGATAGCCAAGGTAAGAAATAAGTATTATTAATTAATGCACAATTCTGGTACTTCTTAGAATCCTATAGGAGTTTCTGATGGTGAAGTTGAGATTATAGCAAGAAGAACATATTGAGGCTAAACAAACACTATGGATGTGAATATGAAGAAGCAAATCTTTGACTGACAAGCATTTGGCCATTGACAAGCTGATAGTCCCAAAAAAAGAGTTATAACAATGTTAAAGAGCCGCATCAGAGTTGTAGGCTTTGTACATCGATGAAGTGATGAAATATTGCCAAATGCTAAGCATCAGCCTGTTAGGACTTTTGTTAAAGTGATAAAGCATGCTACCAAGGTGGAGGAGATAGCCATAGTAAGAAACAAGCATTATTCCTTATCCCACAATTCTATTACTTCTGAGAATCCTATAGGAGTTTCTGATGGTGAAGTTGAGATTGTAGCAAGAAGAACATATTCAGGCTAAACCAACACCTATGGATGTGAATAGTAATAAGCAATGCTTTGATTGACAAGGATTTGGCCATTTACAAGTTGATAGTCCCAAAAACAGAGTTATAACCATTCAAAAGACAAAGGAGAGTGAATAGAACTGTTGAAGTGTACTCAATGGAGTTGGATCTCTTACAATTGCTTGACGATGTTAAAGAGCCGCATCAGAGTTGTAGGCTTTATACATGGATGAAGTGATGAAATATTGTCAAACGCTAAGCGTCAGCCTGTTAGGACTTTGGTTGAAGTGATAATGCATGCTACCAAGGTGGAAGAGATAGCCAAGGTAAGAAACAAGTATTATTAATTAATGCACAATTCTGGTACTTCTTAGAATCCTATAGGAGTTTCTGATGGTGAAGTTTAGATTATAGCAAGAAGAACATATTGAGGCTAAACCAACACTATGGATGTGAATATGAAGAAGCAAATCTTTGACTGACAAGCATTTGGCCATTGACAAGCTGATAGTCCCAAAAAAAGAGTTATAACAATTCAAAAGACAAAGGAGAGTGAATAGAATTGTTGAAGTGTACTCAATGGAGTTGGATTTCTTAGAATTGCTTGACGATGTTAAAGAGCCGCATCAGAGTTGTAGGCTTTGTACATCGATGAAGTGATGAAATATTGCCAAAGGCTAAGCATCAGCCTGTTAGGACTTTTGTTAAAGTGATAAAGCATGCTACCAAGGTGGAGGATATAGCCATGGTAAGAAACAAGCATTATTCCTTATCCCACAATTCTATTACTTCTTAGAATCCTATAGGAGTTTCTGATGGTGAAGTTGAGATTATAGCAAGAAGAACATATTGAGGCTAAACCAACACCTATGGATGTGAATATGAAGAAGCAAATCTTTGACTGACAAGCATTTGGCCATTGACAAGCTGATAGTCCCAAAAAAAGAGTTATAACAATTCAAAAGAGAAAGGAGAGTGAATAGAACTGTTGAAGTGTACTCAATGGAGTTGGATTTCTTACAATTGCTTGACGATGTTAAAGAGCCGCATCAGAGTTGTAGGCTTTGTACATCGATGAAGTGATGAAATATTGCCAAAGGCTAAGCATCAGCCTGTTAGGACTTTTGTTAAAGTGATAAAGCATGCTACCAAGGTGGAGGAGATAGCCATGGTAAGAAACAAGCATTATTCCTTATCCCACAATTATATTACTTCTTAGAATCCTATAGAAGTTTCTGAGGGTGAAGTTGAGATTGTAGCAAGAAGAACATATTCAGGCTAAACCAACACCTATGGATGTAAATAGTAATAAGCAATCCTTTGATTGACAAGGATTTGGCCATTTACAAGTTGATAGTCCCAAAAATGGAGTTATAACCATTCAAAAGACAAAGGAGAGTGAATAGAACTGTTGAAGTGTACTCAATGGAGTTGGATCTCTTTACAATTGCTTGACGATGTTAAAGAGCCGCATCAGAGTTGTAGGCTTTGTACATGGATGAAGTGATGAAATATTGTCAAACGCTAAGCGTCAGCCTGTTAGGACTTTGGTTGAAATGATAATGCATGCTACCAAGGTGGAAGAGATAGCCAAGGTAAGAAACAAGTATTATTAATTAATGCACAATTCTGCTACTTCTTAGAATCCTATACGAGTTTCTGATGGTGAAGTTGAGATTATAGCAAGAAGAACATATTGAGGCTAAACCAACACTATGGATGTGAATATGAAGAAGCAAATCTTTGACTGACAAGCATTTGGCCATTGACATGCTGATAGTCCCAAAAAAAGAGTTATAACAATTCAAAAGACAAAGGAGAGTGAATAGAACTGTTGAAGTGTACTCAATGGAGTTGGATTTCTTAGAATTGCTTGACGATGTTAAAGAGCCGCATCAGAGTTGTAGGCTTTGTACATCGATGAAGTGATGAAATATTGCCAAAAGCTAAGCATTAGCCTGTTAGGACTTTTGTTAAAGTGATAAAGCATGCTACCAAGGTGGAGGAGATAGCCATGGTAAGAAACAAGCATTATTCCTTATCCCACAATTCTATTACTTCTTAGAATCCTATAGGAGTTTCTGATGGTGAAGTTGAGATTGTAGCAAGAAGAACATATTCAGGCTAAACCAACACCTATGGATGTGAATAGTAATAAGCAATGCTTTGATTGACAAGGATTTGGCCATTTACAAGTTGATAGTCCCAAAAACGGAGTTATAACCATTCAAAAGACAAAGCAGAGTGAATAGAACTGTTGAAGTGTACTCAATGGAGTTGGATCTCTTACAATTGCTTGACGATGTTAAAGAGCCGCATCAGAGTTGTAGGCTTTGTACATGGATGAAGTGATGAAATATTATCAAACGCTAAGAGTCAGCCTGTTAGGACTTTGATGTAGGAACAAGAGTATTGATCCTATAAGGACGAGGGGATGGTGAATCAAGGACGAGGAGATGGTGAATCAACTAGTTGGCCGTACAGCTCTCTCTAGAAGAATCTGAGGTGATGAATGAATGAAACACAAACTGGGGGAAGGTGATAGACGCCACACGAAGCTATGAACTGGTTCGTGATAAGTCTTGACACTCAGGCTTCAAGGAATCGCACACAAGAAGGCTGGAGCGGCTGCTGCTTTCTCTCAAAGAAAACTAGGTATTTTATTGATATCAAAAAACGTGGCTACAAAGCTGAGAAGGGACTTTATTAAATAGTCCAGCAGCTAGGGCTTCTTGGCCAAAAATAAATAGAAATAAAAATACAAGGACTTATTCTAAAATAAACTAGAAAAGATTAAACTAAAAAAAATGATAAAACCTGCAAAACAGAAAAGGAAACTCGTGAGTAATTTAAATTCAAATGCTTACCTGCAGGTTTGATCCTCTTAGGACCTCTCCTAGTCGTGTGGAGCCCCTGAGCCCTCCTTGGCCGAAATGACAAACAAAGAAGCTCTAGTGCGGCCTTGTAAAACTGGTAAGAAAGTGATATCTTGTTCCTTGGGTTGCAACCAGATGTTGTCGTGCTCTTTGTTGTTGATGTAAAGTCCCTGGTGTCTCTTAAGCCCAGCACAATCTTTATCTTGATCTTCCTCAGCGTCTTGGGGCTTCGTGAGGCTTGATTCTCCGTGAGGCGCTATTGGAGTCTCTTGCGTGATTTCTTTAGTCAGCAGATTTCCTTTCAGTTCTTCATGCTCAATGAGGGTGAGTAAGCTTTCCAATGACTTGTTAAACTCCTCTCGTAAACTCTTTGTCCCTGACCTTGTTCTTGGTGTACGCCTCATGACGGGTATGCTTACTTCCTCTTCAGCTTCAATGGTCTTGGTCTCTATGTCCTCATTATTCCCTCCCTCTTGAGAAGGTTCTGACCTCAGAATTGGTTCAGCTGCACTAAAAGGAGCTAAATCAGCGACATTGAAAGTTGGAGAAATGTTTAACTCACCTGGCAACTCCAGCTTGTATGCATTGTCGTTGATTCTTTCTAACACCCGAAATGGTCCATCTCCTCGAGGTGCTAGCTTGGACTTCCTCTGGTTGGGAAACCTCTCATGCCTCATGTGTAACCAAACCCATTCTCCCGGTTCAAAGGTGATCTCCTTCCGTCCTTTGTCAGCATATTGCTTGTACTTCTCCGTCTTTTTCTCCAGATTTTCTTTGACCCGTTGGTGAAGCTTCTTCACAAAATCCGCTTTTGTTTCACCTGCAGTACTAGAATATATAGCTTGGGGCAGCGGTGAGAGATCTAATGGAGTCAAAGGATTGAAACCATAAACAATTTCAAAGGGAGATTGCCTAGTAGCTGAATGCCTAGCATGATTATACGCAAATTCAATATAAGGCAAGCAAGACAACCAATTTCTTAAATTCTTACCAACCGTTGCTCTCAGTAGGGTTGAGAGTGTACGGTTTACTACCTCTGTTTGACCGTCGGTCTGGGGATGACAAGTAGTCGAGAAGAGGAGCTTAGTTCCCAACTTCTTCCACAAGGTCTTCCAGAAATGGCTCAGAAACTTGGTGTCACGATCTGAAACAATGGTTCTGGGCACTCCATGTAAACGTACTACTTCCTTAAAGAAGAGGTCGGCCGTTTGGGTGGCGTCGTTTGTCTTGTTGCATGGGATGAAATGAGCCATCTTGGAGAACCTGTCAACAACTACAAAGATAGAATCCTTGTGGTCGACCTTTGGTAAACCTAAAACAAAGTCCATAGAGATGTCTACCCAAGGTAGGTTAGGAATAGGCAAAGGCATATATAAACCATAAGGATGTGACCTGGATTTTGCCTTTAAGCAAGTGATGCACTTTGCATAGAACCTCTCAACGTCTCTCTTTAAATGCGGCCAATAGAAATGATCCATGAGCACACTTAAAGTCTTGTCTCGGCCAAAATGGCCCATAAGTCCTCCTGCATGTGCTTCTCGGATTAGTAACTCTCTCACGGAACCTTGGTGAATACAAAGTCTCTTGTCCTTGAACAAGAATCCGTCTTGTTGATAAAATGCTCCAAATGCGGCTTTACTTGTTTTCTTGTAGGCTTCTTGGAAATCTGGGTCAGCTTCATATAATCCCTTAACATGCTCGAATCCCATTATCTTCGCCTCCATGGTACTAATCAATGTAAATCTCCGTGATAAGGCGTCGGCTACGATGTTTTCCTTACCCTTCTTGTACTTGATTACATAAGGAAAAGTCTCTACGAACTCAAGCCACTTGGCGTGCCTCCTCTTGAGTGTGGTTTGTCCTCTCAGATGTTTGAGTGTCTCATGATCTGTATGAATAACAAACTCTTTTGACAATAAATAATGTTGCCATGTTTCTAGAGACCTTACCAATGCATAAAGTTCCTTGTCGTAGGTAGGATAGTTTAGAGAAGCTCCATTGAGTTTCTCACTGAAATAGGCCACTGGTTTTCCTCCTTGAGTTAAAACAGCTCCTATGCCTGTACCAGAAGCATCACATTCAATTTCAAACATTTTATCAAAGTTTGGAAGTACCAGAACCGGTGCATGGGTTAAACTGTCTTTGAGCTTGTTGAATGCTGCCTCCTGCGCTGGCCCCCATTTAAATGCAACGTCTTTCTTGATTACTGAGGTGAGTGGGGCAGCTATGGTACTAAAGTCACGCACAAATCTCCTATAAAAGCTGGCCAGTCCATGGAAACTCCTAACATGCCCTATCGTTGTTGGGGTTGGCCAGTCTTGTATCGCCTTGATCTTCTCTTCATCGACCTTTAATCCCTGTGAACTTACAACAAATCCTAAAAACACAACTTGATCAGTGCAAAATGTGCATTTCTTTAGGTTTGCGTACAGGTGTTCTAACCGAAGCGTTTCAAGTACTTGTTCTAAATGTGTCAAATGATCAGCAAGACAAGTACTATAAATAAGGATATCATCAAAGTATACCACGACAAACTTACAGATGTAGGCCCTTAGAATGTGGTTCATGAGCCTCATGAATGTGCTAGGGGCGTTGGTGAGACCAAACGGCATCACTAACCACTCGTATAGACCCCTCTTAGTCTTAAAGGCTGTCTTCCATTCATCTCCTTCCTTCATCCGCACCTGATGGTACCCGCTCCTTAGATCAATTTTTGAAAATATAGTAGCACCATTGAGTTCATCTAACATGTCGTCAAGTCGTGGAATAGGGTGCCTATATTTGATGGTAATATTGTTGATTGCTCGACAGTCGACACACATTCTCCATGTTCCGTCCTTTTTAGGCACTAAGATCACAGGTACGGCGCACAGACTTAAACTCTCTCGGATATATCCCTTTGACATCAAATCTTGCACTTGCTTCTCTAGTTCCCTAGCCTCTTCGGGATTAACTCTATAGGCTGCTCGGTTTGGTAATGGTGCGCCGGGTACTAGATCGATCTGATGTTCAATTCCTCTAACCGGGGGAAGGCCTGGGGGTATTTCTTCAGGAAACACGTCGGTGAACTTCTCTAAAAGTTCCAGAACAGCTGATGGTGGGTCTTCTTGCTCTTGACCTGAAACTAGGCTTTCCTTGAAAATCATTAGTAGCACCGTTTCTTTATCCTCAAGTGATTTAGAAACAGTGGTGGGAGTAATGTAAAGGTTAGTCTTACTTACCTTGACCCCTTTGTCCATAGCTTTCTGCATTTCATACACTTCTTGTGGAGTAAGAGGCGCTAGGTTGTGCTTCTTACTGTTGTGTGTGAAGGTATAATAGTTGGTGCGCTTGTTGTGTAAAGCCTCCTTGTCGAACTGCCATGGCCTCCCTAGTAAAAGATGTCCAGCCTGCATGGGAACTACGTCGCACACAACCTGATCTGTGTACTTACCTATGCTGAAGGGAATGGTGACTTGCTCGGAGATCTTAAGCTCAGTCTCATCGTTAAGCCATTTGAGCTTGTAAGGCCGTGGATGCTTTGTCTTTTGAAGACCTAACTTATCAACCAAATACTTGCTGGCCACGTTAGTGCATGAACCTCCATCGATAATTAAACTACATACCTTAGAGTTGATTGTGCAACGAGAGTGGAAGATGTTCTCTCGCTGAATAGTTTCCGGGTCATAGAGTGCGCTAAGAACCCTCCTTATGACTAGCAGCTCTCCCGTTTCTGGATAATCTATTATGTCTTCTTCAGATTCCACTTGTTCTTCCTCAGCCTCATCTTGTGACTCGTACTCGCCATTTGACTTGAGAATCATTATCCTTTGGTTTGGACATTCTCTTGCATAATGTCCTTTTCCCTGGCATTTAAAACATGTAATGTCACGAGATCTTTGTGTAGGAAACTTACCTTGCTCGGGTCTGGTGCCTTTAGACGTCTCTGGTACTTGTTTCTTAAATTTGGAGTCCTCAGAAATGGACTTGCCCTTATCTAGATTCCTCGGTGGCGGGGTAGTCCAAGTCGGCTTGCTTCTAGGAGCAGAAGTGGTCTTCCTCTTGATATGTTGTTCTGCTTGAACAGCGAGATGTAATAGCTCATCAAAGTCATGGTAAGCTTGTCTCTCCACTTTCCTTGCTATCCGATCATGTAACCCATCAAGAAACTGTGCCATCAAGGTCTCCTCGGCATCTTCAGTTCCTAACCTGTTCTTGAGAGTCTCAAATTCTTCAAAATATTCTTCCACAGATTTTGTTCCTTGAGTAAGTTTTCGAAACTTCTTTTGTAGCTCTCGGTGGAAATAAGCTGGTACATATCTCTTCCTCAAGCTGAACCTCATGTCTTCCCAAGTGTTGATCTGAGCATGTCTAAGTCTTCTCCTTTCTGAAACATCACGATCCCACCAAGCTAAAGCGTTCTCGGTAAGTTGTGCTGCAGCTAGTGAAATTTTCCTTGCATCCGAGTAGTTGTAATACTCAAAGATGTACTCCATCCTCTTCTCCCAATCAAGATAAGCTTCAGGATTAACTCTTCCAGCGAACGTTGGTGCGGTCAGCTTCAAGTCTCTAACCTCATGCAAAGGCCTATTTTCATCAAAGTTCCGATCTCTAGCCCTATCATATCTCCTTGCTCGAATATTGGGTGCCGGTAATGGATCCTCTTCATAATCCTCCGAGTCTTCAACAACCTCATCTTCTGGTGGAGGTCTTTGTCTGTTGGGGTGTTCCCCCTGTCCTCCTCTAGCTGGCTGAGGTCGTGCCTCTAGGCGTGCAAGACGGTCGTTAACGGACCTAATGGCTTCCAAGAGCTGGTTCATGTTGACGTGTACCTCCTCTCCCATGTCGAGGTTCCTGTAGTACACTAGCAAACAGATCAAGTGCAAAAGGAAATTGAACAATTAAATCAAACAAGAAATCAAAGTTCCTTCAAGCCAAACACAAAACAGAGAAATTAGCAAAATTTCTGTATCTCAAGTTTTCGTGAACGAAAAATAGCAAACGAATTTCTAAAATAAGGGGGACAATTTTTATATTTTTTAAAAGGTTTTGAGAAGCTAAAACAGAAGACGAAATATTTTTATGAATTGTTTTGAATTTTATAAAATCGAAACAACACAACAGACGAAAAATTGAAAAACTATGAAACAGATTTTTTTTTTTTTTTTTTTTTAAGACAAAGTGATGCAGACACAAGAACCAAACAACTAGCAACTTATGCAACTAAAATCGACTAACAATTGGAACAAAGCAAGCAAGCACACTCACGACACAAGATGCAACACAGATAAGCAAAGGACAGAAAGCAATAACGACAGATTGAGAAAAGAAAGAAGATGCAGCAGCTATGAACCCTAATTTTTTTTTTGATTTTAAATAAACTGAAGCAACGATAAAAATAACAAAGCAGACAATTTTTATGGATTTTTTTCTGATAGATATGAAGCAACAATAAGAAAAGAAACAGAAACACCTTGATAGGAACTTGTGCTCTGATACCAAGATGATGTAGGAACAAGAGTATTGATCCTATAAGGACGAGGGGATGGTGAATCAAGGACGAGGAGATGGTGAATCAACTAGTTGGCCGTACAGCTCTCTCTAGAAGAATCTGAGGTGATGAATGAATGAAACACAAACTGGGGGAAGGTGATAGACGCCACACGAAGCTATGAACTGGTTCGTGATAAGTCTTGACACTCAGGCTTCAAGGAATCGCACACAAGAAGGCTGGAGCGGCTGCTGCTTTCTCTCAAAGAAAACTAGGTATTTTATTGATATCAAAAAACGTGGCTACAAAGCTGAGAAGGGACTTTATTAAATAGTCCAGCAGCTAGGGCTTCTTGGCCAAAAATAAATAGAAATAAAAATACAAGGACTTATTCTAAAATAAACTAGAAAAGATTAAACTAAAAAAAATGATAAAACCTGCAAAACAGAAAAGGAAACTCGTGAGTAATTTAAATTCAAATGCTTACCTGCAGGTTTGATCCTCTTAGGACCTCTCCTAGTCGTGTGGAGCCCCTGAGCCCTCCTTGGCCGAAATGACAAACAAAGAAGCTCTGGTGCGGCCTTGTAAAACTGGTAAGAAAGTGATATCTTGTTCCTTGGGTTGCAACCAGATGTTGTCGTGCTCTTTGTTGTTGATGTAAAGTCCCTGGTGTCTCTTAAGCCCAGCACAATCTTTATCTTGATCTTCCTCAGCGTCTTGGGGCTTCGTGAGGCTTGATTCTCCGTGAGGCGCTATTGGAGTCTCTTGCGTGATTTCTTTAGTCAGCAGATTTCCTTTCAGTTCTTCATGCTCAATGAGGGTGAGTAAGCTTTCCAATGACTTGTTAAACTCCTCTCGTAAACTCTTTGTCCCTGACCTTGTTCTTGGTGTACGCCTCATGACGGGTATGCTTACTTCCTCTTCAGCTTCAATGGTCTTGGTCTCTATGTCCTCATCAGACTTTGGTTGAAGTGATAATGCATGCTACCAAGGTGGAAGAGATAGCCAAGGTAAGAAACAAGTATTATTAATTAATGCACAATTCTGGTACTTCTTAGAATCCTATAGGAGTTTCTGATGGTGAAGTTGAGATTATAGCAAGAAGAACATATTGAGGCTAAACCAACACTATGGATGTGAATATGAAGAAGCAAATCTTTGACTGACAAGCATTTGGCCATTGACAAGCTGATAGTCCCAAAAAAAGAGTTATAACAATTCAAAAGACAAAGGAGAGTGAATAGAACTGTTGAAGTGTACTCAATGGAGTTGGATTTCTTAGAATTGCTTGACGATGTTAAAGAGCCGCATCAGAGTTGTAGGCTTTGTACATCGATGAAGTGATGAAATATTGCCAAATGCTAAGCATCAGCCTGTTAGGACTTTTGTTAAAGTGATAAAGCATGCTACCAAGGTGGAGGAGATAGCCATGGTAAGAAACAAGCATTATTCCTTATCCCACAATTCTATTACTTCTTAGAATCCTATAGGAGTTTCTGATGGTGAAGTTGAGATTGTAGCAAGAAGAACATATTCAGGCTAAACCAACACCTATGGATGTGAATAGTAATAAGCAATGCTTTGATTGACAAGGATTTGGCCATTTACAAGTTGATAGTCCCAAAAACGGAGTTATAACCATTCAAAAGACAAAGGAGAGTGAATAGAACTATTGAAGTGTACTCAATGGAGTTGGATCTCTTACAATTGCTTGACGAAGTTAAAGAGCCGCATCAGAGTTGTAGGCTTTATACATGGATGAAGTGATGAAATATTGTCAAACGCTAAGCGTCAGCCTGTTAGGATTTTGGTTGATGTGATAATGCATGCTACCAAGGTGGAAGAGATAGCCAAGGTAAGAAACAAGTATTATTAATTAATGCACAATTCTGGTACTTCTTAGAATCCTATAGGAGTTTCTGATGGTGAAGTTTAGATTATAGCAAGAAGAACATATTGAGGCTAAACCAACACTATGGATGTGAATATGAAGAAGCAAATCTTTGACTGACAAGCATTTGGCCATTGACAAGCTGATAGTCCCAAAAAAAGAGTTATAACAATTCAAAAGACAAACGAGAGTGAATAGAACTGTTGAAGTGTACTCAATGGAGTTGGATTTCTTAGAATTGCTTGACGATGTTAAAGAGCTGCATCAGAGTTGTAGGCTTTGTACATCGATGAAGTGATGAAATATTGCCAAAGGCTAAGCATCATCCTATTAGGACTTTTGTTAAAGTGATAAAGCATGCTATCAAGGTGGAGGAGATAGCCATGGTAAGAAACAAGCATTATTCCTTATCCCACAATTCTATTACTTCTTAGAATCCTATAGAAGTTTCTGAGGGTGAAGTTGAGATTGTAGCAAGAAGAACATATTCAGGCTAAACCAACACCTATGGATATATGTGAATAGTAATAAGCAATGCTTTGATTGACAAGGATTTGGCCATTGACAAGTTGATAGTCCCAAAAACGGAGTTATAACCATTCAAAAGACAAAGGAGAGTGAATAGAACTGTTGAAGTGTACTCAATGGAGTTGGATCTCTTACAATTGCTTGACGATGTTAAAGAGCCGCATCAGAGTTTTAGGCTTTGTACATGGATGAAGTGATGAAATATTGTCAAACGCTAAGCGTCAGCCTGTTAGGACTTTGGTTGAAATGATAATGCATGCTACCAAGGTGGAAGAGATAGCCAAGGTAAGAAACAAGTATTATTAATTAATGCACAATTCTGGTACTTCTTAGAATCCTATAGGAGTTTCTGATGGTGAAGTTGAGATTATAGTAAGAAGAACATATTGAGGCTAAACCAACACTATGGATGTGAATATGAAGAAGCAAATCTTTGACTGACAAGCATTTGGCCATTGACAAGCTGATAGTCCCAAAAAAAGAGTTATAACAATTCAAAATACAAAGGAGAGGGAATAGAACTGTTGAAGTGTACTCAATGGAGTTGGATTTCTTAGCTTGACGATGTTAAAGAGCCGCATCAGAGTTGTAGGCTTTGTACATCGATGAAGTAATGAAATATTGATATATCATAGTTTTTATGGGTTTTAACCATGATATAACAGTCTTTAATCGAGTCTTTTTGTGTTTTTAGAGTCTATTAGAGTCTTTCATCTTCAGGTATGCATTTAGGATTAATGTGAAGAATATGGGAGATTTTGGAGCAAAGACCAAGAAGTTGCATCGAAGAATCATGTTTTGAGGCGATGTGTGACTTGGTGTCGATCGACACCAGCCATGAGTGTCGAACGACACCACAGGCGGACAACTTCGTAGATTTTGGAAGATTTACAATTTTGCCCAGAAGTTTCTAATATTCCAGCATTAGTCCTTGTACGAGTTTTGAGCTATATATTGTGTTTTAGATCAGGGTTTTGAGGGATTATCGAGTAGCAGACCCTCTATCTATCTCAAGCTTGTATCATCTTTTTCTAATCCCTGATACTCTTGTTCTCTACTTTTATTTTCTATTATATTGAATGATTTCTATTCATATCATGATGATTGTTGCTTTCACCATGTCTGAGTAGTTCCCCTGTTAGGTTATGGGTTTTCAAGGGTTTCTGAGGAATTGTTGAATCATTAGATTACTAGGGTTAATTGATAGAGTTCTTCATCTAGGATTGAACTTATTGCTTATTCTAGATTCGCGACCTAGAATTTGATTTAGGGTTATCAATTGACATGAAAGTGTGATTGATTGCTAGATATATCTTAGGTGAGCAAAATACCTATCTGCAAAGGAATTTGATTTAGGGATTTTGTGAACAAATTGAACCTGATCATTACTGCTTGTCTGGATCTTAGAATTTAGCAAAGGAATTTGGAATTCTAGATTCAGGGATAGATAGTTTACGCAGCGAAAGCTGGTAGGTTTTACAATTGTGTTTGAGTTCTAGAACGGTTCTTAATTATAATCCTGATAATTCAATTTACTCACAGTTCTGAAGATTCCTGAGATTTCCCTATGCCTAGCGCTTTTCTCCATTGATTTACACTTTGTTTAATTATTCGCATTGCAATTTCATTACATTATACTTTATTTAGCATAATACTTTTACTGGGATTTATTGGGTATTTCATAGTCCTTGTGGATTCGATCCCTAAGTACTACAGTGATCTCTTAATTTGAGAGAGTAGCTCAGGGTAAATTTGAGCATATCAAATTTTGGCGCCGTTGCCGGGGACTATTGAATTTGCCATTAGATTTAAGTTTAAGTTTTTGTCTAAATTTTCTTTTATTTTGTCACTGATCTCGTTCTTTCTTTCTTTCTTGTGTGTTTCAGGTGCATGCCTAATCGCAAAACTCGGAGCAACAAGAATCTTGAGCTAGTAACCCTTTCAAATCAAGAGCTAGCTAAGTTAGAACGAAGAACCGGGACAGCGAAGAATTCAGAAGCAATGTTGCGTACTATCATCATGGCTGATGAACATGGAGTTCTCCGGGACAGGGATGGCCATGCATACAATGCAGAGGGCCAAAGGATTGATGACAACGGCCAAGTCATTGTTGAGGCTGTGGTACCCGTCCAGGATGCTGGTGTCGATCAACACCCACCACCTGGTGTCGGTCGACACCCACCAGCGGCTGGTGGGATTTTGGTTGGACAAGGTGCACCTGGTGCTTTAGGTCCACGTGCAATGACATTGGGGGATTACAACCGGCCAGAGCAGTTCTATGCCAACCGGTCTGCCATCCGCCCGCCTCCGTTTCAAAGGAATGACTTTGAACTCAAACCTACATACTACACGCCAGTAGGTCAGAACCTTTCCACGGGCTATCACATGAGCACCCTATGGATCACATTGAGCGGTTTGAGGATATAGTCACTAGCATCAAGGCTAACGGGGTGTCAAATGACTATTTGTTCTGTAAGCCCTTCCCATACTCTCTTGCTGGGGAAGCAGCTTATTGGCCTACGCAGTTAAAGCCGGGATCACTGACCACTTGGGAGGACACTAAAAATGGTTTCCTGAACAACTTTTATGATGATGCACGGTCTGAAGAGCTGAGGACGAAGATTTCAGCCTTCTCTCAAGGACCTACTGAGGCGTTCAAGGCCGCTTGGGCAAGGTTCAGGGCTTATCAGAGAGATTGTCCACACCATGGGTTCAGTGAGGTTCAATTGCTTGGGATTTTCTTCAGGGGTATCGATTGGAGGTATCAGATGGCTCTGGATGCTGCAAGTAATGGCAACTTCAATACCAGATATCCTGAGGATGCTGTGGTACTAATAGAGAACTTGGCTTCAAGCACCAGTACTAAGAATGCTGATTTCGAGAGAAAGAAGCAAGCTGGGAACTTAGATGGAAGTCAGATAGCTGAGGTAAAGGCGAAACTTGATACGGTTCACAACCTTCTAATAAGCAAGAAGCAGGTCCAGTTTGCTGCTGAGGTTGAGACCTATGAGCCAGTTGATGAGCATGAGGAGCAGGATGTTAACTATGTCGATGGCACAGGCTTTCAGCGCTTCGGTAACTCACAAGGAAACCGAGGCTACAATGGGGGCAGTCCGCGGGGCAACTATCAAGGGAATCAGTCCTCCTCTACTTTCACTCAGCGGCCTCAGTATCAGAAGCCCTATCAGAGCAGCAACAACTTCAATCAGAGGAACTATGGCTCATCTTCATATCAGAGCGTTCTACCACCTACTACAGAGAGCAAGATGGAATCGATGCTTGAGCAGATTCTAGAAGGTCAACAGAAGATCACCGTGGAATTCAATGGAAAGTTAGACTCACTGTATCAGGATTTGAATGGGAAGTTTGAGCAGCTGAACACTCATGTCAAGAAGTTAGACACTCAGGTTGCTCAGACATCTAGAGCTATTAAGAGACAGGACGGTTTTCTTCCTGGGAAGACGGATACTAATCCGAGGCATCCAGTGAATGCCATCTCATTGAGGAGTGGGAAGAAGGTTGAGCCTGTGATCAGGAGTACTCTGACACCTGAAGAGATGATAGACTTAGAAGAAGTCGAAGACGAAGATGTTGTTCTTCCGGAGGAAGTGTCGATCGACACCAACACTATGTGTCGATCGACACCAGTTAATACAGAAATGATTGGTAAGGACAAAGCTGTGTCGATCGCTACCAAGGACACGACACAGGATGTTAGTGTCGACCGACACCACCTAGGTGTCGATCGACACACTTCATAGACAGACAAGGCTTCTTCATCATCTGCTAAGCCGATCACCGAATCATCATACAAACCGAGGATCCCTTATCCTCGAAACCCCAGGAAGTCTAAGCAAGAGATAGACGATGCCAGGTGTAAGGCTATGATGGACAAGCTCATTGTTGAGTTACCGTTGATTGATGCCATCAGGACATCCCCCATAATCAGACGGTACGTGAAACGCATGGTCACTAAGGATTTGAATGTTGAACAGGGTGCGATGATGATTTTCGCACAGGTTAGTGCCGTGATTCAGAACAAGATTCCAGAGAAGCTTCCAGACCCAGGTAGTTTCGTTCTTGACTGCACCATCTTTGCAGAGAAGTTCGAACGGTCTTTGATTGCTTCAGTGGATCAGGTTGAGCATTTAGATGATATTGCTGCTGGGTATGTCACGCTAATGGATGCAACCAAGGAAGTGATGCACGTAGCGGGTGTCGATCGACACCCATCACTGGTGTCGATCGACACCGGTGTCCGGACAGACAGGAAAGCAGCTGATTGGAGCTTTGAGCAAGCTCCAAAGATAGAGCTTAAGCAACTCCCTGCGGGGCTCAGGTACGCATTCCTTGGTGAACATAATTCATATCCTGTTATTGTTAGTGCGTCCTTGAACAACGCAGAGCTCACCCTATTGCTAAGTAAGCTGCGCAAGTTTCGCAAGGCTCTTGGCTATTCTCTTGATGATATTTCAGGTATCTCTCCAGATCTGTGCATGCATAGGATACATCTTGAGGATGAGACTAAGTCATCAGTTGAACATCAGAGACGGCTGAATCCAAACCTGAAGGATGTGGTTAAGAAAGAGATCATGAAGTTGTTGGATGCAGGGATCATCTATCCGATTTCCGACAGTGATTGGGTCAGTCCAGTGCATGTTGTGCCTAAGAAAGGAGGAGTCACAATGGTACAGAATGAGAAGAATGAGCTGATACCGATCAGAATGTGCATTGATTATAGGAAGTTGAACGCCGCTACAGGAAAGGATCATTTTCCTTTGCCCTTCATTGATCAGATGCTTGAGCGGTTAGCTAATCACCCTTATTACTGTTTCCTTGACGGTTATTCAGGGTTCTTTCAGATTCCTATTCACCCAGATGACCAGGAGAAGACCACGTTTACGTGTCCCTATGGCACTTTCGCATACCACAGAATGCCCTTTGGACTATGTAACGCTCCTGCTACGTTTCAGAGGTGTATGATGTCTATCTTCACAGACATGATTGAGGACAGTATGGAGGTATTTATGGATGATTTTTCAGTTTATGGGTCCTCATTCAAGGATTGTTTGGATAACCTATGCAGAGTGCTAGCTAGATGTGAAGAGACGCACTTGGTTCTGAATTGGGAGAAATGCCACTTTATGGTCAGAGATGGCATTGTTCTTGGACATAGGGTATCAGAGGCTGGTATTGAGTTTGATAGAGCTAAGATTGAGGTGATGACTAATCTGCAGCCTCCTTATAATATCAAGACATTGAGAAGCTTTCTTGGACACGCTGGATTCTATAGACGTTTCATCAAGGATTTCAGCAAGATAGCATGTCCACTCACCGCTTTGCTCTGTAAGGATGTCACATTTGAGTTTGATGCTGATTGTTTTGATGCCTTTCAACAGCTCAAGCGTGCATTAGTGAGTGCTCCAATTATTCAGCCACCGGATTGGGATTTGCCTTTTGAGGTAATGTGTGACGCCAGCGACTCTGCAGTTGGGGCTGTGCTGGGACAAAGGAAAGAGAAGAAGCTTCATGCCATATACTATGCCAGCCGTACATTGGATGATGCGCAGAAGAATTACGCTACCACGGAGAAAGAACTGCTTGCTGTCGTGTTTGCTTTTGAGAAGTTCAGGCAGTATCTTGTTGGCTCTAAGGTAGTGGTGCATACTGATCATTCTGCACTCAAGTACCTGATGCAGAAGAAGGATTCTAAGCCTAGACTGTTAAGATGGATTCTATTACTCCAGGAGTTCGACATTGAAGTCAAGGATAAGAAAGGTACTGAAAATGGAGTTGCTGATCATCTTTCGCGGATTAGGATTGAGGACGACATCCCTATTGATGATTCTCTGCCAGAAGAGAATGTGCACTTATTGGAAATGGGATGGCGTGATTTTTCTTGCGGTGATCTGCAGTATTCTCGGACAACAGGTCCGAGTGTCGATCGACACCACGCATCTGTGTCGATCGACACCCATGTTCCAGACAGCTCCGATTTGGCAGATAACCACTCAATAGCTGTTGTTGAAGGTCAAGATCGACCATGGTTTGCTGATATTGCCAATTACCTTGCTGCAGGAGATGAACCGGATGAGTTTACAGGGTATTCGAAGAAGAAGTTCATGCATGAGCTGAGACGGTTCTATTGGGATGAACCTTACTTGTATAGACATTGTTCAGATGGGGTCTATCGTAGATGCATAGCTAATACTGAGATCCCGGATGTCTTGTTTCACTGTCATGGTTCTGAGTATGCTGGGCACTTTGCTACCTTCAAGACAGTATCTAAGGTTCTACAAGCAGGCTTCTGGTGGCCGACTATGTTCAGAGATGCCCATGCCTTTGTGTCTCGATGTGATGCATGTCAGAGGAGAGGAAAGATCAGTAAGCGGCATGAGATGCCTCAGAACTTCATCCTCAAGGTCGAGGTCTTTGATTGTTAGGGTATAGACTTCATGGGCCCTTTCCCGACATCATACAAGAACAAGTACATCTTGGTTGCGGTTGATTATGTGTCGAAGTGGGTTGAAGCGATCGCCAGTCCTACCAACGACGCTTCAGTGGTCCTTAAGCTGTTTAAGACCATTATCTTCCCACGATTTGGAGTCCCGAGGATTGTCATCAGCGATGGTGGCAAGCACTTCATCAACCGCGTGTTTGAGCGGCTTCTTAAGAAGCACGGTGTACATCATCGCGTTGCTACTCCATATCATCCGCAGACAAATGGAAAAGTTGAGGTCTCTAACAGGCAGATCAAGGAGATTTTAGAGAAGACAGTAGGACGGTCTAGAAAGGACTGGTCCGCAAAGTTAGATGATGCACTATGGGCTTATCGGACTGCATTCAAGACGCCACTTTGTACTACACCGTTTCATCTGCTTTATGGGAAAGCATGTCATCTTCCAGTAGAGGTTGAGCATAAGGCCGCCTGGGCTGTAAAGCTGCTGAACTTCGACATCAAGCCAGCAGGAGAGAGACGTTAGATTCAGCTCAATGAGCTTGATGAGATTCGACTCCATGCTTATGAAAGCTCTAAGCTGTACAAGGAAAGGACCAAAGCTTATCACGATAAGAAGATCATTTCCAGAACTTTCGCACCCAAGGATCAGGTACTTCTGTATAACTCTCGTTTACAATTGTTTCCTGGGAAATTGCGTTCTCATTGGTCAGGTCCTTTCACAGTCAAGGAAGTTCGACTATATGGTGCTGTTGTCTTGCTCAGTCTTGAGGGCAATGAATTTACAGTCAACGGTCAGAGGGTCAAACATTATTGGGCACATGCCAAGATCCCGGACGGACACATATTGCGTCTGGATGATGCACCCTCTGCCTAAACCGTCACAAAGTCAAGCTAATGACTTTAAACAAGCGCTTGGTGGGAGGCAACCCACTGGTAAGTTGTGAATATATTTTATTTATTTGATTTTTAATTATTTAGGTTTTTCTATATTTTTCAGTCTAACTTTGACTAACTTTTATTTTTGGTTTTCTTTTGTTCATATTCAAAAAAAAAAAAAAAAAAAAAAAAAAAATTTCCGATGGTGTCGACCCTTGTTGCTGGTGTCGATCGACACCATAAGTCGACGAGTCCAGCGGGTTAAAAACCCGAAAGTCTTCTTCTTCCTTACTCATTTCTTCATTCCGAAAATTTTAGAGCTTTGATTTATCTTTGAATTTTTGCTCGATTTCATCGACTCAAGTCTCTAACCTCATCCAATTTTCGTCCTCTACCTGTTTCTAGTGCCTATTTTGAGTTTGGTGCAGATGGCTTCACGTGGCAAGCGATTTAGGTCAGACGGTGGTTCTTCCTCCAATCCGCCGGATTCCATGGCGGATTCGCCGGAATTTGCTGCTCCTCCAGCCCATTCTCAGTGGTTGAACTCGGATTATTGGCTTCACAAACTTAGACCCGATTTTGAAACATCATAGTTTCGGATTACAGACCTGGTGTCGATCGACACCACTCATCGGTGTCGATCGACACCCATGCCACGGATTCAGGTTTTGTGTTCTAATTTTTTGACTTTTTCACTATGGTTCATCAGTTAAATTTCCTTTTCACCAACTCCTTGCTTGATAACACTGGGGACAGTGTTGTTTAAGTCTGGGGGAGGTAGTTACTAACATCATTCTTTTTATTTTCTTAGAGTCAGTCCAATTTCTGTTTTATTGAGTCAAAATTTAGTTTGGAAACTATGATTTTTCGAGGAAATCACCACATTTGCAGGAACTTGAGTGACCATTGATTCAAGCTTGACATGTGTCTGAGACTAATGAAAAACCCCAAGGCTGATCAACCTACCAATGTTACCCATGTTCACCTGAGCTTTCAGAGGATCCATCACCGACTTCGCCCATTAACCTGACTTTATTTTGCTTGTCCAGTGGCTTGATATACATTGGATCGGATTCTCCCTTCAGTCCTGAAAGACTTGTCTGTGTGAGTATGGTTCCCCTCTCTCTTCCCTTCATAAATAAAAAAAATAAAAAAGGAGAAGAAAGAAAACAAAAATATATATATACTAAGCAGTAAAAGATGAAATGATTTTCTTTTGAGTAGAGAGGTAGGAAAATTTCCAGTGACCTCATTATTCTACTTTGAAAGGGATGATCACACAAAGGTTGGAAGCGAGGTTAGGAAAATTTCCCGTGATACCATTATTCGCCTACACCTTTGACATAATTAACTGCAGAAGTGAGAAAAGGGAGAGGAAAGGAACCAGAAGTAAAGACAGTCTGTGTGATCAGGGAAACTGATTGAGAAAGAGTCCATGTGTCCTTTGATTGATACTCCCTAGATGAGTCTTCACCTTAGTTTATAGAAGTCAGTATGGTGAATTTGGATTGTTTATTTGAATTGTGGAGTTGTTTGGGACAGTTGCTAAGTCTGGGGGAAGTACATGGTGGTCTGGACCTTGTCAGGTAAGAATTTCCAGTGGCTTTACTATGGTGAATCTGAGTCTGGTGCTCTTATGACAAAATGAGTTTCCTGTGTTTTCAAACTTCTTTCACAGGCTGAGTTTCTGTTTTGCTTGAGGGCAAGCAAAAGCTAAGTCTGGGGGAGTTGATATATCATGGTTTTTATGGGTTTTAACCATGATATAAGAGTCTTTAATCGAGTCTTTTTGGTGTTTTTAGAGTCTATTAGAGTCTTTCATCTTCAGGTATGCATTTAGGACTAATGTGAAGAATATGGGAGATTTTGGAGCAAAGACCAAGAAGTTGCATCGAAGAATCATGTTTTGAGGCGATGTGTGACTTGGTGTCGATCGACACCAGCCATGAGTGTCGAACGACACCACAGGCGGACAACTTCGGAGATTTTGGAAGATTTACAATTTTGCCCAGAAGTTTCTAATATTCCAGCATTAGTCCCTGTACGAGTTTTGAGCTATATATTGTGTTTTAGATCAGGGTTTTGAGGGATTATCGAGTAGCAGACCCTCTATCTATCTCAAGCTTGTATCATCTTTTTCTAATCCCTGATACTCTTGTTCTCTACTTTTATTTTCTATTATATTGAATGATTTCTATTCATATCATGATGATTGTTGCTTTCACCATGTCTGAGTAGTTCCCCTGTTAGGTTATGGGTTTTCAAGGGTTTCTGAGGAATTGTTGAATCATTAGATTACTAGGGTTAATTGATAGAGTTCTTCATCTAGGATTGAACTTATTGATTATTCTAGATTCGCGACCTAGAATTTGATTTAGGGTTATCAATTGACATGAAAGTGTGATTGATTGCTAGATCTATCTTAGGTGAGCAAAATACCTATCTGCAAAGGAATTTGATTTAGGGATTTTGTGAACAAATTGAACCTGATCATTACTGCTTGTCTGGATCTTAGAATTTAGCAAAGGAATTTGGAATTCTAGATTCAGGGATAGATAGTTTACGCAGCGAAAGCTGGTAGGTTTTACAATTGTGTTTGAGTTCTAGAACGGTTCTTAATTATAATCCTGATAATTCAATTTACTCACAGTTCTGAAGATTCCTGAGATTTCCCTATGCCTAGCGCTTTTCTCCATTGATTTACACTTTGTTTAATTATTCGCATTGCAATTTCATTACATTATACTTTATTTAGCATAATACTTTTAGTGGGATTTATTGGGTATTTCATAGTCCATGTGGATTTGATCCCTAAGTACTACAGTGATCTCTTAATTTGAGAAAGTAGCTCAGGGTAAATTTGAGCATATCAAATATTGCCAAAGGCTAAGCATCAGCCTGTTAGGACTTTTGTTAAAGTGATAAAGCATGCTACCAAGGTGGAGGAGATAGCCATGGTAAGAAACAAGCATTATTCCTTATCCCACAATTCTATTACTTCTTAGAATCCTATAGGAGTTTCTGATGGTGAAGTTGAGATTATAGCAAGAAGAATATATTGAGGCTAAACCAACACCTATGGATGTGAATATGAAGAAGCAAATCTTTGACTGACAAGCATTTGGCCACTGACAAGCTGATAGTCCAAAAAAAAGAGTTATAACAATTCAAAAGACAAAGGAGAGTGAATAGAACTTTTTAAGTGTACTCAATGGAGTTGGATTTCTTAGAATTGCTTGACGATGTTAGAGAGCCGCATCAGAGTTGTAGGCTTTGTACATCGATGAAGTGATGAAATATTGCCAAAGGCTAAGCATCAGCCTGTTAGGACTTTTGTGAAAGTGATAAAGCATGCTACCAAGGTGGAGGAGATAGCCATGGTAAGAAACAAGCATTATTTCTTATCCCACAATTCTATTACTTCTTAGAATCCTATAGAAGTATCTGATGGTGAAGTTGAGATTGTAGCAAGAAGAACATATTCAGGCTAAACCAACACCTATGGATGTGAATAGTAATAAGCAATGCTTTGATTGACAAGGATTTGGCCATTTACAAGTTGATAGTCCCAAAAATGGAGTTATAACCATTCAAAAGACAAAGGAGAGTGAATAGAACTGTTGAACTGTACTCAATGGAGTTGGATCTCTTACAATTGCTTGACGATGTTAAAGAGCCGCATCAGAGTTGTAGGCTTTGTACATGGATGAAGTGATGAAATATTGTCAAACGCTAAGCGTCAACCTGTTAGGACTTTGGTTGAAGTGATAATGCATGCTACCAAGGTGAAAGAGATAGCCGAGGTAAGAAACAAGTATTATTAATTAATGCACAATTCTGGTACTTCTTAGAATCCTATAGGAGTTTCTGATGGTGAAGTTGAGGTCATAGCAAGAAGAACATATTGAGGCTAAACCAACACTATGGATGTGAATATGAAGAAGCAAATCTTTGACTGACAAGCATTTGGCCATTGACAAGCTGATAGTCCCAAAAAAAGAGTTATAACAATTCAAAAGACAAAGGAGAGTGAATAGAACTGTTGAAGTGTACTCAATGGAGTTGGATTTCTTAGAATTGCTTGACGATGTTAAAGAGCCGCATCAGAGTTGTAGGCTTTGTACATCGATGAAGTGATGAAATATTGCCAAAGGCTAAGCATCAGCCTGTTAGGACTTTTGTTAAAGTGATAAAGCTTGCTACCAAGGTGGAGGAGATAGCCATGGTAAGAAACAAGCATTATTCCTTAGAATCCTATAGAAGTTTCTGATGGTGAAGTTGAGATTGTAGCAAGAAGAACATATTCAGGCTAAACCAACACTTATGGATGTGAATAGTATGCAATGCTTTGATTGACAAGGATTTGGCCATTTACAAGTTGATAGTCCCAAAAACGGAGTTATAACCATTCAAAAGACAAATGAGAGTGAATAGAACTGTTGAAGTGTACTCAATGGAGTTGGATCTCTTACAATTGCTTGACGATGTTAAAGAGCCGCATCAGAGTTGTAGGATTTGTACATCGATAAAGTGATGAAATATTGCCAAAGGCTAAGCATCAGTCTGTTAGGACTTTTGTTAAAGTGATAAAGCATGCTACCAAGGTGGAGGAGATAGCCATGGTAAGAAACAAGCATTATTCCTTATCCCACAATTCTATTACTTCTTAGAATCCTATAGGAGTTTCTGATGGTGAAGTTGAGATTTTAGCAAGAAGAACATATTGAGGCTAAACCAACACCTATGGATCTGAATATGAAGAAGCAAATCTTTGACTGACAAGCATTTGGCCATTGACAAGCTGATAGTCCCAAAAAAAGAGTTATAACAATTCAAAAGACAAAGGAGAGTGAATAGAACTGTTGAAGTGTACTCAATTGAGTTGGATTTCTTAGAATTGCTTGACGATGTTAAAGAGCCGCATCAGAGTTGTAGGCTTTGTATATCGATGAAGTGATAAAATATTGCCAAAGGCTAAGCATCAGCCTGTTAGGACTTTTGTTAAAGTGATAAAGCTTGCTACCAAGGTGGAGGAGATAGCCATGGTAAGAAACAAGCATTATTCCTTAGAATCCTATAGAAGTTTCTGATGGTGAAGTTGAGATTGTAGCAAGAAGAACATATTCAGGCTAAACCAACACCTATGGATGTGAATAGTAAGCAATGCTTTGATTGACAAGGATTTGGCAATTTACAAGTTGATAGTCCCAAAAACGGAGTTATAACCATTCAAAAGACAAATGAGAGTGAATAGAACTGTTGAAGTGTACTCAATGGAGTTGGATCTCTTACAATTGCTTGACGATGTTAAAGAGCCGCATCAGAGTTGTAGGATTTGTACATCGATGAAGTGATGAAATATTGCCAGAGGCTAAGCATCAGCCTGTTAGGACTTTTGTTAAAGTGATAAAGCATGCTACCAAGGTGGAGGAGATAGCCATGGTAAGAAACAAGCATTATTCCTTATCCCACAATTATATTACTTCTTAGAATCCTATAGGAGTTTCTGATGGTGAAGTTGAGATTATAGCAAGAAGAATATATTGAGGCTAAACCAACACCTATGGATGTGAATATGAAGAAGCAAATCTTTGACTGACAAGCATTTGGCCACTGACAAGCTGATAGTCCCAAAAAAAGAGTTATAACAATTCAAAAGACAAAGGAGAGTGAAAAGAACTTTTTAAGTGTACTCAATGGAGTTGGATTTCTTAGAATTGCTTGACGATGTTAAAGAGCCGCATCAGAGTTGTAGGCTTTGTACATCGATGAAGTGATGAAATATTGCCAAAGGCTAAGCATCGGCCTTTTAGGACTTTTGTTAAAGTGATAAAGCATGCTACCAAGGTGGAGGAGATAGCCATGGTAAGAAACAAGCATTATTCCTTATCCCACAATTCTATTACTTCTTAGAATCCTATAGAAGTTTTTGATGGTGAAGTTGAGATTATAGCAAGAAGAACATATTCAAGCTAAACCAACACCTATGGATGTGAATAGTAATAAGCAATGCTTTGATTCACAAGAATTTGGCCATTTACAAGTTGATAGTCCCAAAAACGGAGTTATAACCATTCAAAAGACAAAGGAGAGTGAATAGAACTGTTGAAGTGTACTCAATGGAGTTGGATCTCTTACAATTGCTTGACGATGTTAAAGAGCCGCATCAGAGTTGTAGGCTTTGTACATGGATGAAGTGATGAAATATTGTCAAACGCTAAGCGTCAGCCTGTTAGGACTTTGGTTGAAGTGATAATGCATGCTACCAAGGTGGAAGAGATAGCCAAGGTAAGAAACAAGTATTATTAATTAATGCACAATTTTGTTACTTCTTAGAATACTAACGGAGTTTCTGATGGTGAAGTTGAGATTATAGCAAGAAGAACATATTGAGGCTAAACCAACACTATAGATGTGAATATGAAGAAGCAAATCTTTGACTGACAAGCATTTGGCCATTGACAAGCTGATAGTCCCAAAAAAAGAGTTATAACAATTCAAAAGACAAAGGAGAGTGAATAGAACTGTTGAAGTGTACTCAATGGAGTTGGATTTCTTTGAATTGCTTGACGATGTTAAAGAGCAGCATCAGAGTTGTAGGCTTTGTACATCGATGAAGTGATGAAATATTGCCAAAGACTAAGCATCAGCCTGTTAGGACTTTTGTTAAAGTGATAAAGCATGCTACCAAAGTGGAGGAGATAGCCATGGTAAGAAACAAGCATTATTCCTTATCCCACAATTCTATTACTTCTTAGAATCCTATAGGAGTTTCTGATGGTGAAGTTGAGATTTTAGCAAGAAGAACATATTGAGGCTAAACCAACACCTCTGGATCTGAATATGAAGAAGCAAATCTTTGACTGACAAGCATTTGGCCATTGACAAGCTGATAGTCCCAAAAAAAGAGTTATAACAATTCAAAAGACAAAGGAGAGTGAATAGAACTGTTGAAGTGTACTCAATGGAGTCGGATTTCTTAGAATTGCTTGACGATGTTAAAGAGCCGCATCAGAGTTGTAGGCTTTGTACATCGATGAAGTGATGAAATATTGCCAAAGGCTAAGCATCAGCCTGTTAGGACTTTTGTTAAAGTGATAACGCTTGCTACCAAGGTGGAGGAGATATCCATGGTAAGAAACAAGCATTATTCCTTAGAATCCTATAGAAGTTTCTGATGGTGAAGTTGAGATTGTAGCAAGAAGAACATATTCAGGCTAAACCAACACCTATGGATGTGAATAGTAAGCAATGCTTTGATTGACAAGGATTTGGCCATTTACAAGTTGATAGTCCCAAAAACGGAGTTATAACCATTCAAAAGACAAATGAGATTGAATAGAACTGTTGAAGTGTACTCAATGGAATTGGATCTCTTACAATTGTTTGACGATGTTAAAGAGCCGCATCAGAGTTGTAGGCTTTGTACATCGATGAAGTGATGAAGTATTGCCAAAGGCTAAGCATCAGCCTGTTAGGACTTTTGTTAAAGTGATAAAGCATGCTACCAAGGTGGATGAGATAGCCATGGTAAGAAACAAGCATTATTCCTTATCCCACAATTCTATTACTTCTTAGAATCCTATAGGAGTTTCTGATGGTGAAGTTGAGATTATAGCAAGAAGAACATATTGAGGCTAAACCAACACCTATGGATGTGAATATGAAGAAGCAAATCTTTGACTGACAAGCATTTGGCCATTGGCAAGCTGATTGTCCCAAAAAAAGAGTTATAACAATTCAAAAGACACAGGAGAGTGAATAGAACTGTTGAAGTGTACGCAATGGAGTTGGATTTCTTAGAATTGCTTGACGATGTTAAAGAGCCGCATCAGAGTTGTAGGCTTTGTACATCGATGAAGTGATGAAATATTGCCAAAGGCTAAGCATCAGCCTGTTAGGACTTTTGTTAAAGTGATAAAGCATGCTACCAAGGTGGAGGAGATAGCCATGGTAAGAAACAAGCATTATTCCTTATCCCACAATTATATTAGTTCTTAGAATCCTATAGGAGTTTCTGATGGTGAAGTTGAGATTATAGCAATAAGAACATATTCAGGCTAAACCAACACCTATGGATGTGAATTTGAAGAAGCAAATCTTTGACTGACAAGCATTTGGCCATTGACAAGCTGATAGTCCCAAAAAAAGAGTTATAACAATTCAAAAGACAAAGGAGAGTTAATAGAACTGTTGAAGTGTACTCAATGGAGTTAGATTTCTTAGAATTGCTTGACGATGTTAAAGCGCCGCATCAGAGTTGTAGGCTTTGTACATCGATGAAGTGATGAAATATTGCCAAAGGCTAAGCATCGGCCTTTTAGGACTTTTGTTAAAGTGATAAAGCATGCTACCAAGGTGGAGGAGATAGCCATGGTAAGAAACAAGCATTATTCCTTATCCCACAATTCTATTACTTCTTAGAATCCTATAGAAGTTTTTGATGGTGAAGTTGAGATTGTAGCAAGAAGAACATATTCAAGCTAAACCAACACCTATGGATGTGAATAGTAATAAGCAATGCTTTGATTGACAAGAATTTGGCCATTTACAAGTTGATAGTCCCAAAAACGGAGTTATAACCATTCAAAAGACAAAGGAGAGTGAATAGAACTGTTGAAGTGTACTCAATGGAGTTGGATCTCTTACAATTGCTTGACGATGTTAAAGAGCCGCATCAGAGTTGTAGGCTTTGTACATGGATGAAGTGATGAAATATTGTCAAACGCTAAGCGTCAGCCTGTTAGGACTTTGGTTGAAGTGATAATGCATGCTACAAAGGTGGAAGAGATAGCCAAGGTAAGAAACAAGTATTATTAATTAATGCACAATTTTGTTACTTCTTAGAATCCTAACGGAGTTTCTGATGGTGAAGTTGAGATTATAGCAAGAAGAACATATTGAGGCTAAACCAACACTATAGATGTGAATATGAAGAAGCAAATCTTTGACTGACAAGCATTTGGCCATTGACAAGCTGATAGTCCCAAAAAAAGAGTTATAACAATTCAAAAGACAAAGGAGAGTGAATAGAACTGTTGAAGTGTACTCAATGGAGTTGGATTTCTTTGAATTGCTTGACGATGTTAAAGAGCAGCATCAGAGTTGTAGGCTTTGTACATCGATGAAGTGATGAAATATTGCCAAAGGCTAAGCATCAGCCTGTTAGGACTTTTGTTAAAGTGATAAAGCATGCTACCAAAGTGGAGGAGATAGCCATGGTAAGAAACAAGCATTATTCCTTATCCCACAATTCTATTACTTCTTAGAATCCTATAGGAGTTTCTGATGGTGAAGTTGAGATTTTAGCAAGAAGAACATATTGAGGCTAAACCAACACCTCTGGATCTGAATATGAAGAAGCAAATCTTTGACTGACAAGCATTTGGCCATGGACAAGCTGATAGTCCAAAAAAAAGAGTTATAACAATTCAAAAGACAAAGGAGAGTGAATAGAACTGTTGAAGTGTACTCAATGGAGTTGGATTTCTTAGAATTGCTTGACGATGTTAAAGAGCCGCATCAGAGTTGTAGGCTTTGTACATTGATGAAGTGATGAAATATTGCCAAAGGCTAAGCATCAGCCTGTTAGGACTTTTGTTAAAGTGATAACGCTTGCTACCAAGGTGGAGGAGATATCCATGGTAAGAAACAAGCATTATTCCTTAGAATCCTATAGAAGTTTCTGATGGTGAAGTTGAGATTGTAGCAAGAAGAACATATTCAGGCTAAACCAACACCTATGGATGTGAATAGTAAGCAATGCTTTGATTGACAAGGATTTGGCCATTTACAAGTTGATAGTCCCAAAAACGGAGTTATAACCATTCAAAAGACAAATGAGATTGAATAGAACTGTTGAAGTGTACTCAATGGAATTGGATCTCTTACAATTGTTTGACGATGTTAAAGAGCCGCATCAGAGTTGTAGGCTTTGTACATCGATGAAGTGATGAAGTATTGCCAAAGGCTAAGCATCAGCCTGTTAGGACTTTTGTTAAAGTGATAAAGCATGCTACCAAGGTGGATGAGATAGCCATGGTAAGAAACAAGCATTATTCCTTATCCCACAATTCTATTACTTCTTAGAATCCTATAGGAGTTTCTGATGGTGAAGTTGAGATTATAGCAAGAAGAACATATTGAGGCTAAACCAACACCTATGGATGTGAATATGAAGAAGCAAATCTTTGACTGACAAGCATTTGGCCATTGGCAAGCTGATTGTCCCAAAAAAAGAGTTATAACAATTCAAAAGACACAGGAGAGTGAATAGAACTGTTGAAGTGTACGCAATGGAGTTGGATTTCTTAGAATTGCTTGACGATGTTAAAGAGCCGCATCAGAGTTGTAGGCTTTGTACATCGATGAAGTGATGAAATATTGCCAAAGGCTAAGCATCAGCCTGTTAGGACTTTTGTTAAAGTGATAAAGCATGCTACCAAGGTGGAGGAGATAGCCATGGTAAGAAACAAGCATTATTCCTTATCCCACAATTATATTAGTTCTTAGAATCCTATAGGAGTTTCTGATGGTGAAGTTGAGATTATAGCAATAAGAACATATTCAGGCTAAACCAACACCTATGGATGTGAATTTGAAGAAGCAAATCTTTGACTGACAAGCATTTGGCCATTGACAAGCTGATAGTCCCAAAAAAAGAGTTATAACAATTCAAAAGACAAAGGAGAGTTAATAGAACTGTTGAAGTGTACTCAATGGAGTTAGATTTCTTAGAATTGCTTGACGATGTTAAAGCGCCGCATCAGAGTTGTAGGCTTTGTACATCGATGAAGTGATGAAATATTGCCAAAGGCTAAGCATCGGCCTTTTAGGACTTTTGTTAAAGTGATAAAGCATGCTACCAAGGTGGAGGAGATAGCCATGGTAAGAAACAAGCATTATTCCTTATCCCACAATTCTATTACTTCTTAGAATCCTATAGAAGTTTTTGATGGTGAAGTTGAGATTGTAGCAAGAAGAACATATTCAAGCTAAACCAACACCTATGGATGTGAATAGTAATAAGCAATGCTTTGATTGACAAGAATTTGGCCATTTACAAGTTGATAGTCCCAAAAACGGAGTTATAACCATTCAAAAGACAAAGGAGAGTGAATAGAACTGTTGAAGTGTACTCAATGGAGTTGGATCTCTTACAATTGCTTGACGATGTTAAAGAGCCGCATCAGAGTTGTAGGCTTTGTACATGGATGAAGTGATGAAATATTGTCAAACGCTAAGCGTCAGCCTGTTAGGACTTTGGTTGAAGTGATAATGCATGCTACAAAGGTGGAAGAGATAGCCAAGGTAAGAAACAAGTATTATTAATTAATGCACAATTTTGTTACTTCTTAGAATCCTAACGGAGTTTCTGATGGTGAAGTTGAGATTATAGCAAGAAGAACATATTGAGGCTAAACCAACACTATAGATGTGAATATGAAGAAGCAAATCTTTGACTGACAAGCATTTGGCCATTGACAAGCTGATAGTCCCAAAAAAAGAGTTATAACAATTCAAAAGACAAAGGAGAGTGAATAGAACTGTTGAAGTGTACTCAATGGAGTTGGATTTCTTTGAATTGCTTGACGATGTTAAAGAGCAGCATCAGAGTTGTAGGCTTTGTACATCGATGAAGTGATGAAATATTGCCAAAGGCTAAGCATCAGCCTGTTAGGACTTTTGTTAAAGTGATAAAGCATGCTACCAAAGTGGAGGAGATAGCCATGGTAAGAAACAAGCATTATTCCTTATCCCACAATTCTATTACTTCTTAGAATCCTATAGGAGTTTCTGATGGTGAAGTTGAGATTTTAGCAAGAAGAACATATTGAGGCTAAACCAACACCTCTGGATCTGAATATGAAGAAGCAAATCTTTGACTGACAAGCATTTGGCCATGGACAAGCTGATAGTCCAAAAAAAAGAGTTATAACAATTCAAAAGACAAAGGAGAGTGAATAGAACTGTTGAAGTGTACTCAATGGAGTTGGATTTCTTAGAATTGCTTGACGATGTTAAAGAGCCGCATCAGAGTTGTAGGCTTTGTACATTGATGAAGTGATGAAATATTGCCAAAGGCTAAGCATCAGCCTGTTAGGACTTTTGTTAAAGTGATAACGCTTGCTACCAAGGTGGAGGAGATAGCCATGGTAAGAAACAAGCATTATTCCTTAGAATCCTATAGAAGTTTCTGATGGTGAAGTTGAGATTGTAGCAAGAAGAACATATTCAGGCTAAACCAACACCTATGGATGTGAATAGTAAGCAATGCTTTGATTGACAAGGATTTGGCCATTTACAAGTTGATAGTCCCAAAAACGGAGTTATAACCATTCAAAAGACAAATGAGATTGAATAGAACTGTTGAAGTGTACTCAATGGAATTGGATCTCTTACAATTGTTTGACGATGTTAAAGAGCCGCATCAGAGTTGTAGGCTTTGTACATCGATGAAGTGATGAAATATTGCCAAAGGCTAAGCATCAGCCTGTTAGGACTTTTGTTAAAGTGATAAAGCATGCTACCAAGGTGGAGGAGATAGCCATGGTAAGAAACAAGCATTATTCCTTATCCCACAATTCTATTACTTCTTAGAATCCTATAGGAGTTTCTGATGGTGAAGTTGAGATTATAGCAAGAAGAATATATTAAGGCTAAACCAACACCTATGGATGTGAATATGAAGAAGCAAATCTTTGACTGACAAGCATTTGGCCATTGACAAGCTGATAGTCCCAAAAAAAGAGTTATAACAATTCAAAAGACAAAGGAGAGTGAATAGAACTGTTGAAGTGTACTCAATGGAGTTGGATTTCTTAGAATTGCTTGACGATGTTAAAGAGCCGCATCAGAGTTGTAGGCTTTGTACATCGATGAAGTGATGAAATATTGCCAAAGGCTAAGCATCGGCCTTTTAGGACTTTTGTTAAAGTGATAAAGCATGCTACCAAGGTGGAGGAGATAGCCATGGTAAGAAACAAGCATTATTCCTTATCCCAAAATTCTATTACTTCTTAGAATCCTATAGGAGTTTCTGATGGTGAAGTTGAGATTATAGCAAGAAGAACATATTGAGGCTAAACCAACACCTATGGATGTGAATATGAAGAAGCAAATCTTTGACTGACAAGCATTTGGCCATTGACAAGCTGATTGTCCCAAAAAAAGAGTTATAACAATTCAAAAGACAAAGGAGAGTGAATAGAACTGTTGAAGTGTACTCAATGGAGTTGGATTTCTTTGAATTGCTTGACGATGTTAAAGAGCAGCATCAGAGTTGTAGGCTTTGTACATCGATGAAGTGATGAAATATTGCCAAAGGCTAAGCATCAGCCTGTTAGGACTTTTGTTAAAGTGATAAAGCATGCTACCAAAGTGGAGGAGATAGCCATGGTAAGAAACAAGCATTATTCCTTATCCCACAATTCTATTACTTCTTAGAATCCTATAGGAGTTTCTGATGGTGAAGTTGAGATTTTAGCAAGAAGAACATATTGAGGCTAAACCAACACCTCTGGATCTGAATATGAAGAAGCAAATCTTTGACTGACAAGCATTTGGCCATTGACAAGCTGATAGTCCCAAAAAAAGAGTTATAACAATTCAAAAGACAAAGGAGAGTGAATAGAACTGTTGAAGTGTACTCAATGGAGTTGGATTTCTTAGAATTGCTTGACGATGTTAAAGAGCCGCATCAGAGTTGTAGGCTTTGTACATTGATGAAGTGATGAAATATTGCCAAAGGCTAAGCATCAGCCTGTTAGGACTTTTGTTAAAGTGATAACGCTTGCTACCAAGGTGGAGGAGATAGCCATGGTAAGAAACAAGCATTATTCCTTAGAATCCTATAGAAGTTTCTGATGGTGAAGTTGAGATTGTAGCAAGAAGAACATATTCAGGCTAAACCAACACCTATGGATGTGAATAGTAAGCAATGCTTTGATTGACAAGGATTTGGCCATTTACAAGTTGATAGTCCCAAAAACGGAGTTATAACCATTCAAAAGACAAATGAGATTGAATAGAACTGTTGAAGTGTACTCAATGGAATTGGATCTCTTACAATTGTTTGACGATGTTAAAGAGCCGCATCAGAGTTGTAGGCTTTGTACATCGATGAAGTGATGAAATATTGCCAAAGGCTAAGCATCAGCCTGTTAGGACTTTTGTTAAAGTGATAAAGCATGCTACCAAGGTGGAGGAGATAGCCATGGTAAGAAACAAGCATTATTCCTTATCCCACAATTCTATTACTTCTTAGAATCCTATAGGAGTTTCTGATGGTGAAGTTGAGATTATAGCAAGAAGAATATATTAAGGCTAAACCAACACCTATGGATGTGAATATGAAGAAGCAAATCTTTGACTGACAAGCATTTGGCCACTGACAAGCTGATAGTCCCAAAAAAAGAGTTATAACAATTCAAAAGACAAAGGAGAGTGAATAGAACTTTTTAAGTGTACTCAATGGAGTTGGATTTCTTAGAATTGCTTGACGATTTTAAAGAGCAGCATCAGAGTTGTAGGCTTTGTACATCGATGAAGTGATGAAATATTGCCAAAGGCTAAGCATCAGCCTGTTAGGACTTTTGTTAAAGTGATAAAGCATGCTACCAAGGTGGAGGAGATAGCCATGGTAAGAAACAAGCATTATTCCTTATCCCAAAATTCTATTACTTCTTAGAATCCTATAGGAGTTTCTGATGGTGAAATTGAGATTATAGCAAGAAGAACATATTGAGGCTAAACCAACACCTATGGATGTGAATATGAAGAAGCAAATCTTTGACTGACAAGCATTTGGCCATTGACAAGCTGATTGTCCCAAAAAAAGAGTTATAACAATTCAAAAGACACAGGAGAGTGAATAGAACTGTTGAAGTGTACGCAATGGAGTTGGATTTCTTAGAATTGCTTGACGATGTTAAAGAGCCGCATCAGAGTTGTAGGCTTTGTACATCGATGAAGTGATGAAATATTGCCAAAGGCTAAGCATCAGCCTGTTAGGACTTTTGTTAAAGTGATAAAGCATGCTACCAAGGTGGAGGAGATAGCCATGGTAAGAAACAAGCATTATTCCTTAGCCCACAATTATATTAGTTCTTAGAATCCTATAGGAGTTTCTGATGGTGAAGTTGAGATTATAGCAATAAGAACATATTCAGGCTAAACCAACACCTATGGATGTGAATATGAAGAAACAAATCTTTGACTGACAAGCATTTGGCCATTGACAAGCTGATAGTCCCAAAAAAAGAGTTATAACAATTCAAAAGACAAAGGAGAGTGAATAGAACTGTTGAAGTGTACTCAATGGAGTTGGATTTCTTAGAATTGCTTGACGATGTTAAAGAGCCGCATCAGAGTTGTAGGCTTTGTACATCGATGAAGTGATGAAATATTGCCAAAGGCTAAGCATCGGCCTTTTAGGACTTTTGTTAAAGTGATAAAGCATGCTACCAAGGTGGAGGAGATAGCCATGGTAAGAAACAAGCATTATTCCTTATCCCACAATTCTACTACTTCTTAGAATCCTATAGAAGTTTTTGATGGTGAAGTTGAGATTGTAGCAAGAAGAACATATTCAAGCTAAACCAACACCTATGAATGTGAATAGTAATAAGCAATGCTTTGATTGACAAGAATTTGGCCATTTACAAGTTGATAGTCCCAAAAACGGAGTTATAACCATTCAAAAGACAAAGGAGAGTGAATAGAACTGTTGAAGTGTACTCAATGGAGTTGGATTTCTTAGAATTGCTTGACGATGTTAAAGAGCCGCATCAGAGTTGTAGGCTTTGTACATCGATGAAGTGATGAAATATTGCCAAAGGCTAAGCATCAGCCTGTTAGGACTTTTGTTAAAGTGATAAAGCATGCTACCAAGGTGGAGGAGATAGCCATGGTAAGAAACAAGCATTATTCCTTATCCCACAATTATATTAGTTCTTAGAATCATATAGGAGTTTCTGATGGTGAAGTTGAGATTATAGCAAGAAGAATATATTCAGGCTAAACCAACACCTATGGATGTGAATATGAAGAAGCAAATCTTTGACTGACAAGCATTTGGCCACTGACAAGCTGATAGTCCCAAAAAAAGAGTTATAACAATTCAAAAGACAAAGGAGAGTGAATAGAACTTTTTAAGTGTACTCAATGGAGTTGGATTTCTTAGAATTGCTTGACGATTTTAAAGAGCAGCATCAGAGTTGTAGGCTTTGTACATCGATGAAGTGATGAAATATTGCCAAAGGCTAAGCATCAGCCTGTTAGGACTTTTGTTAAAGTGATAAAGCATGCTACCAAGGTGGAGGAGATAGCCATGGTAAGAAACAAGCATTATTCCTTATCCCAAAATTCTATTACTTCTTAGAATCCTATAGGAGTTTCTGATGGTGAAGTTGAGATTATAGCAAGAAGAACATATTGAGGCTAAACCAACACCTATGGATGTGAATATGAAGAAGCAAATCTTTGACTGACAAGCATTTGGCCATTGACAAGATGATTGTCCCAAAAAAAGAGTTATAACAATTCAAAAGACACAGGAGAGTGAATAGAACTGTTGAAGTGTACGCAATGGAGTTGGATTTCTTAGAATTGCTTGACGATGTTAAAGAGCCGCATCAGAGTTGTAGGCTTTGTACATCGATGAAGTGATGAAATATTGCCAAAGGCTAAGCATCAGCCTGTTAGGACTTTTGTTAAAGTGATAAAGCATGCTACCAAGGTGGAGGAGATAGCCATGGTAAGAAACAAGCATTATTCCTTAGCCCACAATTATATTAGTTCTTAGAATCCTATAGGAGTTTCTGATGGTGAAGTTGAGATTATAGCAATAAGAACATATTCAGGCTAAACCAACACCTATGGATGTGAATATGAAGAAACAAATCTTTGACTGACAAGCATTTGGCCATTGACAAGCTGATAGTCCCAAAAAAAGAGTTATAACAATTCAAAAGACAAAGGAGAGTGAATAGAACTGTTGAAGTGTACTCAATGGAGTTGGATTTCTTAGAATTGCTTGACGATGTTAAAGAGCCGCATCAGAGTTGTAGGCTTTGTACATCGATGAAGTGATGAAATATTGCCAAAGGCTAAGCATCGGCCTTTTAGGACTTTTGTTAAAGTGATAAAGCATGCTACCAAGGTGGAGGAGATAGCCATGGTAAGAAACAAGCATTATTCCTTATCCCACAATTCTACTACTTCTTAGAATCCTATAGAAGTTTTTGATGGTGAAGTTGAGATTGTAGCAAGAAGAACATATTCAAGCTAAACCAACACCTATGAATGTGAATAGTAATAAGCAATGCTTTGATTGACAAGAATTTGGCCATTTACAAGTTGATAGTCCCAAAAACGGAGTTATAACCATTCAAAAGACAAAGGAGAGTGAATAGAACTGTTGAAGTGTACTCAATGGAGTTGGATTTCTTAGAATTGCTTGACGATGTTAAAGAGCCGCATCAGAGTTGTAGGCTTTGTACATCGATGAAGTGATGAAATATTGCCAAAGGCTAAGCATCAGCCTGTTAGGACTTTTGTTAAAGTGATAAAGCATGCTACCAAGGTGGAGGAGATAGCCATGGTAAGAAACAAGCATTATTCCTTAGCCCACAATTATATTAGTTCTTAGAATCCTATAGGAGTTTCTGATGGTGAAGTTGAGATTATAGCAATAAGAACATATTCAGGCTAAACCAACACCTATGGATGTGAATATGAAGAAACAAATCTTTGACTGACAAGCATTTGGCCATTGACAAGCTGATAGTCCCAAAAAAAGAGTTATAACAATTCAAAAGACAAAGGAGAGTGAATAGAACTGTTGAAGTGTACTCAATGGAGTTGGATTTCTTAGAATTGCTTGACGATGTTAAAGAGCCGCATCAGAGTTGTAGGCTTTGTACATCGATGAAGTGATGAAATATTGCCAAAGGCTAAGCATCGGCCTTTTAGGACTTTTGTTAAAGTGATAAAGCATGCTACCAAGGTGGAGGAGATAGCCATGGTAAGAAACAAGCATTATTCCTTATCCCACAATTCTATTACTTCTTAGAATCCTATAGGAGTTTCTGATGGTGAAGTTGAGATTATAGCAAGAAGAATATATTAAGGCTAAACCAACACCTATGGATGTGAATATGAAGAAGCAAATCTTTGACTGACAAGCATTTGGCCACTGACAAGCTGATAGTCCCAAAAAAAGAGTTATAACAATTCAAAAGACAAAGGAGAGTGAACAGAACTTTTTAAGTGTACTCAATGGAGTTGGATTTCTTAGAATTGCTTGACGATGTTAAAGAGCCGCATCAGAGTTGTAGGCTTTGTACATCGATGAAGTGATGAAATATTGCCAAAGGCTAAGCATCAGCCTGTTAGGAATTTTGTTAAAGTGATAAAGCATGCTACCAAGGTGGAGGAGATAGCCATGGTAAGAAACAAGCATTATTCCTTATCCCACAATTATATTAGTTCTTAGAATCATATAGGAGTTTCTGATGGTGAAGTTGAGATTATAGCAAGAAGAATATATTCAGGCTAAACCAACACCTATGGATGTGAATATGAAGAAGCAAATCTTTGACTGACAAGCATTTGGCCACTGACAAGCTGATAGTCCCAAAAAAAGAGTTATAACAATTCAAAAGACAAAGGAGAGTGAATAGAACTTTTTAAGTGTACTCAATGGAGTTGGATTTCTTAGAATTGCTTGACGATTTTAAAGAGCAGCATCAGAGTTGTAGGCTTTGTACATCGATGAAGTGATGAAATATTGCCAAAGGCTAAGCATCAGCCTGTTAGGACTTTTGTTAAAGTGATAAAGCATGCTACCAAGGTGGAGGAGATAGCCATGGTAAGAAACAAGCATTATTCCTTATCCCAAAATTCTATTACTTCTTAGAATCCTATAGGAGTTTCTGATGGTGAAGTTGAGATTATAGCAAGAAGAACATATTGAGGCTAAACCAACACCTATGGATGTGAATATGAAGAAGCAAATCTTTGACTGACAAGCATTTGGCCATTGACAAGCTGATTGTCCCAAAAAAAGAGTTATAACAATTCAAAAGACACAGGAGAGTGAATAGAACTGTTGAAGTGTACGCAATGGAGTTGGATTTCTTAGAATTGCTTGACGATGTTAAAGAGCCGCATCAGAGTTGTAGGCTTTGTACATCGATGAAGTGATGAAATATTGCCAAAGGCTAAGCATCAGCCTGTTAGGACTTTTGTTAAAGTGATAAAGCATGCTACCAAGGTGGAGGAGATAGCCATGGTAAGAAACAAGCATTATTCCTTAGCCCACAATTATATTAGTTCTTAGAATCCTATAGGAGTTTCTGATGGTGAAGTTGAGATTATAGCAATAAGAACATATTCAGGCTAAACCAACACCTATGGATGTGAATATGAAGAAACAAATCTTTGACTGACAAGCATTTGGCCATTGACAAGCTGATAGTCCCAAAAAAAGAGTTATAACAATTCAAAAGACAAAGGAGAGTGAATAGAACTGTTGAAGTGTACTCAATGGAGTTGGATTTCTTAGAATTGCTTGACGATGTTAAAGAGCCGCATCAGAGTTGTAGGCTTTGTACATCGATGAAGTGATGAAATATTGCCAAAGGCTAAGCATCGGCCTTTTAGGACTTTTGTTAAAGTGATAAAGCATGCTACCAAGGTGGAGGAGATAGCCATGGTAAGAAACAAGCATTATTCCTTATCCCACAATTCTACTACTTCTTAGAATTCTATAGAAGTTTTTGATGGTGAAGTTGAGATTGTAGCAAGAAGAACATATTCAAGCTAAACCAACACCTATGAATGTGAATAGTAATAAGCAATGCTTTGATTGGCAAGAATTTGGCCATTTACAAGTTGATAGTCCCAAAAACGGAGTTATAACCATTCAAAAGACAAAGGAGAGTGAATAGAACTGTTGAAGTGTACTCAATGGAGTTGGATTTCTTAGAATTGCTTGACGATGTTAAAGAGCCGCATCAGAGTTGTAGGCTTTGTACATCGATGAAGTGATGAAATATTGCCAAAGGCTAAGCATCAGCCTGTTAGGACTTTTGTTAAAGTGATAAAGCATGCTACCAAGGTGGAGGAGATAGCCATGGTAAGAAACAAGCATTATTCCTTAGCCCACAATTATATTAGTTCTTAGAATCCTATAGGAGTTTCTGATGGTGAAGTTGAGATTATAGCAATAAGAACATATTCAGGCTAAACCAACACCTATGGATGTGAATATGAAGAAACAAATCTTTGACTGACAAGCATTTGGCCATTGACAAGCTGATAGTCCCAAAAAAAGAGTTATAACAATTCAAAAGACAAAGGAGAGTGAATAGAACTGTTGAAGTGTACTCAATGGAGTTGGATTTCTTAGAATTGCTTGACGATGTTAAAGAGCCGCATCAGAGTTGTAGGCTTTGTACATCGATGAAGTGATGAAATATTGCCAAAGGCTAAGCATCGGCCTTTTAGGACTTTTGTTAAAGTGATAAAGCATGCTACCAAGGTGGAGGAGATAGCCATGGTAAGAAACAAGCATTATTCCTTATCCCACAATTCTATTACTTCTTAGAATCCTATAGAAGTTTTTGATGGTGAAGTTGAGATTGTAGCAAGAAGAACATATTCAAGCTAAACCAACACCTATGAATGTGAATAGTAATAAGCAATGCTTTGATTGACAAGAATTTGGCCATTTACAAGTTGATAGTCCCAAAAACGGAGTTATAACCATTCAAAAGACAAAGGAGAGTGAATAGAACTGTTGAAGTGTACTCAATGGAGTTGGATTTCTTAGAATTGCTTGACGATGTTAAAGAGCCGCATCAGAGTTGTAGGCTTTGTACATCGATGAAGTGATGAAATATTACCAAAGGCTAAGCATCAGCCTGTTAGGAATTTTGTTAAAGTGATAAAGCATGCTACCAAGGTGGAGGAGATAGCCATGGTAAGAAACAAGCATTATTCCTTATCCCACAATTATATTAGTTCTTAGAATCATATAGGAGTTTCTGATGGTGAAGTTGAGATTATAGCAAGAAGAATATATTCAGGCTAAACCAACACCTATGGATGTGAATATGAAGAAGCAAATCTTTGACTGACAAGCATTTGGCCATTGACAAGCTGATAGTCCCAAAAAAAGAGTTATAACAATTCAAAAGACAAAGGAGAGTGAATAGAACTTTTTAAGTGTACTCAATGGAGTTGGATTTCTTAGAATTGCTTGACGATTTTAAAGAGCAGCATCAGAGTTGTAGGCTTTGTACATCGATGAAGTGATGAAATATTGCCAAAGGCTAAGCATCAGCCTGTTAGGACTTTTGTTAAAGTGATAAAGCATGCTACCAAGGTGGAGGAGATAGCCATGGTAAGAAACAAGCATTATTCCTTATCCCAAAATTCTACTACTTCTTAGAATTCTATAGAAGTTTTTGATGGTGAAGTTGAGATTGTAGCAAGAAGAACATATTCAAGCTAAACCAACACCTATGAATGTGAATAGTAATAAGCAATGCTTTGATTGACAAGAATTTGGCCATTTACAAGTTGATAGTCCCAAAAACGGAGTTATAACCATTCAAAAGACAAAGGAGAGTGAATAGAACTGTTGAAGTGTACTCAATGGAGTTGGATTTCTTAGAATTGCTTGACGATGTTAAAGAGCCGCATCAGAGTTGTAGGCTTTGTACATCGATGAAGTGATGAAATATTGCCAAAGGCTAAGCATCAGCCTGTTAGGACTTTTGTTAAAGTGATAAAGCATGCTACCAAGGTGGAGGAGATAGCCATGGTAAGAAACAAGCATTATTCCTTAGCCCACAATTATATTAGTTCTTAGAATCCTATAGGAGTTTCTGATGGTGAAGTTGAGATTATAGCAATAAGAACATATTCAGGCTAAACCAACACCTATGGATGTGAATATGAAGAAACAAATCTTTGACTGACAAGCATTTGGCCATTGACAAGCTGATAGTCCCAAAAAAAGAGTTATAACAATTCAAAAGACAAAGGAGAGTGAATAGAACTGTTGAAGTGTACTCAATGGAGTTGGATTTCTTAGAATTGCTTGACGATGTTAAAGAGCCGCATCAGAGTTGTAGGCTTTGTACATCGATGAAGTGATGAAATATTGCCAAAGGCTAAGCATCGGCCTTTTAGGACTTTTGTTAAAGTGATAAAGCATGCTACCAAGGTGGAGGAGATAGCCATGGTAAGAAACAAGCATTATTCCTTATCCCACAATTCTATTACTTCTTAGAATCCTATAGAAGTTTTTGATGGTGAAGTTGAGATTGTAGCAAGAAGAACATATTCAAGCTAAACCAACACCTATGAATGTGAATAGTAATAAGCAATGCTTTGATTGACAAGAATTTGGCCATTTACAAGTTGATAGTCCCAAAAACGGAGTTATAACCATTCAAAAGACAAAGGAGAGTGAATAGAACTGTTGAAGTGTACTCAATGGAGTTGGATTTCTTAGAATTGCTTGACGATGTTAAAGAGCCGCATCAGAGTTGTAGGCTTTGTACATCGATGAAGTGATGAAATATTACCAAAGGCTAAGCATCAGCCTGTTAGGAATTTTGTTAAAGTGATAAAGCATGCTACCAAGGTGGAGGAGATAGCCATGGTAAGAAACAAGCATTATTCCTTATCCCACAATTATATTAGTTCTTAGAATCATATAGGAGTTTCTGATGGTGAAGTTGAGATTATAGCAAGAAGAATATATTCAGGCTAAACCAACACCTATGGATGTGAATATGAAGAAGCAAATCTTTGACTGACAAGCATTTGGCCACTGACAAGCTGATAGTCCCAAAAAAAGAGTTATAACAATTCAAAAGACAAAGGAGAGTGAATAGAACTTTTTAAGTGTACTCAATGGAGTTGGATTTCTTAGAATTGCTTGACGATTTTAAAGAGCAGCATCAGAGTTGTAGGCTTTGTACATCGATGAAGTGATGAAATATTGCCAAAGGCTAAGCATCAGCCTGTTAGGACTTTTGTTAAAGTGATAAAGCATGCTACCAAGGTGGAGGAGATAGCCATGGTAAGAAACAAGCATTATTCCTTATCCCAAAATTCTATTACTTCTTAGAATCCTATAGGAGTTTCTGATGGTGAAGTTGAGATTATAGCAAGAAGAACATATTGAGGCTAAACCAACACCTATGGATGTGAATATGAAGAAGCAAATCTTTGACTGACAAGCATTTGGCCATTGACAAGCTGATTGTCCCAAAAAAAGAGTTATAACAATTCAAAAGACACAGGAGAGTGAATAGAACTGTTGAAGTGTACGCAATGGAGTTGGATTTCTTAGAATTGCTTGACGATGTTAAAGAGCCGCATCAGAGTTGTAGGCTTTGTACATCGATGAAGTGATGAAATATTGCCAAAGGCTAAGCATCAGCCTGTTAGGACTTTTGTTAAAGTGATATAGCATGCTACCAAGGTGGAGGAGATAGCCATGGTAAGAAACAAGCATTATTCCTTAGCCCACAATTATATTAGTTCTTAGAATCCTATAGGAGTTTCTGATGGTGAAGTTGAGATTATAGCAATAAGAACATATTCAGGCTAAACCAACACCTATGGATGTGAATATGAAGAAACAAATCTTTGACTGACAAGCATTTGGCCATTGACAAGCTGATAGTCCCAAAAAAAGAGTTATAACAATTCAAAAGACAAAGGAGAGTGAATAGAACTGTTGAAGTGTACTCAATGGAGTTGGATTTCTTAGAATTGCTTGACGATGTTAAAGAGCCGCATCAGAGTTGTAGGCTTTGTACATCGATGAAGTGATGAAATATTGCCAAAGGCTAAGCATCGGCCTTTTAGGACTTTTGTTAAAGTGATAAAGCATGCTACCAAGGTGGAGGAGATAGCCATGGTAAGAAACAAGCATTATTCCTTATCCCACAATTCTATTACTTCTTAGAATCCTATAGAAGTTTTTGATGGTGAAGTTGAGATTGTAGCAAGAAGAACATATTCAAGCTAAACCAACACCTATGAATGTGAATAGTAATAAGCAATGCTTTGATTGACAAGAATTTGGCCATTTACAAGTTGATAGTCCCAAAAACGGAGTTATAACCATTCAAAAGACAAAGGAGAGTGAATAGAACTGTTGAAGTGTACTCAATGGAGTTGGATTTCTTAGAATTGCTTGACGATGTTAAAGAGCCGCATCAGAGTTGTAGGCTTTGTACATCGATGAAGTGATGAAATATTGCCAAAGGCTAAGCATCAGCCTGTTAGGAATTTTGTTAAAGTGATAAAGCATGCTACCAAGGTGGAGGAGATAGCCATGGTAAGAAACAAGCATTATTCCTTATCCCACAATTATATTAGTTCTTAGAATCATATAGGAGTTTCTGATGGTGAAGTTGAGATTATAGCAAGAAGAATATATTCAGGCTAAACCAACACCTATGGATGTGAATATGAAGAAGCAAATCTTTGACTGACAAGCATTTGGCCACTGACAAGCTGATAGTCCCAAAAAAAGAGTTATAACAATTCAAAAGACAAAGGAGAGTGAATAGAACTTTTTAAGTGTACTCAATGGAGTTGGATTTCTTAGAATTGCTTGACGATTTTAAAGAGCCGCATCAGAGTTGTAGGCTTTGTACATCGATGAAGTGATGAAATATTGCCAAAGGCTAAGCATCAGCCTGTTAGGACTTTTGTTAAAGTGATAAAGCATGCTACCAAGGTGGAGGAGATAGCCATGGTAAGAAACAAGCATTATTCCTTAGCCCACAATTATATTAGTTCTTAGAATCCTATAGGAGTTTCTGATGGTGAAGTTGAGATTATAGCAATAAGAACATATTCAGGCTAAACCAACACCTATGGATGTGAATATGAAGAAACAAATCTTTGACTGACAAGCATTTGGCCATTGACAAGCTGATAGTCCCAAAAAAAGAGTTATAACAATTCAAAAGACAAAGGAGAGTGAATAGAACTGTTGAAGTGTACTCAATGGAGTTGGATTTCTTAGAATTGCTTGACGATGTTAAAGAGCCGCATCAGAGTTGTAGGCTTTGTACATCGATGAAGTGATGAAATATTGCCAAAGGCTAAGCATCGGCCTTTTAGGACTTTTGTTAAAGTGATAAAGCATGCTACCAAGGTGGAGGAGATAGCCATGGTAAGAAACAAGCATTATTCCTTATCCCACAATTCTATTACTTCTTAGAATCCTATAGAAGTTTTTGATGGTGAAGTTGAGATTGTAGCAAGAAGAACATATTCAAGCTAAACCAACACCTATGAATGTGAATAGTAATAAGCAATGCTTTGATTGACAAGAATTTGGCCATTTACAAGTTGATAGTCCCAAAAACGGAGTTATAACCATTCAAAAGACAAAGGAGAGTGAATAGAACTGTTGAAGTGTACTCAATGGAGTTGGATTTCTTAGAATTGCTTGACGATGTTAAAGAGCCGCATCAGAGTTGTAGGCTTTGTACATCGATGAAGTGATGAAATATTGCCAAAGGCTAAGCATCAGCCTGTTAGGAATTTTGTTAAAGTGATAAAGCATGCTACCAAGGTGGAGGAGATAGCCATGGTCAGAAACAAGCATTATTCCTTATCCCACAATTATATTAGTTCTTAGAATCATATAGGAGTTTCTGATGGTGAAGTTGAGATTATAGCAAGAAGGATATATTCAGGCTAAACCAACACCTATGGATGTGAATATGAAGAAGCAATTCTTTGACTGACAAGCATTTGGCCACTGACAAGCTGATAGTCCCAAAAAAAGAGTTATAACAATTCAAAAGACAAAGGAGAGTGAATAGAACTTTTTAAGTGTACTCAATGGAGTTGGATTTCTTAGAATTGCTTGACGATTTTAAAGAGCCGCATCAGAGTTGTAGGCTTTGTACATCGATGAAGTGATGAAATATTGCCAAAGGCTAAGCATCAGCCTGTTAGGACTTTTGTTAAAGTGATAAAGCATGCTACCAAGGTGGAGGAGATAGCCATGGTAAGAAACAAGCATTATTCCTTAGCCCACAATTATATTAGTTCTTAGAATCCTATAGGAGTTTCTGATGGTGAAGTTGAGATTATAGCAATAAGAACATATTCAGGCTAAACCAACACCTATGGATGTGAATATGAAGAAACAAATCTTTGAGTGACAAGCATTTGGCCATTGACAAGCTGATAGTCCCAAAAAAAGAGTTATAACAATTCAAAAGACAAAGGAGAGTGAATAGAACTGTTGAAGTGTACTCAATGGAGTTGGATTTCTACGAATTGCTTGACGATGTTAAAGAGCCGCATCAGAGTTGTAGGCTTTGTACATCGATGAAGTGATGAAATATTGCCAAAGGCTAAGCATCGGCGTTTTAGGACTTTTGTTAAAGTGATAAAGCATGCTACCAAGGTGGAGGAGATAGCCATGGTAAGAAACAAGCATTATTCCTTATCCCACAATTCTATTACTTCTTAGAATCCTATAGAAGTTTTTGATGGTGAAGTTGAGATTGTAGCAAGAAGAACATATTCAAGCTAAACCAACACCTATGAATGTGAATAGTAATAAGCAATGCTTTGATTGACAAGAATTTGGCCATTTACAAGTTGATAGTCCCAAAAACGGAGTTATAACCATTCAAAAGACAAAGGAGAGTGAATAGAACTGTTGAAGTGTACTCAATGGAGTTGGATTTCTTAGAATTGCTTGACGATGTTAAAGAGCCGCATCAGAGTTGTAGGCTTTGTACATCGATGAAGTGATGAAATATTACCAAAGGCTAAGCATCAGCCTGTTAGGAATTTTGTTAAAGTGATAAAGCATGCTACCAAGGTGGAGGAGATAGCCATGGTAAGAAACAAGCATTATTCCTTATCCCACAATTATATTAGTTCTTAGAATCATATAGGAGTTTCTGATGGTGAAGTTGAGATTATAGCAAGAAGAATATATTCAGGCTAAACCAACACCTATGGATGTGAATATGAAGAAGCAAATCTTTGACTGACAAGCATTTGGCCACTGACAAGCTGATAGTCCCAAAAAAAGAGTTATAACAATTCAAAAGACAAAGGAGAGTGAATAGAACTTTTTAAGTGTACTCAATGGAGTTGGATTTCTTAGAATTGCTTGACGATTTTAAAGAGCCGCATCAGAGTTGTAGGCTTTGTACATCGATGAAGTGATGAAATATTGCCAAAGGCTAAGCATCAGCCTGTTAGGACTTTTGTTAAAGTGATAAAGCATGCTACCAAGGTGGAGGAGATAGCCATGGTAAGAAACAAGCATTATTCCTTATCCCAAAATTCTATTACTTCTTAGAATCCTATAGGAGTTTCTGATGGTGAAGTTGAGATTATAGCAAGAAGAACATATTGAGGCTAAACCAACACCTATGGATGTGAATATGAAGAAGCAAATCTTTGACTGACAAGCATTTGGCCATTGACAAGCTGATTGTCCCAAAAAAAGAGTTATAACAATTCAAAAGACACAGGAGAGTGAATAGAACTGTTGAAGTGTACGCAATGGAGTTGGATTTCTTAGAATTGCTTGACGATGTTAAAGAGCTGCATCAGAGTTGTAGGCTTTGTACATCGATGAAGTGATGAAATATTGCCAAAGGCTAAGCATCGGCCTTTTAGGACTTTTGTTAAAGTGATAAAGCATGCTACCAAGGTGGAGGAGATAGCCATGGTAAGAAACAAGCATTATTCCTTAGCCCACAATTCTATTACTTCTTAGAATCCTATAGGAGTTTCTGATGGTGAAGTTGAGATTATAGCAATAAGAACATATTCAGGCTAAACCAACACCTATGGATGTGAATATGAAGAAACAAATCTTTGACTGACAAGCATTTGGCCATTGACAAGCTGATAGTCCCAAAAAAAGAGTTATAACAATTCAAAAGACAAAGGAGAGTGAATAGAACTGTTGAAGTGTACTCAATGGAGTTGGATTTCTTAGAATTGCTTGACGATGTTAAAGAGCCGCATCAGAGTTGTAGGCTTTGTACATCGATGAAGTGATGAAATATTGCCAAAGGCTAAGCATCGGCCTTTTAGGACTTTTGTTAAAGTGATAAAGCATGCTACCAAGGTGGAGGAGATAGCCATGGTAAGAAACAAGCATTATTCCTTATCCTACAATTCTATTACTTCTTAGAATCATATAGAAGTTTTTGATGGTGAAGTTGAGATTGTAGCAAGAAGAACATATTCAAGCTAAACCAACACCTATGAATGTGAATAGTAATAAGCAATGCTTTGATTGACAAGAATTTGGCCATTTACAAGTTGATAGTCCCAAAAACGGAGTTATAACCATTCAAAAGACAAAGGAGAGTGAATAGAACTGTTGAAGTGTACTCAATGGAGTTAGATCTCTTACAATTGCTTGACGATGTTAAAGAGCCGCATCAGAGTTGTAGGCTTTGTACATGGATGAAGTGATGAAATATTGTCAAACGCTAAGCGTCAGCCTGTTAGGACTTTGGTTGAAGTGATAATGCATGCTACCAACGTGGAAGAGATAGCCAAGGTAAGAAACAAGTATTATTAATTAATGCACAATTTTGTTACTTCTTAGAATCCTAACGGAGTTTCTGATGGTGAAGTTGAGATTATAGCAAGAAGAACATATTGAGGCTAAACCAACACTATAGATGTGAATATGAAGAAGCAAATCTTTGACTGACAAGCATTTGGCCATTGACAAGCTGATAGTCCCAAAAAAAGAGTTATAACAATTCAAAAGACAAAGGAGAGTGAATAGAACTGTTGAAGTGTACTCAATGGAGTTGGATTTCTTTGAATTGCTTGACGATGTTAAAGAGGCGCATCAGAGTTGTAGGCTTTGTACATCGATGAAGTGATGAAATATTGCCAAAGGCTAAGCATCAGCCTGTTAGGACTTTTGTTAAAGTGATAAAGCATGCTACCAAGGTGGAGGAGATAGCCATGGTAAGAAACAAGCATTATTCCTTATCCCACAACTCTATTACTTCTTAGAATCCTATAGGAGTTTCTGATGGTGAAGTTGAGATTTTAGCAAGAAGAACATATTGAGGCTAAACCAACACCTCTGGATCTGAATATGAAGAAGCAAATCTTTGACTGACAAGCATTTGGCCATTGACAAGCTGATAGTCCCAAAAAAAGAGTTATAACAATTCAAAAGACAAAGGAGAGTGAATAGAACTGTTGAAGTGTACTCAATGGAGTTGGATTTCTTAGAATTGCTTGACGATGTTAAAGAGCCGCATCAGAGTTGTAGGCTTTGTACATCGATGAAGTGATGAAATATTGCCAAAGGCTAAGCATCAGCCTGTTAGGACTTTTGTTAAAGTGATAAAGCTTGCTACCAAGGTGGAGGAGATAGCCATGGTAAGAAACAAGCATTATTCCTTAGAATCCTATAGAAGTTTTTGATGGTGAAGTTGAGATTGTAGCAAGAAGAACATATTCAGGCTAAACCAACACCTATGGATGTGAATAGTAAGCAATGCTTTGATTGACAAGAATTTGGCCATTTACAAGTTGATAGTCCCAAAAACGGAGTTATAACCATTCAAAAGACAAATGAGAGTGAATAGAACTGTTGAAGTGTACTCAATGGAGTTGGATCTCTTACAATTGCTTGACGATGTTAAAGAGCCGCATCAGAGTTGTAGGCTTTGTACATCGATGAAGTGATGAAATATTGCCAAAGGCTAAGCATCAGCCTGTGAGGACTTTTGTTAAAGTGATAAATCATGCTACCAAGGTGGAGGAGATAGCCATGGTAAGAAACAAGCATTATTCCTTATCCCACAATTCTATTACTTCTTAGAATCCTATAGGAGTTTCTGATGGTGAAGTTGAGATTATAGCAAGAAGAATATATTGAGGCTAAAGCAACACCTATGGATGTGAATATGAAGAAGCAAATCTTTGACTGACAAGCATTTGGCCACTGACAAGCTGATAGTCCCAAAAAAAGAGTTATAAAAATTCAAAAGACAAAGGAGAGTGAATAGAACTTTTTAAGTGTACTCAATGGAGTTGGATTTCTTAGAATTGCTTGACGATTTTAAAGAGCCGCATCAGAGTTGTAGGCTTTGTACATCGATGAAGTGATGAAATATTGCCAAAGGCTAAGCATCAGCCTGTTAGGACTTTTGTTAAAGTGATAAAGCATGCTACCAAGGTGGAGGAGATAGCCATGGTAAGAAACAAGCATTATTCCTTATCCCAAAATTCTATTAATTCTTAGAATCCTATAGGAGTTTCTGATGGTGAAGTTGAGATTATAGCAAGAAGAACATATTGAGGCTAAACCAACACCTATGGATGTGAATATGAAGAAGCAAATCTTTGACTGACAAGCATTTGGCCATTGACAAGCTGATTGTCCCAAAAAAAGAGTTATAACAATTCAAAAGATACAGGAGAGTGAATAGAACTGTTGAAGTGTACGCAATGGAGTTGGATTTCTTAGAATTGCTTGACGATGTTAAAGAGCCGCATCAGAGTTGTAGGCTTTGTACATCGATGAAGTGATGAAATATTGCCAAAGGCTAAGCATCAGCCTGTTAGGACTTTTGTTAAAGTGATAAAGCATGCTACCAAGGTGGAGGAGATAGCCATGGTAAGAAACAAGCATTATTCCTTATCCCAAAATTCTATTACTTCTTAGAATCCTATAGGAGTTTCTGATGGTGAAGTTGAGATTATAGCAAGAAGAACATATTGAGGCTAAACCAACACCTATGGATGTGAATATGAAGAAGCAAATCTTTGACTGACAAGCATTTGGCCATTGACAAGCTGATTGTCCCAAAAAAAGAGTTATAACAATTCAAAAGACACAGGAGAGTGAATAGAACTGTTGAAGTGTATGCAATGGAGTTGGATTTCTTAGAATTGCTTGACGATGTTAAAGAGCTGCATCAGAGTTGTAGGCTTTGTACATCGATGAAGTGATGAAATATTGCCAAAGGCTAAGCATCAGCCTGTTAGGACTTTTGTTAAAGTGATAAAGCATGCTACCAAGGTGGAGGAGATAGCCATGGTAAGAAACAAGCATTATTCCTTAACCCACAATTATATTAGTTCTTAGAATCCTATAGGAGTTTCTGATGGTGAAGTTGATATTATAGCAATAAGAACATATTCAGGCTAAACCAACACCTATGGATGTGAATATGAAGAAACAAATCTTTGACTGACAAGCATTTGGCCATTGACAAGCTGATAGTCCCAAAAAAAGAGTTATAACAATTCAAAAGACAAAGGAGAGTGAATAGAACTGTTGAAGTGTACTCAATGGAGTTGGATTTCTTAGAATTGCTTGACGATGTTAAAGAGCCGCATCAGAGTTGTAGGCTTTGTACATCGATGAAGTGATGAAATATTGCCAAAGGCTAAGCATCGGCCTTTTAGGACTTTTGTTAAAGTGATAAAGCATGCTACCAAGGTGGAGGAGATAGCCATGGTAAGAAACAAGCATTATTCCTTATCCCACAATTCTATTACTTCTTAGAATCCTATAGAAGTTTTTGATGGTGAAGTTGAGATTGTAGCAAGAAGAACATATTCAAGCTAAACCAACACCTATGAATGTGAATAGTAATAAGCAATGCTTTGATTGACAAGAATTTGGCCATTTACAAGTTGATAGTCCCAAAAACGGAGTTATAACCATTCAAAAGACAAAGGAGAGTGAATAGAACTGTTGAAGTGTACTCAATGGAGTTAGATCTCTTACAATTGCTTGACGATGTTAAAGAGCCGCATCAGAGTTGTAGGCTTTGTACATGGATGAAGTGATGAAATATTGTCAAACGCTAAGCGTCAGCCTGTTAGGACTTTGGTTGAAGTGATAATGCATGCTACCAACGTGGAAGAGATAGCCAAGGTAAGAAACAAGTATTATTAATTAATGCACAATTTTGTTACTTCTTAGAATCCTAACGGAGTTTCTGATGGTGAAGTTGAGATTATAGCAAGAAGAACATATTGAGGCTAAACCAACACTATAGATGTGAATATGAAGAAGCAAATCTTTGACTGACAAGCATTTGGCCATTGACAAGCTGATAGTCCCAAAAAAAGAGTTATAACAATTCAAAAGACAAAGGAGAGTGAATAGAACTGTTGAAGTGTACTCAATGGAGTTGGATTTCTTTGAATTGCTTGACGATGTTAAAGAGGCGCATCAGAGTTGTAGGCTTTGTACATCGATGAAGTGATGAAATATTGCCAAAGGCTAAGCATCAGCCTGTTAGGACTTTTGTTAAAGTGATAAAGCATGCTACCAAGGTGGAGGAGATAGCCATGGTAAGAAACAAGCATTATTCCTTATCCCACAATTCTATTACTTCTTAGAATCCTATAGGAGTTTCTGATGGTGAAGTTGAGATTTTAGCAAGAAGAACATATTGAGGCTAAACCAACACCTCTGGATCTGAATATGAAGAAGCAAATCTTTGACTGACAAGCATTTGGCCATTGACAAGCTGATAGTCCCAAAAAAAGAGTTATAACAATTCAAAAGACAAAGGAGAGTGAATAGAACTGTTGAAGTGTACTCAATGGAGTTGGATTTCTTAGAATTGCTTGACGATGTTAAAGAGCCGCATCTGAGTTGTAGGCTTTGTACATCGATGAAGTGATGAAATATTGCCAAAGGCTAAGCATCAGCCTGTTAGGACTTTTGTTAAAGTGATAAAGCTTGCTACCAAGGTGGAGGAGATAGCCATGGTAAGAAACAAGCATTATTCCTTAGAATCCTATAGAAGTTTTTGATGGTGAAGTTGAGATTGTAGCAAGAAGAACATATTCAGGCTAAACCAACACCTATGGATGTGAGTAGTAAGCAATGCTTTGATTGACAAGAATTTGGCCATTTACAAGTTGATAGTCCCAAAATTGGAGTTATAACCATTCAAAAGACAAATGAGAGTGAATAGAACTGTTGAAGTGTACTCAATGGAGTTGGATCTCTTACAATTGCTTGACGATGTTAAAGAGCCGCATCAGAGTTGTAGGCTTTGTACATCGATGAAGTGATGAAATATTGCCAAAGGCTAAGCATCAGCCTGTGAGAACTTTTGTTAAAGTGATAAATCATGCTACCAAGGTGGAGGAGATAGCCATGGTAAGAAACAAGCATTATTCCTTATCCCACAATTCTATTACTTCTTAGAATCCTATAGGAGTTTCTGATGGTGAAGTTGAGATTATAGCAAGAAGAATATATTGAGGCTAAAGCAACACCTATGGATGTGAATATGAAGAAGCAAATCTTTGACTGACAAGCATTTGGCCACTGACAAGCTGATAGTCCCAAAAAAAGAGTTAATAAAAATTCAAAAGACAAAGGAGAGTGAATAGAACTTTTTAAGTGTACTCAATGGAGTTGGATTTCTTAGAATTGCTTGACGATTTTAAAGAGCCGCATCAGAGTTGTAGGCTTTGTACATCGATGAAGTGATGAAATATTGCCAAAGGCTAAGCATCAGCCTGTTAGGACTTTTGTTAAAGTGATAAAGCATGCTACCAAGGTGGAGGAGATAGCCATGGTAAGAAACAAGCATTATTCCTTATCCCAAAATTCTATTACTTCTTAGAATCCTATAGGAGTTTCTGATGGTGAAGTTGAGATTATAGCAAGAAGAACATATTGAGGCTAAACCAACACCTATGGATGTGAATATGAAGAAGCAAATCTTTGACTGACAAGCATTTGGCCATTGACAAGCTGATTGTCCCAAAAAAAGAGTTATAACAATTCAAAAGATACAGGAGAGTGAATAGAACTGTTGAAGTGTACGCAATGGAGTTGGATTTCTTAGAATAGCTTGACGATGTTAAAGAGCCGCATCAGAGTTGTAGGCTTTGTACATCGATGAAGTGATGAAATATTGCCAAAGGCTAAGCATCAGCCTGTTAGGACTTTTGTTAAAGTGATAAAGCATGCTACCAAGGTGGAGGAGATAGCCATGGTAAGAAACAAGCATTATTCCTTATCCCAAAATTCTATTACTTCTTAGAATCCTATAGGAGTTTCTGATGGTGAAGTTGAGATTATAGCAAGAAGAACATATTGAGGCTAAACCAACACCTATTGATGTGAATATGAAGAAGCAAATCTTTGACTGACAAGCATTTGGCCATTGACAAGCTGATTGTCCCAAAAAAAGAGTTATAACAATTCAAAAGACACAGGAGAGTGAATAGAACTGTTGAAGTGTACGCAATGGAGTTGGATTTCTTAGAATTGCTTGACGATGTTAAAGAGCTGCATCAGAGTTGTAGGCTTTGTACATCGATGAAGTGATGAAATATTGCCAAAGGCTAAGCATCAGCCTGTTAGGACTTTTGTTAAAGTGATAAAGCATGCTACCAAGGTGGAGGAGATAGCCATGGTAAGAAACAAGCATTATTCCTTAACCCACAATTATATTAGTTCTTAGAATCCTATAGGAGTTTCTGATGGTGAAGTTGATATTATAGCAATAAGAACATATTCAGGCTAAACCAACACCTATGGATGTGAATATGAAGAAACAAATCTTTGACTGACAAGCATTTGGCCATTGACAAGCTGATAGTCCCAAAAAAAGAGTTATAACAATTCAAAAGACAAAGGAGAGTGAATAGAACTGTTGAAGTGTACTCAATGGAGTTGGATTTCTTAGAATTGCTTGACGATGTTAAAGAGCCGCATCAGAGTTGTAGGCTTTGTACATCGATGAAGTGATGAAATATTGCCAAAGGCTAAGCATCGGCCTTTTAGGACTTTTGTTAAAGTGATAAAGCATGCTACCAAGGTGGAGGAGATAGCCATGGTAAGAAACAAGCATTATTCCTTATCCCACAATTCTATTACTTCTTAGAATCCTATAGAAGTTTTTGATGGTGAAGTTGAGATTGTAGCAAGAAGAACATATTCAAGCTAAACCAACACCTATGAATGTGAATAGTAATAAGCAATGCTTTGATTGACAAGAATTTGGCCATTTACAAGTTGATAGTCCCAAAAACGGAGTTATAACCATTCAAAAGACAAAGGAGAGTGAATAGAACTGTTGAAGTGTACTCAATGGAGTTAGATCTCTTACAATTGCTTGACGATGTTAAAGAGCCGCATCAGAGTTGTAGGCTTTGTACATGGATGAAGTGATGAAATATTGTCAAACGCTAAGCGTCAGCCTGTTAGGACTTTGGTTGAAGCGATAATGCATGCTACCAACGTGGAAGAGATAGCCAAGGTAAGAAACAAGTATTATTAATTAATGCACAATTTTGTTACTTCTTAGAATCCTAACGGAGTTTCTGATGGTGAAGTTGAGATTATAGCAAGAAGAACATATTGAGGCTAAACCAACACTATAGATGTGAATATGAAGAAGCAAATCTTTGACTGACAAGCATTTGGCCATTGACAAGCTGATAGTCCCAAAAAAAGAGTTATAACAATTCAAAAGACAAAGGAGAGTGAATAGAACTGTTGAAGTGTACTCAATGGAGTTGGATTTCTTTGAATTGCTTGACGATGTTAAAGAGGCGCATCAGAGTTGTAGGCTTTGTACATCGATGAAGTGATGAAATATTGCCAAAGGCTAAGCATCAGCCTGTTAGGACTTTTGTTAAAGTGATAAAGCATGCTACCAAGGTGGAGGAGATAGCCATGGTAAGAAACAAGCATTATTCCTTATCCCACAATTCTATTACTTCTTAGAATCCTATAGGAGTTTCTGATGGTGAAGTTGAGATTTTAGCAAGAAGAACATATTGAGGCTAAACCAACACCTCTGGATCTGAATATGAAGAAGCAAATCTTTGACTGACAAGCATTTGGCCATTGACAAGCTGATAGTCCCAAAAAAAGAGTTATAACAATTCAAAAGACAAAGGAGAGTGAATAGAACTGTTGAAGTGTACTCAATGGAGTTGGATTTCTTAGAATTGCTTGACGATGTTAAAGAGCCGCATCAGAGTTGTAGGCTTTGTACATCGATGAAGTGATGAAATATTGCCAAAGGCTAAGCATCAGCCTGTTAGGACTTTTGTTAAAGTGATAAAGCTTGCTACCAAGGTGGAGGAGATAGCCATGGTAAGAAACAAGCATTATTCCTTAGAATCCTATAGAAGTTTTTGATGGTGAAGTTGAGATTGTAGCAAGAAGAACATATTCAGGCTAAACCAACACCTATGGATGTGAGTAGTAAGCAATGCTTTGATTGACAAGAATTTGGCCATTTACAAGTTGATAGTCCCAAAAACGGAGTTATAACCATTCAAAAGACAAATGAGAGTGAATAGAACTGTTGAAGTGTACTCAATGGAGTTGGATCTCTTACAATTGCTTGACGATGTTAAAGAGCCGCATCAGAGTTGTAGGCTTTGTACATCGATGAAGTGATGAAATATTGCCAAAGGCTAAGCATCAGCCTGTGAGGACTTTTGTTAAAGTGATAAATCATGCTACCAAGGTGGAGGAGATAGCCATGGTAAGAAACAAGCATTATTCCTTATCCCACAATTCTATTACTTCTTAGAATCCTATAGGAGTTTCTGATGGTGAAGTTGAGATTATAGCAAGAAGAATATATTGAGGCTAAAGCAACACCTATGGATGTGAATATGAAGAAGCAAATCTTTGACTGACAAGCATTTGGCCACTGACAAGCTGATAGTCCCAAAAAAAGAGTTATAAAAATTCAAAAGACAAAGGAGAGTGAATAGAACTTTTTAAGTGTACTCAATGGAGTTGGATTTCTTAGAATTGCTTGACGATTTTAAAGAGCCGCATCAGAGTTGTAGGCTTTGTACATCGATGAAGTGATGAAATATTGCCAAAGGCTAAGCATCAGCCTGTTAGGACTTTTGTTAAAGTGATAAAGCATGCTACCAAGGTGGAGGAGATAGCCATGGTAAGAAACAAGCATTATTCCTTATCCCAAAATTCTATTACTTCTTAGAATCCTATAGGAGTTTCTGATGGTGAAGTTGAGATTATAGCAAGAAGAACATATTGAGGCTAAACCAACACCTATGGATGTGAATATGAAGAAGCAAATCTTTGACTGACAAGCATTTGGCCATTGACAAGCTGATTGTCCCAAAAAAAGAGTTATAACAATTCAAAAGACACAGGAGAGTGAATAGAACTGTTGAAGTGTACGCAATGGAGTTGGATTTCTTAGAATTGCTTGACGATGTTAAAGAGCCGCATCAGAGTTGTAGGCTTTGTACATCGATGAAGTGATGAAATATTGCCAAAGGCTAAGCATCAGCCTGTTAGGACTTTTGTTAAAGTGATAAAGCATGCTACCAAGGTGGAGGAGATAGCCATGGTAAGAAACAAGCATTATTCCTTATCCCACAATTATATTATTTCTTAGAATCCTATAGGAGTTTCTGATGGTGAAGTTGAGATTATAGCAATAAGAACATATTCAGGATAAACCAACACCTATGGATGTGAATATGAAGAAGCAAATCTTTGACTGACAAGCATTTGGCCATTGACAAGCTGATAGTTCCAAAAAAAGAGTTATAACAATTCAAAAGACAAAGGAGAGTGAATAGAACTGTTGAAGTGTACTCAATGGAGTTGGATTTCTTAGAATTGCTTGACGATGTTAAAGAGCCGCATCAGAGTTGTAGGCTTTGTACATCGATGAAGTGATGAAATATTGCCAAAGGCTAAGCATCGGCCTTTTAGGACTTTTGTTAAAGTGATAAAGCATGCTACCAAGGTGGAGGAGATAGCCATGGTAAGAAACAAGCATTATTCCTTATCCCACAATTCTATTACTTCTTAGAATCCTATAGAAGTTTTTGATGGTGAAGTTGAGATTGTAGCAAGAAGAACATATTCAAGCTAAACCAACACCTATGGATGTGAATAGTAATAATTAATGCTTTGATTGACAAGAATTTGACCATTTACAAGTTGATAGTCCCAAAAACGGAGTTATAACCATTCAAAAGACAAAGGAGAGTGAATAGAACTGTTGAAGTGTACTCAATGGAGTTGGATCTCTTACAATTGCTTGACGATGTTAAAAAGCCGCATCAGAGTTGTAGGCTTTGTACATGGATGAAGTGATGAAATATTGCCAAACGCTAAGCGTCAGCCTGTTAGGACTTTGGTTGAAGTGATAATGCATGCTACCAAGGTGGAAGAGATAGCCAAGGTAAGAAACAAGTATTATTAATTAATGCACAATTTTGTTACTTCTTCGAATCCTAACGGAGTTTCTGATGGTGAAGTTGAGATTATAGCAAGAAGAACATATTGAGGCTAAACCAACACTATAGATGTGAATATGAAGAAGCAAATCTTTGACTGACAAGCATTTGGCCATTGACAAGCTGATAGTCCCAAAAAAAGAGTTATAACAATTCAAAAGACAAAGGAGAGTGAATAGAACTGTTGAAGTGTACTCAATGGAGTTGGATTTCTTAGAATTGCTTGACGATGTTAAAGAGCCGCATCAGAGTTGTAGGCTTTGTACATCGATGAAGAGATGAAATATTGCCAAAGGCTAAGAATCAGCCTGTTAGGACTTTTGTTAAAGTGATAAAGCTTGCTACCAAGGTGGAGGAGATAGCCATGGTAAGAAACAAGCATTATTCCATAGAATCCTATAGAAGTTTCTGATGGTGAAGTTGAGATTGTAGCAAGAAGAACATATTCAGGCTAAACCAACACCTATGGATGTGAATAGTAAGCAATGCTTTGATTGACAAGGATTTGGCCATTTACAAGTTGATAGTCCCAAAAACGGAGTTATAACCATTCAAAAGACAAATGAGAGTGAATAGAACTGTTGAAGTGTACTCAATGGAGTTGGATCTCTTACAATTGCTTGACGATGTTAAAGAGCCGCATCAGCGTTGTGGGCTTTGTACATCGATGAAGTGATGAAATATTGCCAAAGGCTAAGCATCAGCCTGTGAGGACTTTTGTTAAAGTGATAAAGCATGCTACCAAGGTGGAGGACATAGCCTTGGTAAGAAACAATCATTATTCCTTATCCCACAATTCTATTACTTCTTAAAATCCTATAGGAGTTTCTGATGGTGAAGTTGAGATTATAGCAAGAAGAATATATTGAGGCTAAACCAACACCTATGGATGTGAATATGAAGAAGCAAATCTTTGACTGACAAGCATTTGGCCACTGACAAGCTGATAGTCCCAAAAAAAGAGTTATAACAATTCAAAAGACAAAGGAGAGTGAATAGAACTTTTTATGTGTACTCAATGGAGTTGGATTTCTTAGAATTGCTTGACAATGTTAAAGAGCCGCATCAGAGTTGTAGGCTTTGTACATCGATGAAGTGATGAAATATTGCCAAAGGCTAAGAATCAGCCTGTTAGGACTTTTGTTAAAGTGATAAAGCTTGCTACCAAGGTGGAGGAGATAGCCATGGTAAGAAACAAGCATTATTCCATATAATCCTATAGAAGTTTCTGATGGTGAAGTTGAGATTGTAGCAAGAAGAACATATTCAGGCTAAACCAACACCTATGGATGTGAATAGTAAGCAATGCTTTGATTGGCAAGGATTTGGCCATTTACAAGTTGATAGTCCCAAAAACGGAGTTATAACCATTCAAAAGACAAATGAGAGTGAATAGAACTGTTGAAGTGTACTCAATGGAGTTGGATCTCTTACAATTGCTTGACGATGTTAAAGAGCCGCATCAGAGTTGTGGGCTTTGTACATCGATGAAGTGATGAAATATTGCCAAAGGCTAAGCATCAGCCTGTGAGGACTTTTGTTAAAGTGATAAAGCATGCTACCAAGGTGGAGGACATAGCCATGGTAAGAAACAAGCATATTCCTTATCCCACAATTCTATTACTTCTTAGAATCCTATAGGAGTTTCTGATGGTGAAGTTGAGATTATAGCAAGAAGAATATATTGAGGCTAAACCAACACCTATGGATGTGAATATGAAGAAGCAAATCTTTGACTGACAAGCATTTGGCCACTGACAAGCTGATAGTCCCAAAAAAAGAGTTATAACAATTCAAAAGACAAAGGAGAGTGAATAGAACTTTTTATGTGTACTCAATGGAGTTGGATTTCTTAGAATTGCTTGACGATGTTAAAGAGCCGCATCAGAGTTGTAGGCTTTGTACATCGATGAAGTGATGAAATATTGCCAAAGGCTAAGCATCAGCCTGTTAGGACTTTTGTTAAAGTGATAAAGCATGCTACCAAGGTGGAGGAGATAGCCATGGTAAGAAACAAGCATTATTCCTTATCCCACAATTCTATTACTTTTTAGAATCCTATAGGAGTTTCTGATGGTGAAGTTGAGATTATAGCAAGAAGAACATATTGAGGCTAAACCAACACCTATGGATGTGAATATGAAGAAGCAAATCTTTGACTGACAAGCATTTGGCCATTGACAAGCTGATAGTCCCAAAAAAAGAGTTATAACAATTCAAAAGACAAAGGAGAGTGAATAGAACTGTTGAAGTGTACTCAATGGAGTTGGATTTCTTAGAATTGCTTGACGATGTTAAAGAGCCGCATCAGAGTTGTAGGCTTTGTACATCGATGAAGTGATGAAATATTGCCAAAGGCTAAGCATCAGCCTGTTAGGACTTTTGTTAAAGTGATAAAGCATGCTACCAAGGTGGAGGAGATAGCCATGGTAAGAAACAAGCATTATTCCTTATCCCACAATTCTATTACTTCACTACAGGAAATGTGGGCATTAACAGCGGCCGTTAAACGCTATGAATTAGCTATTATAGCGCTTCGTAAAACGCTGTGACATCGCCCGTTATAGTAGGTCCGACACTTTTGATAGCGGATTGTTGTTGTGCTATAGTTGAATATACAACGATAGCATAGTTTACTGTGCAATTGTTAATGTTTATAATAACGTGATACAGATGTTATTAAAATCCGTAATTTGACTTTACCTATAGCAAAGATAGCAAATGTTTCGTGTTATTAGTTTGTTTTTAAATTATTCGAAATTTATTTATTAAAAATAATTACGAATTATATTTTAATTAAAATATAATATTTTCGAATATTTGTAAAAAAAACCATTAAAATTAATACAAAATATATAAATATTAAAATGAGTACAAAGTAAACATACAAAATTAAAAAAATTAATTTATACAACTCTTGTATGAAAGACTCTTGGACTTCCAATCTTCGAAATTTCTTCTTTGGCAATTTGTTGAATTGAAGATAACTATCCTAGATCCATCTTTTAATTACTGGAGAGCTTCATTCATGTGTTCTTGGATGAACCTCACGGAGAAAAATCGCATTCTATAGAACACCTTGGATTAGTTCCCAAACGTAGACGCCTCTGCACCACAAGCTTGTCATAAGCAATCTTAAACTTCCATGGCTTTATTGTATCCAAGCCATCAGTTAAAGTCTCACAATGAAGCTAATTGACATATAACAATAGATTAAAACCTCCATAAGCTTGACAAAAAAACTCTCAAAAACTAAGAGAAGCTTCATCAGATTCCAAATTTTAATGTTCCAAAATGATTTCACAGGTTCATGCATCATGGATAACCAAATTTATCTGTAAATCTTCTCAAATTGAACACATAATCTCAGAAATTGAAAAACACCTCAATCAATTCAGTACTTCATGAGAATCGGAATCAAGATGAGAGCAATTAGCGAGGAAGAAGTACGAACCAGGCTCTCTAGAAATCGCAGGTTACATTCTGGAAGTTGGTTCAGCGACGGATCTAAATTCGAGAGTAAGCAAGAAGAGGAGTGAAGACCATATGGTTTCTAGGAGAAACACAAACGATGTCGTAGAGATTCGTATCGATCCCTTTCATCAATCGACTTTTGAGATGTAAAGAAGGTATTTTGATAAGACCAGCCATTGAAGGGTTCAGAGATGGAGAGAGTAGCGGAGAGAAGAGAAGTAAGATGAGGAAGAGAAGTAAGAGGCGAAAGTTACTATGTCTGTTGATTTTAATCTTATCAACGGTGGATAATAAACTAAGTGTGATCCTGACCTTTATGGAATAGCCAATGAAAGGCCAGTCTTTTTAGTTGCATTCTTTTTAATTAGTAGAATAATTTTGTATTATGTTGTTAATAATCGAGACAACCTATATTTTTTTTTTTTTTTGTTAAAACAACCTATATATTTTAAAACTACTTTTTTTGTCTTCATATATTTTAAAACTATTTACAAATCATTTTACGACATATCTCGTTTTAATCAACTTCATTTGCAAAATGTTTATATTTTTCTTATATAGTTTTCGATTTAGCTTTTATATTTGAGTGTTAAATTTAAGGGTTAGCTTTTGTAATTTAGGGTGGGATTTAAGTTTTAAGATATGGAATTTGGTTTTTTGAATTTCGAAAATGATATATTATTTGTTGTTTATGTTTAAAATTTTACAATTAAAAGTTTAGTGTTTATGATTAAGGGTTAGAAGTTTAAGGATTAGTGTTTGTGTTTGGGGTTTAGAGTTTAGGATTTAGGAAATAATTATACTTAAAATTTATAAATTTGTTATAAGTAAATCCTTAAATCAAACATTCAGTTTTGTTTGCATTTTATATTGTTAATTAATAAATAGTAAATATATTTCAACATTGAACCCTAAAAGGTTTAGGGTATAGGGTTAAGGTATAGGATTTAGCCATTTAGGGTATAGGGTTCAATCTTGAAACATATTTTTTACTATTTATCAATTAACAAAATAAAATGCCAAAAAATATTAGAAACTTTATCATATTTGATTATTTGATTATGTATAATTAACAAATGAATTTTTGAACGTTCGAGAATATTATTTGATTATGTATAATTAACAAATGAATGTATGAGAATAATTATGAACAAAATAAATATTTAATTTGTAGTTATAATTATGTATTGAGTATTTTTAATTTATATATATAAATTACTTTTTTGTAGTGTTTTTACGTCATATATTTATTGTTTTTATTATGTGTTAATTAGCAACCTTAAGGAGAGGCCGCATATGCTGCTTACATAAAAACGTAGCAAAATCTATGGATCATGAAAGATTAATTTGTGTACATGCGTATGTCACAAAAGTTTAGCAACAAAGCTTCTTAATTATGTCATTCAAAATCAGACTTAAAACTGGTATATAAAATCCTAACTCAGTTAAATCTGTTCGTTCGATTAAACCCTAAATTCAGATTGTGATCTGTAAACGGCTCGAAGCTTTCTTGATTTGCTGAACCATGTGAGCTCCAACAAGTGCATTTGTTCCTTTGTGCTTCGTCCACGCAAAGATTATGCCGTTCCTTCACACGACCGTACCGAAACAAATAATGCAACAAGATCAAGATGGGTCTACCTCCTTTTTACAATTATCAAGACTTCCTGCAACAAACAAACACTACTTATCATCAAAACACTCAAGTAATCAACAGAAGAGATTGAGTTTTTTCCACCTATAAGAACGAAAATATGAATCTTAGAGCACACCTTCAAAGCTCATCAACACAAGCTTAATGTTCAGAAACAAACAACGTCTGATAAAAATTCAACTCAAGGCAGATAAGAGGTTACACAAGGACTTGTGTGTGGTAAGTGATGTGATGTATTCTCAACTTCATTGTTTTGCTAATGCTTTAGTGATGTGCCAGCTAGTGTTTGTGAGACAAAAGGTGCAACTATGGTTGATTAGTGTAACAAAAAAGATTTATCAAAGTCAAGAAGAATACAAAGAATGTGAACAACCCATAACGCAGGTAAGACCATTGGAGAAACTACCATAAACCTGGAATTCAACAAACTGATCTTTGACAACCCGTAACACAAGACTCTATTTCCCAGTCCCAACATCTTCAAGTAACACCTGAAGGCTTAAACCAATTGCAGAACCGAAATCAAAATAAGTAAGAAAAATACAAATGCTTGAAAGCTTCTTAAGACCTTAAGAAAACACCTGATAACCCAGAACTACTGCCTAATTCTAGCAACGTGATATATTGACTAAAGTTAATATACCTTTCTGGGTGGTAAGTTACCAGAATTTAAGAATAAGATGTCTCAACTAGTGAATCAGTATATATATAAGAGATTTCCTTACATTTCCTCTGTTCCAAAGAACTGAACAAAGCACCATCCCAATCTTCAAGCAGACTGATCTGAAACTCAAAACCAAATAACTTCACAAGAGAGACCAACTCAAGGGAAATGAATTAGAGGGATTCACACTTACTATTTATCCATATCTGTGGAATCTGACCGAGTAACTAAAGAGATGATTCGGTAACATATATGTATACCTTCTTTGTGGCACATTGGTTGTTGTTTAGAGGGACCACGACAGAATCTGCAGACGTTTCTTGAGAAGCTTCAGATATCGTGTCCCCTTGAATTGCAGCAACCATTGTTGTTAGCCTCTAAACAACAATCACATGGTTATCAGCTACACAAATACACAATACCATTAGAAGAAAAAATCGATTCAACCCAGAGAAACATCAATCGAAAACCCAAATTGAAAGTAGAACACTACCAATTTCAATGACTTCTACTAAAGCTTAACTGAAATCTTCCTGCAAGAGAGTAGAACAACCAAAATGGATCATATATTTTACCTTCTGTGTCAATTTCGACCTCACCAATTTGTTTTGGATCGATGCATGTGACGATTAAGATGGCTTTGTAGATCGATGAAACTGACGATAGTGATCCAGAGGGATTGAGACTGAGAGAAATTGGGACTGAGAGGGATTGAGAGGGATCGAGAGTTAAAGAAGAGACAAACCAATTGGGAATGACTGTGAGGGTTTCCAATCGGGTTTCAGAGAGAAGAGATAGCCAAGATCTGGTTTCTACAGTATTTGTCTGTCGTCTTCAATTTTATTTTCTGTATTTCATTTTTTTTTTGATTTTGTTATTTAGTAAAATTTTGGAGCCAATGAATTTTTCATTTTCCCGCTTATCCCTACGATGACGTTTTAGGGTCATCTATGCTATTATTGAACCAAAAATTAAGCTCCACTATGAAATATTTTCTCGCGTATTTTATCATAGCGTTTGTCTTTTCGAAAACGCTATGTAAATTTTCCGAAAACTCAACAATAGCAGAAACATTAAAAACGCTATGTTTTACTGCTATTAATACCCTTATTTCCTGTAGTGCTTCTTAGAATCCTATAGGAGTTTCTGATGGTGAAGTTGAGATTATAGCAAGAAGAACATATTGAGGCTAAACCAACACCTATGGATGTGAATATGAAGAAGCAAATCTTTGACTGACAAGCATTTGGCCATTGACAAGCTGATAGTCCTAAAAAAAGAGTTATAACAATTCAAAAGACAAAGGAGAGTGAATAGAACTGTTGAAGTGTACTCAATGGAGTTGGATTTCTTAGAATTGCTTGACGATGTTAAAGAGCCGCATCAGAGTTGTAGGCTTTCTACATCGATGAAGTGATGAAATATTGCCAAGGGCTAAGCATCAGCCTGTTAGGACTTTTGTTAAAGTGATAAAGCATGCTTCCAAGGTGGAGGAGATAGCCATGGTAAGAAACAAGCATTATTTCTTATCCCACAATTCTATTACTTCTTAGAATCCTATAGGAGTTTCTGATGGTGAAGTTGAGATTGTAGCAAGAAGAACATATTCAGGCTAAACCAACACCTATGGATGTGAATAGTAATAAGCAATGCTTTGATTGATAAGGATTTGGCCATTTACAAGTTGATAGTCCCAAACGGAGTTATAACCATTCAAAAGACAAAGGAGAGTGAATAGAACTGTTGAAGTGTACTCAATGGAGTTGGATCTCTTACAATTGCTTGACGATGTTAAAGAGCCGCATCAGAGTTGTAGGCTTTGTACATGGATGAAGTGATGAAATATTGTCAAACGCTAAGCGTCAACCTGTTAAGACTTTGGTTGAAGTGATAATGCATGCTACCAAGGTGGAAGAGATAGCCAAGGTAAGAAACAAGTATTATTAATTAATGCACAATTCTGGTACTTCTTAGAATCCTATAGGAGTTTCTGATGGTGAAGTTGAGGTTATAGCAAGAAGAACATATTGAGGCTAAACCAACACTATGGATGTGAATATGAAGAAGCAAATCTTTGACTGACAAGCATTTGGACATTGACAAGCTGATAGTCCCAAAAAAAGAGTTATAATAATTCAAAAGAGAAAGGAGAGTGAATAGAACTGTTGAAGTGTACTCAATGGAGTTGGATTTCTTAGAATTGCTTGACGATGTTAAAGAGCCGCATCAGAGTTGTAGGCTTTGTACATCGATGAAGTGATGAAATATTGCCAAAGGCTAAGCATCAGCCTGTTAGGACTTTTGTTAAAGTGATAAAGCATGCTACCAAGGTGGAGGAGATAGCCATGGTAAGAAACAAGCATTATTCCTTATCCCACAATTCTATTACTTCTTAGAATCCTATAGGAGTTTCTGATGGTGAAGTTGAGATTATAGCAAGAAGAACATATTGAGGCTAAACCAACACCTATGGATGTGAATATGAAGAAGCAAATCTTTGACTGACAAGCATTTGGCCATTGACAAGCTGATAGTCCTAAAAAAAGAGTTATAACAATTCAAAAGACAAAGGAGAGTGAATAGAACTTTTGAAGTGTACTCAATGGAGTTGGATTTCTTAGAATTGCTTGACGATGTTAAAGAGCCGCATCAGAGTTGTAGGCTTTGTACATCGATGAAGTGATGAAATATTGCCAAAGGCTAAGCATCAGCCTGTTAGGACTTTTGTTAAAGTGATAAAGCTTGCTACCAAGGTGGAGGAGATAGCCATGGTAAGAAACAAGCATTATTCCTTAGAATCCTATAGAAGTTTCTGATGGTGAAGTTGAGATTGTAGCAAGAAGAACATATTCAGGCTAAACCAACACCTATGGATGTGAATAGTAATAAGCAATGCTTTGATTGATAAGGATTTGGCCATTTACAAGTTGATAGTCCCAAACGGAGTTATAACCATTCAAAAGACAAAGGAGAGTGAATAGAACTGTTGAAGTGTACTCAATGGAGTTGGATCTCTTACAATTGCTTGACGATGTTAAAGAGCCGTATCAGAGTTGTAGGCTTTGTACATGGATGAAGTGATGAAATATTGTCAAACGCTAAGCGTCAACCTGTTAGGACTTTGGTTGAAGTGATAATGCATGCTACCAAGGTGGAAGAGATAGCCAAGGTAAGAAACAAGTATTATTAATTAATGCACAATTCTGGTACTTCTTAGAATCCTGTTGCAGCGGGATAGTAAACAAAACAGGAACTCAAGAATCAATGGATCAAGAGAACTGCTCTGTTGCTCAAAACTCTTTGTTAAAACAGGGAGAATTCGAAGACTTCGATATGAGGAGAAAAACCTCGATTCTTATTCAATAAAATACCAAGTATTAAAGAAAGAAATACAAAGCCTTATATAGGCAAGGTCTAAGCAGACTTAAGCATAAGCGAAACCCTAATAAAAATAGAAATTCAACAGAGAAAAGGAAAACATAAATAAAAGGAAAACTAACAATAAAACTAGATAACTTGTAAAACAAGTAACGGAGATGTCGCTACATCAGGTCTCCCGGGGATAGAAGAAAATTCGACCTCGAATTTTCAGTGTCTGCTTCAGCGACATAAGGAACAAGATGCTTCACATTAAAGACATTGGCGGTGTTCATGTGAGGAGGCAGTTGTAGTCGATAAGCATTGTTGTTGATTTTCTCAATTACTGTAAGAGGACCAATCTTCCGCGACTTAAGCTTGTTGTACGTTCCAGGTTTAAAGTGATCCTTAGTCAATACCGCCCACACTAAGTCGCCCACTTCAAACTGTACATCACGCCTTCGGGCATCAACATCAGACTTGTATTTTGCTGTGGAAGTTTCCAAGTTAGAGTGAACTTGGTCATGAATCGCAGCAAATTCTTCGACAAAATCACATGCTCGGCCGTGGAAACGAGTCCTATCTGGCGTGAGGGATAAATCCGCAGGACAATGAGGCAAACTCCCATACACGACCTGAAATGGACTAAAACCGGTGCTACGGTTAACTGCACGATTATGAGCAAATTCGGCTTGACAAAGAATAGAATCCCATGACTTGATATTATCCCCAACTAAACATCGTAGTAAATCTCCCAATGCTCGATTAGTTACTTCTGTTTGGCCATCGGTTTGAGGATGATAGGCGGAGCTCATGTCTAATTTGGTGCGGAGGAGACGCCAAAGAGAACGCCAAAAATGGCTCAAGAAGCGTGAATCTCGATCCGAAACAATAGACAGTGGAAGACCATGAAGCTTGTATACCTCTCGAAAAAACAAAATCGCAACTTGTACCGCATCTGTGGTCTTTTTACAAGGAATAAAGTGCACCATCTTCGAAAAACGATCAACAACGACAAATATAGAATCATTACCTCGTTGCGTTCGCGGTAAGCCAAGCACAAAATCCATGCTTATATCCGTCCATGGCTGTGTCGGAATCGGGAGAGGTAAATAGAGACCCGCATTATTTGCTTTTCCTTTAGCTGCTTGACATGTCCCACAACGCACAAGAAAACGCTCAACATCACGTCTTAACGTTGGCCAGAAGTACGAGGTACTTACTAGCTTAAGCGTGCGGTCTCTTCCAATGTGACCTTCACCATGAAGTTCTCGGATCAACTGAAGTCGTAAGCTACACTCAGGGATACACAACTGAGCACCACGGAACAAAAATCCATCAAAGATTAAGTAGGTAGATCCCAGACCTTGTTCCGTATCACGCCAAATCTTTCCAAAGAAAGGATCAAGAGGATAAAGATCAGGAAGCACATCAAAACCAGGCACGGAGACATGTAATGTCGTTAGCAAAGAATGTCGACGACTCAAAGCATCAGCAACCTTATTGAGTGTGCCCGCGGTATGTTTGATGACAAAAGAAAATTGTTGCAAATAAGCAAACCAAGAAGCGTGTCTCGCGGAGACTTTGTCTTGAGAACCCATATGTTTAAGTGCATCATGATCAGTATAGAGAACGAACTCACGATGAAAAAGATAATGTCTCCAATGCTTAACAGCTTGAACAACTGCATATAGCTCGACATCATAAGTGCTATACCGTTCACGAGATCCTGAAATCTTTTCACTAAAAAAAGGCGACCGGACGACTTGATTGACTAAGAACTGCTCCAATCCCTGACTTGGATGCATCACAATGTAATTCAAATGCTACATTAAAATTAGGGAGAACAAGTACTGGTGCCGAGGTGAGCTTTGTCTTGATAACGTGAAATGCTTGTTCAGCCTCGGGAGTCCAACGGAAAGAAACAACCTTCATACAGTCAGTAATCGGTGCCATAATACTGCTAAAGTGATGTACAAAGCGTCGATAAAATGAGGCTAAACCATGGAAGCTTCGCACCTCTGTGATAGTGCGGGGAGTAGGCCATGACTGTAAAGCCGAAATCTTCATAGGATCAACCTCTAGGCCACGTGTAGAGATGATATATCCTAAGAATAGAACTTGGTCAACACCAAAAACACATTTCTTCGTAGCTGCGAATAACTTTTCCCGTCGCAAAACTAATAACACGTCACGCAGATGACCCAAATGCTCGTCTAATGATGTGCTAAATATGAGTATATCATCAAAGTATACAACAACACACCGCCCAATAAATGGCCTAAGAGCTTCATTCATCACTCGCATGAATGTACTTGATGCGTTTGATAATCCAAAAGGCATGACAAGCCACTCAAACAACCCTTCACGCGTTTTGAAAGCTGTTTTCCATTCATCACCGGGTCGAATGCGAATCTGATGATATCCACTGCGAAGATCCAACTTAGTAAACACAGAAGCAGATCCGATTTGGTCTAAAAGGTCATCGAGACGTGGAATCGGAAACCGATAGCGAATTGTAATCTTGTTAATCGCTCTACTATCCACACACATGCGCCAAGACCCGTCTTTTTTAGGAACAAGTAAAGCCGGGACAGCACACGGGCTCAAGCTTTCACGCACATAACCCTTAGCAAGAAGATCTTCAACCTGTTTCCGCAACTCATCATGTTCTCTTGGACTCATGCGGTAGTGTGGCCGGTTAGGCAACACCGAATCAGGAGCTAAGTCGATGCAATGTTGTATATCTCGTAAGGGAGGTAAACCATCTGGTAATTCTGCTGGAAACACATCGCGAAATTCTGTAAGTAAGTCATTAAAAACCATAGGAACATCAGGAATTAATGACAACACCTGCGGTTTAAGGCACAGTAGGAAAACGACATCCGTAGCTTGACATTCTTCGAGAATTTCGGACTTTGTCACCAATAATGCCGGTTTGCTAGGAGCAACTGGAACTGGAGGAGACTCGACTTCTTTGCTTGTGACTAAAGGATCTGAAGCAACCTGTGACGGAAGCAGAGTGATACGCCGACCTTCATAGTTGAAGCTATGCGTATTCGTAAAACCATCATGGACAGTTCTTCGGTCATATTGCCAAGGATGACCTAAAAGAATATGACAAGCATCCATTGGCAAGACATCACAACAGACCAAGTCTTTGTAGTTGAGGCCGATAGAAAACGGAATCCGACAACGTTTTGAAATTCGAATATCCGTTTTTGAGTTTAGCCAAGCGATCTTGTACGGAGAAGGGTGAGGCTCCGCAAATAAAGCAAGTTTTGTGACTGCTTCCTCTGAAATAGCATTTGTACAGCTTCCCGAATCAATAACCAAACGACAAATCTTGCCTCGAATCGTACAAGTCGATTGAAAAATGTTCGTACGGAGCCAAGATTCTTCAACTCCTTGTGGAAGAAGATAGTTTCTACGCATCATTAACATAGGACCTGAATCCCCGACCACCTGTTCCTCTGCATCATTAACAACATCTTCATCGTTATACTCATCAAACAAAGGTTCATCTTTAGAGAAGAGACCACGACGTTGAAGATGGGGACATGCCGATTGTCGATGCCCTGTTTCTCCACACTTAAAGCACTTGAAAGTTGCAGTTCGTTGTTGTCCCATAGAAGGATTCCTCTCTGAAAACTCTGAAAGTTTCGATTGCTCCAGCGACTTGATAATTCCAGTTTCTGTTGCCGCAGGAAGACGAGGACGCTGAGAATTCCACGAACTTGACTGATTACGCGAGTGTTGTTCGATCAAGAGAGCACGTTGATGAGCTTCTGAAACTGTAAGAGGATCAAACTGGAGTAAAGTACTTTGAATCTGTGACCGTAAGCCACCAATGAAACGTGAAACTCTCTGTTCTTCAGTCTCTGTTAAAACATTGTGTGCCATCAATGAAAAAAAATCTGCTGCATAGTCATCCACTGACTTAGTTCCTTGCTTTAAATTCTGCAGCTTTGTGTACAACGTTCGAGTGTAGTTGTACGGCAGAAAAGCTTTCCTCATCAATTTCTTCATCTTTTCCCATGAAGTAATCTTTTCCTTACCAGCTCTAACTCGAGATTCCTTCAATTGTTGCCACCAAGCAGAAGCTCTGCCTCGAAAACGTGTAGCCACAAGAGACACACGGCTCGCATCTGGAACTTCTTTGGATTCTAACAATTCCTCTGTTGTGTTAATCCAATCTAGGAATTCTTCAGGCTGAAGGCTACCCGTAAATTCTGGTAAATCGAGTTTAAAACCGGACTCCCATCGTTGGTGATCAACTCGTGGGGCTGCGATGATGTCGTGATGCTGGCGACCACCACGCTGATTTTCTTCACCCAGCGGTGCAAACTGATTGACGAAGACGTTGTCTTCCTCCTCCTCTTCATTGTCATCAAAGAGTGGTTCTTCCTGACGCGGTAACACTGGAGCGGCGTTTTGTTGAGCTTGAACGAGAGTCCTAACAGCAGATTCCATGGTAGTACGCATAGTATTACTCAAATTCTGTTGAAAGTCAGCCATCATCACGCTAAACGCGTCGTTGTGCTCCTCTAGTGTCGCTTGAAGGCTCTTCTTTGGCGGCATGATTAGGATCTTTGTCTCTGATACCAACTGTTGCAGCGGGATAGTAAACAAAACAGGAACTCAAGAATCAATGGATCAAGAGAACTGCTCTGTTGCTCAAAACTCTTTGTTAAAACAGGGAGAATTCGAAGACTTCGATATGAGGAGAAAAACCTCGATTCTTATTCAATAAAATACCAAGTATTAAAGAAAGAAATACAAAGCCTTATATAGGCAAGGTCTAAGCAGACTTAAGCATAAGCGAAACCCTAATAAAAATAGAAATTCAACAGAGAAAAGGAAAACATAAATAAAAGGAAAACTAACAATAAAACTAGATAACTTGTAAAACAAGTAACGGAGATGTCGCTACATCAAATCCTATAGGAGTTTCTGATGGTGAAGTTGAGGTTATAGCAAGAAGAACATATTGAGGCTAAACCAACACTATGGATGTGAATATGAAGAAGCAAATCTTTGACTGACAAGCATTTGGCCATTGACAAGCTGATAGTCCCAAAAAAAGAGTTATAATAATTCAAAAGAGAAAGGAGAGTGAATAGAACTGTTGAAGTGTACTCAATGGAGTTGGATTTCTTAGAATTGCTTGACGATGTTAAAGAGCCGCATCAGAGTTGTAGGCTTTGTACATCGATGAAGTGATGAAATATTGCCAAAGGCTAAGCATCAGCCTGTTAGGACTTTTGTTAAAGTGATAAAGCATGCTACCAAGGTGGAGGAGATAGCCATGGTAAGAAACAAGCATTATTCCTTATCCCACAATTCTATTACTTCTTAGAATCCTATAGGAGTTTCTGATGGTGAAGTTGAGATTATAGCAAGAAGCACATATTGAGGCTAAACCAACACCAATGGATGTGAATATGAAGAAGCAAATCTTTGACTGACAAGCATTTGGCCATTGACAAGCTGATAGTCCTAAAAAAAGAGTTATAACAATTCAAAAGACAAAGGAGAGTGAATAGAACTTTTGAAGTGTACTCAATGGAGTTGGATTTCTTAGAATTGCTTGACGATGTTAAAGAGCCGCATCAGAGTTGTAGGCTTTGTACATCGATGAAGTGATGAAATATTGCCAAAGGCTAAGCATCAGCCTGTTAGGACTTTTGTTAAAGTGATAAAGCTTGCTACCAAGGTGGAGGAGATAGCCATGGTAAGAAACAAGCATTATTCCTTAGAATCCTATAGAAGTTTCTGATGGTGAAGTTGAGATTGTAGCAAGAAGAACATATTCAGGCTAAACCAACACCTATGGATGTGAATAGTAAGCAATGCTTTGATTGACAAGGATTTGGCCATTTACAAGTTGATAGTCCCAAAAACGGAGTTATAACCATTCAAAAGACAAATGAGAGTGAATAGAACTGTTGAAGTGTACTCCATGGAGTTGGATCTCTTACAAATGCTTGACGATGTTAAAGAGCCGCATCAGAGTTGTAGGCTTTGTACATCGATGAAGTGATGAAATATTGCCAAAGGCTAAGCATCAGCCTGTGAGGAATTTTGTTAAAGTGATAAAGCATGCTACCAAGGTGGAGGAGATAGCCATGGTAAGAAACAAGCATTATTCCTTATCCCACAATTCTATTACTTCTTAGAATCCTATAGGAGTTTCTGATGGTGAAGTTGAGATTATAGCAAAAAGAATATATTGAGGCTAAACCAACACCTATGGATGTGAATATGAAGAAGCAAATCTTTGACTGACAAGCATTTGGCCACTGACAAGCTGATAGTCCCAAAAAAAGAGTTATAACAAGTCAAAAGACAAAGGAGAGTGAATAGAACTTTTTAAGTGTACTCAATGGAGTTGGATTTCTTAGAATTGCTTGACGATGTTAAAGAGCCGCATCAGGGTTGTAGGCTTTGTACATCGATGAAGTGATGAAATATTGCCAAAGGCTAAGCATCAGCCTGTTAGGACTTTTGTTAAAGTGATAAAGCATGCTACCAAGGTGGAGGAGATAGCCATGGTAAGAAACAAGCATTATTCCTTATCCCACAATTCTATTACTTCTTAGCATCCTATAGGAGTTTCTGATGGTGAAGTTGAGATTATAGCAAGAAGCACATATTGAGGCTAAACCAACACCTATGGATGTGAATATGAAGAAGCAAATCTTTGACTGACAAGCATTTGGCCATTGACAAGCTGATAGTCCCAAAAAAAGAGTTATAACAATTCAAAAGACAAAGGAGAGTGAATAGAACTGTTGAAGTGTACTCAATGGAGTTGGATTTCTTAGAATTGCTTAACGATGTTAAAGAGCCGCATCAGAGTTGTAGGCTTTGTACATCGATGAAGTGATGAAATATTGCCAAAGGCTAAGCATCAGCCTGTTTGGACTTTTGTTAAAGTGATAAAGCATGCTACCAAGGTGGAGGAGATAGCCATGGTAAGAAACAAGCATTATTCCTTAGAATCCTATAGAAGTTTCTGATGGTGAAGTTGAGATTGTAGCAAGAAGAACATATTCAGGCTAAACCAACACCTATGGATGTGAATAGTAAGCAATGCTTTGATTGACAAGGATTTGGCCATTTACAAGTTGATAGTCCCAAAAACGGAGTTATAACCATTCAAAAGACAAATGAGAGTGAATAGAACTGTTGAAGTGTACTCAATGGAGTTGGATCTCTTACAAATGCTTGACGATGTTAAAGAGCCGCATCAGAGTTGTAGGCTTTGTACATCGATGAAGTGATGAAATATTGCCAAAGGCTAAGCATCAGCCTGTGAGGAATTTTGTTAAAGTGATAAAGCATGCTACCAAGGTGGAGGAGATAGCCATGGTAAGAAACAAGCATTATTCCTTATCCCACAATTCTATTACTTCTTAGAATCCTATAGGAGTTTCTGATGGTGAAGTTGAGATTATAGCAAAAAGAATATATTGAGGCTAAACCAACACCTATGGATGTGAATATGAAGAAGCAAATCTTTGACTGACAAGCATTTGGCCACTGACAAGCTGATAGTCCCAAAAAAAGAGTTATAACAAGTCAAAAGACAAAGGAGAGTGAATAGAACTTTTTAAGTGTACTCAATGGAGTTGGATTTCTTAGAATTGCTTGACGATGTTAAAGAGCCGCATCAGGGTTGTAGGCTTTGTACATCGATGAAGTGATGAAATATTGCCAAAGGCTAAGCATCAGCCTGTTAGGACTTTTGTTAAAGTGATAAAGCATGCTACCAAGGTGGAGGAGATAGCCATGGTAAGAAACAAGCATTATTCCTTATCCCACAATTCTATTACTTCTTAGAATCCTATAGGAGTTTCTGATGGTGAAGTTGAGATTATAGCAAGAAGAACATATTGAGGCTAAACCAACACCTATGGATGTGAATATGAAGAAGCAAATCTTTGACTGACAAGCATTTGGCCATTGACAAGCTGATAGTCCCAAAAAAAGAGTTATAACAATTCAAAAGACAAAGGAGAGTGAATAGAACTGTTGAAGTGTACTCAATGGAGTTGGATTTCTTAGAATTGCTTAACGATGTTAAAGAGCCGCATCAGAGTTGTAGGCTTTGTACATCGATGAAGTGATGAAATATTGCCAAAGGCTAAGCATCAGCCTGTTTGGACTTTTGTTAAAGTGATAAAGCATGCTACCAAGGTGGAGGAGATAGCCATGGTAAGAAACAAGCATTATTCCTTAGAATCCTATAGAAGTTTCTGATGGTGAAGTTGAGATTGTAGCAAGAAGAACATATTCAGGCTAAACCAACACCTATGGATGTGAATAGTAAGCAATGCTTTGATTGACAAGGATTTGGCCATTTACAAGTTGATAGTCCCAAAAACGGAGTTATAACCATTCAAAAGACAAATGAGAGTGAATAGAACTGTTGAAGTGTACTCAATGGAGTTGGATCTCTTACAAATGCTTGACGATGTTAAAGAGCCGCATCAGAGTTGTAGGCTTTGTACATCGATGAAGTGATGAAATATTGCCAAAGGCTAAGCATCAGCCTGTGAGGAATTTTGTTAAAGTGATAAAGCATGCTACCAAGGTGGAGGAGATAGCCATGGTAAGAAACAAGCATTATTCCTTATCCCACAATTCTATTACTTCTTAGAATCCTATAGGAGTTTCTGATGGTGAAGTTGAGATTATAGCAAGAAGAATATATTAAGGCTAAACCAACACCTATGGATGTGAATATGAAGAAGCAAATCTTTGACTGACAAGCATTTGGCCACTGACAAGCTGATAGTCCCAAAAAAAGAGTTATAACAAGTCAAAAGACAAAGGAGAGTGAATAGAACTTTTTAAGTGTACTCAATGGAGTTGGATTTCTTAGAATTGCTTGACGATGTTAAAGAGCCGCATCAGGGTTGTAGGCTTTGTACATCGATGAAGTGATGAAATATTGCCAAAGGCTAAGCATCAGCCTGTTAGGACTTTTGTTAAAGTGATAAAGCATGCTACCAAGGTGGAGGAGATAGCCATGGTAAGAAACAAGCATTATTCCTTATCCCACAATTCTATTACTTCTTAGAATCCTATAGGAGTTTCTGATGGTGAAGTTGAGATTATAGCAAGAAGAACATATTGAGGCTAAACCAACACCTATGGATGTGAATATGAAGAAGCAAATCTTTGACTGACAAGCATTTGGCCATTGACAAGCTGATAGTCCCAAAAAAAGAGTTATAACAATTCAAAAGACAAAGGAGAGTGAATAGAACTGTTGAAGTGTACTCAATGGAGTTGGATTTCTTAGAATTGCTTAACGATGTTAAAGAGCCGCATCAGAGTTGTAGGCTTTGTACATCGATGAAGTGATGAAATATTGCCAAAGGCTAAGCATCAGCCTGTTTGGACTTTTGTTAAAGTGATAAAGCATGCTACCAAGGTGGAGGAGATAGCCATGGTAAGAAACAAGCATTATTCCTTAGAATCCTATAGAAGTTTCTGATGGTGAAGTTGAGATTGTAGCAAGAAGAACATATTCAGGCTAAACCAACACCTATGGATGTGAATAGTAAGCAATGCTTTGATTGACAAGGATTTGGCCATTTACAAGTTGATAGTCCCAAAAACGGAGTTATAACCATTCAAAAGACAAATGAGAGTGAATAGAACTGTTGAAGTGTACTCAATGGAGTTGGATCTCTTACAAATGCTTGACGATGTTAAAGAGCCGCATCAGAGTTGTAGGCTTTGTACATCGATGAAGTGATGAAATATTGCCAAAGGCTAAGCATCAGCCTGTGAGGAATTTTGTTAAAGTGATAAAGCATGCTACCAAGGTGGAGGAGATAGCCATGGTAAGAAACAAGCATTATTCCTTATCCCACAATTCTATTACTTCTTAGAATCCTATAGGAGTTTCTGATGGTGAAGTTGAGATTATAGCAAGAAGAATATATTAAGGCTAAACCAACACCTATGGATGTGAATATGAAGAAGCAAATCTTTGACTGACAAGCATTTGGCCACTGACAAGCTGATAGTCCCAAAAAAAGAGTTATAACAAGTCAAAAGACAAAGGAGAGTGAATAGAACTTTTTAAGTGTACTCAATGGAGTTGGATTTCTTAGAATTGCTTGACGATGTTAAAGAGCCGCATCAGAGTTGTAGGCTTTGTACATCGATGAAGTGATGAAATATTGCCAAAGGCTAAGCATCAGCCTGTTAGGACTTTTGTTAAAGTGATAAAGCATGCTACCAAGGTGGAGGAGATAGCCATGGTAAGAAACAAGCATTATTCCTTATCCCACAATTCTATTACTTCTTAGAATCCTATAGGAGTTTCTGATGGTGAAGTTGAGATTATAGCAAGAAGAACATATTGAGGCTAAACCAACACCTATGGATGTGAATATGAAGAAGCAAATCTTTGACTGACAAGCATTTGGCCATTGACAAGCTGATAGTCCCAAAAAAAGAGTTATAACAATTCAAAAGACAAAGGAGAGTGAATAGAACTGTTGAAGTGTACTCAATGGAGTTGGATTTCTTAGAATTGCTTAACGATGTTAAAGAGCCGCATCAGAGTTGTAGGCTTTGTACATCGATGAAGTGATGAAATATTGCCAAAGGCTAAGCATCAGCCTGTTTGGACTTTTGTTAAAGTGATAAAGCATGCTACCAAGGTGGAGGAGATAGCCATGGTAAGAAACAAGCATTATTCCTTAGAATCCTATAGAAGTTTCTGATGGTGAAGTTGAGATTGTAGCAAGAAGAACATATTCAGGCTAAACCAACACCTATGGATGTGAATAGTAAGCAATGCTTTGATTGACAAGGATTTGGCCATTTACAAGTTGATAGTCCCAAAAACGGAGTTATAACCATTCAAAAGACAAATGAGAGTGAATAGAACTGTTGAAGTGTACTCAATGGAGTTGGATCTCTTACAAATGCTTGACGATGTTAAAGAGCCGCATCAGAGTTGTAGGCTTTGTACATCGATGAAGTGATGAAATATTGCCAAAGGCTAAGCATCAGCCTGTGAGGAATTTTGTTAAAGTGATAAAGCATGCTACCAAGGTGGAGGAGATAGCCATGGTAAGAAACAAGCATTATTCCTTATCCCACAATTCTATTACTTCTTAGAATCCTATAGGAGTTTCTGATGGTGAAGTTGAGATTATAGCAAGAAGAATATATTGAGGCTAAACCAACACCTATGGATGTGAATATGAAGAAGCAAATCTTTGACTGACAAGCATTTGGCCACTGACAAGCTGATAGTCCCAAAAAAAGAGTTATAACAAGTCAAAAGACAAAGGAGAGTGAATAGAACTTTTTAAGTGTACTCAATGGAGTTGGATTTCTTAGAATTGCTTGACGATGTTAAAGAGCCGCATCAGAGTTGTAGGCTTTGTACATCGATGAAGTGATGAAATATTGCCAAAGGCTAAGCATCAGCCTGTTAGGACTTTTGTTAAAGTGATAAAGCATGCTACCAAGGTGGAGGAGATAGCCATGGTAAGAAACAAGCATTATTCCTTATCCCACAATTCTATTACTTCTTAGAATCCTATAGGAGTTTCTGATGGTGAAGTTGAGATTATAGCAAGAAGAACATATTGAGGCTAAACCAACACCTATAGATGTGAATATGAAGAAGCAAATCTTTGACTGACAAGCATTTGGCCATTGACAAGCTGATAGTCCCAAAAAAAGAGTTATAACAATTCAAAAGACAAAGGAGAGTGAATAGAACTGTTGAAGTGTACTCAATGGAGTTGGATTTCTTAGAATTGCTTAACGATGTTAAAGAGCCGCATCAGAGTTGTAGGCTTTGTACATCGATGAAGTGATGAAATATTGCCAAAGGCTAAGCATCAGCCTGTTTGGACTTTTGTTAAAGTGATAAAGCATGCTACCAAGGTGGAGGAGATAGCCATGGTAAGAAACAAGCATTATTCCTTAGAATCCTATAGAAGTTTCTGATGGTGAAGTTGAGATTGTAGCAAGAAGAACATATTCAGGCTAAACCAACACCTATGGATGTGAATAGTAAGCAATGCTTTGATTGACAAGGATTTGGCCATTTACAAGTTGATAGTCCCAAAAACGGAGTTATAACCATTCAAAAGACAAATGAGAGTGAATAGAACTGTTGAAGTGTACTCAATGGAGTTGGATCTCTTACAAATGCTTGACGATGTTAAAGAGCCGCATCAGAGTTGTAGGCTTTGTACATCGATGAAGTGATGAAATATTGCCAAAGGCTAAGCATCAGCCTGTGAGGAATTTTGTTAAAGTGATAAAGCATGCTACCAAGGTGGAGGAGATAGCCATGGTAAGAAACAAGCATTATTCCTTATCCCACAATTCTATTACTTCTTAGAATCCTATAGGAGTTTCTGATGGTGAAGTTGAGATTATAGCAAGAAGAATATATTGAGGCTAAACCAACACCTATGGATGTGAATATGAAGAAGCAAATCTTTGACTGACAAGCATTTGGCCACTGACAAGCTGATAGTCCCAAAAAAAGAGTTATAACAAGTCAAAAGACAAAGGAGAGTGAATAGAACTTTTTAAGTGTACTCAATGGAGTTGGATTTCTTAGAATTGCTTGACGATGTTAAAGAGCCGCATCAGAGTTGTAGGCTTTGTACATCGATGAAGTGATGAAATATTGCCAAAGGCTAAGCATCAGCCTGTTAGGACTTTTGTTAAAGTGATAAAGCATGCTACCAAGGTGGAGGAGATAGCCATGGTAAGAAACAAGCATTATTCCTTATCCCACAATTCTATTACTTCTTAGAATCCTATAGGAGTTTCTGATGGTGAAGTTGAGATTATAGCAAGAAGAACATATTGAGGCTAAACCAACACCTATAGATGTGAATATGAAGAAGCAAATCTTTGACTGACAAGCATTTGGCCATTGACAAGCTGATAGTCCCAAAAAAAGAGTTATAACAATTCAAAAGACAAAGGAGAGTGAATAGAACTGTTGAAGTGTACTCAATGGAGTTGGATTTCTTAGAATTGCTTAACGATGTTAAAGAGCCGCATCAGAGTTGTAGGCTTTGTACATCGATGAAGTGATGAAATATTGCCAAAGGCTAAGCATCAGCCTGTTTGGACTTTTGTTAAAGTGATAAAGCATGCTACCAAGGTGGAGGAGATAGCCATGGTAAGAAACAAGCATTATTCCTTAGAATCCTATAGAAGTTTCTGATGGTGAAGTTGAGATTGTAGCAAGAAGAACATATTCAGGCTAAACCAACACCTATGGATGTGAATAGTAAGCAATGCTTTGATTGACAAGGATTTGGCCATTTACAAGTTGATAGTCCCAAAAACGGAGTTATAACCATTCAAAAGACAAATGAGAGTGAATAGAACTGTTGAAGTGTACTCAATGGAGTTGGATCTCTTACAAATGCTTGACGATGTTAAAGAGCCGCATCAGAGTTGTAGGCTTTGTACATCGATGAAGTGATGAAATATTGCCAAAGGCTAAGCATCAGCCTGTGAGGAATTTTGTTAAAGTGATAAAGCATGCTACCAAGGTGGAGGAGATAGCCATGGTAAGAAACAAGCATTATTCCTTATCCCACAATTCTATTACTTCTTAGAATCCTATAGGAGTTTCTGATGGTGAAGTTGAGATTATAGCAAGAAGAATATATTGAGGCTAAACCAACACCTATGGATGTGAATATGAAGAAGCAAATCTTTGACTGACAAGCATTTGGCCACTGACAAGCTGATAGTCCCAAAAAAAGAGTTATAACAAGTCAAAAGACAAAGGAGAGTGAATAGAACTTTTTAAGTGTACTCAATGGAGTTGGATTTCTTAGAATTGCTTGACGATGTTAAAGAGCCGCATCAGAGTTGTAGGCTTTGTACATCGATGAAGTGATGAAATATTGCCAAAGGCTAAGCATCAGCCTGTTAGGACTTTTGTTAAAGTGATAAAGCATGCTACCAAGGTGGAGGAGATAGCCATGGTAAGAAACAAGCATTATTCCTTATCCCACAATTCTATTACTTCTTAGAATCCTATAGGAGTTTCTGATGGTGAAGTTGAGATTATAGCAAGAAGAACATATTGAGGCTAAACCAACACCTATGGATGTGAATATGAAGAAGCAAATCTTTGACTGACAAGCATTTGGCCATTGACAAGCTGATAGTCCCAAAAAAAGAGTTATAACAATTCAAAAGACAAAGGAGAGTGAATAGAACTGTTGAAGTGTACTCAATGGAGTTGGATTTCTTAGAATTGCTTAACGATGTTAAAGAGCCGCATCAGAGTTGTAGGCTTTGTACATCGATGAAGTGATGAAATATTGCCAAAGGCTAAGCATCAGCCTGTTTGGACTTTTGTTAAAGTGATAAAGCATGCTACCAAGGTGGAGGAGATAGCCATGGTAAGAAACAAGCATTATTCCTTAGAATCCTATAGAAGTTTCTGATGGTGAAGTTGAGATTGTAGCAAGAAGAACATATTCAGGCTAAACCAACACCTATGGATGTGAATAGTAAGCAATGCTTTGATTGACAAGGATTTGGCCATTTACAAGTTGATAGTCCCAAAAACGGAGTTATAACCATTCAAAAGACAAATGAGAGTGAATAGAACTGTTGAAGTGTACTCAATGGAGTTGGATCTCTTACAAATGCTTGACGATGTTAAAGAGCCGCATCAGAGTTGTAGGCTTTGTACATCGATGAAGTGATGAAATATTGCCAAAGGCTAAGCATCAGCCTGTGAGGAATTTTGTTAAAGTGATAAAGCATGCTACCAAGGTGGAGGAGATAGCCATGGTAAGAAACAAGCATTATTCCTTATCCCACAATTCTATTACTTCTTAGAATCCTATAGGAGTTTCTGATGGTGAAGTTGAGATTATAGCAAGAAGAATATATTAAGGCTAAACCAACACCTATGGATGTGAATATGAAGAAGCAAATCTTTGACTGACAAGCATTTGGCCACTGACAAGCTGATAGTCCCAAAAAAAGAGTTATAACAAGTCAAAAGACAAAGGAGAGTGAATAGAACTTTTTAAGTGTACTCAATGGAGTTGGATTTCTTAGAATTGCTTGACGATGTGATAACTCGGTTTTTACACCTAAAGCTACCTATTGCCCAGTTGTAGTACAAAGGGCTATCGAATCCAATCAGGACTATTGTAAGCAATCAGGATGTAGCAAATCTATCTAATTCAAGCCAAATAGAAAGGTTGGAAGTAACAGGATGAAACAACTAAGACAAGAACTAATAAACAGTAAAAGAAACTAAAAACAAAGATTCATAACAGCAAAAGAGAATAGCAACAAAAACTAAAAACAGAGTAAGCTAAGAACATGAAAACAGAGTATCAAAAAGTAGAAAACAATCAGGATGAGAAAAGGTCCTAAGGATGAGTTCTAGATCTGGTATTCTTCATGGTGGACACTAGTGACTTCATAAACAACTTCATAGAAGGGATCTCCTAACTATGAGCATCATCAGAGTGATAGATCCACTTCCCAGTTACACCTATCACCAGATTCTCTAAACTTCCTAATCTTGGAATCCACACCTATGCCCCATTGACTGTCACTAACACTCAGATAGGATTCCAATGAAACATAAAGAGAATAAGCATTAAGAACACAGCTCATAAATGTCAAACTACAACTTGCTTTCCTATGATCCTAGATCAATCATTGGAAAGAAGCTCCAGATCTCTGGTATTAGCAGATCTGGTGTTTCACAAGTGATGTGCAAGGAAACACCAAGATCAGATACCAAGTGGGTGTACAGGGAATCAGCATTAGAAATAGCTAACCCAGAAGAGATCTTAAGCTTTAGAACCCTAAATCTACTAGAACCACCATGAATCATAACCCAGATCTAACCCATCCTCAAGAACCCTAATTCACTACTCAGACTTCATCATCAGAATCACAAACCCAGAAAATGAAATAGTTTCCATAATCATAATCTAGAGATTGAGATGAAGAAGGAATAGAAGAAATAAACTAAAAAGGATCAAAGGATCAGAAGTAATTGCAAATACAAAATCAGATAGATCTAGAGAGGTTTTTAGAGAACAAAGAGAATAAAAAACGTATATTGTGCGGCTGCTGACCTAATTAGAGTATAAATACTCTAGGTCAAAAGCCTTAGTACAAAAAGACAAAATAAACTAAAGTCCTTAGGTCGGCTGCCTTGAGCTCGGGTTCCTCTGGTCGAGTGATGTGATCGAGTGGTGTTGCTTCAGGCTTTGGATCCTCAGACTCGGTTGCCTGAGCTCGGTTTGGTGGTCGAGTGGACGTGATCGAGTGCTCTTGCCCGAGTGCTAACTCCTCTCTGCCTCCAGCTCGGTCATGAAGTCGAGTGCATGTGATCGAGTGGTGTTTTTCCTCTGCCTCCAGCTCTGGTTGCCTGGTCGAGTGCATGTGGTCGAGTGCAATTCAGAGCCTAAAAACAGCATTCACCTTCTTATCCAGAATAGCTTCCAGAAGCTCATTTAACACCTGATAACAACTCCAAATTGCAATATATATGCAAACCCTATTATGAACCCTATATGAGTGAAATGGATAGATATGGACTGAAACTAGTGATGAAGCTATGCTAAAATGGATAGAAATGCAAGTTTAAAAGTAGTAAAATGCAGAGACATCAACTCCCCCAAACTTAGTCTTTGCTTGCCCTCAAGCAAACATATAAGATATAAGTTGGTGAGGTTGATGAAATGGTGGGACTCAGAGCCAAAACATGCTGATAAAGGAAGTAGCATCAAGGTCCTAGTTAGTAGTTCTAGAATGCATTAACAAGTAATCCTTACTTTTAAAACTTTAGCCATACCCTTCAGAACAAACCTGACACCAGCCTTAACCTACACATGCAATCAAATCAACCATCCCCTTTAACATTCATTGATTCTATAACCATGGATCAAGTCTATGCAATTCTAATGAACTCATTTGGCTAAGGGAAAGGTTAAGAGGCAAAGATGGCCCCTTTTGTAACAGGTTTAAACAATATATATCATGGGACTCTCAAGAATAAACTGAGCTATAGAAGAACGCTAAAGGTAAGATAGCCAACCGATGCATACAAGAACATTTTCTCATCTACCCATCCCATATACAAAGATTCTGCTACCACCTAATCCTAAACCCAAAAGATGATCCTAAATCTACCCTTAGGCACTTTTCTGCCATGAATCCTATTTGGATCAACTCATTCTTCTTTCTTTACTTATTCATTCTATGGAAAAGGGTTCTTATGCTTTCTTGCTTATGCTAGCGGATTGGGTTCTTTTAAAACTGAGGCTCTTCTATTCTTCTTATTAATTAAGATACTTCAGGCTTTTTGCCTTTCTTTCCTTTTTTATTTTTCTGAGCCTATACATTTCTTTTCTTCTTTTTCAAATCCCAAATCCTTTACTAGAGCAGCTATCTTAATTTCAGCTTAGACCTTTTCCCAGAACTTCTTTTCTTCCCTTTCTCTTCTTTTCTTCCCCTTTGAATCCCAAAATAAAACTCAAGCTCGGTTTAGTTAACTCGAGGTGTGAACTCGGTCTCCTAACCGAGCTTTTACAACCGAGCTCAATCCCCTATTCTAAATTCCAGTCTATCCTCCTAACCACAGTTCAGTTCCCCACCTAGTTCTATCTAGCTCAAAGGTTATGAACCAGAACTATATGTATGAGAAACCGTTCTTGTCGGCACAGACCTAACACTTTCTACCAAGCTCAATCCTGAAATAGGCCTCACATTCACACATAGAGTATTGTTGGCTTGAAAGGAAGGTTAAGGTTAAAGGTAGGGGAAACTGTTCCAATGATGGGAATCAGCTATTTGGATTCACAAGGGTGGTGAAAAGAGTAAGAGAATCCAAATATGTATAAGGTATCCATGAGTTCAAATCAAAGGCATATACATGATAATTGCAATTCAGTTTAAGGTTCTAATAGATAGAGGATGATATCAGATCAAGACATGCTTCAGCCAAAACTAAATGTCAAACAATGCAATCTAGGCATGGTGCGGTCTTATGCTTCAGACTTACATGAATGCATTAGACAACTATTAACTAGGGCATTGAGACTATTTCATAAACCAGCATGCTTACAAGGCTTTTATCATCCTAGTCCCCTATGCAGATGCACAAATCTATATGAAATGCATCTAGACTCAATCCTAAACATGAATGCAATCTACATGAACACTCTGTTTTTGTGGAATGCTTTTCTGAAATTTTTCAAATTTTTATGGTTTTTCTTATGCAAATAGATTAGATGCTATGCAGACTCAATGTGCAAAATTTGAAATAAGAAAACAGTAAACGATATCAAATGCATCTCAAACCCTCCCCCAAACTTGAATTACACAGTCCCTTGTGTAATAAAAGATTCAAAGAAAGGTATGAGAATGAAAAAGCAATAAGAAAAACTAAAGATGAATGGTATAAACAATGGTAAAGAGTGGAGTTGTACCTCAGTGTTGGGTGTTCTAACTCGGTCATAAGATCGAGTTTGATGGCCGAGTGGTTTGGTATGAAGATCTAACTCGGCCAAGCTGATCGAGTTAGACTGTCCGAGCTTAATTGATGACCTCTAGAGGGGTAGCTCGGTTTGCCAAACCGAGCTTGATGGCCGAGCTTGATTTGTTGAGATTTTGACTCGGCCTGGTTGATCGAGCTAATTGGTCGAGTCTGATTTTTTTGGGCTTCTCTGCCTTTCTTTGCATAATCCTGAAATCTCAAACCTGACCAACAAAACTACTAGAAAACATATTAAAAGAAACAAGAAACCTTAAAGCAAAATATTTACAAAGATAGTCATGGGACTTCCTCCCAAGTGAGCTTGTTTAAAGTCACTAAGCTTGACTTCCTTACTGGAATCATGGAGGCTGTAAGAGAGGAACTGAGGTCCTCTTTTCCTTGGTGGGTAGATCAGCAAACTCATCGTGCTTCCTTGACCAATCAGCAAACTGACTCTCAATTGCTTCCTCCTCTAGGTAAGCTTCCTCTTGATAAGGTGGGTAGTCTATTTTTCTAGACCATTCTGATGTGAGTTCACTTCCCTTCCTGCTAACCAGAGTTATAGCTATATCAGGTGGGATACCCTTGATGTTTTCTAATCCTTGATTGGCCTTCCCTTGGAGCGACTTGATTTGATCTTTCAGCTCTTTCACAGTGTCTTTTAACTCCACTATAGCCTTGTCCTGCCAATTAGACCTTTCTCTGAGTGCAATCCACTCATCTAGCCCACAAATGTCAGGCTCGGTTTGCCAACCGAGTTTGCCCATCGAGTTAGAAACATCCGGACATGTGAGAGCTTGACTCTGTTTGTAGACCGAGTTAACTGGTCGAGCTTGATTCAAACTTGTCTTTTCTGCAGCCTTAAACTCTGTTTCAGATCCAGCTATGCCCTGACAGACTCCTGATCCAGCTTTACTATCCATTACCAATGCTGGCTTCAGTGGATCATCTTCATAAGGCTTTCTCAACAACTCATCAGTGCTATCATTCAATTCCTTAATGGAGAAGATCTGTCCCTCTATTGTGGGCTTCCTTATAGCATCATTGATATCAAACTCCATCCTCAGATTTTCAGCCAGGTTAAGAGCAATCCTTCCTCCCTTCACATCAATTACAGTCCCAGCAGTTGCCAAGAATGGCCTTCCAAGAATCAGTGGATCTGCTGGTTCTTCATCCATTTTCAAAACCACAAAGTCCGCAAGAACTGTTACCTCACCTATCTTCACAGGAAGATCCTTCAGCATTCCCTGTGGGGATCTTGTTGAACCATCAGCTAGCACTAGGGTGATATTACAGGGTCTGAAGTCCTCTACTTTTAGCTTCTGAGCTATAGACAGAGGCATAAGGCTGACAGCAGCTCCAAGGTCACAGAGACTACTTTTGAAGTTCAGAGTCCCTATTGAGCATGGAAGAGTGAATGAACCTGGGTCTTCAAGCTTATCCTTGATCACCCTCTCTCCTATGACTGTCTGGCAATCATATTTCACTTCTTTCATAGCCTCAGCTTTCATCTTCCTTCTCAAGAGTTCTTCCTGAAGGGTTTTTCCTTGGTTGGGGATGGTTGCAAAGATAGTTTCCAAAGGCATTATCTCCTCAAGCTTGTCCACTGCACTAATTAAGTCAGCTCTAGCCTTTTCCAAGAGTTCTTGCTTGAATCTCCCAGGGAAAGGAATCTTGGGAACATAAGGAGGGGGAATGTAAGGTACCCTTTTCTCTTCTTGAACAATTTGAGGCTTGAGCTCGGTTGCATCAACTCGGTTTGGTGACCGAGTTTGATCACCTTTGGTCCCTCCTTGAACTCGGGCCTCTGATCGAGTGCATTGACCGAGTGCAGGCTTTGGAGTTTCAGATTTGGCTACTTTTTGATAGAAAGCCTCCCCTTCTTGAACCTCACTGTCCTCAGTGACTGGTATAGTATCTTTTCTGGTAGGTTGCTTGCCTTCACTCAGCAATGTGATAGCATGGGAAGTGGCAAACTCCTTGGGGTTTTGGATAGTAGTCCATGGGAGGTGGTCTGTAGGCTGAGCAGAGGAAGATGTGATCTTGTTCACTATATTCTCCATTTTGGAGGTAATTTCTGCAATTTGAGAGTTGAGATTGTTGACATTGCACTCCAGCATGTTTTGCATTTCTGACAACTGTGTGGTGAATCTTGTTGCAGAAGTAGCTTGTCCTTGTAACAGTTGATGCATCATTTGTTCTATAGCACTAGATGGTGCAGTAGATGCCTGGGCTTGCAGAGGTACAAAACATGGTATTGTGTTCATGACAGACTGCTGTTGATAGCTTCCATGATATTGCTGCTGAAATGGATTCTGATTGTGAGGAGCGAAATGGTTGTTCTGGAATTGTTGCTGCGGTGGGTAGGTATGATAGTTGTTGGAACCCCTAGAAACAAATTGAACCTGCCTCTGCTGCGCTTGTAGGAGCTTATCCAGCTTATTATTCAGATCTTCAAACATCTTGAAGGAGACGACTAACTCGGGATGCAGAACTCGGTTTGGAACCGAGTGAGCTTCAATTGAGGTGACTGAGCTCGGGGTGCATGAGCTCGGTTTAGGAGACCGAGCTAGGGTGATAGAGCTTAGAGAGTGCTTAACTCGAGGTGGTAAACCGAGTTGGAGTGACCGAGTGGTACCAGAATCAAACTCGAGTTGGAGACCGAGTGGTACCTGAAACAGATTGAAACCAACAAGTGAGTAACAAAGTAAAAAGAAAAGAACTTGATCTCAGAAGTTTTGCAATCCTAAATGAAACAATTAGATCCCAACTGGCAACGGCGCCAAATTGATAACTCGGTTTTTACACCTAAAGCTACCTATTGCCCAGTTGTAGTACAAAGGGCTATCGAATCCAATCAGGACTATTGTAAGCAATCAGGATGTAGCAAATCTATCTAATTCAAGCCAAATAGAAAGGTTGGAAGTAACAGGATGAAACAACTAAGACAAGAACTAATAAACAGTAAAAGAAACTAAAAACAGAGATTCATAACAGCAAAAGAGAATAGCAACAGAAACTAAAAACAGAGTAAGCTAAGAACATGAAAACAGAGTATCAAAAAGTAGAAAACAATCAGGATGAGAAAAGGTCCTAAGGATGAGTTCTAGATCTGGTATTCTTCATGGTGGACACTAGTGACTTCATAAACAACTTCATAGAAGGGATCTCCTAACTATGAGCATCATCAGAGTGATAGATCCACTTCCCAGTTACACCTATCACCAGATTCTCTAAACTTCCTAATCTTGGAATCCACACCTATGCCCCATTGACTGTCACTAACACTCAGATAGGATTCCAATGAAACATAAAGAGAATAAGCATTAAGAACACAGCTCATAAATGTCAAACTACAACTTGCTTTCCTATGATCCTAGATCAATCATTAGAAAGAAGCTCCAGATCTCTGGTATTAGCAGATCTGGTGTTTCACAAGTGATGTGCAAGGAAACACCAAGATCAGATCCCAAGTGGGTGTACAGGGAATCAGCATTAGAAATAGCTAACCCAGAAGAGATCTTAAGCTTTAGAACCCTAAATCTACTAGAACCACCATGAATCATAACCCAGATCTAACCCATCCTCAAGAACCCTAATTCACTACTCAGACTTCATCATCAGAATCACAAACCCAGAAAATGAAATAGTTTCCATAATCATAATCTAGAGATTGAGATGAAGAAGGAATAGAAGAAATAAACTAAAAAGGATCAAAGGATCAGAAGTAATTGCAAATACAAAATCAGATAGATCTAGAGAGGTTTTTAGAGAACAAAGAGAATAAAAAACGTATATTGTGCGGCTGCTGACCTAATTAGAGTATAAATACTCTAGGTCAAAAGCCTTAGTACAAAAAGACAAAATAAACTAAAGTCCTTAGGTCGGCTGCCTTGAGCTCGGGTTCCTCTGGTCGAGTGATGTGATCGAGTGGTGTTGCTTCAGGCTTTGGATCCTCAGACTCGGTTGCCTGAGCTCGGTTTGGTGGTCGAGTGGACGTGATCGAGTGCTCTTGCCCGAGTGCTAACTCCTCTCTGCCTCCAGCTCGGTCATGAAGTCGAGTGCATGTGATCGAGTGGTGTTTATCCTCTGCCTCCAGCTCTGGTTGCCTGGTCGAGTGCATGTGATCGAGTGGTGTTTTTCCTCTGCCTCCAGCTCTGGTTGCCTGGTCGAGTGCATGTGGTCGAGTGCAATTCAGAGCCTAAAAACAGCATTCACCTTCTTATCCAGAATAGCTTCCAGAAGCTCATTTAACACCTGATAACAACTCCAAATTGCAATATATATGCAAACCCTATTATGAACCCTATATGAGTGAAATGGATAGATATGGACTGAAACTAGTGATGAAGCTATGCTAAAATGGATAGAAATGCAAGTTTAAAAGTAGTAAAATGCAGAGACATCACGATGTTAAAGAGCCGCATCAGAGTTGTAGGCTTTGTACATCGATGAAGTGATGAAATATTGCCAAAGGCTAAGCATCAGCCTGTTAGGACTTTTGTTAAAGTGATAAAGCATGCTACCAAGGTGGAGGAGATAGCCATGGTAAGAAACAAGCATTATTCCTTATCCCACAATTCTATTACTTCTTAGAATCCTATAGGAGTTTCTGATGGTGAAGTTGAGATTATAGCAAGAAGAACATATTGAGGCTAAACCAATACCTATGGATGTGAATATGAAGAAGCAAATCTTTGACTGACAAGCATTTGGCCATTGACAAGCTGATAGTCCCAAAAAAAGAGTTATAACAATTCAAAAGACAAAGGAGAGTGAATAGAACTGTTGAAGTGTACTCAATGGAGTTGGATTTCTTAGAATTGCTTAACGATGTTAAAGAGCCGCATCAGAGTTGTAGGCTTTGTATATCGATGAAGTGATGAAATATTGCCAAAGGCTAAGCATCAGCCTGTTTGGACTTTTGTTAAAGTGATAAAGCATGCTACCAAGGTGGAGGAGATAGCCATGGTAAGAAACAAGCATTATTCCTTATCCCACAATTCTATTACTTCTTAGAATTCTATAGGAGTTTCTGATGGTGAAGTTGAGATTATAGCAAGATGAACATATTGAGGTTAAACCAACACCTATGGATGTGAATATGAAGAAGCAAATCTTTGACTGACAAGCATTTGGCCATTGACAAGCTGATAGTCCTAAAAAAAGAGTTATAACAATTCAAAAGACAAAGGAGAGTGAATAGAACTGTTGAAGTGTACTCAATGGAGTTGGATTTCTTAGAATTGCTTGACGATGTTAAAGAGCCGCATCAGAGTTGTAGGCTTTGTACATCGATGAAGTGATGAAATATTGCCAAAGGCTAAGCATCAGCCTGTTAGGACTTTTCTTAAAGTGATAAAGCATGCTACCAAGGTGGAGGAGATAGCCATGGTAAGAAACAAGTATTATTCCTTATCCCACAATTCTATTACTTCTTAGAATCCTATAGGATTTTCTGATGGTGAAGTTGAGGTTATAGCAAGAAGAACATATTGAGGCTAAACCAACACTATGGATGTGAATCTGAAGAAGCAAATCTTTGACTGACAAGCATTTGGCCATTGACAAGATGATAGTCCCAAAAAAAGAGTTATAATAATTCAAAAGACAAAGGAGAGTGAATAGAACTGTTGAAGTGTACTGAATGGAGTTGGATTTCTTAGAATTGCTTGACGATGTTAAAGAGCCGCATCAGAGTTGTAGGCTTTGTACATCGATGAAGTGATGAAATATTGCCAAAGGCTAAGCATCAGCCTGTTAGGACTTTTGTTAAAGTGATAAAGCATGCTACCAAGGTGGAGGAGATAGCCATGGTAAGAAACAAGCATTATTCCTTAGAATCCTATAGAAGTTTCTGATGGTGAAGTTGAGATTGTAGCAAGAAGAACATATTCAGGCTAAACCAACACCTATGGATGTGAATAGTAAGCAATGCTTTGATTGACAAGGATTTGGCCATTTACAAGTTGATAGTCCCAAAAACGGAGTTATAACCATTCAAAAGACAAATGAGAGTGAATAGAACTGTTGAAGTGTACTCAATGGAGTTGGATCTCTTACAAATGCTTGACGATGTTAAAGAGCCGCATCAGAGTTGTAGGCTTTGTACATCGATGAAGTGATGAAATATTGCCAAAGGCTAAGCATCAGCTTGATAGGACTTTTGTTAAAGTGACAAAGCATGCTACCAAGGTGGAGGAGATAGCCATGGTAAGAAACAAGCATTATTCCTTATCCCACAATTCTATTACTTCTTAGAATCCTATAGGAGTTTCTGATGGTGAAGTTGAGATTATAGCAAGAAGAATATATTGAGGCTAAACCAACACCTATGGATGTGAATATGAAGAAGCAAATCTTTGACTGACAAGCATTTGGCCACTGACAAGCTGATAGTCCCAAAAAAAGAGTTATAACAAGTCAAAAGACAAAGGAGAGTGAATAGAACTTTTTAAGTGTACTCAATGGAGTTGGATTTCTTAGAATTGCTTGACGATGTTAAAGAGCCGCATCAGAGTTGTAGGCTTTGTACATCGATGAAGTGATGAAATATTGCCAAAGGCTAAGCATCAGCCTGTTAGGACTTTTGTTAAAGTGATAAAGCATGCTACCAAGGTGGAGGAGATAGCCATGGTAAGAAACAAGCATTATTCCTTATCCCACAATTCTATTACTTCTTAGAATCCTATAGGAGTTTCTGATGGTGAAGTTGAGATTATAGCAAGAAGAACATATTGAGGCTAAACCAACACCTATGGATGTGAATATGAAGAAGCAAATCTTTGACTGACAAGCTGATAGTCCCAAAAAAAGAGTTATAACAATTCAAAAGACAAAGGAGAGTGAATAGAACTGTTGAAGTGTACTCAATGGAGTTGGATTTCTTAGAATTGCTTAACGATGTTAAAGAGCCGCATCAGAGTTGTAGGCTTTGTACATCGATGAAGTGATGAAATATTGCCAAAGGCTAAGCATCAGCCTGTTTGGACTTTTGTTAAAGTGATAAAGCATGCTACCAAGGTGGAGGAGATAGCCATGGTAAGAAACAAGCATTATTCCTTATCCCACAATTCTATTACTTCGTAGAATCCTATAGGAGTTTCTGATGGTGAAGTTGAGATTATAGCAAGAAGAACATATTGAGGTTAAACCAACACCTATGGATGTGAATATGAAGAAGCAAATCTTTGACTGACAAGCATTTGGCCATTGACAAGCTGATAGTCCTAAAAAAAGAGTTATAACAATTCAAAAGACAAAGGAGAGTGAATAGAACTGTTGAAGTGTACTCAATGGAGTTGGATTTCTTAGAATTGCTTGACGATGTTAAAGAGCCGCATCAGAGTTGTAGGCTTTGTACAACGATGAAGTGAGGAAATATTGCCAAAGGCTAAGCATCAACCTGTTAGGACTTTTGTTAAAGTGATAAAGCATGCTACCAAGGTGGAGGAGATAGCCATGGTAAGAAACAAGTATTATTCCTTATCCCACAATTCTATTACTTCTTAGAATCCTATAGGAGTTTCTGATGGTGAAGTTGAGGTTATAGCAAGAAGAACATATTGAGGCTAAACCAACACTATGGATGTGAATATGAAGAAGCAAATCTTTGACTGACAAGCATTTGGCCATTGACAAGATGATAGTCCCAAAAAAAGAGTTATAATAATTCAAAAGACAAAAGAGAGTGAATAAAACTGTTGAAGTGTACTGAATGGAGTTGGATTTCTTAGAATTGCTTGACGATGTTAAAGAGCCGCATCAGAGTTGTAGGCTTTGTACATCGATGAAGTGATGAAATATTGCCAAAGGCTAAGCATCAGCCTGTTAGGACTTTTGTTAAAGTGATAAAGCATGCTACCAAGGTGGAGGAGATAGCCATGGTAAGAAACAAGCATTATTCCTTATCCCACAATTCTATTACTTCTTAGAATCCTATAGGAGTTTCTGATGGTGAAGTTGAGATTATAGCAAGAAGAACATATTGAGGCTAAACCAATACCTATGGATGTGAATATGAAGAAGCAAATCTTTGACTGACAAGCATTTGGCCATTGACAAGCTGATAGTCCCAAAAAAAGAGTTATAACAATTCAAAAGACAAAGGAGAGTGAATAGAACTGTTGAAGTGTACTCAATGGAGTTGGATTTCTTAGAATTGCTTAACGATGTTAAAGAGCCGCATCAGAGTTGTAGGCTTTGTATATCGATGAAGTGATGAAATATTGCCAAAGGCTAAGCATCAGCCTGTTTGGACTTTTGTTAAAGTGATAAAGCATGCTACCAAGGTGGAGGAGATAGCCATGGTAAGAAACAAGCATTATTCCTTATCCCACAATTCTATTACTTCTTAGAATTCTATAGGAGTTTCTGATGGTGAAGTTGAGATTATAGCAAGATGAACATATTGAGGTTAAACCAACACCTATGGATGTGAATATGAAGAAGCAAATCTTTGACTGACAAGCATTTGGCCATTGACAAGCTGATAGTCCTAAAAAAAGAGTTATAACAATTCAAAAGACAAAGGAGAGTGAATAGAACTGTTGAAGTGTACTCAATGGAGTTGGATTTCTTAGAATTGCTTGACGATGTTAAAGAGCCGCATCAGAGTTGTAGGCTTTGTACATCGATGAAGTGATGAAATATTGCCAAAGGCTAAGCATCAGCCTGTTAGGACTTTTCTTAAAGTGATAAAGCATGCTACCAAGGTGGAGGAGATAGCCATGGTAAGAAACAAGTATTATTCCTTATCCCACAATTCTATTACTTCTTAGAATCCTATAGGATTTTCTGATGGTGAAGTTGAGGTTATAGCAAGAAGAACATATTGAGGCTAAACCAACACTATGGATGTGAATCTGAAGAAGCAAATCTTTGACTGACAAGCATTTGGCCATTGACAAGATGATAGTCCCAAAAAAAGAGTTATAATAATTCAAAAGACAAAGGAGAGTGAATAGAACTGTTGAAGTGTACTGAATGGAGTTGGATTTCTTAGAATTGCTTGACGATGTTAAAGAGCCGCATCAGAGTTGTAGGCTTTGTACATCGATGAAGTGATGAAATATTGCCAAAGGCTAAGCATCAGCCTGTTAGGACTTTTGTTAAAGTGATAAAGCATGCTACCAAGGTGGAGGAGATAGCCATGGTAAGAAACAAGCATTATTCCTTAGAATCCTATAGAAGTTTCTGATGGTGAAGTTGAGATTGTAGCAAGAAGAACATATTCAGGCTAAACCAACACCTATGGATGTGAATAGTAAGCAATGCTTTGATTGACAAGGATTTGGCCATTTACAAGTTGATAGTCCCAAAAACGGAGTTATAACCATTCAAAAGACAAATGAGAGTGAATAGAACTGTTGAAGTGTACTCAATGGAGTTGGATCTCTTACAAATGCTTGACGATGTTAAAGAGCCGCATCAGAGTTGTAGGCTTTGTACATCGATGAAGTGATGAAATATTGCCAAAGGCTAAGCATCAGCTTGATAGGACTTTTGTTAAAGTGACAAAGCATGCTACCAAGGTGGAGGAGATAGCCATGGTAAGAAACAAGCATTATTCCTTATCCCACAATTCTATTACTTCTTAGAATCCTATAGGAGTTTCTGATGGTGAAGTTGAGATTATAGCAAGAAGAATATATTGAGGCTAAACCAACACCTATGGATGTGAATATGAAGAAGCAAATCTTTGACTGACAAGCATTTGGCCACTGACAAGCTGATAGTCCCAAAAAAAGAGTTATAACAAGTCAAAAGACAAAGGAGAGTGAATAGAACTTTTTAAGTGTACTCAATGGAGTTGGATTTCTTAGAATTGCTTGACGATGTTAAAGAGCCGCATCAGAGTTGTAGGCTTTGTACATCGATGAAGTGATGAAATATTGCCAAAGGCTAAGCATCAGCCTGTTAGGACTTTTGTTAAAGTGATAAAGCATGCTACCAAGGTGGAGGAGATAGCCATGGTAAGAAACAAGCATTATTCCTTATCCCACAATTCTATTACTTCTTAGAATCCTATAGGAGTTTCTGATGGTGAAGTTGAGATTATAGCAAGAAGAACATATTGAGGCTAAACCAACACCTATGGATGTGAATATGAAGAAGCAAATCTTTGACTGACAAGCTGATAGTCCCAAAAAAAGAGTTATAACAATTCAAAAGACAAAGGAGAGTGAATAGAACTGTTGAAGTGTACTCAATGGAGTTGGATTTCTTAGAATTGCTTAACGATGTTAAAGAGCCGCATCAGAGTTGTAGGCTTTGTACATCGATGAAGTGATGAAATATTGCCAAAGGCTAAGCATCAGCCTGTTTGGACTTTTGTTAAAGTGATAAAGCATGCTACCAAGGTGGAGGAGATAGCCATGGTAAGAAACAAGCATTATTCCTTATCCCACAATTCTATTACTTCGTAGAATCCTATAGGAGTTTCTGATGGTGAAGTTGAGATTATAGCAAGAAGAACATATTGAGGTTAAACCAACACCTATGGATGTGAATATGAAGAAGCAAATCTTTGACTGACAAGCATTTGGCCATTGACAAGCTGATAGTCCTAAAAAAAGAGTTATAACAATTCAAAAGACAAAGGAGAGTGAATAGAACTGTTGAAGTGTACTCAATGGAGTTGGATTTCTTAGAATTGCTTGACGATGTTAAAGAGCCGCATCAGAGTTGTAGGCTTTGTACAACGATGAAGTGAGGAAATATTGCCAAAGGCTAAGCATCAACCTGTTAGGACTTTTGTTAAAGTGATAAAGCATGCTACCAAGGTGGAGGAGATAGCCATGGTAAGAAACAAGTATTATTCCTTATCCCACAATTCTATTACTTCTTAGAATCCTATAGGAGTTTCTGATGGTGAAGTTGAGGTTATAGCAAGAAGAACATATTGAGGCTAAACCAACACTATGGATGTGAATATGAAGAAGCAAATCTTTGACTGACAAGCATTTGGCCATTGACAAGATGATAGTCCCAAAAAAAGAGTTATAATAATTCAAAAGACAAAAGAGAGTGAATAAAACTGTTGAAGTGTACTGAATGGAGTTGGATTTCTTAGAATTGCTTGACGATGTTAAAGAGCCGCATCAGAGTTGTAGGCTTTGTACATCGATGAAGTGATGAAATATTGCCAAAGGCTAAGCATCAGCCTGTTAGGACTTTTGTTAAAGTGATAAAGCATGCTACCAAGGTGGAGGAGATAGCCATGGTAAGAAACAAGCATTATTCCTTATCCCACAATTCTATTACTTCTTAGAATCCTATAGGAGTTTCTGATGGTGAAGTTGAGATTATAGCAAGAAGAACATATTGAGGCTAAACTAACACCTATGGATGTGAATATGAAGAAGCAAATCTTTGACTGACAAGCATTTGGCCATTGACAAGCTGATAGTCCCAAAAAAAGAGTTATAACAATTCAAAAGACAAAGGAGAGTGAATAGAACTGTTGAAGTGTACTCAATGGAGTTGGATTTCTTAGAATTGCTTGACGATGTTAAAGAGCCGCATCAGAGTTGTAGGCTTTGTACATCGATCAAGTGATGAAATATTGCCAAAGGCTAAGCATCAGCCTGTTAGGACTTTTGTTAAAGTGATAAAGCATGCTACCAAGGTGGAGGAGATAGCCATGGTAAGAAACAAGCATTATTCCTTATCCCACAATTCTATTACTTCTTAGAATCCTATAGGAGTTTCTGATGGTGAAGTTGAGATTATAGCAAGAAGAACATATTGAGGCTAAACCAACACCTATGGATGTGAATATGAAGAAGCAAATCTTTGACTGACAAGCATTTGGCCATTGACAAGCTGATAGTCCTAAAAAAAGAGTTATAACAATTCAAAAGACAAAGGAGAGTGAATAGAACTGTTGAAGTGTACTCAATGGAGTTGGATTTCTTATAATTGCTTGACGATGTTAAAGAGCCGCATCAGAGTTGTAGGCTTTGTACATCGATGAAGTGATGAAATATTGCCAAAGGCTAAGCATCAGCCTGTTAGGACTTTTGTTAAAGTGATAAAGCATGCTACCTAGGTGGAGGAGATAGCCATGGTAAGAAACAAGTATTATTTCTTATCCCACAATTCTATTACTTCTTAGAATCCTATAGGAGTTTCTGATGGTGAAGTTGAGATTGTAGAAGAAGAACATATTCAGGCTAAACCAACACCTATGGATGTGAATAGTAATAAGCAATGCTTTGATTGATAAGGATTTGGCCATTTACAAGTTGATAGTCCCAAACGGAGTTATAACCATTCAAAAGACAAAGGAGAGTGAATAGAACTGTTGAAGTGTACTCAATGGAGTTGGATCTCTTACAATTGCTTGACGATGTTAAAGAGCCGCATCAGAGTTGTAGGCTTTGTACAAGGATGAAGTGATGAAATATTGTCAAACGCTAAGCGTCAACCTGTTAGGACTTTGGTTGAAGTGATAATGCATGCTACCAAGGTGGAAGAGATAGCCAAGGTAAGAAACAAGTATTATTAATTAATGCACAATTCTGGTACTTCTTAGAATCCTATAAGAGTTTCTGATGGTGAAGTTGAGGTTATAGCAAGAAGAACATATTGAGGCTAAACCAACACTATGGATGTGAATATGAAGAAGCAAATCTTTGACTGACAAGCATTTGGCCATTGACAAGCTGATAGTCCCAAAAAAAGAGTTATAATAATTCAAAAGACAAAGGAGAGTGAATAGAACTGTTGAAGAGTACTCAATGGAGTTGGATTTCTTAGAATTGCTTGACGATGTTAAAGAGCCGCATCAGAATTGTAGGCTTTGTACATCGATGAAGTGATGAAATATTGCCAAAGGCTAAGCATCAGCCTGTTAGGACTTTTGTTAAAGTGATAAAGCATGCTACCAAGGTGGAGGAGATAGCCATGGTAAGAAACAAGCATTATTCCTTATCCCACAATTCTATTACTTCTTAGAATCCTATAGGAGTTTCTGATGGTGAAGTTGAGGTTATAGCAAGAAGAACATATTGAGGCTAAACCAACACCTATGGATGTGAATATGAACAAGCAAATCTTTGACTGACAAGCATTTGGCCATTGACAAGCTGATAGTCCTAAAAAAAGAGTTATAACAATTCAAAAGACAAAGGAGAGTGAATAGAACTGTTGAAGTGTACTCAATGGAGTTGGATTTCTTAGAATTGCTTGACGATGTTAAAGAGCCGCATCAGAGTTGTAGGCTTTGTACATCGATGAAGGGATGAAATATTGCTAAAGGCTAAGCATCAGCCTGTTAGGACTTTTGTTAAAGTGATAAAGCATGCTACCAAGGTGGAGGAGATAGCCATGGTAAGAAACAAGCATTATTCCTTATCCCACAATTCTATTACTTCTTAGAATCCTATAGGAGTTTCTGATGGTGAAGTTGAGATTATAGCAAGAAGAACATATTGAGGCTAAACCAACACCTATGGATGTGAATATGAAGAAGCAATGCTTTGACTGACAAGCATTTGGCCATTGACAAGCTGATAGTCCCAAAAAAAGAGTTATAACCATTCAAAAGACAAAGGAGAGTGAATAGATTTGTTGAAGTGTACTCAATGGAGTTGGATCTCTTAGAATTGCTTGACGATGTTAAAGAGCCGCATCAGAGTTGTAGGCTTTGTACATCGATGAAGTGATGAAATATTGCCAAAGGCTAAGCATCAGCCTGTTAGGACTTTTGTTAAAGTGATAAAGCATGCTACCAAGGTGGAGGAGATAGCCATGCTAAGAAACAAGCATTATTCCTTATCCCACAATTCTATTACTTCTTAGAATCCTATAGGAGTTTCTGATGGTGAAGTTGAGATTATAGCAAGAAGAACATATTGAGGCTAAACCAACACCTATGGATGTGAATATGAAGAAGCAAATCTTTGACTGACAAGTATTTGGCCATTGACAAGCTGATAGTCCTAAAAAAAGAGTTATAACAATTCAAAAGACAAAGGAGAGTGAATAGAACTGTTGAAGTGTACTCAATGGAGTTGGATTTCTTAGAATTGCTTGACGATGTTAAAGAGCCGCATCAGAGTTGTAGGCTTTGTACATCGATGAAGTGATGAAATATTGCCAAAGGCTAAGCATCAGCCTGTTAGGACTTTTGTTAAAGTGATAAAGCATGCTACCAAGGTGGAGGAGATAGCCATGGTAAGAAACAAGCATTATTTCTTATCCCACAATTCTATTACTTCTTAGAATCCTATAGGAGTTTCTGATGGTGAAGTTGAGGTTATAGCAAGAAGAACATATTGAGGCTAAACCAACACTATGGATGTGAATATGAAGAAGCAAATCTTTGACTGACAAGCATTTGGCCATTGACAAGATGATAGTCCCAAAAAAAGAGTTATAATAATTCAAAAGACAAAGGAGAGTGAATAGAACTGTTGAAGTGTACTGAATGGAGTTGGATTTCTTAGAATTGCTTGACGATGTTAAAGAGCCGCATCAGAGTTGTAGGCTTTGTACATCGATGAAGTGATGAAATATTGCCAAAGGCTAAGCATCAGCCTGTTAGGACTTTTGTTAAAGTGATAAAGCATGCTACCAAGGTGGAGGAGATAGCCATGGTAAGAAACAAGCATTATTCCTTATCCCACAATTCTATTACTTCTTAGAATCCTATAGGAGTTTCTGATGGTGAAGTTGAGATTATAGCAAGAAGAACAAATTGAGGCTAAACTAACACCTATGGATGTGAATATGAAGAAGCAAATCTTTGACTGACAAGCATTTGGCCATTGACAAGCTGATAGTCCCAAAAAAAGAGTTATAACAATTCAAAAGACAAAGGAGAGTGAATAGAACTGTTGAAGTGTACTCAATGGAGTTGGATTTCTTAGAATTGCTTGACGATGTTAAAGAGCCGCATCAGAGTTGTAGGCTTTGTACATCGATGAAGTGATGAAATATTGCCAAAGGCTAAGCATCAGCCTGTTAGGACTTTTGTTAAAGTGATAAAGCATTCTACCAAGGTGGAGGAGATAGCCATGGTAAGAAACAAGCATTATTCCTTATTCCACAATTCTATTACTTCTTAGAATCCTATAGGAGTTTCTGATGGTGAAGTTGAGATTATAGCAAGAAGAACATATTGAGGCTAAACCAACACCTATGGATGTGAATATGAAGAAGCAAATCTTTGACTGACAAGCATTTGGCCATTGACAAGCTGATAGTCCTAAAAAAAGAGTTATAACAATTCAAAAGACAAAGGAGAGTGAATAGAACTGTTGAAGTGTACTCAATGGAGTTGGATTTCTTCGAATTTCTTAGAGTTGTAGGCTTTGTACATCGATGAAGTGATGAAATATTGCCAAAGGCTAAGCATCAGCCTGTTAGGACTTTTGTTAAAGTGATAAAGCATGCTACCTAGGTGGAGGAGATAGCCATGGTAAGAAACAAGTATTATTTCTTATCCCACAATTCTATTACGTCTTAGAATCCTATAGGAGTTTCTGATGGTGAAGTTGAGATTGTAGAAGAAGAATATATTCAGGCTAAACCAACACCTATGGATGGGAATAGTAATAAGCAATGCTTTGATTGATAAGGATTTGGCCATTTACAAGTTGATAGTCCCAAACGGAGTTATAACCATTCAAAAGACAAAGGAGAGTGAATAGAACTGTTGAAGTGTACTCAATGGAGTTGGATCTCTTACAATTGCTTGACGATGTTAAAGAGCCGCATCAGAGTTGTAGGCTTTGTACAAGGATGAAGTGATGAAATATTGTCAAACGCTAAGCGTCAACCTGTTAGGACTTTGGTTGAAGTGATAATGCATGCTACCAAGGTGGAAGAGATAGCCAAGGTAAGAAACAAGTATTATTAATTAATGCACAATTCTGGTACTTCTTAGAATCCTATAAGAGTTTCTGATGGTGAAGTTGAGGTTATAGCAAGAAGAACATATTGAGGCTAAACCAACACCTATGGATGTGAATATGAAGAAGCAAATCTTTGACTGACAAGTATTTGGCCATTGACAAGCTGATAGTCCTAAAAAAAGAGTTATAACAATTCAAAAGACAAAGGAGAGTGAATAGAACTGTTGAAGTGTACTCAATGGAGTTGGATTTCTTAGAATTGCTTGACGATGTTAAAGAGCCGCATCAGAGTTGTAGGCTTTGTACATCGATGAAGTGATGAAATATTGCCAAAGGCTAAGCATCAGCCTGTTAGGACTTTTGTTAAAGTGATAAAGCATGCTACCAAGGTGGAGGAGATAGCCATGGTAAGAAACAAGCATTATTCCTTATCCCACAATTCTATAACTTCTTAGAATCCTATAGGAGTTTCTGATGGTGAAGTTGAGATTATAGCAAGAAGAACAAATTGAGGCTAAACTAACACCTATGGATGTGAATATGAAGAAGCAAATCTTTGACTGACAAGCATTTGGCCATTGACAAGCTGATAGTCCCAAAAAAAGAGTTATAACAATTCAAAAGACAAAGGAGAGTGAATAGAACTGTTGAAGTGTACTCAATGGAGTTGGATTTCTTAGAATTGCTTGACGATGTTAAAGAGCCGCATCAGAATTGTAGGCTTTGTACATCGATGAAGTGATGAAATATTGCCAAAGGCTAAGCATCAGCCTGTTAGGACTTTTGTTAAAGTGATAAAACATGCTACCAAGGTGGAGGAGATAGCCATGGTAAGAAACAAGCATTATTCCTTATCCCACAATTCTATTACTTCTTAGAATCCTATAGGAGTTTCTGATGGTGAAGTTGAGATTATAGCAAGAAGAACATATTGAGGCTAAACCAACACCTATGGATGTGAATATGAACAAGCAAATCTTTGACTGACAAGCATTTGGCCATTGACAAGCTGATAGTCCTAAAAAAAGAGTTATAACAATTCAAAAGACAAAGGAGAGTGAATAGAACTGTTGAAGTGTACTCAATGGAGTTGGATTTCTTAGAATTGCTTGACGATGTTAAAGAGCCGCATCAGAGTTGTAGGCTTTGTACATCGATGAAGTGATGAAATATTGCCAAAGGCTAAGCATCAGCCTGTTAGGACTTTTGTTAAAGTGATAAAGCATGCTACCAAGGTGGAGGAGATAGCCATGGTAAGAAACAAGCATTATTCCTTATCCCACAATTCTATTACTTCTTAGAATCCTATAGGAGTTTCTGATGGTGAAGTTGAGATTATAGCAAGAAGAACATATTGAGGCTAAACCAACACCTATGGATGTGAATATGAAGAAGCAAATCTTTGACTGACAAGCATTTGGCCATTGACAAGCTGATAGTCCTAAAAAAAGAGTTATAACAATTCAAAAGACAAAGGAGAGTGAATAGAACTGTTGAAGTGTACTCAATGGAGTTGGATTTCTTCGAATTTCTTAGAGTTGTAGGCTTTGTACATCGATGAAGTGATGAAATATTGCCAAAGGCTAAGCATCAGCCTGTTAGGACTTTTGTTAAAGTGATAAAGCATGCTACCTAGGTGGAGGAGATAGCCATGGTAAGAAACAAGTATTATTTCTTATCCCACAATTCTATTACGTCTTAGAATCCTATAGGAGTTTCTGATGGTGAAGTTGAGATTGTAGAAGAAGAATATATTCAGGCTAAACCAACACCTATGGATGGGAATAGTAATAAGCAATGCTTTGATTGATAAGGATTTGGCCATTTACAAGTTGATAGTCCCAAACGGAGTTATAACCATTCAAAAGACAAAGGAGAGTGAATAGAACTGTTGAAGTGTACTCAATGGAGTTGGATCTCTTACAATTGCTTGACGATGTTAAAGAGCCGCATCAGAGTTGTAGGCTTTGTACAAGGATGAAGTGATGAAATATTGTCAAACGCTAAGCGTCAACCTGTTAGGACTTTGGTTGAAGTGATAATGCATGCTACCAAGGTGGAAGAGATAGCCAAGGTAAGAAACAAGTATTATTAATTAATGCACAATTCTGGTACTTCTTAGAATCCTATAAGAGTTTCTGATGGTGAAGTTGAGGTTATAGCAAGAAGAACATATTGAGGCTAAACCAACACCTATGGATGTGAATATGAAGAAGCAAATCTTTGACTGACAAGTATTTGGCCATTGACAAGCTGATAGTCCTAAAAAAAGAGTTATAACAATTCAAAAGACAAAGGAGAGTGAATAGAACTGTTGAAGTGTACTCAATGGAGTTGGATTTCTTAGAATTGCTTGACGATGTTAAAGAGCCGCATCAGAGTTGTAGGCTTTGTACATCGATGAAGTGATGAAATATTGCCAAAGGCTAAGCATCAGCCTGTTAGGACTTTTGTTAAAGTGATAAAGCATGCTACCAAGGTGGAGGAGATAGCCATGGTAAGAAACAAGCATTATTCCTTATCCCACAATTCTATAACTTCTTAGAATCCTATAGGAGTTTCTGATGGTGAAGTTGAGATTATAGCAAGAAGAACAAATTGAGGCTAAACTAACACCTATGGATGTGAATATGAAGAAGCAAATCTTTGACTGACAAGCATTTGGCCATTGACAAGCTGATAGTCCCAAAAAAAGAGTTATAACAATTCAAAAGACAAAGGAGAGTGAATAGAACTGTTGAAGTGTACTCAATGGAGTTGGATTTCTTAGAATTGCTTGACGATGTTAAAGAGCCGCATCAGAATTGTAGGCTTTGTACATCGATGAAGTGATGAAATATTGCCAAAGGCTAAGCATCAGCCTGTTAGGACTTTTGTTAAAGTGATAAAACATGCTACCAAGGTGGAGGAGATAGCCATGGTAAGAAACAAGCATTATTCCTTATCCCACAATTCTATTACTTCTTAGAATCCTATAGGAGTTTCTGATGGTGAAGTTGAGATTATAGCAAGAAGAACATATTGAGGCTAAACCAACACCTATGGATGTGAATATGAACAAGCAAATCTTTGACTGACAAGCATTTGGCCATTGACAAGCTGATAGTCCTAAAAAAAGAGTTATAACAATTCAAAAGACAAAGGAGAGTGAATAGAACTGTTGAAGTGTACTCAATGGAGTTGGATTTCTTAGAATTGCTTGACGATGTTAAAGAGCCGCATCAGAGTTGTAGGCTTTGTACATCGATGAAGTGATGAAATATTGCCAAAGGCTAAGCATCAGCCTGTTAGGACTTTTGTTAAAGTGATAAAGCATGCTACCAAGGTGGAGGAGATAGCCATGGTAAGAAACAAGCATTATTCCTTATCCCACAATTCTATTACTTCTTAGAATCCTATAGGAGTTTCTGATGGTGAAGTTGAGATTATAGCAAGAAGAACATATTGAGGCTAAACCAACACCTATGGATGTGAATATGAAGAAGCAAATCTTTGACTGACAAGTATTTGGCCATTGACAAGCTGATAGTCCTAAAAAAAGAGTTATAACAATTCAAAAGACAAAGGAGAGTGAATAGAACTGTTGAAGTGTACTCAATGGAGTTGGATTTCTTAGAATTGCTTGAAGATGTTAAAGAGCCGCATCAGAGTTGTAGGCTTTGTACATCGATGAAGTGATGAAATATTGCCAAAGGCTAAGCATCAGCCTGTTAGGACTTTTGTTAAAGTGATAAAGCATGCTACCAAGGTGGAGGAGATAGCCATGGTAAGAAACAAGCATTATTTCTTATCCCACAATTCTATTACTTCTTAGAATCCTATAGGAGTTTCTGATGGTGAAGTTGAGATTGTAGCAAGAAGAACATATTCAGGCTAAACCAACACCTATGGATGTGAATAGTAATAAGCAATGCTTTGATTGATAAGGATTTGACCATTTACAAGTTGATAGTCCCAAACGGAGTTATAACCATTCAAAAGACAAAGGAGAGTGAATAGAACTGTTGAAGTGTACTCAATGGAGTTGGATTTCTTAGAATTGCTTGACGATGTTAAAGAGCCGCATCAGAGTTGTAGGCTTTGTACATCGATGAAGGGATGAAATATTGCTAAAGGCTAAGCATCAGCCTGTTAGGACTTTTGTTAAAGTGATAAAGCATGCTACCAAGGTGGAGGAGATAGCCATGGTAAGAAACAAGCATTATTCCTTATCCAACAATTCTATTACTTCTTAGAATCCTATAGGAGTTTCTGATGGTGAAGTTGAGATTATAGCAAGAAGAACATATTGAGGCTAAACCAACACCTATGGATGTGAATATGAAGAACCAATGCTTTGACTGACAAGCATTTGGCCATTGACAAGCTGATAGTCCTAAAAAAAGAGTTATAACAATTCAAAAGACAAAGGAGAGTGAATAGAACTGTTGAAGTGTACTCAATGGAGTTGGATTTCTTAGAATTGCTTGACGATGTTAAAGAGCCGCATCAGAGTTGTAGGCTTTGTACATCGATGAAGTGATGAAATATTGCCAAAGGCTAAGCATCAGCCTGTTAGGACTTTTGTTAAAGTGATAAAGCATGCTACCAAGGTGGAGGAGATAGCCAAGGTAAGAAACAAGCATTATTTCTTATCCCACAATTCTATTACTTCTTAGAATCCTATAGGAGTTTCTGATGGTGAAGTTGAGATTGTAGCAAGAAGAACATATTCAGGCTAAACCAACACCTATGGATGTGAATAGTAATAAGCAATGCTTTGATTGATAAGGATTTGACCATTTACAAGTTGATAGTCCCAAAAGGAGTTATAACCATTCAAAAGACAAAGGAGAGTGAATAGAACTGTTGAAGTGTACTCAATGGAGTTGGAATTTTTACAATTGCTTGACGATGTTAAAGAGCAGCATCAGAGTTGTAGGCTTTGTACATGGATGAAGTGATGAAATATTGTCAAACGCTAAGCGTTAACCTGTTAGGACTTTGGTTTAAGTGATAATGCATGCTACCAAGGTGGAAGAGATAGCCAAGGTAAGAAACAAGTATTATTAATTAATGCACAATTCTGGTACTTCTTAGAATCCTATTGGAGTTTCAGATGGTGAAGTTAAGATTATACCAAGAATAACATATTGACGCTAAACCAACACTATGGATGTGAATATGAAGAAGCAAATCTTTGACTGACAAGCATTTGGCCATTGACAAGCTGATAGTCCCAAAAAAAGAGTTATAACAATTCAAAAGACAAAGGAGAGTTAATAGAACTGTTGAAGTGTACTCAATGGAGTTGGATTTCTTAGAATTGCTTGACGATGTTAAAGAGCCGCATCAGAGTTGTAGGCTTTGTACATCGATGAAGTGATGAAATATTGCCAAAGGCTAAGCATCAGCCTGTTAGGACTTTTGTTAAAGTGATAAAGCATGCTACCAAGGTGGAGGAGATAGCCATGGTAAGAAACAAGCATTATTCCTTATCCCACAATTCTATTACTTCTTAGAATCCTATAGGAGTTTCTGTTGGTGAAGTTAAGATTGTAGCAAGAAGAACATATTCAGGCTAAACAAACACCTATGGATGTGAATAGTAATAAGCAGTGCTTTGATTGACAAGGATTTGGCCATTTACAAGTTGATAGTCCCAAAAACGGAGTTATAACCATTCAAAAGACAAAGGAGAGTGAATAGAACTATTGAAGTGTACTCAAAGGAGTTGGATCTCTTACAATTGCTTGACGATATTAAAGAGCCGCATCAGAGTTGTAGGCTTTGTACATGGATGAAGTGATGAAATATTGTCAAACGCTAAGCGTCAACCTGTTAGGACTTTGGTTGAAGTGATAATGCATGCTACCAAGGTGGAAGAGATAGCCAAGGTAAGAAACAAGTATTATTAATTAATGCACAATTCTGCTACTTCTTAGAATCCTATAGGAGTTTCTGATGGTGAAGTTGAGATTGTAGCAAGAAGAACATATTCAGGCTAAACCAACACCTATGGATGTGAATAGTAATAAGCAATGCTTTGATTGATAAGGATTTGGCCATTTACAAGTTGATAGTCCCAAACGGAGTTATAACCATTCAAAAGACAAAGGAGAGTGAATAGAACTGTTGAAGTGTACTCAATGGAGTTGGATTTTTTACAATTGCTTGACGATGTTAAAGAGCAACATCAGAGTTGTAGGCTTTGTACATGGATGAAGTGATGAAATATTGTCAAACGCTAAGCGTTAACCTGTTAGGACTTTGGTTGAAGTGATAATGCATGCTACCAAGGTGGAAGAGATAGCCAAGGTAAGAAACAAGTATTATTAATTAATGCACAATTCTGGTACTTCTTGGAATCCTATAGGAGTTTCTGATGGTGAAGTTAAGATTATACCAAGAAGAACATATTGAGGCTAAACCAACACTATGGATGTGAATATGAAGAAGCAAATCTTTGACTGACAAGCATTTGGCCATTGACAAGCTGATAGTCCCAAAAAAAGAGTTATAACAATTCAAAAGACAAAGGAGAGTGAATAGAACTGTTGAAGTGTACTCAATGGAGTTGGATTTCTTAGAATTGCTTGACGATGTTAAAGAGCCGCATCAGAGTTGTAGGCTTTGTACATCGATGAAGTGATGAAATATTGCCAAAGGCTAAGCATCAGCCTGTTAGGACTTTTGTTAAAGTGATAAAGCATGCTACCAAGGTGGATGAGATAGCCATGGTAAGAAACAAGCATTATTTCTTATCCCACAATTCTATTACTTCTTAGAATCCTATAGGAGTTTCTGATGGTGAAGTTGAGATTGTAGCAAGAAGAACATATTCAGGCTAAACCAACACCTATGGATGTGAATAGTAATAAGCAATGCTTTGATTGATAAGGATTTGACAATTTACAAGTTGATAGTCCCAAACGGAGTTATAACCATTCAAAAGACAAAGGAGAGTGAATAGAACTGTTGAAGTGTACTCAATGGAGTTGGATTTCTTAGAATTGCTTGACGATGTTAAAGAGCCGCATCAGAGTTGTAGGCTTTGTACATCGATGAAGGGATGAAATATTGCTAAAGGCTAAGCATCAGCCTGTTAGGACTTTTGTTAAAGTGATAAAGCATGCTACCAAGGTGGAGGAGATAGCCATGGTAAGAAACAAGCATTATTCCTTATCCAACAATTCTATTACTTCTTAGAATCCTATAGGAGTTTCTGATGGTGAAGTTGAGATTATAGCAAGAAGAACATATTGAGGCTAAACCAACACCTATGGATGTGAATATGAAGAAGCAATGCTTTGACTGACAAGCATTTGGCCATTGACAAGCTGATAGTCCCAAAAAAAGAGTTATAACCATTCAAAAGACAAAGGAGAGTGAATAGAACTGTTGAAGTGTACTCAATGGAGTTGGATCTCTTAGAATTGCTTGACGATGTTAAAGAGCCGCATCAGAGTTGTAGGCTTTGTACATCGATGAAGTGATGAAATATTGCCAAAGGCTAAGCATCAGCCTGTTAGGACTTTAGTTAAAGTGATAAAGCATGCTACCAAGGTGGAGGAGATAGCCATGGTAAGAAACAAGCATTATTCCTTATCCCACAATTCTATTACTTCTTAGAATCCTATAGGAGTTTCTGATGGTGAAGTTGAGATTATCGCAAGAAGAACATATTGAGGCTAAACCAACACCTATGGATGTGAATATGAAGAAGCAAATCTTTGACTGACAAGTATTTGGCCATTGACAAGCTGATAGTCCTAAAAAAAGAGTTATAACAATTCAAAAGACAAAGGAGAGTGAATAGAACTGTTGAAGTGTACTCAATGGAGTTGGATTTCTTAGAATTGCTTGACGATGTTAAAGAGCCGCATCAGAGTTGTAGGCTTTGTACATCGATGAAGTGATGAAATATTGCCAAAGGCTAAGCATCAGCCTGTTAGGACTTTTGTTAAAGTGATAAAGCATGCTACCAAGGTGGAGGAGATAGCCATGGTAAGAAACAAGCATTATTTCTTATCCCACAATTCTATTACTTCTTAGAATCCTATAGGAGTTTCTGATGGTGAAGTTGAGATTGTAGCAAGAAGAACATATTCAGGCTAAACCAACACCTATGGATGTGAATAGTAATAAGCAATGCTTTGATTGATAAGGATTTGACCATTTACAAGTTGATAGTCCCAAACGGAGTTATAACCATTCAAAAGACAAAGGAGAGTGAATAGAACTGTTGAAGTGTACTCAATGGAGTTGGATTTCTTAGAATTGCTTGACGATGTTAAAGAGCCGCATCAGAGTTGTAGGCTTTGTACATCGATGAAGTGATGAAATATTGCCAAAGGCTAAGCATCAGCCTGTTAGGACTTTTGTTAAAGTGATAAAGCATGCTACCAAGGTGGAGGAGATAGCCATGGTAAGAAACAAGCATTATTTCTTATCCCACAATTCTATTACTTCTTAGAATCCTATAGGAGTTTCTGATGGTGAAGTTGAGATTGTAGCAAGAAGAACATATTCAGGCTAAACCAACACCTATGGATGTGAATAGTAATAAGCAATGCTTTGATTGATAAGGATTTGACAATTTACAAGTTGATAGTCCCAAACGGAGTTATAACCATTCAAAAGACAAAGGAGAGTGAATAGAACTGTTGAAGTGTACTCAATGGAGTTGGATTTCTTAGAATTGCTTGACGATGTTAAAGAGCCGCATCAGAGTTGTAGGCTTTGTACATCGATGAAGGGATGAAATATTGCTAAAGGCTAAGCATCAGCCTGTTAGGACTTTTGTTAAAGTGATAAAGCATGCTACCAAGGTGGAGGAGATAGCCATGGTAAGAAACAAGCATTATTCCTTATCCAACAATTCTATTACTTCTTAGAATCCTATAGGAGTTTCTGATGGTGAAGTTGAGATTATAGCAAGAAGAACATATTGAGGCTAAACCAACACCTATGGATGTGAATATGAAGAAGCAATGCTTTGACTGACAAGCATTTGGCCATTGACAAGCTGATAGTCCCAAAAAAAGAGTTATAACCATTCAAAAGACAAAGGAGAGTGAATAGAACTGTTGAAGTGTACTCAATGGAGTTGGATCTCTTAGAATTGCTTGACGATGTTAAAGAGCCGCATCAGAGTTGTAGGCTTTGTACATCGATGAAGTGATGAAATATTGCCAAAGGCTAAGCATCAGCCTGTTAGGACTTTTGTTAAAGTGATAAAGCATGTTACCAAGGTGGAGGAGATAGCCATGGTAAGAAACAAGCATTATTCCTTATCCCACAATTCTATTACTTCTTAGAATCCTATAGGAGTTTCTGATGGTGAAGTTGAGATTATAGCAAGAAGAACATATTGAGGCTAAACCAACACCTATGGATGTGAATATGAAGAAGCAAATCTTTGACTGACAAGTATTTGGCCATTGACAAGCTGATAGTCCTAAAAAAAGAGTTATAACAATTCAAAAGACAAAGGAGAGTGAATAGAACTGTTGAAGTGTACTCAATGGAGTTGGATTTCTTAGAATTGCTTGACGATGTTAAAGAGCCGCATCAGAGTTGTAGGCTTTGTACATCGATGAAGTGATGAAATATTGCCAAAGGCTAAGCATCAGCCTGTTAGGACTTTTGTTAAAGTGATAAAGCATGCTACCAAGGTGGAGGAGATAGCCATGGTAAGAAACAAGCATTATTTCTTATCCCACAATTCTATTACTTCTTAGAATCCTATAGGAGTTTCTGATGGTGAAGTTGAGATTGTAGCAAGAAGAACATATTCAGGCTAAACCAACACCTATGGATGTGAATAGTAATAAGCAATACTTTGATTGATAAGGATTTGACCATTTACAAGTTGATAGTCCCAAACAGAGTTATAACCATTCAAAAGACAAAGGAGAGTGAATAGAACTGTTGAAGTGTACTCAATGGAGTTGGAATTTTTACAATTGCTTGACGATGTTAAAGAGCAGCATCAGAGTTGTAGGCTTTGTACATGGATGAAGTGATGAAATATTGTCAAACGCTAAGCGTTAACCTGTTAGGACTTTGGTTTAAGTGATAATGCATGCTACCAAGGTGGAAGAGATAGCCAAGGTAAGAAACAAGTATTATTAATTAATGCACAATTCTGGTACTTCTTAGAATCCTATTGGAGTTTCTGATGGTGAAGTTAAGATTATACCAAGAATAACATATTGAGGCTAAACCAACACTATGGATGTGAATATGAAGAAGCAAATCTTTGACTGACAAGCATTTGGCCATTGACAAGCTGATAGTCCCAAAAAAAGAGTTATAACAATTCAAAAGACAAAGGAGAGTTAATAGAACTGTTGAAGTGTACTCAATGGAGTTGGATTTCTTAGAATTGCTTGACGATGTTAAAGAGCCGCATCAGAGTTGTAGGCTTTGTACATCGATGAAGTGATGAAATATTGCCAAAGGCTAAGCATCAGCCTGTTAGGACTTTTGTTAAAGTGATAAAGCATGCTACCAAGGTGGAGGAGATAGCCATGGTAAGAAATAAGCATTATTCCTTATCCCACAATTCTATTACTTCTTAGAATCCTATAGGAGTTTCTGATGGTGAAGTTAAGATTGTAGCAAGAAGAACATATTCAGGCTAAACCAACACCTATGGATGTGAATAGTAATAAGCAATGCTTTGATTGACAAGGATTTGGCCATTTACAAGTTGATAGTCCCAAAAACGGAGTTATAACCATTCAAAAGACAAAGGAGAGTGAATAGAACTATTGAAGTGTACTCAAAGGAGTTGGATCTCTTACAATTGCTTGACGATGTTAAAGAGCCGCATCAGAGTTGTAGGCTTTGTACATGGATGAAGTGATGAAATATTGTCAAACGCTAAGCGTCAACCTGTTAGGACTTTGGTTGAAGTGATAATGCATGCTACCAAGGTGGAAGAGATAGCCAAGGTAAGAAACAAGTATTATTAATTAATGCACAATTCTGCTACTTCTTAGAATCCTATAGGAGTTTCTGATGGTGAAGTTGAGATTGTAGCAAGAAGAACATATTCAGGCTAAACCAACACCTATGGATGTGAATAGTAATAAGCAATGCTTTGATTGATAAGGATTTGGCCATTTACAAGTTGATAGTCCCAAACGGAGTTATAACCATTCAAAAGACAAAGGAGAGTGAATAGAACTGTTGAAGTGTACTCAATGGAGTTGGATTTTTTACAATTGCTTGACGATGTTAAAGAGCAACATCAGAGTTGTAGGCTTTGTACATGGATGAAGTGATGAAATATTGTCAAACGCTAAGCGTTAACCTGTTAGGACTTTGGTTGAAGTGATAATGCATGCTACCAAGGTGGAAGAGATAGCCAAGGTAAGAAACAAGTATTATTAATTAATGCACAATTCTGGTACTTCTTAGAATCCTATAAGAGTTTCTGATGGTGAAGTTGAGATTATAGCAAGAAGAACATATTGAGGCTAAACCAACACCTATGGATGTGAATATGAAGAAGCAAATCTTTGACTGACAAGCATTTGGCCATTGACAAGCTGATAGTCCCAAAAAAAGAGTTATAACAATTCAAAAGACAAAGGAGAGTGAATAGAACTGTTGAAGTGTACTCAATGGAGTTGGATTTCTTAGAATTGCTTGACGATGTTAAAGAGCCGCATCAGAGTTGTAGGCTTTGTACATCGATGAAGTGATGAAATATTGCCAAAGGCTAAGCATCAGCCTGTTAGGACTTTTGTTAAAGTGATAAAGCATGCTACCAAGGTGGAGGAGATAGCCATGGTAAGAAACAAGCATTATTCCTTATCCCACAATTCTATTACTTCTTAGAATCCTATAGGAGTTTCTGATGGTGAAGTTGAGATTATAGCAAGAAGAACATATTGAGGCTAAACCAACACCTATGGATGTGAATATGAAGAAGCAAATCTTTGACTGACAAGCATTTGGCCATTGACAAGCTGATAGTCCTAAAAAAAGAGTTACAACAATTCAAAAGACAAAGGAGAGTGAATAGAACTGTTGAAGTGTACTCAATGGAGTTGGATTTCTTAGAATTGCTTGACGATGTTAAAGAGCCGCATCAGAGTTGTAGGCTTTGTACATCGCTGAAGTGATGAAATATTGCCAAAGGCTAAGCATCAGCCTGTTAGGACTTTTGTTAAAGTGATAAAGCATGCTACCAAGGTGGAGGAGATAGCCATGGTAAGAAACAAGCATTATTCCTTATCCCACAATTCTATTACTTCTTAGAATCATATAGGAGTTTCTGATGGTGAAGTTGAGATTATAGCAAGAAGAACATATTGAGGCTAAACCAACACCTATGGATGTGAATATGAAGAAGCAAATCTTTGACTGACAAGCATTTGGCCATTGACAAGCTGATAGTCCCAAAAAAAGAGTTATAACAATTCAAAAGACAAAGGAGAGTGAATAGAACTGTTGAAGTGTACTCAATGGAGTTGGATTTCTTAGAATTGCTTGACGATGTTAAAGAGCCGCATCAGAGTTGTAGGCTTTGTACATCGATGAAGTGATGAAATATTGCCAAAGGCTAAGCATCAGCCTGTTAGGACTTTTGTTAAAGTGATAAAGCATGCTACCAAGGTGGAGGAGATAGCCATGGTAAGAAACAAGCATTATTCCTTATCCCACAACTCTATTACTTCTTAGAATCCTATAGGAGTTTCTGATGGTGAAGTTGAGATTATAGCAAGAAGAACATATTGAGGCTAAACCAACACCTATGGATGTGAATATGAAGAAGCAATGCTTTGACTGACAAGCATTTGGCCATTGACAAGCTGATAGTCCCAAAAAAAGAGTTATAACCATTCAAAAGACAACGGAGAGTGAATAGAACTGTTGAAGTGTACTCAATGGAGTTGGATCTCTTAGAATTGCTTGACGATGTTAAAGAGCCGCATCAGAGTTGTAGGCTTTGTACATCGATGAAGTGATGAAATATTGCCAAAGGCTAAGCATCAGCCTGTTAGGACTTTTGTTAAAGTGATAAAGCATGCTACCAAGGTGGAGGAGATAGCCATGGTAAGAAACAAGCATTATTACTTATCCCACAATTCTATTACTTCTTAGAATCCTATAGGAGTTTCTGATGGTGAAGTTGAGATTATAGCAAGAAAAACATATTGAGGCTAAACCAACACCTATGGATGTGAATATGAAGAAGCAAATCTTTGACTGACAAGCATTTGGCCATTGACAAGCTGATAGTCCTAAAAAAAGAGTTATAACAATTCAAAAGACAAAGGAGAGTGAATAGAACTGTTGAAGTGTACTCAATGGAGTTGGATTTCTTAGAATTGCTTGACGATGTTAAAGAGCCGCATCAGAGTTGTAGGCTTTGTACATCGATGAACTGATGAACTATTGCCAAAGGCTAAGCATCAGCCTGTTAGGACTTTTGTTAAAGTGATAAAGCATGCTACCAAGGTGGAGGAGATAGCTATGGTAAGAAACAAGCATTATTTCTTATCCCACAATTCTATTACTTCTTAGAATCCTATAGGAGTTTCTGATGGTGAAGTTGAGATTGTAGCAAGAAGAACATATTCAGGCTAAACCAACACCTATGGATGTGAATAGTAATAAGCAATGCTTTGATTGATAAGGATTTGGCCATTTACAAGTTGATAGTCCCAAACGGAGTTATAACCATTCAAAAGACAAAGGAGAGTGAATAGAACTGTTGAAGTGTACTCAATGGAGTTGGATTTTTTACAATTGCTTGACGATGTTAAAGAGCTGCATCAGAGTTGTAGGCTTTGTACATGGATGAAGTGATGAAATATTGTCAAACGCTAAGCGTTAACCTGTTAGGACTTTGGTTGAAGTGATAATGCATGCTACCAAGGTGGAAGAGATAGCCACGGTAAGAAACAAGTATTATTAATTAATGCACAATTCTGGTACTTCTTGGAATCCTATAGGAGTTTCTGATGGTGAAGTTGAGATTATACCAAGAAGAACATATTGAGGCTAAACCAACACTATGGATGTGAATATGAAGAAGCAAATCTTTGACTGACAAGCATTTGGCCATTGACAAGCTGATAGTCCCAAAAAAAGAGTTATAACAATTCAAAAGACAAAGGAGAGTGAATAGAACTGTTGAAGTGTACGCAATGGAGTTGGATTTCTTAGAATTGCTTGACGATGTTAAAGAGCCGCATCAGAGTTGTAGGCTTTGTACATCGATGAAGTGATGAAATATTGCCAAAGGCTAAGCATCAGCCTGTTAGGACTTTTGTTAAGGTGATAAAGCATGCTACCAAGGTGGAGGAGATAGCCATGGTAAGAAACAAACATTATTCCTTATCCCACAATTCTATTACTTCTTAGAATCCTATAGGAGTTTCTGATGGTGAAGTTGAGATTATAGCAAGAAGAACATATTGAGGCTAAACCAACACCTATGGATGTGAATATGAAGAAGCAAATCTTTGACTGACAAGCATTTGGCCATTGACAAGCTGATAGTCCCAAAGAAAGAGTTATAACAATTCAAAAGACAAAGGAGAGTGAATAGAACTGTTGAAGTGTACTCAATGGAGTTGGATTTCTTAGAATTGCTTGACGATGTTAAAGAGCCGCATCAGAGTTGTAGGCTTTGTACATCGATGAAGTGATGAAATATTGCCAAAGGCTAAGCATCAGCCTGTTAGGACTTTTGTTAAAGTGATAAAGCATGCTACCAAGCTGGAGGAGATAGCCATGGTAAGAAACAAGCATTATTCCTTATCCCACAATTCTATTACTTCTTAGAATCCTATAGGAGTTTCTGATGGTGAAGTTGAGATTATAGCAAGAAGAACATATTGAGGCTAAACCAACACCTATGGATGTGAATATGAAGAAGCAATGCTTTGACTGACAAGCATTTGGCCATTGACAAGCTGATAGTCCCAAAAAAAGAGTTATAACCATTCAAAAGACAAAGGAGAGTGAATAGAACTGTTGAAGTGTACTCAATGGAGTTGGATCTCTTAGAATTGCTTGACGATGTTAAAGAGCCGCATCAGAGTTGTAGGCTTTGTACATCGATGAAGTGATGAAATATTGCCAAAGGCTAAGCATCAGCCTGTTAGGACTTTTGTTAAAGTGATAAAGCATGCTACCAAGGTGGAGGAGATAGCCATGGTAAGAAACAAGCATTATTACTTATCCCACAATTCTATTACTTCTTAGAATCCTATAGGAGTTTCTGATGGTGAAGTTAAGATTATAGCAAGAAAAACATATTGAGGCTAAACCAACACCTATGGATGTGAATATGAAGAAGCAAATCTTTGACTGACAAGCATTTGGCCATTGACAAGCTGATAGTCCTAAAAAAAGAGTTATAACAATTCAAAAGACAAAGGAGAGTGAATAGAACTGTTGAAGTGTACTCAATGGAGTTGGATTTCTTAGAATTGCTTGACGATGTTAAAGAGCCGCATCAGAGTTGTAGACTTGTACATCGATGAAGTGATGAACTATTGCCAAAGGCTAAGCATCAGCCTGTTAGGACTTTTGTTAAAGTGATAAAGCATGCTACCAAGGTGGAGGAGATAGCTATGGTAAGAAACAAGCATTATTTCTTATCCCACAATTCTATTACTTCTTAGAATCCTATAGGAGTTTCTGATGGTGAAGTTGAGATTGTAGCAAGGAGAACATATTCAGGCTAAACCAACACCTATGGATGTGAATAGTAATAAGCAATGCTTTGATTGATAAGGATTTGGCCATTTACAAGTTGATAGTCCCAAACGGAGTTATAACCATTCAAAAGACAAAGGAGAGTGAATAGAACTGTTGAAGTGTACTCAGTGGAGTTGGATTTTTTACAATTGCTTGACGATGTTAAAGAGCAGCATCAGAGTTGTAGGCTTTGTACATTGATGAAGTGATGAAATATTGTCAAACGCTAAGCGTTAACCTGTTAGGACTTTGGTTGAAGTGATAATGCATGCTACCAAGGTGGAAGAGATAGCCAAGGTAAGGAACAAGTATTATTAATTAATGCACAATTCTGGTACTTCTTAGAATCCTATAGGAGTTTCTGATGGTGAAGTTGAGATTATACCAAGAAGAACATATTGAGGCTAAACCAACACTATGGATGTGAATATGAAGAAGCAAATCTTTGACTGACAAGCATTTGGCCATTGACAAGCTGATAGTCCCAAAAAAAAGAGTTATAACAATTCAAAAGACAAAGGAGAGTGAATAGAACTGTTGAAGTGTACGCAATGGAGTTGGATTTCTTAGAATTGCTTGACGATGTTAAAGAGCCGCATCAGAGTTGTAGGCTTTGTACATCGATGAAGTGATGAACTATTGCCAAAGGCTAAGCATCAGCCTGTTAGGACTTTTGTTAAAGTGATAAAGCATGCTACCAAGGTGGAGGAGATAGCTATGGTAAGAAACAAGCATTATTTCTTATCCCACAATTCTATTACTTCTTAGAATCCTATAGGAGTTTCTGATGGTGAAGTTTAGATTGTAGCAAGAAGAACATATTCAGGCTAAACCAACACCTATGGATGTGAATAGTAATAAGCAATGCTTTGATTGATAAGGATTTGGCCATTTACAAGTTGATAGTCCCAAACGGAGTTATAACCATTCAAAAGACAAAGGAGAGTGAATAGAACTGTTGAAGTGTACTCAATGGAGTTGGATTTTTTACAATTGCTTGACGATGTTAAAGAGCAGCATCAGAGTTGTAGGCTTTGTACATGGATGAAGTGATGAAATATTGTCAAACGCTAAGCGTTAACCTGTTAGGACTTTGGTTGAAGTGATAATGCATGCTACCAAGGTGGAAGAGATAGCCAAGGTAAGAAACAAGTATTATTAATTAATGCACAATTCTGGTACTTCTTGGAATCCTATAGGAGTTTCTGATGGTGAAGTTGAGATTATACCAAGAAGAACATATTGAGGCTAAACTAACACTATGGATGTGAATATGAAGAAGCAAATCTTTGACTGACAAGCATTTGGCCATTGACAAGCTGATAGTCCCAAAAAAAGAGTTATAACAATTCAAAAGACAAAGGAGAGTGAATAGAACTGTTGAAGTGTACGCAATGGAGTTGGATTTCTTAGAATTGCTTGACGATGTTAAAGAGCCGCATCAGAGTTGTAGGCTTTGTACATCGATGAAGTGATGAAATATTGCCAAAGGCTAAGCATCAGCCTGTTAGGACTTTTGTTAAGGTGATAAAGCATGCTACCAAGGTGGAGGAGATAGCCATGGTAAGAAACAAACATTATTCCTTATCCCACAATTCTATTACTTCTTAGAATCCTATAGGAGTTTCTGATGGTGAAGTTGAGATTATAGCAAGAAGAACATATTGAGGCTAAACCAACACCTATGGATGTGAATATGAAGAAGCAAATCTTTGACTGACAAGCATTTGGCCATTGACAAGCTGATAGTCCCAAAGAAAGAGTTATAACAATTCAAAAGACAAAGGAGAGTGAATAGAACTGTTGAAGTGTACTCAATGGAGTTGGATTTCTTAGAATTGCTTGACGATGTTAAAGAGCCGCATCAGAGTTGTAGGCTTTGTACATCGATGAAGTGATGAAATATTGCCAAAGGCTAAGCATCAGCCTGTTAGGACTTTTGTTAAAGTGATAAAGCATGCTACCAAGGTGGAGGAGATAGCCATGGTAAGAAACAAGCATTATTCCTTATCCCACAATTCTATTACTTCTTAGAATCCTATAGGAGTTTCTGATGGTGAAGTTGAGATTATAGCAAGAAGAACATATTGAGGCTAAACCAACACCTATGGATGTGAATATGAAGAAGCAATGCTTTGACTGACAAGCATTTGGCCATTGACAAGCTGATAGTCCCAAAAAAAGAGTTATAACCATTCAAAAGACAAAGGAGAGTGAATAGAACTGTTGAAGTGTACTCAATGGAGTTGGATCTCTTAGAATTGCTTGACGATGTTAAAGAGCCGCATCAGAGTTGTAGGCTTTGTACATCGATGAAGTGATGAAATATTGCCAAAGGCTAAGCATCAGCCTGTTAGGACTTTTGTTAAAGTGATAAAGCATGCTACCAAGGTGGAGGAGATAGCCATGGTAAGAAACAAGCATTATTACTTATCCCACAATTCTATTACTTCTTAGAATCCTATAGGAGTTTCTGATGGTGAAGTTGAGATTATAGCAAGAAAAACATATTGAGGCTAAACCAACACCTATGGATGTGAATATGAAGAAGCAAATCTTTGACTGACAAGCATTTGGCCATTGACAAGCTGATAGTCCTAAAAAAAGAGTTATAACAATTCAAAAGACAAAGGAGAGTGAATAGAACTGTTGAAGTGTACTCAATGGAGTTGGATTTCTTAGAATTGCTTGACGATGTTAAAGAGCCGCATCAGAGTTGTAGACTTGTACATCGATGAAGTGATGAACTATTGCCAAAGGCTAAGCATCAGCCTGTTAGGACTTTTGTTAAAGTGATAAAGCATGCTACCAAGGTGGAGGAGATAGCTATGGTAAGAAACAAGCATTATTTCTTATCCCACAATTCTATTACTTCTTAGAATCCTATAGGAGTTTCTGATGGTGAAATTGAGATTGTAGCAAGGAGAACATATTCAGGCTAAACCAACACCTATGGATGTGAATAGTAATAAGCAATGCTTTGATTGATAAGGATTTGGCCATTTACAAGTTGATAGTCCCAAACGGAGTTATAACCATTCAAAAGACAAAGGAGAGTGAATAGAACTGTTGAAGTGTACTCAGTGGAGTTGGATTTTTTACAATTGCTTGACGATGTTAAAGAGCAGCATCAGAGTTGTAGGCTTTGTACATGGATGAAGTGATGAAATATTGTCAAACGCTAAGCGTTAACCTGTTAGGACTTTGGTTGAAGTGATAATGCATGCTACCAAGGTGGAAGAGATAGCCAAGGTAAGGAACAAGTATTATTAATTAATGCACAATTCTGGTACTTCTTAGAATCCTATAGGAGTTTCTGATGGTGAAGTTGAGATTATACCAAGAAGAACATATTGAGGCTAAACCAACACTATGGATGTGAATATGAAGAAGCAAATCTTTGACTGACAAGCATTTGGCCATTGACAAGCTGATAGTCCCAAAAAAAAGAGTTATAACAATTCAAAAGACAAAGGAGAGTGAATAGAACTGTTGAAGTGTACGCAATGGAGTTGGATTTCTTAGAATTGCTTGACGATGTTAAAGAGCCGCATCAGAGTTGTAGGCTTTGTACATCGATGAAGTGATGAACTATTGCCAAAGGCTAAGCATCAGCCTGTTAGGACTTTTGTTAAAGTGATAAAGCATGCTACCAAGGTGGAGGAGATAGCTATGGTAAGAAACAAGCATTATTTCTTATCCCACAATTCTATTACTTCTTAGAATCCTATAGGAGTTTCTGATGGTGAAGTTGAGATTGTAGCAAGAAGAACATATTCAGGCTAAACCAACACCTATGGATGTGAATAGTAATAAGCAATGCTTTGATTGATAAGGATTTGGCCATTTACAAGTTGATAGTCCCAAACGGAGTTATAACCATTCAAAAGACAAAGGAGAGTGAATAGAACTGTTGAAGTGTACTCAATGGAGTTGGATTTTTTACAATTGCTTGACGATGTTAAAGAGCAGCATCAGAGTTGTAGGCTTTGTACATGGATGAAGTGATGAAATATTGTCAAACGCTAAGCGTTAACCTGTTAGGACTTTGGTTGAAGTGATAATGCATGCTACCAAGGTGGAAGAGATAGCCAAGGTAAGAAACAAGTATTATTAATTAATGCACAATTCTGGTACTTCTTGGAATCCTATAGGAGTTTCTGATGGTGAAGTTGAGATTATACCAAGAAGAACATATTGAGGCTAAACTAACACTATGGATGTGAATATGAAGAAGCAAATCTTTGACTGACAAGCATTTGGCCATTGACAAGCTGATAGTCCCAAAAAAAGAGTTATAACAATTCAAAAGACAAAGGAGAGTGAATAGAACTGTTGAAGTGTACGCAATGGAGTTGGATTTCTTAGAATTGCTTGACGATGTTAAAGAGCCGCATCAGAGTTGTAGGCTTTGTACATCGATGAAGTGATGAAATATTGCCAAAGGCTAAGCATCAGCCTGTTAGGACTTTTGTTAAGGTGATAAAGCATGCTACCAAGGTGGAGGAGATAGCCATGGTAAGAAACAAACATTATTCCTTATCCCACAATTCTATTACTTCTTAGAATCCTATAGGAGTTTCTGATGGTGAAGTTGAGATTATAGCAAGAAGAACATATTGAGGCTAAACCAACACCTATGGATGTGAATATGAAGAAGCAAATCTTTGACTGACAAGCATTTGGCCATTGACAAGCTGATAGTCCCAAAGAAAGAGTTATAACAATTCAAAAGACAAAGGAGAGTGAATAGAACTGTTGAAGTGTACTCAATGGAGTTGGATTTCTTAGAATTGCTTGACGATGTTAAAGAGCCGCATCAGAGTTGTAGGCTTTGTACATCGATGAAGTGATGAAATATTGCCAAAGGCTAAGCATCAGCCTGTTAGGACTTTTGTTAAAGTGATAAAGCATGCTACCAAGGTGGAGGAGATAGCCATGGTAAGAAACAAGCATTATTCCTTATCCCACAATTCTATTACTTCTTAGCATCCTATAGGAGTTTCTGATGGTGAAGTTGAGATTATAGCAAGAAGAACATATTGAGGCTAAACCAACACCTATGGATGTGAATATGAAGAAGCAATGCTTTGACTGACAAGCATTTGGCCATTGACAAGCTGATAGTCCCAAAAAAAGAGTTATAACCATTCAAAAGACAAAGGAGAGTGAATAGAACTGTTGAAGTGTACTCAATGGAGTTGGATCTCTTAGAATTGCTTGACGATGTTAAAGAGCCGCATCAGAGTTGTAGGCTTTGTACATCGATGAAGTGATGAAATATTGCCAAAGGCTAAGCATCAGCCTATTAGGACTTTTGTTAAAGTGATAAAGCATGCTACCAAGGTGGAGGAGATAGCCATGGTAAGAAACAAGCATTATTACTTATCCCACAATTCTATTACTTCTTAGAATCCTATAGGAGTTTCTGATGGTGAAGTTGAGATTATAGCAAGAAAAACATATTGAGGCTAAACCAACACCTATGGATGTGAATATGAAGAAGCAAATCTTTGACTGACAAGCATTTGGCCATTGACAAGCTGATAGTCCTAAAAAAAGAGTTATAACAATTCAAAAGACAAAGCAGAGTGAATAGAACTGTTGAAGTGTACTCAATGGAGTTGGATTTCTTAGAATTGCTTGACGATGTTAAAGAGCCGCATCAGAGTTGTAGGCTTTGTACATCGATGAAGTGATGAACTATTGCCAAAGGCTAAGCATCAGCCTGTTAGGACTTTTGTTAAAGTGATAAAGCATGCTACCAAGGTGGAGGAGATAGCTATGGTAAGAAACAAGCATTATTTCTTATCCCACAATTCTATTACTTCTTAGAATCCTATAGGAGTTTCTGATGGTGAAGTTGAGATTGTAGCAAGGAGAACATATTCAGGCTAAACCAACACCTATGGATGTGAATAGTAATAAGCAATGCTTTGATTGATAAGGATTTGGCCATTTACAAGTTGATAGTCCCAAACGGAGTTATAACCATTCAAAAGACAAAGGAGAGTGAATAGAACTGTTGAAGTGTACTCAGTGGAGTTGGATTTTTTACAATTGCTTGACGATGTTAAAGAGCAGCATCAGAGTTGTAGGCTTTGTACATGGATGAAGTGATGAAATATTGTCAAACGCTAAGCGTTAACCTGTTAGGACTTTGGTTGAAGTGATAATGGATGCTACCAAGGTGGAAGAGATAGCCAAGGTAAGGAACAAGTATTATTAATTAATGCACAATTCTGGTACTTCTTAGAATCCTATAGGAGTTTCTGATGGTGAAGTTGAGATTATACCAAGAAGAACATATTGAGGCTAAACCAACACTATGGATGTGAATATGAAGAAGCAAATCTTTGACTGACAAGCATTTGGCCATTGACAAGCTGATAGTCCCAAAAAAAAGAGTTATAACAATTCAAAAGACAAAGGAGAGTGAATAGAACTGTTGAAGTGTACGCAATGGAGTTGGATTTCTTAGAATTGCTTGACGATGTTAAAGAGCCGCATCAGAGTTGTAGGCTTTGTACATCGATGAAGTGATGAAATATTGCCAAAGGCTAAGCATCAGCCTGTTAGGACTTTTGTTAAAGTGATAAAGCATGCTACCAAGGTGGAGGAGATAGCCATGGTAAGAAACAAACATTATTCCTTATCCCACAATTCTATTACTTCTTAGAATCCTATAGGAGTTTCTGATGGTGAAGTTGAGATTATAGCAAGAAGAACATATTGAGGCTAAACCAACACCTATGGATGTGAATATGAAGAAGCAAATCTTTGACTGACAAGCATTTGGCCATTGACAAGCTGATAGTCCTAAAAAAAGAGTTATAACAATTCAAAAGACAAAGGAGAGTGAATAGAACTGTTGAAGTGTACTCAATGGAGTTGGATTTCTTAGAATTGCTTGACGATGTTAAAGAGCCGCATCAGAGTTGTAGGCTTTGTACATCAATGAAGTGATGAAATATTGCCAAAGGCTAAGCATCAGCCTGTTAGGACTTTTGTTAAAGTGATAAAGCATGCTACCAAGGTGGAGGAGATAGCCATGGTAAGAAACAAGCATTATTCCTTATCCCACAATTCTATTACTTCTTAGAATCCTATAGGAGTTTCTGATGGTGAAGTTGAGATTATAGCAAGAAGAACATATTGAGGCTAAACCAACACCTATGGATGTGAATATGAAGAAGCAAATCTTTGACTGACAAGCATTTGGCCATTGACAAGCTGATAGTCCCAAAAAAAGAGTTATAACAATTCAAAAGACAAAGGAAAGTGAATAGAACTGTTGAAGTGTACTCAATGGAGTTGGATTTCTTAGAATTGCTTGACGATGTTAAAGAGCCGCATCAGAGTTGTAGGCTTTGTACATCGATGAAGTGATGAAATATTGCCAAAGGCTAAGCATCAGCCTGTTAGGACTTTTGTTAAAGTGATAAAGCATGCTACCAAGGTGGAGGAGATAGCCAGGGTAAGAAACAAGCATTATTCCTTATCCCACAATTCTATTACTTCTTAGAATCCTATAGGAGTTTCTGATGGTGAAGTTGAGATTATAGCAAGAAGAACATATTGAGGCTAAACCAACACCTATGGATGTGAATATGAAGAAGCAAATCTTTGACTGACAAGCATTTGGCCATTGACAAGCTGATAGTCTTAAAAAAAGAGTTATAACAATTCAAAAGACAAAGGCGAGTGAATAGAACTGTTGAAGTGTACTCAATGGAGTTGGATTTCTTAGAATTGCTTGACGATATTAAAGAGCCGCATCAGAGTTGTAGGCTTTGTACATCGATGAAGTGATGAAATATTGCCAAAGGCTAAGCATCAGCCTGTTAGGACTTTTGTTAAAGTGATAAAGCATGCTACCAAGGTGGAGGAGATAGCCATGGTAAGAAACAAGCATTATTTCTTATCCCACAATTCTATTACTTCTTAGAATCCTATAGGAGTTTCTGATGGTGAAGTTGAGATTATAGCAAGAAGAACATATTGAGGCTAAACCAACACCTATGGATGTGAATATGAAGAAGCAAATCTTTGACTGACAAGCATTTGGCCATTGACAAGCTGATAGTCCCAAAAAAAGAGTTATAACAATTCAAAAGACAAAGGAGAGTGAATAGAACTGTTGAAGTGTACTCAATGGAGTTGGATTTCTTAGAATTGCTTGACGATGTTAAAGAGCCGCATCAGAGTTGTAGGCTTTGTACATCGATGAAGTGATGAAATATTGGCAAAGACTAAGCATCAGCCTGTTAGGACTTTTGTTAAAGTGATAAAGCATGCTACCAAGGTGGAGGAGATAGCCATGGTAAGAAACAAGCATTATTCCTTATCCCACAATTCTATTACTTCTTAGAATCCTATAGGAGTTTCTGATGGTGAAGTTGAGATTATAGCAAGAAGAACATATTGAGGCTAAACCAACACCTATGGATGTGAATATGAAGAAGCAAATCTTTGACTGACAAGCATTTGGCCATTGACAAGCTGATAGTCCTAAAAAAAGAGTTATAACAATTCAAAAGAAAAAGGAGAGTGAATAGAACTGTTGAAGTGTACTCAATGGAGTTGGATTTCTTAGAATTGCTTGACGATGTTAAAGAGCCGCATCAGAGTTGTAGGCTTTGTACATCGATGAAGTGATGAAATATTGCCAAAGGCTAAGCATCAGCCTGTTAGGACTTTTGTTAAAGTGATAAAGCATGCTACCAAGGTGGAGGAGATAGCCATGGTAAGAAACAAGCATTATTTCTTATCCCACAATTCTATTACTTCTTAGAATCCTATAGGAGTTTCTGATGGTGAAGTTGAGATTGTAGCAAGAAGAACATATTCAGGCTAAACCAACACCTATGGATGTTAATAGTAATAAGCAATGCTTTGATTGATAAGGATTTGGCCATTTACAAGTTGATAGTCCCAAACGGAGTTATAACCATTCAAAAGACAAAGGAGAGTGAATAGAACTGTTGAAGTGTACTCAATGGAGTTGGATTTTTTACAATTGCTTGACGATGTTAAAGAGCAGCATCAGAGTTCTAGGCTTTGTACATGGATGAAGTGATGAAATATTGTCAAACGCTAAGCGTTAACCTGTTAGGACTTTGGTTGAAGTGATAATGCATGCTACCAAGGTGGAAGAGATAGCCAAGGTAAGAAACAAGTATTATTAATTAATGCACAATTCTGGTACTTCTTAGAATCCTATAGGAGTTTCTGATGGTGAAGTTGAGATTATACCAAGAAGAACATATTGAGGCTAAACCAACACTATGGATGTGAATATGAAGAAGCAAATCTTTGACTGACAAGCATTTGGCCATTGACAAGCTGATAGTCCCAAAAAAAGAGTTATAACAATTCAAAAGACAAAGGAGAGTGAATAGAACTGTTGAAGTGTACTCAATGGAGTTGGATTTCTTAGAATTGCTTGACGATGTTAAAGAGCCGCATCAGAGTTGTAGGCTTTGTACATCGATGAAGTGATGAAATATTGCCAAAGGCTAAGCATCAGCCTGTTAGGACTTTTGTTAAAGTGATAAAGCATGCTACCAAGGTGGAGGAGATAGCCATGGTAAGAAACAAGCATTATTCCTTATCCCACAATTCTATTACTTCTTAGAATCCTATAGGAGTTTCTGATGGTGAAGTTGAGATTATAGCAAGAAGAACATATTGAGGCTAAACCAACACCTATGGATGTGAATATGAAGAAGCAAATCTTTGACTGACAAGCATTTGGCCATTGACAAGTTGATAGTCCCAAAAAAAGAGTTATAACAATTCAAAAGACAAAGGAGAGTGAATAGAACTGTTGAAGTGTACTCAATGGAGTTGGATTTCTTAGAATTGCTTGACGATGTTAAAGAGCCGCATCAGAGTTGTAGGCTTTGTACATCGATGAAGTGATGAAATATTGCCAAAGGCTAAGCATCAGCCTGTTAGGACTTTTGTTAAAGTGATAAAGCATGCTACCAAGGTGGAGGAGATAGCCATGGTAAGAAACAAGCATTATTCCTTATCCCACAATTCTATTACTTCTTAGAATCCTATAGGAGTTTCTGATGGTGAAGTTGAGATTATAGCAAGAAGAACATATTGAGGCTAAACCAACACCTATGGATGTGAATATGAAGAAGCAAATCTTTGACTGACAAGCATTTGGCCATTGACAAGCTGATAGTCTTAAAAAAAGAGTTATAACAATTCAAAAGACAAAGGAGAGTGAATAGAATTGTTGAAGTGTACTCAATGGAGTTGGATTTCTTAGAATTGCTTGACGATGTTAAAGAGCCGCATCAGAGTTGTAGGCTTTGTACATCGATGAAGTGATGAAATATTGCCAAAGGCTAAGCATCAGCCTGTTAGGACTTTTGTTAAAGTGATAAAGCATGCTACCAAGGTGGAGGAGATAGCCATGGTAAGAAAAAAGCATTATTTCTTATCCCACAATTCTATTACTTCTTAGAATCCTATAGGAGTTTCTGATGGTGAAGTTGAGATTGTAGCAAGAAGAACATATTCAGGCTAAACCAACACCTATGGATGTGAATAGTAATAAGCAATGCTTTGATTGATAAGGATTTGGCCATTTACAAGTTGATAGTCCCAAACGGAGTTATAACCATTCAAAAGACAAAGGAGAGTGAATAGAACTGTTGAAGTGTACTCAATGGAGTTGGATTTTTTACAATTGCTTGGCGATGTTAAAGAGCAGCATCAGAGTTGTAGGCTTTGTACATCGATGAAGTAATGAAATATTGCCAAAGGCTAAGCATCAGCCTGATAGGACTTTTGTTAAAGTGATAAAGCATGCTACCAAGGTGGAGGAGATAGCCATGGTAAGAAACAAACATTATTCCTTATCCCACAATTCTATTACTTCTTAGAATCCTATAGGAGTTTCTGATGGTGAAGTTGAGATTATAGCAAGAAGAACATATTGAGGCTAAACCAACACCTATGGATGTGAATATGAAGAAGCAAATCTTTGACTGACAAGCATCTGGCCATTGACAAGCTGATAGTCCCAAAAAAAGAGTTATAACAATTCAAAAGACAAAGGAGAGTGAATAGAACTGTTGAAGTGTACTCAATGGAGTTGGATTTCTTAGAATTGCTTGACGATGTTAAAGAGCCGCATCAGAGTTGTAGGCTTTGTACATCGATGAAGTGATGAAATATTGCCAAAGGCTAAGCATCAGCCTGTTAGGACTTTTGTTAAAGTGATAAAGCATGCTACCAAGGTGGAGGAGATAGCCATGGTAAGAAACAAACATTATTCCTTATCCCACAATTCTATTACTTCTTAGAATCCTATAGGAGTTTCTGATGGTGGAGTTGAGATTATAGCAAGAAGAACATATTGAGGCTAAACCAACACCTATGGATGTGAATATGAAGAAGCAAATCTTTGACTGACAAGCATCTGGCCATTGACAAGCTGATAGTCCCAAAAAAAGAGTTATAACAATTCAAAAGACAAAGGAGAGTGAATAGAACTGTTGAAGTGTACTCAATGGAGTTGGATTTCTTAGAATTGCTTGACGATGTTAAAGAGCCGCATCAGAGTTGTAGGCTTTGTACATCGATGAAGTGATGAAATATTGGCAAAGACTAAGCATCAGCCTGTTAGGACTTTTGTTAAAGTGATAAAGCATGCTACCAAGGTGGAGGAGATAGCCATGGTAAGAAACAAGCATTATTCCTTATCCCACAATTCTATTACTTCTTAGAATCCTATAGGAGTTTCTGATGGTGAAGTTGAGATTATAGCAAGAAGAACATATTGAGGCTAAACCAACACATATGGATGTGAATATGAAGAAGCAAATCTTTGACTGACAAGCATTTGGCCATTGACAAGCTGATAGTCCTAAAAAAAGAGTTATAACAATTCAAAAGACAAAGGAGAGTGAATAGAACTGTTGAAGTGTACTCAATGGAGTTGGATTTCTTAGAATTGCTTGACGATGTTAAAGAGCCGCATCAGAGTAGTAGGCTTTGTACATCGATGAAGTGATGAAATATTGCCAAAGGCTAAGCATCAGCCTGTTAGGACTTTTGTTAAAGTGATAAAGCATGCTACCAAGGTGGAGGAGATAGCCATGGTAAGAAACAAGCATTATTTCTTTTCCCACAATTCTATTACTTCTTAGAATCCTATAGGAGTTTCTGATGGTGAAGTTGAGATTGTAGCAAGAAGAACATATTCAGGCTAAACCAACACCTATGGATGTGAATAGTAATAAGCAATGCTTTGATTGATAAGGATTTGGCCATTTACAAGTTGATAGTCCCAAACGGAGTTATAACCATTCAAAAGACAAAGGAGAGTGAATAGAACTGTTGAAGTGTACTCAATGGAGTTGGATTTTTTACAATTGCTTGACGATGTTAAAGAGCAGCATCAGAGTTGTAGGCTTTGTACATGGATGAAGTGATGAAATATTGTCAAACGCTAAGCGTTAACCTGTTAGGACTTTGGTTGAAGTGATAATGCATGCTACCAAGGTGGAAGAGATAGCCAAGGTAACAAACAAGTATTATTAATTAATGCACAATTCTGGTACTTCTTAGAATCCTATAGGAGTTTCTGATGGTGAAGTTGAGATTATACCAAGAAGAACATATTGAGGCTAAACCAACACTATGGATGTGAATATGAAGAAGCAAATCTTTGACTGACAAGCATTTGGCCATTGACAAGCTGATAGTCCCAAAAAAAGAGTTATAACAATTCAAAAGACAAAGGAGAGTGAATAGAACTGTTGAAGTGTACTCAATGGAGTTGGATTTCTTACAATTGCTTGACGATGTTAAAGAGCCGCATCAGAGTTGTAGGCTTTGTACATCGATGAAATGATGAAATATTGCCAAAGGCTAAGCATCAGCCTGTTAGGACTTTTGTTAAAGTGATAAAGCACGCTACCAAGGTGGAGGAGATAGCCATGGTAAGAAACAAGCATTATTCCTTATCCCACAATTCTATTACTTCTTAGAATCCTATAGGAGTTTCTGATGGTGAAGTTGAGATTATAGCAAGAAGAACATATTGAGGCTAAACCAACACCTATGGATGTGAATATGAAGAAGCAAATCTTTGACTGACAAGCATTTGGCCATTGACAAGCTGATAGTCCTAAAAAAAGAGTTATAACAATTCAAAAGACAAAGGAGAGTGAATAGAACTGTTGAAGTGTACTCAATGGAGTTGGATTTCTTAGAATTGCTTTACGATGTTAAAGAGCCGCATCAGAGTTGTAGGCTTTGTACATCGATGAAGTGATGAAATATTGCCAAAGGCTAAGCATCAGCCTGTTAGGACTTTTGTTAAAGTGATAAAGCATGCTACCAAGGTGGAGGAGATAGCCATGGTAAGAAACAAGCATTATTTCTTATCCCACAATTCTATTACTTCTTAGAATCCTATAGGAGTTTCTGATGGTGAAGTTGAGATTGTAGCAAGAAGAACATATTCAGGCTAAACCAACACCTATGGGTGTGAATAGTAATAAGCAATGCTTTGATTGATAAGGATTTGGCCATTTACAAGTTGATAGTCCCAAACGGAGTTATAACCATTTAAAAGACAAAGGAGAGTGAATAGAACTGTTGAAGTGTACTCAATGGAGTTGGATTTTTTACAATTGCTTGACGATGTTAAAGAGCAGCATCAGAGTTGTAGGCTTTGTACATGGATGAAGTGATGAAATATTGTCAAACGCTAAGCGTTAACCTGTTAGGACTTTGGTTGAAGTGATAATGCATGCTACCAAGGTGGAAGAGATAGCCAAGGTAAGAAACAAGTATTATTAATTAATGCACAATTCTGGTACTTCTTAGAATCCTATAGGAGTTTCTGATGGTGAAGTTGAGATTATACCAAGAAGAACATATTGAGGCTAAACCAACACTATGGATGTGAATATGAAGAAGCAAATCTTTGACTGACAAGCATTTGGCCATTGATAAGCTGATAGTCCCAAAAAAAGAGTTATAACAATTCAAAAGACAAAGGAGAGTGAATAGAACTGTTGAAGTGTACGCAATGGAGTTGGATTTCTTAGAATTGCTTGACGATGTTAAAGAGCCGCATCAGAGTTGTAGGCTTTGTACATCGATGAAGTAATGAAATATTGCCAAAGGCTAAGCATCAGCCTGTTAGGACTTTTGTTAAAGTGATAAAGCATGCTACCAAGGTGGAGGAGATAGCCATGGTAAGAAACAAACATTATTCCTTATCCCACAATTCTATTACTTCTTAGAATCCTATAGGAGTTTCTGATGGTGAAGTTGAGATTATAGCAAGAAGAACATATTGTGGCTAAACCAACACCTATGGATGTGAATATGAAGAAGCAAATCTTTGACTGACAAGCATCTGGCCATTGACAAGCTGATAGTCCCAAAAAAAGAGTTATAACAATTCAAAAGACAAAGGAGAGTGAATAGAACTGTTGAAGTGTACTCAATGGAGTTGGATTTCTTAGAATTGCTTGACGATGTTAAAGAGCCGCATCAGAGTTGTAGGCTTTGTACATCGATGAAGTGATGAAATATTGCCAAAGGCTAAGCATCAGCCTGTTAGGACTTTTGTTAAAGTGATAAAGCATGCTACCAAGGTGGAGGAGATAGCCATGGTAAGAAACAAGCATTATTCCTTATCCCACAATTCTATTACTTCTTAGAATCCTATAGGAGTTTCTGATGGTGAAGTTGAGATTATAGCAAGAAGAACATATTGAGGCTAAACCAACACCTATGGATGTGAATATGAAGAAGCAAATCTTTGACTGACAAGCGTTTGGCCATTGACAAGCTGATAGTCCCAAAAAAAGAGTTATAACAATTGAAAAGACAAAGGAGAGTGAATAGAACTGTTGAAGTGTACTCAATGGAGTTGGATTTCTTAGAATTGCTTGACGATGTTAAAGAGCCGCATCAGAGTTGTAGGCTTTGTACATCGATGAAGTGATGAAATATTGCCAAAGGCTAAGCATCAGCCTGTTAGGACTTTTGTTAAAGTGATAAAGCATGCTACCAAGGTGGAGGAGATAGCCATGGTAAGAAACAAGCATTATTCCTTATCCCACAATTCTATTACTTCTTAGAATCCTATAGGAGTTTCTGATGGTGAAGTTGAGATTATAGCAAGAAGAACATATTGAGGCTAAACCAACACCTATGGATGTGAATATGAAGAAGCAAATCTTTGACTGACAAGCATTTGGCCATTGACAAGCTGATAGTCTTAAAAAAAGAGTTATAACAATTCAAAAGACAAAGGAGAGTGAATAGAACTGTTGAAGTGTACTCAATGTAGTTGGATTTCTTAGAATTGCTTGACGATGTTAAAGAGCCGCATCAGAGTTGTAGGCTTTGTACATCGATGAAGTGATGAAATATTGCCAAAGGCTAAGCATCAGCCTGTTAGGACTTTTGTTAAAGTGATAAAGCATTCTACCAAGGTGGAGGAGATAGCCATGGTAAGAAACAAGCATTATTTCTTATCCCACAATTCTATTACTTCTTAGAATCCTATAGGAGTTTCTGATGGTGAAGTTGAGATTATAGCAAGAAGAACATATTGAGGCTAAACCAACACCTATGGATGTGAATATGAAGAAGCAAATCTTTGACTGACAAGCATTTGGCCATTGACAAGCTGATAGTCCCAAAAAAAGAGTTATAACAATTCAAAAGACAAAGGAGAGTGAATAGAACTGTTGAAGTGTACTCAATGGAGTTGGATTTCTTAGAATTGCTTGACGATGTTAAAGAGCCTCATCAGAGTTGTAGGCTTTGTACATCGATGAAGTGATGAAATATTGGCAAAGACTAAGCATCAGCCTGTTAGGACTTTTGTTAAAGTGATAAAGCATGCTACCAATTGAAACGACCGCACCCGAAATTTTTATTTTTTTTTTGCAATAATTAATATTCCCATAAATATTAATTACTTCCCCAAACAAATATTATTCAACTAATCATGAATAATATTTACTCACACCAACAATAATAAACCAATAATTAATATTCCCATAAATATTAATTATTTCCCCAATCAATTAAAATGCAACTACTCATGCATAGTAATTAATCAACACCCCAACAATAACAAAACACTTTTAAACCACCGAAAGAATAATAGATCGTGATCTTTCCAGAATACGACGACTTGAGTTGAGAGTCGAAGTTGGTCTGTATAGCCACCTTGGCTTTCATAGACAATTTCTGTTGTCTATAACGGTTCTCGATAAACGAGAATCCGGACTCGAGATCGTTAGATCATTTATCCAAAAATACTAAACATGATGAGGACATCCCTACAAGCACCCCGGGAGCTGAGGAGAGTGTCATTACAATTCCGAAACTAAGGAGAAGTCCCAGAACAAGAGGAGGGCTCAAGAGCGTAAGAGAAGACTTTAACAAGTCCGTAGAGAGTTTGATTACACTAATGGAACATGAAGAACTTAAGGGGACACTTCTCACTAAGGAGATCGATCAAGAGACTCCAATGGATCCGACAAACATGGGAAACACCTTAGGAGATGAGGATTCAAAGCAGATTATACGCGCACAACTCAAGTCTTCATCAATAGCGTTTTTGCCGGTTTTACAAGGACATCAAGAATCGACACTCTTCGTCATCACCAAGAACGCAACGTGAGTATTTGAATTATGCTTTAGACTCACGAGTTTTATTTTGTTGTTTTGCAGGGTTTTCTTTTTATTTGAGTCGTTATAAGTCCCAGCGTTTTGTAATAGAGAGTCTAGAAAGCGTGTCGTTTTATTTCTTTCCTTATTTGTATTTTGGGCCTAAGAAGCCACCAGCTGCTGAGCTATTTATAAAGCTCCTTCTCAGCTTGTATCATTTTACCCTATTATTAATAAAGAACCACGTTTTTCTTCTTGAAGAAACCCTAGCCGCTTGTTGTCTCTTGCGTGTGACTCGCTTGCAGATTTGAAGCTTAGACTTATCAAAGCCTTTCCATCAGCTTTGTGGCGTCTCACGATCCACCCTGGTTACCTAGCATCCATCTCATCTCATCGCCTCTCTCAAACTGAGTGTTACCACCGTTTGAAAGGCTCCACCCCAATCCACTTCGATCCCTTCATCGTCCACCAAACTGAGTGTTACCACTCGTTGGTTGGCTCCGCGTCTATCCCCTCTTAGCTCACGGTCTGTGGCTGTATCATCTTGGTATCAGAGCTTAAACGCTCCTATCTCAGGTTGTTTCAACCCTTTTTACCTTTATTTAGTTTGCTGTGGTTGTTTTGTTTCAATCCCTATCAAGAAAAACCAAATAAAAATCTGTTTCATAGTTTTTCAATTTTTCGTCTGTTGTGTTGTTTCAATTTTATAAAATTCAAAAAAAATCATAAAAATATTTCGTCTTCTGTTTTAGCTTCTCAAAACCTTTTAAAAACTATAAAAATTGTCCCCCTTATTTTAGAAATTCGTTTGCTATTTTTCGTTCACGAAAACTTGAGACACAGAAATTTTGCTAATTTTCCTGTTTTGTGTTTGGCTTGAAGGAACTTGATTTCTTGTTTGATTTTTGTTCAATTTCCTTTTGCACTTGATCTGTTTGCTAGTGTACTACAGGAACCTCGACATGGGAGAGGAGGTACACGTCAACATGAACCAGCTCTTGGAAGCCCTAAGGTCCGTTAATGACCGTCTTGCACGCCTAGAAGCGCGGCCTCAGCCAGTTAGGGAGGGACTGGGAGAAAACCTCAACAGGGCAAGACCTCGAACAGAGGACGAAGTTGTTGAAGACTCGGAGGATTATGAGGATGATCCGTTACCAGCTCCCAACATTCGCGTTAGGAGACCGGAGAGGGCTAGAGATCGAAACTTAGATGATGAAAGACCAAGGCATGAAGGCAAAGACTTGAAGCTGACTGCACCAACGTTGCTGGAAGAGTAAACCCTGAAGCCTACCTTGATTGGGAGAAGAGAATGGAAAATATCTTCGAATATTATGGATACTCGGATGCAAGAAAAGTCTCTCTCGCTGCTGCTCAGTTCACGGAGAACGCTTTAGCGTGGTGGGATAGAGAAGTTTCTGAGAGAAGAAGACTTAGACACGACCAGATTAGTACGTGGGGTGATATGAGGTACCAGCTCAGGAAACGATATGTTCCATCATACTACCATAGGGATTTGCAGAAGAAGTTTAGGAAACTCACTCAAGGGAGCAAATCAGTAGAGGAATATTTCGAGGAGTTTGAAATGCTTAGGAACAGATTAGAGGTTGAGGACTCAGAGGAGACTCTAATGGCTCAGTTCTTGGACGGCTTACATGACAGAATCGCAAGGAAGGTTGAAAGGCAAGCCTACCGAGATTTGGAGGAATTGTTGCACTTAGCTATACAAGCCGAGCAGCACATTAAGAGGAAGACTGCTCAGACTAGTAGGAGCAAGCCTACTTGGACTTCCCAGCCCCAGCGAAGCCTAGACAAAGGAAAGTCTATAGAGGCTGAATCTAAGTTCAAGAAAAATGTTCTGGAACCCTCGAAACCGAGCAGGGCCGAACCAGGTAAGTTCCAATCTCAGAATACTAGAACTCGTGACATCACTTGTTTCAAATGCCAGGGAAAGGGTCACTATGCAAGGGAGTGCCCAAACCAGCGAGTTATGGTACTTAGAGACAATGGAGAGTACGAGTCCGAGGAAGAAGTCAATGAGGAGCAAGTGGAGTCCGAAGAGGATATAGTTGATTATCCAGAGGTGGGACAACTCTTAGTGACAAGAAGAGCCCTCAGCTCGTTCTTTGATCCCGAGACCGTGCAAAGGGAAAATATATTCCACTCTCGGTGCACCATAGACTCTAAGGTATGTAGTCTTATAATCGACGGTGGTTCATGTACTAATGTTGCAAGCAAGTATTTGGTAGATAAGCTAGGTCTCAAGAAGACAAAGCATCCAAGGCCCTACCGTCTCAAGTGGCTCAATGATGAAACGGAGCTCAAGATCTCGGAGCAAGTCACTGTGGCATTCAGCATTGGGAAGTATGCGGACCAAGTCATATGCGACGTAGTTCCCATGCAAGCTGGTCACTTACTCCTAGGACGGCCGTGGCAGTTTGACAAGGATACCATTCATAGTGGCCGCACCAACTATTATAGTTTCAGCCATAACAACCGAAAGCATAGTCTAGCACCACTTACCCCACAAGAGGTCCATGATATGCAAAAAGAAATGGACAAAGGGGCTAAGGTAAGTAAGACTAACTTATTTGTATCATCTCATTCTGTTTTGAAATCTCTTGAGTCCAAGGAACAGGTGCTACTAATGATCTTTAAGGAAGGATTGTTTTCAGGTCAAGACGAAAAGGATACACCGGACGAAGTACTTAAGCTGTTGGGCAAATTTCAAGACGTGTTTCCAGAGGAGATACCGCCAGGGTTACCCCCTCTTAGGGGCATAGAACATCAGATAGACTTAGTTCCTGGAGCGCCGTTGCCCAATAGACCCGCTTATAGAGTGAACCCAGAAGAAGCTAAGGAGTTAGAGCTTCAAGTTCAAGACCTAATGTCTAAAGGATATATTAGAGAGAGCCTAAGCCCTTGTGCTGTTCCAGTTCTGTTAGTTCCTAAGAAAGACGGAACTTGGCGAATGTGTGTGGACTGCCGAGCCATAAACAACATCACCATTAAATATAGGCATCCTATTCCTCGGCTAGATGATATGTTAGATGAGCTTCACGGTGCAACCATATTTTCTAAGATAGACTTAAAGAGTGGGTACCACCAGGTTAGGATGAAAGAAGGGGATGAATGGAAGACTGCATTCAAGACCAAGCGGGGGTTATATGAGTGGCTCGTCATGCCATTTGGGCTTACCAACGCCCCGAGCACATTCATGAGACTCATGAACCATGTTTTGCGAGAATACATCTGTAAGTTCGTAGTTGTGTACTTTGATGACATCCTAATATATAGTACATGCTTTGCAGATCATATGGAGCATCTAGAACAGGTTCTAGAGACGCTTCGGATGGAGGGTTTATATGCGAACCTTAAGAAATGTACTTTTTGCACTGATCAGTTGGTCTTTTTAGGCTTTGTTGTTAGTTCACAGGGTCTGAAGGTTGATGAAGAGAAGATAAAAGCAATACAAGACTGGCCAACACCCTCTACGATCAACCATGTCAGAAGCTTTCACGGACTAGCTAGCTTCTATAGAAGATTTGTCAAAGATTTCAGTACCATTGCCGCACCCTTAACAGCGGTGATCAAGAAGAATAGTTCTTTTGTGTGGGGGCAAGCTCAGGAGGACGCCTTCAGCCAACTCAAGGACAGCCTCACCAATGCACCGGTCTTGGTACTCCCTAACTTTGACAAAATGTTTGAGATTGAATGTGACGCCTCAGGTACAGGCATTGGAGCTGTACTAACTCAAGGAGGAAAGCCCGTAGCATTTTTTAGTGAAAAGCTAAGTGGAGCTTCGTTGAACTATCCAACATACGACAAGGAACTCTATGCGTTGGTAAGGAGTTTAGAAACTTGGCAACATTACCTTTTATCCAAAGAGTTTGTTATTCATACAGATCACGAGACGTTAAAGCACCTTAGAGGACAGACGACACTTAAGAAAAGACACGCTAGGTGGCTGGAGTTCGTGGAAACTTTTCCATATGTGATCAAGTACAAGAAAGGTAAGGATAACATTGTAGCAGATGCATTATCAAGGAGATACATGCTCATTACGACAATGGAAGCTAAGATCATGGGTTTTGAGCATATCAAGACACTATACGAAGAGGATCCAGACTTTCAAGGAATCTACAAGGAGACTACTAAGGCCGCTTTTGGAGTTTTCTATCAACAAGATGGATTCTTATTCAAGGACAAGCGCCTCTGCATTCCACAGGGATCAATGCGTGAGTTACTAATCAGGGAAGCTCACGGAGGAGGTCTAATGGGGCATTTTGGGCGAGATAAGACTTTGAGTGTGTTGATGGATCATTTCTTCTGGCCACATTTGAAGAAAGATGTGGAGAGATTCTGCTCCAAATGCATCACTTGTTTAAAAGCAAAATCCAGGTTACATCCACATGGCTTGTACTTACCGTTACCTATACCTAACATGCCTTGGGTGGATATATCAATGGACTTTGTCTTAGGACTGCCAAAGATAAACCACAAGGATTCTATTTTTGTAGTTGTTGACAGGTTTTCAAAGATGGCACACTTCATACCTTGCAACAAAACGAATGATGCCACACAAACGGCTGATCTATTTTTCAAAGAAGTTGTCCGCCTACATGGAGTGCCGAGAACCATCGTATCAGACCGTGACACCAAATTCCTGAGTCACTTCTGGAGAACCTTATGGAAGAAACTAGGGACTAAGCTGCTCTTTTCAACGACTTGTCACCCCCAGACCGATGGGCAAACTGAGGTAGTGAACCGGACCCTCTCCACATTATTGAGGGCCACGGTCGGTAAGAATTTACGCAATTGGCTGTCTTGTTTACCATATGTAGAATTTGCATACAATCACGCTAAACATTCAGCTACTAAGCATTCTCCGTTTGAAATTGTTTACGGCTTTAACCCTAGTACTCCACTAGATCTTTTTCCTTTGCCCCAAGCTGTTTACTCTAGTGCAGAAGGCGAGACAAAGGCCGACTTCGTAAAGAAACTGCACCAAAAGGTCAAGGAAAACTTGGAGAAGAAGAACGAGAAGACTAAGGAGCATGCGGACAAGGGACGCAAAAAGATCACATTTGAACCAGGGGATTGGGTTTGGCTTCACATGCGCCAAGAGAGATTTCCAACACAACGGAAATCTAAGCTTTCACCACGGGGTGATGGCCCATTCCGCATACTAGAGAAGATCAATGACAACGCGTACAAGCTGGAGCTGCCAGGTGAGTTTAACATCTCTTCTACCTTCAACGTTACTGATTTAGCTCCTTATAATGCAGATGACCCAGTTCTGAGGTCAGAACCTTTTCAAGAGGGAGGGAATGATGAGGACATCCCTACAAGCACCCCGGGAGCTGAGGAGAGTGTCATTACAATTCCGAAACTAAGGAGAAGTCCCAGAACAAGAGGAGGGCTCAAGAGCGTAAGAGAAGACTTTAACAAGTCCGTAGAGAGTTTGATTACACTAATGGAACATGAAGAACTTAAGGGGACACTTCTCACTAAGGAGATCGATCAAGAGACTCCAATGGATCCGACAAACATGGGAAACACCTTAGGAGATGAGGATTCAAAGCAGATTATACGCGCACAACTCAAGTCTTCATCAATAGCGTTTTTGCCGGTTTTACAAGGACATCAAGAATCGACACTCTTCGTCATCACCAAGAACGCAACGTGAGTATTTGAATTATGCTTTAGACTCACGAGTTTTATTTTGTTGTTTTGCAGGGTTTTCTTTTTATTTGAGTCGTTATAAGTCCCAGCGTTTTGTAATAGAGAGTCTAGAAAGCGTGTCGTTTTATTTCTTTCCTTATTTGTATTTTGGGCCTAAGAAGCCACCAGCTGCTGAGCTATTTATAAAGCTCCTTCTCAGCTTGTATCATTTTACCCTATTATTAATAAAGAACCACGTTTTTCTTCTTGAAGAAACCCTAGCCGCTTGTTGTCTCTTGCGTGTGACTCGCTTGCAGATTTGAAGCTTAGACTTATCAAAGCCTTTCCATCAGCTTTGTGGCGTCTCACGATCCACCCTGGTTACCTAGCATCCATCTCATCTCATCGCCTCTCTCAAACTGAGTGTTACCACCGTTTGAAAGGCTCCACCCCAATCCACTTCGATCCCTTCATCGTCCACCAAACTGAGTGTTACCACTCGTTGGTTGGCTCCGCGTCTATCCCCTCTTAGCTCACGGTCTGTGGCTGTATCAAAACAACACAAAATCATTTATAGCGGAAGACTCTTAACAAACAACCGAGTTCCCTAGATCATCCCCTCTTCTTTGCCATAATTCCACGGTCACCACTAAACTTTTCCTGCATCAAACAAAAGAGATGCATAAGTATTTCAACAAATACTTAGTGAGGCAATCCTCCTGTCTACAAGCTATACACACAAACGATTAAAACATTCAACGTATTAAACACGAAAATACCGCAATAAATCAACCATCTCAAGAAACACTCGATCTAAATCCCCATAAGATCACACGGCCTACAATCATGCAAACACATCAAATAACTCAATCGCTTAGATAAGCTTACGGTCCTGCACTCACCTTTAGCCACGCACGGAAATTCCCAAAAACTTCCCGGAATGAAAACACTTCAATCCCCCAACCGCGTGCCGTTGAAAGTTCAATCCCACCGTTGAAACTCAACCCCCAAATGTCCTGAAGCTAACTTCAAAGTTTCAAGATGATCCGACGGTAGACGAACTCGCGATTGCCCTTTGAATCCACGTTGGTCCGGTTCGCGTCTTTGCAAATTATTTGCTAGGTCAAACTCCTTTTTCCTTCTCACCCACGAAACTGCTCTCCAACTTACTCCTCTCGAGACTCACACGCCCACTCAGCCACCAAGACTCACCTCCTCCCTTGCTCTCCACGCCCTCACACACAGCCACAAGACTCACAAGTCTCACTTTCTCTCCACACCACACACAGCACCAGCCCACTCCCCTTCTTTGCTCTCCACACCACACAAGCTCTCTCTTGCACTCTCACCCTCTTCCTTTTCTCCTCCTCCTTCTCTCTCTTTTCTTTAACTCTTTTCTTTTTCTCTGAAACAGGTGAAGTGTCGGCAATTGAAGGAGGAAGGAGCTGACTTCAGAAATAATGGAGAGGGTGGGTGAAGGTGGGGAACTCTACAAGGCTAGGGGAATAGGTGCATAGGTGGGGGACCCTAGTGGAGAAAAATGGGGAAAGCTTCGGTGGAGAATGGTGGAAAAGGTAGGTGACAAATCTGATTTAAATCAGATTAGAAACAATTGGGATTTGGTCCCTGAACTCTCAAAAGTTCACCAACGGAACCCAACCTTCCCAATCGTTCCCGCACACCCCTACGGGAAAAAATGCGGCGTAATTTCCCAATTACTCCAAAAATTCCCGGAAATATTTTCCAGAGATTCTCCGCATAAATCCCGGATGTACTTCCAAAATTTCCCTTTTTCGGAACACGGGCGCTATTTTAGGATTTGGGTCCCTGAATTCCCGAAAAAATTCACAAACTGACCCCAAACTCCTAAATTAGCTCCGAACACCCCCTTACGGGAAAAATGCGTGTAACTTCCAAATTACCCCAGAAATTCCCGGAATTAATTTCCCAGAAAAATCTACGCATAAATCCCGGAACCAATTCCGAAAACTCCATTTTTGGAACACGGGCGTTACAATTCTCCCCCACTAACATAGATTCGTCCTCGAATCTAACGCCTTAGTTCATCCGCAATGAACTCAACCACATAACTCATAACACAGTGGTCACACTTGACCCACTGGCTACACAGCCAAACCCGAGATCAAACACTATTGACCTCTGAGGTCTATACTCAGTCACTAGCTTAAGACTCTGGTCATGGATCATTGCTCACAACTCAACTCATACCTCTACACTCTAAGACCCCAAGTCCTACGAGTTCTAGGTATCAATACCACTCCGCTCTCAGGTCACTAAGTCCTTATGAGCTCTCGGTATCAAACTCATACCACTCCACTCTAGAAGATATAACTTTACGGGTTCTCGGTATCACATAACATTCCACCCTGGGCTATATTCCTTACGAGTTCTAGGTATCACACTCATACCACTCAACTCTGGGTAGTATAACCTTCCGAGTCCTTGGTAATCACATACCACTCCACTCTGGGCTATATATCTTACGAGTTCCGGATATCACGCTCATACCTCTCAACTCTGGGAAGTATAACCTTACGGGTTCTCGATATCTCATACCACGCCACCCTAAGCTATATACCTTTCGAGTTCTGGGTATCGGAGGAACTATCCATCCTCCCTGGAGTTGTACAAGAACAAAAATGTTCTTTGAGAAACCATGACCCACACTACGTCTATAAGCACTCCCGACTGAACTACCTCTCGTGATCCGCATACAACCTCGCAAGGTAATACCGGCATCACACTCAATCCAAACCCGGAATATCATCTTTTCCATAACCACTACTCAGGTTATCTTACAACATACCCCAACACCCCGGGTACCCACATAATCTTTTCCGATTATAACTCAAGTTTTTAATTCCCCATAAAAACTCTTTTCAGAAACTCATGTTCACTTAACTTTCATGGCAACACTAGCCATCAACAATAAGAACTAGACATCTTATTAAGGAAAGGAAACATAATGTATTAATTGTTTACAACACCAAAACAAATACATAATGATCCACAACAACAACAACTCGAAACTAAGAACCATCGATGAAAGCTCAAGCCTTTGATTACTCCCCAAACCACTTCTTGAACCCTGCTTTCATCCTCACCTCTGGTTCCCAAGTCTCCTCCTTAACCCCGACACAAACCACTAGACTTTAACTCAAGCAAGTCTAAAATTCTTTTCCAGTGATCGGTTTGGAACTCGGCTCTCCTGACTCCACCACGGTGTATACTCTGGGTGTCACTACGGCCCGCCTCTCTGTCGGTGCCGCAGCTACAACTCCCTGCTGCAACCTGGGACATTTCGGCTTGATATGCCCTGGCTCATTACAGTGGTAACACACCCGAGTATCCCCGATCGCTCTACCTTTCTGGGGGCAACTCGCAACCCTATGGTCTCTGCTCCCGCATCCGAAGCATCCCTGACCACCTTGGTTACCTTGGGAAGGACCCTCCCACTTCCGCTTCTGTCCATGTACCGGCTTACCGCCATTGCTAGGACCCGACTGAGGTGGAGGCTTCCTTACCTGTAGAATTGGGCTAACTGCCACAACCACATCTCTCAGGCCCTCCTCAATCAACGCGGCCTTTTCTACCAGTTCTACAACCGTGTTAAACGATCCTATTAGACACTGGTTCCTCAACTCGGCCCGAAGACCTATCAGAAACCGCCTCACCTGGGCCTGCTCATCGTCTAGGATATGGCCTCCATACACTCTGAGATGGTTAAACTCTGCCTCATACTCCCGAACCGACCGGTTCCCTTGAGTTAACCCAAGAAAACGACTCTCCATCCGGTCCAATGCCTCTTGGGGGAAATACTTGGAGTTAAACTCCACCACAAAATCCTCCCAGGACATCTCTTCTTGGACCCTCTGTGCCGCGACACCTCTCCACCAGAGATGTGCGTCACCCTCCAGATAGTGAACTGCGAGATCCACCTGATATCCCTCTGGACACCTGATCGAACGAAAATTCCGTTCCATCCGCATTTTCCACTCATCTGCCTCCTCAGGCTTGGCACCACCCTGAAAGAACCTCGTGCCAATCCTCTGCAGCTGCTCCATCATCTTAAGGTATGATGGGCGCTCTTCCGCAACCACAACCCTTGGTTGCACCTCAACTACCGGTGGTACAACCGGGGCCTGCACTGGTACCCTTTCCGGTAACCGCTCCAACAGCAAGGCCCAAAAGTTCGCAAAAGGATCTCCTTGGGCCGGAGCTACACCTGCTGCCACACCCGCAGCACCCACTGGAACTCCAGCAACACCGGCACCAACACCGGCCACACCCTCCGTCCCAACCCGATCCGTAAGCGAGTTCCCGACCTGCTCAACCGTAACACTCGGTGTCACACTCTCCTCAACCACCGGAGTCCTCGCGATCCTCCGACCACGACCTCTACCCCCACCGATACCACGACCACGGCCTCTGCCTCTTTTAGCCATCTTTGCCAACAAGTGGATTCCTCGATCAACCCTTTAGAACAACAGAAGCCGGCTCAGCAACAGACTCGAACTTCCACGGTTTAGATTAACCGATCAAAGATTAAATCCAACCCAAACCGGACACCACAGCTTAATCCACATAAAAATAATGTGATTAAAACTTTGGCCCCAAAAGACTATTTTCACCAAGTCTTTAACTAACACAACAACCCATTAATAACACAAAACAACTTACCGTGGAATCTCTTTAAAGGCTCGAAGAGGATGATCTAAAACTCCATACTCAAACAATTGACTAACTCACATAATCAAATTACTAACGGTTTGCCCATGCATCACCGTACTCAAAAATTAAATTAATCCCAATTTAATTTTCTATCCCGTCCTAGAGCCGTAATCAGCCTGTTAGGACTTTTGTTAAAGTGATAAAGCATGCTACCAATTGAAACGACCGCACCCGAAATTTTTATTTTTTTTTTGCAATAATTAATATTCCCATAAATATTAATTACTTCCCCAAACAAATATTATTCAACTAATCATGAATAATATTTACTCACACCAACAATAATAAACCAATAATTAATATTCCCATAAATATTAATTATTTCCCCAATCAATTAAAATGCAACTACTCATGCATAGTAATTAATCAACACCCCAACAATAACAAAACACTTTTAAACCACCGAAAGAATAATAGATCGTGATCTTTCCAGAATACGACGACTTGAGTTGAGAGTCGAAGTTGGTCTGTATAGCCACCTTGGCTTTCATAGACAATTTCTGTTGTCTATAACGGTTCTCGATAAACGAGAATCCGGACTCGAGATCGTTAGATCATTTATCCAAAAATACTAAACAACACAAAATCATTTATAGCGGAAGACTCTTAACAAACAACCGAGTTCCCTAGATCATCCCCTCTTCTTTGCCATAATTCCACGGTCACCACTAAACTTTTCCTGCATCAAACAAAAGAGATGCATAAGTATTTCAACAAATACTTAGTGAGGCAATCCTCCTGTCTACAAGCTATACACACAAACGATTAAAACATTCAACGTATTAAACACGAAAATACCGCAATAAATCAACCATCTCAAGAAACACTCGATCTAAATCCCCATAAGATCACACGGCCTACAATCATGCAAACACATCAAATAACTCAATCGCTTAGATAAGCTTACGGTCCTGCACTCACCTTTAGCCACGCACGGAAATTCCCAAAAACTTCCCGGAATGAAAACACTTCAATCCCCCAACCGCGTGCCGTTGAAAGTTCAATCCCACCGTTGAAACTCAACCCCCAAATGTCCTGAAGCTAACTTCAAAGTTTCAAGATGATCCGACGGTAGACGAACTCGCGATTGCCCTTTGAATCCACGTTGGTCCGGTTCGCGTCTTTGCAAATTATTTGCTAGGTCAAACTCCTTTTTCCTTCTCACCCACGAAACAGCTCTCCAACTTACTCCTCTCGAGACTCACACGCCCACTCAGCCACCAAGACTCACCTCCTCCCTTGCTCTCCACGCCCTCACACACAGCCACAAGACTCACAAGTCTCACTTTCTCTCCACACCACACACAGCACCAGCCCACTCCCCTTCTTTGCTCTCCACACCACACAAGCTCTCTCTTGCACTCTCACCCTCTTCCTTTTCTCCTCCTCCTTCTCTCTCTTTTCTTTAACTCTTTTCTTTTTCTCTGAAACAGGTGAAGTGTCGGCAATTGAAGGAGGAAGGAGCTGACTTCAGAAATAATGGAGAGGGTGGGTGAAGGTGGGGAACTCTACAAGGCTAGGGGAATAGGTGCATAGGTGGGGGACCCTAGTGGAGAAAAATGGGGAAAGCTTCGGTGGAGAATTGTGGAAAAGGTAGGTGACAAATCTGATTTAAATCAGATTAGAAACAATTGGGATTTGGTCCCTGAACTCTCAAAAGTTCACCAACGGAACCCAACCTTCCCAATCGTTCCCGCACACCCCTACGGGAAAAAATGCGGCGTAATTTCCCAATTACTCCAAAAATTCCCGGAAATATTTTCCAGAGATTCTCCGCATAAATCCCGGATGTACTTCCAAAATTTCCCTTTTTCGGAACACGGGCGCTATTTTAGGATTTGGGTCCCTGAATTCCCGAAAAAATTCACAAACTGACCCCAAACTCCTAAATTAGCTCCGAACACCCCCTTACGGGAAAAATGCGTGTAACTTCCAAATTACCCCAGAAATTCCCGGAATTAATTTCCCAGAAAAATCTACGCATAAATCCCGGAACCAATTCCGAAAACTCCATTTTTGGAACACGGGCGTTACACCAAGGTGGAGGAGATAGCCATGGTAAGAAACAAGCATTATTTCTTATCCCACAATTCTATTACTTCTTAGAATCCTATAGGAGTTTCTGATGGTGAAGTTGAGATTGTAGCAAGAAGAACATATTCAGGCTATACCAACACCTATGGATGTGAATAGTAATAAGCAATGCTTTGATTGATAAGGATTTGGCCATTTACAAGTTGATAGTCCCAAACGGAGTTATAACCATTCAAAAGACAAAGGAGAGTGAATAGAACTGTTGAAGTGTACTCAATGGAGTTGGATTTTTTACAATTGCTTGACGATGTTAAAGAGCAGCATCAGAGTTGTAGGCTTTGTACATGGATGAAGTGATGAAATATTGTCAAACGCTAAGCGTTAACCTGTTAGGACTTTGGTTGAAGTGATAATGCATGCTACCAAGGTGGAAGAGATACCAAGGTAAGAAACAAGTATTATTAATTAATGCACAATTCTGGTACTTCTTAGAATCCTATAGGAGTTTCTGATGGTGAAGTTGAGATTATACCAAGAAGAACATATTGAGGCTAAACCAACACTATGGATGTGAATATGAAGAAGCAAATCTTTGACTGATAAGCATTTGGCCATTGACAAGCTGATAGTCCCAAAAAAACAGTTATAACAATTCAAAAGACAAAGGAGAGTGAATAGAACTGTTGAAGTGTACGCAATGGAGTTGGATTTCTTAGAATTGCTTGACGATGTTAAAGAGCCGCATCAGAGTTGTAGGCTTTGTACATCGATGAAGTAATGAAATATTGCCAAAGGCTAAGCATCAGCCTGTTAGGACTTTTGTTAAAGTGATAAAGCATGCTACCAAGGTGGAGGAGATAGCCATGGTAAGAAACAAACATTATTCCTTATCCCACAATTCTATTACTTCTTAGAATCCTATAGGAGTTTCTGATGGTGAAGTTGAGATTATAGCAAGAAGAACATATTGAGGCTAAACCAACACCTATGGATGTGAATATGAAGAAGCAAATCTTTGACTGACAAGCATTTGGCCATTGACAAGCTAATAGTCCAGAAAAAAGAGTTATAACAATTCAAAAGACAAAGGAGAGTGAATAGAACTGTTGAAGTGTACTCAATGGAGTTGGATTTCTTAGAATTGCTTGACGATGTTAAAGAGCCGCATCAGAGTTGTAGGCTTTGTACATCGATGAAGTGATGAAATATTGCCAAAGGCTAAGCATCAGCCTATTAGGACTTTTGTTAAAGTGATAAAGCATGCTACCAAGGTGGAGGAGATAGCCATGGTAAGAAACAAGCATTATTCCTTATCCCACAATTCTATTATTTCTTAGAATCCTATAGGAGTTTCTGATGGTGAAGTTGAGATTATAGCAAGAAGAACATATTGAGGCTAAACCAACACCTATGGATGTGAATATGAAGAAGCAAATCTTTGACTGACAAGCATTTGGCCATTGACAAGCTTATAGTCCCAAAAAAAGAGTTATAACAATTCAAAAGACAAAGGAGAGTGAATAGAACTGTTGAAGTGTACTCAATGGAGTTGGATTTCTTAGAATTGCTTGACGATGTTAAAGAGCCGCATCAGAGTTGTAGGCTTTGTACATCGATGAAGTGATGAAATATTGCCAAAGGCTAAGCATCAGCCTGTTAGGACTTTTGTTAAAGTGATAAAGCATGCTACCAAGGTGGAGGAGATAGCCATGGTAAGAAACAAGCATTATTCCTTATCCCACAATTCTATTACTTCTTAGAATCCTATAGGAGTTTCTGATGGTGAAGTTGAGATTATAGCAAGAAGAACATATTGAGGCTAAACCAACACCTATGGATGTGAATATGAAGAAGCAAATCTTTGACTGACAAGCATTTGGCCATTGACAAGCTGATAGTCTTAAAAAAAGAGTTATAACAATTCAAAAGACAAAGGAGAGTGAATAGAAGTGTTGAAGTGTACTCAATGGAGTTGGATTTCTTAGAATTGCTTGACGATGTTAAGGAGCCGCATTAGAGTTGTAGGCTTTGTACAACGATGAAGTGATGAAATATTGCCAAAGGCTAAGCATAAGCCTGTTAGGACTTTTGTTAAAGTGATAAAGCATGCTACCAAGGTGGAGGAGATAGCCATGGTAAGAAACAAGCATTATTTCTTATCCCACAATTCTATTACTTCTTAGAATCCTATAGGAGTTTCTGATGGTGAAGTTGAGATTATAGCAAGAAGAACATATTGAGGCTAAACCAACACCTATGGATGTGAATATGAAGAAGCAAATCTTTGACTGACAAGCATTTGGCCATTGACAAGCTGATAGTCCCAAAAAAAGAGTTATAACAATTCAAAAGACAAAGGAGAGTGAATAGAACTGTTGAAGTGTACTCAATGGAGTTGGATTTCTTAGAATTGCTTGACGATGTTAAAGAGCCGCATCAGAGTTGTAGGCTTTGTACATCGATGAAGTGATGAAATATTGGCAAAGACTAAGCATCAGCCTGTTAGGACTTTTGTTAAAGTGATAAAGCATGCTACCAAGGTGGAGGAGATAGCCATGGTAAGAAACAAGCATTATTCCTTATCCCACAATTCTATTACTTCTTAGAATCCTATAGGAGTTTCTGATGGTGAAGTTGAGATTATAGCAAGAATAACATATTGAGGCTAAACCAACACCTATGGATGTGAATATGAAGAAGCAAATCTTTGACTGACAAGCATTTGGCCATTGACAAGCTGATAGTCCTAAAAAAAGAGTTATAACAATTCAAAAGACAAAGGAGAGTGAATAGAACTGTTGAAGTGTACTCAATGGAGTTGGATTTCTTAGAATTGCTTGACGATGTTAAAGAGCCGCATCAGAGTTGTAGGCTTTGTACATCGATGAAATGATGAAATATTGCCAAAGGCTAAGCATCAGCCTGTTAGGACTTTTGTTAAAGTGATAAAGCATGCTACCAAGGTGGAGGAGATAGCCATGGTAAGAAACAAGCATTATGTCTTATCCCACAATTCTATTACTTCTTAGAATCCTATAGGAGTTTCTGATGGTGAAGTTGAGATTATAGCAAGAAGAACATATTGAGGCTAAACCAACACCTATGGATGTGAATATGAAGAAGCAAATCTTTGACTGACAAGCATTTGGCCATTGACAAGCTGATAGTCCCAAAAAAAGAGTTATAACAATTCAAAAGACAAAGGAGAGTGAATAGAACTGTTGAAGTGTACTCAATGGAGTTGGATTTCTTAGAATTGTTTGACGATGTTAAAGAGTCGCATCAGAGTTGTAGGCTTTGTACATCGATGAAGTGATGAAATATTGCCAAAGGCTAAGCATCAGCCTGTTAGGACTTTTGTTAAAGTGATAAAGCATGCTACCAAGGTGGAGGAGATAGCCATGGTAAGAAACAAGCATTATTCCTTATCCCACAATTCTTATACTTCTTAGAATCCTATAGGAGTTTCTGATGGTGAAGTTGAGATTATATCAAGAAGAACATATTGAGGCTAAACCAACACCTATGGATGTGAATATGAAGAAGCAAATCTTTGACTGACAAGCATTTGGCCATTGACAAGCTGATAGTCCTAAAAAAGAGTTATAACAATTCAAAAGACAAAGGAGAGTGAATAGAACTGTTGAAGTGTACTCAATAGAGTTGGATTTCTTAGAATTGCTTGTCGATGTTAAAGAGCCGCATCAGAGTTGTAGGCTTTGTACATCGATGAAGTGATGAAATATTGCCAAAGGCTAAGCATCAGCCTGTTAGGACTTTTGTTAAAGTGATAAAGCATGCTACCAAGGTGGAGGAGATAGCCATGGTAAGAAACAAGCATTATTTCTTATCCCACAATTCTATTACTTCTTAGAATCCTATAGGAGTTTCTGATGGTGAAGTTGAGATTGTAGCAAGAAGAACATATTCAGGCTAAACCAATACCTATGGATGTGAATAGTAATAAGCAATGCTTTGATTGATAAGGATTTGGCCATTTACAAGTTGATAGTCCCAAAAACGGAGTTATAACCATTCAAAAGACAAAGGAGAGTGAATAGAACTGTTGAAGTGTACTCAATGGAGTTGGATTTCTTACAATTGCTTGACGATGTTAAAGAGCAGCATCATAGTTGTAGGCTTTGTACATGGATGAAGTGATGAAATATTGTCAAACGCTAAGCGTCAGCCTGTTAGGACTTTGGTTGAAATGATAATGCATGCTACCAAGGTGGAGGAGATAGCCATGCTAAGAAACAAGCATTATTCCTTATCCCACAATTCTATTACTTCTTAGAATCCTATAGAAGTTTTTGATTGTGAAGTTGAGATTGTAGCAAGAAGAACATATTCAGGCTAAACCAACACCTATGGATGTGAATAGTAATAAGCAATGCTTTGATTGACAAGAATTTGGCCATTTACAAGTTGATAGTCCCAAAAACGGAGTTATAACCATTCAAAAGAAAAAGGAGAGTGAATAGAACTGTTGAGGTGTACTCAATGGAGTTGGATCTCTTACAATTGCTTGACGATGTTAAAGAGCCGCAGCAGAGTTGTAGGCTTTGTACATCGATGAAGTGAGGAAATATTGCCAAAGGCTAAGCATCAGCCTGTTAGGACTTTTGTTAAAGTGATAAAGCATGCTACCAAGGTGGAGGAGATAGCCATGGTAAGAAACAAGCATTATTCCTTAGAATCCTATAGAAGAATCTGATGGTGAAGTTGAGATTGTAGCAAGAAGAACATATTCAGGATAAACCAACACCTATGGATGTGAATATGAAGAAGCAAATCTTTGACTGACAAGCATTTGGCCATTTACAAGTTGATAGTCCCAAAAACGGAGTTATAACCATTCAAAAGACAAAGGAGAGTGAATAGAACTGTTGAAGTGTACTCAATGGAGTTGGATCTCTTACAATTGCTTGACGATGTTAAAGAGCCGCATCAGAGTTGTAGGCTTTGTACATCGATGAAGTGATAAAATATTGCCAAAGGCTAAGCATCAGCCTGTTAGGACTTTTGTTAAAGTGATAAAGCATGCTACCAAGGTGGAGGAGATAGCTATGGTAAGAAACAAGCATTATTTCTTATCCCACAATTCTATTACTTCTTAGAATCCTATAGGAGTTTCTGATGGTGAAGTTGAGATTGTAGTAAGAAGAACATATTCAGGCTAAACCAACACCTATGGATGTGAATAGTAATACGCAATGCTTTGATTGACAAGGATTTGGCCATTTACAAGTTGATAGTCCCAAAAACGGAGTTATAACCATTCAAAAGACAAAGGAGAGTGAATAGAACTGTTGAAGTGTACTCAATGGAGTTGGATCTCTTACAATTGCTTGACGATGTTAAAGAGCCGCATCAGAGTTGTAGGCTTTGTACATCGATGAAGTGATAAAATATTGCCAAAGGCTAAGCATCAGCCTGTTAGGACTTTTGTTAAAGTGATAAAGCATGCTACCAAGGTGGAAGAGATAGCCATGGTAAGAAACAAGCATTATTCCTTATCCCACAATTCTATTACTTCTTAGAATCCTATAGGAGTTTCTGATGGTGAAGTTGAGATTGTAGTAAGAAGAACATATTCAGGCTAAACCAACACCTATGGATGTGAATAGTAATACGCAATGCTTTGATTGACAAGGATTTGGCCATTTACAAGTTGATAGTCCCAAAAACGGAGTTATAACCATTCAAAAGACAAAGCAGAGTGAATAGAACTGTTGAAGTGTACTCAATGGAGTTGGATCTCTTACAATTGCTTGACGATGTTAAAGAGCCGCATCAGAGTTGTAGGCTTTGTACATGGATGAAGTGATGAAATATTGTCAAACGCTAAGCGTCAGCCTGTTAGGACTTTGGTTGAAGTGATAATGCATGCTACCAAGGTGGAAGAGATAGCCAAGGTAAGAAACAAGTATTATTAATTAATGCACAATTCTGGTACTTCTTAGAATCCTATAGGAGTTTCTGATGGTGAAGTTGAGATTATAGCAAGAAGAACATATTGAGGCTAAACCAACACTATGGATGTCAATATGAAGAAGCAAATCTTTGACTGACAAGCATTTGGCCATTGACAAGCTGATAGTCCCAAAAAAAGAGTTATAACAATTCAAAAGACAAAGGAGAGTTAATAGAACTGTTGAAGTGTACTCAATGGAGTTGGATTTCTTAGAATTGCTTGACGATGTTAAAGAGCCGCATCAGAGTTGTAGGCTTTGTACATCGATGAAGTGATGAATTATTGCCAAAGGCTAAGCATCAGCCTGTTAGGACTTTTGTTAAAGTGATAAAGCATGCTACCAAGGTGGAGGAGATAGCCATGGTAAGAAACAAGCATTATTCCTTATCCCACAATTCTATTACTTCTTAGAATCCTATAGGAGTTTCTGATGGTGAAGTTGAGATTGTAGCAAGAAGAACATATTCAGGCTAAACCAACACCTATGGATGTGAATAGTAATAAGCAATGCTTTGATTGACAAGGATTTGGCCATTTACAAGTTGATAGTCCCAAAAACGGAGTTATAACCATTCAAAAGACGAAGGAGAGTGAATAGAACTGTTGAAGTGTACTCAAAGGAGTTGGATCTCTTACAATTGCTTGACGATGTTAAAGAGCCGCATCAGAGTTGTAGGCTTTGTACATGGATGAAGTGATGAAATATTGTCAAACGCTAAGCGTCAACCTGTTAGGACTTTGGTTGAAGTGATAATGCATGCTACCAAGGTGGAAGAGATAGCCAAGGTAAGAAACAAGTATTATTAATTAATGCACAATTCTGCTACTTCTTAGAATCCTATAGGAGTTTCTGATGGTGAAGTTGAGATTATAGCAAGAAGAACATATTGAGGCTAAACCAACACTATGGATGTGAATATGAAGAAGCAAATCTTTGACTGACAAGCATTTGGCCATTGACAAGCTGATAGTCCCAAAAAAAGAGTTATAACAATTCAAAAGACAAAGGAGAGTGAATAGAACTGTTGAAGTGTACTCAATGGAGTTTGATTTCTTAGAATTGCTTGACGATGTTAAAGAGCCGCATCAGAGTTGTAGGCTTTGTACATCGATGAAGTGATGAAATATTGCCAAAGGCTAAGCATCAGCCTGTTAGGACTTTTGTTAAAGTGATAAAGCATGCTACCAAGGTGGAGGAGATAGCCATGGTAAGAAATAAGCATTATTCCTTATCCCACAATTCTATTACTTCTTAGAATCCTATAGGAGTTTCTGATGGTGAAGTTGAGATTATAGCAAGAAGAACATATTGAGGCTAAACCAACACCTATGGATGTGAATATGAAGAAGCAAATCTTTGACTGACAAGCATTTGGCCATTGACAAGCTGATAGTCCCAAAAAAAGAGTTATAACAATTCAAAAGACAAAGGAGAGTGAATAGAACTGTTGAAGTGTACTCAATGGAGTTGGATTTCTTATAATTGCTTGACGATGTTAAAGAGCCGCATCAGAGTTGTAGGCTTTGTACATCGATGAAATGATGAAATATTGCCAAAGGCTAAGCATCAGCCTGTTAGGACTTTTGTTAAAGTGATAAAGCATGCTACCAAGGTGAAGAAGCTAGCCATGGTAAGAAACAAGCATTATTCCTTATCCCACAATTCTATTACTTCTTAGAATCCTATAGAAGTTTTTGAGGGTGAAGTTGAGATTGTAGCAAGAAGAACATATTCAGGCTAAACCAACATCTATGGATGTGAATAGTAATAAGCAATGCTTTAATTGACAAGGATTTGGCCATTTACAAGTTGATAGTCCCAAAAACGGAGTTATAACCATTCAAAAGACAAAGGAGAGTGAATAGAACTGTTGAAGTGTACTCAATGGAGTTGGATCTCTTACAATTGCTTGACGATGTTAAAGAGCCGCATCAGAGTTGTAGGCTTTGTACATGGATGAAGTGATGAAATATTGTCAAACGCTAAGCGTCAGCCTGTTAGGACTTTGGTTGAAATGATAATGCATGCTACCAAGGTGGAAGAGATAGCCAAGGTAAGAAACAAGTATTATTAATTAATGCACAATTCTGGTACTTCTTAGAATCCTATAGGAGTTTCTGATGGTGAAGTTGAGATTATAGCAAGAAGAACATATTGAGGCTAAACCAACACTATGGATGTGAATATGAAGAAGCAAATCTTTGACTGACAAGTATTTGGCCATTGACAAGCTGATAGTCCCAAAAAAAGAGTTATAACAATTCAAAAGACAAAGGAGAGTGAATAGAACTGTTGAAGTGTACTCAATGGAGTTGGATTTCTTACAATTGCTTGACGATGTTAAAGAGGCGCATCAGAGTTGTAGGCTTTGTACATCGATGAAGTGATGAAATATTGCCAAAGGCTAAGCATCAGCCTGTTAGGACTTTTGTTAAAGTGATAAAGCATGCTACCAAGGTGGAGGAGATAGCCATGGTAAGAAACAAGCATTATTCCTTATCCCACAATTCTATTACTTCTTAGAATCCTATAGGAGTTTCTGATGGTGAAGTTGAGATTATAGCAAGAAGAATATATTGAGGCTAAACCAACACCTATGGATGTGAATATGAAGAAGCAAATCTTTGACTGACAAGCATTTGGCCACTGACAAGCTGATAGTCCCAAAAAAAGAGTTATAACAATTCAAAAGACAAAGGAGAGTTGATACGATTCTGGGTGGAGAATCGTGTCCCAATCACTCACTGGAAGTTAAGTGACAAGTTTAGACTCCCGGCTTGAACAGCAAGCTGATCTAGAGTTGGGTGGAAGGATAGACGCCACGAGAGGATGCGGAAGGCCTCTTGATAAGTCTGGTTCGAACAACCTAATCACTAGGATTGTTCTTGGGTTTCTGATTCGAATCACTCGAAAAAGAAAAGATAGAAAGATAATTTTTATTCAAAAAGAGGTTAAGAAAATACAGAAGAGTTCTCAGAGGATATAAAGAAGAGAGGAGACGAAGAGGAGAAGAGAGGAGGAGCGGAGCATTGAAGTCTCGGCGAGTTCCAAGACATGCCTTGGAACTTACCAGCGACTAAGGCACAAAACACAATCCCGCGCACACATAACATTCTCATACATAAGTTTGAAATTAAAATAAACTAAAAGAAATAAGATAGATAGATAAATGATAGACGGGCCGCGCCTAAGATCTCGAGACGGGCCGGACTAGGTCGGACTAGCACCAAGCAAAGAGGAACTTATGGACCACGAACCTCATTAAAAACCTTCCTTTGGAAAACCACTTGGGAAAAACCAAAGAAAAGGGAAAAAGAGTGTAGGTGAGCCATAGGGCTTGACACTAATCATCCCGGACATGAACCAAGACCAACGTGGCCGAGGTATCATCTACATCCGAGTAACCCCTATGAACCAAAGCTTGTTGTAGCATTGTTCCAACTCTGTGAATGCGTTCCTTAGTCTTAGAACGAATCCTAGAACCAACTAGCAATTCCTTGGCCGAACAAGAACGTGTCCTAACACCAAATGGTCCATCCGGCACTTCCTTCTCGACCGGTTCCAGCATTCCTTCGACCAGCTCCATTGTTTCCTCGACCAGGTCCAGCATTTCCTCGGCCATTGGATTTCCTTTCTGGACACTATCCATTCTCGCATCAGGCTCCCCCAGTTGAAAAGGATTTGTCCTCAAATCCGGAATACCTGCCAAGAACAACATTACGTTAGAAGCATCAAAAGGACAAAACAAAAGGGACTTAGCTCGAAAGCGAAAAGAAAAGAAATGAGTATTGTCGAGAATCCTCAAGAGAGGTTCAGCTTCATGGTGGCAGCCTTGGTGAGCTTTCATCAGAATATTCATCTTCACACGAGCAGATACTTGGGAAATGTTCAGCTCCTTTGTCAAAATAACTCCAATTCCAGTCCTTGCAAAGAAATTGGACGAGCGAGCTTCTAGATCTTGTGGCTCCTCCTTTGTACCTGCAAAGTTTTTAGCAGCTTTGGCAAAGAGCAAGTGTGTTATCACAGTCATGGAAGTAAAATAAACAAATAAACACTTCTTAGCTTGATTCAAAACATTATCCTTGTCTAGTTCTTCTTTTTCATGCATCTTAATAAAAGAATTCTGTTCTGAATGTTCTTTGATTAATCCTAACTTTTTCTCAATGATTTCTGGATAAAATAAACTCATATTCACAGCCCTTAAATCATGAGAAACAAGTCGAGATGAAGAGATACTTACCTGAACAAGGTCCTTGGTGTATTTGGTGCTTGTAAGTATCACAACAAATGAAAATAGTGTTGGATCCGGGGGTTTTTCTTGGATCAAGGCATTGTTGGTGACCATCTCATACTCTCTAGAGGTGTCTAAAAACTCTCCTGGTCGCCAATGATAGGTTAAGAATGATCCAGATGATGAAAGATCCATTTTAGGCTCCACGGGAAACTTTTGAAGTGATGTGATCCAAAACTCGAACGGTACAGGTCTTGAACGTTCTAGATAGTCTCCAGGTCTCCAAATGTGGCTTTGAGAGGCATCTTGATGAAGACAACGGATGGTTTTTCCAGTGGGTAGCTTTGCTTGCAATTCAATGTCTCCGAAAACTTGTTCACGATGATCTCTTGCTTTATTCCTATCATGACAAGAGGAAAACTCCATGTTAGTTATTAGAAAATCAACAACAGGAAGGGGTTGAACTATCATCGATTTAGAGCCATTAGAAATCATTCTAAAGCCCATGAAAACTCCTTGTTGAGCCGAAGTACTCCTGGCTAGAACTGGTTGCGTCTCCTTAAGAAAGTTGTCATCACTTTGCTCTTCTTTTTCTTTAGCTTTATCTTGAATTCCATCACCATAGATCATCGCCCCCATTGTAGTTGTAGGAGTGATTAGGCTGTAGCTTCTTCGGATCAGTACCTATAGACACTTCCTGCAAAAATTTAAGTTCACTCGGTGGCACCGGTGGAGGGTTAGAAGCACAAGCAATTTTATTCAAAGAGGTAAATAAGTTTGAATCAAAAGTTTCATCCTCTTTCTCTTCACCAGACATGACCAAGTAATTAGCTTGCTTACCTTGCTCTTGCTTACCTTTGAGTTTGGTTTTGTCAAGATATACTTCATCTGGTGGCAATGGTACAAGACTAATCTTCTTTTCTTGAAAAGGTTTTGACACCGAAATGGTACAATCTGCACCAAGAGAAAGCAAGTTAGATAATTACCTAGGGTATTCACTGGTGGCAAAACGTCTGGTGGTTTCTCATTAGTCTCAACACTGTGACAAGTTGTAGGTAAGTTATTGTTGGCCAGAACTGCTTCAGTTTGAGTAAACCCTCCTAATGCTCGTGTTGTTGCTTCTTTAGGCGATTCTTGGCTTGGAGCTTGTTGTAGTAGTTCTGGTGGTGCTTGTGGAACATACTTATTCCTTAGTAGTTCCTTAAGATCTCTCCAGGTCGTGATAGTCGGCTTGTTGTAATACCAGCGTTCATAAACTTCATCCAACAACCATTTGTAAGCATCTCCAATGAGTCGGCCAATGGCATAATCTAACCTCTTCTCTTTCAGAATGTGATTGAAATAGAACCAATCCTCCATGTTTTGTTCCCACTCTAAGTAGTTTTATTTTCCTGAAAATTTCCAAAGTAGAAACTCATTAGTTGGTTGAAAATCAAAACAAAACACAGATTTGGGAGCGTGAGAGGTTTTATGCGGGCTGCGCCAAGTTGATCTCGTTGTATTGTCTGGTGGCTTGGGATTAAGATCAGGTTCCCTCATTTTTCTTGCTCTGCTCTGCTCTTGTTGAAGTCCTTGACGAAGTGCAGCCATGTTGTTATCCATTACTTGCTCCATGTTTGCTGTAATCGCTTCAACGAGTTGCTTGTTGCGGTTTCTGAGTGTCTCCTCATCATGATCGGCCATCTCTGCCTGAAACAACACAACAAAATACACCAGTAAAGAGTCCTTTTGATAATCAAATCGGTCCTAATACTGAAAAACACGAAAATGACTCTTGGTATTCAGTTTCATCGGATGAACACTGTCAACGACTGTTTTCAGAAAACGATCTTGGTAAATTAATAAAACATAACCAAAAATTCCCAAACCAATTTTAACAAATACTAGACTCCAAATCGGTTCCGATCCAATTGATTTCACGATTTTATCACAAGCCAATATTTAATTAAAATTCACGCAAGTTGGTACGAAAATCACTTAACTTCTCAATGTTGCTCTGATACCACTTGATACGATTCTGGGTGGAGAATCGTGTCCCAATCACTCACTGGAAGTTAAGTGACAAGTTTAGACTCCCGGCTTGAACAGCAAGCTGATCTAGAGTTGGGTGGAAGGATTGACGCCACGAGAGGATGCGGAAGGCCTCTTGATAAGTCTGGTTCGAACAACCTAATCACTAGGATTGTTCTTGGGTTTCTGATTCGAATCACTAGAAAAAGAAAAGATAGAAAGAAAATTTTTATTCAAAAAGAGGTTAAGAAAATACAGAAGAGTTCTCAGAGGATATAAAGAAGAGAGAAGACGAAGAGGAGAAGAGAGGAGGAGCGGAGCATTGAAGTCTCGGCGAGTTCCAAGACATGCCTTGGAACTTACCAGCGACTAAGGCACAAAACACAATCCCGCGCACACATAACATTCTCATACATAAGTTTGAAATTAAAATAAACTAAAAGAAATAAGATAGACAGATAAATGATAGACGGGCCGCGCCTAAGATCTCGAGACGGGCCGTACTAGGTCGGACTAGCACCAAGCAAAGAGGAACCTATGGACCACGAACCTCATTAAAAACCTTCCTTTGGAAAACCACTTGGGAAAAACCAAAGGCAAGGGAAAAAGAGTGTAGGTGAGCCATAGGGCTTGACACTAATCATCCCGGACATGAACCAAGACCAACGTGGCCGAGGTATCATCTACATCCGAGTGACCCCTATGAACCAAAGCTTGTTGTAGCATTGTTCCAACTCTGTGAATGTGTTCCTTAGTCTTAGAACGAATCCTAGAACCAACTAGCAATTCCTTGGCCGAACAAGAACGTGTCCTAACACCAAATGGTCCATCCGGCACTTCCTTCTCGACCGGTTCCAGCATTCCTTCGACCAGCTCCATTGTTTCCTCGACCAGGTCCAGCATTTCCTCGGCCATTGGATTTCCTTTCTGGACACTATCCATTCTCGCATCAAGAGTGAATAGAACTTTTTAAGTGTACTCAATGGAGTTGGATTTCTTAGAATTGCTTGACGATGTTAAAGAGCCGCATCAGAGTTGTAGGCTTTGTACATCGATGAAGTGATGAAATATTGCCAAAGGCTAAGCATCAGCCTGTTAGGACTTTTGTTAAAGTGATAAAGCATGCTACCAAGGTGGAGGAGATAGCCATGGTAAAAAACAAGCATTATTCCTTATCCTACAATTCTATTACTTCTTAGAATCCTATAGAAGTTTCTGATGGTGAAGTTGAGATTGTAGCAAGAAGAACATATTCAGGCTAAACCAACACCTATGGATGTGAATAGTAATAAGCAATGCTTTGATTGACAAGGATTTGGCCATTTACAAGTTGATAGTCCCAAAAATGGAGTTATAACCATTCAAAAGACAAAGGAGAGTGAATAGAACTGTTGAAGTGTACTCAATGGAGTTGGATCTCTTACAATTGCTTGACGATGTTAAAGAGCCGCATCAGAGTTGTAGGCTTTGTACATGGATGAAGTGATGAAATATTGTCAAACGCTAAGCGTCAGCCTGTTAGGACTTTGGTTGAAATGATAATGCATGCTACCAAGGTGGAAGAGATAGCCAAGGTAAGAAACAAGTATTATTAATTAATGCACAATTCTGGTACTTCTTAGAATCCTATAGGAGTTTCTGATGGTGAAGTTGAGATTATAGCAAGAAGAACATATTGAGGCTAAACCAACACTATGGATGTGAATATGAAGAAGCAAATCTTTGACTGACAAGTATTTGGCCATCGACAAGCTGATAGTCCCAAAAAAAAAGTTATAACAATTCAAAAGACAAAGGAGAGTGAATAGAACTGTTGAAGTGTACTCAATGGAGTTGGATTTCTTAGAATTGCTTGACGATGTTAAAGAGCCGCATCAGAGTTGTAGGCTTTGTACATCGATGAAGTGATGAAATATTGCCAAAGGCTAAGCATCAGCCTGTTAGGACTTTTGTTAAAGTGATAAAGCATGCTACCAAGGTGGAGGAGATAGCCATGGTAAGAAACAAGCATTATTCCTTATCCCACAATTCTATTACTTCTTAGAATCCTATAGGAGTTTCTGATGGTGAAGTTGAGATTATAGCAAGAAGAATATATTGAGGCTAAACCAACACCTATGGATGTGAATATGAAGAAGCAAATCTTTGACTGACAAGCATTTGGCCACTGACAAGCTGATAGTCCCAAAAAAAGAGTTATAACAATTCAAAAGACAAAGGAGAGTGAATAGAACTTTTTAAGTGTACTCAATGGAGTTGGATTTCTTAGAATTGCTTGACGATGTTAAAGAGCCGCATCAGAGTTGTAGGTTTTGTACATCGATGAAGTGATGAAATATTGCCAAAGGCTAAGCATCAGCCTGTTAGGACTTTTGTTAAAGTGATAAAGCATGCTACCAAGGTGGAGGAGATAGCCATGGTAAAAAACAAGCATTATTCCTTATCCCACAATTCTATTACTTCTTAGAATCCTATAGAAGTTTCTGATGGTGAAGTTGAGATTGTAGCAAGAAGAACATATTCACGCTAAACCAACACCTATGGATGTGAATAGTAATAAGCAATGCTTTGATTGACAAGAATTTGGCCATTTACAAGTTGATAGTCCCAAAAATGGAGTTATAACCATTCAAAAGACAAAGGAGAGTGAATAGAACTGTTGAAGTGTACTCAATGGAGTTGGATCTCTTACAATTGCTTGACGATGTTAAAGAGCCGCATCAGAGTTGTAGGCTTTGTACATATATTAAGTGATGAAATATTGTCAAACGCTAAGCGTCAACCTGTTAGGACTTTGGTTGAGGTGATAATGCATGCTACCAAGGTGGAAGAGATAGCCAAGGTAAGAAACAAGTATTATTAATTAATGCACAATTATGGTACTTCTTAGAATCCTATAGGAGTTTCTGATGGTGAAGTTGAGGTTATAGCAAGAAGAACATATTGAGGCTAAACCAACACTATGGATGTGAATATGAAGAAGCAAATCTTTGACTGACAAGCATTTGGCCATTGACAAGCTGATAGTCCCAAAAAAAGAGTTATAACAATTCAAAAGACAAAGGAGAGTGAATAGAACTGTTGAAGTGTACTCAATGGAGTTGGATTTCTTAGAATTGCTTGACGATGTTAAAGAGCCGCATCAGAGTTGTAGGCTTTGTACATCGATCAAGTGATGAAATATTGCCAAAGGCTAAGCATCAGCCTGTTAGGACTTTTGTTAAAGTGATAAAGCATGCTACCAAGGTGGAGGAGATAGCCATGGTAAGAAAGAAGCATTATTCCTTATCCCACAATTCTATTACTTCTTAGAATCCTATAGGAGTTTCTGATGGTGAAGTTGAGATTATAGCAAGAAGAACATATTGAGGCTAAACCAACACCTATGGATGTGAATATGAAGAAGCAAATCTTTGACTGACAAGCATTTGGCCATTGACAAGCTGATAGTCCCAAAAAAAGAGTTATAACAATTCAAAAGACAAAGGAGAGTGAATAGAACTGTTGAAGTGTACTCAATGGAGTTGGATTTCTTAGAATTGCTTGACGATGTTAAAGAGCCGCATCAGAGTTGTAGGCTTTGTACATCGATGAAGTGATGAAATATTGCAAAAGGCTAAGCATCGGCCTGTTAGGACTTTTGTTAAAGTGATAAAGCATGCTACCAAGGTGGAGGAGATAGCCATGGTAAGAAATAAGCATTATTCCATATCCCACAATTCTATTACTTCTTAGAATCCTATAGGAGTTTCTGATGGTGAAGTTGAGATTATAGCAAGAAGAACATATTGAGGCTAAACCAACACCTATGGATGTGAATATGAAGAAGCAAATCTTTGACTGACAAGCATTTGGCCATTGACAAGATGATAGTCCTAAAAAAAGAGTTATAACAATTCAAAAGACAAAGGAGAATGAATAGAACTGTTGAAGTGTACTCAATGGAGTTGGATTTCTTAGAATTGCTTGACGATGTTAAAGAGCCGCATCAGAGTTGTAGGCTTTGTACATCGATGAAGTGATGAAATATTGCCAAAGGCTAAGCATCAGCCTGTTAGGACTTTTGTTAAAGTGATAAAGCATGCTACCAAGGTGGAGGAGATAGCCATGGTAAGAAACAAGCATTATTTCTTATCCCACAATTCTATTACTTCTTAGAATCCTATAGGAGTTTCTGATGGTGAAGTTGAGATTGTAGCAAGTAGAACATATTCAGGCTAAACCAACACCTATGGATGTGAATACTAATCAGCAATGCTTTGATTGACAAGGATTTGGCCATTTACAAGTTGATAGTCCAAAAAATGGAGTTATAACCATTCAAAAGACAAAGGAGAGTGAATAGAACTGTTGAAGTGTACTCAATGGAGTTGGATCTCTTACAATTGCTTGACGATGTTAAAGAGCCGCATCAGAGTTGTAGGCTTTGTACATGGATGAAGTGATGAAATATTTTCAAACGCTAAGCGTCAACCTGTTAGGACTTTGGTTGAAGTGATAATGCATGCTACCAAGGTGGAAGAGATAGCCAAGGTAAGAAACAAGTATTATTAATTAATGCACAATTCTGTTACTTCTTAGAATCCTATAGGAGTTTCTGATGGTGAAGTTGAGGTTATAGCAAGAAGAACATATTGAGGCTAAACCAACACTATGGATGTGAATATGAAGAAGCAAATCTTTGACTGACAAGCATTTGGCCATTGACAAGCTGATAGTCCCAAAAAAAGAGATATAACAATTCAAAAGACAAAGGAGAGTGAATAGAACTGTTGAAGTGTACTCAATGGAGTTGGATTTCTTAGAATTGCTTGACGATGTTAAAGAGCCGCATCAGAGTTGTAGGCTTTGTACATAGATGAAGTGATGAAATATTGCCAAAGGCTAAGCATCAGCCTGTTAGGACTTTTGTTAAAGTGATAAAGCATGCTACCAAGGTGGAGGAGATAGCCATGGTAAGAAACAAGCATTATTCCTTATCCCACAATTCTATTACTTCTTAGAATCCTATAGGAGTTTCTGATGGTGAAGTTAAGATTATAGCAAGAAGAACATAATGAGGCTAAACCAACACCTATGGATGTGAATATGAAGAAGCAAATCTTTGACTGACAAGCATTTGGCCATTGACAAGCTGATATTCCCAAAAAAAGAGTTATAACAATTCAAAAGACAAAGGAGAGTGAATAGAACTGTTGAAGTGTACTCAATGGAGTTGGATTTCTTAGAATTGCTTGACGATGTTAAAGAGCCGCATCAGAGTTGTAGGCTTTGTACATCGATGAAGTGATGAAATATTGCCAAAGGCTATGCATCAGCCTGTTAGGACTTTTGTTAAAGTGATAAAGCATGCTACCAAGGTGGAGGAGATAGCCATGGTAAGAAACAAGCATTATTTCTTATCCCACAATTCTATTACTTCTTAGAATGCTATAGGAGTTTCTGATGGTGAAGTTGAGATTGTAGCAAGAAGAACATATTCAGGCTAAACCAACACCTATGGATGTGAATAGTAATAAGCAATGCTTTGATTGACAAGGATTTGGCCATTTACAAGTTGATAGTCCCAAACGGAGTTATAACCATTCAAAAGACGAAGGAGAGTGAATAGAACTGTTGAAGTGTACTTAATGGAGTTGGATCTCTTACAATTGCTTGACGATGTTAAAGAGCCGCATCAGAGTTGTAGGCTTTGTACATGGATGAAGTGATGAAATATTGTCAAACGCTAAGCGTCAACCTGTTAGGACTTTGGTTGAAGTGATAATGCATGCTACCAAGGTGGAAGAGATAGCCAAGGTAAGAAACAAGTATTATTAATTAATGCACAATTCTGTTACTTCTTAGAATCCTATAGGAGTTTCTGATGGTGAAGTTGAGATTATAGTAAGAAGAACATATTGAGGCTAAACCAACACTATAGATGTGAATATGAAGAAGCAAATCTTTGACTGACAAGCATTTGGCCATTGACAAGCTGATAGTCCCAAAAAAAGAGTTATAACAATTCAAAAGACAAAGGAGAGTGAATAGAACTGTTGAAGTGTACTCAATGGAGTTGGATTTCTTTGAATTGCTTGACGATGTTAAAGAGCCGCATCAGAGTTGTAGGCTTTGTACATCGATGAAGTGATGAAATATTGCCAAAGGCTAAGCATCAGCCTGTTAGGACTTTTGTTAAAGTGATAAAGCATGCTACCAAGGTGGAGGAGATAGCCATGGTAAGAAACAAGCATTACTCCTTATCCCACAATTCTCGTACTTCTTAGAATCCTATAGGAGTTTCTGATGGTGAAGTTGAGATTATAGCAAGAAGAACATATTGAGGCTAAACCAACCTTATGGATGTGAATATGAAGAAGCAAATCTTTGACTGACAAGCATTTGGCCATTGACAAGCTGATAGTCGCAAAAAAAGAGTTATAACAATTCAAAAGACAAAGAAGAGTGAATAGAACTGTTGAAGTGTACTCAATGGAGTTGGATCTCTTACAATTGCTTGACGATGTTAAAGAGCCGCATCAGAGTTGTAGGCTTTGTACATGGATGAAGTGATGAAATATTGTGAAACGCTAAGCGTCAGCCTGTTAGGACTTTGGTTGAAGTGATAATGCATGCTACCAAGGTGAAAGAGATAGCCAAGGTAAAAAACAAGTATTATTAATTAACGCTCAATTCTGGTACTTCTTAGAATCCTATAGGAGTTTCTGATGGTGAAGTTAAGATTGTAGCAAGAAGAACATATTCAGGCTAAACCAACACCTTTGGATGTGAATAGTAATAAGCAATGCTTTGATTGACAAGGATTTGGCCATTTACAAGTTGATAGTCCCAAAAACAGAGTTATAACCATTCAAAAGACAAAGGAGAGTGAATAGAACTGTTGAAGTGTACTCAATGGAGTTGGATCTCTTACAATTGCTTGACGATGGTAAAGAGCCGCATCAGAGTTGTAGGCTTTGTACATGGATGAAGTGATGAAATATTGTCAAACGTTAAGCATCAGCCTGTTAGGACTTTGGTTGAAGTGATAATGCATGCTACCAAGGTGGAAGAGATAGCCAAGGTAAGAAACAAGTATTATTAATTAATGCACAATTCTGGTACTTCTTAGAATCCTATAGGAGTTTCTGATGGTGAAGTTGAGATTATAGCAAGAAGAACATATTGAGGCTAAACCAACACCTATGGATGTGAATATGAAGAAGCAATTCTTTGTCTAACAAGCATTTGGCCATTGACAAGCTGATAGTCCCAAAAAAAGAGTTATTACAATTCAAAAGACAAAGGAGAGTGAATAGAACTGTTGATGTGTACTCAATGGAGTTGGATTTCTTAGAATTGCTTGACTATGTTCAAGAGGCCGCATCAGAGTTGTAGGCTTTGTACATGGATGAAGTGATGAAATATTGTCAAAGGCTAAGCGTCAGCCTGTTACGACTCTTTTTGAAGTGATAAAGCATGCTACCAAGGTGGAGCAGATAGCCAAGGTAAGAAACAAGCATTATTCCTTATCCCACAATTCTATTACTTCTTAGAATCCTATAGGAGTTTCTGATGGTGAAGTTGAGATTGTAGCAAGAAGAACATATTCAGGCTAAACCAACACCTATGGATGTGAATAGTAATAAGCAATGCTTTGATTGACAAGGATTTGGCCATTTACAAGTTGATAGTCCCAAAAACGGAGTTATAACCATTCTAAAGACAAAGGAGAGTGAATAGAACTGTTGAAGTGTACTCAATGGAGTTAGATCTCTTACAATTGCTTGACGATGTTAAAGAGCCGCATCAGAGTTGTAGACTTTGTACATGGATGAAGTGATGAAATATTGTCAAACGCTAAGCGTCAGTCTGTTAGGACTTTGGTTGAAGTGATAATGCATGCTACCAAGGTGGAAGAGATAGCCAAGGTAAGAAACAAGTATTATTAATTAATGCACAATTCTGGTACTTTTTAGAATCCTATAGGAGTTTCTGATGGTGAAGTTGAGATTATAGCAAGAAGAACATATTGAGGCTAAACCAACACATATGGATGTGAATATGAAGAAGCAAATCTTTGACTGACAAGCATTTGGCCATTGACAAGCTGATAGTCCCAAAAAAAGAGTTATAACAATTCAAAAGACAAAGGAGAGTGAATAGAACTGTTGAAGTGTACTCAATGGAATTAGATTTCTTAGAATTGCTTGACGATGTTAAAGAGCCGCATCAGAGTTGTAGGCTTTGTACATGGATAAAGTGATGAAATATTGTCAAACGCTAAGCGTCAGCCTGTTAGGACTTTGGTAGAAGTGATAATGCATGCTACCAAGGTGGAAGAGATAGCCAAGTTAAGAAACAAGTATTATTAATTAATGCACAATTCTGGTACTTCTTAGAATCCTATAAGAGTTTCTGATGGTGAAGTTGAGATTATAGCAAGAAGAACATATTGAGGCTTAACCAACACCTATGGATGTGAATATGAAGAAGCAAATCTTTGACTGACAAGCATTTGGCCATTGACAAGCTGATAGTCCCAAAAAAAGAGTTATAACAATTCAAAAGCCAAAGGAGAGTGAATAGAAGTGTTGAAGTGTACTCAATGGAGTTGGATTTCTTAGAATTGCTTGACGATGTTAAAGAGCCGCATCAGAGTTATAGGCTTTGTACATCGATGAAATGATGAAATATTGCCAAAGGCTAAGCATCAGCCTGTTAGGACTTTTGTTAAAGTGATAAAGCATGCTACCAAGGTGGAGGAGATAGCCAAGGTAAGAAATAAGCATTATTACTTATCCCACATTTCTGTTACTTCTTAGAATCCTATAGGAGTTTCTGATGGTGAAGTTGAGATTGTAGCAAAAAGAACATATTCAGGCTAAACCAACACATATGGATGTTTATAGTAAGTAGCAATGCTTTGATTGACAAGGATTTGGCCATTTACAAGTTGATAGTCCCAAAAACAGAGTTATAACCATTCAAAAGACAAAGGAGAGTGAATAGAAAGGTTGAAGTGTACTCAATGGAGTTGGATCTCTTACAATTGCTTGGCGATGTTAAAGAGCCGTATCAGAGAGCGACTGTATGCTTTGTACATGAATGAGCGTCAGCCTGTTAGGACCCTTGTTGAAGTGATAAAGCATGCTACCAAGGTGGAGCAGAAAGCCAAGGTAAGAAACACGCATTATTCCTTATACCACCATTCTGGTACTTCTTAGAATCCTATAGGATTTTCTGATGGTGAAGTTGAGATTGTAGCAAGAAGAACATATTGAGGCTAAACCTACACCTATGGATGTGAATATGAAGAAGCAATGCTTTGATTGACAAGGATTTGGCCATTTACAAGTTGATAGTCCCAAACGGAGTTATAACCATTCAAAAGACAAAGGAGAGTGAATAGAACTGTTGAAGTGTACTCAACGGAGTTGGATCTCTTACAATTGCTTGACGATGTTAAAGAGCCGCATCAGAGTTGTAGGCTTTGTACATGGATGAAGTGATGAAATATTGTCAAACGCTAAGCGTCAACCTGTTAGGACTTTGGTTGAAGTGATAATGCATGCTACCAAGGTGGAAGAGATAGCCAAGGTAAGAAACAAGTATTATTAATTAATGCACAATTCTGGTACTTCTTAGAATCCTATAGGAGTTTCTGATGGTGAAGTTGAGATTATAGCAAGAAGAACATATTGAGGCTAAACCAACACTATGGATGTGAATATGAAGAAGCAAATCTTTGACTGACAAGCATTTGGCCATTGACAAGCTGATAGTCCCAAAAATAGAGTTATAACAATTCAAAAGACAAAGGAGAGTGAATAGAACTGTTGAAGTGTACGCAATGGAGTTGGATTTCTTAGAATTGCTTGACGATGTTAAAGAGCCGCATCAGAGTTGTAGGCTTTGTACATCGATGAAGTGATGAAATATTGCCAAAGGCTAAGCATCAGCCTGTTAGGACTTTTGTTAAAGTGATAAAGCATGCTACCAAGGTGGAGGAGATAGCCATGGTAAGAAACAAGCATTATTCCTTATCCCACATTTCTATTACTTCTTAGAATCCTATAGGAGTTTCTGATGGTGAAGTTGAGATTGTAGCAAGAAGAACATATTCAGGCTAAACCAACACCTATGGATGTGAATAGTAAGAAGCAATGCTTTGATTGACAAGCATTTGTCCATTTACAAGTTGATAGTCCCAAAAACGGAGTTATAATCATTCAAAAGACAAAGTAGAGTGAATAGAAGTGTTTAATGTACTCAATGGAGTTGGATCACTTACAATTGCTTGACGATGTTAAAGAGCCGCATCAGAGTTGTAGGCTTTGTACATGGATGAAGTGATGAAATATTGTCAAACGCTAAGCGTCAGCCTGTTAGGACTTTGGTTGAAGTGATAATGCATGCTACCAAGGTGGAGGAGATAGCCAAGGTAAGAAACAAGTATTATTCCTTAATGCACAATTCTGGTACTTCTTAGAGTCCTATAGGAGTTTCTGATGGTGAAGTTGAGATTATAGCAAGAAGAACATATTGAGGCTAAACCAACACCTATGGATGTGAATATGAAGAACAATTCTTTGACTAATAAGCATTTAGCCATTGACAAGCAGATAGTCCCAAAAAAAGAGTTATTACAATTCAAAAGAAAAAGGAGAGTGAATAGAACTGTTGATGTGTACTCAATGGAGTTGGATTTCTTAGAATTGCTTGACTATGTTCAAGAGGCCGCATCAGAGTTGTAGGCTTTGTACATGGATGAAGTGATGAAATATTGTCAAAGGCTAAGCGTCAGCCTGTTACGACTCTTTTTGAAGTGATAAAGCATGCTACCAAGGTGGAGCAGATAGCCAAGGTAAGAAACATGCATTATTCCTTATCCCACAATTCTATTACTTCTTAGAATCCTATAGGAGTTTCTGATGGTGAAGTTGAGATTGTAGCAAGAAGAACATATTCAGACTAAACCAACACCTATGGATGTGAATAGTAATAAGCAATGCTTTGATTGACAAGGATTTGGCCATTTACAAGTTGATAGTCCCAAAAACGGAGTTATAACCATTCAAAAGACAAAGGAGAGTGAATAGAACTGTTGAAGTGTACTCAATGGAGTTGGATCTCTTACAATTGCTTTACGATGTTAAAGAGCCGTATCAGAGTTGTAGACTTTGTACATGGATGAAGTGATGAAATATTGTCAAACGCTAAGCGTCAGTCTGTTAGGACTTTGGTTGAAGTGATAATGCATGCTACCAAGGTGGAAGAGATAGCCAAGGTAAGAAACAAGTATTATTAATTAATGCACAATTCTGGTGCTTCTTAGAATCCTATAGGAGTTTCTGATGGTGAAGTTGAGATTATAGCAAGAAGAACATATTGAGGCTAAACCAACACATATGAATGTGAATATGAAGAAGCAAATCTTTGACTGACAAGCATTTGGCCATTGAAAAGCTTATAGTCCCAAAAAAAGAGTTATAACAATTTAAAAGACAAAGGAGAGTGAATAGAACTATTGAAGTGTACTCAATGGAGTTGGATTTCTTAGAATTGCTTGACGATGTTAAAGAGCCGCATCAGAGTTGTAGGCTTTGTACATCGATGAAGTGATGAAATATTGCCAAAGGCTAAGCATCGGCCTGTTAGGACTTTTGTTAAAGTGATAAAGCATGCTACCAAGGTGTAGGAGATAGCCATGGTAAGAAACAAGCATTATTCCTTATCCCACAATTCTATTACTTCTTAGAATCCTATAGAAGTTTTTGATGGTTGATGCAGTCGTCAGCCCTGATCGAACCAAAGCAAACCGAGGAGGGCGAACCAAAGCTGAGCCGGAGCACTCAATGGAGCCAAGACGAGTTAAGGAGACATGCGAGCTTCCTTCAGCTCAAATGAAGACCACGACCGACCTTTCTAGCTCCAAAACCACTTGGGATATATACTCACCTCATCTAGAGAACAACAAGAAGAAGATTCATCCCCAAAGCTTTTCACATGAAGAAGATATTGGAGTTACATACCGGCAGACCTCCAAAGGACCCAATGGAGACATACGACCACTTATTAAAGCACCCCGACCAGACCAGAAGGACTTAAGGTATGAAACCACTTGGTATACAATTCTAATCCAATATAGGCCCTCAGAGAATTGGAATCATCCAAATTCGAGTTCAGACGAAGGAGTTATTCAGTTTACAAACCGGGTGATTCCCAACTTACCCGATTTGGATATATGCGCCTTAATTGGAGGCTTACGACCAAACCAGGATGAATTAAGCTATGAACCGACTTGTTATGGAATCTTGGTTCATCAGAGAATCAGGGAAAATTGGAATCATACCAAGAACGGTTTTGGTTGGAAAGATATTCAATTTCTAAACCAAGAGAATCTACACTTGCCTTATTTGGAGCCTCTCGCCATTACTCTCCAACAGCTATATTCCCTGAATTTAAGCCACGACTTGAAGCTTTACTACATCAACCAGAATGTTCCTAGACACTCTACATTCTCCCCCAAGTTGTCAAGGCTCAAGCACAACTCACATTTCCTTATTTTGGCCGATTCACTCTTTATGTCACCAACGGCTAGTTTTCATTTAATTTGCGATTTTTTTTCTATTCTAGACTTTAGGAACGTTTTACTGAGCCCCTATATAAGCTCAATCATTCTTTCATTGTAAATCACCTTTTCAATCCAGAATTAATCAAAGTATTTTGTTCTTTTCTTTCAAGTGTGTTTTCTTGAAGAATTGTTTCTTTCTTTAGGTTTTAAGTGTGTGATTCACTTAAATCTTTAGAGACTGCGACTTAGCTTGTTTGTGTGATTCAAATAATCTATTTCGTTCACAGATTGAGAGAGTCAATCAACCCCTTCGATTGAGAGAGTCAATCAAAGTCACCACCTTCCATCTCGACTTCACGCCCACTTCCGCAACAAAACTTGTAAACTCTTGATTATCTTGTGGTCATAAGTTTGGTGGATTCCAATCTTATATCATCTGGTATCAGAGCACAAGTTCCTATCAAGGTGCTTTTGTTCTTTATCTTTTGTTTTTGTTATTTCTATCCAGTTTTTTTGTTTCATTCATCAAATCGAAAACCCATAAAAATTGTTTTCTTTGTTTCTGTTTATTTGAATTTTATAAACTCAAAAAAAAAAAAAGAATCCACAAAAATTGCTTTGTCTTTATTTCTGAATACTTACTTTATTAAAAAAAAAAAAACGAGTATTGCTTCAGTTTGCTATTTGTTTTGAATTTATCACAGAAAACCCATTAAAAAATCGTTTTTGTTTTAATTTATTTTAGTTATTTGTTTATTTCGATTTTAATTTGGATTAAAACTATATATAAAAAAAAGTTAATTTTATTTTTGCTTAATTAATATTGTCATGTCTTAATTTTATTTTCTTTAAAAAAAAGTAAAAAAAAAAAAAAACAAAAGTGAGAAAATTTCCCATATTTCTATACAATTGATTTGCTCTTTCCTTTTTGAGTTATATTAACTTGCTACGCTTTAAACCTCTGTATCCTTTGTTTGTGCAAGAGAAAGTCCAAGGAAGGCAGCCATGGGAGATTATTCAGAAGAAGAAGAAGGTTCTTACGATTCAAGACCCTATGACTCCGAGCAAGAAGAGTCAAACCATGGATGGTCCGATGAAGAAACTGGTTATGAGACACCCCCATGGCCTCACGAAGACTACTCAGGCTCTGACTATGGTGATGAACCTTATAAAGAAGAACCTGAACCGGAGCCACCAGATTGTAGCCGAGATGATTCCATCCACCAGAGTTGGTGTGAGGAGGAAACTGATTCACGGAATGGAGATAATGATTCCCAAATCAGTAACGGAGATGAGTCATGGCATGAGGAAGAGCCAAACGACCATGAGGGCTTCAGTTACGAAAGAGAACCAGAAAACTTCGTGGAGTCTTACCATGAAGATAGACCGTGGTGTGAAGAAACTGACTCTCAAATCAGTTTGGGTGAAACTGATCCGATTGATGAAGAAGATTTCGGTGAGACTAATTCTCAAATCAGTTTAAGATACACCAATCAATCCTATGAAGCAAATTCAGAAGTTAACTTTGGTGAGGAACCAGAGTACGAAGAAGAATATGAGCAGGAGAGCGAAGAAGAGTTTGATGAGAAGAACTTAGAAAAAAGTGAGGCTGGAAGAGATGATTTCGGAAAAGAATACGCCAAAGAGGATGAAGACGTAAGTGAGGCTGGAAGAGATGAATCCCACTACATTAACTTTGCAGGGCATCACCAAGGACCAGAAGCCTATTTGCGTTGGGAACAAGAAATGGAGGAATGGTTTTCATCTAACCAAATTTCGGAGGATGAAAAGACACGTTATGCGGAGGATACGTTAACTGAAGATGCCTTTAGGCATTGGGAACAAGATGCATACATTCGTCTTGAGTATGAGGAACCAGAATCTTCTTGGGAAGAGATGAAGCAACTCTTGTATACAGAATTCGTGGAGGATGCTAGCAACATGCGCCAACACAATTTACGAATCTACACCAATCCTGAGCCAAGAAGACGAATTCTAGTAACAAGCTCAAACCAAAGGACTACATCTAAAGATGCTTACAGACCCAAGCCAAAGGAAACGCCCACACCTACTCTAAAGGAGAAGACTGAGTCTAAGTCAACAACTCAAGAAAAGGAAAAGAAGACAAAGTCCAATCCCCAAGCCATAGCTAAAGACCCGAGTGCAAAGCCATTGCGTGAACAGCAAGACAAAGGAATTCAAGGTAAGTCTTCTAAGCATTCTAAGTCAAGAGAAGTAATATGTTATAGATGCCATAAGAGGGGTCACTTTGCTGCAGTATGTCCTGAAAGACAAGTAGTTAATGTTACAACACTTGAACCAAAACCGAATTCATCTAACTCAAGTGTTTGTTTAGCACAATCTGGTTTTGAAATTTCCAATTCTAGTATAATGTGCTTGTCTTCGCCAAGGGTTAATGATGCAGGTCTAGATCAAGACATGGAGCACACGATGAGAAAACTATGCCCTCAGAAAGATGAAGTTACCCCCAGCTTCATTCTAATGCAAGAAGAGCCACCGGATCACAACTTTACTCAATATGTCGTGGCATCAAAGGAAACAAAACTCATCGAGAGTTTTAATCAGGTAAGTGCCTCATTGCTTCAAATAATCTCTGATGATTCTAAGACCGTGATCATGAATTTGTTAAATCTAGAAGAATCTAAAGAAGATAAAATTTCAGTGGCAAAACCTATAGCTCTGATTGTTTATCTTAAACCGCATGTCAACGAGGAACTAGATCAAGTGATCCAATCTGATTCATGTTCCTTTTCTTATAATAATACCATGACTTCCATGACACACTTGTTTCTTTCCCAAAGTGTAGAAACCATTGTAGGAACAAAGGAGAAGCAACAAGAGTACCAACCACAGAGAATCAACGGCGATACAAAGTGTGAAAGAGGAGATTTCACAAAGACGGTTGCCATGCTGCCCAACAGAGTCAGCAACAAACCTTGGGGAGGCGTCATTGATTCTTTTCTAATCAAAAAAGAACCACCAGATACCCCATACCGACCATGCCCGAGCTACACTCGAACAAAGACACAAGGTAATTCCCTAAACCCTCAAGTAAAGCGAAATACTAACTTGCTTTATCGTTGTGCATATGAACAAGTTTTGAGGACAAAACTTTTTGAAGAGGGAGGGTATGATGCGGTCGTCAGCCCTGATCGAACCAAAGCAAACCGAGGAGGGCGAACCAAAGCTGAGCCGGAGCACTCAATGGAGCCAAGACGAGTTAAGGAGACATGCGAGCTTCCTTCAGCTCAAATGAAGACCACGACCGACCTTTCTAGCTCCAAAACCACTTGGGATATATACTCACCTCATCTAGAGAACAACAAGAAGAAGATTCATCCCCAAAGCTTTTCACATGAAGAAGATATTGGAGTTACATACCGGCAGACCTCCAAAGGACCCAATGGAGACATACGACCACTTATTAAAGCACCCCGACCAGACCAGAAGGACTTAAGGTATGAAACCACTTGGTATACAATTCTAATCCAATATAGGCCCTCAGAGAATTGGAATCATCCAAATTCGAGTTCAGACGAAGGAGTTATTCAGTTTACAAACCGGGTGATTCCCAACTTACCCGATTTGGATATATGCGCCTTAATTGGAGGCTTACGACCAAACCAGGATGAATTAAGCTATGAACCGACTTGTTATGGAATCTTGGTTCATCAGAGAATCAGGGAAAATTGGAATCATACCAAGAACGGTTTTGGTTGGAAAGATATTCAATTTCTAAACCAAGAGAATCTACACTTGCCTTATTTGGAGCCTCTCGCCATTACTCTCCAACAGCTATATTCCCTGAATTTAAGCCACGACTTGAAGCTTTACTACATCAACCAGAATGTTCCTAGACACTCTACATTCTCCCCCAAGTTGTCAAGGCTCAAGCACAACTCACATTTCCTTATTTTGGCCGATTCACTCTTTATGTCACCAACGGCTAGTTTTCATTTAATTTGCGATTTTTTTTCTATTCTAGACTTTAGGAACGTTTTACTGAGCCCCTATATAAGCTCAATCATTCTTTCATTGTAAATCACCTTTTCAATCCAGAATTAATCAAAGTATTTTGTTCTTTTCTTTCAAGTGTGTTTTCTTGAAGAATTGTTTCTTTCTTTAGGTTTTAAGTGTGTGATTCACTTAAATCTTTAGAGACTGCGACTTAGCTTGTTTGTGTGATTCAAATAATCTATTTCGTTCACAGATTGAGAGAGTCAATCAACCCCTTCGATTGAGAGAGTCAATCAAAGTCACCACCTTCCATCTCGACTTCACGCCCACTTCCGCAACAAAACTTGTAAACTCTTGATTATCTTGTGGTCATAAGTTTGGTGGATTCCAATCTTATATCATCTGGTATCAGAGCACAAGTTCCTATCAAGGTGCTTTTGTTCTTTATCTTTTGTTTTTGTTATTTCTATCCAGTTTTTTTGTTTCATTCATCAAATCGAAAACCCATAAAAATTGTTTTCTTTGTTTCTGTTTATTTGAATTTTATAAACTCAAAAAAAAAAAAAGAATCCACAAAAATTGCTTTGTCTTTATTTCTGAATACTTACTTTATTAAAAAAAAAAAAAACGAGTATTGCTTCAGTTTGCTATTTGTTTTGAATTTATCACAGAAAACCCATTAAAAAATCGTTTTTGTTTTAATTTATTTTAGTTATTTGTTTATTTCGATTTTAATTTGGATTAAAACTATATATAAAAAAAAGTTAATTTTATTTTTGCTTAATTAATATTGTCATGTCTTAATTTTATTTTCTTTAAAAAAAAGTAAAAAAAAAAAAAAACAAAAGTGAGAAAATTTCCCATATTTCTATACAATTGATTTGCTCTTTCCTTTTTGAGTTATATTAACTTGCTACGCTTTAAACCTCTGTATCCTTTGTTTGTGCAAGAGAAAGTCCAAGGAAGGCAGCCATGGGAGATTATTCAGAAGAAGAAGAAGGTTCTTACGATTCAAGACCCTATGACTCCGAGCAAGAAGAGTCAAACCATGGATGGTCCGATGAAGAAACTGGTTATGAGACACCCCCATGGCCTCACGAAGACTACTCAGGCTCTGACTATGGTGATGAACCTTATAAAGAAGAACCTGAACCGGAGCCACCAGATTGTAGCCGAGATGATTCCATCCACCAGAGTTGGTGTGAGGAGGAAACTGATTCACGGAATGGAGATAATGATTCCCAAATCAGTAACGGAGATGAGTCATGGCATGAGGAAGAGCCAAACGACCATGAGGGCTTCAGTTACGAAAGAGAACCAGAAAACTTCGTGGAGTCTTACCATGAAGATAGACCGTGGTGTGAAGAAACTGACTCTCAAATCAGTTTGGGTGAAACTGATCCGATTGATGAAGAAGATTTCGGTGAGACTAATTCTCAAATCAGTTTAAGATACACCAATCAATCCTATGAAGCAAATTCAGAAGTTAACTTTGGTGAGGAACCAGAGTACGAAGAAGAATATGAGCAGGAGAGCGAAGAAGAGTTTGATGAGAAGAACTTAGAAAAAAGTGAGGCTGGAAGAGATGATTTCGGAAAAGAATACGCCAAAGAGGATGAAGACGTAAGTGAGGCTGGAAGAGATGAATCCCACTACATTAACTTTGCAGGGCATCACCAAGGACCAGAAGCCTATTTGCGTTGGGAACAAGAAATGGAGGAATGGTTTTCATCTAACCAAATTTCGGAGGATGAAAAGACACGTTATGCGGAGGATACGTTAACTGAAGATGCCTTTAGGCATTGGGAACAAGATGCATACATTCGTCTTGAGTATGAGGAACCAGAATCTTCTTGGGAAGAGATGAAGCAACTCTTGTATACAGAATTCGTGGAGGATGCTAGCAACATGCGCCAACACAATTTACGAATCTACACCAATCCTGAGCCAAGAAGACGAATTCTAGTAACAAGCTCAAACCAAAGGACTACATCTAAAGATGCTTACAGACCCAAGCCAAAGGAAACGCCCACACCTACTCTAAAGGAGAAGACTGAGTCTAAGTCAACAACTCAAGAAAAGGAAAAGAAGACAAAGTCCAATCCCCAAGCCATAGCTAAAGACCCGAGTGCAAAGCCATTGCGTGAACAGCAAGACAAAGGAATTCAAGGTAAGTCTTCTAAGCATTCTAAGTCAAGAGAAGTAATATGTTATAGATGCCATAAGAGGGGTCACTTTGCTGCAGTATGTCCTGAAAGACAAGTAGTTAATGTTACAACACTTGAACCAAAACCGAATTCATCTAACTCAAGTGTTTGTTTAGCACAATCTGGTTTTGAAATTTCCAATTCTAGTATAATGTGCTTGTCTTCGCCAAGGGTTAATGATGCAGGTCTAGATCAAGACATGGAGCACACGATGAGAAAACTATGCCCTCAGAAAGATGAAGTTACCCCCAGCTTCATTCTAATGCAAGAAGAGCCACCGGATCACAACTTTACTCAATATGTCGTGGCATCAAAGGAAACAAAACTCATCGAGAGTTTTAATCAGGTAAGTGCCTCATTGCTTCAAATAATCTCTGATGATTCTAAGACCGTGATCATGAATTTGTTAAATCTAGAAGAATCTAAAGAAGATAAAATTTCAGTGGCAAAACCTATAGCTCTGATTGTTTATCTTAAACCGCATGTCAACGAGGAACTAGATCAAGTGATCCAATCTGATTCATGTTCCTTTTCTTATAATAATACCATGACTTCCATGACACACTTGTTTCTTTCCCAAAGTGTAGAAACCATTGTAGGAACAAAGGAGAAGCAACAAGAGTACCAACCACAGAGAATCAACGGCGATACAAAGTGTGAAAGAGGAGATTTCACAAAGACGGTTGCCATGCTGCCCAACAGAGTCAGCAACAAACCTTGGGGAGGCGTCATTGATTCTTTTCTAATCAAAAAAGAACCACCAGATACCCCATACCGACCATGCCCGAGCTACACTCGAACAAAGACACAAGGTAATTCCCTAAACCCTCAAGTAAAGCGAAATACTAACTTGCTTTATCGTTGTGCATATGAACAAGTTTTGAGGACAAAACTTTTTGAAGAGGGAGGGTATGATGCGGTCGTCAGCCCTGATCGAACCAAAGCAAACCGAGGAGGGCGAACCAAAGCTGAGCCGGAGCACTCAATGGAGCCAAGACGAGTTAAGGAGACATGCGAGCTTCCTTCAGCTCAAATGAAGACCACGACCGACCTTTCTAGCTCCAAAACCACTTGGGATATATACTCACCTCATCTAGAGAACAACAAGAAGAAGATTCATCCCCAAAGCTTTTCACATGAAGAAGATATTGGAGTTACATACCGGCAGACCTCCAAAGGACCCAATGGAGACATACGACCACTTATTAAAGCACCCCGACCAGACCAGAAGGACTTAAGGTATGAAACCACTTGGTATACAATTCTAATCCAATATAGGCCCTCAGAGAATTGGAATCATCCAAATTCGAGTTCAGACGAAGGAGTTATTCAGTTTACAAACCGGGTGATTCCCAACTTACCCGATTTGGATATATGCGCCTTAATTGGAGGCTTACGACCAAACCAGGATGAATTAAGCTATGAACCGACTTGTTATGGAATCTTGGTTCATCAGAGAATCAGGGAAAATTGGAATCATACCAAGAACGGTTTTGGTTGGAAAGATATTCAATTTCTAAACCAAGAGAATCTACACTTGCCTTATTTGGAGCCTCTCGCCATTACTCTCCAACAGCTATATTCCCTGAATTTAAGCCACGACTTGAAGCTTTACTACATCAACCAGAATGTTCCTAGACACTCTACATTCTCCCCCAAGTTGTCAAGGCTCAAGCACAACTCACATTTCCTTATTTTGGCCGATTCACTCTTTATGTCACCAACGGCTAGTTTTCATTTAATTTGCGATTTTTTTTCTATTCTAGACTTTAGGAACGTTTTACTGAGCCCCTATATAAGCTCAATCATTCTTTCATTGTAAATCACCTTTTCAATCCAGAATTAATCAAAGTATTTTGTTCTTTTCTTTCAAGTGTGTTTTCTTGAAGAATTGTTTCTTTCTTTAGGCTTTAAGTGTGTGATTCACTTAAATCTTTAGAGACTGCGACTTAGCTTGTTTGTGTGATTCAAATAATCTATTTCGTTCACAGATTGAGAGAGTCAATCAACCCCTTCGATTGAGAGAGTCAATCAAAGTCACCACCTTCCATCTCGACTTCACGCCCACTTCCGCAACAAAACTTGTAAACTCTTGATTATCTTGTGGTCATAAGTTTGGTGGATTCCAATCTTATATCAATGGTGAAGTTGAGATTGTAGCAAAAAGAACATATATTCAGGCTAAACCAACACCTATGGATGTGAATAGTAATAAGCAATGCTTTGATTGACAAGAATTTGGCCATTTACAAGTTGATAGTCCCAAAAACAGAGTTATAACCATTCAAAAGACAAAGGAGAGTGAATAGAACTGTTGAAGTGTACTCAATGGAGTTGGATCTCTTACAATTGCTTGACGATGTTAAAGAGCCGCATCAGAGTTGTAGGCTTTGTACATGGATGAAGTGATGAAATATTGTCAAACGCTAAGCGTCGGCCTGTTAGGACTTTGGTTGAAGTGATAATGCATGCTACAAAGGTGGAAGAGATAGCCAAGGTAAGAAACAAGTATTATTAATTAATGCACAATTCTGGTACTTCTTAGAATCCTATAAGAGTTTCTGATGGTGAAGTTGATATTATAGCAAGAAGAACATATTGAGGCTAAACCAACACCTATGGATCTGAATATGAAGAAGCAAATCTTTGACTGACAAGCATTTGGCCATTGACAAGCTTATAGTCCCAAAAAAAGAGTTATAACAATTCAAAAGACAAAGGAGAGTGAATAGAACTGTTGAAGTGTACTCAATGGAGTTGGATTTCTTAGAATTGCTTGACGATGTTAAAGAATCGCATCAGAGTTATAGGCTTTGTACATCGATGAAGTGATGAAATATTGCCAAAGGCTAAGCATCAGCCTGTTAGGACTTTTGTTAAAGTGATAAAGCATGCTACCAAGGTGGAGGAGATAGCCATGGTAAGAAACAAGCATTATTCCTTATCCCACAATTCTATTACTTCTTAGACTCCTCTAGGAGTTTCTGATGGTGAAGTTGAGATTGTAGCAAGAAGAACATATTCAGGCTAAACCAACACCTATGGATGTGAATAGTAATAAGCAATGCTTTGATTGACAAGGATTTGGCCATTTACAAGTTGATAGTCCCAAAAACGGAGTTATAACCATTCAAAAGACAAAGGAGAGTGAATAGAACTGTTGAAGTGTACTCAATGGAGTTGGATCTCTTACAATTGCTTGACGATGTTAAAGAGCCGCATCAGAGTTGTAGGCTTTGTACATGGATGAAGTGATGAAATATTGTCAAACGCTAAATGTCAGCCTGTTAGGACTTTGATTGAAGTGATAATGCATGCTACCAAGGTGGAAGAGATAGCCAAGGTAAGAAACAAGTATTATTAATTAATGCTCAATTCTGGTACTTCTTAGAATCCTATAGGAGTTTCTGATGGTGAAGTTAAGATTGTAGCAAGAAGAACATATTTAGGCTAAACCAACACCTTTGGATGTGAATAGTAATAAGCAATGCTTTGATTGACAAGGATTTGGCCATTTACAAGTTGATAGTCCCAAAAACGGAGTTATAACCATTCAAAAGACAAAGGAGAGTGAATAGAAATGTTGAAGTGTACTCAATGGAGTTGGATCTCTTACAATTGCTTGACGATGTTAAAGAGCCGCATCAGAGTTGTAGGCTTTGTACATGGATGAAGTGATGAAATATTGTCAAACGCTAAGCATCAGCCTGTTAGGACTTTGGTTGAAGTGATAATGCATGCTACCAAGGTGGAAGAGATAGCCAAGGTAAGAAACAAGTATTATTAATTAATGCACAATTCTGGTACTTCTTAGAATCCTATAGGAGTTTCTGATGGTGAAGTTGAGATTATAGCAAGAAGAACATATTGAGGCTAAACCAACACCTATGGATGTGAATATGAAGAAGCAAATCTTTGACTGACAAGCATTTGGCCATTGACAAGCTGATAGTCCCAAAAAAAGAGTTATAACAATTCAAAAGCCAAAGGAGAGTGAATAGAACTGTTGAAGTGTACTCAATGGAGTTGGATTTCTTAGAATTGCTTGACGATGTTAAAGAGCCGCATCAGAGTTATAGGCTTTGTACATCGATGAAATGATAAAATATTGCCAAAGGCTAAGCATCAGCCTGTTAGGACTTTTGTTAAAGTGATAAAGCATGCTACCAAGGTGTAGGAGATAGCCAAGGTAAGAAATAAGCATTATTACTTATCCCACATTTCTGTTACTTCTTAGAATCCTATAGGAGTTTCTGATGGTGAAGTTGAGATTGTAGCAAAAAGAACATATTCAGGCTAAACCAACACATATGGATGTTAATAGTAAGTAGCAATGCTTTGATTGACAAGGATTTGGCCATTTACAAGTTGATAGTCCCAAAAATGGAGTTATAACCATTCAAAAGACAAAGGAGAGTGAATAGAAATGTTGAAGTGTACTCAATAGAGTTGGATCTCTTACAATTGCTTGGCGATGTTAAAGAGCCGTATCAAAGAGCGACTGTATGCTTTGTACATGAATGAGCGTCAGCCTGTTAGGACCCTTGTTGAAGTGATAAAGCATGCTACCAAGGTGGAGCAGAAAGCCAAGGTAAGAAACACGCATTATTCCTTATACCACAATTCTGGTACTTCTTAGAATCCTATAGGATTTTCTGATGGTGAAGTTGAGATTGTAGCAAGAAGAACATATTGAGGCTAAACCTACACCTATGGATGTGAATATGAAGAAGCAATGCTTTGATTGACAAGGATTTGGCCATTTACAAGTTGATAGTCCCAAACGGAGTTATAACCATTCAAAAGACAAAGGAGAGTGAATAGAACTGTTGAAGTGTACTCAATGGAGTTGGATCTCTTACAATTGCTTGACGATGTTAAAGAGCCGCATCAGAGTTGTAGGCTTTGTACATGGATGAAGTGATGAAATATTGTCAAACGCTAAGCGTCAACCTGTTAGGACTTTGGTTGAAGTGATAATGCATGCTACCAAGGTGGAAGAGATAGCTAAGGTAAGAAACAAGTATTATTAATTAATGCACAATTCTGGTACTTCTTAGAATCCTATAGGAGTTTCTGATGGTGAAGTTGAGATTATAGCAAGAAGAACATATTGAGGCTAAACCAACACTATGGATGTGAATATGAAGAAGCAAATCTTTGACTGACAAGCATTTGGCCATTGACAAGCTGATAGTCCCAAAAAAAGAGTTATAACAATTCAAAAGACAAAGGAGAGTGAATAGAACTGTTGAAGTGTACGCAATGGAGTTGGATTTCTTAGAATTGCTTGACGATGTTAAAGAGCCGCATCAGAGTTGTAGGCTTTGTACATCGATGAAGTGATGAAATATTGCCAAAGGCTAAGCATCAGCCTGTTAGGACTTTTGTTAAAGTGATAAAGCATGCTACCAAGGTGGAGGAGATAGCCATGGTAAGAAACAAGCATTATTCCTTATCCCACATTTCTATTACTTCTTAGAATCCTATAGGAGTTTCTGATGGTGAAGTTGAGATTGTAGCAAGAAGAACATATTCTGGCTAAACCAACACCTATGGATGTGAATAGTAAGAAGCAATGCTTTGATTGACAAGCATTTGGCCATTTACAAGTTGATAGTCCCAAAAACGGAGTTATAACCATTCAAAAGACAAAGGAGAGTGAATAGAACTGTTGAATGTACTCAATGGAGTTGGATCACTTACAATTGCTTGACGATGTTAAAGAGCCGCATCAGAGTTGTAGGCTTTGTACATGGATGAAGTGATGAAATATTGTCAAACGCTAAGCGTCAGCCTGTTAGGACTTTGGTTGAAGTGATAATGCATGCTACCAAGGTGGAGGAGATAGCCAAGGTAAGAAATAAGTATTATTCCTTAATGCCCAATTCTGGTACTTCTTAGAGTCCTATAGGAGTTTCTGATGGTGAAGTTGAGATTATAGCAAGAATAACATATTGAGGCTAAACCAACACCTATGGATGTGAATATGAAGAAGCAATTCTTTGACTAACAAGCATTTGGCCATTGATAAGCTGATAGTCCCATAAAAAAGACTTATTACAATTCAAAAGACAAAGGAGAGTGAATAGAACTGTTGATGTGTACTCAATGGAGTTGGATTTCTTAGAATTGCTTGACTATGTTCAAGAGGCCGCATCAGAGTTGTAGGCTTTGTACATGGATGAAGTGATGAAATATTGTCAAAGGCTAAGCGTCAGCCTGTTACGACTCTTTTTGAAGTGATAAAGCATGCTACCAAGGTGGAGCAGATAGCCAAGGTAAGAAACAAGCATTATTCCTTATCCCACAATTCCATTACTTCTTAGAATCCTATAGGAGTTTTTGATGGTGAAGTTGAGATTGTAGCAAGAAGAACATATTCAGGCTAAACCAACACCTATGGATGTGAATAGTAATAAGCAATGCTTTGATTGACAAGGATTTGGCCATTTACAAGTTGATAGTCCCAAAAACGAAGTTATAACCATTCAAAAGACAAAGGAGAGTGAATAGAACTGTTGAAGTGTACTCAATGGAGTTGGATCTCTTACAATTGCTTGACGATGTTAAAGAGCCGCATCAGAGTTGTAGACTTTGTACATGGATGAAGTGATGAAATATTGTCAAACGCTAAGCGTCAACCTGTTAGGACTTTGGTTGAAGTGATAATGCATGCTACCAAGGTGGAAGAGATAGCCAAGGTAAGAAACAAGTATTATTAATTAAAGCACAATTCTGGTACTTCTTAGAATCCTATAGGAGTTTCTGATGGTGAAGTTGAGATTATAGCAAGAAGAACATATTGAGGCTAAACCAACACTATGGATGTGAATATGAATAAGCAAATCTTTGACTGACAAGCCTTTGGCCATTGACAAGCTGATAGTCCCAAAAAAAGAGTTATAACAATTCAAAAGACAAAGGAGAGTGAATAGAACTGTTGAAGTGTACGCAATGGAGTTGGATTTCTTAGAATTGCTTGACGATGTTAAAGAGCCGCATCAGAGTTGTAGGCTTTGTACATCGATGAAGTGATGAAATATTGCCAAAGGCTAAGCATCAGCCTGTTAGGACTTTTGATAAAGTGATAAAGCATGCTACCAAGGTGGAGGAGATAGCCATGGTAAGAAACAAGCATTATTCCTTATCCCACATTTCTATTACTTCTTAGAATCCTATAGGAGTTTCTGATGGTGAAGTTGAGATTGTAGCAAGAAGAACATATTCTGGCTAAACCAACACCTACGGATGTGAATAGTAAGAAGCAATGCTTTGATTGACAAGCATTTGGCCATTTACAAGTTGATAGTCCCAAAAACGGAGTTATAACCATTCAAAAGACAAAGGAGAGTGAATAGAACTGTTGAATGTACTCAATGGAGTTGGATCACTTACAATTGCTTGACGATGTTAAAGAGCCGCATCAGAGTTCTAGGCTTTGTACATGGATGAAGTGATGAAATATTATCAAACGCTAAGCGTCAGCCTGTTAGGACTTTGGTTGAAGTGATAATGCATGCTACCAAGGTGGAGGAGATAGCCAAGGTAAGAAACAAGTATTATTCCTTAATGCACAATTCTGGTACTTCTTAGAGTCCTATAGGAGTTTCTGATGGTGAAGTTGAGATTATAGCCAGAAGAACATATTGAGGCTAAACCAACACCTATGGATGTGAATATGAAGAAGCAATTCTTTGACTAACAAGCATTTGGCCATTGATAAGCTGATAGTCCCAAAAAAAGAGTTATTACAATTCAAAAGACAAAGGAGAGTGAATAGAACTGTTGATGTGTACTCAATGGAGTTGGATTTCTTAGAATTGCTTGACTATGTTCAAGAGGCCGCATCAGAGTTGTAGGCTTTGTACATGGATGAAGTGATGAAATATTGTCAAAGGCTAAGCGTAAGCCTGTTACGACTCTTTTTGAAGTGATAAAGCATGCTACCAAGGTGGAGCAGATAGCCAAGGTAAGAAACAAGCATTATTCCTTATCCCACAATTCTATTACTTCTTAGAATCCTATAGGAGTTTTTGATGGTGAAGTTGAGATTGTAGCAAGAAGAACATATTCAGGCTAAACCAACACCTATGGATGTGAATAGTAATAAGCAATGCTTTGATTGACAAGGATTTTGCCATTTACAAGTTGATAGTCCCAAAAACGGAGTTATAACCATTCAAAAGACAAAAGAGAGTGAATAGAACTGTTGAAGTGTACTCAATGGAGTTGGATCTCTTACAATTGCTTGACGATGTTAAAGAGCCGCATCAGAGTTGTAGACTTTGTACATGGATGAAGTGATGAAATATTGTCAAACGCTAAGCGTCAGTCTGTTAGGACTTTAGTTGAAGTGATAATGCATGCTACCAAGGTGGAAGAGATAGCCAAGGTAAAAAACAAGTATTATTAATTAATGCACAATTCTGGCACTTCTTAGAATCCTATAGGAGTTTCTGATGGTGAAGTTGAGATTATAGCAAGAAGAACATATTGAGGCTAAACCAACACATATGGATGTGAATATGAAGAAGCAAATCTTTGACTGACAAGCATTTGGCCATTGACAAGCTTATAGTCCCAAAAAAAGAGTTATAACAATTCAAAAGACAAAAGAGAGTGAATAGAACTATTGAAGTGTACTCAATGGAGTTGGATTTCTTAGAATTGCTTGACGATGTTAAAGAGCCGCATCAGAGTTGTAGGCTTTGTGCATCGATGAAATGATGAAATATTGCCAAAGGCTAAGCATCGGCCTGTTAGGACTTTTGTTAAAGTGATAAAGCATGCTACCAAGGTGGAGGAGATAGCCATGGTAAGAAAAAAGCATTATTCCTTATCCCACAATTCTATTACTTCTTAGAATCGTATAGAAGTTTTTGATGGTGAAGTTGAGATTGTAGCAACAAGAACATATTCAGGCTAAACCAACACCTATGGATGTGAATAGTAATAAGCAATGCTTTGATTGACAAGAATTTGGCTATTTACAAGTTGATAGTCCCAAAAACGGAGTTATAACCATTCAAAATTCAAAGGAGAGTGAATAGAACTGTTGAAGTGTACTCAATGGAGTTGGATCTCTTACAATTGCTTGGCGATGTTAAAGAGCCGTATCAGAGAGCGACTGTATGCTTTGTACATGAATGAGCGTCAGCCTGTTAGGACCCTTGTTGAAGTGATAAAGCATGCTACCAAGGTGGAGCAGAAAGCCAAGGTAAGAAACACGCATTATTCCTTATACCACAATTCTGGTACTTCTTAGAATCCTATAGGATTTTCTGATGGTGAAGTTGAGATTGTAGCAAGAAGAACATATTGAGGCTAAACCTACACCTATGGATGTGAATATGAAGAAGCAATGCTTTGATTGACAAGGATTTGGCCATTTACAAGCTAATAGTCCCAAAAAAGGAGTTATAACAATTCAAAAGACAAAGGAGAGTGAATAGAACTATTGAAATGTACTCAATGGAGTTGGATCTCTTACAATTGCTTGACGATGTTAAAGAGCCGTATCAGAGTTGTAGGCTTTGTACATGGATGAAGTGATGAAATATTGCGAAACGCTAAACGTCAGCCTGTTAGAACGTTTTTTGAATTGATAATGCATGCTACCAAGGTGGAGGAGATAGCCAAGGTAAGAATGAAGCATTATTCCTTAATGCACAATTCTGGTACTTCTTAGAGTCCTATAGGAGTTTCTGATGGTGAAGTTGAGATTATAGCAAAAAGAACATATTGAGGCTAAACCAACACCTATGGATGTGAATATGAAGAAGCAATTCTTTGACTAATAAGCATTTGGCCATTGACAAGCTGATAGTCCCAAAAAAAGAGTTATTACAATTCATAAGACAAAGGAGAGTGAATAGAACTGTTGATGTGTACTCAATGGAGTTGGATTTCTTAGAATTGCTTGACGATGTTCAAGAGGCCGCATCAGAGTTGTAGGCTTTTTACATAGATGAAGTGATGAAATATTGTCAAAGGCTAAGCGTCAGTCTGTTACGACTCTTTTTGAAGTGATAAAGCATGCTACCAAGGTGGAGCAGATAGCCAAGGTAAGAAACAAGCATTATTCATTATCCCACAATTCTATTACTTCTTAGAATCCTATAGGAGTTGCTGATGGTGAAGTTGAGATTGTAGCAAGAAGAACATATTCAGGCTAAACCAACACCTATGGATGTGAATAGTAATAAGCAATGCTTTGATTGACAAGGATTTGGCCATTTACAAGTTGATAGTCCAAAAAACGGAGTTATAACCATTCAAAAGACAAAGGAGAGTGAATAGAACTGTTGAAGTGTACTCAATGGAGTTGGATCTCTTACAATTGCTTGACGATGTTAAAGAGCCGCATCAGAGTTCTAGACTTTGTACATGGATGAAGTGATGAAATATTGTCAAACGCTAAGCTTCAGTCTGTTAGGACTTTGGTTGAAGTGATAATGCATGCTACCAAGGTGGAAGAGATAGCCAAGGCAAGAAACAAGTATTATTAATTAATGCACAATTCTGGTACTTCTTAGAATCCTATAGGAGTTTCTGATGGTGAAGTTGAGATTATAGCAAGAAAGAACATATTGAGGCTAAACCAACACCTATGGATGTGAATATGAAGAAGCAAATCTTTGACTGACAAGCATTTGGCCATTGACAAGCTTATAGTCCCAAAAAGAGTTATAACAATTCAAAAGACAAAGGAGAGTGAATAGAACTGTTGAAGTGTACTCAATGGAGTTGGATTTCTTAGAATTGCTTGACGATGGTAAAGAGCCGCATCAGAGTTGTAGGCTTTGTACATCGATGAAGTGATGAAATATTTCCAAAGGCTAAGCATCGGCCTGTTAGGACTTTTGTTAAAGTGATAAAGCATGCTACCAAGGTGGAGGAGATAGCCATGGTAAGAAACAAACATTATTCCTTATCCCACAATTCTATTACTTCTTAGAATCCTATAGAAGTTTTTGATGATGAAGTTGAGATTGTAGCAATAAGAACATATTCAGGCTAAACCAACACCAATGGATGTGAATAGTAATAAGCAATGCTTTGATTGACAAGAATTTGGCCATTTACAAGTTGATAGTCCCAAAAACGGAGTTATAACCATTCAAAAGACAAAGGAGAGTGAATAGAACTGTTGAAGTGTACTCAATGGAGTTGGATCTCTTACAATTGCTTGACGATGTTAAAGAGCCGCATCAGAGTTGTAGGCTTTGTACATGGATGAAGTGATGAAATATTGTCAAACGCTAAGCGTCAGCCTGTTAGGACTTTGGTTGAAGTGATAATGCATGCTACCAAGGTGGAAGAGATAGCCAAGGTAAGAAACAAGTATTATTAATTAATGCACAATTCTGGTATTTCTTAGAATCCTATAGGAGTTTCTGATGGTGAAGTTGAGATTATAGCAAGAAGAACATATTCAGGCTAAACCAACACTATAGATGTGAATATGAAGAAGCAAATCTTTGACTGACAAGCATTTGGCCATTGACAAGATGATAGTCTCAAAAAAAGAGTTATAACAATTCCAAAGACAAAGGAGAGTGAATAGAACTGTTGAAGTGTACTCAATGGAATTGGATTTCTTAGAATTTCTTGACGATGTTAAAGAGCTGCATCAGAGTTGTAGGCTTTGTACATGGATGAAGTGATGAAATATTGTCAAACGCTAAGCGTCAGCCTGTTAGGACTTTGGTAGAAGTGATAATGCATGCTACCAAGGTGGAAGAGATAGCCAAGGTAAGAAACAAGTATTATTAATTAATGCACAATTCTGATACTTCTTAGAATCCTATAAGAGTTTCTGATGGTGAAGTTGAGATTATAGCAAGAAGAACATATTGAGGCTAAACTAACACCTATGGATCTGAATATGAAGAAGCAAATCTTTGACTGACAAGCATTTGGCCATTGACAAGCTTATAGTCCCAAAAAAAGAGTTATAACAATTCAAAAGACAAAGGAGAGTGAATAGAACTATTGAAGTGTACTCAATGGAGTTGGATTTCTTAGAATTTCTTGACGATGTTAAAGAACCGTATCAGAGTTGTAGGCTTTGTACATCGATGAAGTGATGAAATATTGCCAAAGGCTAAGCATCGGCCTCTTAGGACTTTTGTTAAAGTGATAAAGCATGCTACCAAGGTGGAGGAGATAGCCATTGTAAGAAACAAGCATTATTCCTTATCCCACAATTATATTACTTCTTAGAATCCTATAGGAGTTTCTGATGGTGAATTTGAGATTGTAGCAAGAAAAACATATTCAGGCTAAACCAACACCTATGGATGTGAATAGTAATAAGCAATGCTTTGATTGACAAGCATTTGGCCATTTACAAGTTGATAGTCCCAAAAACGGAGTTATAACCATTCAAAAGACAAAGGAGAGTGAATAGAACTGTTGAATGTACTCAATGGAGTTGGATCACTTACAATTGCTTGACGATGTTAAAGAGCCGCATCAGGGTTGTAGGATTTGTACATGGATGAAGTGATGAAATATTGTCAAACGCTAAGCGTCAGCCTGTTAGGACTTTGGTTAAAGTGATAATGCATGCTACCAAGGTGGAGGAGATAGCCAAGGTAAGAAACAAGTATTATTCCTTAATGCACAATTCTGGTACTTCTTAGAGTCTTATAGGAGTTTCTGATGGTGAAGTTGAGATTATAGCAAGAAGAACATATTGAGGCTAAACCAACACCTATGGATGTGAACATGAAGTAGCAATTCTTTGACTAACAAGCATTTGGCCATTGACAAGCTGATAGTCCCAAAAAAAGAGTTATTACAATTCAAAAGACAAAGGAGAGTCAATAGAACTGTTGATGTGTACTCAATGGAGTTGGATTTCTTAGAATTGCTTGACTATGTTTAAGAGGCCGCATCAGAGTTGTAGGCTTTGTACATGGATGAAGTGATGAAATATTGTCAAAGGCTAAGCGTCAGCCTGTTACGACTCTTTTTGAATTGATAAAGCATGCTACCAAGGTGGAGCAGATAGCCAAGGTAAGAAACAAGCATTATTCCTTATCCCACAATTCTATTACTTCTTAGAATCCTATAGGAGTTTCTGATGGTGAAGTTGAGATTGTAGCAAGAAGAACATATTCAGGCTAAACCAACACCTATGGATGTGAATAGTAATAAGCAATGCTTTGATTGACAAAGGAGAGTGAATAGAACTGTTGAAGTGTACTCAATGGAGTTGGATCTCTTACAATTGCTTGACGATGTTAAAGAGCCGCATCAGAGTTGTAGACTTTGTACATGGATGAAGTGATGAAATATTGTCAAACGCTAAGCGTCAGTCTGTTAGGACTTTGGTTGAAGTGATAATGCATGCTACCAAGGTGGAAGAGATAGCCAAGGTAAGAAACAAGTATTATTAATTAATGCAAAATTCGGGTACTTCTTAGAATCCTATAGGAGTTTCTGATGGTGAAGTTGAGATTATAGCAAGAAGAACATATTGAGGCTAAACCAACACCTATGGATGTGAATATGAAGAAGCAAATCTTTGACTGACAAGCATTTGGCCATTGACAAGCTTATAGTCCCAAAAAAAGAGTTATAACAATTCAAAAGACAAAGGAGAGTGAATAGAACTATTGAAGTGTACTCAATGGAGTTGGATTTCTTAGAATTGCTTGACGATGTTAAAGAGCCGCATCAGAGTTGTAGGCTTTGTACATCGATGAAGTGATGAAATATTGCCAAAGGCTAAGCATCGGCCTGTTAGGACTTTTGTTAAAGTGATAAAGCATGCTACCAAGGTGGAGGAGATAGCCATGGTAAGAAACAAGCATTATTCCTTATCCCACAATTCTATTACTTCTTAGAATCCTATAGAAGTTTTTGATGGTGAAGTTGAGATTGTAGCAAGAAGAACATATTCAGGCTAAACCAACACCTATGGATGTGAATAGTAATAAGCAATGCTTTGATTGACAAGAATTTGGCCATTTACAAGTTGATAGTCCCAAAAACGGAGTTATAACCATTCAAAAGACAAAGGAGAGTGAATAGAACTATTGAAGTGTACTCAATGGAGTTGGATCTCTTATGATTGCTCGAGTATTTACTCGATACACTTAACCGCAAGGTAGTATATAACGAGATCGATCCACAAGAACCAATGGTACACTAATGATTTACGAGACTTGTAATTAGCTATAGCAGGATGGGTTCGATTGTTTTCTTTCAAACTTATAAACAAAATGCAATAAACATAAAACGATTGATTTATACGATTTAAAAGGCGTTAGGCCTTAGGGAAATTCAGGTTATCAATGGATTAACGAATAATTCTGAGTATGGGATTTAACACTCTCAGCCCCTTTCTAGAACATGAATGCAAGGTGGATTAACCCACTCTCGTGGCCTTAACCCCTAAACTTGATTACTTGAAAACTAAACTCTCGTTTGATTTCTCCTAACCAAATTAGCATTAACACACAAGTTCACTAAGTTCACAATGATGATCTAGCATCAACTCTCGCAGGCTAGAGATACAAAGCTCAATTCATAAGGATCAAGTTCTCTATAACATGATTAGTGCTTATAGAACAACCTAGAATCAAGACTAAGGTAGCTACTCTTAGTCTAGCATTAAGAACACATGAATCAAAGAACCTATGGATTAGAAACCCCAAATCTCTATCAATTTATCAAGCCATCAATTCCCCTCAAGAACCCTAAAACCTAACTATGAAATTACTCACACATAATCAGAAAAACAACAAAGTAAACCATACAAAGCATAATAGGATTGAAATAAACAACAATTGATACAACAAAACTTCTCCAAATGTTTGATAGAAGGAGGAGCTTAGAAAATCCAAGAAAATGTGTCTAGAATAGTGTTTTAGGCGTAGAAAGAAAATCTGATATGTTTTTGTAGGTTTAGGTGGGATATTTATAGACATAGGTGTAAAAGTGTGTGTGCGGGTGGGAGGATCGATCGATCCACAAGTCGGATCGATCGATCCGCGATTCCCGGACATAATATCTTCAAGGCGGCTGGGCATGGGATCGATCGATCTGCCTTAGGGATCGATCGATCCGTTGTGTCCGGACAAAATATCTTCAAGATGGCTGGGCATGGGATCGATCGATCTGCCTTAGGGATCGATCGATCCGTTGTGTCCGGACAAATGTCCGTGGATCATGGATCGGTCGATTGGTCGGCCGGATCGACCGATCCGTGGCCGTGTTCTTGGAGTCGTCTGGATCGATCGATCCAAGGGTAGGATCGATCGATCCATGTCCTTTCCGTAGCTTCTAGGCTTCATCTTAGCCCGAACAATCCCGAAACCGTCTTATTCCGGCTTAACTCCATAGAACCTGTAAAAGACTCAAAACAAAATAGAAAAGACTCGAAAACTAACAAAAGACACGAAACAAATACTAAAAACAAATCAAAAAGCAATCAAAAGTACAATACATCAACTCCCCCCAACTTAGACTTTTGCTTGTCCTCAAGGAAAACAAAACAAAATCTAAACCAAGAGAAAAGGTTTTGAAAAACATGAGAATTCGTAAAATCTATAGGATCATGCCTTCAACCAAATGCTCGTAACCACTTTCACCAAGTTCATATCAAACCGTACTACATTGTACTTCGCCATAACCGTAGCAAATGTATGAAATCCCAAGATCATGTAGAACTTAACATTTAACATTTATTAAGAAATGCGTGTACTCTCACAAAGGGAATATCTAACACGTTATGGTCTAGGTATGAAGGTTGATATTTGGTGGCTCAAGTGTTTTGGGTTCTCCAGAAAAGCAAACGGATGCAAATCATTATGCAAAATCACAGTGAGACAAAGACCAACTAGGAAGTACATAGCTCTCCTTTCGCTCGGATCCTCCTAACCAACTCAAAACCCCAAGTATGAATATAAAGATTTTTTTTAGATGCTAATGAGACACATTAATGATCTCAGACTCACTCCTTTCTCTTTTCACTCCTTTCCCATCTTGTTTATTTTCATTTTTCTCTTTTTTTTATTTTTTTTTTATTTATTTTTTTTTTGCTTAATTTTTTTTAGATGGGGGAGCGGGAATGAGGAGTCCTACAAAAGCTGCATCAAAGTAAATCTTGACAATGAATGCTCTTCATACTCATAAATACATCTACTAAAGCACAATAGCTCAATCTCGTCCAATGACGGTATGCAAACGAACTACTACCACAATCCTAGCGAAAGGAAAGCTATGTCGGTCCGTATACTCCATAGTTTTTGCACATGAATGCACATGACAATGGCTATAAACAGATGCATGTGGTTTGAAAGATGGAAATGGTAAGGGGTGTGGTACTAGACTAAAAATAAGTCTAGCCATTTGGAGTTAACAAAGGTTGATATAAACAATGTAAAGAAAACTCCAAATGTAATTCCATTACATGATTATCAATCCCCTAAGTGAGATATATTAAGTCCATATTAAGTTCATATATATATGATTAAGCTCAAATGATAGGGATTTTCATAAAATGATCAAGTTATGGATTTTTCTGCGCTTCCAAGTTATCCTCAAACAAGGCTAAGCAGTTTTAAGACAAAATAATCTTAAACATGTTGCAATTCCAAAAGATAACAAATTCTCATAACTATTTTGACTCAATAAAACATTTAAAATTCCAACAAAGTTTTAATAAAAATAAAACACACCAAAATAAAAGAAACAAACACAAACAAATAAAACACACCAAAATAAAAGAAACAAACACAAACGTCATTAGTAAATAATGGCATCCTCCCCCGAACTTGCTTTTCACCGTCTCGGTGTAATAACAAAATTAACAGAAGAATGCCATACATATAGAAATAAAACCAAATGTCTTAAAAGCTAAATGATATAGAACAAGGGATAGAAATAACCACAATCTCAGTGGTCGCGGGTAGAGCTATCGCTGGAGCTCTCTCTCCTGCCTATGTTCCTCCTGCTTCTTGGTAAGCGGATATCGCTATACTGCGCTGAGGAATACTCCACTGTATCAGTAGGTTCAGCTCGGTCTTGAGCTGCCTTGGTCCTCTTCTCATGTGCTTTGGTGATAGAGTCGGACTCTGTGCCCTCAGAGTCATCAGCATCCTCGGCTTGCTCATTATCCTCACCTTCCTCAACTTCCTCATTATCCTCACTATCAGCCTCTGCGCTTTCCTCATCTTGTGTCGGTGAACCTGAAGCACAAGAACAAGGTTTGATCTTCTGGATCGCCCTCCACATTTTCCTCATCATGGAGTTGTTCTTTTTCTGCGATTTGATGATCCATTGAAGTTGCTGTGCTGTGTCATCTGCAGGAGGGCTTGGCGGTAGGCGATACCGGTTTGGGCCGTGAGGCAGGAGCTGCTGCGGCTGGGGCTCGTCTGTTTCTTCTTCGATGTCAACCTCAGCCTCTTGCATTTCGTCATCGCTATCGTTTGGCTGTGGTGCTGCTTGTGTTGATGTACGATGGCGACGAGAGAGTGTCCGCGTGGTGCCAGAAGGGTCTGGTATCAAGTGCTCCGGACCTAGTAAAAACTCCAAATTTTCCTTAGATAGGAGTGAAGTGATACCTTCGTTGGGTAGACTGCAGAAACAGGTTGTCCCGTTGCGATCCCAATACATATAGACATCGCTCTTGTTGAGTACATGGCAGTTGACTAGATGTCTATTGTCGACTCTCCCGTATCTTTCTTCAACTTCTTCCCTCCTGAGATCAATCTTCGTGTGTTGGAAGATTGGGGTGAGGATGTTGCCCACACAACATTCCTTTGGAGGGTTTCCCTTGATCCTCTGAAGCATATCGCACAACACAGCGGCATAGTTGACGGTAGGTCCAGGACTCTCCGCGTATTCTGGTAGGAGATGCTTTACCCCAATGAACAGCATCCATAATTCATCATCTCTAACTGCCCCTGATTCCTTCTTAAAGAAGAAGGTGTTGCTGATGATCTTCACAGCAATTCTCAAAACAGGATTCCTTATCGCTGCAATCTTGGCTTTGCGCGAGACATAACCACCGTGAGCAATCAGACCCCAGAACTCATTTGCAAGTTGTTTATCGATCTTTGGGAACGAGACATCTTCTCCTTTCTCGAATCCGTAGATATCACAAATTTTCTGAAGACTGTATTTGTAGTGCTTCTTGTTGAGGAAGAAACTGAAAGTACCCTCGCTCGCTATCGGTGAATCCGGGTTTTTGTAGGTAAGACGACAAGTTGCAAGAAGCTCCCTCACCAATTTTGGATATAACGGCTCGTTGAGCTTCCAAAGCATTCCAAACCCCATATTCTCAAAGAGTGACGCCGCATCCTCTTGTAAACCAAGGTCCGCCAAAGTAATGTCACATCCCATTCGAGTGGGCATAAGCTTGACTGATCTCATATCGGCCAAGAATTTGGTATCGTGAGCATCCCATTTTCCCGTGACCGGTCTGAGTAGAGGGTTCTGGTTACGGGTCGTCCTGCGCCTTTTTCCTGCATTGCGGGAGCTCCCGGCTTGATCCATATCCTGTATGAATCCAAAAACAATTCTCTAAGCCATTTTTTTCAAGTTATCGTACAACAATATGGCTTTTTCATGATGTAATCAACCAATATCGAAACTATTTCATTTTGAATAATGAACCAAGTAACAACATAATCAAATTATTAAAGCTAATCAAAGCAAAATAATATGACTTTTATGCATTAACATTCATTTTGGTTCATTTTCGGATTTGATGAATAGTGAAATATACAATAAAAAATTTCACTCCAATCTAGCCATTTCTAATGCAAATTGAGTTTCCCATATCATCCTAGACAAGAATCTAGCATTTTTCCATCATTGAACAACCTAAAACTCAAACAATAATGAATTGGAGCAAAATCACATTTAGAACCCTAAAATTTTCGAATTGGGAATTTGGAATTTCGAAGCCATACCTTTGCAGAGAGTTAAAATGGTTTCCATAATCAGAAAGAGAAGGAAAAATTGAGTGGATTAGCACCAAAAATCACTAAAAACCGTTAAGATTTGACAAAGTTATGATTGAAAGAATTTTGTGTTCTTTGTGTTCTTCAAAATCGCCAAAGGAGAAGGTTTTGGTCGATTTGTGCTGCAAATCGATCGATCCTTTGGGTTTTATGATTGATTTTTGAAGTTTTTCGGTTTAATTCAAGTGATTTTTGGTTTGGGCGTACCTGGGATCGATCGATCCATCATCAGGATCGATCGATCCGCGTTGTTCCGGGTTTGTGCCGAGCTTGAGGGATCGATCCACGTGTTCGCGGATCGGTCGATCGTTTGGCCGGATCGACCGATCCCACACCTACGGACACTTGGTGAATTTTTGCCGTCTTGCTCGGATCGATCGATCCATGTCTGTAATACCAAAATTCAAACGTTTAATCACTGGATCGATCGAAACCGTATGGGATCGATCGATCCCTTCACTCACAGAGAGTGGATTGAAGCAATATGTATAAAACTTAAGATCAAAATAGGAAATGAAAAACTTAGAAATATTTACAAGATACCTGGTGGGTTGCCTCCCACAAAGCGCTTATTTAAGGTCATTAGCTTGACCGTCATGGAGTTCTAAACTTGGTTTGGAGGATCCTCGAGAAGGATCTTTGTTTTCTCGTTCATTGTGGAATCTGCAAGGTACGGCTTGACTCTCTGACCATTTACAGTAAATGGTTCTCCCTTTTTGTCCCAGAGAACCACTGCACCATGCGGTTTTACTTCCTTGATGGTGTATGGCCCGGTCCATCTCGACTTTAGTTTTCCTGGAAAAAGTTTAAGGCGAGAGTTGTAGAGAAGTACCTTATCGTTCTCTGAAAGCTTCTTGAGGATTATCCTTTTGTCATGTAGAGCTTTAGTTCGCTCTTTATAGATCCTTGAGCTTTCGTAAGCATTTAACCTGAGTTCGTCTAACTCGTTTAACTGAATTAGATGTTTCTCTGAAGCGGTCTTTATGTCGAAGTTCATCAGCTTCGTTGCCCACAACGCCTTGTACTCTAGTTCGACAGGTAGGTGACAGGACTTACCGTAGACGAGGTTAAATGGTGTGGTTCCAATGGGAGTTTTGAAGGCGGTTCTGTATGCCCAAAGAGCATCATCAAGCTTTGCCGCCCAATCCTTTCTCGATTTTCCAACTGTTTTCTCCAAGATCCCTTTGATCTCCCTGTTTGAGATTTCGACTTGGCCACTGGTCTGAGGGTGATATGGTGCTGCCACTTTGTGTTTGACTCCATGCTTTGCCAACAGACTCGCAAAGATCTTATTGATGAAATGCTTTCCACCGTCACTGATCACTACCCGTGGGACTCCAAAGCGAGGAAAGATAATGGATTTAAACATCTTCAAAACAACTTTCCCGTCATTTGTTGGGCTGGCAAGTGCTTCCACCCATTTAGAGACATAGTCGACTGCGACTAAAATGTACTCATTTCCATAGGATGCTGGGAAAGGTCCCATGAAGTCGATGCCCCATACATCGAACACCTCAACCTCGAGAATGAAATTTTGCGGCATTTCATTCCGCTTGCTTATGTTATCTTTCCTTTGGCAAGCGTCACACTTCGCTACAAACTCGTGTGCATCATGGAATATCGTAGGCCACCAAAAGCCAGCTTGTAAGATCTTCGTAGCTGTTTTAAAGGAAGCGAAGTGTCCTGCATAATCAGAAGCATGACAATGATAGAGAATACCATGTACCTCACCTTCGGGAATGCATCTTCTGAAAATCCCGTCTTTACATCTCTTGTACAGAAATGGTTCATCCCAATAGTAGTGTTGGACATCTTTGAGAAACTTTTTCTTGGCATATCCTACAAAATCAGGTGGTGAAACATCAGAGGATAAGTAGTTAGCAAAGTCAGCATACCATGGCAAATTTCCCTCGATGGTGTGCATGGTCATGAGCTCAACCGCATTTCTGTTGTTAGATTGTTCAACCTCATAGACATAGTTGTCTTCTATTAGCGCAAGCTCTTCTCCGGGAGAAGCATCTCTCATTGGGATATCCTCTTCTACTCTTAGTCGAGATAAGTTATCTGCGACTCCGTTTTCGATTCCCTTCTTATCTTTGATTTCCAAATCGAACTCCTGGAGTAGAAGTATCCATCTTAATAGCCTCGGCTTGGCGTCTTTCTTTGTGAAAAGGTATCTTAACGCTGCATGATCAGTGTGGACTACAACCTTGGACCCAACGAGATAGGATCTAAACTTCTCAAAAGCGAAGACAATCGCTAGGAGTTCTTTCTCGGTTGTGCATAGTTGCATTGTGCGGCATCAAGAGGGCGGCTGGCATAGTAGATGGCGTGCATCTTCTTGTCTTTCCTTTGCCCTAAAACTGCACCTACAGCATAGTCACTTGCATCACACATTACCTCGAAAGGTAGCTCCCAATCAGGTGGTTGCACAATGGGAGCGCTCACAAGAGATCCCTTGATCTTTATAAATGCCTTGAGGCAGTCTTCATCAAACTCAAACTTTTGATCTTTGCACAATAGCTGAGTTAATGGCCTTGCGATCTTTGAAAAATCCTTTATGAACCTCCTGTAGAACCCAGCATGTCCTAGAAAGCTCCTTATTCCCTTTACAGAATTTGGAGGTGGCATGTTCAGCATCACATCGATTTTGGCTCTATCCACTTCAATGCCCTTTTCTGAGATCCTATGACTGAGAACGATTCCATCTCGCACCATGTAGTGACACTTCTCCCAATTCAGGACCAAATGTTTGTCCTCGCAGCGTTGGAGTACCCTGCACAGAGTAGACAAACAAACAGCAAAAGATGTGCCATGCACAGAAAAGTCATCCATAAAGACTTCCATATAATCCTCAATCATTTCAGAAAAAATTGACATCATACAACGCTGAAATGTTGCTGGTGCATTACACAATCCAAATGGCATTCTTCGATATGCGAAGGTACCATAAGGACATGTAAAAGTGGTTTTCTCTTGATCATCGGGATGTATCGGAATCTGAAAGAATCCCGAGTACCCGTCAAGAAAACAGTAATATTGGTGGTTTGCTAATCTCTCTAACATTTGATCAATAAATGGAAGTGGAAAATGATCTTTACGTGTTGCAGAGTTAAGCTTTCTATAATCAATGCACATGCGGTGCCCTGTCACAGTTCTTGTCGGAATCAATTCATTCCTATCATTTCTAATCACAGTGACACCACCCTTTTTAGGTACCACATGGACAGGACTTACCCAAGTACTATCCGAGATTGGCTAGATTACTCCTGCATCTAGGACTTTGATGATCTCAGTCTTAACAACATCTTTGAGGTTCGGGTTTAACCGTCTCTGATGTTCTATAGACATCATTGATTCATCTTCGAGGTAAATCCTATGCATGCAAAGGTTAGGAGATATACCTTTCATGTCATCAAGGGAATAGCCTATAGCTTTTCTGTACTTCCTCAGCTCACACAGCAGTAAGGCACTCTCTACATTGTTTAGTTCAGCATTGATTATAACGGGGTAAGTAGAATGGGGACCAAGAAACACATACCTGAGTCCTGAGGGAAGCGGCTTGAGTTCCACCTTTGGAGCTTTTAGTTCACTCCAATCTCCACAGTCTTCTGAGGTAGGTTCATTCTCCTCCTTTTCTACTTCATCTTTGTCTAGCAAGGCGAATGCAACAACTTTACTCAGTTCAACCGGCTCGTCTAGAATTCTAGCGAAATCCGTTGTTGCTTCCTCAATGTATCCATGTTGATCCTCTTCCTTTGTCAAGGCGATTTGAAGTGGATCTTCAGTATTCATTTCCTCTAAGAGCTCATCAGCTAGCTCATCCATGATGTCAACCCAAAATGCTTGACCTTCAATAGTTGGTTTAGACATCACTCTCTCCATGTCGAATTCTTGGACAAGATCTCCTACTTGCAGCTTGATCAAGCTTCTCTTGACATCTATTAATGCACCAGAGGTGTGCAAGAAAGGTCTACCAAGAATAAGTGGGTCTTTTGGTTCCTCATCCAGGCTAAGAACAATGAAGTCAGTGGGGATATGAAATGTCCCAACTCTCACGTAAACATTCTCAGCAATTCCAATGGGCAACCGCACAGAACGGTCTGCGAGCACTAGAGAGATACTTGTTGGCTTGAAGTTTGTGATCCCCAACCGCTTTGCAACTGAAAGCGGCATCAAGCTCACACTTGCACCTAAATCACACAAACATCTAGCAAACAATGAGTCACCAATTTTACAAGGTAAAACAAAACTACCTGGATCTTCTTTCTTCTTTGGTATTGTGTTTTGCAAAATGGCGCTGCGCTCGTGTGTGATCAAGACAGCTCCTTCTTCAAGAGTTTTCCTGTTAGTCAAAATATCCTTGAGATATTTTCTATAGATAGGAATATTTTGGACTAACTCAAGAAAAGGGAGCTTGATTTGAAGTTGTTTCATCACTTCATCGAATTTAGCATACTCCTTCTCTCTTTGAATCTTCCTTAAGCGACCTGGAAATGGCAACTTGGGTATGTACGGTGGAGGCACGAGATCTTCAATTTCCTCCTCAAGATCAGCGATTTTCTTATCTGCAACTTCCTCACCTTGTGGTGCATTGAGAATCTCTAAATCATTCTCATTCTCAATGACTTTCTCTGAGTCATCTAGAACCTCAACTTCTTTTCCTTTCTTCAAGATTGGTTCTACCTGTTTCCCACTCCTCAATGTAATGGCATTAACAAATTCTTTACCATTGTTGTAGTCTTTCGGGTTCGGTTGTGGTTTTCCAAGAAGAACTCCCATAGGCCTTGTAGAAGTAGAAGCGGCTTGTGCTACCTGATTCTCAAGTGTTTTAACATGTGTTGAAAGATTTTCAAACTTACCTTGGAGTTCGCTATACATGTTTTCCACTCTTGAGTTGATGTCAAAGGCGTTCTTGTTCTGGCCATCGAGCAGTTGCTTAAGTATTGTTTTCATATCGCTGTCATCGGACGGTCCAGCTGGGGCATAGCTCACAGGAGCTTGAGCTGGTGCTTGATAACCTCTTTGAAAGTTGTTGAACTGAGGTCTTTGCTGAAATCCCCCTTGTTGAAAACCTCCTTGGTTCTGAACTCTGTTTTCAAAAGGCTTGTTGTAGCCTCCTTGATTCTGAACCCTGTTCTCAAAAGGCTTGTTGTAGCCTCCTTGGTTTGGCACAAAAGGTTTTCCTTGATATTGTTGCCCTTGTGGTCTCACTTGTGCTGGATATTTTTGGTCTTGGGGGTTCTCAACATTGGTGCTTCGGTATGAGAGATTAGGATGATTCCTTGGTTGAACCCTTGGTTTTGATAACCATTCACATAATTCAGCTCAGCTTGTACATCCTCAAAACAGTCCCCAGATTGCTCTTGGTAACCTTGCTCTTCTCCAGAATCATCACAATAGTTGACTGCTCTTTGTTCACGTCTTAGAAGTTGTTCCACCTTCGCAGTCAGCTCAGAAATCTGTTTTGATTCTCCTCCTCCAATGCTCCTCAAGGTCCTATCATAATCAACACAATGGTTGCTGTTGCTACCAGCAAGATTTTCAATCAAGATTAGAGCTTCCGGTTCTGTTTTTGTCATGAAGTCTCCATTGCTTGCTGTGTCCAAAGCCATCTTGTAATTCTGGTCAATTCCCCGATAGAAGGTGTTGATGAGTGATTCAGGAGTGAACCCGTGATGAGGACACTCTCTTTTGTAGTCCTTGAATCTCTCCCAAGCTTCTTGGAATGACTCGGTACCAGCCTGTTGAAAGCTCGAGATCTTGTTCCTTAGAAGCGTGGTCCTTGCTTGAGTAAAATATTGTCCCAAGAATGCAGCTTTGTAATCATCCCATGAACTGATGGAGTCTCTTTCTAAGGATTTGAACCAACGTTTCGCTTTGTCAGCTAGCGAAAACAAGAACAAACGACACTTAAAAGCATCGTCTGGTACTCCATTCATCCTGGTTGTTCCACACACATCCTCGAAGTTATCAAGATGAGTAACTGGATTTTCAGAAGGAAGTCCATGAAACTGGTTTTGTTTCACGAGATTCAGCAATCCCGACTTGATCTCAAAATCATTTCTGTTGATTGGAGGATGTTGGACACCTCCTCGATACATTTGAGCATTGGGAGCATCATGTTCCCTTAAGGTCCTACGAGCAGGAGCAGGCCTTTGATAGTTTGGTGGTTGATGTGCAGCAACTCCAACTGGAGGGTCTTGTAACTCTCCACCATTGTCTCCATCGTGTGGTAAATCTCCAGGTGGTGGCACATTACCTTCTTGTTCATGAGCCATTTGAGCTTCTCTTTGCTTAGCTAGCCTCTTCTTTCTTCTAATTGTTTTTTCGAACTTTCCAACTTCTTCGTGATATTCAACTAGGTGTGATGAACCTTCGCTTCGGGTCATATACCTTTAAAACATCAAAGAGAAAAAGGAAATCAGTAACTGTAAATAAAATGCAATAGACTAATAACTGATCCTAAATCTTTAGGTAACGCTATTGGTCCCCGGCAACGGCGCCAACTTGATTGCTCGAGTATTTACTCGATACACTTAACCGCAAGGTAGTATATAACGAGATCGATCCACAAGAACCAATGGTACACTAATGATTTACGAGACTTGTAATTAGCTATAGCAGGATGGGTTCGATTGTTTTCTTTCAAACTTGTAAACAAAATGCAATAAACATAAAACGATTGATTTATACGATTTAAAAGGCGTTAGGCCTTAGGGAAATTCAGGTTATCAATGGCTTAACGAATAATTCTGAGTATGGGATTTAACACTCTCAGCACCGTTCTAGAACATGAACGCAAGGTGGATTAACCCACTCTCGTGGCCTTAACCCCTAAACTTGATTACTTGAAAACTAAACTCTCGTTTGATTTCTCCTAACCAAATTAGCATTAACACACAAGTTCACTAAGTTCACAATGATGATCTAGCATCAACTCTCGCAGGCTAGAGATACAAAGCTCAATTCATAAGGATCAAGTTCTCTATAACATGATTAGTGCTTATAGAACAACCTAGAATCAAGACTAAGGTAGCTACTCTTAGTCTAGCATTAAGAACACATGAATCAAAGAACCTATGGATTAGAAACCCCAAATCTCTATCAATTTATCAAGCCATCAATTCCCCTCAAGAACCCTAAAACCTAACTATGAAATTACTCACACATAATCAGAAAAACAACAAAGTAAACCATACAAAGCATAATAGGATTGAAATAAACAACAATTGATACAACAAAACTTCTCCAAATGTTTGATAGAAGGAGGAGCTTAGAAAATCCAAGAAAATGTGTCTAGAATAGTGTTTTAGGCGTAGAAAGAAAATCTGATATGTTTTTGTAGGTTTAGGTGGGATATTTATAGACATAGGTGTAAAAGTGTGTGTGCGGGTGGGAGGATCGATCGATCCACAAGTCGGATCGATCGATCCGCGATTCCCGGACATAATATCTTCAAGGCGGCTGGGCATGGGATCGATCGATCTGCCTTAGGGATCGATCGATCCGTTGTGTCCGGACAAAATATCTTCAAGATGGCTGGGCATGGGATCGATCGATCTGCCTTAGGGATTGATCGATCCGTTGTGTTCGGACAAATGTCCGTGGATCATGGATCGGTCGATTGGTCGGCCGGATCGACCGATCCGTGGCCGTGTTCTTGGAGTCGTCTGGATCGATCGATCCAACGGTAGGATCGATCGATCCATGTCCTTTCCCTAGCTTCTAGGCTTCATCTTAGCCCGAACAATCCCGAAACCGTCTTATTCCGGCTTAACTCCATAGAACCTGTAAAAGACTCAAAACAAAATAGAAAAGACTCGAAAACTAACAAAAGACACGAAACAAATACTAAAAACAAATCAAAAAGCAATCAAAAGTACAATACATCATCTTACAATTGCTTGACGATGTTAAAGAGCCGCATCAGAGTTGTAGGCTTTGTACATGGATGAAGTGATGAAATATTGTCAAACGCTAAGCGTCAGCCTGTTAGGACTTTGGTTGAAGTGATAATGCATGCTACCAAGGTGGAAGAGATAGCCAAGGTAAGAAACAAGTATTATTAATTAATGCACAATTATGGTACTTCTTAGAATCCTATAGGAGTTTCTGATGGTGAAGTTGAGATTATAGCAAGAAGAACATATTCAGGCTAAACCAACACTATAGATGTGAATATGAAGAAGCAAATCTTTGACTGACAAGCATTTGGCCATTGACAAGCTGATAGTCCCAAAAAAAGAGTTATAACAATTCAAAAGACCAAGGAGAGTGAATAGAACTGTTGAAGTGTACACAATGGAATTGGATTTCTTAGAATTGCTTGACGATGTTAAAGAGCCGCATCAGAGTTGTAGGCTTTGTACATGGATGAAGTGATGAAATATTGTCAAACTCTAAGCGTCAGCCTGTTAGGACTTTGGTAGAAGTGATAATGCATGCTACCAAGGTGGAAGAGGTAGCCAAGGTAAGAAACAAGTATTATTAATTAATGCACAATTCTGGTACTTCTTAGAATCCTATAAGAGTTTCTGATGGTGAAGTTGAGATTATAGCAAGAAGAACATATTGAGGCTAAACCAACACCTATGGATCTGAATATGAAGAAGCAAATCTTTGACTGACAAGCATTTGGCCATTGACAAGCTTATAATCCCAAAAAAGAGTTATAACAATTCAAAAGACAAAGGAGAGTGAATAAAACTGTTGAAGTGTACTCAATGGAGTTGGATTTCTTAGAATTTCTTGACGATGTTAAAGAACCACATCAGAGTTGTAGGCTTTGTACATCGATGAAGTGATGAAATATTGCCAAAGGCTAAGCATCGGCCTGTTAGGACTTTTGTTAAAGTGATAAAGCATGCTACCAAGGTGGAGGAGATAGCCATGGTAAGAAACAAGCATTATTCCTTATCCCACAATTCTATTACTTCTTAGAATCCTATAGGAGTTTCTGATGGTGAATTTGAGATTGTAGCAAGAAGAACATATTCAGGCTAAACCAACACCTATGGATGTGAATAGTAAGAAGCAATGCTTTGATTGACAAGCATTTGGCCATTTACAAGTTGATAGTCCCAAAAACGGAGTTATAACTATTCAAAAGACAAAGGAGAGTGAATAGAACTGTTGAATGTACTCAATGGAGTTGGATCACTTACAATTGCTTGACGATGTTAAAGAGCCGCATCAGAGTTGTAGGCTTTGTACATGGATGAAGTGATGAAATATTGTCAAACGCTAAGCGTCGGCCTGTTAGGACTTTGGTTGAAGTGATAATGCATGCTACCAAGGTGGAGGAGATAGCCAAGGTAAGAAACAAGTATTATTCCTTAATGCACAATTCTGGTACTTCTTAGAGTCCTATAGGAGTTTCTGATGGTGAAGTTGAGATTATAGCAAGAAGAACATATTGAGGCTAAACCAACACCTATGGATGTGAATATGAAGAAGCAATTCTTTGACTAACAAGCATTTGGCCATTGACAAGCTGATAGTCCCAAAAAAAGAGTTATTACAATTCAAAAGACAAAGGAGAGTGAATAGAACTGTTGATGTGTACTCGATGGAGTTGGATTTCTTAGAATTGCTTGACTATGTTTAAGAGGCCGCATCAGAGTTGTAGGCTTTGTACATGGATGAAGTGATGAAATATTGTCAAAGGCTAAGCGTCAGCCTGTTACGACTCTTTTTGAAGTGATAAAGCATGCTACCAAGGTGGAGCAGATAGCCAAGGTAAGAAACAAGCATTATTCCTTATCCCACAATTCTATTACTTCTTAGAATCCTATAGGAGTTTCTGATGGTGAAGTTGAGATTGTAGCAAGAAGAACATATTCAGGCTAAACCAACACCTATGGATGTGAATAGTAATAAGCAATGCTTTGATTGACAAGGATTTGGCCATTTACAAGTTGATAGTCCCAAAAACGGAGTTATAACCATTCAAAAGATAAAGGAGAGTGAATAGAACTGTTTAAGTGTACTCAATGGAGTTGGATCTCTTACAATTGCTTGACGATGTTAAAGAGTCGCATCAGAGTTGTAGACTTTGTACATGGATGAAGTGATGAAATATTGTCAAACGCTAAGCGTCAGTCTGTTAGGACTTTGGTTGAAGTGATAATGCATGCTACCAAGGTGGAAGAGATAGCCAAGGTAAGAAACAAGTATTATTAATTAATGCACAATTCGGGTACTTCGTAGAATCCTATAGGAGTTTCTGATGGTGAAGTTGAGATTATAGCAAGAATAACATATTGAGGCTAAACCAACACCTATGGATGTGAATATGAAGAAGCAAATCTTTGACTGACAAGCATTTGGCCATTGACAAGCTTATAGTCCCAAAAAAAGAGTTATAACAATTCAAAAGACAAAGGAGAGTGAATAGAACTATTGAAGTGTACTCAATGGAGTTGGATTTCTTAGAATTGCTTGACGATGTTAAAGAGCCGCATCAGAGTTGTAGGCTTTGTACATCGATGAAGTGATGAAATATTGCCAAAGGCTAAGCATCGGCCTGTTAGGACTTTTGTTAAAGTGATAAAGCATGCTACCAAGGTGGAGGAGATAGCCATGGTAAGAAACAAGCATTATTCCTTATCCCACAATTCTATTACTTCTTAGAATCCTATAGAAGTTTTTGATGGTGAAGTTGAGATTGTAGCAAGAAGAACATATTCAGGCTAAACCAACACCTATGGATGTGAATAGTAATAAGCAATGCTTTGATTGACAAGAATTTGGCCATTTACAAGTTGATAGTCCCAAAAACGGAGTTATAACCATTCAAAAGACAAAGGAGAGTGAATAGAACTGTTGAAGTGTACTTAATGGAGTTGGATCTCTTACAATTGCTTGACGATGTTAAAGAGCCGCATCAGAGTTGTAGGCTTTGTACATGGATGAAGTGATGAAATATTGTCAAACGCTAAGCGTCAGCCTGTTAGGACTTTGGTTGAAGTGATAATGCATGCTACCAAGGTGGAAGAGATAGCCAAGGTAAGAAACAAGTATTATTAATTAATGCACAATTATGGTACTTCTTAGAATCCTATAGGAGTTTCTGATGGTGAAGTTGAGATTATAGCAAGAAGAACATATTCAGGCTAAACCAACACTATAGATGTGAATATGAAGAAGCAAATCTTTGACTGACAAGCATTTGGCCATTGACAAGCTGATAGTCCCAAAAAAAGAGTTATAACAATTCAAAAGACAAAGGAGAGTGAATAGAACTGTTGAAGTGTACTCAATGGAATTGGATTTCTTAGAATTGCTTGACGATGTTAAAGAGCCGCATCAGAGTTGTAGGCTTTGTACATGGATGAAGTGATGAAATATTGTCAAACGCTAAGCGTCAGCCTGTTAGGACTTTGGTAGAAGTGATAATGCATGCTACCAAGGTGGAAGAGATAGCCAAGGTAAGAAACAAGTATTATTAATTAATGCACAATTCTGGTACTTCTTAGAATCCTATAAGAGTTTCTGATGGTGAAGTTGAGATTATAGCAAGAAGAACATATTGAGGCTAAACCAACACCTATGGATATGAATATGAAGAAGCAAATCTTTGACTGACAAGCATTTGGCCATTGACAAGCTTATAGTCCCAAAAAAAGAGTTATAACAATTCAAAAGACAAAGGAGAGTGAATAAAACTGTTGAAGTGTACTCAATGGAGTTGGATTTCTTAGAATTTCTTGACGATGTTAAAGAACCGCATCAGAGTTGTAGGCTTTGTACATCGATGAAGTGATGAAATATTGCCAAAGGCTAAGCATCGGCCTGTTAGGACTTTTGTTAAAGTGATAAAGCATGCTACCAAGGTGGAGGAGATAGCCATGGTAAGAAAGAAGCATTATTCCTTATTCCTTATCCCACAATTCTATTACTTCTTAGAATCCTATAGGAGTTTCTGATGGTGAAGTTGAGATTGTAGCAAGAAGAACATATTCAGGCTAAACCAACACCTATGGATGTGAATAGTAATAAGCAATGCTTTGATTGACAAGGATTTGGCCATTTACAAGTTGATAGTCCCAAAAACGGAGTTATAACCATTCAAAAGATAAAGGAGAGTGAATAGAACTGTTTAAGTGTACTCAATGGAGTTGGATCTCTTACAATTGCTTGACGATGTTAAAGAGTCGCATCAGAGTTGTAGACTTTGTACATGGATGAAGTGATGAAATATTGTCAAACGCTAAGCGTCAGTCTGTTAGGACTTTGGTTGAAGTGATAATGCATGCTACCAAGGTGGAAGAGATAGCCAAGGTAAGAAACAAGTATTATTAATTAATGCACAATTCGGGTACTTCGTAGAATCCTATAGGAGTTTCTGATGGTGAAGTTGAGATTATAGCAAGAATAACATATTGAGGCTAAACCAACACCTATGGATGTGAATATGAAGAAGCAAATCTTTGACTGACAAGCATTTGGCCATTGACAAGCTTATAGTCCCAAAAAAAGAGTTATAACAATTCAAAAGACAAAGGAGAGTGAATAGAACTATTGAAGTGTACTCAATGGAGTTGGATTTCTTAGAATTGCTTGACGATGTTAAAGAGCCGCATCAGAGTTGTAGGCTTTGTACATCGATGAAGTGATGAAATATTGCCAAAGGCTAAGCATCGGCCTGTTAGGACTTTTGTTAAAGTGATAAAGCATGCTACCAAGGTGGAGGAGATAGCCATGGTAAGAAACAAGCATTATTCCTTATCCCACAATTCTATTACTTCTTAGAATCCTATAGAAGTTTTTGATGGTGAAGTTGAGATTGTAGCAAGAAGAACATATTCAGGCTAAACCAACACCTATGGATGTGAATAGTAATAAGCAATGCTTTGATTGACAAGAATTTGGCCATTTACAAGTTGATAGTCCCAAAAACGGAGTTATAACCATTCAAAAGACAAAGGAGAGTGAATAGAACTGTTGAAGTGTACTCAATGGAGTTGGATCTCTTACAATTGCTTGACGATGTTAAAGAGCCGCATCAGAGTTGTAGGCTTTGTACATGGATGAAGTGATGAAATATTGTCAAACGCTAAGCGTCAGCCTGTTAGGACTTTGGTTGAAGTGATAATGCATGCTACCAAGGTGGAAGAGATAGCCAAGGTAAGAAACAAGTATTATTAATTAATGCACAATTATGGTACTTCTTAGAATCCTATAGGAGTTTCTGATGGTGAAGTTGAGATTATAGCAAGAAGAACATATTCAGGCTAAACCAACACTATAGATGTGAATATGAAGAAGCAAATCTTTGACTGACAAGCATTTGGCCATTGACAAGCTGATAGTCCCAAAAAAAGAGTTATAACAATTCAAAAGACAAAGGAGAGTGAATAGAACTGTTGAAGTGTACTCAATGGAATTGGATTTCTTAGAATTGCTTGACGATGTTAAAGAGCCGCATCAGAGTTGTAGGCTTTGTACATGGATGAAGTGATGAAATATTGTCAAACGCTAAGCGTCAGCCTGTTAGGACTTTGGTAGAAGTGATAATGCATGCTACCAAGGTGGAAGAGGTAGCCAAGGTAAGAAACAAGTATTATTAATTAATGCACAATTCTGGTACTTCTTAGAATCCTATAAGAGTTTCTGATGGTGAAGTTGAGATTATAGCAAGAAGAACATATTGAGGCTAAACCAACACCTATGGATATGAATATGAAGAAGCAAATCTTTGACTGACAAGCATTTGGCCATTGACAAGCTTATAGTCCCAAAAAAAGAGTTATAACAATTCAAAAGACAAAGGAGAGTGAATAAAACTGTTGAAGTGTACTCAATGGAGTTGGATTTCTTAGAATTTCTTGACGATGTTAAAGAACCGCATCAGAGTTGTAGGCTTTGTACATCGATGAAGTGATGAAATATTGCCAAAGGCTAAGCATCGGCCTGTTAGGACTTTTGTTAAAGTGATAAAGCATGCTACCAAGGTGGAGGAGATAGCCATGGTAAGAAACAAGCATTATTCCTTATCCCACAATTCTATTACTTCTTAGAATCCTATAGGAGTTTCTGATGGTGAATTTGAGATTGTAGCAAGAAGAACATATTCAGGCTAAACCAACACCTATGGATGTGAATAGTAAGAAGCAATGCTTTGATTGACAAGCATTTGGCCATTTACAAGTTGATAGTCCGAAAAACGGAGTTATAACCATTCAAAAGACAAAGGAGAGTGAATAGAACTGTTGAATGTACTCAATGGAGTTGGATCACTTACAATTGCTTGACGATGTTAAAGAGCCGCATCAGAGTTGTAGGCTTTGTACATGGATGAAGTGATGAAATATTGTCAAACGCTAAGCGTCAGCCTGTTAGGACTTTGGTTGAAGTGATAATGCATGCTACCAAGGTGGAGGAGATAGCCAAGGTAAGAAACAAGTATTATTCCTTAATGCACAATTCTGGAACTTCTTAGAGTCCTATAGGAGTTTCTGATGGTGAAGTTGAGATTATAGCAAGAAGAACATATTGAGGCTAAACCAACACCTATGGATGTGAATATGAAGAAGCAATTCTTTGACTAACAAGCATTTGGCCATTGACAAGCTGATAGTCCCAAAAAAAGAGTTATTACAATTCAAAAGACAAAGGAGAGTGAATAGAACTGTTGATGTGTACTCAATGGAGTTGGATTTCTTAGAATTGCTTGACTATGTTTAAGAGGCCGCATCAGAGTTGTAGGCTTTGTACATGGATGAAGTGATGAAATATTGTCAAAGGCTAAGCGTCAGCCTGTTACGACTCTTTTTGAAGTGATAAAGCATGCTACCAAGGTGGAGCAGATAGCCAAGGTAAGAAACAAGCATTATTCCTTATCCCACAATTCTATTACTTCTTAGAATCCTATAGGAGTTTCTGATGGTGAAGTTGAGATTGTAGCAAGAAGAACATATTCAGGCTAAATCAACACCTATGGATGTGAATAGTAATAAGCAATGCTTTGATTGACAAGGATTTGGCCATTTACAAGTTGATAGTCCCAAAAACGGAGTTATAACCATTCAAAAGATAAAGGAGAGTGAATAGAACTGTTTAAGTGTACTCAATGGAGTTGGATCTCTTACAATTGCTTGACGATGTTAAAGAGTCGCATCAGAGTTGTAGACTTTGTACATGGATGAAGTGATGAAATATTGTCAAACGCTAAGCGTCAGTCTGTTAGGACTTTGGTTGAAGTGATAATGCATGCTACCAAGGTGGAAGAGATAGCCAAGGTAAGAAACAAGTATTATTAATTAATGCACAATTCGGGTACTTCTTAGAATCCTATAGGAGTTTCTGATGGTGAAGTTGAGATTATAGCAAGAATAACATATTGAGGCTAAACCAACACCTATGGATGTGAATATGAAGAAGCAAATCTTTGACTGACAAGCATTTGGCCATTGACAAGCTTATAGTCCCAAAAAAAGAGTTATAACAATTCAAAAGACAAAGGAGAGTGAATAGAACTATTGAAGTGTACTCAATGGAGTTGGATTTCTTAGAATTGCTTGACGATGTTAAAGAGCCGCATCAGAGTTGTAGGCTTTGTACATCGATGAAGTGATGAAATATTGCCAAAGGCTAAGCATCGGCCTGTTAGGACTTTTGTTAAAGTGATAAAGCATGCTACCAAGGTGGAGGAGATAGCCATGGTAAGAAACAAGCATTATTCCTTATCCCACAATTCTATTACTTCTTAGAATCCTATAGAAGTTTTTGATGGTGAAGTTGAGATTGTAGCAAGAAGAACATATTCAGGCTAAACCAACACCTATGGATGTGAATAGTAATAAGCAATGCTTTGATTGACAAGAATTTGGCCATTTACAAGTTGATAGTCCCAAAAACGGAGTTATAACCATTCAAAAGACAAAGGAGAGTGAATAGAACTGTTGAAGTGTACTCAATGGAACTGTTGAAGTGTACTCAATAGAACTGTTGAAGTGTACTAACATGGAGTTTTCCTTTAGTCTTGATAGGAATAAAGCAAGAGATCACCGTGAACAAGTTTTCGAAGACATTGAATTGCAAGCAAAGCTACCCACTAGAAAAACCATCCGTTGTCTTCATCAAGATGCATCTCAAAGCCACATTTGGAGACCTGGAGACTATCTAGAACGTTCAAGACCTGTACCGTTCGAGTTTTGGATCACATCACTTCAAAAGTTTCCCGTGAAACTTAATATGGATCTTTCATCATCTGGATCATTCTTAACCTATCATTGGCGACAAGGAGAATTTTTAGACAGCTCTAGAGTGTATGAGATGGTCACCAACAATGTCCTGATCCAAGAAGAACCCCCGGATCCAACACTATTTTCATTTGTTGTGATACTTACAAGCACCAAATACACCAAGGACCTTGTTCAGGTAAGTATCTCTTCATCTCGACTTGTTTCTCATGATTTAAGGGCTGTGAATATGAGTTCATTTTATCCAGAAATCATCGATAAAAAGTTAGGATTATTCAAAGAATATTCGGAACAGAATTCTTGTATTAAAATGCATGAAAAAGAAGAACTTGACAAGTATAATGTTTTGAATCAAGCTAAGAAGTGTTTATTTGCTTATGGTACTTCCATGACTGTGATAACACACTTGCTCTTTGCCAAAGCTGTTGAAAACATTGCAGGTACAAAGGAGGAGCCACCGGATCTGGAATTTCTCTCCCCAAATTTCTTTGAAAGGACTGGAATTGGAGTCGTTATGTCAAAGGAGCTAAAAGTTTTCAACATATTTCCTCTTATGGAGATGCTGGGAGTTCTCACCAATGTTTTCAAAGGACGCCACTATCAAGCTGAATCTCTTTTGAGAATTCTCGACACTACTCTTTCCCTTTCTTTTCATTACCAAGATAAGTCATTGTTGTTTTACCCTTTTGATGCTTCTAACTTAATGTTGTTTGAGGCAGGTCAAGCGGATTTGAGGACAAATCCCTTTCAACAGGAGGGGCATGATTTGATCCTAAGAAGCATCAAGAAACAAGGACTTGGAGATGGTGATGCACAAGGAGTGGTGTTCGAGCCAAGAGCAAAAGGAGCAAGGAAAGCAGCTTTAGGAGTCAAGAATTGTTACGGATCAAGAAGTTACACTACGCTAATGGAGTCTTGCTACATCCGGCAAAGACTCAAGAGGATCACTCGAGTATTAGTGGTTGGGTCAAGGCCACATCGGTCAAGATACACACTCGAGATGGATAGAGTATGGCCGTATGATCCACTTGCACTCTTATCCGTCATATCTGGTTTTTCCCAAGTGGCTTTCCGAGATAAGGTTTTTAACGAGGCTTGTGGCTCATGCGTCATCTATGCCACCTCTAGTCCGATGCACACTTAGGCCCACTATCAAGGCATTTTGGGCGTGGCACATATCCTCTTTATCTCTGATTTTAAAGTTAAACTCTACATTTTTGTTTGTGCTTTGTTTTGAGTTGTTATTTACCGAGGCATGTCTCGTAAACACGCTCTACTCTCTCTCTCTTCTCTTCTCCTCTTCGTCTTCTCTCCTTTATATGTCTCTGAGACTCTATTGTTTTACTTATCTATCTTTTTATCAAAAATCTCTTTTTCTTGATAGATCCTTGTTATCTTTTTCGAGTGATTCGATTTAGATTACTTGTGAACATTTCTAGTGATTAGAGTGTTCAACCCGACTTATCAAGGGGTCTTTCATAACCTCTCGTGGCGTCATTCATTCCGTCAACTCCAGAATCGCTTGCTGCTCAAACCTGGAGCCTTACCTTTGTCATCTTAGCTTCCTGGTGTGTGATTGGGGCGTGATACTCTAACCAGAATCGTATCAAGTCCCAAAAACAGATTTATAACCATTCAAAAGACATAGGAGAGTGAATAGAACTGATGAAGTGTACTCTATGGAGTTGGATATCTTACAAATGCTTGACGATGTTAAAGAGCTGCATCACAGTTGTAGGCTTTGTACAAGGATTAAGTGATGAAATATTGTCAAACGCTAAGCATCAGCCTGTTAGGACTTTTGTTGAAGTGATAATGCATGCTACCAAGATGGAGGAGAGAGCCAAGGTAAGAAACAAGCATTATTCCTTATCCCACAATTCTGGTACTTCTTAGAATCCTATAGGAGTTTCCGATGGCGAAGTTCAGATTGTAGCAAGAAGAACATATTTAGGCTAAACCAACACCTATGGATGTGAATATGAAGAAGCAATGCTTTGATTGTCAAGAATTTGGCCATTTACAAGCTGATAGTCCCAAAAACGGAGTTATAACCATTCAAAATACAAAGGAGAGTGAATAGAACTATTGAAGTGTACTCAATGGAGTTGGATCTCTTACAATTGCTTGACGATGTTAAAGAGCCGCATCAGAGTTTTAGGCTTTGTACATGGATTAAGTGATGAAATATTGTCAAACGCTAAGCATCAGCCTGTTAGGACTTTTGTTGAAGTGATAATGCATGCTACCACGGTGGAGGAGATAGCCAAGGTAAGAATCACGATATATTCCTTATCCCATAATTCTGGTACTTAGAACATATTGAGGCCAAACCAACACCTATGGATGAGAATATGAAGAAGCAATGCTTTGATGGACAAGGATTTGGCCATTTACAAGTTGATAGTCCCAAAAATGGAGTTATAACTATTCAAAAGACAAAGGAGAGTGAATAGAACTGTTAAAATGTACTAAATGGAGTTGGATCTCTTACAATTGCTTGACGATATTAAAAAGTCGTATCAGAGTTGTAGGGTTTGTACATGGATGAAGTGATAAAATATGTCAAAGGCTAAGCGTCGGCCTGTTAAGACTCTCGTTGAAGTGATAAAACATGCTACCAAGGTGGAGGAGATGGCCAAGGTAAGAAACAAGCATTATTCCTTAATGCACAATTCTGGTACTTCTTAGAATCCTATAGGAGTTTCTGATGGTGAAGTTGAGATTGTGGCAAGAAGAACATATTGAGGCTATACCAACACCTATGGAGGTGAATATGAAGAAGCAATTCTTTGATTGAGAAGCATTTGGCCATTGACAAGCTGATAGTCCCAAAAAAGAGTTATAACAATTCAAAAGACAAAGGAGAGTGAATAGAACTGTTGAAATGTACTCAATGGAGTTGGATCTCTTACAATTGCTTGACCATGTTAAAAAGCCGAATCAGAGTTGTAGGCTTTGTAGATGGATGAAGTGATGAAGTATTGTCAAACGCTAAGCGTCAGCCGGTTAGGACTTTTATTGAAGTGATAAAGCATGCTACCAAGGTGGAGGAGATAGCCAAGGTAAGAATCAAGCATTATTCCTTACACCACAATTCTGGTACTTCTCAGAATCCTATAGGAGTTTCTGATGGTGAAGTTGAGATTGTAGCAAGAAGAACATATTCAGGCTAAACCAACACCTATGGATGTGAATATGAAGAAGCAATGCTTTGATTGTCAAGGATTTGGCCATTTACAAGCTGATAGTCCCAAAAACGGAGTTATAACCATTCAAAATACAAAGGAGAGTGAATAGAACAGTTGAAGTGTACTCAATGGACTTGGATGTCTTACAATTGCTTGACGATGTTAAAGAGCCACATCAGAGTTATAGGCTTTGTACATGGATTAAGTGATGAAATATTGTCAAGCGCTAAGCGTCAGCCTGTTAGAGCTTTTGTTGAAGTGATAATGCATGCTACGAAGGTGGAGGAGATAGCCAAGGTAAGAATCACGCATTATTCCTTATCCCACAATTCTTGTACTTTTTAGAATCCTGTAGGAGTTTCTGATGGTGAATTTGAGATTGTAGCAAGAAGAACATATTAATGCCAAACCAACACCTATGAATGTGAATATGAAGAAGCAATGCTTTGTTTGACAGGGATTTGGCCATTTATAAGCTGATAATCCCATTAACGGAGTAATAACCTTTCAGAAGACAAAGGAGAGTGAATAGAACTGTTGAAGTGTACTCAATGGAGTTGGATCTCTTACAATTGCTTGACGATGTTAACGAGCCACATCAGAGTTGTAAGCTTTGTACATGGATGAAGTGATGAAATATTGTCAAACGCTAAGCATTAGCCGGTTAGGACTTTTGTTGAAGTGATAAAGCATGCTACCAAGGTGGAGGAGATAGCCAAGGTAAGAATCAAGCATTATTCCTTACAACACAATTCTGGTACTTCTCAGAATCCTATAGGAGTTTCTGATGGTGAAGTTGAGATTGTAGAAAGAAGAACATATTTAGGCTAAACCAACACCTATGGATGTTAATATGAAGAAGCAATGCTTTGATTGACAAGCATTTGGTCGTTGAGAAGCTGATAGTCCCAAAAACCGAGTTATAACCATTCAAAAGAAAAAAGGAGAGTGAATAGAACTGTTGAAGTGTACTCATTGGAGTTGGATCTCTTACAATTGCATGATGATGTTAAAGTGCCGCATCGGAGAGCCATAGTACGCTGTGTACATGGATGAAGTGATGAAATACTGTCAAAGTCTGAGCGTCAGTATGTTTGGACTCTTGTTGAAGTGATAAAGCATGCTACCAAGGTGGAGCAGATAGCCAAGGTAAGAAACAAGCATTATTCTTTATCCCACAATTCTGGTACTTCTTAGATTCCCATAGGAGTTTCTGAGGGTTAAGTTGGGGTTGTAGCAAGAAGAACATATTGAAGTTAAACCAACACCTATGGATGTGAATATGAAGAACCAATGCTTTGATTGACAAGTATTTGGCCATTTACAAGTTGATAGTCCCAAAAAAAGAGTTATAACTATTCAAAAGACAACGAAGAGTGAATAGAACTGTTGAAATGTACTCAATGGAGTTGGATCTCTTACAATTGCTTGACGATGTTAAAAAGCCGAACAGAGTTGTAGGCTTTATAGATGGATGATGTAATGAAATATTGTCAAAGGCTAAGCGTCAGCCTGTTAGGACTTTGTTAAAGTGAAAAAGCCTGCTACCAAGGTGGAGGAGATAGCCAAAGTAAGAAACAAGCATTATTCCTTATCCCAAAATTCTGGTACTTCTTAGATTCCCATAGGAGTTTCTGAGGGTTAAGTTGGGGTTATAGCAAGAAGAACATATTGAAGCTAAACCAACACCTATGGATGTGAATATGAAGAAGCACAGCTTTGATTGATAAGTATTTGGCCATTTACAAGTTGATAATCCTAAAAAACGAGTTATAACAATTCAAAAGACAAAGAAGAGCGAATAGAACTGTTGAAGTGTACTCAATAGAGTTGGATCTCTTACAATTGCTTGACGATTATAAAGAGCCGCATCAGAGTTGTAGGCTTTGTACATGGATGAAGTGATGAAATATTGTCAAACGCTAAGCGTCAGCCTGTTAGGACTTTTGTTGAAGTAATAATGCATGCTACCAAGGTGGAGGAGATAGCCAAGGTAAGAATCAAGCATCATTACTTATCCCACAATTCTGGTACTTCTTAGAAACCTATAGGAGTTTCTGATGGTTAATTTGAGATTGTAGCAAGAAGAACATATTAATGCCAAACCAACACCTATGGATGTGAATATGAAGAAGCAATACTTTGATTGACAAGGATTTGGCCATTTATAAGCTGATAGTCCTGAAAACAGAGTTATAACCATTCAAAAGATAAAGGAGAGTGACTAGAACTGTTGAAGTGTACTCAATGGAGTTGGATCTCTTACAATTACTTGACGATGTTAAAGAGCCGCATTAGAGAGCCATTGTACACTTTGTACATGGATGAAGTGATGAAATATTGTCAAACGCTAAGCTTCAGCCTGTTAGGATTTTTGTTGAAGTGATAAAGCATGCTACCAAGGTGGAGGAGATAGCCAAGGTAAGAATCAAGCAGTATACCTTATCCTACAATTCTGGTACTTCTTAGAATCCTGTAGGAGTTTCTAATGGTGAATTTGAAATTGTAGCAAGAAGAACATATTGCGGCCAAACCAACACCTATGGATGTTAATATGAAGAAGCAATGCCTTGATTGACAAGGATTTGGCTATTTATAAGCTGATAGTCCCAAAAACAGAGTTATAACCATTCAATAGACAAAGGGGAGTGAATAGAACTATTGAAGCGTACTCAACGGAGTTTTATCTCTTACAATTGCTTGACGATGTTAAAGAGTCGCATCAGAGAGCCATTGTACGCTTTGTACATGGATGAAGTGATGAAATATTATCAAAAGGATGAGCGTCAGCAAGTTAGGACTCTTGTTGAAGTGATAATGCATGCTACCAAGGTGGAGGAGATAGCCAAGGTAAGAATCAAGCATTATTCCTTATCCCACAATTCTGGTACTTCTTAGAAACCTATAGGAGTTTCTGATGGTTAATTTGAGATTGTAGCAAGAAGAACATATTAATGCCAAACCAACACCTATGGATGTGAATATGAAGAAGCAATACTTTGATTGACAAGGATTTGGCCATTTATAAGCTGATAGTCCCGAAAACAGAGTTATAACCATTCAAAAGATAAAGGAGAGTGACTAGAACTGTTGAAGTGTACTCAATGGAGTTGGATCTCTTACAATTACTTGACGATGTTAAAGAGCCGCATTAGAGAGCCATTGTACACTTTGTACATGGATGAAGTGATAAAATATTGTCAACAGGTTGAGCGTCAGCCTGTTAGGACTTTTGTTGAAGTGATAAAGCATGCTACCAAGGAGGAGGAGATAGCCAAGGTAAGAAACAAGCATTATTCCTTATCCCACAATTCTGGTACTTCTTAGAATCCTATGGGAGTTTCTGATGGTGAAGTTGAGATTGTAGGAAGAAGAACATATTCAGGCTAAATCAACACCTATGGATGTGAATATGAAGAAGCAATGCTTTGATTGACAAGCATTTGGCCATTGAAAAGCTGATAGTCCAAAAACGGAGTTATAACCATTCAAAAGAAAAATGAGAGTGAATTGAACTGTTGAAATATACTCAATGGATTTGGATCTCTTATAATTGCATGACGATGTTAAAGAGCCGCATTAGAGAGCCATTGTACACTTTGTACATAGAATCCTATGGGAGTTTCTGATGGTGAAGTTGAGATTGTAGGAAGAAGAACATATTGAGGCTAAACCAACACCTATGGATGTTAATATGAAGAAGCAATGCTTTGATTGACCAGCATTTGGCCATTGAAAAGCTGTTAGTCCAAAAACGGAGTTATAACCATTCAAAAGAAAAATGAGAGTGAATTGAACTGTTGAAATATATTCAATGGATTTGGATCTCTTACAATTGCATGACGATGTTAAAGAGCCGCATTAGAGAGCCATAGTACACTTTGTACATAGATGAAGTGATGAAATATTGTCAAAGGCTGAGCGTCAGGATGTTAGGACTCTTGTTAAAGTGATAAAGCATGCTACCAAGGTGGAGCAGATAGCCAAGCTAAGAACCAAGCATTATTCCTTATCCCACGATTATTGTACTTCTTAGAATCCCATAGGTGTTTCTGAGGGTGTAGTTGGGGTTGTAGCAAGAAGAACATATTGAGGCTAAACCAACACCTATGTATGTGAATATGAAGAAGCAATGCTTTGATTGACAAGGATTTGGCCATTTACAAGCTGATAGTCCCAGTTAGGACTTGTTGAAGTGATAGAGCTTGCTACCACGGTGGAGCAGATAGCCAAGGTAAGAAATAAGCATTATTCTTTATCCCACAATTCTAGTACTTCTGAGAATCCCATAGGAGTTACTAAGGGTGAAGTTAAGATTGTAGCAAGAATAACATATTGAGGCTAAGCCAACACCTATGGATGTGAGTATGAATAAGCTATTCTTTGATTAACAAGGATTTGGCCATTTACAAGTTAATAGTCCCAAAAACGGAGTTATAACCGTTCAAAAGACAAAGGAGAGTGAATATAACTGTTGAAGTGTACTAAATGGAGTTGGATCTCTTACAATTGCTTGACGATGTTAAAGAGCCGCGACAGAGTCATAGGCTTTATACATGGATGAAGTGATGAAATATTGTCAAAAGGCTAAGCGACAGCCTGTTAGGACTTTTGTTGAAGTGATAAAGCAAGCTACCAAGGTGGAGGAGATAACCAAGGTAAAAAACACGCATAATTCCTTACCCAACACTGCTGGTACTTCTTAGAATCGTATGGGAGTTTCTGATGGTGAAGTTGAGCTTGTAGCAAGAAGAACATATAGAGGCTAAACCAACACCTATGGATGTGAATATAAAGAAGCAATGCTTTGATTGACAAGGATTTGGCCATTTACAAGCTGATAGTCCAAAAAACGGAGTTATAACCATTCAGAAAACAAAGGAGAGTGAATAGAACGGTTGAAGTGTACTAAATGGAGTTGGATCTCTTACAATTGCATGACGATATTAAAGAGCCGCATCAGAGTTGTAGGCTTTATACATGGATGAAGTGATGAAATATTGTCAAAATCTAAGCGTTAGCCTGTTAGGACTTTTGTTGACGTGATAAAGCATGCTACCAAGGTGGACGAGATAGCCAAGGTAAGAAACACGCATAATTCCTTTTCCCACAATTCTGGTACTTCTTAGAATCCTATAGGAGTTTCTAAGGGTGAAGTTGAGATTGTAGCAAGAATAACATATTGAATCTAAACCAACACCTAAGGAAGTGAATATGAAGAAGCAATGCTTTGATTAACAAAGATTTCGCCATTTACAAGATCATATGTCCCAAAAACGAAGTTATAATCATTCAAAAACTAAGGAGAGTGAATAGAACTGTTGAAGTGTACTCAATGGAGTTGGATCTCTTACAATTGCTTGACGATGTTGAAGAGCCGCATCAGAGTTGTAGGCTTTGTACATGGATGAAGTGATAAAATATTGTATAAGGCTATCCGTCAGCTTGTTAGGACTCTTTTTGAAGTGATAAAACATGCTACCAAGGTGGAGGTGATAGCCATGGTAAGAAACAAGCATTATTCTTTATCCCACAATTCTGATACTTCTTAGAATCCTTTAGGAGTTTCTGTTGGTGAACTTGAGATTGTAGCAAGAAGAACATATTGAGGCTAAACCAACACTTATGGATGTGAATATGAAGAAGCAATGCTTTGATTGACAACCATTTGGCCATTGCCAAGCTGATAATCCAAAAACGGAGTTCTAACCATTCAAAAGAAAAAGGGGAGTGAGTTGAACTGTAGAAGTATACTTAATGGATTTGGATCTCTTACAATAGCATGAAGATGTTAAAGAGCCACATTAGAGAGCCATAGTACGCTTTGTAGATGGATGAAGTGAGGAAATACTGTCAAAGGCTGAGCGTCAAAATGTTAGGACTCTTGTTGAAGTGATAAAGCATGCTACCAAGGTGGAGTAGATAGCCAAGGTAAGAAACAAACATTAATCCGTATCCTGCAATAATGGTACTTCTTAGAATCCTATAGGAGTTTCTGAGGGTGAAGTTGAGATTGTAGCAAGAAGAACATATCGAGGCTAAACCAACACCTATGGATGTGAATATGAAGTAGCAATGCTTTGATTGACAATGATTTGGCCATTTACAAGCTGATAGTCCCAAAAACGGAGTTATAACCATTCAAAAGACAAAGGAGAGTAAATAGAACTGTTCAAATGTACTCAATGGAGTTGGGTATGCCGCATCAGAGAGCCATTGGAAGCTTTGTATATGGATGAAGTGATAAAATATTGTCAAAGGCTAAGCGTCAGCTTGTTAGGACTCTTGTTGAAGTGATAGAGCATGCTACCAAGGTGGAGGTGATAGCCATGGTAAGAAAGAAGCATTATTCCTTATCCCATAATTATGGTACTTCTTAGAATCTTATAGGACTTTCTGAGGGTGAAGTTTAGATTGTAGCAAGAAGAACTTATTGAGGCTAAATCAACACCTATGGATGTGAATATGAAGAAGCAATGCTTTGATTGACAAGGATTTGGCCATTTGCAAGATGATAGTCCCAACAGCGGAGTTATAACCATTTGATGTCTTAGCATTTTAATACTTTTAAACTTGCATTTCCATCCATTTTAGCATAGCTTCATCACTAGTTTCACTCCATATCTATCCATTTCACTCATATAGGGTTCATAATAGGGTTTGCATATATATTGCAATTTGGAGTTGTTAGCAGGTGTTAAATGAGCTTTTGGGGGCTATTCTGGACAAGAAGGTGAATGCTGTTTTCAGGCTCTGAATTGCACTCGACCAGGCAACCAGAGTTAGGGGCAGAGGAAAAACACCACTCGATCACATGCACTCCACCAGGCAACCATAGTTAGGGGCAGAGGAACAATTGCACTCGGTTACATGCACTCGACTTCATGACCGAGCTGGAGGCAGAGTGGAGACATCACTCGGTGTGAAGACTCGACTTCAAGACCGAGCTAAGGACCAAGCCTAACATGTACTCGACCAAGAGCACTCGGGTGACCAGACCGAGTGCAAAGCAATCCACCAATCCAACTCGGTTACACGCACTCGACTTCAAGACCGAGCTGGAGGCAGAGGGGAGATAGCACTCGGGCAAGAGCACTCGACCACGTCCACTCGACCACCAAACCGAGTTCAGGCAACCGATTCTGAGGATCCAAAGCCTGAAGCGACACCACTCGATCACACCACTCGACCAGAGGAACCCGAGCTCAAGGCAGCCGACCTAAGGACTTTAGTTTATTTTGTCTTTTTGTACTAGGGTTTCTGACCTAGAGTATTTATACTTTCATTAGGTCAGCAGCCGCACAATCTACGTTTTTATTCTCTTTGTTCTCCGAAAACCTCTCTAGATCTATCTTATTTTGTATTTGCAATTACTTTTGATCTGTGGACCCTTTTGAGTGTATTTCTTCTATTCCTCCTTCATCTCAATCTCTAGATTATGATTATGGAAACTATTTCATTTTCTGGGTTTGTGATTTTGATGATGAAGTCTGAGTAGTGATTAGGGTTCTCGAGGATGAGTTAGATCTGGGTTATGATTCATGGTGATTCTAGTTGATTTAGGGTTCTAAAAGCTTATGATCTCTTCAGGGTTAGCTGTTTCTAATGCTGATTCCCTGTACACCCACTTGGGATCTGATCTTGGTGTTTCCATGTACACCCACTTGTGAAACACCAGATCTGCTAACACCAGAGATCTGGAGCTTCTTTCCAATGATTGTTCTAAACAGATCATAGGAAGCAAGTTGTAGTTTGACATTTATGAGCTTATTCTTAATGCTTATTCTCTTTATGTTTCATTGGAATGCTATCTGAGTGTTAGTGACAATCAATGGGGCATAGGTGTGGATTCCAAGATTAGGAAGTTTAGAGAATCTGGTGATAGTTGTAACTGAGAAGTGGAACTATCACTCTGTTGATGCTCATAGTTGAGAGATCCCTTCTATAAAGTTGTTTATGAAATCACTAGCTTTCACCATGATGAATCCCAGATCCAGAACTCATCCTTAGGACCTTTCTCTTCCTTGATAGTTTTCTACTTTTTCATACTCTGTTTTCTGCTTTTAGCTTGCTCTGTTTTTCTGTTCTTGTTTAGTTCTGTTTTGTTTCTTATCCTGTTTAGTTATGAATCTCTGTTTTTAGTTTCTTTTGCTGTTTCTTAGTTCCAGCTTTAGCTATTTCAACCTGCCACTTTAAAACTCATATCTAGCTTGAATTGGATTGATTTGCTACATCCTGATTGCTTACAAAATTCCCAATTGGATTCGATAAGACCTTTGTACTACATTTGGGCAATAGATAGCTTTAGGCATCAAAAACCTGACTATCAATTTGTCGCCGTTGCCATTTGGGATTTCTTTGTTTCATTTAACATTGCAGATCTTCTGAGATCAAGTTCCTTTCTTTTTACTTTGTTACTAATTTTCTGGATTCAATCTGTTTCAGGTACCACTCGGTCTCCAACTCGAGTTTGATTTAAGTACCACTCGGTCACTCCAACTCAGTTTGTGACCTCGAGTTATGCACTCTCTAAGCTCTATCACCCTAGCTCGGTCTCCCAAGCCGAGTTCATTCACCCCGAGCTCAGTCACCTCAATTCAAGCTCACTCAGTTCCAAACCGAGTTCTGCATCCCGAGTTAGTCGTCTCCTACAAGATGTTTGAAGATCTGAATAATAAGCTGGATAAGCTCCTACAAGAGCAGCAGAGGCAGGTTCATTTTGTTTCTAGGGGTTCCAACAACTATCATACCTACCCACTGCAGCAACAATTCCAGAACAACCATTTCGCTCCTCACAATCAGAATCCATTTCAGCAGCAATATCATGGAAGCTATCAACAGCAGCCTGTCATGAATGCAATACCATGTTTTGTACCTCTACAAGCCTAGGCATCTACTGCACCAGCTAGTGCTATAGAACAAATGCTGCATCAGTTTTACAAGGACAAGCTACTACTGCAACAGGGTTCACCACACAGTTGTCAGAAATGCAAAACTTGCTGGAGTGCAATGTCAACAATCTCAACTCTCAAATTGGGGAAATGACCTCCAAAATGGAGAATATAGTGAACAAGATCACATCTTCCTCTGCTCAGCCTACAGACCACCTCTCATGGACTACTCTCCAAAACCCAAGGAGCTCACCACTGCCCATGCTATCACATTGCTGAGTGAAGGCAAGCCACCTACCAGAAAAGAGACTATACCAGTCACTGAGGACAGTGAGGTTCAAGAAGGGGATGCTTTCTATCAAAAAGTAGCCAAATCTAAAACTCCAAAGCCTGCACTCGGTCAATGCACTCGATCAGAGGCCCGAGTTCAAAAAGAGACCAAAGATGATCAAACTCGGTCACCAAACCGAGTTGATGCAACCGAGTTGATGCAACCGAGTTCAAGGCTAAAACTGTTCAAGAGGAGAAAAGGGTACCTTACATTCCCCCTCCTTATGTCCCCAAGCTTCTTTTCCTAGGAGATTCAAGCAGGAACTCTTCGAGAAGGCTACAGCTGATTTCAACAATGCACTGGACAAGCTTGAGCAGATAATGCCTTTGGAGACTATCTTGACCATTATCCCCAACCAGGATAAAACCCTTCGAGAAGAACTGGTGAGGAGAAAGATGAAAGTTGATAGTGTGAAAGAAGTGAAATATGATTGGAAGGCAGTCATAGGAGAGAGGGTGATCAAGGATAAGCTTGAAGACCCAGGTTCATTCACTCTTCCATGCTCTATAGGGATTCTAAACTTTAAAAGTAGTCTCTGTGACCTTGGAGCTGCTGTCAGCCTTATGCCTCTATCTATAGCTCAGAAGCTAAATGTAGAGGATTTCAGACCTTGTAATGTCACCTTAGTGTTAGCTGATGGCTCAACAAGATCCCCTCAGGGGATGTTGAAGGATCTTCCTGTCAAGATAGGCGAGGTAACAGTTCTTACTGACTTCGTTGTTTTGAGAATGGATGAAGAACCAGCAGATCCTCTTATTCTAGGAAGACCATTCCTGGCAACTGCTGGGACTGTAATAGATGTGAAGGGAGGTAAGATTACTCTTAACATGGTTGACAATCTGAGGATGGAGTTTGATATCAATGAAGCTATAAGGAAGCCCACTATAGAAGGACATATCTTCTCCATTAAGGAATTGAATGAGAGCACTGATGAGTTGTTGAGAGAGCCTTTTGAAGATGATCCACTGAAGCCAGCATTGGTAAAGGATAGTAAAGCTGAATCAGGAGTCTGTCAGGACATAGCTGGATCTGAAATAGAGTTTAAGGCTGCAGAAAAGAAAATTTTTAATCAAGCTCGACCTGTTAACTCGGTCTACCAACAACATCAAGATCTCACATGTCAGGATGTTTATAACTCGATGAACAAACTCGGTTTGCAAACCGAGCCTGACATTTGTGGGCTAGATGAGTGGATTGCACTCAAAGAAAGGTCTAATTGGCAGGACAAAGCTATAATGGAGCTAAAAGACACTGTGAAAGAGCTGAAAGATCAAATCAAGTCGCTCCAAAGGAAGACCAATCAAGGATCAGAAAACATCAAGGGTATCCCACCTGATATAGCTATCACTATGACCAGCAAGAAGGGAAGTGACCTCACATCAAAATGGTCAAACAAAATAGACTGCCCACCTGATCAAGAGGAATCTTACCTAGAGGAGGAAGCTATTGAGAGTCAATTTGCTGATTGGTCAAGGGAGCACGATGAGTTTGCTGATCTACCCACCACGGAAAAGAGGACCTCAGCTCCTCTCTTACAGCCTCCATGAATCCAGTAAGGAAGTCAAGCTTAGTGACTTAAGGAAGTCAAGCTTAGTGACTTTAAACATGCTCACTTGGGAGGAAGTCCCATGACTATCTTTGTAAATATTTTGCTTTAAGGTTTCTTGTTTCTTTTAATATGTTTTCTAGTAGTTTTATTGGTCAGGTTTGAGATTTCAGGATTATGCAAAGGAAGGCAGAGAAGCCCAGAAAATCAGACTCGACCAGTTAGCTCGATCAACCAGGCCGAGTCAAATTCTCAACAAATCAAGCTCGGCCATCAATCTCGGTTTGCCAAACCGAGCTACCCCTCTATAGATCAACAATCAAGCTCGGACAGTCTAACTCGATCAGCCTAGCCGAGTTAGATCTTCATCACAAAACCACACGGCCATCAAACTCGACCATGTGACTGAGTTTGTACACCCAACCCTGAGGTACAACTCCACTCTTCACCATTGTTCATACCACTCATCTTTAGTTTTCTTATTGTTTTTCATCTTTGAACCTTCCTCTGAATCTTCTATTACACAAGGGACTGTGTAATTCAAGTTTGGGGGAGGGTTTGAGATGCATTTGATATTGTTCACTGTTTTCTTATTTCAAATTTTACATATTGAGTCTGCATAGCATCTCATCTATTTGCATAAGAAAAAGCATAAAAATTTGAAAATTTTCAGAAAAGCATTCCGCAAAAACAGAGTGTTCATGTAGATTGCATTCATGTTTAGGATTGAGTCTAAATGCATTTCATATAGAATTGTCCATCTGCATAGAGGACTAGGATGATAAAAGCATTGTAAGCATGCTGGTTTATGAAATAGTCTCAATGCCCTAGTTAATAGTTGTCTAATGCATTCATGTAAGTCTGAAGCATAAGACCGCACCATGCCTATGATTTGAACTCATGGATACCTCACACATATTTGGATTCTCTTACTCTTTTCACCACTCTTTTGAATCCAAATAGCTGATTCCCATCATTGGAACAGTTTCCCCTACCCTTAAACCTTGACCTTCCTTTCAAGCCAACAATACTCTATGTGTGAATGTGAGGCCTATTTCAGGATTGAGCTTGGTAGAAAGTGTTAGGTCTGTGCCGACAAGAACGGTTTCTCATATGTATAGTTCTGGTTCATAATCTTTGAGCTAGATAGAACTAGGTGGGGAACTGAACTGTGGTTAGGAGGATAGACTGGAATTTAGAATAAGGAATTGAGCTCGGTTGTATAAGCTCGGTTAGGAGATCGAGTTCACACCTCGAGTTCACTAAACCGAGCTTGAGTTTCATTTTGGAGTTCAAGGGGAAGAAAATAAGAGAAAGGAAAGAAAATAAATTCTGGGAAAAGGGTCTAAGTTGAAAATAAGAAAGCTGCTCTAGTAAAGGATTTGGGATTTGAAAAATAAGAAAACAAATGTATAGGCTCAGAAAGCATAAAAAGGAAAGAAAGGCAAAAAGCCAGAAGTGTCTTAATGAATAAGAAGAATAGAAGAGTCTTAGTTTTAAAAGAACCCAATCCGCTAGCATAAGCAAGAAAAACAATAACCCTTTTCCTTAGAATAAATGGCAAAAGAAAGAAGAATGAGTTATCCAAAAAGGATTCATGGTAGAAAAGTGCCTAAGGGTAGATTTAGGATTCATCTTCTGGGTTTAGGATTAGGTGGTAGAAGAATCTTTGTATATGGGATGGGTAGATGAGAAATTGTTCTTGTATGCATCGATTGGCTATCTTACCTTTAGCCTTCTCCTAAAGCTCAGTCTATTATTGAGAGTCCCATGTTACCTATTGATTAAACATGTTACAAAAGGGGCCATCTTTGCCTCCTTAACCTTACCTTAGCCAAATGAGTTCATTGAAACTGCATAGGCTTGATCCATGGTTACAGAATGAATGAATGTTAAAGGGAATGATTGATTTGATTGCATGTGTAGGTTAAGGCTGGTGTCAGGTTTGTTCTGAAGGGTATGGCTAAAGTTTTAAAAGTAAAGTTTACTTGTTAATGCATTCTAGAACTACTAACTAGGACCTTGATACTACTGCCTTTATCAGCATTTTTTGGCTCTGAGTCCCAGCATTTCATCAACTTCACAAGCTTATATCTTATATGTTTGCTTGAGGGCAAGCAAAGACTAAGTTTGGGGGAGTTGATGTCTCTGCATTTTACTACTTTTAAACTTGCATTTCCATCCATTTTAGCATAGTTTCATCACTAGTTTCACTCCATATCTATCCATTTCACTCATATAGGGTTCATAATAGGGTTTGCATATATTGCAATTTGGAGTTGTTACCAGGTGTTAAATGAGCTTTTGGGGGCTATTCTGGACAAGAAGGTGAAAGCTGTTTTCAGGCTCTGAATTGCACTCGACAACATGCACTCGACCAGGCAACCAGAGTTAGGGGCGAGGAAAAACACCACTCGATCACATGCACTCGACCAGGCAACCAGAGTTAGGGGCAGAGGAACAATTGCACTCGGTTACATGCACTAGACTTCATGACCGAGCTGGAGGCAGAGTCGAGACAGCACTCGGTGTGAAGACTCGACTTCAAGACCGAGCTAAGGACCAAGCCTAACATGCACTCGACCAAGAGCACTCGGGGTGACCAGACCGAGTGCAAAGCAATCCACCAATCTAACTCGGTTACACGCACTTGACTTCAAGACCGAGCTGGAGGCAGAGAGGAGATAGCACTCGGGCAAGAGCACTCGACCACGTCCACTCGACCACCAAACCGAGTTCAGGCAACCGAGTCTGAGGATCCAAAGCCTGAAGCGACACCACTCGATCACACCACTCGACCAGAGGGACCCGAGCTCAAGGCAGCCGACCTAAGGACTTTAGTTTATTTTGTCTTTTTGTACTAGGGTTTCTGACCTAGAGTATTTATACTTTCATTAGGTCAGCAGCCGCACAATCTACGTTTTTATTCTCTTTGTTCTCTGAAACCTCTCTAGATCTATCTTATTTTGTATTTGCAATTACTTTTGATCCTTGGTTCCTTTTGCGTGTGTTTCTTCTATTCCTTCTTCATCTCAATCTCTAGATTATGATTATGGAAACTATTTCATTTTCTGGGTTTGTGATTTTGAAGTCTGAGTAGTGATTAGGGTTCTTGAGGATGAGTTAGATCTGGGTTATGATTCATGGTGATTCTAGTTGATTTAGGGTTCTAAAAGCTAATGATCTCTTCTGGGTTAGGTTTTTCTAATGTTGATTCCCTGTACACCCACTTGTGATCTGATCTTGGTGTTTCCTTGTACACCCACTTGTGAAACACCAGATCTGCTAACACCAGAGATCTGGAGCTTCTTTCCAATGATTGATCTAAACAGATCATAGGAAGCAAGTTGTAGTTTGACATTTATGAGCTGATTCTTAATGCTTATTCTCTTTATGTTTCATTGGAATGCTATCTGAGTGTTAGTGACAATCAATGGGGCATAGGTGTGGATTCCAAGATTACAAAGTTTAGAGAATCTGGTGATAGTTGTAACTGAGAAGTGGAACTATCACTCTGTTGATGCTCATAGTTGAGAGATCCCTTCTATAAAGTTGTTTATGAAATCACTAGCTTTCACCATGATGAATCCCAGATCCAGAACTCATCCTTAGGACCTTTCTCTTCCTTGATAGTTTTCTACTTTTTCATACTCTGTTTTCTGCTTTTAGCTTGCTCTGTTTTTCTGTTCTTGAAGTGATAAATTATGCTACCAAGGTGGAGTAGATAGCAAAGGTAAGAAACAAGCATTAATCCTTCTCCTGCAATAATGGTACTTCTTAGAATCCTATCAGAGTTTCTGAGGGTGAAGTTGAGATTGTAGCAAGAAGAATATATCAAGGCTAAACCAACACCTATGGATGTGAATATGAAGAAGCAATGCTTTGATTGTCAAGCATTTGGCCATTGGCAAGCGTAAAGTCCAAAAATGGTGTTATAACCATTCAAAAGAAAAAGGAGAGTGAATTGAACTGTTGAAGTATATTCAATGGATTTGGATCTCTTACAATTGCATGACGAAGTTAAAGAGCCGCATTAGAGAGCCATAGTACACTTTGTACATGGATGAAGTGATGAAATATTAGCAAAGGCTAAGCGTCAGCTTGTTAAGACTCTTGTTGAAGTGATGAAGCATGCTACCAAGGTGGAGGTGATAGCCATGGTAAGTAATAGGCATTATTCCCTATCCCACAATTCTCATACTTTTTAGAGTCCTATAGGAGTTTCTGATGGTGAAGTTGAGATTGTTGCAAGAAGAACATATTGAGGCTAAACAAAAACCTATGGTTGTGAATATGAAGAAGCAATGCTTTGATTGTCAAGCATTTGGCCATTGACAAGCTGAAAGTCCAAAAACGGTGTTATAACCATTCAAAAGAAAAAGGAGAGTGAATTGAACTGTTGAAGTATACTCAATGGAGTTTGATCTCTTACAATTGCATGACGATGTTAAAGAGCCGTATTAGAGAACCATAGTACGCTTTGTAGATGGATGAAGTGAGGAAATACTGTCAAAGGCTGAGCGTCATCATGTTAGGACTCTTGTTGAAGTGATAAAGCATGCTACTAAGTTGGAGCAGATAGCCAAGATAAGAAACATTCATTATTCCATATCCGACAATTCTGGTACTTCTTAGAATCCTATAGGAGTTTCTAAGGGTGAAGTTGAGATTGTAGCAAGAAGAACATATTGAGGTTAAATCAACACCTATGGATGTGAATATGAAGAAGCAATCCTTTGATTGACAAGGATTTGGCCATTTACAAGATGATAGTACCAACAACGGAGTTATAACCATTCAAAAGCCAAAGGAGAGTGAATAGAACTGTTGAAGTGTACTCAATGGATTTGGATCTCTTACAATTGCATGACGATGTTAAAGAGCCGCATTAGAGAGCCATAGTACGCTTTGTAGATGGATGAAGTGATGAAATACTGTCAAAGGCTAAGCGTCATCATGTTAGGCCTATTGTTGAAGTGATAAAGTATGCTACCAAAGTGGAGAATATATAGCCAAGGTAAAAAAGAAGCATTATTCTTGATCCCACAATTCTGGTACTTCTTAGAATCCCATAGGAGTTTCGGAGGGTGAAGTTGGGGTTGTAGCAAGAAGAACATATTGAGGCTAAACTAACACCTATGGATGTGAATATGAAGAAGCAATGCTTTGATTGACAAGGATTTGGTCATTTACAAGCTGATAGTCCCAAAAACAGAGTTATAACCATTCAGAAGACAAAGGATAATGAATAGAACTGTTGAAATGTACTCAATGGAGTTGGGTATGCCGCATCAGAGAGCCATTGTAAGCTTTGTATATGGATGAAGTGATAAAATATTGTCAAAGGCTAAGCGTCAGCTTGTTAGGACTCTTGTTGAAGTGATAAAGCATGCTACCAAGGTGGAGGTGATAGCCATGGTAAGAAAGAAGCATTATTCCTTATCCCACAATTATGGTACTTCTTAGAATCTTATAGGACTTTCTGAGGGTGAAGTTGAGATTGTAGCAAAAAGAACATATTGAAGCTAAATCAACACCTATGGATGTGCATATGAAGAAGCAATGCTTTGATTGACAAGGATTTGGCCATTTGTAAGATGATAGTCCCAACAACGGAGTTATAACCATTCAAAAGCCAAAGGAGAGTGAATAGAACTGATGAAGTGTACTCAATGGAGTTGGATCTCTTACAATTGCTTGACGATGTTAAAGAGCCGCATCAGAGTTGTAGGCTTTGTACATGGATGAAGTGATAAAATATTGTATAAGGCTATGCGTTAGCTTGTTAGGACTCTTGTTGAATTGATAAAGCATGCTACCAAGGTGGAGGTGATAGCCATGGTAAGAAACAAGCATTATTCCATATCCCACAATTCTGGTACTTCTTAGAATCCTTTAGGAGTTTCTTTTGGTGAACTTGAGATTGTAGCAAGAAGAACATATTGAGGCTAAACCAACACTTATGGATGTGAATATGAAGAAGCAATGCTTTGATTGACAAGCATTTGGCCATTGACAAGCTGATAATCCAAAAACGTAGTTTTAACCATTTAAAAGAAAAAGGGGAGTGAATTGAACTGTTGAAGTATACTTAATGGATTTGGATCTCTTACAATTGCATGACGATGTTAAAGAGCCACATTAGAGAGCCATAGTACGCTTTGTAGATGGATGAAGTGAGGAAATACTGTCAAAGGCTGAGCATCACCATGTTAGGACTCTTGTTGAAGTGATAAAGCATGCTACCAAGGTGGACTAGATAGCCAAGGTAAGAAACAAGCATTAATCCTTATCCTGCAATAATGGTACTTCTTAGAATCCTATAGGAGTTTCTGAAGGTGAAGTTGAGATTGTAGCAAGAAGAACATATCGAGGCTAAACCAACACCTATGGATGTGAATATGAAGAAGCAATGCTTTGATTGACAAGGATTTGGCCATTTACAAGATGATAGTCCCAACAACGAAGTTATAACCATTCAAAAGCCAAAGGAGAGTGAATAGAACTGTTGAAGTGTACTCAATGGAGTTGGATCTCTTACAATTACTTGACGATGTTAAAGAGCCGCATCAGAGTTGTAGGCTTTGTACATGGATGAAGTGATGAAATATTGTCAATGACTAAGCGTCAGCTTGTTAGGACTCTTGTTGAGGTGATAAAGAATACTACCAAGGTGGAGGTGATAGCCACGGTAAGAAACAAGAATTATTCCTTATCCCACAATTCTGGTACTTATTAGAATCCTATAGGAGTTTCTGATGGTGAAGTTTAGATTGTAGCAAGAAGATCATATTGAGGATAAACCAACACCTATGTTTGTGAATATGAAGAAGCAATGTTTTGATTGTCAAGCATATGGCCATTGACAAGCTGATAGTCCAAAAACAGAGTTATAACCATTCAAAAGAAAAAGGAGAGTGAATTGAACTGTTGAAGTATACTCAATGGATTTGGATCTCTTACAATTGCATGACGATGTTAGAGAGCCATAGTACCCTTTGTTGATGGATGAAGGGAGGAAATACTGTCAAAGGCTGAGCGAAATCATTTTATGACTCTTATTGAAGTGATAAAGCATGCTACCAAGGTGGAGGTGATAGCCCCGGTAAGAAACAAGCATTAATCCTTATCCCTCCATTCTGAGGGTGATGTTGAGATTGAAGCAAGAAGAACATATTGAGGCTAAACCAACACCTATGGATGTGAATATGAAGAAGCAATGCTTTGATTGACAAGGATTTGACTATTTACAAGATGACAGTCCCAAAAACGGAGGTATAACAATTCAAAAAAAAAGGAGAGTGAATAGAACTGTTGAAGTGTACTCAATGGAGTTGGATCCTTTAAAATTGCTTGACGATGTTAAAGAGCCGCATTAGAGAGTCATTGTAGGCTTTGTACATGGATGAAGTGATGAAATATTGTCTAAGGCTAAGCGTCAGCTTGTTAGGACTCTTGTTGAACTCATAAAGCATGCTACCAAGGTGGAGTAGATAGCCAAGGTAAGAAACAAGCATTATTCCTTATCCTGTAATTATGGTACTTCTTAGAATCATATAGGAGTTTCTGAAGGTGAAGTTGAGATTGTAGCAAGAAGAACATATTGAGGCTAAATCAACACCTATGGATGTGAATATGAAGAAGCAATGCTTTGATTGACAAGGATTTGGCCATTTACAAGATGATAGTACCAACAACGGAGTTATAACCATTCAAAAGCCAAAGGAGAGTGAATAGAACTGTTGAAGTGTACTCAATGGATTTGGATCTCTTACAATTGCATGACGATGTTAAAGAGCCGCATTAGAGAGCCATAGTACGCTTTGTAGATGGATGAAGTTATGAAATACTGTTAAAGGCTGAGCGTCATCATGTTAGGCCTATTGTTGAAGTGATAAAGCATGCTACCAAAGTAGAGCATATATAGCCAAGGTAAAAAAGAAGCATTATTCCTGATCCCACAATTCTGGTACTTCTTAGAATCCCATAGGAGTTTCGGAGGGTGAAGTTGGGGTTGTAGCAAGAAGAACATATTGAGGCTAAACTAACACCTATGGATGTGAATATGAAGAAGCAATGCTTTGATTGACAAGGATTTGGTCATTTACAAGCTGATAGTCCCAAAAACAGAGTTATAACCATTCAAAAGACAAAGGATAATGAATAGAACTGTTGAAATGTACTCAATGGAGTTGGGTATGCCGCATCAGAGAGCCATTGTAAGTTTTATATATGGATGAAGTGATAAAATATTGTCAAAGGCTAAGCGTCAGCTTGTTAGGACTCTTGCTGAAGTGTTAAAGCATGCTACCAAGGTGGAGGTGATAGCCATGGTAAGAAAGAAGCATTATTCCTTATCCCACAATTATGGTACTTCTTAGAATCTTATAGGACTTTCTGAGGGTGAAGTTGAGATTGTAGCAAGAAGAACATATTGAAGCTAAATCAACACCTATGGATGTGCATATGAAGAAGCAATGCTTTGATTGACAAGGATTTGGCCATTTGTAAGATGATAGTCCCAACAACGGAGTTATACCATTCAAAAGCCAAATGAGAGTGAATAGAACTGATGAAGTGTACTCAATGGAGTTGGATCTCTTACAATTGCTTGACGATGTTAAAGAGCCGCATCAGAGTTGTAGGGTTTGTACATGGATGAAGTGATAAAATATTGTATAAGGCTATGCGTCAGCTTGTTAGGACGCTTGTTGAATTGATAAGCATGCTACCAAGGTGGAGGTGATAGCCATGGTAAGAAACAAGCATTATTCCTTATCCCACAATTCTGGTACTTCTTAGAATCCTTTAGGAGTTTCTTTTGGTGAACTTGAGATTGTAGCAAGAAGAACATATTGAGGCTAAACCAACACTTATGGATGTGAATATGAAGAAGCAATGCTTTGATTGACAAGCATTTGGCCATTGACAAGCTGATAATCCAAAAACGTAGTTTTAACCATTTAAAAGAAAAAAGGGAGTGAATTGAACTGTTGAAGTATACTTACAATTGCATGACGATGTTAAAGGGCCGCATTAGAGAGCCATAGTACGCTTAGGAAATACTGTCAAAGGCTGAGCATCACCATGTTAGGACTCTTGTTGAAGTGATAAAGCATGCTACCAAGGTGGACTAGATAGCCAAGGTAAGAAACAAGCATTAATCCTTATCCTGCAATAATGGTACTTCTTAGAATCCTATAGGAGTTTCTTAGGGTGAAGTTGAGATTGTAGCAAGAAGAATATATCGAGGCTAAACCAACACCTATGGATGTGAATATGAAGAAGCAATGCTTTGATTGACAAAGATTTGGCCATTTACAAGATGATAGTCCCAACAACGAAGTTATAACCATTCAAAAGCCAAAGGAGAGTGAATACAATTGTTGAAGTGTACTCAATGGATTTGGATCTCTTACAATTGCATGACGATGTTAAAGAGCCGCATCAGAGTTGTAGGCTTTGTACATGGATGAAGTGATGAAATATTGCATGACGATGTTAAAGAGCCGCATTAGAGAGCCATAGTACGTTTTGTAGATGGATGAAGTGATGAAATACTATCAAAGGCTGAGCGTCATCATGTTAGGGCTCTAGTTGAAGTGATAAAGCATGCTACCAAGGTGGAGCAGATAGCCATGGTAAGAAAAAAGCATTATTCCTTATCCCACAATTCAGGTACTTCTTAGAATCCCATAAGAGTTTCTGAGGGTGAAGTTGGGGTCGTAGCAAGAAGAACATATTGAGGCTAAACCAACACCTATGGATGTGAATATGAAGAAACAATGCTTTGATTGACAAGGATTTGGCCATTTACAAGAAGATAGTCCCAAAAATGGAGTTATAACCATTCAAAAGACAAAGGAGAGTGAATAGAACTGTTGAAATGTACTCAATGGAGTTGGGTATGCCGCATCAGTGAGCCATTGGAAGGTTTGTATATGGATGAAGTGATAAAATATTGTCAAAGGCTAAGCGTCAGCTTGTTAGGACTCTTGTTGAAGTGATAAACCATGCTACCAAGGTGGAGGTGATAGCCATGGTAAGAAAGAAGCATTATTCCTTATCCCACAATTATGGTACTTCTTAGAATATTATAGGGCTTTCTGAGGGTGAAGTTGAGATTTTAGCAAGAAGAACATATTGAGGCTAAATCAACACCTATGGATGTGAATATGAAGAAGCAATGCTTTGATTGACAAGGATTTGGCCATTTGCAGGATGATAGTCCCAACAACGAAGTTATAACCATTCAAAAGCCAAAGGAGAGTGAATAGAACTTATGAAGTGTACTCAATGGAGTTGGATCTCTTACAATTGCATGACGATGTTAAAGAGCCGCATCAGAGTTGTAGGCTTTGTACATGGATGAAGTGATGAAATATTGCATGACGATGTTAAAGAGCCGCATTAGAGAGCCATAGTACGCTTTGTAGATGGATGAAGTGATGAAATACTATCAAAGGCTAAGCGTCATCATGTTAGGGCTCTAGTTGAAGTGATAAACATGCTACCAAGGTGGAGCAGATAGCCATGGTAAGAAAGAAGCATTATTCCTTATCCCACAATTCAGGTACTTCTTAGAATCCCATAAGAGTTTCTGAGGGTGAAGTTGGGGTCGTAGCAAGAAGAACATATTGAGGCTAAACCAACACCTATGGATGTGAATATGAAGAAGCAATGCTTTGATTGACAAGGATTTGGCCATTTACAAGAAGATAGTCCCAAAAACGGAGTTATAACCATTCAAAAGACAAAGGAGAGTGAATAGAATTGTTGAAGTGTACTCAATGGATTTGGATCTCTTACAATTGCATGACGATGTTAAAGAGCCGCATCAGAGTTGTAAGCTTTGTACATGGATGAAGTGATGAAATATTGCATGACGATGTTAAAGAGCCGCATTAGAGAGCCATAGTACGCTTTGTAGATGGATGAAGTGATGAAATACTATCAAAGGCTAAGCGTCATCATGTTAGGGCTCTAGTTGAAGTGATAAACATGCTACCAAGGTGGAGCAGATAGCCATGGTAAGAAAGAAGCATTATTCCTTATCCCACAATTCAGGTACTTCTTAGAATCCCATAAGAGTTTCTGAGGGTGAAGTTGGGGTCGTAGCAAGAAGAACATATTGAGGCTAAACCAACACCTATGGATGTGAATATGAAGAAGCAATGCTTTGATTGACAAGGATTTGGCCATTTACAAGAAGATAGTCCCAAAAACGGAGTTATAACCATTCAAAAGACAAAGGAGAGTGAATAGAACTGTTGAAATGTACTCAATGGAGTTGGATATGCCGCATCAGTGAGCCATTGGAAGGTTTGTATATGGATGAAGTGATAAAATATTGTCAAAGGCTAAGCGTCAGCTTGTTAGGACTCTTGTTGAAGTGATAAACCATGCTACCAAGGTGGAGGTGATAGCCATGGTAAGAAAGAAGCATTATTCCTTATCCCACAATTATGGTACTTCTTAGAATATTATAGGGCTTTCTGAGGGTGAAGTTGAGATTGTAGCAAGAAGAACATATTGAGGCTAAATCAATACATATGGATGTGAATATGAAGAAGCAATGCTTTGATTGACAAGGATTTGGCCATTTGCAGGATGATAGTCCCAACAACGGATTTATAACCATTCAAAAGCCAAAGGAGAGTGAATAGAACTTATGAAGTGTACTCAATGGAGTTGGATCTCTTACCATTGCTTGACGATGTTAAAGAGCCGCATCAGAGTTGTAGGCTTTGTACATTGATGAAGTGATAAAATATTGTATAAGGCTATGCGTCAGCTTGTTAAGACTATTGTTGAAGTGATAAAGCATGCTACCAAGGTGGAGGTGATAGCCATGGTAAGAAACAAGCATTATTCCTTATCCCACAATTCTGGTACTTCTTAGAATCCTTTAGGAGTTTCTGTTGGTGAACTTGAGATTGTAGTAAGAAGAACATATTGAGGCTAAACCAACACTATGGATGTGAATATGAAGAAGCAATGCTTTGATTTTCAAGCATTTGGCCATTGACAAGCTGATAATCCAAAAACGGATTTATAACCATTCAAAAGAAAAAGGGGAGTGAATTGAACTGTTGAAGTATACTTAATGGATTTGGATCTCTTACAATTGCATGACGATGTTAAAGAGCCGCATTAGAGAGCCATAGTACGCTTTGTAGATGGATGAAGTGAGGAAATACTGTCAAAGGCTGAGCGTCATCATGTTAGGACTCATGTTGAAGTGATAAAGCATGCTACCAAGGTGGAGTAAATAGCCAAGGTAAGAAACAAGCATTAATCCTTATCCTACAATAATGGTACTTCTTAGAATCCTATAGGAGTTTCTGAGGGTGAAGTTGAGATTGTAGCAAGAAGAACATATCGAGGCTAAACCAACACCTATGGATGTGAATATGAAGAAGCAATGCTTTGATTGTCAAGCATGTGGCCATTGACAAGCTGAAAGTCCAAAAACGGTGTTGTAACCATTCAAAAGAAAAAGGAGAGTGAATTGAACTGTTGAAGTATACTCAATGGATTTGGATCTCTTACAATTGCATGACGATGTTAAAGAGCCGCATTAGAGAGCCATAGTACGCTTTGTACATGGATGAAGTGATAAAATATTGTCAAAGGCTAAGCGTCAGCTTGTTAAGACTCTTGTTGAAGTAATAAAGCATGCTACGAAGGTGGAGGTGATAGCCATGGTAAATAACAATCATTATTCCTTATCGCACAATTCTGGTACTTCTTAGAGTCCTATAGGAGTTTCTGATGGTGAAGTTGAGATTGTAGCAAGAAGAATATATTGAGGCTAAACAAAAACCTATGGTTGTGAATATGAAGAAGCAATGCTTTGATTGTCAAGCATTTGGCCATTGACAAGCTGAAAGTCCAAAAACGGTGTTATAACCATTCAAAAGAAAAAGGAGAGTGAATTGAACTGTTGAAATATACTCAATGGATTTGGATCTCTTACAATTGCATGACGATGTTCAAGAGCCGTATTAGAGAACTATAGTACGCTTTGTAGATGGATGAAGTGAGGAAATACTGTCAAAGGCTGAGCGTCATCATGTTAGGACTCTTGTTGAAGTGATAAAGCATGCTACCAACGTAGAGCAGATAGCCAAGGTAAGAAACATTCATTATTCCTTATCCGACAATTCTGGTACTTCTTAGAATCCTATAGGAGTTTCTAAGGGTGAAGTTGAGATTGTAGCAAGAATAATATATTGAGGCTAAACCAACACCTATGGATGTGAATATGAAGAAGCAATGCTTTGATTGACAAGGATTTGGCCATTTACAAGCTGATAGTCCCAAAAACGGAGTTATAACCATTCAAAAGACAAAGGAGAGTGAATAGAACTGTTGAAAAGTACTCAATGGAGTTGGGTCTCTTACAATTGCTTGACGATGTTAAAGAGCCGCATCAGAGAGCCATTGTAGGTTTTGTACATGGATGAAGTGATGAAATATTGTCAAAGGCTAAGCGTCAGCTTGTTGGGACTCTTGTTAAAGTGATAAAGCATGCTACCAAGGTGGAGTAGATAGCCATGGTAAGAAAGAAGCATTATTCCTTATTCTGCAATTATGGTACTTCTTAGAATCCTATAGGACTTTCTGAGGGTGAAGTTGAGATTGTAGCAAGAAGAACATATTGAGGATAAACCAACACCTATGGATGTAAATATGAAGAAGCAATGCTTTAATTGACAAGGATTTAGCCGTTTACAAGATGATAGTCCCAACAACGGAGTTATAACCATTCAAAAGCCAAAGGAAAATGAATAGAACTGTTGAAGTGTACTCAATGGATTTGGATCTCTTACAATTGTATGACGATGTTAAAGAGCAGCATTAGAGTGCCATAGTACGCTTTGTAGATGGATGAAGTGAGGAAATACTATCAAAGGGTGAGCGTCATCATGTTAGGGCTCTTGTTGAAGTGATAAAGCATGCTACCAAGGTGGAGCAGATAGCCAAGGGAAGAAACAAGCATTATTCCTTATCCCACAATTCTGGTACTTCTTAGAATCCCGTAGGAGTTTCTGAGGGTGAAGTTGGGGTTGTAGCAAGAAGAACATATTGAAGCTAAACCAACACTTATGGATGTGAATATGAAGAAGCAATGCTTTGATTGACAAGGATTTGGCCATTTACAAGGTTATAGTCCCAAAAACGGAGTTATAACCATTCAAAAGACAAAGGAGAGTGAATAGAACTGTTGAAGTGTACTCAATGGAGTTGGGTATGCCGCATCAGAGAGCCATTGTAAGCTTTGTATATGGATGAAGTGATAAAATATTGTCAAAGGCTAAGCGTCAGCTTGTTAGGACTCTTGTTGAAGTGATAAAACATGCTACCAAGGTGGAGGTGATAGCCATGGTAAGAAAGAAGCATTATTCCTTATCCCACAATTATGGTACTTCTTAGAATCTTATAGGACTTTCTGAGGGTGAAGTTGAGATTGTAGCAAGAAGAACATATTGAAGCTAAATCAACACCTATGGATGTGCATATGAAGAAGCAATGCTTTGATTGACAAGGATTTGGCCATTTGTAAGATGATAGTCCCAACAACGGAGTTATAACCATTCAAAAGCCAAATGAGAGTGAATAGAACTGATGAAGTGTACTCAATGGAGTTGGATCTCTTACAATTGCTTGACGATGTTAAAGAGCCGCATCAGAGTTGTAGGCGTTGTACATGGATGAAGTGATAAAATATTGTATAAGGCTAAGTGTCAGCCTCTTAGGACTCTTGTTTAAGTGATAAGGCATGCTACCAAGGTGGAGGTGATAGCCATGGTAAGAAACAAGCATTATTCATTATCCCTCAATTATGGTACTTCTTAGAATCCTTTAGGAGTTTCTGATGGTGAACTTGAGATTGTAGCAAGAAGAACATATTGAGGCTAAAGCAACACTTATGGATGTGAATATGAAGAGGCAATTCATTGATTGACAAGGATTTGGCCATTTCAAGATGATTGTTCTAAAAACGGAGTTAAAACCATTCAAAAACAAAGGAGAGTGAATACAACTGTTGAAGTGTCCTCAATGGAGTTGGATCTCTTACAATTGCTTGACGATGTTAAAAAGCCGCATCAGAGAGCCATTGTAGGCTTTGTACATGGATGAAGTGATTAAATATTTTCAAAGGCTAAGCGTCAGCTTGTTAGGACTCTTGTTGAAGTGATAAAGCATGCTACCTACGTGAAGGTGATAGCCATGGTAAGAACAAGCATTATTCATAATCCCTCAATTATGGTACTTCTTAGAATCCTATAGGAGTTTCTGATGGTGAAGTTGAGGTTGTAGCAAGAAGAACATATTGAGGCTAAAGCAACAGCTATGGATGTCAATATGAAGAGGCAATGCATTGATTGACAAGGATTTGGCCATTTACAAGATGATTGTTCCAAAAGCGGAGTTAAAACCATTCAAAAACAAAGGAGAGTGAATACGACTGTTGAAGTGTACTCAATGGAGTTAGATCTCTTACAATTGCTTGACGATGTTAAAGAGCCGCATCAGAGTTGTAGGCTTTGTACATGGATGAAGTGATGAAATATTGTCAAAGGCTAAGCGTCAGCTTGTTAGGACTCTTGTTGAAATTATAAAGCATGCTACCAAGGTGGAGTAGATAGCCATGGTAAGAAAGAAGCATTATTCCTTATTCTGCAATTATGGTACTTCTTAAAATCCTATAGGACTTTCTGAGGGTGAAGTTGAGATTGTAGCAAGAAGAACATATTGAGTATAAACCAACACCTATGGATGTGAATATGAAGAAGCAATGCTTTGATTAACAAGGATTTGCCCGTTTACAAGATGATAGTCCCAACAACGAAGTTATAACCATTCAAAAGCCAAAGGAAAATGAATAGAACTGTTGAAGTGTACTCAATGGATTTGGATCTCTTACAATTGCCTGACGATGTTAAAGAGCAGCATTAGAGAGCCATAGTACACTTTGTAGATGGATGAAGTAATGAAATACTGTCAAGGGCTGAGCTTCATCATGTTAGGGCTCTTGTTGAAGTGATAAAGCATGCTACCAAGGTGGAGCAGATAGCCAAGGTAAGAAAGAAGCATTATTCCTTATCCCGCAATTATGGTACTTCTTAGAATCCCATAGGAGTTTCTGAGGTTGAAGTTGGGGTTGTAGAAAGAAGAACATATTAAGGCTAAACCAACACCTATGGATGTGAATATGAAGAAGCAATGCTTTGATTGATAAGGATTTGGCCATTTACAAGCTATAGTCCCAAAAACGGAGTTATAACAATTCAAAAGACAAAGGAGAGTGAATAGAACTGTTAAAATGTACTCAATGGAGTTGGGTATGCCGCATCAGAGAGCCATTGTAAGCTTTGTATATGGATGAAGTGATGAAATATTGTCAAAGGCTAAGCGTCATCTTGTTAGGACTCTTGTTGAAGTGATAAAGCATGCTACCAAGGTGGAGGTGATAGCCATGGTAAGAAAGAAGCATTATTCCTTATCCCACAATTATGGTACTTCTTAGAATCCTATAGGACTTTCTGAGGATGAAGTTGAGATTGTAGCAAGAAGAAAATATTGAGGCTAAATCAACACCTATGAATGTGAAGATGAAGAAGCAATGCTTTGATTGACAAGGGTTTGGCAATTTGCAAGATGATAGTCCCAACAACGGAGTTATAACCATTCAAAAGCCAAAGGAGAGTGAATAGAACTGATGAAGTGTACTCAATGGAGTCGGATCACTTATAATTGCCTGACGATGTTAAAGAGCCGAATCAGAGTTGTGAGCTTTTTACATGGATGAAGTGATGAAATATTGTCTAAGGCTAAGCGTCAGCTTGTTAGGACTCTTGTTGAAGAGATAAAGCATGCTACCAAGGTGGAGTAGATAGCCAAGGTAAGAAACAAGCATTATTCCTTATCCTGCAATTATGGTACTTCTTAGAATCCTATAGGAGTTTCTGAGGGTGAAGTTGAGATTGTAGCAAGAAGAACATATTGAGGCTAAACCAACACTTATGGATGTGAATATGAAGAAGCAATGCTTTTATTGACAAGCATTTGGCCATTGACACGCTGATAATCCAAAAACGTATTTTAACCATTTAAAAGAAAAAGGGGAGTGAATTGAACTGTTGAAGTATACTTAATGGATTTGGATCTCTTACAATTGCATGACGATGTTAAAGAGCCGCATTAGAGAGCCATAGTACGCTTTGTAGATGGAGGAAGTGAAGAAATACTGTCAAAAGCTGAACGTCATCATGTTAGGACTCTTGTTGAAGTGATAAAGCATGCTACCAAGGTGGAGTAGATAGCCAAGGTAAGAAACAAGCATTAATCCTTATCCGGCAATAATGGTACTTCTTAGAATCCTATAGGAGTTTCTGAGGGTGAAGTTTAGACTGTAGCAAGAAGAACATATTGAGGCTAAACCAACACCTATGGATGTGAATATGAAGAAGCAATGCTTTGATTGACAAGGATTCGACCATTTACAAGATGATAGTCCAATAACGAAGTTATAACTATTCAAAAACAAAGGAGAGAGAATAGAACAGTTGAAGTGTACTCAATGGAGTTGGATCTCTTACAATTGCATGACGATCTTAAAGAGCCGCATTAGAGTGTTATAGTACGCGTTGTAGATGGATGACGTGAGGAAATACTGTCAAAGGCTGAGCGTCATCATGTTAGGGCTCTTGTTGAAGTCATAAAGCATGCTACCAAGGTGGAGCAGATAGCAATGGTAAGAAACAAGCATTATTCCTTATCCCATAATTCTGGTACTTCTTAGAATTCTATAGAAGTTTCTAAAGCTGAAGTTGAGATTGTAGCAAGAAGAACATATTGAGGCTAAACAAAAACCTATGGTTGTGAATATGAAGAAGCAATGCTTTGATTGTCAAGCATTTGGCCATTGACAAGCTGAAAGTCCAAAACCGGTGTTATAACCATTCAAAAGAAAAAGGAGAGTGAATTGAACTGTTGAAGTATACTTAATAGATTTGGATCTCTTACAATTGCATGACGATGTTAAAGAGCCACATTAGAGAACCATAGTACACTTTGTAGATGGATGAAGAGAGGAAATACTGTCAAAGGCTAAGCGTCATCATGTTAGGACCCTTGTTGAAGTGATAAAGCATGCTACCAAGGTGGAGCAGATAGCCAAGGTAAGAAACATTCATTAATCTTTATCCGACAATTCTGGTACTTCTTAGAATCCTATAGAAGTTTCTAAGGGTGAAGTTGAGATTGTAGCAAGAATAATATATTGAGGCTAAACCAACACCTAAGGATGTGAATATGAAGAAGCAATGCTTTGATTGACAAGGATTTGACCATTTACAAGTTGATAGTCCCAAAAACGGAGTTATAACCATTCAAAAGACAAAGGAGGGTGAATAGAACTGTTGAAGTGTACTCAATGGAGTTGGATCTCTTACAATTGCTTGACGATGTTAAAGAGCCGCATCAGAGAGCCATTGTAGGCTTTGTACATAGATAAAGCGATGAAATATTTTCAAAGGCTAAGCGTCAGCTTGTTAGGACTCCTGTTGAAGTGATAAAGCATGCTACCAAGGTGGAGGTGATAGCCACTGTAACAAACAAGCATTATTTCTTATCCCCCAATTCTCGAACTTCTTAGAATCCTATAGGAGTTTCTGATGGTGAAGTTGGGGTTGTAGCAAGAAGAACATATTGAGGCTAAACTAACACCTATGGATGTGAATATGAAGAAGCAATGCTTTGATTGACAAGGATTTGGTCATTTACAAGCTGATAGTCCCAAAAACAGAGTTATAACCATTCAAAAGACAAAGGATAATGAATAGAACTGTTGAAATGTACTCAATGGAGTTGGGTATGCCGCATCAGAGAGCCATTGTAAGTTTTATATATGGATGAAGTGATAAAATATTGTCAAAGGCTAAGCGTCAGCTTGTTAGGACTCTTGCTGAAGTGTTAAAGCATGCTACCAAGGTGGAGGTGATAGCCATGGTAAGAAAGAAGCATTATTCCTTATCCCACAATTATGGTACTTCTTAGAATCTTATAGGACTTTATGAGGGTGAAGTTGAGATTGTAGCAAGAAGAACATATTGAAGCTAAATCAACACCTATGGATGTGCATATGAAGAAGCAATGCTTTGATTGACAAGGATTTGGCCATTTGTAAGATGATAGTCCCAACAACGGAGTTATAACCATTCAAAAGCCAAATGAGAGTGAATAGAACTGATGAAGTGTACTCAATGGAGTTGGATCTCTTACAATTGCTTGACGATGTTAAAGAGCCGCATCAGAGTTGTAGGGTTTGTACATGGATGAAGTGATAAAATATTGTATAAGGCTATGCGTCAGCTTGTTAGGACTCTTGTTGAATTGATAAAGCATGCTACCAAGGTGGAGGTGATAGCCATGGTAAGAAACAAGCATTATTCCTTATCCCACAATTCTGGTACTTCTTAGAATCCTTTAGGAGTTTCTTTTGGTGAACTTGAGATTGTAGCAAGAAGAACATATTGAGGCTAAACCAACACTTATGGATGTGAATATGAAGAAGCAATGCTTTGATTGACAAGCATTTGGCCATTGACAAGCTGATAATCCAAAAACGTAGTTTTAACCATTTAAAAGAAAAAGGGGAGTGAATTGAACTGTTGAAGTATACTTACAATTGCATGACGATGTTAAAGAGCCGCATTAGAGAGCCATAGTACGCTTAGGAAATACTGTCAAAGGCTGAGCATCACCATGTTAGGACTCTTGTTGAAGTGATAAAGCATGCTACCAAGGTGGACTAGATAGCCAAGGTAAGAAACAAGCATTAATCCTTATCCTGCAATAATGGTACTTCTTAAAATCCTATAGGAGTTTCTTAGGGTGAAGTTGAGATTGTAGCAAGAAGAATATATCGAGGCTAAACCAACACCTATGGATGTGAATATGAAGAAGCAATGCTTTGATTGACAAGGATTTGGCCATTTACAAGATGATAGTCCCAACAACGAAGTTATAACCATTCAAAAGCCAAAGGAGAGTGAATACAATTGTTGAAGTGTACTCAATGGATTTGGATCTCTTACAATTGCATGACGATGTTAAAGAGCCGCATCAGAGTTGTAGGCTTTGTACATGGATGAAGTGATGAAATATTGCATGACGATGTTAAAGAGCCGCATTAGAGAGCCATAGTACGCTTTGTAGATGGATGAAGTGATGAAATACTATCAAAGGCTGAGCGTCATCATGTTATGGCTCTAGTTGAAGTGATAAAGCATGCTACCAAGGTGGAGCAGATAGCCATGGTAAGAAAGAAGCATTATTCCTTATCCCACAATTCAGGTACTTCTTAGAATCCCATAAGAGTTTCTGAGGGTGAAGTTGGGGTCGTAGCAAGAAGAACATATTGAGGCTAAACCAACACCTATGGATGTGAATATGAAGAAGCAATGCTTTGATTGACAAGGATTTGGCCATTTACAAGAAGATAGTCCCAAAAACGGAGTTATAACCATTCAAAAGACAAAGGAGAGTGAATAGAACTGTTGAAATGTACTCAATGGAGTTGGGTATGCCGCATCAGTGAGCCATTGGAAGGTTTGTATATGGATGAAGTGATAAAATATTGTCAAAGGCTAAGCGTCAGCTTGTTAGGACTCTTGTTGAAGTGATAAACCATGCTACCAAGGTGGAGGTGATAGCCATGGTAAGAAAGAAGCATTATTCCTTATCCCACAATTATGGTACTTCTTAGAATATTATAGGGCTTTCTGAGGGTGAAGTTGAGATTGTAGCAAGAAGAACATATTGAGGCTAAATCAACACCTATGGATGTGAATATGAAGAAGCAATGCTTTGATTGACAAGGATTTGGCCATTTGCAGGATGATAGTCCCAACAACGGAGTTATAACCATTCAAAAGCCAAAGGAGAGTGAATAGAACTTATGAAGTGTACTCAATGGAGTTGGATCTCTTACCATTGCTTGACGATGTTAAAGAGCCGCATCAGAGTTGTAGGCTTTGTACATTGATGAAGTGATAAAATATTGTATAAGGCTATGCGTCAGCTTGTTAAGACTATTGTTGAAGTGATAAAGCATGCTACCAAGGTGGAGGTGATAGCCATGGTAAGAAACAAGCATTATTCCTTATCCCACAATTCTGGTACTTCTTAGAATCCTTTAGGAGTTTCTGTTGGTGAACTTGAGATTGTAGTAAGAAGAACATATTGAGGCTAAACCAACACTATGGATGTGAATATGAAGAAGCAATGCTTTGATTTTCAAGCATTTGGCCATTGACAAGCTGATAATCCAAAAACGGATTTATAACCATTCAAAAGAAAAAGGGGAGTGAATCGAACTGTTGAAGTATACTTAATGGATTTGGATCTCTTACAATTGCATGACGATGTTAAAGAGCCGCATTAGAGAGCCATAGTACGCTTTGTAGATGGATGAAGTGAGGAAATACTGTCAAAGGCTGAGCGTCATCATGTTAGGACTCATGTTGAAGTGATAAAGCATGCTACCAAGGTGGAGTAAATAGCCAAGGTAAGAAACAAGCATTAATCCTTATCCTGCAATAATGGTACTTCTTAGAATCCTATAGGAGTTTCTTAGGGTGAAGTTGAGATTGTAGCAAGAAGAACATATCGAGGCTAAACCAACACCTATGGATGTGAATATGAAGAAGCAATGCTTTGATTGACAAGGATTTGGCCATTTACAAGATGATAGTCCCAACAACGAAGTTATAACCATTCAAAAGCCAAAGGAGAGTGAATAGAATTGTTGAAGTGTACTCAATGGATTTGGATCTCTTACAATTGCATGACGATGTTAAAGAGCCGCATCAGAGTTGTAGGCTTTGTACATGGATGAAGTGATGAAATATTGCATGACGATGTTAAAGAGCCGCATTAGAGAGCCATAGTACGCTTTGTAGATGGATGAAGTGATGAAATACTATCAAAGGCTAAGCGTCATCATGTTAGGGCTCTAGTTGAAGTGATAAACATGCTACCAAGGTGGAGCAGATAGCCATGGTAAGAAAGAAGCATTATTCCTTATCCCACAATTCAGGTACTTCTTAGAATCCCATAAGAGTTTCTGAGGGTGAAGTTGGGGTCGTAGCAAGAAGAACATATTGAGGATAAACCAACACCTATGGATGTGAATATGAAGAAGCAATGCTTTGATTGACAAGGATTTGGCCATTTACAAGAAGATAGTCCCAAAAACGGAGTTATAACCATTCAAAAGACAAAGGAGAGTGAATAGAACTGTTGAAATGTACTCAATGGAGTTGGGTATGCCGCATCAGTGAGCCATTGGAAGGTTTGTATATGGATGAAGTGATAAAATATTGTCAAAGGCTAAGCGTCAGCTTGTTAGGACTCTTGTTGAAGTGATAAACCATGCTACCAAGGTGGAGGTGATAGCCATGGTAAGAAAGAAGCATTATTCCTTATCCCACAATTATGGTACTTCTTAGAATATTATAGGGCTTTCTGAGGGTGAAGTTGAGATTGTAGCAAGAAGAACATATTGAGGCTAAATCAACACCTATGGATGTGAATATGAAGAAGCAATGCTTTGATTGACAAGGATTTGGCCATTTGCAGGATGATAGTCCCAACAACGGATTTATAACCATTCAAAAGCCAAAGGAGAGTGAATAGAACTTATGAAGTGTACTCAATGGAGTTGGATCTCTTACCATTGCTTGACGATGTTAAAGAGCCGCATCAGAGTTGTAGGCTTTGTACATTGATGAAGTGATAAAATATTGTATAAGGCTATGCGTCAGCTTGTTAAGACTATTGTTGAAGTGATAAAGCATGCTACCAAGGTGGAGGTGATAGCCATGGTAAGAAACAAGCATTATTCCTTATCCCACAATTCTGGTACTTCTTAGAATCCTTTAGGAGTTTCTGTTGGTGAACTTGAGATTGTAGTAAGAAGAACATATTGAGGCTAAACCAACACTATGGATGTGAATATGAAGAAGCAATGCTTTGATTTTCAAGCATTTGGCCATTGACAAGCTGATAATCCAAAAACGGATTTATAACCATTCAAAAGAAAAAGGGGAGTGAATTGAACTGTTGAAGTATACTTAATGGATTTGGATCTCTTACAATTGCATGACGATGTTAAAGAGCCGCATTAGAGAGCCATAGTACGCTTTGTAGATGGATGAAGTGAGGAAATACTGTCAAAGGCTGAGCGTCATCATGTTAGGACTCATGTTGAAGTGATAAAGCATGCTACCAAGGTGGAGTAAATAGCCAAGGTAAGAAACAAGCATTAATCCTTATCCTACAATAATGGTACTTCTTAGAATCCTATAGGAGTTTCTGAGGGTGAAGTTGAGATTGTAGCAAGAAGAACATATCGAGGCTAAACCAACACCTATGGATGTGAATATGAAGAAGCAATGCTTTGATTGTCAAGCATGTGGCCATTGACAAGCTGAAAGTCCAAAAACGGTGTTGTAACCATTCAAAAGAAAAAGGAGAGTGAATTGAACTGTTGAAGTATACTCAATGGATTTGGATCTCTTACAATTGCATGACGATGTTAAAGAGCCGCATTAGAGAGCCATAGTAAGCTTTGTACATGGATGAAGTGATAAAATATTGTCAAAGGCTAAGCGTCAGCTTGTTAAGACTCTTGTTGAAGTGATAAACCATGCTACCAAGGTGGAGGTGATAGCCATGGTAAGAAAGAAGCATTATTCCTTATCCCACAATTATGGTACTTCTTAGAATATTATAGGGCTTTCTGAGGGTGAAGTTGAGATTGTAGCAAGAAGAACATATTGAGGCTAAACAAAAACCTATGGTTGTGAATATGAAGAAGCAATGCTTTGATTGTCAAGCATTTGGCCATTGACAAGCTGAAAGTCCAAAAACGGTGTTATAACCATTCAAAAGAAAAAGGAGAGTGAATTGAACTGTTGAAGTATACTCAATGGATTTGGATCTCTTACAATTGCATGACGATGTTCAAGAGCCGTATTAGAGAACTATAGTACGCTTTGTAGATGGATGAAGTGAGGAAATACTGTCAAAGGCTGAGCGTCATCATGTTAGGACTCTTGTTGAAGTGATAAAGCATGCTACCAACGTAGAGCAGATAGCCAAGGTAAAAAACATTCATTATTCCTTATCCGACAATTCTGGTACTTCTTAGAATCCTATAGGAGTTTCTAAGGGTGAAGTTGAGATTGTAGCAAGAATAATATATTGAGGCTAAACCAACACCTATGGATGTGAATATGAAGAAGCAATGCTTTGATTGACAAGGATTTGGCCATTTACAAGCTGATAGTCCCAAAAACGGAGTTATAACCATTCAAAAGACAAAGGAGAGTGAATAGAACTGTTGAAATGTACTCAATGGAGTTGGGTCTCTTACAATTGCTTGAAGATGTTAAAGAGCCGCATCAGAGAGCCATTGTAGGTTTTGTACATGGATGAAGTGATGAAATATTGTCAAAGGCTAAGCGTCAGCTTGTTGGGACTCTTGTTAAAGTGATAAAGCATGCTACCAAGGTGGAGTAGATAGCCATGGTAAGAAAGAAGCATTATTCCTTATTCTGCAATTATGGTACTTCTTAGAATCCTATAGGACTTTCTGAGGGTGAAGTTGAGATTGTAGCAAGAAGAACATATTGAGGATAAACCAACACCTATGGATGTAAATATGAAGAAGCAATGCTTTAATTGACAAGGATTTAGCCGTTTACAAGATGATAGTCCCAACAACGGAGTTATAACCATTCAAAAGCCAAAGGAAAATGAATAGAACTGTTGAAGTGTACTCAATGGATTTGGATCTCTTACAATTGCATGACGATGTTAAAGAGCAGCATTAGAGTGCCATAGTACGCTTTGTAGATGGATGAAGTGAGGAAATACTATCAAAGGGTGAGCGTCATCATGTTAGGGCTCTTGTTGAAGTGATAAAGCATGCTACCAAGGTGGAGCAGATAGCCAAGGGAAGAAACAAGCATTATTCCTTATCCCACAATTCTGGTACTTCTTAGAATCCCATAGGAGTTTCTGAGGGTGAAGTTGGGGTTGTAGCAAGAAGAACATATTGAAGCTAAACCAACACTTATGGATGTGAATATGAAGAAGCAATGCTTTGATTGACAAGGATTTGGCCATTTACAAGGTTATAGTCCCAAAAACGGAGTTATAACCATTCAAAAGACAAAGGAGAGTGAATAGAACTGTTGAAGTGTACTCAATGGAGTTGGGTATGCCGCATCAGAGAGCCATTGTAAGCTTTGTATATGGATGAAGTGATAAAATATTGTCAAAGGCTAAGCGTCAGCTTGTTAGGACTCTTGTTGAAGTGATAAAACATGCTACCAAGGTGGAGGTGATAGCCATGGTAAAAAAGAAGCATTATTCTTTATCCCACAATTATGGTACTTCTTACAATCTTATAGGACTTTCTGAGGGTGAAGTTGAGTTTGTAGCAAGAAGAATATATTGAGGCTAAACAAAAACCTATGGTTGTGAATATGAAGAAGCAATGCTTTGATTGTCAAGCATTTGGCCATTGACAAGCTGAAAGTCCAAAAACGGTGTTATAACCATTCAAAAGAAAAAGGAGAGTGAATTGAACTGTTGAAGTATACTCAATGGATTTGGATCTCTTACAATTGCATGACGATGTTCAAGAGCCGTATTAGAGAACTATAGTACGCTTTGTAGATGGATGAAGTGAGGAAATACTGTCAAAGGCTGAGCGTCATCATGTTAGGACTCTTGTTGAAGTGATAAAGCATGCTACCAACGTAGAGCAGATAGCCAAGGTAAAAAACATTCATTATTCCTTATCCGACAATTCTGGTACTTCTTAGAATCCTATAGGAGTTTCTAAGGGTGAAGTTGAGATTGTAGCAAGAATAATATATTGAGGCTAAACCAACACCTATGGATGTGAATATGAAGAAGCAATGCTTTGATTGACAAGGATTTGGCCATTTACAAGCTGATAGTCCCAAAAACGGAGTTATAACCATTCAAAAGACAAAGGAGAGTGAATAGAACTGTTGAAATGTACTCAATGGAGTTGGGTCTCTTACAATTGCTTGAAGATGTTAAAGAGCCGCATCAGAGAGCCATTGTAGGTTTTGTACATGGATGAAGTGATGAAATATTGTCAAAGGCTAAGCGTCAGCTTGTTGGGACTCTTGTTAAAGTGATAAAGCATGCTACCAAGGTGGAGTAGATAGCCATGGTAAGAAAGAAGCATTATTCCTTATTCTGCAATTATGGTACTTCTTAGAATCCTATAGGACTTTCTGAGGGTGAAGTTGAGATTGTAGCAAGAAGAACATATTGAGGATAAACCAACACCTATGGATGTAAATATGAAGAAGCAATGCTTTAATTGACAAGGATTTAGCCGTTTACAAGATGATAGTCCCAACAACGGAGTTATAACCATTCAAAAGCCAAAGGAAAATGAATAGAACTGTTGAAGTGTACTCAATGGATTTGGATCTCTTACAATTGCATGACGATGTTAAAGAGCAGCATTAGAGTGCCATAGTACGCTTTGTAGATGGATGAAGTGAGGAAATACTATCAAAGGGTGAGCGTCATCATGTTAGGGCTCTTGTTGAAGTGATAAAGCATGCTACCAAGGTGGAGCAGATAGCCAAGGGAAGAAACAAGCATTATTCCTTATCCCACAATTCTGGTACTTCTTAGAATCCCATAGGAGTTTCTGAGGGTGAAGTTGGGGTTGTAGCAAGAAGAACATATTGAAGCTAAACCAACACTTATGGATGTGAATATGAAGAAGCAATGCTTTGATTGACAAGGATTTGGCCATTTACAAGGTTATAGTCCCAAAAACGGAGTTATAACCATTCAAAAGACAAAGGAGAGTGAATAGAACTGTTGAAGTGTACTCAATGGAGTTGGGTATGCCGCATCAGAGAGCCATTGTAAGCTTTGTATATGGATGAAGTGATAAAATATTGTCAAAGGCTAAGCGTCAGCTTGTTAGGACTCTTGTTGAAGTGATAAAACATGCTACCAAGGTGGAGGTGATAGCCATGGTAAAAAAGAAGCATTATTCTTTATCCCACAATTATGGTACTTCTTACAATCTTATAGGACTTTCTGAGGGTGAAGTTGAGTTTGTAGCAAGAAGAACATATTGAAGCTAAATCAACACCTATGGATGTGCATATGAAGAAGCAATGCTTTGATTGACAAGGATTTGGCCATTTGTAAGATGATAGTCCCAACAACGGAGTTATAACCATTCAAAAGCCAAATGAGAGTGAATAGAACTGTTGAAGTGTCCTCAATGGAGTTGGATCTCTTACAATTGCTTGACGATGTTAAAAAGCCGCATCAGAGAGCGATTGTAGGCTTTGTACATGGATGAAGTGATTAAATATTTTCAAAGGCTAAGCGTCAGCTTGTTAGGACTCTTGTTGAAGTGATAAAGCATGCTACCTACGTGAAGGTGATAGCCATGGTAAGAACAAGCATTATTCATAATCCCTCAATTATGGTACTTCTTAGAATCTTATAGGAGTTTCTGATGGTGAAGTTGAGGTTGTAGCAAGAAGAACATATTGAGGCTAAAGCAACAGCTATGGATGTCAATATGAAGAGGCAATGCATTGATTGACAAGGATTTGGCCATTTACAAGATGATTGTTCCAAAAACGGAGTTAAAACCATTCAAAAACAAAGGAGAGTGAATACGACTGTTGAAGTGTACTCAATGGAGTTAGATCTCTTACAATTGCTTGACGATGTTAAAGAGCCGCATCAGAGTTGTAGGCTTTGTACATGGATGAAGTGATGAAATATTGTCAAAGGCTAAGCGTCAGCTTGTTAGGACTCTTGTTGAAATTATAAAGCATGCTACCAAGGTGGAGTAGATAGCCATGGTAAGAAAGAAGCATTATTCCTTATTCTGCAATTATGGTACTTCTTAAAATCCTATAGGACTTTCTGAGGGTGAAATTGAGATTGTAGCAAGAAGAACATATTGAGTATAAACCAACACCTATGGATGTGAATATGAAGAAGCAATGCTTTGATTAACAAGGATTTGCCCGTTTACAAGATGATAGTCCCAACAACGAAGTTATAACCATTCAAAAGCCAAAGAAAAATGAATAGAACTGTTGAAGTGTACTCAATGGATTTGGATCTCTTACAATTGCCTGACGATGTTAAAGAGCAGCATTAGAGAGCCATAGTACACTTTGTAGATGGATGAAGTAATGAAATACTGTCAAAGGCTGAGCTTCATCATGTTAGGGCTCTTGTTGAAGTGATAAAGCATGCTACCAAGGTGGAGCAGATAGCCAAGGTAAGAAAGAAGCATTATTCCTTATCCCACAATTATGGTACTTCTTAGAATCCCTTAGGAGTTTCTGAGGTTGAAGTTGGGGTTGTAGAAAGAAGAACATATTAAGGCTAAACCAACACCTATGGATGTGAATATGAAGAAGCAATGCTTTGATTGATAAGGATTTGGCCATTTACAAGCTATAGTCCCAAAAACGGAGTTATAACAATTCAAAAGACAAAGGAGAGTGAATAGAACTGTTAAAATGTACTCAATGGAGTTGGGTATGCCGCATCAGAGAGCCATTGTAAGCTTTGTATATGGATGAAGTGATGAAATATTGTCAAAGGCTAAGCGTCATCTTGTTAGGACTCTTGTTGAAGTGATAAAGCATGCTACCAAGGTGGAGGTGATAGCCATGGTAAGAAAGAAGCATTATTCCTTATCCCACAATTATGGTACTTCTTAGAATCCTATAGGACTTTCTGAGGATGAAGTTGAGATTGTAGCAAGAAGAAAATATTGAGGCTAAATCAACACCTATGAATGTGAAGATGAAAAAGCAATGCTTTGATTGACAAGGGTTTGGCAATTTGCAAGATGATAGTCCCAACAACGGAGTTATAACCATTCAAAAGCCAAAGGAGAGTGAATAGAACTGATGAAGTGTACTCAATGGAGTCGGATCACTTATAATTGCTTGACGATGTTAAAGAGCCGAATCAGAGTTGTGGGCTTTTTACATGGATGAAGTGATGAAATATTGTCTAAGGCTAAGCGTCAGCTTGTTAGGACTCTTGTTGAAGAGATAAAGCATGCTACCAAGGTGGAGTAGATAGCCAAGGTAAGAAACAAGCATTATTCCTTATCCTGCAATTATGGTACTTCTTAGAATCCTATAGGAGTTTCTGAGGGTGAAGTTGAGATTGTAGCAAGAAGAACATATTGAGGCTAAACCAACACTTATGGATGTGAATATGAAGAAGCAATGCTTTTATTGACAAGCATTTGGCCATTGACACGCTGATAATCCAAAAACGTATTTTAACCATTTAAAAGAAAAAGGGGAGTGAATTGAACTGTTGAAGTATACTTAATGGATTTGGATCTCTTACAATTGCATGACGATGTTAAAGAGCCGCATTAGAGAGCCATAGTACGCTTTGTAGATGGAGGAAGTGAAGAAATACTGTCAAAAGCTGAACGTCATCATGTTAGGACTCTTGTTGAAGTGATAAAGCATGCTACCAAGGTGGAGTAGATAGCCAAGGTAAGAAACAAGCATTAATCCTTATCCCGCAATAATGGTACTTCTTAGAATCCTATAGGAGTTTCTGAGGGTGAAGTTTAGACTGTAGCAAGAAGAACATATTGAGACTAAACCAACACCTATGGATGTGAATATGAAGAAGCAATGCTTTGATTGACAAGGATTCGACCATTTACAAGATGATAGTCCAATAACGAAGTTATAACTATTCAAAAACAAAGGAGAGAGAATAGAACAGTTGAAGTGTACTCAATGGAGTTGGATCTCTTACAATTGCATGACGATCTTAAAGAGCCGCATTAGAGTGTTATAGTACGCGTTGTAGATGGATGAAGTGAGGAAATACTGTCAAAGGCTGAGCGTCATCATGTTAGGGCTCTTGTTGAAGTCATAAAGCATGCTACCAAGGTGGAGCAGATAGCCATGGTAAGAAACAAGCATTATTCCTTATCCCATAATTCTGGTACTTCTTAGAATTCTATAGAAGTTTCTAAAGCTGAAGTTGAGATTGTAGCAAGAAGAACATATTGAGGCTAAACAAAAACCTATGGTTGTGAATATGAAGAAGCAATGCTTTGATTGTCAAGCATTTGGCCATTGACAAGCTGAAAGTCCAAAACCGGTGTTATAACCATTCAAAAGAAAAAGGAGAGTGAATTGAACTGTTGAAGTATACTTAATAGATTTGGATCTCTTACAATTGCATGACGATGTTAAAGAGCCACATTAGAGAACCATAGTACGCTTTGTAGATGGATGAAGAGAGGAAATACTGTCAAAGGCTAAGCGTCATCATGTTAGGCCCCTTGTTGAAGTGATAAAGCATGCTACCAAGGTGGAGCAGATAGCCAAGGTAAGAAACATTCATTAATCTTTATCCGACAATTCTGGTACTTCTTAGAATCCTATAGAAGTTTCTAAGGGTGAAGCTGAGATTGTAGCAAGAATAATATATTGAGGCTAAACCAACACCTAAGGATGTGAATATGAAGAAGCAATGCTTTGATTGACAAGGATTTGACCATTTACAAGTTGATAGTCCCAAAAACGGAGTTATAACCATTCAAAAGACAAAGGAGGGTGAATAGAACTGTTGAAGTGTACTCAATGGAGTTGGATCTCTTACAATTGCTTGACGATGTTAAAGAGCCGCATCAGAGAGCCATTGTAGGCTTTGTACATAGATAAAGCGATGAAATATTTTCAAAGGCTAAGCGTCAGCTTGTTAGGACTCCTGTTGAAGTGATAAAGCATGCTACCAAGGTGGAGGTGATAGCCACTATAACAAACAAGCATTATTCCTTATCCCCCAATTCTCGTACTTCTTAGAATCCTATAGGAGTTTCTGATGGTGAAGTTGAGATTGTAACAAGAAGAACATATTGAGGCTAAACCAACACCTATGGATGTGAATATGAAGAAGCAATGCTTTGATTGACAAGGATTTGGCCATTTACAAGGTTATAGTCCCAAAAACGGAGTTATAACCATTCAAAAGACAAAGGAGAGTGAATAGAACTATTGAAGTGTACTCAATGGAGTTGGATCTCTTACAACTGCATGACGATATTAAAAAGCCACATCAGAGAGCCATTGTAGGCTTTGTACATGGATGAAGTGATGAAATATTGTCAAAGGCTAAGCGTCAGCTTGTTAGGACTCTTGTTGAAGTGATAAAGCATGCTACCTAGGTGGAGGTGATAGTCATAGTAAGAAATAAGCATTATTCCTTATCCCACAATTATGGTTCTTCTTAGAATCCTATAGGAGTTTGTAAGGATGAAGTTGAGGTTGTAGCAAGAAGAACATATTGAGGCTAAACCAATACCTATGGATGTGAATATGAAGAAGCAATGCTTTGATTGACAAGGATTTGACTATTTACAAGATGATAGTCCCAAAAACGGAGGTATAACAATTCAAAAACAAAGGAGAGTGAATAGAACTGTTGAAGTGTACTCAATGTAGTTGGATCCTTTACAATTGCTTAACGATGTTAAAGAGTCGCATCAGAGAGCCATGTAGGCTTTGTACATGGATGAAGTGATGAAATATTGTCTATGGCTAAGCGTCAGCTTGTTAGGACTCTTGTTGAAGTGATAAAGCATGCTACCAAGGTGGAGTAGATAGCCAAGGTAAGAAACAAGCATTATTCCTTATCCTGCAATTATGGTACTTCTTAGAATCTTATAGGAGTTGCTGAGGGTGAAGTTGAGATTGTAGCAAGAAGAACATATTGAGGCTAAACCAACACCTATGGATGTGAATATGAAGAAGCAATGCTTTGATTGAGAAGGATTTTGCCATTTACAAGATGATAGTCCCAACAACGGAGTTATAACCATTCAAAAGACAAAGGAGAATGAATAGAACTGTTGAAGTGTACTTAATGGAGTTGGATCTCTTACAATTGCTTGACGATGTTAAAGATCCGCATCAGAGGGTGAGCGTCATCATGTTAGGGCTCTTGTTGAAGTGATAAAGCATGCTACCAAGGTGGAGCAGATAGCCAAGGGAAGAAACAAGCATTATTCCTTATCCCACAATTCTGGTACTTCTTAGAAGCCCATAGGAGTTTCTGAGGGTGAAGTTGGGGTTGTAGCAAGAAGAACATATTGAAGCTAAACCAACACCTATGGATGTGAATATGAAGAAGCAATGCTTTGATTGACAAGGATTTGGCCGTTTACAAAGTTATAGTCCCAAAAACGGAGTTATAACCATTCAAAAGACAAAGGAGAGTGAATAGAACTGTTGAAGTGTACTCAATGGAGTTGGGTATGCCGCATCAGAGAGCCATTGTAAGCTTTGTATATGGATGAACTGATGAAATATTGTCAAAGGATAAGCGTCAACTTGTTAGGACTCTTGTTGAAGTGATAAAGCATGCTACCAAGGTGGAGGTGATAGCCATGGTAAGAAAGAAGCATTATACCTTATCCCATAATTATGGTACTTCTTATAATCCTATAGGACTTTCTGAGGGTGAAGTTGAGATTGTAGCAAGAAGAACATATTGAGGCTAAATCAACACTTATGGATGTGAATATGAAGAAGCAATGCTTTGATTGACAAAGATTTCGCCATTTGCAAGATGATAGTCCCAACAACGGAGTTATAACAATTCAAAAGCCAAAGGAGAGTGAATAGAACTGATGAAGTGTACTCAATGGAGTTGGATCTCTTACAATTGCTTGACGATGTTAAAGACCCGCATCAGAGTTGTAGGCTTTGTACATGGATGAAGTGATAAAATATTTTCTAAGGCTAAGTGTCAGCTTGTTAGGACTCTTGTTTAAGTGATAAGGCATGCTACATACGTGGAGGTGATAGCCATGGTAAGAACAAGCATTATTCATTATCCCTCAATTATGGTACTTCTTAGAATCCTATAGGAGTTTCTGATGGTGAAGTTGAGGTTGTAGCAAGAAGAACATATTGAGGCTAAAGCAACACCTATGGATGTCAATATGAAGAGGCAATGCATTGATTGACAAGGATTTGGCCATTTACAAGATGATTGTTCCAAAAACGGAGTTAAAACCATTCAAAAACAAAGGAGAGTGAATACAACTGTTGAAGTGTCCTCAATGGAGTTGGATCTCTTACAATTGCTTGACGATGTTAAAAAGCCGCATCAGAGAGCGATTGTAGGCTTTGTACATGGATGAAGTGATGAAATATTTTCAAAGGCTAAGCGTCAGCTTGTTAGGACTCTTGTTGAAGTGATAAAGCATGCTACCTACGTGGAGGTGATAGCCATGGTAAGAACAAGCATTATTCATAATCCCTCAATTATGGTACTTCTTAGAATCCTATAGGAGTTTCTGATGGTGAAGTTGAGGTTGTAGCAAGAAGAACATATTGAGGCTAAAGCAACACCTATGGATGTCAATATGAAGAGGCAATGCATTGATTGACAAGGATTTGGCCATTTACAAGATGATTGTTCCAAAAACGGAGTTAAAACCATTCAAAAACAAAGGAGAGTGAATACGACTATTGAAGTGTACTCAATGGAGTTAGATCTCTTACAATTGCTTGACGATGTTAAAGAGCCGCATCAGAGTTGTAGGCTCTGTACATGGATGAAGTGATGAAATATTGTCAAAGGCTAAGCGTCAGCTTGTTAGGACTCTTGTAAAAGTTATAAAGCATGCTACCAAGGTGGAGTAGATAGCCATGGTAAGAAAGAAGCATTATTCCTTATTCTGCAATTATGGTACTTCTTAAAATCCTATAGGACTTTCTGAGGGTGAAGTTGAGATTGTAGCAAGAAGAACATATTGAGTATAAACCAACACCTATGGATGTGAATATGAAGAAGCAATGCTTTGATTGACAAGGATTTGCCCGTTTACAAGATGATAGTCCCAACAACGGAGTTATAACCATTCAAAAGCCAAAGGAAAATGAATAGAACTGTTGAAGTGTACTCAATGGATTTGGATCTCTTACAATTGCATGACGATGTTAAAGAGCAGCATTAGAGAGCCATAGTACACTTTGTAGATGGATGAAGTGATGAAATACTGTCAAAGGCTGAGCTTCATCATATTAGGGCTCTTGTTGAAGTGATAAAGCATGCTACCAAGGTGGAGCAGATAGCCAAGGTAAGAAAGAAGCATTATTCCTTATCCCACAATTCTGGTACTTCTTAGAATCCCATAGTAGTTTCTGAGGTTGAAGTTGGGGTTGTAGCAAGAAGAACATATTGAGGCTAAACCAACACCTATGGATGTGAATATGAAGAAGCAATGCTTATATTGACAAGAATTTGGCCATTTACAAGCTGATAGTCCCAAAAACGGAGTTATAACAATTCAAAAGACAAAGGAGAGTGAATAGAACTGTTAAAATGTACTCAATGGAGTTGGGTATGCCGCATCAGAGAGCCATTGTAAGCTTTGTATATGGATGAAGTGATGAAATATTGTCAAAGGCTAAGCGTCATCTTGTTAGGACTCTTGTTGAAGTGATAAAGCATGCTACCAAGGTGGAGGTGATAGCCATGGTAAGAAAGAAGCATTATTCCTTATCCCACAATTATGGTACTTCTTAGAATCCTATAGGACTTTCTGAGGATGAAGTTGAGATTGTAGCAAGAAGAAAATATTGAGGCTAAATCAACACCTATGAATGTGAAGATGAAGAAGCAATGCTTTGATTGACAAGGGTTTGGCAATTTGCAAGATGATAGTCCCAACAACGGAGTTATAACCATTCAAAAGCCAAAGGAGAGTGAATAGAACTGATGAAGTGTACTCAATAGAGTCGGATCACTTATAATTGCTTGACGATGTTAAAGAGCCGAATCAGAGTTGTAGGCTTTTTACATGGATGAAGTGATGAAATATTGTCTAAGGCTAAGCGTCAGCTTGTTAGGACTCTTGTTGAAGTGATAAAGCATGCTACCAAGGTGGAGTAGATAGCCAAGGTAAGAAACAAGCATTATTCCTTATCCTGCAATTCTGGTACTTCTTAGAATCCTATAGGACTTTCTGAGGGTGAAGTTGAGATTGTAGCAAGAAGAACATATTGAGTATAAACCAACACCTATGGATGTGAATATGAAGAAGCAATGCTTTGATTGACAAGGATTTGCCCATTTACAAGTTGATAGTCCCAAAAACGGAGTTATAACCATTCAAAAGACAAAGGAGGGTGAATAGAACTGTTGAAGTGTACTCAATGGAGTTGGATCTCTTACAATTGCTTGACGATGTTAAAGAGCCGCATCAGAGAGCCATTGTAGGCTTTGTACATAGATAAAGCGATGAAATATTTTCAAAAGGCTAAGCGTCAGCTTGTTAGGACTCCTGTTGAAGTGATAAAGCATGCTACCAAGGTGGAGGTGATAGCCACTATAACAAACAAGCATTATTCCTTATCCCCCAATTCTCGTACTTCTTAGAATCCTATAGGAGTTTCTGATGGTGAAGTTGAGATTGTAACAAGAAGAACATATTGAGGCTAAACCAACACCTATGGATGTGAATATGAAGAAGCAATGCTTTGATTGACAAGGATTTGGCCATTTACAAGGTTATAGTCCCAAAAACGGAGTTATAACCATTCAAAAGACAAAGGAGAGTGAATAGAACTATTGAAGTGTACTCAATGGAGTTGGATCTCTTACAACTGCATGACGATATTAAAAAGCCACATCAGAGAGCCATTGTAGGCTTTGTACATGGATGAAGTGATGAAATATTGTCAAAGGCTAAGCGTCAGCTTGTTAGGACTCTTGTTGAAGTGATAAAGCATGCTACCTAGGTGGAGGTGATAGTCATAGTAAGAAATAAGCATTATTCCTTATCCCACAATTATGGTTCTTCTTAGAATCCTATAGGAGTTTGTAAGGATGAAGTTGAGGTTGTAGCAAGAAGAACATATTGAGGCTAAACCAACACCTATGGATGTGAATATGAAGAAGCAATGCTTTGATTGACAAGGATTTGACTATTTACAAGATGATAGTCCCAAAAACGGAGGTATAACAATTCAAAAACAAAGGAGAGTGAATAGAACTGTTGAAGTGTACTCAATGTAGTTGGATCCTTTACAATTGCTTAACGATGTTAAAGAGTCGCATCAGAGAGCCATGTAGGCTTTGTACATGGATGAAGTGATGAAATATTGTCTATGGCTAAGCGTCAGCTTGTTAGGACTCTTGTTGAAGTGATAAAGCATGCTACCAAGGTGGAGTAGATAGCCAAGGTAAGAAACAAGCATTATTCCTTATCCTGCAATTATGGTACTTCTTAGAATCTTATAGGAGTTGCTGAGGGTGAAGTTGAGATTGTAGCAAGAAGAACATATTGAGGCTAAACCAACACCTATGGATGTGAATATGAAGAAGCAATGCTTTGATTGACAAGGATTTGCCCGTTTACAAGATGATAGTCCCAACAACGGAGTTATAACCATTCAAAAGCCAAAGGAAAATGAATAGAACTGTTGAAGTGTACTCAATGGATTTGGATCTCTTACAATTGCATGACGATGTTAAAGAGCAGCATTAGAGAGCCATAGTACACTTTGTAGATGGATGAAGTGATGAAATACTGTCAAAGGCTGAGCTTCATCATATTAGGGCTCTTGTTGAAGTGATAAAGCATGCTACCAAGGTGGAGCAGATAGCCAAGGTAAGAAAGAAGCATTATTCCTTATCCCACAATTCTGGTACTTCTTAGAATCCCATAGGAGTTTCTGAGGTTGAAGTTGGGGTTGTAGCAAGAAGAACATATTGAGGCTAAACCAACACCTATGGATGTGAATATGAAGAAGCAATGCTTATATTGACAAGAATTTGGCCATTTACAAGCTGATAGTCCCAAAAACGGAGTTATAACAATTCAAAAGACAAAGGAGAGTGAATAGAACTGTTAAAATGTACTCAATGGAGTTGGGTATGCCGCATCAGAGAGCCATTGTAAGCTTTGTATATGGATGAAGTGATGAAATATTGTCAAAGGCTAAGCGTCATCTTGTTAGGACTCTTGTTGAAGTGATAAAGCATGCTACCAAGGTGGAGGTGATAGCCATGGTAAGAAAGAAGCATTATTCCTTATCCCACAATTATGGTACTTCTTAGAATCCTATAGGACTTTCTGAGGATGAAGTTGAGATTGTAGCAAGAAGAAAATATTGAGGCTAAATCAACACCTATGAATGTGAAGATGAAGAAGCAATGCTTTGATTGACAAGGGTTTGGCAATTTGCAAGATGATAGTCCCAACAACGGAGTTATAACCATTCAAAAGCCAAAGGAGAGTGAATAGAACTGATGAAGTGTACTCAATAGAGTCGGATCACTTATAATTGCTTGACGATGTTAAAGAGCCGAATCAGAGTTGTAGGCTTTTTACATGGATGAAGTGATGAAATATTGTCTAAGGCTAAGCGTCAGCTTGTTAGGACTCTTGTTGAAGTGATAAAGCATGCTACCAAGGTGGAGTAGATAGCCAAGGTAAGAAACAAGCATTATTCCTTATCCTGCAATTCTGGTACTTCTTAGAATCCTATAGGACTTTCTGAGGGTGAAGTTGAGATTGTAGCAAGAAGAACATATTGAGTATAAACCAACACCTATGGATGTGAATATGAAGAAGCAATGCTTTGATTGACAAGGATTTGCCCATTTACAAGTTGATAGTCCCAAAAACGGAGTTATAACCATTCAAAAGACAAAGGAGGGTGAATAGAACTGTTGAAGTGTACTCAATGGAGTTGGATCTCTTACAATTGCTTGACGATGTTAAAGAGCCGCATCAGAGAGCCATTGTAGGCTTTGTACATAGATAAAGCGATGAAATATTTTCAAAGGCTAAGCGTCAGCTTGTTAGGACTCCTGTTGAAGTGATAAAGCATGCTACCAAGGTGGAGGTGATAGCCACTATAACAAACAAGCATTATTCCTTATCCCCCAATTCTCGTACTTCTTAGAATCCTATAGGAGTTTCTGATGGTGAAGTTGAGATTGTAACAAGAAGAACATATTGAGGCTAAACCAACACCTATGGATGTGAATATGAAGAAGCAATGCTTTGATTGACAAGGATTTGGCCATTTACAAGGTTATAGTCCCAAAAACGGAGTTATAACCATTCAAAAGACAAAGGAGAGTGAATAGAACTATTGAAGTGTACTCAATGGAGTTGGATCTCTTACAACTGCATGACGATATTAAAAAGCCACATCAGAGAGCCATTGTAGGCTTTGTACATGGATGAAGTGATGAAATATTGTCAAAGGCTAAGCGTCAGCTTGTTAGGACTCTTGTTGAAGTGATAAAGCATGCTACCTAGGTGGAGGTGATAGTCATAGTAAGAAATAAGCATTATTCCTTATCCCACAATTATGGTTCTTCTTAGAATCCTATAGGAGTTTGTAAGGATGAAGTTGAGGTTGTAGCAAGAAGAACATATTGAGGCTAAACCAACACCTATGGATGTGAATATGAAGAAGCAATGCTTTGATTGACAAGGATTTGACTATTTACAAGATGATAGTCCCAAAAACGGAGGTATAACAATTCAAAAACAAAGGAGAGTGAATAGAACTGTTGAAGTGTACTCAATGTAGTTGGATCCTTTACAATTGCTTAACGATGTTAAAGAGTCGCATCAGAGAGCCATGTAGGCTTTGTACATGGATGAAGTGATGAAATATTGTCTATGGCTAAGCGTCAGCTTGTTAGGACTCTTGTTGAAGTGATAAAGCATGCTACCAAGGTGGAGTAGATAGCCAAGGTAAGAAACAAGCATTATTCCTTATCCTGCAATTATGGTACTTCTTAGAATCTTATAGGAGTTGCTGAGGGTGAAGTTGAGATTGTAGCAAGAAGAACATATTGAGGCTAAACCAACACCTATGGATGTGAATATGAAGAAGCAATGCTTTGATTGAGAAGGATTTTGCCATTTACAAGATGATAGTCCCAACAACGGAGTTATAACCATTCAAAAGACAAAGGAGAATGAATAGAACTGTTGAAGTGTACTTAATGGAGTTGGATCTCTTACAATTGCTTGACGATGTTAAAGATCCGCATCAGAGGGTGAGCGTCATCATGTTAGGGCTCTTGTTGAAGTGATAAAGCATGCTACCAAGGTGGAGCAGATAGCCAAGGGAAGAAACAAGCATTATTCCTTATCCCACAATTCTGGTACTTCTTAGAAGCCCATAGGAGTTTCTGAGGGTGAAGTTGGGGTTGTAGCAAGAAGAACATATTGAAGCTAAACCAACACCTATGGATGTGAATATGAAGAAGCAATGCTTTGATTGACAAGGATTTGGCCGTTTACAAAGTTATAGTCCCAAAAACGGAGTTATAACCATTCAAAAGACAAAGGAGAGTGAATAGAACTGTTGAAGTGTACTCAATGGAGTTGGGTATGCCGCATCAGAGAGCCATTGTAAGCTTTGTATATGGATGAACTGATGAAATATTGTCAAAGGATAAGCGTCAACTTGTTAGGACTCTTGTTGAAGTGATAAAGCATGCTACCAAGGTGGAGGTGATAGCCATGGTAAGAAAGAAGCATTATACCTTATCCCATAATTATGGTACTTCTTATAATCCTATAGGACTTTCTGAGGGTGAAGTTGAGATTGTAGCAAGAAGAACATATTGAGGCTAAATCAACACTTATGGATGTGAATATGAAGAAGCAATGCTTTGATTGACAAAGATTTCGCCATTTGCAAGATGATAGTCCCAACAACGGAGTTATAACAATTCAAAAGCCAAAGGAGAGTGAATAGAACTGATGAAGTGTACTCAATGGAGTTGGATCTCTTACAATTGCTTGACGATGTTAAAGACCCGCATCAGAGTTGTAGGCTTTGTACATGGATGAAGTGATAAAATATTTTCTAAGGCTAAGTGTCAGCTTGTTAGGACTCTTGTTTAAGTGATAAGGCATGCTACATACGTGGAGGTGATAGCCATGGTAAGAACAAGCATTATTCATTATCCCTCAATTATGGTACTTCTTAGAATCCTATAGGAGTTTCTGATGGTGAAGTTGAGGTTGTAGCAAGAAGAACATATTGAGGCTAAAGCAACACCTATGGATGTCAATATGAAGAGGCAATGCATTGATTGACAAGGATTTGGCCATTTACAAGATGATTGTTCCAAAAACGGAGTTAAAACCATTCAAAAACAAAGGAGAGTGAATACAACTGTTGAAGTGTCCTCAATGGAGTTGGATCTCTTACAATTGCTTGACGATGTTAAAAAGCCGCATCAGAGAGCGATTGTAGGCTTTGTACATGGATGAAGTGATGAAATATTTTCAAAGGCTAAGCGTCAGCTTGTTAGGACTCTTGTTGAAGTGATAAAGCATGCTACCTACGTGGAGGTGATAGCCATGGTAAGAACAAGCATTATTCATAATCCCTCAATTATGGTACTTCTTAGAATCCTATAGGAGTTTCTGATGGTGAAGTTGAGGTTGTAGCAAGAAGAACATATTGAGGCTAAAGCAACACCTATGGATGTCAATATGAAGAGGCAATGCATTGATTGACAAGGATTTGGCCATTTACAAGATGATTGTTCCAAAAACGGAGTTAAAACCATTCAAAAACAAAGGAGAGTGAATACGACTATTGAAGTGTACTCAATGGAGTTAGATCTCTTACAATTGCTTGACGATGTTAAAGAGCCGCATCAGAGTTGTAGGCTCTGTACATGGATGAAGTGATGAAATATTGTCAAAGGCTAAGCGTCAGCTTGTTAGGACTCTTGTAAAAGTTATAAAGCATGCTACCAAGGTGGAGTAGATAGCCATGGTAAGAAAGAAGCATTATTCCTTATTCTGCAATTATGGTACTTCTTAAAATCCTATAGGACTTTCTGAGGGTGAAGTTGAGATTGTAGCAAGAAGAACATATTGAGTATAAACCAACACCTATGGATGTGAATATGAAGAAGCAATGCTTTGATTGACAAGGATTTGCCCGTTTACAAGATGATAGTCCCAACAACGGAGTTATAACCATTCAAAAGCCAAAGGAAAATGAATAGAACTGTTGAAGTGTACTCAATGGATTTGGATCTCTTACAATTGCATGACGATGTTAAAGAGCAGCATTAGAGAGCCATAGTACACTTTGTAGATGGATGAAGTGATGAAATACTGTCAAAGGCTGAGCTTCATCATATTAGGGCTCTTGTTGAAGTGATAAAGCATGCTACCAAGGTGGAGCAGATAGCCAAGGTAAGAAAGAAGCATTATTCCTTATCCCACAATTCTGGTACTTCTTAGAATCCCATAGGAGTTTCTGAGGTTGAAGTTGGGGTTGTAGCAAGAAGAACATATTGAGGCTAAACCAACACCTATGGATGTGAATATGAAGAAGCAATGCTTATATTGACAAGAATTTGGCCATTTACAAGCTGATAGTCCCAAAAACGGAGTTATAACAATTCAAAAGACAAAGGAGAGTGAATAGAACTGTTAAAATGTACTCAATGGAGTTGGGTATGCCGCATCAGAGAGCCATTGTAAGCTTTGTATATGGATGAAGTGATGAAATATTGTCAAAGGCTAAGCGTCATCTTGTTAGGACTCTTGTTGAAGTGATAAAGCATGCTACCAAGGTGGAGGTGATAGCCATGGTAAGAAAGAAGCATTATTCCTTATCCCACAATTATGGTACTTCTTAGAATCCTATAGGACTTTCTGAGGATGAAGTTGAGATTGTAGCAAGAAGAAAATATTGAGGCTAAATCAACACCTATGAATGTGAAGATGAAGAAGCAATGCTTTGATTGACAAGGGTTTGGCAATTTGCAAGATGATAGTCCCAACAACGGAGTTATAACCATTCAAAAGCCAAAGGAGAGTGAATAGAACTGATGAAGTGTACTCAATAGAGTCGGATCACTTATAATTGCTTGACGATGTTAAAGAGCCGAATCAGAGTTGTAGGCTTTTTACATGGATGAAGTGATGAAATATTGTCTAAGGCTAAGCGTCAGCTTGTTAGGACTCTTGTTGAAGTGATAAAGCATGCTACCAAGGTGGAGTAGATAGCCAAGGTAAGAAACAAGCATTATTCCTTATCCTGCAATTCTGGTACTTCTTAGAATCCTATAGGACTTTCTGAGGGTGAAGTTGAGATTGTAGCAAGAAGAACATATTGAGTATAAACCAACACCTATGGATGTGAATATGAAGAAGCAATGCTTTGATTGACAAGGATTTGCCCGTTTACAAGATGATAGTCCCAACAACGGAGTTATAACAATTCAAAAGCCAAAGGAAATTGAATAGAACTGTTGAAATGTACTCAATGGATTTGGATCTCTTACAATTCCATGACGATGTTAAAGAGCAGCATTAGAGAGCCATAGTACACTTTGTAGATGGATGAAGTGATGAAATACTGTCAAAGGCTGAGCGTCATCATATTAGGGCTCTTGTTGAAGTGATGAAGCATGATACCAAGGTGGAGCAGATAGCCAAGGTAAGAAAGAAGCATTATTCCTTATCCCACAATTCTGGTACTTCTTAGAATCCCATAGGAGTTTCTGAGGTTGAAGTTGGGGTTGTAGCAAGAAGAACATATTAAGGCTAAACCAACACCTATGGATGTGAATATGAAGAAGCAATGCTTTGATTGACAAGGATTTGGCCATTTACAAGCTGATAGTCCCAAAAACGGAGTTATAACAATTCAAAAGACAAAGGAGAGTGAATAGAACTGTTAAAATGTACTCAATGGAGTTGGGTATGCCGCATCAGAGAGCCATTGTAAGCTTTGTATATGGATGAAGTGATGAAATATTGTCAAAGGCTAAGCGTCATCTTGTTAGGACTCTTGTTGAAGTGATAAAGCATGCTACCAAGGTGGAGGTGATAGCCATGGTAAGAAAGAAGCATTATTCCTTATCCCACAATTATGGTACTTCTTAGAATCCTATAGGACTTTCTGAGGATGAAGTTGAGATTGTAGCATGAAGAAAATATTGAGGCTAAATCAACACCTATGAATGTGAAGATGAAGAAGCAATGCTTTGATTGACAAGGGTTTGGCAATTTGCAAGATGATAGTCCCAACAACGGAGTTATAACCATTCAAAAGCCAAAGGAGAGTGAATAGAACTGATGAAGTGTACTCAATAGAGTCGGATCACTTATAATTGCTTGACGATGTTAAAGAGCCGAATCAGAGTTGTAGGCTTTTTACATGGATGAAGTGATGAAATATTGTCTAAGGCTAAGCGTCAGCTTGTTAGGACTCTTGTTGAAGTGATAAAGCATGCTACCAAGGTGGAGTAGATAGCCAAGGTAAGAAACAAGCATTATTCCTTATCCTGCAATTATGGTACTTCTTAGAATCCTATAGGACTTTCTGAGGGTGAAGTTGAGATTGTAGCAAGAAGAACATATTGAGTATAAACCAACACCTATGGATGTGAATATGAAGAAGCAATGCTTTGATTGACAAGGATTTGCCCGTTTACAAGATGATAGTCCCAACAACGGAGTTATAACAATTCAAAAGCCAAAGGAAATTGAATAGAACTGTTGAAGTGTACTCAATGGATTTGGATCTCTTACAATTCCATGACGATGTTAAAGAGCAGCATTAGAGAGCCATAGTACACTTTGTAGATGGATGAAGTGATGAAATACTGTCAAAGGCTGAGCGTCATCATATTAGGGCTCTTGTTGAAGTGATGAAGCATGATACCAAGGTGGAGCAGATAGCCAAGGTAAGAAAGACGCATTATTCCTTATCCCACAATTCTGGTACTTCTTAGAATCCCATAGGAGTTTCTGAGGTTGAAGTTGGGGTTGTAGCAAGAAGAACATATTAAGGCTAAACCAACACCTATGGATGTGAATATGAAGAAGCAATGCTTTGATTGACAAGGATTTGGCCATTTACAAGCTGATAGTCCCAAAAACGGAGTTATAACAATTCAAAAGACAAAGGAGAGTGAATAGAACTGTTAAAATGTACTCAATGGAGTTGGGTATGCCGCATCAGAGAGCCATTGTAAGCTTTGTATATGGATGAAGTGATGAAATATTGTCAAAGGCTAAGCGTCATCTTGTTAGGACTCTTGTTGAAGTGATAAAGCATGCTACCAAGGTGGAGGTGATAGCCATGGTAAGAAAGAAGCATTATTCCTTATCCCACAATTATGGTACTTCTTAGAATCCTATAGGACTTTCTGAGGATGAAGTTGAGATTGTAGCATGAAGAAAATATTGAGGCTAAATCAACACCTATGAATGTGAAGATGAAGAAGCAATGCTTTGATTGACAAGGGTTTGGCAATTTGCAAGATGATAGTCCCAACAACGGAGTTATAACCATTCAAAAGCCAAAGGAGAGTGAATAGAACTGATGAAGTGTACTCAATAGAGTCGGATCACTTATAATTGCTTGACGATGTTAAAGAGCCGAATCAGAGTTGTAGGCTTTTTACATGGATGAAGTGATGAAATATTGTCTAAGGCTAAGCGTCAGCTTGTTAGGACTCTTGTTGAAGTGATAAAGCATGCTACCAAGGTGGAGTAGATAGCCAAGGTAAGAAACAAGCATTATTCCTTATCCTGCAATTATGGTACTTCTTAGAATCCTATAGGACTTTCTGAGGGTGAAGTTGAGATTGTAGCAAGAAGAACATATTGAGTATAAACCAACACCTATGGATGTGAATATGAAGAAGCAATGCTTTGATTGACAAGGATTTGCCCGTTTACAAGATGATAGTCCCAACAACGGAGTTATAACAATTCAAAAGCCAAAGGAAATTGAATAGAACTGTTGAAGTGTACTCAATGGATTTGGATCTCTTACAATTCCATGACGATGTTAAAGAGCAGCATTAGAGAGCCATAGTACACTTTGTAGATGGATGAAGTGATGAAATACTGTCAAAGGCTGAGCGTCATCATATTAGGGCTCTTGTTGAAGTGATGAAGCATGATACCAAGGTGGAGCAGATAGCCAAGGTAAGAAAGAAGCATTATTCCTTATCCCACAATTCTGGTACTTCTTAAAATCCCATAGGAGTTTCTGAGGTTGAAGTTGGGGTTGTAGCAAGAAGAACATATTAAGGCTAAACCAACACCTATGGATGTGAATATGAAGAAGCAATGCTTTGATTGACAAGGATTTGGCCATTTACAAGCTGATAGTCCCAAAAACGGAGTTATAACAATTCAAAAGACAAAGGAGAGTGAATAGAACTGTTAAAATGTACTCAATGGAGTTGGGTATGCCGCATCAGAGAGCCATTGTAAGCTTTGTATATGGATGAAGTGATGAAATATTGTCAAAGGCTAAGCGTCATCTTGTTAGGACTCTTGTTGTAGTGATAAAGCATGCTACCAAGGTGGAGGTGATAGTCATGGTAAGAAAGAAGCATTATTCCTTATCACACAATTATGGTACTTCTTAGAATCCTATAGGACTTTCTGAGGATGAATTGTAGCAAGAAGAAAATATTGAGGCTAAATCAACACCTATGAATGTGAAGATGAAGAAGCAATGCTTTGATTGACAAGGGTTTGGCAATTTGCAAGATGATAGTCCCAACAACGGAGTTATAACCATTCAAAAGCCAAAGGAGAGTGAATAGAACTGATGAAGTGTACTCAATGGAGTCGGATCACTTATAATTGCTTGACGATGTTAAAGAGCCGAATCAGAGTTGTAGGCTTTTTACATGGATGAAGTGATGAAATATTGTCTAAGGCTAAGCGTCAGCTTGTTAGGACTCTTGTTGAAGTGATAAAGCATGCTACCAAGGTGGAGTAGATAGCCAAGGTAAGAAACAAGCATTATTTCTTATCCTGCAATTATGGTACTTCTTAGAATCCTATAGGAGTTTCTGAGGGTGAAGTTGAGATTGTAGCAAGAAGAACATATTGAGGCTAAACCAACACTTATGGATGTGAATATGAAGAAGCAATGCTTTGATTGACAAGCATTTGGCCATTGACACACTGATAATCGAAAAACGTAGTTTTAACCATTTAAAAGAAAAAGGGGAGTGAATTGAACTGTTGAAGTATACTTAATAGATTTGGATCTCTTACAATTGCATGACGATGTTAAAGAGCCGCATTAGAGAGCCATAGTACGCTTTGTCAATGGATGAAGTGAAGAAATACTGTCAAAAGCTGAACGTCATCATGTTAGGACTCTTGTTGAAGTGATAAAGCATGCTACCAAGGTGGAGTAGATAGCCAAGGTAAGAAACATTCATTATTCTTTATCCGACAATTCTGGTACTTCTTAGAATCCTATAGAAGTTTCTAAGGGTGAAGTTGAGATTGTAGCAAGAATAATATATTGAGGCTAAACCAACACCTATGGATGTGAATATGAAGAAGCAATGCTTTGATTGAAAAGGATTTGGCCATTTACAAGGTTATAGTCCCAAAAACGGAGTTATAACCATTCAAAAGACAAAGGAGAGTGAATAGAAGTATTGAAGTGTACTCAATGGAGTTGGATATCTTACAACTGCATGACGATGTTAAAGAGCCGCATCAGAGAGCCATTGTAGGCTTTGTACATGGATGAAGTGATGAAATATTGTCAAAGGCTAAGCGTCAGCTTGTTAGGACTCTTGTTGAAGTGATAAAGCATGCTACCTAGGTGGAGGTGATAGTCATAGTAAGAAATAATCATTATTCCTTATCCTACAATTATGGTTCTTCTTAGAATCCTATAGGAGTTTGTAAGGATGAAGTTGAGGTTATAGCAAGAAGAACATATTGAGGCTAAACCAACACCTATGGATGTGAATATGAAGAAGCAATGCTTTGATTGACAAGGATTTGACTATTTACAAGATGATAGTCCCAAAAGCGGAGGTATAACAATTCAAAAACAAAGGAGAGTGAATAGAACTGTTGAAGTGTACTCAATGTAGTTGGATCCTTTACAATTGCTTAACGATGTTAAAGAGTCGCATCAGAGAGCCATGTAGGCTTTGTACATGGATGAAGTGATGAAATATAGTCTATGGCTAAGCGTCAGCTTGTTAGGACTCTTGTTGAAGTGATAAAGCATGCTACCAAGGTGGAGTAGATAGCCTAGGTAAGAAACAAGCATTATTCCTTATCCTGCAATTATGGTACTTCTTAGAATCTTATAGGAGTTGCTCAGGGTGAAGTTGAGATTGTAGCAAGAAGAACATATTGAGGCTAAACCAACACCTATGGATGTGAATATGAAGAAGCAATGCTTTGATTGAGAAGGATTTGGCCATTTACAAGATGATAGTCCCAACAACGGAGTTATAACCATTCAAAAGACAAAGGAGAATGAATAGAACTGTTGAAGTGTACTCAATGGAGTTGGATCTCTTACAATTGCTTGACGATGTTAAAGAGCCGCATCAGAGTTGTTGGCTTTGTACATGGATAAAGTGATTAAATATTGTCAAAGGGTAAGCGTCAGCTTGTTAGGACTATTGTTGAAGTGATAAAGCATGCTACCAAGGTAGAGGTGATAGCCATGGTAAGAAACAAGCATTATTCCTTATCCCACAATTCTGGTACTTCTTAGAATCCTATAGGAGTTTCTGATGGTGAAGTTGAGATTGTAGCAAGATGAACATATTGAGGCTAAACAAACACTTATAATTGTGAATATGAAGAAGCAATGCTTTGATTGTCAAGCATTTGGCCATTGACAAGCTGAAAGTCCAAAAATATGGCTATAACCATTCAAAAGAAAAAGGGGAGTGAATTGAACTATTGAAGTATACTCAATAGATTTGGATCTCTTACAATTGCATGACGATGTTAAAGAGGCGAATTAGAGAGCCATAGTACGCTTTGTAGATGGATGAAATGAGGAAATACTGTCAAGGGCTGAGAGTCATCATGTTAGGACTCTTGTTGAAGTGATAAAGTATGCTACCAAGGTGGAGCAGATAGCCAAGGTAAGAAACTAGCATTATTCCTTATCCCACAATTCTGGTATTTCTAAGAATCCTATAGGAGTTTCTAAGAGTGAAGTCGAGATTGTAGCAAAAATAATATATTGAGGCTAAACCAACACCTATGGATTTGAATATGAAGAAGCAATGCTTTGATTGACTAGGATTTGGCCATTTACAAAGTTGATAGTCCCAAAACCGGAGTTATAACCATTCAAAAGACAAAGGAGAGTGAATAGAACTGTTGAAGTGTACTCAATGGAGTTGAATCTCTTACAATTGCTTGACGACGTTAAAGAGCCGCATCAGAGAGCCATTGTAGGCATTGTTCATGGATGAAGTGATGAAATATTGTAATGGCTAAGCGTCAGCCTGTTAGGAGTCTTGTTTAAATGATAAAGCATGCTACCTAGGTGGAGGTGATAGCCATGGTAAGAACAATCATTATTCATTATCCCTCAATTATGGTACTTCTTAGAATTCTATAGGAATTTCTGAGGGTGAAGTTGTGGTTGTAGCAAGAAGAACATATTGAGGGTAAAGCAACACCTATGGATGTAAATATGAATAAGCAATGCATTAATTGACAAGGAGAGTGAATAGAACTGTTGAAATGTACTCAATAGAGTTGGATCTCTTACAATTGCTTGACGATGTTAAAGAGCCGCATCAGAGAGCCATTGTAAGCTTTGTACATGGATGAAGTGATGAAATATTGTCAAAGGCTAAGCGTCAGCTTTTTAGGACTCTTGTTGAAGTGATAAAGCATGCTACCAAGGTGGAGCAGATAGCCAAGGTAAGAAACAAGCATTATTCCTTATCCCACAATTCTCGTACTTCTTTGAATCGCATAGCAGTTTCTGAGGGTGAAATTGGGGTTGTAGCAAGAAGATCATATTGAGGCTAAACCAACACCTATGGATGTGAATAAGAAGTAGTAATGCTTTGATTGACAAGGATTTGGCCATTTACAAGCTGATAGTCCCAAAAGCGGAGTTATAACCACTGAAAAGATAAAGGAGAGTGAATATAACTGTTGAAATGTACTCAATATTGGAGTTGGATCTCTTACAATTGCTTGACGATGTTAAAGAGCAGCATCAGAGAGCCATTGTAAGCTTTGTACATGGATGAAGTGATGAAATATTGTCAAAGGCTAAGCGTCAGCTTGTTAGAACTCTTGTTGAAGTGATAAAGCATGCTACCAAGATGAAGGCGATAGCCGTGGTAAGAAAGAAGCATTATTCCTTATCCCACAATTATGATACTTCTTAGAATCCTATAGGAGTTTCTGAGGGTGAAGTTGAGATTGTAGCAAGAAGAACATATTGACGCTAAACAAACACCTATGGATGTGAATATGAAGAAGCAATGCTTTAATTAACAAGCATTTGGCCATTGACAAGCTGATAGTCCAAAAACGGAGTTATAACCATTCAAAAGAAAAACGAGAGTGAATTGAACTGTTGAAGTATACTCAATGGATTTGGATATCTTACAGTTGCATGATGATGTTAAAGAGCCGCATTAGAGAGCCATAGTACGCTTTGTAGATGGATGAAGTGAGGAAATACTTTCAAAGGCTGAGCGTCATCATGTTAGGACTCTTGTTGAAGTGATAAAGCATGCTACCAAGGTGGAGGGGATAGCCAAGGTAAGAAACAAGCATTATTCCTTATCCCACAATTCTGGTACTTCTTAGAATCCCATAGCAGTTTCTGAGGGTGAAGTTGGGGTTGTAGCAAGAAGACCATATTAAGGCTAAACCAACACCTATGGATGTGAATATGAAGAAGTAATGCTTTGATTGACAAGGATTTGGCCATTTACAAGCTGATAGTCCCAAAAACAGAGTTATAACCATTGAAAAGACAAAGGAGAGTGAATAGAACTGTTGAAATATACTTAATGGAGTTGGATCTCTTACAATTGCTTGACGATGTTAAAGAGCCGCATCAGAGAGCCATTGTAAGCTTTGTACATGGATGAAGTAACGAAATATTGTCAAAGGCTAAGCGTCAGCTTTTTAGGACTCTTCTTGAAGTGATAAAACATGCTACCAAGGTGGAGCATATAGCCAAGGTAAGAAACAAGCATTATTCCTTATCCCACAATTATGGTACTTCTTAGAATCCCATAGCAGTTTCTGAGGGTGAAGTTGAGGTTGTAGCAAGAAGAACATATTGAGGCTAAACCAACACCTATGGATGTGAATATAAAGAAGTAATGCTTTGATTGACAAGGATTTAGCCATTTACAAGCTGATAGTCCCAAAAGCGGAGTTATAACCACTGAAAAGACAAAGGAGAGTGAATAGAACTGTAGAAATGTACTCAATGGAGTTGGATCTCTTACAATTGCTTGACGATGTTAAAGAGCAGCATCAGAGAGCCATTGTAAGCTTTGTACATGGATGAAGTGATGAAATATTGTCAAAGGCTAAACATCATCTTTTTAGGACTCTTGTTGAAATGATAAAGCATGCTACCAAGATGGAGGTGATAGCCGTGGTAAGAAAGAAGCATTATTCCTTATCCCACAATTATGATACTTCTTAGAATCCTATAGGAGTTTCTGAGGGTGAAGTTGAGATTGTAGCAAGAAGAACATATTATGGCTAAACCAACACCTATGGATGTGAATATGAAGAAGCAATGCTTTGATTAACAAGCATTTCGCCATTGACAAGCTGATAGTCCAAAAACGGAGTTATAACCATTCAAAAGAAAAAGGAGAGTGAATTGAACTGTTGAAGTATACTCAATGGATTTGGATAACTTATAGTTGCATGACGATGTTAAAGAGCCGCATTAGATAGCCATAGTACGCTGTGTAAATGGATGAAGTGAGGAAATACTTTCAAAGGCTGAGTGTAATCATGTTAGGACTCTTGTTGAAGTGATAAAGCATGCTACCAAGGTGGAGCAGATAGCCAAGGTAAGAAACAAGCATTATTCCTTATCCCACAATTCTGGTACTTCTTAGAATCATTAGGAGTTTCTAAGAGTGAAGTTGAGATTGTAGCAAGAATAATATATTGACGCTAAACCAACATCTATGGATGTGAATATGAAGAAGCAATACTTTGATTGACGAGGATTTGGCCATTTACAAAGGTGATAGTCCCAAAAACGGAGTTATAACCATTCAAAAGACAAATGAGAGTGAATAGAACTGTTGAAGTGTACTCAATGGAGTTGAATCTCTTACAATTGCTTGACGATGTTAAAGAGCCGCATCAGAGAGCCATTGTAGGCTTTGTAGATGGATGAAGTGAGGAAATACTGTCAAAGGCTGAGCGTCATCATGTTAGGACTCTTGTTGAAGTGATAAAGCATGCTACCAAGGTGGAGCAGATAGCCAAGGTAAGAAACAAGCATTATTCCTTATCCCACAATTCTGGTACTTCTTAAAATTCCATAAGAGTTTCTGAGGGTGAAGTTGGAGTTGTAGCAAGCATAACATATTGAGGCTAAACCAACACCTATGGATGTGAATATGAAGAAGCAATGCTTTGATTGACAAGGATTTGGCCAATTACAAGCTGATAGTCCCAAAAACGGTGTTATATCAATTGAAAAGACAAAGGAGAGTGAATAGAACTGTTGAAATGTACTCAATGGAGTTTGATCTCTTATAATTGCTTGACGATGTTAAAGAGCCGCATCAGAGAGCCATTGTAAGCTTTTGATAACTAGGTTTTTACACCTAAAGCTACCTATTGCCCAATTTGTAGTACAAAGGGCTATCGAATCCAATCGGGATTATGCAAGCAATCAGGATGTAGCAAATCTATCTAATTCAAGCCAATTAAACTGGTTGGAAGTAACAGGATGAAATAACTTAATGCAAGAACTAATAAACAGTAAAAGAAACTAGAAACAGAGATTCATAATCAGCAAAAGAAACTGAAAACAGAGTAAGCTAAGAACAGGAAAAACAGAGTATGATAAAGTAGATAACTATCAAGGAAGAGAAAGGTCCTAAGGATGAGTTCTGGATCTGGGATTCATCATGGTGAAATCTAGTGATCTAATAAACAACTTCATAGAAGGGATCTCTCAACTATGAGCATCAACAGAGTCATAGTTCCACTTCCCAGTTACAACTATAACCAGATTCTCTAAACTTCCTAATCTTGGAATCCACACCTATGCCCCATTGACTGTCACTAACACTCAGATAGGATTCCAATGAAACATAAAGAGAATAAGCATTAAGAATCAGCTCATAAATGTCAAACTACAACTTGCTTTCCTATGATCTTAGATCAATCATTGGAAAGAAGCTCCAGATCTCTGGTGTTAGTAGATCTAGTGTTTCACAAGTGATGTGCAAGGAAACACCAAGATCAGATCCCAAGTGGGTGTACAGGGAATCAGCATTAGAAACAGCTAACCCAGAAGAGATCTTAAGCTTTTAGAACCCTAAATCAACTAGAATCACCATGAATCATAACCCAGATCTAACTCATCCTCAAGAACCCTAAATCACTACTCAGACTTCATCATCAAAATCACAAACCCAGAAAATGAAATAGTTTCCATAATCATAATCTAGAGATTGAGATGAAGAAGGAATAGAAGAAATAAACTTAAAAGGATCCCAGGATCAAAAGCAATTGCAAATACAAAATCAGATAGATCTAGAGAGGTTTTCAGAGAACAAAGAGAATAAAAATGTATATTGTGCGGCTGCTGACCTAATTAGAGTATAAATACTCTAGGTCAAAAGCCCTAGTACAAAAAGACAAAATAAACTAAAGTCCTTAGGTCGGCTGCCTTGAGCTCGGGTTCCTCTGGTCGAGTGGTGTGATCGAGTGCGTGTAATTTCAGGCTTTGGATCCTCAGACTCGGTTGACTAAACTCCGTTTGGTGGTCTAGTGGTCGTGGTCGAGTGCTCTTGCCCGAGTGCTAACTCCTCTCTGCCTCCAGCTCGGTCATGAAGTCGAGTGCATGCGATCGAGTGGTGTTGGTGGATTGCTTTGCACTCGGTCTGGCTTCAAGTCGAGTGATGTTGGTCGAGTGCATGTTCGTCTTGGTCCTTAGCTCGATCTTGAAGTCGAGTCTTCACACCGAGCTTGTATCTCCATGTTACTTGATCTCCAGCAAACATCCAAAACACCTGAAAGACAACTCCAATATGCAATATGTGTGCAAAACTAAAGTAAACCTATCATGAACCCTATATGAATGAAGTGGATGGATATGGAGTGAAACTGTAGATGAAATTATGCTAAAATGGATGGAAATGCGATTTTAAAAGTAGTAAAATGCTGAGACATCAACTCCCCCAAACTTAGTCTTTGCTTGCCCTCAAGCAAACATATAAGATATAAGCTGGTGAGGTTGATGAAATGCTGGGACTCAGAGCCAAAACATGCTGATAAAGGAAGTAGCATCAAGGTCCTAGTTAGTAGTTCTAGAATGCATTAACAAATAAACCCTACTTTTAAAACTTTAGCCATACCCTTTAGAACAAACCTGACACCAGCCTTAACCTACACATGCAATCAAATCAATCATTCCCTTTAACATTCATTCATTCTGTAATCATGGATCAAGCTTATGCAACTTCAATGAACTCATTTGGCTAAAGGGAAAGGTTAAGAGGCAAAGATGGCCCCTTTTTCAACAGGTTTAGACAATAGGTAACATGGGACTCTCAAGAACAGATTGAGCTTTAGGAGAAGGCTAAAGGTAAGATAGCCAACCGATGCATACAAGAACAATTTCTCATCTACCCATCCCATATACAAAGATTCTGCTACCACCTAATCCTAAACCCAGAGGATGATCCTAAATCTACCCTTAGGCACTTTTCTGCCATGAATCCTTTTTGGATCAACTCATTCTTCTTTCTATTGCCATTTATTCTAAGGAAAAGGGTTCTTATGCTTTCTTGCTTATGCTAGCGGATTGGGTTCTTTTAAATCTGAGGCTCTTCTATTCTTCTTATTCATTAAGACACTTCAGGCTTTTTGCCTTTTTTTCCTTTTTATGCTTTCTGAGCCTATACTTTTCTTTTCTTATTTTTCAAATCCCAAATCCTTTACTAGAGCAGCTTTCTTATTTTCAGCTTAAACCTTTTCTCATAACTTATTTTCTTTCTTTTCTCTTCTTTTCTTCCCCTTGAACCCCATAATGAAACTCAAGCTCGGTTTAGTGAACTCGAGGTGTGAGCTCGGTCTCCTAACCGAGCTTATACAACCGAGCTTAATTCCCTATTCTAAATTCCAGTCTATCCTCCTAACCATAGTTCAGTTCCCCACCTAGTTCTATCTAGCTCAAAGGTTATGAACCAGAACCATATGTATGAGAAACCGTTCTTGTCGGCACAGACCTAACACTTTCTACCAAGCTCAATCCTGAAATAGGCCTCACATTCACACATAGAGTATTGTTGGCTTGAAAGGAAGGTCAAGGTTAAAGGTAGGGGAAACTGTTCCAATGATGGGAATCAGCTATTTGGATTCACAAGGGTGGTAAAAAGAGTAAGAGAATCCAAATATGTATAAGGTATCCATGAGTTCAAATCAAAGGCATAGACATGATAATTGCAATTCAGTTTAAGGTTCTAATAGATAGGGGATGATATCAGATCAAGACATGCTTCAGCCAAAACTAAATTTCAAACAATGCAATCTAGGCATGGTGCGGTCTTATGCTTCAGACTTACATGAATGCATTAGCCAACTATTAACTAGGGCATTGAGACTATTTCATAAACCAGCATGCTTACAAGGCTTTTATCATCCTAGTCCCCTATGCGCGCAGATGCACAATTCTATATGAAATGCATCTAGACTCAACCCTAAACATGAATGCAATCTACATGAACACTCTGTTTTTGTGGAATGCTTTTCTGAAAATTTTCAAATTTTTATGGTTTTTCTTATGCAAAATAGATGAGATGCTATGCAGACTCAATATGCAAAATTTGAAATAAGAAAACAGTAAACATTATCAAACGTATCTCAAACCCTCCCCCAAACTTGAATTACACAGTCCCTTGTGTAATAAAAGATTCAAAGGAAGGTTCAAAGACGGGAAATAAGAAAAACTAAAGATGAATGGTATAAACAATGGTGAAGAGTGGAGTTATACCTCAATTCTGAAAGAAGGAGTCCGTGTAGGCCTCCATGCTTTCTCTGGTGTATCTTGGTCTGGATGTCTCAAGCTTGGGTGTATAACCGAGTTCTCTGGCCGAGCTGGAGCGTGTGTTGAGAGATAGCTCGGTCAGACGACCGAGTGGAGCGGCCGAGTGGAGTCTTTGTGCTCTTGACTCAGTCTGGATGCCGAGTGCACGGACCGAGCTGGTGCCTTGCTCCCACTCTTGTGTTGCTCTCCTCTTTCTTTGCATTATCCTGAGATCTCAAACCTGACCAACAAAGCTACTAGAAAACATAATAAAAGAAACCAGAAACCTTAAAGCAAAATATTTACAAAGATAGTCATGGGATTTCCTCCCAAGTGAGCTTGTTTAAAGTCCCTAAGCTTGACTTCCTTACTGGATTCATGCTTGAGTTGGCTCGTCGAGAGGGATGGAATCAGCTTCTGGAGTTATTTGATCAGCAATGTATAGTTTAACCCTCTGCCCATTTACCGTGAAGTCATTATTGTTTTTGCCTATTAGGGTGATGGCTCCATAGGGTAAAACTTCCTTAATAGTGAAAGGCCCTGACCATCTTGACTTCAGCATTCCTGGGAAAAGTCTGAGCCTTGAATTGAATAGAAGTACTTGATCACCTGCCTTGAGCCCTTTTGGTAAAATCTTCTTATCATGGAAGGCTTTTGTGCGTTCATTGTAAATCTTTAAGCTCTCATATGCTTCTAATCTGATTTCTTCCAACTCATGCAAATCCATCAGTCTCTTTTCCTCGGCTGTTTTGATGTCAAAGTTCAGAAGTTTTGTAGCCCATATTGCCTTGTACTCTATCTCCACCAGCAAGTGGCATGCTTTACCATAGAGAAGCTGGAATGGTGTTCTCCCTATGGGGGTTTTGAAAGCCCATAGAGTTTCATCCAGCTTTGTTGCCCAATCCCTTTTTGATACTCCTACTACTTTAGCTAGGATAGCCTTAATCTGCTTATTGGAGACCTCTACTTGACCGCTTGTTTGAGGATGGTAAGGCGTAGCAACCTTATGCTTAACTCCATACTTTCTTAAAAGATTTTCGAAAAGCTTGTTGATAAAGTGAGACCCTCCATCACTGATAACCACTCTCGGTATGCCAAACCTAGGGAAGATGATACTTTTAAACAGCTTTAGGACGACCCTTGCATCGCTCGTAGGGCAGGCTACTGCTTCGACCCATTTTGACACATAGTCGACAGCCACCAAAATGTAGCTGTTACCGTGGGATGGTGGGTTGAAAGGTCCCATGAAGTCAATTCCCCAGACATCAAAGACTTCTACTTCCAAAATTGGGTTCTGAGGCATTTCATTCTGTTTGCCAATATTTCCCATCCTTTGACAAGGATCACATTTCGAAATGAAATTATGAGCATCTTTGAACATGGTAGGCCACCACAAACCTGCTTGAATTATCTTCTGAACAGTCTTGAATGTGGCGAAGTGCCCTCCATATGCAGAACCATGGCAGTGCTCCAGAATCCCTTTTACTTCTTCCTCTGCCACACACCTCCTGAAAAGACCATCTAAACCCTTCTTGTACAAATATGGTTCATCCCAATAGTAGTGGTTCACATCCCTGAGAAACTTCTTTCTTTGATAAGCATTGAGGCTCTTAGGTATTTCCTCGCATACCTTATAGTTTACGAAGTCCGCATACCAGGGGAAAACCTCTTCATTAAACGTTATAACCTCTTCTATTTTCTGAGATGTATGGTGGATGTCCTCCAAAAGCCTGATTGCCATGAGCTGCTCCTCTGGCATAGAATCGTCAATGGGGAGGGCATCCTCGATCCTCATTCTGGATAGATGATCAGCTACCCCATTTTTGATCCCCTTTTTGTCCACTATTTCCATATCAAACTCTTGCAGCAACAGTATCCATCTGAGTAACCTTGGCTTTGGGTCCTTCTTTTCATATATGTGTCTTAACGCGGCATGATCCGTGTAGACGATGACCTTTGAACCAACTAGGTAACTCCTGAATTTCTCAAAAGCGAAAACCACTGCCAAAAGCTCCTTTTATGTAGTTGCATACCTTCCTTGAGCATCATCCAGAGTTCTGCTTGCATAATAAATAACATGCAGTTTCTTATCAATTTTCTGTCCCAAAACTGCTCCTACTGCATAATCCGATGCATCACACATGATCTCAAAAGGATAATCCCAGTTGGGAGCTTGGACTATTGGAGCTGATGTTAGAGCTTCCTTGATAAGATGAAAAGCCTTCAAGCATTCTGAATCAAAATTGAATTCTGTTTCCTTGCAAAGTAGCCTAGTAAGAGGTCTTGCTATCTTGGAGAAATCTTTAATGAATCTTCTATAAAATCCTGCATGCCCAAGGAAGCTTCTGATATCTTTGACAGTCTTCGGTGGTTGTAACTGGATCATTACCTCAATCTTGGCTTTATCCATTTCTATTCCCTTCTCAGAGATCTTGTGCCCTAGGACTATCCCTTCCCTGACCATGAAGTTGCATTTCTCCCAATTCAGAACCAGATTGGTCTCTTCACATCTAGTAAGGACCCTGCATAAATTTGACAAACAGGAGGAGAAGGAAGAACCGTACACAGAGAAATCATCCATGAACACTTCCACCATCTCCTCAATTAGATCTGAAAATATGGAGGTCATGCATCTTTGAAAAGTAGCAGGTGCATTACAAAGGCCAAAAGGCATTCTTTTATATGCAAATGTTCCATATGGACATGTGAAAGTGGTTTTCTCTTGATCATTAGGGTGTATAGGAATCTGGAAAAATCCACTATATCCATCCAAGAAACAATAAAAAGGGTGATTAGCTAGCCTCTCCAACATCTGGTCAATGAATGGTAGTGGAAAATGGTCCTTTCTAGATGGAGCATTCAATTTCCTATAGTCTATACACATCCTATGGCCAGTGATTGTTCGGGTGGGAATAAGTTCATCTTTATCATTTTTAACCACAGTTATGCCACCCTTCTTGGGAACACAATGCACAGGAGATACCCAAGTACTGTCAGAAATTGGGTAAATTACTCCAGCATCTAACAGCTTCAGGATCTCCTTCTTAACAACTTCTTTCAAGTTTGGATTCAATCTCCTTTGGGGTTCAATACTAGAATAGGATTCATTTTCAAGATGAATGCGATGTGTGCACAAATCAGGTGAAATTCCCTTAATGTAATCTAATGAATAACCTATAGCACGTCTAAATCTTTTCAGCTCAGTTAACAATTGGGTAAGCTCAATACTGCTAAGGGAATCATCTACTATTACAGGGTAGGTAGAGTTTGTTCCAAGGAATGCGTACCTTAGCCCTTTGGGTAGTGGTTTGAGGTCCACCTTTGGTGCCTTCAACTCTGACCAATCTGCAGTCGTGGAGTCGATGAACTCGGGTGGTTAGCCTTGTTTGTTGACCGAGTTAGATGATTCATGCCGAGAGAAGAACAAGCTCGAGTGATTGTGCTCGGTTTGGCTGACCGAGCTCAAGGCATTCTTCTCGTCAAGCTCGGTCTGTGAGACCGAGTCATTGTTGTTACTTCTGCAAACCGAGTAGATGGACCTAGGTTTGTCCACTGTTGCTAATCTTTCAGTTTCTGGTCTGATCAATTCTTCAAAGCCCTCTGACTCATCCAACACTTTTCTTGAGTCCAAATATGCTTCGAAATCCAGAGTTTCATCATGCAGATACCCTTCCTTACTGCTTCTTGTCAAAACAGTCTTTAAATGATCCTTCTCTGTTATCTCCTCCAAAACATCTTCAGACAGTTGTTCTAACTCTTCTATCCAGAAAACTTGTCCTCTTATTGTTGGTTTCTTCATAGAATCTTTGATATCAAAGTTCATCTTGAGGTCCTTACCAAAATGGAGTTCAATCTTTCCTTCCCTAACATCAATTACTGCTCCAGCAGTAGCTAAAAAGGGTCTCCCAACTATTAGAGGATCCTTGGGTTCTTCATCCATTTCTAACAACACAAAATCAGTTGGTACTTCCGTATTTCCAATCTTAACTGGTAGGTCTTCCAGAAGACCATGTGGGAGCCTAACTGATCTGTCTGCTAGCACCAATGATATGTTGGAGGGTTTAAACTGACTGAAACCAAGGCGTTTTGCTACTGAAAGTGGCATGAGGCTTACAGAAGCTCCAAGATCGCACAAACAGTTCTTGAAAGTCAGGGGTCCTAGGGAGCACGGTAAGGTAAAGGAACCTGGATCTCCCAATTTCTCATTAACTATCTTCTTCTGGATTATTGCGCTACACTCCTGACTCAGAACAACCATTCCCTGAACTTCCTTATCCCTTTCCAAAATCGCATCTTTCAAAAAAAATTTATAGTTAGGCATGAGAGTTAAGGTATCCAACAAAGACATTTTCACCTCAAGCTCTTTGATCTGTTTAGCAAACAAAGCCTTGTACTTCTCTAGTAGCTCCTTTTTGAACCTTCCTGGGAATGGGAGTTTAGGGACATACGGAGGGGGAATATAGGGTGCCTTTTTCTCTTCTGGAGCAGCTTGGGATCCAGACTCGGTTTGTTTAGCTCGGTTTGAAGGTCGAGCTTGATGGTTGAATTCTGGTTCCGGCTCCACTCGAGTTGCTGATCGAGTTTGATTTCCGAGTCTCTCTTCGGGACTGTCTAACTGGTCTTCTTCTTGATCAAACCCCCCCCCCCCAACTTGCTCCTCACTGCCCTCAGTGATAGGGATACTTCTTTCTGGTAATTGTCTGCAGCTTCGAAGTATTATTGCATTAGCCTCATCCGAGTCTGGCAATTGCTGGATAGCTTTCCCAGGGCGTTGTCCTGGGTCTGTGGTGTAGGAAAAATCAACTTTGTGTTCGACGTTGGCCATCTTGGAGGTTAGAATAGCAATTTGGGATGTGAGATTGTTTATAGTGCTTTCCATCTATGTTTGTATTTCGGATAACCTTGTGGATGTGCCTGTTTCTGCTTTGGCTTGTCCTTGTAATAGTTGATGCAGCATTTGTTCCATTGGAGTTGTTGGAGTTGGGTATTGAAACTGTTGAACAATATGTGAGTTGGATCGATTGTTTGAACCAACGTGATCCTGAACATAGCTAATCTCTTCATGTTGAACTTGAGCAGTGTTGTGAGGTTGAAACTGTTCGTTTTCATGCGCTATGTTAACTGTTCGCTGTTGAGCTTGAAGAAGCAAATTCAGTTTCGCATTGATAGATGTCATCTCGCTGATGTTCTGTTCAGCGGATGTGAAGCGCTTCTTTGGTGGTGTATCTATTTCCCTTGTGTAGGTGCCAACAGATTGGGCAAGATTCTCGACTAAACTCCAACCATCATTGACATCTTTGGTGAGGAAATTACCATTACTTGCTGTGTCGAGCAACATTCTGATATTTGGAAGTACTCCTCTGTAAAGAGTGTGATGTCTCTGCATTTTACCACTTCTAAACTCGCATTTCCATCCATTTTAGCATAGTTTCATACACAGTTTCACTCCATATCCATCCACTTCTCTCATATAGGTTTCATGATAGCTTTGTTTCAGTTTTGCATACATATTGCATATTGGAGCTATCTTTCAGGTGTTTTGGATGTTTGCTGGAGATCAAGGAACATGGAGACACAAGCTCGGTGTAAAGACTCGACTTCATGACCGAGCTAAGGACCAAGACCAGCATGCACTCGACCAAGACCACTCGACTTGGAGTTAGACCGAGTGCAAACCAATCCACCAAGACCACTCGATCACATGCACTCGACCTCATGACCGAGCTGAAGGCAGAGAGGAGTTAGCACTCGGGAAAGAGCACTCGACCACGACCACTCGACCACCAGACCGAGTTTAGTCAACCAAGCTGAGGATCCAAAGCCTGAAGTCACACGCACTCGATCACACCACTCGACTAGAAGAACCCGAGCTCAAGGCAGCCGACCTAAGGACTTTAGTTTATTTTGCCTTTTTGTACTAGGACTTTTGACCTAGAGTATTTATACTCTAATTAGGTCAGCAGCCGTGACAGATACGTTTTTATTCTCTTTGTTCTCTGAAAAACCTCTCCAAATCTATCTTATTTTGTATCTGCAATTACTTTTGATCCTTTGATCCTTTTTAGTTTATTTCTTCTATTCGTTCTTCATCTCAATCTCTAGATTATGATAATGGAAACTATTTCATTTTCTGGGTTTTTGATTTTGATGATGAAGTCTGAGTAGTGATTAGGGTTCTTGAGGATGAATTAGATCTGGGTTATGATTCATGGTGATTCTAGTTGATTTCGGGTTCTAAAAGCTGAAGATCTCTTCTGGGTTAGCTGTTTCTAATGCTGATTCCCTGTACACCCACTTGGGATCTAATCTTGGTGTTTCCTTGTACACCCACTTGTGAAACACCAGATCTGCTAATACCAGAGATCTGGAGCTTCTTTCCAATGATTGATCTCAGGATCATAGGAAGGAAGTTGTAGATTGACATTGATGAGCTGTTTCTTAATGCTTATTCTCTTTATGTTTCATTGGAATCCTATCTGAGTGTTAGTGATAGTCAATGGGGCATAAGTGTGGATTCCAAGATTAGGAAGTTTAGAGAATCTGGTGATAGTTGTAACTGGGAAGTGGAATTATCACTCTGATGATGTTCATAGTTAAGAGATCCCTTCTGTGAAGTTGTTTACCAAATCACTAGTATTCGCCATGATGAATCCCAGATCCAGAACTCATCCTTAGGACCTCTCAGCCCTTGATAGTTTTCTACTTTTTGATACTCTGTTTTCCTGTTCTTAGCTTGCTCTGTTTTCTGCTTCTTTCACTACAAGAAAACTGGCGCGAAACTGACGGCCAATTCCGACGGATTCCCGACGAATTCGTCCGTCGCTTCTATCTCGTCGGAAATAAAAAATTCGTCGGAAAACCGTCGGTATTTCCGACGGATTTCCGACGGAAAATATGAATCAGAAATCTGTCGGAAATCCGTCGGTTTTCCGGTTCCGGCAATCTGTCGGAAATCCCTCAGTTTCTGTGTTCCGGCAAGCCGTCGGAAATCCGTCGGTTTCCGTGTTCCGGCAAGCCGTCGGAAATCCGTCGGTTTCCGTGTTCCGGCAAGCCGTCGGGAATCCGTCGGTTTACTCGTTTCATCATTCTGTCGGAAATCTGTCGGAATATAAGCCGTCGGAAATCCGTCGGAATATAAGCCGTCGGAAATCCGTCGGAAATATTCCGACGGATTTCCGACGGATTGGCTAAATTATAATAAAAAAAAATTATTTAATAAATAATTATATATTCCGAATATTAATTCAAAAAAAATTATTTAAAATCCAAAATAATTAAATAAATAATTTAATAAATAATTCTATATTTAAAATATAGAAATGAAATAAATATTAATAATAATAATTTAAAACAATTACAAAATTCATATTTTATATAATTAAAAAATTAATTCTCAAATATTGAAAAAGAAAAAAAAATATAAATTTACAAATATCCTATATAAATATACAAATCAAAGTTTAAATCTAACAATCGAAAATCTAAATATAAGATTTCAAACCTTAAACTAAATCTAAAATTTCAAAATCTAAATCTAACATTCCAAACCTAAAACTAAACATTAGAAACCTAAAAGAAACATTTAAGACCTAAATCTAATTACAAAAACTAAATCTAACATTATTATCCTAAAATTAAAATTCCAAACCTAAATCTAACATTCAAAACTTAAATCTAACATTTGAAAATCTTAATATAACATTATTATCCTAAAACTAAAATTTCAAACCTAAATATGTTAATTAAAAACCTAAATCTAACATTCCAAAATATAAATCTAACAATTTTATCCTAAAACTAACATTATAAACCTAAATCTAACATTCCAAACCTAAAACTAAACATTAGAAACCTAAAAGAAACATTTCAAACCTAAATCTATTTACAAAACCTAAATCTAACATTATTATCCTAAAACTAAAATTCCAAACCTAAATCTAACATTCAAAACTTAAATCTAACATTTGAAAATCTTAATATAACATTATTATCCTAAAACTAAAATTCAAAACCTAAATATGTTAATTGAAAACCTAAATCTAACATTCCAAAATATAAATCTAACAATTTTATCCTAAAACTAACATTATAAACCTAAATCTAACATTCCAAACCTAAAACTAAACATTAGAAACCTAAAAGAAACATTTCAAACCTAAATCTAATTACAAAACCTAAATCTAACATTATTATCCTAAAACTAAAATTCCAAACCTAAATCTAACATTCAAAACTTAAATCTAACATTTGAAAATCTTAATATAACATTATTATCCTAAAACTAAAATTCCAAACCTAAATATGTTAATTGAAAACCTAAATCTAACATTCCAAAATACAAATCTAACAATTTTATCCTAAAACTAACATTATAAACCTAAATCTAACATTCCAAACCTAAAACTAAATATTAGAAACCTAAAAGAAACATTTCAAACCTAAATCTAATTACAAAACCTAAATCTAACATTATTATCCTAAAACTAAAATTCCAAACCTAAATCTAACATTCAAAACTTAAATCTAACATTCGAAAATCTTAATATAACATTATTATCCTAAAACTAAAATTCCAAACCTAAATATGTTAATTGAAAACCTAAATCTAACATTCTAAAATCTAAATATAAGATTCCAAACCTAAAACTAAGATTCAAAACCCATATCTAACATCACAAAAACTAAATCTAACATTCCAAAACTTAAAACTAACATTCCAAACCTAAAACTAACATTTATAACTTAAAACTAACATTAAGAACCTAAATCTAACATTCCAAACCTAAATCTAACATTGCAAACCTAAAACTAAGATTCAAAACCCATATCTAACATCACAAAAACTAAATCTAACATTCCAAAACTTAAAACTAACATTCCAAACCTAAAACTAACATTTATAACTTAAAACTAACATTAAAAACCTAAATCTAACATTCCAAACCTAAATCTAACATTCCAAACCTAAATCTAACATTCCAAACCTAAATCTAACTTTGAAAACCTAAAATTTATAAAATTTGAAGAATTTGCTCTGATTTTTCGTGTGAGCTCGCTTATAAACAGAATTTTCGTCGGAAATCCGTCGGAATTTTTGAAATTATTTCGTAAAATTCAACTAACGCGGGACACGAAAACGTTTGATTTTACCAAAATTTCACTGTCCGTCGGAAATCCGTCGGAAATTTCCGACGGATTTCCGACGGACTTTAGAAAAATATATGTTATTCAACTAACGCGGGACACGAAAACGTTTGATTTTGCCAAAATTTCACTGTCCGTCGGAAATCCGTCGGAAATTTCCGACGGATTTCCGACGGACTTTAGAAAAATATATGTTATTCCTTTTGTCAGACAAACCTTAAAAACTAACACGTGTTTCCCTAAACCCGTCAGAAATCCGTCAGAAATTTCCGACGGGTTCGTGGTTTCGTGAGTTTTTTCGATTCGTTTCAATTGAAATGTGTTTGTAGTGTGGTTTATTAATGATTTCAATGATAAGTTTACAATATTCACCTCCGTTTATAAGAAATTTATCAAAATTAAGATTTATACTTAGGAACTAGTAAACATGTAAGTTAAAGTATATATTTCATTATGTAGAAGTTAAGTGTAAATCATCCCAAAATCTTGAAAACAATAATTTAACCTAAATACTAAGTTTAAATTGTGTTATCTCTAATAATCTTATAATATAATTAGTTATTTGAGGTTTATTGTGTAAAATTTGTTAAAAAAGCCATGAAACCCCAAACCGTCGGAAATCCGTAGGAAATTTCTGACGGATTTCCGACGGTTTGCCCAAATCTGTAACCTGCGATACCAACGGCTCTTTTAACGTTCATATTTTCCGACGGATTTCCGACGACCGCCGACTATTCCGTCAGAAACCGGTCGGAAATGGCCGGTGGTTCTATCCGTCGGAAATCCGTCGGAATTTTCTAACGGATATCCGACGGACGGAAATCCGTCGGAAATCCGTCGGAATTTCTGACAGATTTCCGACGGGCGGTAGTCTATCGGAAATCCGTAGGAATTTCTGACAGATTTCCGACGGATTTCTGACGAAATAAAAAATTGCAATTTCGTCGGAAATCCGTCGTTTTACCGTCGGAAATTCCGTCGGTTTTCCGGCTGTTTTCTTGTAGTGTTTTGCTATTATGAATCTCTGTTTCTAGTTTATGTTGCTTATTTTTAGTTGTTTCACCCTGTTACTTCCAACCTTTCTATTTGGCTTGAATTAGATAGATTTGCTACATCCTAATTGCTTACATAATCCCGATTGGATTCGATAGCCCTTTGTACTACAATTTGGGCAATAGGTAGCTTTAGGTATAAAAACCTAGTTATCAATTTGGCGCCGTTGCCATTTGGGATTTCTTTGTTTCATTTAGGATTGCAGATCTTCTGAGATCAAGTTCTTTTCTTTTTACTTTGTTACTCACTTGTTGGTTTCAATCGGTTTCAGGTACCACTCGGTTGCATAAGCTCGGTTGCACAACTCGGACACACCACTCGGTCAGAAGCTCGAGTTCAGTTGCCAAGCATCACTCCACTCGGTCAGTCAGGTCGAGTTCAGTCAGTCGATCTCAAGGCGACTAAGGTTTTCAACTAGTTCACCACTTGGTCAATCTACTCAGTCACTGTGATCGAGCTGAACACCATTTCACACCACTCGGTCATCCAAGTCGAGTGCAGCATCCCGACAATAACCAAGCACCGCGTAGGAATCCTCAGAAACGACCGAGTACCGAGTTAGGAATCCTCGGCAATGACCGAGTACCGGGGGAGAATTCTAGGTAATGACCTAGTACTAGACAAGAATTATTGGTAATAATCGAGTGCCGGCTGGATTTCTCAGAAATGACCGAGTAAAGGCAGAAATTCTCTGCAATGACCAAGTACCGGGCAAGAATTCTTGGCAATGAACTAGTATCGGGCCAGAATTCTCAGCAATTACCGAGTACCAGGCAGAAATTCTTGGCAATGACCGAGTACCGGGTTAGAATTCTCGGAAATGATCGAGCATCAGGAGAGGAATCCTCGGTAATGTCTAAGAACCAGGTATGAATTCTTTACGACGACCGAGTACCGGGTAGGAATTCTTGGCAATGACTGAGTACCGGGCAGGAAATCTCAACAATGACCTAGCACCGGGTAGGAATCCTCAGAAACGACCAAGTAAGGAGTGAGGAATCATAGCCAATGACCGTGTACCAAAAGAGAAGTCTCGGCAATAACCTAGTACCAGACAAGAATTCTCGGTAATAATGGAGTACCGGCTGAATTTCTCAGAAATGACCGAGTACCGGGCAGGAATCCTAAGCAATGACTGAGTACCGGGCAGGAATTCACGGCAATGACCTAGTACCAGGTAGGAATTATTTGTAATAATCGAGTACCGACTAGAAAATCCTCAGAAATGACTGAGTAACAGGCAAAAATTCTCGGCAATGACCAAGTACATGAATTCTTGGCAAGACCGAGTACCGGGCAGGAATTCTCGGCAATGACCGAGCACTGTTTGGGAATCCTCGGAAATGGCCGAGTAGCGGGTGAGGAATCCGCGGCAATGACCGAGTTTTGGGCAGGGATTCTCGGCAATGACCAAGTACCTGACTTGAATTCTCTGCAATAAACAAGTTCCTAGCAGGAATTCATGGCAATGACCAAGTACCGGTTGGAATCCTCGGAAACGATGTAGTACAGGGTGAGGAATCCTCAGAAATGGCCGAGTACCGGGAAGGAATTCTCAGCGATGGCTGAGTACCGGACTGGAATTCTCGGTAATGACCAAGTACCAGGAAAGAATTATCAGCAATGACTCAGCACCGGGTAGGAATCCTTGGAAATAATCGAGTACCGTACAATAGTTCTCGGCAATGACCGAGTACCGTACAGTAGTTCTCGGAAATAACTGAGGATCGGTTAGGAATGCTCGAAAATGACCATGTATCGGGTGAGGAATCCTCGGTAATGATCGACTACCGCACATGAATTCTCATCAATGACTAAGCACCGGGCAGGAATCATCCTTATTGATCAAGTACCAGACATGAATTATGGTAATGACCGAGTACCAAACAGGAATTCTCGACAATGACCAAGCAATGGGTAGGAATCCTCAGAAATGACCGAGCACCGGGTAAGGAATCCTAGCAGGAATTCTCGGCAATGGCCGAGCATCGGGTATGAATCCACGGAAACGATAGAGTCTCGCGTGAGAAGTCCTCGGCAATGACTGACATCTGGGCAGGAATTCACAGTAATGACCGAGTACCAAACATGAATTCTCAGCAATGATCGAGTACCGGCTGGTGAATCCTCGGCAATGACCAAGTACCGGGCAGGAATTCTTGGAAATGACCAAACACTAGGTAGGAATCCGTGGCAATGACCGAGTACCGGGAAGGAGTTTTTGGCAATGACCGAGTACCGGGTTGGAATTTTTGGAGATGACTAAGCATAAGGTGAGGAATCCTCGGCAATGACCAAGTACCGGGTAGGAATTCTTTATAACGACCGAGTACTGGGTAGGAATTCTTGGTAATGACCGAGTACCGGGCAAGAATTCTCGACAATGACCAAGCACCGAGTAGGAATCCTTAGAAGCAACCGAGTACCAGGTGAGGAATCCTTGGCAATGACTGAGTACCGGGCTAGATTTCCCAGAAATGACCGAGTAACGTGCAAAAATCCTCTGCAATGACGAAGTACCGGGCATAAATTATAGGCAATGAACGTGTACTAGGAAAGAATTCTCAGAAATGACCGAGTAGCGGGAAGGAATTCACGGCAATGACTGAGTACCATTCAGGAATTCTCAGCAATGATCGAGTATCGGCTGGTGAATCCTCGGCAATGACCAAGTACCGGGCATGAATTCTTGACAATGACCAAACACTTGGTAGGAATCCATGGCAATGACCGAGTACCAGGCAGGAATTTTTGGCAATGACCGAGCACCGCACAGGATTTCTTGGCAATGACCGAGTACCAGGCAGGAATTCTTGGCAATGACCAAGTATCGGGCAAGAATTCTCGACAATGACCAAGCACCGGGTAGGAATCGTTAGAAATGACCGAGTACCAGGTGAGGAATCCTTGGCAATGACTGAGTAGCGGGCTAGATTTCCCAGAAATGACCGAGTAACGTGCAAAAAATTCTCTGCAATGACGAAGTACGGGGCATAAATTATTGGCAATGAACGTGTACCAGGAAAGAATTCTCAGCAATGACCGAGTAGCGGGCAGAAATTCCCGGCAATGACTGAGTACGAGGCAGGAATTCTCAGCAATGATCGAGTATCGGCTGGTGAATCCTCGGTAATGACCGAGTACCGGACAGGAATTCTCGGTAATGACCAAACACAGGGTAGGAATCCTTGGCATTGACCGAGTACCGGGCAGGAATTCTTGGCAATGACCAAGCACCGCGCAGGAATTCTTGGCAATGACCGAGTACGAGGCAGGAATTCTCAACAATGACCAAGTACCGGGTTGGAATTCTCGGAAACGACTGAGCATCATGTGAGGAATCCTCGGCAATGACAAAGTACCGGGTTGGAACTCTTTACAATGACAGAGTACCGGGTAGGAATTCTCGGCATGACCGAGTACCGGGAAGGAATTCTCGACTATGACCAAGCACCGGGTAGGAATCCTCAGAAACGACCAAGTACCGAGTGAGGAATCCTCGGCAATAACCGAGTGTCGGGTAGGAATTCTCAGCAATGACCTTGTACCCGGCAAGAATTCTCTGTCATAATCGAGTACCGGCTGGATTTCTCGAAAGTGACCGAGTAACGGGCAGAAACTCTCAGCAATGACCAAGTACCGAGCAGGAATTCTTCTAAATAAATGAGTACCGGGCAGGAATTCTTGGAAATGACCGAGTACTGGGTGGGAACTCTCGGCAAAAACCTAGAACCAGGCATGAATTCACGGTACTAAGCGAGTACCGGCTGGAAAATCCTCGGCAATGACCAAGTACCGGGTATAAATTCTCGGCATGACCAAGTACCGGGTAGGAATTTTTGGAAATGACCGAGTATTGGGTAGGAATTCCCTCCAATGACCGAGTACCATACAGTAATTCTCGACAATGACCGAGCACCGGTTAGGAATCCTCGGAAATGAGTAAGTACCATGAAGGAATTCTCACCAATGACCGAGTACCGGACAGGAATACTCAGCAATGACTGAGTACCGGACTGGAATTTTCAGCAATGACAGAGTACCAAGCAGGAATTCTCAGAAATGACCGAGCAGTGGGTAGTATCCTCGGAAATGACTGAGTACCTAGAGAGGAATCCTCGGCAATTACCGAGTATCGGGCAGGAATTCTCGGCAATGACCGAGCATCGGGTATAAATCCATGGAAACGACGGAGTACCGGGTGAGAAATTCTCGGCAATGATCGAGTAGTGGGTAGGAATTCACGGCAATGACCGAGTTCCAAGAAGGAATTCTCAGCAATGATCGAGTACCGGCTGGTGAATCCTCGGCAATGACTAATTGCCGGGCAGGAATTCTCGGCAATGACCGAACACCAAGTAGGAATCCTTGGCAATGACCGAGTACCTGGCAGGAATTCTCGGTAATGACCAAGTACCCAATGAAAAATACTGGGCGGGAATTCTCGGTAAAAACGTAGAACCAGGCAGAAATTCACTGTAATAACAGAGTACCGGCTGGAAAATCCTCGGCAATGACAAAGTACCGGGCGGGAATTCTCGGTAATGACCGAGTACCAGGCAGGAATTCTCGGCAATGACCGAGTACCAGGCAGGAATTCTCGGTAATGACCGAGTACCGGGTTGGAGTTCTAGTAAATGACTGAGCATCAGGTGAGGAATCCTTGGCAATGATCGAGTACAGGGTACGAATTCTTTACAATGACCGAGTACCGGGCCGGAATTCTCGACAATGACCAAACACCGTCTAAGAATCCTTAGAAACGACCGAGTACCGGGTTAGGAATCCTTGGCAATTGCTGAGTACCGGGCGATAATTCTTTGCAATGACCTAGTACAAGGCAAGAATTCTCGGTAATAATCGAGTACCGGCTGGATTTCTTGGAAATGACCGAGTAACATGCAGAAATTCTCGGCAATGAATGAGTACCGGGCAGGAATTCTCGGCAATAACCAAACACCGGGTAGGAATCCTTGGCATTGACCGAGTACCGGGCAGGAATTCTTGGCAATGACCAAGCACCGCGCAGGAATTCTTGGCAATGACCGAGTACGAGGCAAGAATTCTCAACAATGACCGAGTACCGGGTTGGAATTCTCGGAAACGACTGAGCATCATGTGAGGTATCCTCGGCAATGACAAAGTACCGGGTAGGAATTCTTTACAATGACAGAGTACCGGGTAGGAATTCTCGGCATGACCGAGTACCGGGAAGGAATTCTCGACTTTGACCAAGCATCGAGTGAGGAATCCTCGGCAATGACCGAGTCCCGGGCAGGAATTTTCAGCAATGACCTTGTACCCGACAAGAATTCTCTGTAATAATCGAGTACCGGATGGATTTCTCAAAAGTGACCGAGTAACGGGCAGAAACTCTCAGCATTGACCAAGTACCGAGCAGAAATTCTTGCAAATGAACTAGTACCGGGCAGGAATTCTTGGAAATGACCGAGTACTGGGCAGGAATTCTCTGCAATGACCGAGTACTAGGCGGGAATTCTCGGCAAAAACCTAGAACCAGGCAGGAATTCATGGTACTAAGCGAGTACCGGCTGGAAAATCCTCGGCAATGACCAAGTATCGGGTATAAATTCTCGGTAATGACCAAGTACCGGGCAGGAATTCTTGGAAATGACCGAGTACTGGGCAGGAATTCCCTCCAATGACCGAGTACCATGCAGTAATTCTCGACAATGACCGACCACCGGTTAGGAATCCTCGGAAATGAGTGAGTACCAGGAAGGAATTCTCACTAATGACCGAGTACCGGACAGAAATACTCGGCAATGACTGAGTACCGGACTGGAATTTTCAGCAATGACAGAGTACCAACCAGGAATTCTCGGCAATGGCCGAGCAGCGGGTAGTATCCTCGGAAATGACTGAGTACCTAGAGAGGAATCCTCGGCAATTACCGAGTACCGAGCAGGAATTCTCGGCAATGACCAAGCATCGGGTGAGAAATTCTCGGCAATGATCGAGTAGTGGGTAGGAATTCACGGCAATGACCGAGTTCCAAGAAGGAATTCTCAGGAATTGCTGAGTACCGGGCGATAATTCTTGGCAATGACTTAGTACAAGGTAAGAATTCTCGGTAATAATCGAGTATCGGCTGGATTTCTTGGAAATGACCGAAAAACATGCAGAAATTCTCGGCAATGACCAAGTACCGGGCATGAATTTTTGGCAATGAATGAGTACCGGGCATGAATTCTCAGCAATGACCGAGTACTAGGCAGGAATTCATGGCAATGACCGAGTACCAGGCAGGAATTCTCAGCAATGATCGCGTCCCAGCTATTGAATCCTCGGTAATGACCGAGTACCGGGCATAAATTCTCGACAATGACCGAACACCGGGTAGGAATCCATGGCATTGATCGAGTATCGGGCAATAATTCTTGGCAATGACCGAGCACCGTGATAGCTAGGTTTTTACACCTAAAGCTACCTATTGCCCAGTTGTAGTACAAAGGGCTATCAATCCAATCGGGACTATTGTAAGCAATCAGGATGTAACAAATCTATCTAATTCAAGCCAAATAGAAAGGTTGGAAGCAACAGAGTGAAACAACTAAAACAAGAACTAATAAACAGTAAAAGAAACTAGAAACAAAGATTCATAAAAGCAAAATAAAATAGAAACAGAAACAGTGCTAAGAACAGGAAAACAGAGTATCAAAAAGTAGAAAAACAATCAGGATGAGAAAAGGTCCTAAGGATGAGTTCTAGATCTGGTATTCTTCATGGTGGACTCTAGTGACTTCATAAACAACTTCATAGAAGGGATCTCCTAACTATGAGCATCAAAAGAGTAATAGATCCACTTCCCAGTTACATCTATCACCAGATTCTCTAAACTTCCTAATCTTGGAATCCACACCTATGCCCCATTGACTGTCACTAACACTCAGATAGGATTCCAATGAAACATGAAGAGAATAAGCATTAAGAACACAGCTCATAAATGTCAAACTACAACTTGCTTTCCTATGATCCTAGATCAATCATTGGAAAGAAGCTCCAGATCTCTGGTATTAGCAGATCTGGTGTTTCTCAAGTGATGTGCAAGGAAACACCAAGATCAGATTCCAAGTGGGTGTACAGGGAATCAGCATTAGAAATAGCTAACCCAGAAGAGATCTTAAGCTTTAGAACCCTAAATCTACTAGAACCACCATGAATCATAACCCAGATCTAACCCATCCTCAAGAACCCTAAATCACTACTCAGACTTCATCATCAGAATCATAAACCCAGAAAATGAAATAGTTTCCATAATCATAATCTAGAGATTGAGATGAAGAAGGAATAGAAGAAATAAACTAAAAAGGATCAAAGGATCAGAAGTAATTGCAAATACAAAATCAGATAGATCTAGAGAGGTTTTTAGAGAACAAAGAGAATAAAAAAAAACATATCCTGCGGCTGCTGACCTAATTAGAGTATATATACTCTAGGTCAGAAACCCTAGTACAAAAAGACAAAATAAACTAAAGTCCTTAGGTCGGCTGCCTTGAGCTCGGGCTCCTCTGGTCGAGTGGTGTGGTCGAATGGTGTGCTTCAGGCCTTGAATCCTCAGACTCGGTTGCACGAGCTCGGTTTGGTGGTCGAGTGGACGTGGTCGAGTGCTCTTGGTCGAGTGCTAACTCCTCTTTGCATTCAGCTCGGTCAGATGACCGAGTGCATGTGATCGAGTGGTGTTGGTGGGTTGGTTTGCACTCGGTCTAACTCCAGGTCGAGTGGTCTTGGTCGAGTGCATGCTGGTCTTGGTCTTTAGCTCGGTCATGAAGTCGAGTCTTCGCACCGAGCTTGTGTCTCCATGTTCCTTGATCTCCAGCGAACATCCAAAACACCTAAAAGATAGCTCCAATATGCAATATGTATGCAAAGCTAAAGCAAACCTATCATGTAACCTGTATGAATGAAATGGATAGATATGGAGTGAAACTAGTGATGAAACTATGCTAAAATGGATGGAAATGCAAGATTAAAAGTGGTAAAATGCAGAGACATCAACTCCCCCAAACTTAGTCTTTGCTTGCCCTCAAGCAAACATATAAGATATAAGCTGGTGAAGTTGATGACATGCTGGGACTCAGAGCCAAAACATGCTGATAAAGGAAGTAGCATCAAGGTCCTAGTTAGTAGTTCTAAAATGCATTAACAAGTAATCCCTACTTTTAAAACTTTAGCCATACCCTTCAGAACAAACCTGACAGTAGCCTTAACCTACACATGCAATCAAATCAATCATTCCCTTTAACATTTATTCATTCTGTAACCATGGATCAAGCCTATGCACTTTCAATGAACTCATTTGGCTAAGGGAAAGGTTAAGAGGCAACGATGGCCCCTTTGGTAACAGGTTTAAGCAATAGGTAACATGGGAGTCTCAAGAATAGACTGAGCTTTAGAAGAAGGCTAAAGGTAAGATACCCAACCGATGCATACAAGAACAATTTCTCATCTACCCATCCCATATACAACGATTCTGCTACCACCTATTCCTAAACCCAGAAGATGATCCTAAATCTACCCTTAGGCACTTTTCTGCCATGAATCCTTTTTCGATCAACTCGTTCTTCTTTCTTTATTTATTCATTCTAAGGAAAAAGGGTTCTTGTGCTTTCTTGCTTATGCTAGCGGATTGGGTTCCTTTAAAACTGAGGCTCTTCTATTATCCTTTTTTATTAAGACACTTCAGGCTTTTTGCCTATCTTCCTGAGCCTACACATTTCTTTTCTTCTTTTTCAAATCCCAAATCCTTTACTAGAGCAGCTGTTTTACTTTCAGCTTAGACCTTTTCCCAGAACTTCTTTTCTTTTCTTTTATTTCCAAAATGAAACTCAGGCTCGGTCTGGTGAACTCGAGGTGTGAACTCGGTTCCCTAAACGAGCTTATACAACCGAGCATAGATTCCCTATTCTAAATTCCAGTCTATCCTCCTAACCACAGTTCAGTTCCCCACCTAGTTCTATCTAGCTCAAAGGTTATGAACCAGAACTATATGTATGAGAAACCGTTCTTGTCGGCACAGACCTAACACTTTCTACCAAGCTCAATCCTGAAATAGGCCTCACATTCACACATAGAGTATTGTTGGCTTGAAAGGAAGGTCAAGGTTAAAGGTAGGAGAAACTGTTCCAATGATGGGAATCAGCTATTTGGATTCACAAGGGTGGTGAAAAGAGTAAGAGAATCCAAATATGTATAAGGTATCCATGAGTTCAAATCAAAGGCATAGACATGATAATTGCAATTCAGTTTAAGGTTCTAATAGATAGGGGATGATATCAGATCAAGACATGCTTCAGCCAAAACTAAATGTCAAACAATGCAATCTAGGCATGGTGCGGTCTTATGCTTCAGACTTACATGAATGCATTAGACAACTATTAACTAGGGCATTGAGACTATTTCATAAACCAGCATGCTTACAAGGCTTTTATCATCCTAGTCCCCTATGCAGATGCACAAATCTATATGAAATGCATCTAGACTCGATCCTAAACATGAATGCAATCTATATGAACACTCTGTTTTTGTGGAATGCTTTTCTGAAATTTTTCAAATTTTTATGGTTTTTCTTATGCAAATAGATGAGATGCTATGCAGACTCATTATGCAAAATTTGAAATAAGAAAACAGTAAACATAATCAAATATATCTCAAACCCTCTCCCAAACTTGAATTACACAGTCCCTTGTGTAATAAAAGATTCAAAGGAATGTATGAGAATGAAAAGCAACAAGAGAAACTAAATATGAATGGTATAAACAATGGTGAAGAGTGGAGTTGTACCTCAGTGCTGAAAGAAGGAGTCCGTGTAGGCCTCCATGCTTTCTTTGGTGTATCTTGGTCCGGATGTCTCTGGCTCGGGTGTGTAACCGAGTTCTCTGGCCGAGCTGGAGTGTGTGTTGAGGGATAGCTCGGTCAGACGACCGAGTGGTGCGGCCGAGTGGAGTCTTTGTGCTCTTGACTCGGTCTGAAAGCCGAGTGCACTGGCCGAGCTGGTGCCTTGCTCCCATTCTTGTGTAGCTCTTCTCTTCCTCTGCCTCGGTTCAACAGCTGAGTGCCTTGGAGGGTCTGCTGAGGTTGTTTGCCTAGGTCTAAAACTGAAGGAGCCGCTTCGTTTCAACTGAGGGCCTGGAGGAGTCTTTGAGGATTTCTTTCCCTTAAGCTTCTTGATTTGTTTCTTCATGGACTTCACCGAGTCACTCAAATCCTTCACTGTATCCTTCAGAACAGACACGGTTTTGTGTTGCCATTTCCCCAATCGCTGCAACAGGTTTATTCTCCTATTTGCTTCTTTCAGAGTCCTTGCTGGAGGTTCTTCGTCAAAGAAGTAGGACTCATCTTCTTGTTGTTCTTCCTCTGTAACTCTGGTTGCCCGGATTGGAACTTCCTCATCCTGGTTATACAAAGCTTCTATTGGTGGACAGAACTCTATTCCCCCTGGCCTTGTGATCTGAGTCAAGTGTTCACTTGGGAGCTTGATTCTGCTTGGTCCAGCTGATGGGTGAGTGAACTGATAAAGATGACCCCCTTGGATCCTTTTTCTGTCCAGAATATGCTGCTTGATCAGATTGGGCATATCTAGCCATTCAGGCTGATATGGGGCTGTTTGTAGTGGCACTCCAGCTGCCAAAAGGATTGGGGTGATAACACCCCCTACTACCAAATCTCCACAGCTTCTCTTCTTGTGCAACATGTGTGCCCAATCCCTATACCACATTAGCTGTAATAGCAGAAGCAGAGTATTCCCTACATTGGCCTTATCTCCTTGAAAGATATCCCTTCCTCTATCATCATTGAGTCTTTGGAGAAGTGCAGTATCTAACATCTGGAGCTCTCCTTGGTTCACATTCCCATTGACTTTTCTTGCAAAGAATGTGCTTGCAAGTGCCTTATGTGCATACCTGATCACAGGGCTCCTGATTTGAGCAGCTTTACTCCTAGATGATGAATAGCTATCCCCTTCTGCTATTATTCCCCAAAGTGCTTGCAGCTCTTCTTTATCATAGTTCTGAAGTGTGTTGTCCCCTGTTGGGAAATTGAAAACCCCATCCAGCTGACTTATGTAGAGCAGATACCCTACTTCATGTACTTCGAATGTTATGAATCCAAACTCTTCTGGGTTCTGGTTGTCTTGCTCTGCTTCTTCAGAGTTCTCATAGATGTGGAAGCTTAGCGAAGCTAGGAATTGGCATGTTTCTTCCTTATAACCAGCATATGGCATCTCCATGAAAGTTTTGAGATTGCATTGTTCAAACAAGTACCCCACGTCCCGTGCTATTCCAAGTGCTTCCATCGTTTCTGGATGAGGATATCTTGTTGAACCAAAACGCATTGCCATAAGAGCTTCATAGCGCTCTTCCTCAGTTGTTGCTTTTCTCCTTGTACCTCTAGTGTTTTTTCTCTCCTCACTTGGAGGCTCAACCTCCATAGCAGTTTCATCACCCTCAACTTCCATTTCTGAGTCTTCATCAACCAGTTCTGGGCGCTTCCCTCTTGCTATATCCTTCTTATTTCTCGAGTACAGCTTGATAACATCCTCTTCTTCTCTGGTTGGGTGCTTGATAGTTCCTCTAACAGCTGAGAAACTTCTTGCCAAGGCCTGTGCTTGTTGTCTCCTCAAAGCGCTTTGTTCCATTGTAGTTAGGGACCTGAAACGCATTAATCAAAGAGGCATTAGATAACGTTTATAATGAACTCGGTGTCATGCACTCGGCCAAGTCCAACCGAGCTGGATCCTAATATCAAGAAAAAATGTTCAAGCTCGATGCCTTGAGCTCGGGTTACCAGACCGAGTGTGCCTACTCGGCTTGTGACCGAGTGCATGTAAACGAGTCAATGTTCATAACAAACAAGCATATACGAATCATTCAATCCCTTTAAAGCACATTTCATCTCTATGTTCAAAGTTCCTTTTCTGGGTAATTTCAAGTTTCTAATGCATAGCTCATGCTCACCTAAGAACATTTTTCTGAATCTCATTCAAAAAATGTGTAAACAAGGTCGAATGTGGTGAATGCATAGAAGTTGTAAGTTTTTAGACACATGTGAGCTAGCAACTTCAAATTCTACTCAAGAACATTCAAGTTCTAAACCCAGAAAACTCAGAAAATTTTCAAATCTTCAATGCCTAAACTTCTCTTAAATCACTTCTAGATGCATCAATATGTATTCAAAGCATTAATCACTCGGTTTAAAAGATTAAGATCATGAGAAACTTGGTTTTAAGCAGTTTTTAAACGATTTGTCTTGAAGAATGCTCAAGAACATCAAGAACATCAAGAACATCAAACCCAGAAACGTGAAACAAATCGATTAGAAACACTTACTTGATGAAACCGAGTGCAAATGAGAGCTAAACCGAGTTAGTGCCTAGAAGGTGTGAGCTCGAGATGATGAACTCGGTTTGACTAAATCGAGCTTGTGAAATTTTATGAAAATTTCTAAGAAAACGTGAGATTCTAGAGAGAGAGTTTATAGAAAACGTAAAGTGTGAGGATGAATGTAAGAGAGGAGCGCATGAGGGAGTTTTAAAGAGGTTTTTGGGAGTGAAAGGGGACAAAAGCACAAACATGTGGTCCCAACCGAGTGCACATGCCGAGTTTATTTCAAATTTGAATCTAGATCTACTTTCAAATTCGAATTGATGCAAGAGGAGGGAAGAGATGTTGACTCGTTGACCAAGCTCGGTCAACCTTGGTCGAGTTGACCGGCCGAGTTCGAACGTTGACTACTCGGTTTGGCTTGACCGAGTTTGATCAATCGAGTCCTAACCTGGATCGTGGTTTGAACTCGGTTCCTTGAGCTCGGTGTGGTTTGACCGAGTGGACTACACCGAGTGGTCCTCCTTGTCACAACATCACTCTTTCTCAGTCAACCTATCCCTGCAGTCTCTTGCCAACAAGACTAGGTAGAAAACTTATTAAAAATAACAGAAATGAGCTAAACTTAAATGAAAAGTATTTACAAAGATAGTCATGGGACTTCCTCCCAAGTGAGCTTGTTTAAAGTCACTAAGCTTGACTTCCTTACAGTGCTTTCTATGGAGGATGAGGTGGGGGAACTGAAATCCTCCTTGCTTCCTGGTCACCTTGATCATCAAATAGTACATGATCTCTTGAAGGATCATCATAGTTGTTTTCCACAGATTCTTCATTAAGGTAGTCTTCCTCTTGCTGCTGAGGATAGTCTACCTCTCTGAACCATTCAGCTTCATTCCTTCTTTTGTTAATCGCGGTGAAACAGATTGAGGACGTATTCATCTTGAAACCTTGAGGCGTGGATTCACCTTTCTCATAGAGCAGACTTGTTACTTGCCTTTGTAGTTTTTCCACAATACCATTCAAAACTCTGATAGCTTCATCTTGCCTTTCAGCCTTATCCTGGAGCTTCACCCATTCTGTTGGATCCAGCTGTTTGGGAAGAACTATTGGAAGGTTTAACTTGGTTTGATTAGTCAAGCTAGGTGCTCCTTGCTGTTCCAGAGCATCCTCCAAACTTGTTTCAGCACTCTTGTCAAACAGATCTTCCTCAGAGGTTTCCCCAAGTGGGTTGGTTGTCAAAATTTCATCATTGTGGACAAGTTCTTCTAAAGTGAAAACTTGTCCTTCAATAGTTGGCCTCTTCCTATCCTCATTTATGTCAAACTCCATCTTGAGATTGTCAACTAGGTTAAGAGCAATCTTACCTCCTTTCACATCAATCACAGTCCCAGCAGTTGCCAGGAATGGCCTTCCAAGAATCAGTGGATCTGATGGTTCTTTATCCATTTCCAATACCACAAAATCAGCAAGAACTGTTACCTCACCTATCTTCACGGGAAGATTTTTCAGCATTCCCTGTGGGATTCTTGTTGTACCATCAGCTAGTACGAGGGTGATGTGGCAGGGCTTGAGGTCTTGTACCTTCAGCTTATGAGCTATGGACTGGGGCATCAGGCTAACAGCGGATCCCAGGTCACAAAGGCTACTTTTAAAGTTTAAAGCACCTATGGAGCATGGAAGGGTGAATGAACCTGGGTCTTCAAGCTTATCCTTGATCACCCTCTCTCCTATGACTGCCTTGCAATCATATTTCACTTCCTTCATACTATCAACCTTCATCTTTCTCCTCAGCAGTTCTTCTCGGAGGATTTTCTCCTGTATGGGGATAATGGACAATATAGTCTCCAAAGGCATGATCTGCTCAAGCTTGTCCACTGCACTTTTAAGATCAGCTGTAGCCTTTTCTAAAAGTTCCTGCTTGAATCTCCCAGGGAAAGGTATCTTGGGGATATAAGGAGGGGGAATGTAAGGTACCATTTTCTCTTCTTGAACAGCTTTACCCTTGAGCTCGGTCACATCAGCTCGGTTTGGTGGCCGAGTTTGATCATTGTTGTTTTCTCCTTGAGCTCGGGCCTCTGATCGAGTGCATAGACCGAGTGGTGGCTTTGGAGCTTCAGATTGTTCTGTTTTTTTATAGTAAACCTCCCCTTCTTGGATCTCACTGTCCTCAGTGACATGGATTGCATTAACATGAGCATAATCCTTGGGGTTCTGAACAGCTTTTCCAGGTAACTGACCTGAATGTTGAGTAGATGATGTAGATGCTCCCTTGTTTTCCAGAAACAACAGCCTTGAGTTCATAGCCTCTATCTTTGCATTCAGAGCATTGCAGCTTGAATCCACTTGATTTCTTATCTCAGAGAATCTCTTTGCCTGTTCCATTACACAAGTAGCTTGCCCCTGAAGTAATTGTTGGAGCATTTGTTCCACTGAAGCATTGTTGGGTTGTGAATTCTGAGAAGGGAATCCTGGTGGTGCATTAGGAACTGGTTGCTGGGTGTAGTTGTTCTGGAATTGCTGTTTAGGAGCATAACCTTGGTTCTGGTTGTAAGGAATAAAAGGTTTGTTTTGAGCTTGTTGTTGGGGTGGATAGACTTGATCCTGTGGATTTGCAACATTGTTACTCCTGTAGGACAGATTGGGATTTGCCTTGTAGTTAACAAACCCTTTGTTGTAGCCTCCTTGGTTCTGAATGTAACTAACTTCCTCCATCTGATCAGGCTCCCCTTCTTGAATCCGTGCCATTTCTTCTTCAGAGATATAATGGACATGTTTCTGCTGCTGACCAAGAAGGAGCTTGTCAATCTTCTCATTTAGAGCCCTGATTTCCTTTCTGTGCTTATCCTCCAAATCAGAATTACCCCTTGGTGTTCTGTCATATTCCTCACTGTAGGTGCCATCTGATTGTGCCAAGTTCTCTACTAGCTCCCATCCTTCAACAACATCTTTATTGAGAAAGTTGCCATTGCTGGCTGTATCAAGCAACATTCTGAATTTTGGTAACACGCCACGGTACAAAGTACTCAACAATGATTCATTGCTGAACCCATGATGAGGACACTGTGAGGTGTAGCTTTTGAATCTTTCCCATGCTTCGCAGAATGTTTCACCATTTTTCTGTGCAAATCCTGATATCTCATTCCTTAGCCTTGCTGTTCTTGAGTTGGAGAAAAACTTAGCCAAGAATGCCTTTTTGCAGTCATCCCAAGATGTAATGGATCCATGAGGGAGTGTTTTCTCCCATAGATGTGCCTTGTCGCCTAAAGAGAATGGAAACAGACGTAGCTTGAACCCGTCTTCAGAAACACCGTTGATTTTGGTGAGGCTGCAGAGCCTGTCGAATTCGTCTAGGTGATCCAATGGATCCTCCATTGGTAGACCGTGGAATTTGTTTCCTTGAACCATAGATATCAGACCACTCTTTATTTCAAAGTTGTTATTCTGAACAGTTGGTGGCACGATACCTTGCCTTTGTGTGTGTGTATTAGGTGCATCTCCTGCACCTATTGTCCTTCTTTGTTGAGCCGGTTGCTCATTCTGAGCTTGTGGATTATCCATAGTGTCGGTGTCTGGTTGATTACCCTCTGGCTGGTTCCTCTGTCCTCTCAAAATCCTAGGTAACTGGTTGATATTGTCTTGATACCTCAGGAGATTATGATGACCTTTGGAGCGTGTTTGCATACAGGAAAACTGAACTCGGGATGCTGCACTCGACCTGGATGACCGAGTGGTGCTAAATGATGAGGAGCTCGACCACAGTGACCGAGTAGACTGACCGAGTGCTTACTTCAGATGCCTTGAGCTCGACTGACTGAACTCGACCTAACTGACCGAGTGGTGTGTCCGACCTCTGTGTCCGAGCGTATGCAACCGAGTGGTACCTGAAACAGATTGAAACCAACAAGTGAGTAACAAAGTAAAAAGAAAAGAACTTGATCTCAGAAGATCTGCAATCCGAAATGAAACAATTAGATCCCAAATGGCAACGGCGCCAAATTGATAGCTAGGTTTTTACACCTAAAGCTACCTATTGCCCAGTTGTAGTACAAAGGGCTATCAATCCAATCGGGACTATTGTAAGCAATCAGGATGTAACAAATCTATCTAATTCAAGCCAAATAGAAAGGTTGGAAGCAACAGAGTGAAACAACTAAAACAAGAACTAATAAACAGTAAAAGAAACTAGAAACAAAGATTCATAAAAGCAAAATAAAATAGAAACAGAAACAGAGCTAAGAACAGGAAAACAGAGTATCAAAAAGTAGAAAAACAATCAGGATGAGAAAAGGTCCTAAGGATGAGTTCTAGATCTGGTATTCTTCATGGTGGACTCTAGTGACTTCATAAACAACTTCATAGAAGGGATCTCCTAACTATGAGCATCAAAAGAGTAATAGATCCACTTCCCAGTTACATCTATCACCAGATTCTCTAAACTTCCTAATCTTGGAATCCACACCTATGCCCCATTGACTGTCACTAACACTCAGATAGGATTCCAATGAAACATGAAGAGAATAAGCATTAAGAACACAGCTCATAAATGTCAAACTACAACTTGCTTTCCTATGATCCTAGATCAATCATTGGAAAGAAGCTCCAGATCTCTGGTATTAGCAGATCTGGTGTTTCTCAAGTGATGTGCAAGGAAACACCAAGATCAGATTCCAAGTGGGTGTACAGGGAATCAGCATTAGAAATAGCTAACCCAGAAGAGATCTTAAGCTTTAGAACCCTAAATCTACTAGAACCACCATGAATCATAACCCAGATCTAACCCATCCTCAAGAACCCTAAATCACTACTCAGACTTCATCATCAGAATCATAAACCCAGAAAATGAAATAGTTTCCATAATCATAATCTAGAGATTGAGATGAAGAAGGAATAGAAGAAATAAACTAAAAAGGATCAAAGGATCAGAAGTAATTGCAAATACAAAATCAGATAGATCTAGAGAGGTTTTTAGAGAACAAAGAGAATAAAAAAAAACATATCCTGCGGCTGCTGACCTAATTAGAGTATATATACTCTAGGTCAGAAACCCTAGTACAAAAAGACAAAATAAACTAAAGTCCTTAGGTCGGCTGCCTTGAGCTCGGGCTCCTCTGGTCGAGTGGTGTGGTCGAGTGGTGTGCTTCAGGCCTTGAATCCTCAGACTCGGTTGCACGAGCTCGGTTTGGTGGTCGAGTGGACGTGGTCGAGTGCTCTTGGTCGAGTGCTCTTGGTCGAGTGCTAACTCCTCTTTGCATTCAGCTCGGTCAGATGACCGAGTGCATGTGATCGAGTGGTGTTGGTGGGTTGGTTTGCACTCGGTCTAACTCCAGGTCGAGTGGTCTTGGTCGAGTGCATGCTGGTCTTGGTCTTTAGCTCGGTCATGAAGTCGAGTCTTCGCACCGAGCTTGTGTCTCCATGTTCCTTGATCTCCAGCGAACATCCAAAACACCTAAAAGATAGCTCCAATATGCAATATGTATGCAAAGCTAAAGCAAACCTATCATGTAACCTGTATGAATGAAATGGATAGATATGGAGTGAAACTAGTGATGAAACTATGCTAAAATGGATGGAAATGCAAGATTAAAAGTGGTAAAATGCAGAGACATCACACCGCACATGAATTCTCGACAATGACCGAGTACCAGGTAGGAATTCTTGGCAGTGACCGAGTACCGGGTTGGAGTTCTTTGAAACGACCGAGGATCAGGTGAGGAATCCTCGGCAATGACCGAGTACCAGGTAGGAATTCTTGGCAGTGACCGAGTACCGGGTTGGAGTTCTTTGAAAAGACCGTGCATCAGGTGAGGAATCCTCGGCAATGACCGAGTACCGGGTAGGAATTCCTTACAATGATTGAGTACCAGGTAGAAATTCTTGGAAATGACCGAGTACCGGCCAGGAATTCTTGACAATGACCAAGCATCAGGTAGGAATCCTCAGAAACGACCGAGTACCAAGTGAGCAATCCTCGGCAATGACCGAGTACCGGGCGGGAATTGTCGGCAATGACCTAGTACCAGGCATCAATTCTCGGCAATAATCGAGTACCGGCAGGATTTCTCGGAAATGACTGAGTAACGGGCATAAATTCTCGGCAATGACCAAGTACCGGTAGAAATTCTTGGCAATGAATGAGTACCGGCCCAGAATTCTCAACAGTGATCAAGTACCTGGCAGAATTCTCGGCAATGACCGAGTACTGGGTTAGAATTCTCGAAAATGACCGAGCATCAGGTGACGAATCCTCGGCAATGACGGAGTACCGGGTAGGAATTCTTCACAATGTCCGAGTATCGGGTCGGAACCATGCACCACGTAGGAATCCTCAGAAACGACAGAGTATCGAGTTAGGAATCCTCGGCAATGACCTAGTACTGGGCGAGAATTCTCGGCAATGACCTAGTACTAGACAAGAATTTTTGGTAATAATCGAGTACCGGCTGGATTTCTCAGAAATGACCGAGTAAAGGCAGAAATTCTCTGCAATGACCAAGTACTGGGCAAGAATTCTTGGCAATGAACTAGTATCGGGCCAGAATTCTCAGCAATTACCGAGTACCAGGCAGGAATTCTCGGAAATGACCGTGTACTAGGTTGGAATTCTCGAAAATGACCGAACATCAGGTGACGAATCCTCGGCAATGACGGAGTACCGGGTAGGAATTCTTTACAATGTTTGATTATCGGGTTGGAATTCTTGGCAATAACCAAGCACCGCATAGGAATCCTCAGAAACGACCGAGTACCGAGTTAGGAATCCTCGGCAATGACCGAGTACCGGGGGAGAATTCTAGGTAATGACCTAGTAATAGACAAGAATTATTGGTAATAATCGAGTACCGGCTGGATTTCTCAGAAATGACCGAGTAACGGCAGAAATTCTCTGCAATGACCAAGTACCGGGCAAGAATTCTTGGCAATGAACTAGTATCAGGCCAGAATTCTCAGCAATTACCGAGTACCAGGCAGGAATTCTCGGCAATGACCGAGTACCGGGTTAGAATTCTCGGAAATGATCGAGCATCAGGAGAGGAATCCTCGGTAATGTCTGAGAACCAGGTATGAATTCTTTACAAAGACCGAGTACCGGGTAGGAATTCTTGGCAATGACCGAGTACCGGGCAGGAAATCTCAACAATGACCTAGCACCGGGTAGGAATCCTCAGAAACGACCAAGTAAGGAGTGAGGAATCATAGCCAATGACCGTGTACCAAAAGAGAAGTCTCGGCAATAACCTAGTACCAGACAAGAATTCTCGGTAATAATGGAGTACCGGCTGAATTTCTCAGAAATGACCGAGTACCGGGCAGGAATCCTAAGCAATGACTGAGTACCGGGCAGGAATTCACGGCAATGACCTAGTACCAGGTAGGAATTATTTGTAATAGTCGAGTACCGACTAGAAAATCCTCAGAAATGACTGAGTAACAGGCAAAAATTCTCGGCAATGACCAAGTACATGAATTCTTGGCAAGACCGATTACCGGGCAGGAATTCTCGGCAATGACCGAGCACTGTTTGGGAATCCTCGAAAATGGCCGAGTAGCGGGTGAGGAATCCGCGGCAATGACCGAGTTTTAGGCAGGAATTCTCGGCAATAACCAAGTACCTGACTTGAATTCTCTGCAATAAACAAGTTCCTAGCATGAATTCATGGCAATGTCCAAGTACCGGTTGGAATCCTCGGAAACGATGTAGTACCGGGTGAGGAATCCTCAGAAATGGCCGAGTACCGGGAAGGAATTCTCAGCAATGGCTGAGTACCGGACTGGAATTCTCGGTAATGACCAAGTACCAGGAAAGAATTCTCAGCAATGACTCAGCACCGGGTAGGAATCCTTGGAAATAATCGAGTACCGTACAATAGTTCTCGGCAATGACCGAGTACCGTACAGTAGTTCTCGGAAATAACTGAGGATCGGTTAGGAATGCTGGAAAATGACCATGTATCGGGTGAGGAATCCTCGGGAATGATCGACTACCGCACATGAATTCTCATCAATGACTAAGCACCGGGCAGGAATCATCCTTATTGATCAAGTACCAGACATGAATGATGGTAATGACCGAGTACCAAACAGGAAATCTCGACAATGACCAAGCAATGGGTAGGAATCCTCAGAAATGACCGAGCACCGGGTAAGGAATCCTAGCAGGAATTCTCGGCAATGGCCGAGCATCGGGTATGAATCCACGGAAACGATAGAGTCTCGCGTGAGAAGTCCTCGGCAATGACTGTCATCTGGGCAGGAATTCACGATAATGACCGAGTACCAAACATGAATTCTCAGCAATGATCGAGTACCGGCTGGTGAATCCTCGGCAATGACCAAGTACCGGGCAGGAATTCTTGGCAATGACCAAACACTAGGTAGGAATCCGTGGCAATGACCGAGTACCGGGAAGGAGTTTTTGGCAATGACCGAGTACCGGGTTGGAATTTTTGGAGATGACTAAGCATCAGGTGAGGAATCCTCGGCAATGACCAAGTACCGGGTAGGAATTCTTTATAACGACCGAGTACTGGGTAGGAATTCTTGGTAATGACCGAGTACCGGGCATGAATTCTCGACAATGACCAAGCACCGGGTAGGAATCCTTAGAAGCAACCGAGTACCAGGTGAGGAATCCTTGGCAATGACTGAGTACCGGGCTAGATTTCCTAGAAATGACCGAGTAACGTGCAAAAATTCTCGGCAATGACGAAGTACCGGGCATAAATTATAGGCAATGAACGTGTACCAGGAAAGAATTCTCAGAAATGACCGAGTAGCGGGCAGGAATTCACGGCAATGATTGAGTACCAGGCAGGAATTCTCAGCAATGATCAAGTATCGCCTGGTGAATCCTCGGCAATGACCAAGTACCGGGCATGAATTCTTGACAATGACCAAACACTGGGTAGGAATCCATGGCAATGACCGAGTACCAGGAAGGAATTTTTGGCAATGACCGAGCACCACACAGGATTTCTTGGAAATGACCGAGTACCAGGTGAGGAATCCTTGGCAAAGACTGAGTAGCGGGCAAGATTTCCCAGAAATGACCGAGTAACGTGCAAAAAATTCTCTGCAATGACGAAGTACCGGGCATAAATTATTGGCAATGAACGTGTACCAGGAAAGAATTCTCAGCAATGACCGAGTAGCGGGCAGGAATTCACGGCAATGACTGAGTACGAGGCAGGAATTCTCAGCAATGATCGAGTATCGGCTGGTGAATCCTCGGTAATGACCGAGTACCGGGCTGGAATTCTCGGTAATGACCAAACACCGGGTAGGAATCCTTGGCATTGACCGAGTACCGGGCAGGAATTCTTGGCAATGACCAAGCACCGCGCAGGAATTCTTGGCAATGACCGAGTACGAGGCAGGAATTCTCAACAATGACCGAGTACCGGGTTAGAATTCTCGGAAACGACTGAGCATCATGTGAGGAATCCTCGGCAATGACAAAGTACCGGGTAGGAATTCTTTACAATGATAGAGTACCGGGTAGGAATTCTCGGCATGACCGAGTACCGGGAAGGAATTCTCGACTATGACCAAGCACCGGGTAGGAATCCTCAGAAACGACCAAGTACCGAGTGAGGAATCCTCGGCAATAACCGAGTGCCAGGTAGGAATTCTCAGCAATGACCTTGTACCCGGCAAGAATTCTCTGTAATAATCGAGTACCGGCTGGATTTCTCGAAAGTGACCGAGTAACGGGCAGAAACTCTCAGCAATGACCAAGTACCGAGCATGAATTCTTCTAAATGAATGAGTACCGGGCAGGAATTCTTGGAAATGACCGAGTACTGGGCGGGAACTCTCGGCAAAAACCTAGAACCAGGCAGGAATTCACGGTACTAAGCGAGTACCGGCTGGAAAATCCTCGGCAATGACCAAGTACCGGGTATAAATTCTCGGCATGACCAAGTACTGGGTAGGAATTCCCTCCAATGACCAAGTACCATACAGTAATTCTCGGCAATGCCCGAGCACCGGTTAGGAATCCTCAGAAATGAGTGAGTACCATGAAGGAATTCTCACCAATGACCGAGTACCGGACAGGAATACTCAGCAATGACTGAGTACCGGACTGGAATTTTCATCAATGACAGAGTACCAAGCAGGAATTCTCGGCAATGACCGAGCAGTGGGTAGTATCCTCGGAAATGACTGAGTACCTAGAGAGGAATCCTCGGCAATTACCCAGTACCGGGCAGGAATTCTCGGCAATGACCGAGCATCGGGTATAAATCCACGGAAACGACAGAGTACCGGGTGAGAAATTCTCGGCAATGATCGAGTAGTGGGTAGGAATTCACGGCAATGACCGAGTTCCAAGAAGGAATTCTCAGCAATGATCGAGTACCCGCTGGTGAATCCTCGGTAATGACTAATTGCCGGGCAGGAATTCTCGGCAATGACCGAACACCAAGTAGGAATCCTTGGCAATGACCGAGTACCTGGCAGGAATTCTCGGTAATGACCAAGTACCCAATGAAAAATACTGGGCGGGAATTCTCGGTAAAAACGTAGAACCAGGCAGTAATTCACGGTAATAACAAAGTACCGGCTGGAAAATCCTCGGCAATGACAAAGTACCGGGCGGGAATTCTCCGTAATGACCGAGTACCAGGCAGGAATTCTCGGCAATGACCGAGTACCAGGCACGAATTCTCGGCATTGACCGAGTACCAGTCAGGAATTCTCGGCAATGAGCAAGTACCGGGTTAGAATTCTCAGAAACGACTGAGGATCATGTGAGGAATCCTCGATAATGACCGAGTACCGGGTATGAATTCTTTACAGTGACAGAGTATCGGATAGGAAATCTCGGCATGACCGAGTACCCGGCAGGAATTCTCGACTATTACCAAGCATCGGGTAGGAATCCTCAGAAACGACCGAGTACTGAGTGAGGAATCCCTGGCAATGATCGAGTCCTGGGCAGGAATTCTCAGCAATGACCTTGTACCCGGCAAGAATTCTCTGTAATAATTGAGTACTGGATGGATTTCTCGAAAGTGACCGAGTAACGGGCATAAACTCTCAGCAATGACCAAGTACCGGGCAGGAATTCTTAGAAATGAACGAGTACCGGGCAGCAGTTCTAGACAATGACCAAGAACCGGGTAGATTCTCGGTAATAATCGAGTACCGGCTGGATTTCTTGGAAAATATTACCGAGTACTGGGCAAGAATTCTCGGGAATGACCGAGCACCACGCAAGAATTCTTGGCAATGACCGAGTACTAGGCATGAATTCTGGGCAATGATCGAGTACTGGGTAGGAATTCTTGGAAATGACCGAGCACTGCACATGATTTCTCGGCAATGACCGAGTACCATGCTGGAATTCTCGGCAATGACCGAGTACCGGGTTGGAGTTCTAGTAATTCACTGAGCATCAGGTGAGGAATCCTTGGCAATGATCGAGTACCGGGTAGGAATTCTTTACAATGACCGAGTACCGGGCCAGAATTCTCGACAATGACCAAGCACCGTCTAAGAATCCTTAGAAACGACCGAGTACCGGGTGAGGAATCCTTGGCAATTGCTGAGTACCGGGCGATAATTCTTGGCAATGACCTAGTACAAGGCAAGAATTCTCGGTAATAATCGAGTACCGGCTGGATTTCTTGGAAATGATCGAGTAACATGCAGAAATTCTCGGCAATGAATGAGTACCGCTCATGAATTTTTAGCAATAAATGAGTACCGTTCATGAATTCTCAGCAATGACCGAGTACTAGGCAGGAATTCATGGCAATGACCGAGTACCAGGCATGAATTCTCAGCAATGATCGCGTCCCAGCTATTGAATCCTCGGTAATGACCGAGTACCGGGCATAAATTCTTGACAATGACCGAACACCGGGTAGGAATCCATGGCATTGATCGAGTATCGGGCAGTAATTCTTGGCAATGACCGAGCACCGCACATGAATTCTCGACAATGACTGAGTACCAGGTATGAATTCTTGGAAGTGACCAAGTACCGGGTTGGAGTTCTTTGAAACGCTCGAGCATCAGGTGAGGAATCCTCGGCAATGACCGAGTACCGGGTAGGAATTCCTTACAATGATTGAGTACCAGGTAGAAATTCTTGGAAATGACCGAGTACCGGCCAGGAATTCTCGACAATGACCAAGCATCGGGTTAGGAATCCTCAGAAACGACCGAGTACCGAGTGAGGAATCCTCGGCAATGACCGAGTACCGGGCGGGAGTTGTCGGCAATGACCTAGTACCAGGCATGAATTCTTGGCAATAATCGAGTACCTGCAGGATTTCTCGGAAATGACTGAGTAACGGGCATAAATTCTCGGCAATGACCAAGTACCGGGTAGGAATTCTTGGCAATGAACTAGTACCGGCCCAGAATTCTCAACAGTGACCAAAGTACCTGGCAGGAATTCTCGGCAATGACCGAGTACTGGGTTGGAATCCTCAAAAATGACCGAGCATCAGGTGACGATGTCCGAGTATCGGGTTGGAATTCTCGGCAATGACGGAGTACCGGGTAGGAATTCTTTACAATGTCCGAATATCGGGTTGGAATTCTTGGCAATGATCGAGTTCTGGGCAGGAATTCTTGACAATAACCAAGTACCACGTAGGAATCCTCAGAAACGACCGAGTATCGAGTTAGGAATCCTCGGCAATGACCGAGTACCGGGCGAGAATTCTCGGAAATAACCTAGTACTAGACAAGAATTTTTGGTAATAATCGAGTACCGGCTGGATTTCTCAGAAATGGCCGAGAAAAGGCAGAAATTCTCTGCAATGACCAAGTACCGGGCAAGAATTCTTGGCAATAAACTAGTATCGGGCCAGAATTCTCAGCAATAACCGAGTACCAGGCAGGAATTCTCGGAAATGACTCCGTACTGGGTTGGAATTCTCGAAAATGACCGAGCATCAGGTGACAAATCCTCGGCAATGACGGAGTACCGGGTAGGAATTCTTTACAATGTTCGAGTATCGGGTTTTGAATTCTTGGCAATGATCAAGTTCTAGGCAGGAATTCTTGACAATAACCAAGCACCACGTAGGAATCCTCAGAAACGACCGAGTATCGAGTTAGGAATCCTCGGCAATGACCGAGTACTGGGCGAGAATTCTAGGCAATGACCTAGTACTAGACAAGAATTATTGGTAATAATCGAGTACCGGCTGGATTTCTCAGAAATGACCGAGTAATGGCAGAAATTCTCTGCAATGACCAAGTACCGGGCAAGAATTCTTGGCAATGAACTAGTATCGGGCCAGAATTCTCAGCAATTACCGAGTACCAGGCAGTAATTCTCGACAATGACCGAGTACCGGGTTAGAATTCTTGGAGATGATCGAGCATCAGGAGAGGAATCCTCGGTAATGTCTGAGAACCAGGTAGGAATTCTTTACAAAGACCGAGTATTGGGTAGGAATTCTTGGCAATGACCGAGTACCGGGCAGGAAATCTCAACAATGACCTAGCACCGGGTAGGGATCCTCAGAAACTACCGAGTAAGGAGTGAGAAATCATAGCCAATGACCGTGTACCAGAAGAGAAGTCTCGGCAATAACCTAGTACCAGACAAGAATTCTCGGTAATAATGGAGTACCGGCTGAATTTCTCAGAAATGACCGAGTAACGGGCATGAATCCTAAGCAATGACTGAGTACCGGGCAGGAATTCACGGCAATGACCTAGTACCAGGTAGGAATTATTTGTAATAATCGAGTACCGACTAGAAAATCCTCAGAAATGACTGAGTAAGAGGCTGAAATTCTTGGCAATCTCTGCAATAAACAAGTTCCTAGCAGGAATTCGTGGCAATGACCAAGTACCGGTTGGAATCCTCGGAAACGATGTAGTACCGGGTGAGGAATCCTCAGAAATGACCGAGTACCAGGAAGGAATTCTCCGTAATGGCTGAGTACCGGACTGGAATTCTTGGTAATGACCAAGTACCAGGCAAGAATTCTCAGCAATGACTCAGCACCGGGTAGGAATCCTTAGAAATAATCGAGTACCGTACAATAGTTCTCGGCAATGACCGAGTACCGTACAGTAGTTCTCGGAAATGACCGAGGATCGGTTAGAAATGCTCGGAAATGACCATGTATCGGGTGAGGAATCCTCGGTAATGATCGACTACCGCACATGAATTCTCATCAATGACTAAGCACCGGGCAGGAATCATCCTTATTGATGAAATACCAGACATGAATTATGGTAATGACCGAGTACCAAACAAGAATTCTCGGCAATCACCAAGAAATGGGTAGGAATCCTCAGAAATGACCAAGCACCGGGTGAGGAATCCTAGCATAAATTCTCGGCAATGGCCGAGCATCGGGTATGAATCCACGGAAATGATAGAGTCTCGCGTGAGAAGTCCTCGGCAATGACTGACATCTGGGCGGGAATTCACGGCAATGACCGAGTACCAATCATGAATTCTCAGCAATGATTGAGTACCGGCTGGTGAATCCTCGGCAATGACCAAGTACCGGACAGGAATTCTTGGCAATGACCAAACACTAGGTAGGAATCCGTGGCAATGACCGAGTACCGGGAAGGAGTTTTTGGGAATGACCGAAAACGCACAGGATTTCTTGGCGATGACCAAGTCCCAGGCAGGAATTTTTGGCAATGACCGAGTACCGGGTTGGAAGTTTTGGAGATGACTAAGGATAAGGTGAGGAATCCTCGGCAATGACCATGTACCGGGTAGGAATTCTTTATAACGACAGAGTACTGGGTAGGAATTCTCTGCAATGACCGAGTACCGGGCAAGAATTCTCAACACTGAGCAAGCACCGGGTAGCAATCCTTAGAAACAACCGAATACCAGGTGAGGAATCCTTGGCAATGACTGAGTACCGGGCTAGATTTCCCAGAAATGACCGAGTAACGTGCAAAAATTCTCGGCAATGACGAAGTACTGGGCATAAATTATTGGCAATGAACATGTACCAGGAAAGAATTCTCAGAAATGACCGAGTAGCAGGCAGGAATTCACGGCAATGACTGAGTACCAGGCATAAATTCTCAGCAATGATCGAGTATCGGCTGGTGAATCCTCAGTAATGACCGAGTACCGGGCAGGAATTCTCGGCAATGACCAAACACCGGGTAGGAATCCTTGGCATTGACCGAGTACCGGGCAGGAATTCTTGGCAATGACCAAGCACCGCGCAGGAATTGTTGGCAATGACCGAGTACGAGGCAGGAATTCTCAAGAATGACCGAGTACCGGGTATAAATTCTCTGCAATGACCGAGTACTGGGCGGGAATTCTAGGCAAAAACCTAGAACCAGCAGGAATTCACGGTACTAAGCGAGTACCGGCTGGAAAATCCTCGGCAATGACCAAGTACCGGGTATAAATTCTCGGCAATGACCAAGTACCGGGCAGGAATTCTTGGAAATGACCGAGTACTGGGCAGGAATTCCCTCCAATGACCGAGTACCATGCAGTAACTCTCACCAATGACCGAGTACCGGACATGAATACTCGGCAATGACTGAGTACTGGACTGGAATTTTCAGCAATGACAGAGTACCAAGCAGGAATTCTCGGCAATGACCGAGCAGCGGGTAGTATCCCCGGAAATGACTGAGCACTGCACATGATTTCTCGGCAATGACCGAGTACCATGCTGGAATTCTCGGCAATGACCGAGTACCGGGTTGGAGTTCTAGTAAATGACTGAGCATCATGTGAGGAATCCTTGGCAATGATCGAGTACCGGGTAGGAATTCTTTACAGTGACCGAGTATCGGGCCGGAATTCTCGACAATGACCAAGCACCGTCTACGAATCCTTAGAAACGTCCGAGTATCGGGTGAGGAATCCTTGGCAATGGCTAAGTACCAGGCGATAATTCTTGGCAATGACCTAGTACAAGGCAAGAATTCTCGGTAATAATCGAGTACCGGCTGGATTTCTTGGAAATGACCGAGTAACATGCAGAAATTCTCGGCAATGACCAAGTACCGGGCATGAATTTTTGGCAATGAATGAGTACCGGTCATGAATTCTCAGCAATGACCGAGTACTAGGCAAGAATTCATGGCAATGACCGAGTACCAGGCAGGAATTCTCAGCAATGATCACCTCCCAGCTATTGAATCCTCGGTAATGACCGAGTACCGGGCATAAATTCTCGACAATGACCGAACACCGGGTAGGAATCCATGGCATTGATCGAGTACCGGTCAGTAATTCTTGGCAATGACCGAGCACCGCAAATGAATTCTCGACAATGACCGAGTACCAGGTAGGAATTCTTGGCAGTGACCGAGTACCGGGTTGGAGTTCTTTGAAACGACCGTGCATCAGGTGAGGAATCCTCGGCAATGACCGAGTACCGGGTAGGAATTCCTTACAATGATTGAGTACCAGGTAGAAATTCTTGGAAATGACCGAGTACCGGCCAGCAATTCTCGACAATGACCAAGCATCGGGTAGGAATCCTCAGAAACGACCGAGTACCGAGTGAGGAATCCTCGGCAATGACCGAGTACCGGGCGGGAATTGTCGGCAATGACCTAGTACCAGGCATGAATTCTCGGCAATAATCGAGTACCGGCAGGATTTCTCGGAAATGAATGAGTAACGGGCATAAATTCTCGGCAATGACCAAGTACCGGGTAGGAATTCTTGGCAATGAACGAGTACCGGCCCAAAATTCTCAACAATGACCAAGTACCTGGCAGGAATTCTCGGCAATGACCGAGTACTGGGTTGGAATTCTCGAAAATGACCGAGCATCAGGTGACGAATCCTCGGCAATGACGGAGTACCGGGTAGGAATTCTTTACAATGTCCGAGTATCGGGTTGGAATTCTTGGCAATGATCGAGTTCTGGGCAGGAATTCCTCACAATAACCAAGCACCGCGTAGGAATCCTCAGAAACGACTGAGTATCGAGTTAGGAATCCTCGGCAATGACCGAGTACCGGGCGAGAATTCTCGGCAATGACCTAGTACTAGACAAGAATTTTTGGTAATAATCGAGTACTGGCTGGATTTCTCAGAAATGACCGAGTAAAGGCAGAAATTCTCTGCAATGACCAAGTACCGGGCAAGAATTCTTGGCAATGAACTAGTATCGGGCCAGAATTCTCAGCAATTACCGAGTACCAGGCAGGAATTCTCGGAAATGACTGCGTACTGGGTTGGAATTCTCGAAAATGACCGAGCATCAGGTGACGAATCCTCGGCAATGACGGAGTACCGGGTAGGAATTCTTTACAATGTTCGAGTATCGGGTTGGAATTCTTGGCAATGATCGAGTTCTGGGCAGGAATTCTTGACAATAACCAAGCACCGCGTAGGAATCCTTAGAAACGACCGAGTACCGAGTTAGGAATCCTCGGCAATGACCGAGTACCGGGCAAAAATTCTAGGCAATGACCTAGTACTAGACAAGAATTATTGGTAATAATCGAGTACCGGCTGGATTTCTCTGAAATGACCGAGTAACGGCAGAAATTCTCTGCAATGACCAAGTACCGGGCAAGAATTCTTGGAAATGAACTAGAATCGGGCCAGAATTCTCATCAATTACCGAGTACCAGGCAGGAATTCTCGGCAATGACCGAGTACCAGGTTAAAATTCTAGGAAATGATCGAGCATCAGGAGAGGAATCCTCGGCAATGTCAGAGAACCAGGTAGGAATTCTTTACAAAGACCGAGTACCGGGTACGAATTCTTGGCAATGATTGAGTATCGGGCAGGAAATCTCAACAATGACCTAACACCGGGTAGGAATCCTCAGAAACGACCGAGTAAGGAGTGAGGAATCATAGCCAATGACCGTGTACCAGAAGAGAAGTCTCGGCAATAACCTAGTACCAGACAAGAATTCTCGGTAATAATGGAGTACCGGCTGAATTTCTCAGAAATGACCGAGTACCGGGCAGGAATCCTAAGCAATGACTGAGTACCGGGCAGGAATTCACGGCAATGGCCTAGTACCAAGTAGGAATTATTTGTAATAATCGGGTAGCAACTAGAAAATCCTCAGAAATGACTGAGTAACAGGCAGAAATTCTCGGCAATGACCAAGTACATAAATTCTTGGCAAGACCGAGTACCGGGCAGGAATTCTCGGCATTGACCGAGCACTGTTTGGGAATCCTCGGAAATGGCCGAGTACCGGGTGAGGAATCCGCGGCAATGACCGAGTTCTGGGCAGGAATTCTCGGCAATGACCAAGTACCTAACTTGAATTCTCTGCAATAAACAAGTTCCTAGCAGGAATTCATGGCAATGACCAAGTACCGGTTGGAATCCTCGGAAACGATGTAGTACCGGGTGAGGAATCTTCAGAAATGACCGAGTACCGAGAAGGAATTCTCCGCAATGGCTGAGTACCGGACTGGAATTCTCGGTAATGACCAAGTACCAGGCAAGAATTCTCAGCAATGACTCAGCACCGAGTAGGAATCCTTGGAAATAATCGAGTATCGTACAATAGTTCTCGGCAATGACCGAGTACCGTACAGTAGTTCTCGGAAATGACCGAGGATCGGTTAGGAATGCTCGGAAATGACCATGTATTGGGTGAGGAATCCTTGGTAATGATCGACTACCGCACATGAATTCTCATCAATGACTAAGCACCGGGCAGGAATCATCCTTATTAATCAAATACCATACATGAATTATGGTAATGACCGAGTACCAAACAGGAATTCTCGGCAATGACCAAGCAATGGGTAGGAATCCTCATAAATGACCGAGCACCGGGTGAGGAATCCTAGCAGGAATTCTCGGCAATGGCCGAGCATCGGGTATGAATCCACAGAAATGATAGAGTCTCACGTGAGAAGTCCTCGGCAATGACTGACATCTGGGCAGTAATTCACGGCAATGACCGAGTACCAAACATGAATTCTCAGCAATGATCGAGTACCAGCTGGTGAATCCTCGGCAATGACCAAGTACTGGGAAGGAATTCTTGGCAATGACCAAACACTAGGTAGGAATCCGTGGCAATGACCGAGTACCGGGCATGAGTTTTTGGCAACGACCGAGCACCGCACAGGATTTCTTGGCAATGACCGAGTACCAGGCAGGAATTTTTGGCAATGACCGAGTACCGGGTTGGAATTTTTGGAGATGACTAAGCATCACGTGAGGAATCCTCGGCAATGACCAAGTACCGGGTACGAATTCTTTATAACGACCGAGTACTGGGTAGGAATTATCAACAATGACCAAGCACGGGTAGGAATCCTTAGAAACAACCGAGTATCAGGTGAGGAATCCTTGGCAATGACTGAGTACCGGGCTAGATTTCCCAGAAATGACCGAGTAACGTGCAAAAATTCTCGGCAATGACGAAGTACTGGGCATAAATTATTGGCAATGAACGTGTACCAGAAAAGAATTCTCAGAAATGACCGAGTAGCGGGCAGGAATTCATGGCAATGACTGAGTACCAGGCAGGAATTCTCAGCAATGATCGAGTATCAGCTGGTGAATCCTCGGCAATGACCAAGTACCGGGCATGAATTCTTGACAATGACCAAACACAGGGTAGGAATCCATGGCAATGACCGAGTACTGGGCAGGAATTTTTGGCAATGACCGAGCACCGCACAGGATTTCTTGGCAATTACCGAGTACCAGGCAAGAATTCTTGGCAATGACCAAGTATCGGGCAAGAATTCTCGACAATGACCAAGCACCGGGTAGGAATCGTTAGAAATGACCGAGTACCAGGTGAGAAATCCTTGGGAATGACTGTGTAGCGGTCTAGATTTCCTAGAAATGACCGAGTCACGTGCAAAAAATTCTCTGCAATGACGAAGTACCGGGCATAAATTATTGGCAATGAACGTGTACCAGGAAAGAATTCTCAGCAGTGACCGAGGAGCGGGCAGGAATTCACGGCAATGACTGAGTACGAGGCAGGAATTCTCAGCAATGATCGAGTATCGGCTGGTGAATCTTCGGTAATGACCGAGTACCGGGCAGGAATTCTCGGCAATGACCAAACACCGGGTAGGAATCCTTGGCATTGACTGAGTACCGGGCAGGAATTCTTGGCAATGACCAAGCACCGCGCAGGAATTCTTGGCAATGACCGAGTCCGAGGCAGGAATTCTCAACAATGACCGAGTACCAGGTTGGAATTCTCGGAAACGAATGTGAGGAATCCTCGGCAATGACAAAGTACCGGGTAGGAAATCTTTACAATGACAGAGTACCGGGTAGGAATTCTCGGCGTGACTGAGTACCGGGAAGGAATTCTCGACTATGACCAAGAATCGGGTAGGAATCCTCAGAAACGACCGAGTACCGAGTGAGGAATCCTCGGCAATGACCGAGTACCAGGCGGGAGTTGTCGGCAATGACCTTGTACCAGCCAAGAATTTTCTGTAATAATCGAGTACCGGCTGGATTTCTTGAAAGTGACCGAGTAACGGGCAGAAACTCTCAGCAATGACCAAGTACCGAGCAGGAATTCTTGCAAATGAACGAGTACCGGGCAGGAATTCTTGGAAATGACCGAGTACTGGGCAGGAATTCTCTGCAATGACCGAGTACTGGGCAGAAATTCTCGGCAAAAACCTAGAACCAGGCAGGAATTCACGGTACTAAGCGAGTACCGGCTGGAAAATCCTCGGTAATGACCAAGTACCGGGTATAAATTCTCGGCAATGACCAAGTACCGGGCAGGAATTCTTGGAAATGACCGAGTACTGGGCAGGAATTCCCTCCAATGACCGAGTACCATGCAGTAATTCTCGGCAATGACCAAGCACCGGTTAGGAATCCTCGGAAATGAGTGAGTACCAGGAAGGAATTCTCACCAATGACCGAGTACCGGACATGAATACTCAGCAATGACTGAGTTCCGGACTAGAATTTTCAGCAATGACAGCGTACCAAGCAGGAATTCTCGGCAATGACCGAGCAGCGGGTAGTATCCTCAAAAATAACTGAGTACCTAGAGAGGAATCCTCGGAAATTACCTAGTACCGGGCAGGAATTCTCGGCAATGACCGAGCATCGGGTATAAATCCACGGAAACGACAGAGTACCGGGTGAGAAATTCTCAGCAATGATTGAGTAGTGGGTAGGAATTCACGGCAATGACCGAGTACCAAGAAGGAATTCTCAGCAATGATCGAGTACCGGCTGGTGAATCCTCGGCAATGACTTATTGCGGGCAGGAATTCTCGGCAATGACCGAACACCAAGTAGGAATCCTTGGCAATGACCGAGTACCTGGCAGGAATTCTTGGTAATGACCAAGCACCAGGTAGGAATCTTTGGGAACGACCGAGTACCCAATGAGAAATCCTTGGCAATAACCAAGCACTGGGAGGGAATTCTCGGTAAAAACGTAGAACCAGGCAGTATTTCACGGTAATAACAGAGTACCGGCTGGAAAATCCTCGGCAATGACAAAGTACCGGGCGGGAATTCTCGGTAATGACCGAGTACCAGGCAGGGATTCTCGGCAATGACCGAGTACCAAGCAAGAATTCTCGGCATTGACCGAGTACCAGGCAGGAATTCTCGGCAATGAGCGAGTACCGGGTTAGACTTCTCGGAAACGACTGAGCATCATGTGAGGAATCCTCGACAATGACCGAGTACCGGGTATGAATTCTTTACAGTGACAGAGTATCGGGTAGGAATTCTCGGCATGACCGAGTACCGGGCATGAATTCTCGACTATGACCAAGCACCGGGTAGGAATCCTCAGAAAGGACTGAGTACTGAGTGAGGAATCCTTGGCAATGACCGAGTCTTGGGCAGGAATTCTCAGCAATGACCTTGTACCCGGCAAGAATTCTCTGTAATAATCGAGTACCGGCTGGATTTCTCGAAAGTGACCGAGTAACGGGCATAAACTCTCAGCAATGACCAAGTACCGGGCAGGAATTCTTAGAAATGAACGAGTACCGGGCAGCAATTCTAGACAATGAGCAAGAACCGGGTAGATTCTCGGTAATAATCAAGTACCGGCTGGATTTCTTGGAAAAAATTACCGAGTACTGGCAGGAATTCTCGGGAATGACCGAGCACCGCACAAGAATTCTCGGCAATGACTGAGTACCAGGCATGAATTCTGGGCAATGACCGAGTACTGGGTAGGAATTCTTGGCAATGACCAAGCACTGCACATGATTTCTCGGTAATGACCGAGTACCATGCAGGAATTCTCGGCAATGACCGAGTACCGGGTTGGAGTTCTAATAAATGACTGAGCATCAGGTGAGGAATCCATGGCAATGATCGAGAACCGGGTAGGAATTCTTTACAATGACTGAGTACCGGGCCAGAATTCTCGACAATGACCAAGCACCGTCTAAGAATCCTTAGAAACGACCGAGTACCGGGTGAGGAATCCTTGGCAATGCCTGAGTACCGGGCGATAATTCTTGGCAATGACCTAGTACAAGGCAAGAATTCTTGGTAATAATCGAGTACCGGCTGGATTTCTTGGAAATGACCGAGTAACATGCAGAAATTCTCGGCAATGACCAAGTACCGGGCATGAACTTTTGGCAATGAATGAGTACCGGGCATGAATTCTTAGCAATGACCGAGTACTAGGCAGGAATTCAGGGCAATGACCGAGTACCAGGCAGGAATTCCCAGGAATGATCGCGTCCCAGCTATTAAATCCTCGGTAATGACTGAGTACCGGGCATAAATTCCCAACAATGACCGAACACCGGGTAGGAATCCATGGCAGTGACCGAGTACCAGGTTGGAGTTCTTTGAAACGACCGAGCATCAGGTCAGGAATCCTCGGCAGTGACCGAGTACCGGGTAGGAATTCCTTACAATGATTGAGTACCAGGTAGAAATTCTTTGAAATGACCGAGTACCGGCCAGGACTTCTCGATAATGACCAAGCATCAGGTAGGAATCCTCAGAAATGACCGAGTACTGAGTGAGGAATCCTCGGCAATGACCGAGTACCGGGTGGGAATTGTCGGCAATGACCTAGTACGAGGAATGAATTCTCGGCAATAATCGAGTACCGGCAGGATTTCTCGGAAATGACTGAGTAACGGGCATAAATTCTCGGCAATGACCAAGTACCGGGCAGGAATTCTTGGCAATGAACGAGTACCGGCCAAGAATTCTCAACAGTGACCAAGTACCTAGCAGGAATTCTCGGTAATGACCGAGTACTGGGTTGGAATTCTCAAAAATGACCGAGCATCAGGTGACGAATCCTCGGCAATGACGGAGTACCGGGTAGGAATTCTTTACAATGTCCGAGTATCGGGTTGGAATTCTTGGCAATGATCGAGTTCTGGGCAGGAATTCTTGACAATAACCAAGCACCGCGTAGGAATCCTCAGAAATGACCGAGTATCGAGTTAGGAATCCTCGGCAATGACCGAGTACCGGGCGAGAATTCTCGGCAATGACCTAGTACTAGATAAGAATTTTTTGTAATAATCGAGTACCGGCTGGATTTCTTAGAAATGACCGAGTAAAGGCAGAAATTCTCTGCAATGACCACGTACCGGGCAAGAATTCTTGGCACTGAACTAGTATCGGGCCAGAATTCTCAGCAATTACCGAGTACCAGGCAGGAATTCTCGGAAATGACCGAGTACTGGGTTGGAATTCTCAAAAATGACCGAGCATCAGGTGACGAATCCTCAGCAATGACGGAGTACATGGTAGGAATTCTTTACAATGTCCGAGTATCGGGTGGGAATTCTTGGCAATGATCGAGTTCTGGGCAGGAATTCTTGACAATAAACAAGCACCGCGTAGGAATCCTCAGAAACGACAAAGTAACGAGTTAGGAATCCTCGGAAATGATCGAGTACCGGGCGAGAATTCTAGGCAATGACCTAGTACTAGACAAGAATTATTGGTAATAATCGAGTACCGGCTGGATTTTTCAGAAATGACCGAGTAACGGCAGAAATTCTCTGCAATGACCAAGTACCGGGCAAGAATTCTTGGCAATGAACTAGTATCGGGCCAGAATTCTCAGCAATTACCGAGTACCAGGCATGAATTCTTGGCAATGACTGAGTACCGGGTTAGAATTCTCGGAAATGATCGAGCATCAGGAGAGGAATCCTCGGCAATGTCTGAGAACCAGGTAGGAATTCTTTACAAAGACCGAGTACCGGCTAGGAATTCTTGGCACTGACCGAGTACCGGGCAGGAAATCTCAACAATGACCTAGAACCGGGTAGGAATCCTCATAAACGACCGAGTAAGGAGTGAGGAATCTGATGTATTGTACTTTTGATTGGTATTTGGTTTGTTTTTAGTATTTGTTTCGTGTCTTTTGCTAGTTTTCGAGACTTTTCAATTCTGTTTTGAGTCTTTTACAGGTTCTATGGAGTTAAGCCGGAATAAGACGGTTTCGGGATTGTTCGGGCTAAAGATGAAGCCTAGAAGCTACGGAAAGGAACGGGATCGATCGATCCTACCCTTGGATCGATCGATCCAAACAACTCCAAGAACACGGCCAAGGATCGGTCGATCTCATGGGCGGATCGACCGATCCATTATCCACGGACATTATGTCCGGACACGAAGGATCAATCGATCCCTCATGCAGATCGATCGATCCCATGCTCAGCCGCCATGAAGATATTATGTCTGGGAATTGGGGATCGATCGATCCGACTTGTGGATCGACCGATCCTCCAGGCCGCACACACACTTTTACACCTATGTCTATAAATATCCCACCTAAACCTACTAAAACATATCAGTTTTTATTTTCTACGCCTAAAACACTATTCTAGACACATTTTCTTGGATTCCTAAGCTCCTCCTTTCTATCAAACATTTGGAGAAGTTTTGTTGTATCATTTGTTGTTTATTTCAATACTATTATGCTTTCTATGGTTTACTTTGTTGTTTCTTTGATTATGTGTGAGTAATTTCATAGTTAGGTTTTAGGGTTCTTGAAGGGAATTGATGGCTTGATGAATTGATAGAGATTTGGGGTTTCTAGTCCATAGGTTCTTTGATTCATGTGTTCTTAATGCTAGATTAAGAGTAGCTACCTTAGTCTTGATTCTAGGTTGTTCTATAAGCACTAATCATGTTATAGAGAACTTGAGCCTTATGAATTGAGCTTTGTATCTCTAGCCTGCGAGAGTTGATGCTAGATCATCATTGTCAACTTAGTGAACTTGTGTGTTAATGCTAATTTGGTTAGGAGAAATCAAACGAGAGTTTAGTTTTCAAGTAGTCAAGTTTAGGGGTTAAGGCCACGAGAGTGGGTTAATCCACCTTGCGTTCATGTTCTAGAACGGTGCTGAGAGTGTTAAATCCCATGCTCAAAATTATTCGTTAAGCCATTGACAACCTGAAATTCCTAAAGGCCTAATGCCTTTTAAATCGTATAAATCAATCGTTTTATGTTTATTGCATTTTGTTTACAAGTTTGAAAGAAATCAATCAAACCAATCCTGCTATAGCTAACTACAAGTCTCGTAAATCATTAGAGTACCATTGGTTCTTGTGGATCGATCTCGTTATATACTACCTTGCGGTTAAGTGTATCGAGTAAAAACTCGAGCAATCAAGTTGGCGCCGTTGCCGGGGACCAATAGCGTTACCTAAAGATTTAGGATCAGTTATTAGTCTATTGCATTTTATTTTAAGTTACTGATAATCATTTCCTTTTTTTTCTCTTTGATGTTTTAAAGGTATATGACCCGAGGCGAAGGTTCATCACACCTAGTTGATTATCACGAAGAGGTTGGAAAGTTTGAAAAGGTAATTAGAAGAAAGAAGAAGCTAGCCAAGCAAAGAGAAGCTCAAATGGCTCATGAACAAGGAGGTAATGTGTTACCACCTGGAGGTTTACCACACGATGGAGACAATGGTGGAGAGTTACAAGACCCTCCAGTTGGAGTTGCTGCACATCAACCACCAAACTATCAAAGGCCTGCTCCTGCTCGTAGGACCTTAAGGGAACATGATGCTCCCAATGCTCAAATGTATCGAGGAGGTGTCCAACATCCTCCAATCAACAGAACTGATTTTGAGATCAAGTCGGGATTGCTGAATCTCGTGAAACAAAACCAGTTACATGGACTTCCTTCTGAAAATCCAGTTTCTCATCTTGATAACTTCGAGGATGTGTGTGGAACAACCAGGATGAATGGAGTACCAGACGATGCTTTTAAGTGTCGTTTGTTCTTATTTTCGCTAGCTGATAAAGCGAAACGTTGGTTTAAATCATTAGAAAGAGACTCCATCAGTTCATGGGATGATTACAAAGCTGCATTCTTGGGACAATATTTTACTCAAGCAAGGACCACGCTTCTAAGGAACAAGATCTCGAGTTTTCAACAAGCTGGTACCGAGTCATTCCAAGAAGCTTGGGAGAGATTTAAGGACTACAAAAGAGAGTGTCCTCATCACGGGTTCACTCCTGAATCACTCATCAACACCTTCTATAGAGGAATTGACCAGAATTACAAGATGGCTTTGGACACAGCAAGCAATGGAGACTTCATGACAAAAACAGAACTGGAAGCTCTAATCTTGATTGAAAATCTTGCTGGTTATGATAGGACCTTGAGGAGCGTTGGAGGAGGAGAATCAAAACAGATTTCTGAGCTGACTGCGAAGGTGGAACAACTTCTAAGACGTGAACAAAGAGCAGTCAACTATTGTGATGATTCTGGAGAAGGTCAGGGTTACCAAGAGCAAGGTTACCAAGAGCAATCTGGGGACTGTTTTGAGGATGTACAAGCCGAGCTGAATTATGTGAATGGTTATCAAAACCAAGGATTCAACCAAAACTATAGGAATCATCCAAATCTCTCATACCGAAGCACCAATGTTGAGAACCCCCAAGACCAAAAATATCCAGCACAAGTGAGACCACAATATCAAGCAAAAACGTTTGTGCCAAACCAAGGAGGCTACAATAAGCCTTATGAAAACAGAGTTCAGAATCAAGGAGGCTACAACAAGCCTTATGAAAACAGAGTTCAGAATCAAGGAGGAATTCAACAAGGGGGATTTCAGCAAAGACCTCAGTTCAACAACTTTCAGAGAAGTTATCAAGCACCAGCTCAAGCTCCTGTGAGCTATGCACCAGCTGGATCGTCCGATGACAGCGAAATGAAAACGATGCTTAAGCAACTGCTCGATGGCCAGAACAAGAACGCCTTTGACATCAACTCAAGAGTGGAAAACATGTACAGCGAACTTCAAGGTAAGTTTGAAAATCTTTCAACACATGTTAAAACACTTGAGAATCAGGTAGCACAAGCCGCTTCTACTTCTACAAGACCTATGGGAGTTCTTCCTGGAAAACCACAACCGAACCCGAAAGACTACAACAATGGTAAAGAATTTGTCAATGCCATTACATTGAGAAGTGGGAAACAGGTAGAACCAATCTTGAAGAAAGGAAAAGAAGTTGAGGTTCTCGATGAACCAGAGAAAGTCGTTGAGAATGAGAATGATTCAGAAGTTCTCAATGCACCACAAGGTGAGGAAGTTGCAGATAAGAAAATCGCTGATCTTGAGGAGGAAACTGAAGATCTCGTGCCTCCACCATACATACCCAAGTTTCCATTTCCAGGTCGCTTAAGGAAGATTCAAAGAGAGAAGGAGTATGCTAAATTTGATGAAGTGATAAAACAACTTCAAATCAAGCTCCCTTTTCTTGAGTTAGTTCAAAATATTCCTATCTATAGGAAATATCTCAAGGATATTTTGACTAACAGGAAAACTCTTGAAGAAAGAGCTGTCTTGATCACACACGAGTGCAGCGCCATTTTGCAAAACACAATACCAAAGAAGAAAGAAGATCCAGGTAGTTTTGTTTTGCCTTGTAAAATTGGTGACTCATTATTTGCTAGATGTTTGTGTGATTTAGGTGCAAGTGTGAGCTTGATGCCGCTTTCAGTTGCAAAGCGGTTGGGGATCACAAACTTCAAGCCAACAAGTATCTCTCTAGTGCTCGCAGACCATTCTGTGCGGTTGCCCATTGGAATTGCTGAGAATATTTACGTGAGAGTTGGGACATTTCATATCCCCACTGACTTCATTGTTCTTAGCCTGGATGAGGAGCCAAAAGACCCGCTTATTCTTGGTAGACCTTTCTTGCACACATCTGGTGCATTAATAGATGTCAAGAGAAGCTTGATCAAGCTACAAGTAGGAGACCTTGTCCAAGAATTCGACATGGAGAGAGTGATGTCTAAACCAACTATTGAAGGTCAAGCATTTTGGGTTGACATCATGGATGAGCTAGCTGATGAGCTTTTAGAGGAAATGAATACTGAAGATCCACTTAAAATCGCCTTGACAAAGGAAGAGGATCAACATGGATACATTGAGGAAGCAACAACGGATTTCGCTAGGATTCTAGACGAGCCGGTTGAACTGAGTAAAGTTGTTGCATTCGCCTTGCTAGACAAAGATAAAGTAGAAAAGGAGGAGAATGAACCTACCTCAGAAGACTGTGGAGATTGGAGTGAACTAAAAGCTCCAAAGGTGGAACTCAAGCCGCTTCCCTCAGGGCTCAGGTATGCGTTTCTTGGTCCTCATTCTACTTACCCTGTTATAATCAATGCTGAACTAAACAATGTAGAGAGTGCCTTACTGCTGTGTGAGCTGAGGAAGTACAGAAAAGCTATAGGCTATTCCCTTGATGACATGAAAGATATATCTCCTAACCTTTGCATGCATAGGATTTATCTCGAAGATGAATCAATGATGTCTATAGAACATCAGAGACGGTTAAACCCGAACCTTAGAGATGTTGTTAAGACTGAGATCATCAAACTCCTAGATGCAGGAGTAATCTATCCAATCTCGGATAGTACTTGGGTAAGTCCTGTCCATGTGGTACCTAAAAAGGGTGGTGTCACTGTGATTAGAAATGATAGAAATGAATTGATTCCGACAAGAACTGTGACAGGGCACCGCATGTGCATTGATTATAGAAAGCTTAACTCTACAACACGTAAAGATCATTTTCCACTTCCATTTATCGATCAAATGTTAGAGAGACTAGCAAACCACCAATATTACTGTTTTCTTGACGGGTACTCGGGATTCTTTCAGATTCCGATACATCCCGATGATCAAGAGAAAACCACTTTTACATGTCCTTACGGTACCTTCGCATATCGAAGAATGCCATTTGGATTGTGTAACGCACCAGCAACATTTCAGCGTTGTATGATGTCAATTTTTTCTGAAATGATTGAGGATTATATGGAAGTCTTTATGGATGACTTCTCTGTGCATGGCACATCTTTTGCTGTTTGTTTGTCTAATCTGTGCAAGGTACTCCAACGCTGTGAGGACAAACATTTGGTCCTGAATTGGGAGAAGTGTCACTACATGGTGCGAGATGGAATCGTTCTCGGTCATAGGATCTCAGAAAAGGGCATTGAAGTGGATAGAGCCAAAATCGATGTGATGATGAACATGCCACCTCCAAATTCTGTAAAGGGAATAAGGAGCTTTCTAGGACATGCTGGGTTCTACAGGAGGTTCATAAAAGATTTTTCGAAAATTGCAAGGCCATTAACTCAGCTATTGTGCAAAGATCAAAAGTTTGAGTTTGATGAAGACTGCCTCAAGGCATTTATAAAGATCAAGGGATCTCTTGTGAGCGCTCCCATTATGCAACCACCTGATTGGGAGCTACCTTTCGAGGTAATGTGTGATGCAAGTGACTATGCTGTAGGTGCAGTTTTAGGGGAAAGGAAAGACAAGAAGATGCACGCCATCTACTATGCCAGCCGCACTCTTGATGCCGCACAATGCAACTATGCAACAACCGAGAAAGAACTCCTAGCGATTGTCTTCGCTTTTGAGAAGTTTAGATCCTATCTCGTTGGGTCCAAAGTTGTAGTCCACACTGATCATGCAGCGTTGAAATACCTTTTCACAAAGAAAGACGCCAAGCCGAGGCTTTTAAGATGGATACTTCTACTCCAGGAGTTCGATTTGGAAATCAAAGATAAGAAGGGAATCGAAAACGGAGTCGCAGATAACTTATCTCGACTAAGAGTAGAAGAGGATGTCCCAATGAGAGATGTTTTTCCAGGAGAAGAGCTTGCGCTACTAGAAGATAACTATGTCTATGAGGTTGAGCAATCTATCAACAGAAATGCGGCTGAGCTCATGACCATGCACACCATCGAGGGAAATTTACCATGGTATGCTGACTTTGCTAACTACTTATCTTGTGATGTTTCACCACCTGATTTTGTAGGATATGCCAAGAAAAAGTTTCTCAAAGATGTCCAACACTACTATTGGGATGAACCATTTCTTTACAAGAGGTGTAAAGACGGGATTTTCAGAAGATGCATTCCCGAAAGTGAGGTACATGGTATTCTCTATCATTGTCATGCTTCTGATTATGCAGGACACTTCGCTTCCTTTAAAACAGCTACAAAGATCTTACAAGCTGGCTTTTGGTGGCCAACGATATTCCGTGATGCACACGAGTTTGTAGCAAAGTGTGAAGCTTGCCAAAGGAAAGATAACATAAGCAAGCGGAATGAAATGCCACAACATTTCATTCTCGAGGTTGAGGTGTTCGATGTATGGGGCATCGACTTCATGGGACCTTTCCCAGCATCCTATGGAAACGAGTACATCTTAGTCGCAGTCGACTATGTCTTTAAATCTATCATCTTTCCTCGCTTTGGAGTCCCACAGGTAGTGATCAGTGACGGTGGAAAGCATTTCATCAATAAGATCTATGCGAGTCTGTTGGCAAAGCATGGAGTCACACACAAAGTGGCAGCACCATATCACCCTCAGACCAGTGGCCAAGTCGAAATCTCAAACAGGGAGATCAAAGGAATCTTGGAGAAAACAGTAGGAAAATCGAGAAAGGATTGGGCGGCAAAGCTTGATGATGCTCTTTGGGCATACAGAACCGCCTTCAAAACTCCCATTGGAACCACACCATTCAACCTTGTCTACGGTAAGTCCTGTCACCTACCTGTCGAACTAGAGTACAAGGCGCTGTGGGCAACGAAGCTGATGAACTTCGATATCAAGACCGCTTCAGAGAAACGTCTAATTCAGTTAAACGAGTTAGACGAACTCAGGTTAAATGCTTACGAAAGCTCAAGGATCTATAAAGAGCGAACTAAAGCTCTTCATGACAAAAGGATAATCCTCAAGAAGCTTTCAGAGAACGATAAGGTACTTCTCTACAACTCTCGCCTTAAACTTTTTCCAGGAAAACTAAAGTCGAGATGGACCGGTCCTTACACCATCAAGGAAGTAAAACCGCATGGTGCAGTGGTTCTCTGGGACAAAAAGGGAGAACCATTTACTGTTAATGGTCAGAGAGTCAAACCGTACCTTGCAGATTCCACAATGAACGAGAAAACAAAAATCCTTCTCGAGGATCCTCCAAACCAAGTTTAAAACTCCATGACGGTCAAGCTAATGACCTTAAATAAGCACTTTGTGGGAGGCAACCCACCAGGTATCTTGTAAATATTACTAAGCTTTTCATTTCCTATTTTGATCTTAAGTTTTATACATATTGCTTCAATCCACTCTCTGTGAGTGAAGGGATCGATCGATCCCATACGGTTTCGATCGATCCAGTGCTTAAACATTTGAATTTTGGTATTACAGAAAGGGATCGATCGATCCAGAGGTTGGATCGATCGATCCAAGCAAGACGGCAAAAATTCAACAATTGTCCGGAGGTGTTGGATCGGTCGATCCGGCCACACGATCAACCGATCCACGAACACACAACCATGCAGCTGGGATCGATCGATCCGGTCTCACGATTGATCGATCCCTAAAGCTCGGGAAAACGCGGAACAACACCGGATCGATCGATCCGGATGATGGATCGATCGATCCCAGGTATGATGAAACCGAAATATCACTTAAAACAAACCGAAAAACATAAAAACTCAATCATAAAACCAAGAGATCGATCGATTTGCAAGAATAATCGACCAAAATCCTTCTCTCTTGCGATTTTCAATAACACAAAGAACAAAAGCTTCTTTCAATCATAACTTTGTCAAATCTTAACGGTTTTTAGTGATTCTTGGTGCTAATCCACTCAATTTTTCCTCCTCTTTCTGATTCTGGTAACCATTTTAACTCTCTGCAAAGGTATGGCTTCGAATCTCCCAATCCCCAATTCGAAATTTTAGGGTTCTAATGATGAATTTGCTCCAAATCATTATTGCTTGAGTTTTAGGTTGTTTAATGATGGAAAAATGCTAGATTCTTGTCTAGGATGATATGGGAAACTCAATTTGCATTAGATATGGCTAGATTGGAGTGAAATTTTTGATTGTATTTTTCACTATTCATCAAATCCGAAAATGAACCAAATTGAATGTTAATGCATAAAAGTCATGTTATTTTGCTTTGATTGGCGTTAATAATTTGATTATGTTGTTACTTGGTTCATTATTCAAAATAAAATGGTTTCGATATTGGATTGTTATATCATGAAAAAGCCATAGATTGCATATCGTTGTATGATAAATTGAAAAAAATGGCTTAAAGAATTGTTTTTCGATTCGTACAAGATATGGATCAAGCCGGGACCTCCCGCAATGCAGGAAAGAGGCGCAGGACGAGCCGTAACCAGAATCCTCTACTCAAACCAGTCACGGGAAAATGGGATGCTCACGACACCAAATTCTTGGCAGATATGAGAGCGGTCAAGCTTATGTCCACCCGAATGGGATGTGATATTACTTTGGCGGATCTAGGATTACTAGAGGATGCGGCGTCGCTCTTTGAGAATATGGGGTTTAGGATGCTTTGGAAGCTCAACGAGCCGTTATATCCAAGATTGGTGAGGGAGTTTCTTGCCACTTGTCGTCTCACCTACAAAAACCCGGACGCACCGATAGCGAGCGAGGGTACTTTCAGTTTCTTCCTCAACAAGAAGCACTACAAATACACTCTTCAGAAAATTTGTGATATCTACGGATTCGAGAAAGGAGAGGATGTCTCGTTCCCAAAGATTGACAGACAACTTGCAAATGAGTTCTGGGGTTTGATTGCTCACGGTGATTATGTTTCGCGTAAAGCCAAGATTGCAGCGATAAGGAATCCGGTTTTGAGAATTGCTGTGAAGATCATCAGCAACACCTTCTTCTTTAAAAAGGAATCAGGGGCAGTTAGAGATGATGAGTTATGGATGCTGTTTATTGGCGTGAAGCATCTCCTACCAGAGTACGCGGAGAGTCCTGGACCTACCGTCAACTATGCAGCTGTGTTGTGCGATATGCTTGCGAAGATCAAGGGAAAACCTCCAAAGGAATGTTGTGTGGGCAACATCCTCACCCCAATCTTCCAACACACGAAGATTGATCTCAGGAGGGAAGAAGTTGAGGACAGATACGGGAGAGTCGACAATAGACATCTAGTCAACTGCCATGTACTCAACAAGAGCGATGTCTATATGTATTGGGATCACAACGGGACGACCTGTTTCTGCTGACTACCCAACGAAGGTATCACTTCACTCCTATCTCAGGAAAATTTGGAGTTTTTGCTAGGTCCGGAGCACTTGATACCAGACCCTTCTGGCAACACACGGACACTCTCTCGTCGCCATCGTACATCAACACAAGCAGCACCACAGCCAAGCGATAGCGATGACGAGATGCAAGAGGCTGAGGTTGACATCGAAGAAGAAGCAAACGAGCCTCAGCCGCAGCAGCTGCTGCCTCACGGCCCAAACCGGTACCGCCTACCGCCCAGCCCTCCTGCAGATGACACAGCCCAGCAACTTCAGTGGATCATCAAATCGCAGAAAAAAAACAACTCCATGATGAGGAAAATGTGGAGGGCGATCCAGAAGATCAAACCTTGTTCTTGTGCTTCAGGTTCACCGACACAAGATGACGAAGGCGCTGAAGCTGAGGGTGAGGAAGTTGAGGAAGGTGAGGATAATGAGGATAATGACGAAGCTGAGGATGCTGATGACTCTGAGGGCACAGAGTCCGACTCTATCACCAAAGCACATGAGATGAGGACCAAGGCAGCTCAAGACCGAGCTGAACCTTCTCATTCACCGGTGGAGCATTCCTCAGCACAGTATAGCAACATCCGCTTACCCAGAAGCAGGAGGAACATAGGCAGGAGAGAGAGCTCCAGCGATAGCTCTACCCGCGACCACTGAGCTTGTGGTTATTTCTATCCCTTGTTTTATATCATTTTGTTTTTATGACGTTTGTTATTATTTCTCTATGTATGGCATTCTTCTTTTAATTTTGTTATTATACCGTGACGGTGAAAAGCAAGTTCGGGGGAGGATGCCATTTATCTACTAATGACGTTTGTGTTTGTTTCGTGTATTTTTGTGTGTTTTATTTTTATTAACACTTTGTTGGAATTTTAAATGTTTTATTGAGTCAAAATAGTTATGAGAATTTGTTATCTTTTGGAATTGCAACATGTTTAAGATCATTTTGTCTTAAAACTGCTTAGCTTTGTTTGAGGATAACTTGGAAGCGCAGAAAAATCCATAACTTGATCATTTTATGAAAATCCCTATCATTTGAGCTTAATCATATATATATGAACTTAATATGGACTTAATATATCTCACTTAGGGGATTGATAATCATGTAATGGAATTACATTTGGAGTTTTCTTTACATTGTTTATATCAACCTTTGTTATCTCCAAATGGCTAGACTTATTTTTAGTCTAGTACCACACCCCTTACCATTTCCATCTTTCAAACCACATGCATCTGTTTATAGCCATTGTCATGTGCATTCATGTGCAAAAACTATGGAGTATACGGACCGACATAGCTTTCCTTTCGCTAGGATTGTGGTAGTAGTTCGTTTGCATACCGTCATTTGACGAGATTGAGCTATTGTGGTTTAGTAGATGTATTTATGAGTATGACGAGCATTCATTGTCAAGATTTCTTTTGATGCAGCTTTTGTAGACTCCTCATTCCCGCTCCCCCATCTAAAAAAAAAAAAAAAAAAAAAAAAAACGAGATGGGAAAGGAGTGAAAAGAGAAAGGAGTGAGTCTGAGATCATTAATGTGTTTCATTAGCATCTAAAAAAATCTTTATATTCATACTTGGTGTTTTGAGTTGGTTAGGAGGATCCGAGCGAAAGGAGAGCTATGTACTTCCTAGTTGGTCTTTGTCTCACTGTGATTTTGCATAATGATTTGCATCCGTTTGCTTTGCTGGAGAACCCAAAACACTTGAGCCACCAAATATCAACCTTCATACCTAGACCATAACGTGTTAGATATTCCCTTTGTGAGAGTACACGCATTTCTTAATAAATGTTAAATGTTAAGTTCTACATGATCTTGGGATTTCATACATTTGCTACGGTTATGGCGAAGTACAATGTAGTACAGTTTGATATAAACTTGGTGAAAGTGGTTGCGAGCATTTGGTTGAAGGCATGATCCTATAGATTTTATGAATTCTCATGGTTTTAAAACCTTTTCTCTTGGTTTAGATTTTGTTTTGTTTTCCGTGAGGACAAGCAAAAGTCTAAGTTGGGGGGAGTTGATGTATTGTACTTTTGATTGGTATTTGGTTTGTTTTTAGTATTTGTTTCGTGTCTTTTGCTAGTTTACAGGTTCTATGGAGTTAAGCCGGAATAAGACGGTTTCAGGATTGTTCGGGCTAAAGATGAAGCCTAGAAGCTACGGAAAGGAATGGGATCGATCGATCCTACCCTTGGATCGATCGATCCAAACAACTCCAAGAACACGGCCAAGGATCGGTCGATCTCATGGGCGGATCGACCGATCCATTATCCACGGACATTATGTCCGGACACGAAGGATCGATCGATCCCTCATGCAGATCGATCGATCCCATGCTCAGCCGCCATGAAGATATTATGTCCGGGAATTGGGGATCGATCGATCCGACTTGTGGATCGACCGATCCTCCCAGCCGCACACACACTTTTACACCTATGTCTATAAATATCCCACCTAAACCTACTAAAACATATCAGTTTTTCTTTTCTACGCCTAAAACACTATTCTAGACACATTTTCTTGGATTTCTAAGCTCCTCCTTTCTATCAAACATTTGGAGAAGTTTTGTTGTATCATTTGTTGTTTATTTCAATACTATTATGCTTTCTATGGTTTACTTTGTTGTTTCTTTGATTATGTGTGAGTAATTTCATAGTTAGGTTTTAGGGTTCTTGAAGGGAATTGATGGCTTGATGAATTGATAGAGATTTGGGGTTTCTAGTCCATAGGTTCTTTGATTCATGTGTTCTTAATGCTAGATTAAGAGTAGCTACCTTAGTCTTGATTCTAGGTTGTTCTATAAGCACTAATCATGTTATAGAGAACTTGAGCCTTATGAATTGAGCTTTGTATCTCTAGCCTGCGAGAGTTGATGCTAGATCATCATTGTGAACTTAGTGAACTTGTGTGTTAATGCTAATTTGGTTAGGAGAAATCAAACGAGAGTTTAGTTTTCAAGTAGTCAAGTTTAGGGGTTAAGGCCACGAGAGTGGGTTAATCCACCTTGCGTTCATGTTCTAGAACGGTGCTGAGAGTGTTAAATCCCATGCTCAAAATTATTCGTTAAGCCATTGACAACCTGAAATTCCCTAAGGCCTAATGCCTTTTAAATCGTATAAATCAATCGTTTTATGTTTATTGCATTTTGTTTACAAGTTTGAAAGAAATCAATCAAACCAATCCTGCTATAGCTAACTACAAGACTCGTAAATCATTAGAGTACCATTGGTTCTTGTGGATCGATCTCGTTATATACTACCTTGCGGTTAAGTGTATCGAGTAAAAACTCGAGCAATCAGAATCATAGCCAATGACCGTGTACTAGAAGAGAAATCTCGGCAATAACCTAGTACCAGACAAGAATTCTCGGTAATAATGGAGTACCGGCTGAATTTCTCATAAATGACCGAGTACTTGGCAGGAATCCTAAGCAATGAGTGAGTACCGGGCAGGAATTCACGGCAATGACCTAGTACCAGGTAGGAATTATTTTTAATAATCGAGTACCGACTAGAAAATCCTCAGAAATGACTGAGTAACAGGCAGAAATTCTCGGCAATGACCAAGTACATGAATTCTTGGCAAGACCGAGTACCGGGCAGGAATTCTCGACAATGACCGAGCACTGTTTGGGAATCCTCAGAAATGGCCGAGTAGCAGGTGAGGAATCCGCGGCAATGATCGAGTTCTGGGCAGGAATTCTCGGCAATGACCAAGTACCTAACTCGAATTCTCTGCAATAAATAAGTTCCTAGCAGGAATTCGTGGCAATGACCAAGTACCCGTTGGAATCCTCGGAAACGATGTAGTACCGGGTGAGGAATCCTCAGAAATGACCGAGTACCGGGAAGGAATTCTCAGCAATGGCTGAGTACCGGACTGGAATTCTCGGTAATGGCCAAGTACCAGGCAAGAATTCTCAGCAATGACTCAGCACCGGGTAGGAATCCTTGGAAATAATCGAGTACCGTACAATAGTTCTCGGCAATGACCGAGTACCGTACAGTAGTTCTCGGAAATGACCGAGGATCGGTTAGGAATGCTCGGAAATGACCATGTATCGGGTGAGGAATCATCCTTATTGATCAAGTACCAGACATGAATTATGGTAATGACCGAGTACCAAACAGGAATTCTCGGCAATGACAAAGCAATGGGTAGGAATCCTCAGAAATGACCGAGCACCGGGTAAGGAATCCTAGCAGGAATTCTCGGCAATGGCCGAGAATCGGGTATGAATCCACGCAAACGATAGAGTCTCGCGTGAGAAGTCCTCGGCAATGACTGACATCTGGGCAGGAATTCACGGCAATGACCGAGTACCAAACATGAATTCTTAGCAATGATCGAGTACCGGCAGGTGAATCCTCGGCAATGACCAAGTACCGGGCAGGAATTCTTGGCAATGACCAAACACTAGGTAGGAATCCGTGGCAATGACCGAGTACCAGGCAGGAGTTTTTGGCAATGACCGAGAACCGCACAGGATTTCTTGGCGATGACCGAGTCCCAGGCAGGAATTTTTGGCAATGACTGAGTACCGGGTTGGAATTTTTGGAGATGACTAAGCATCAGATGAGTAATCCTCGGCAATGACCAAGTACCGGGTAGGAATTCTTTATAACGACCGAGTACTGGGTAGGAATTTTTGGCAATGACCGAGTACCGGGCAAGAATTCTCGACAATGACCAAGCACCGGGTAGGAATCCTTAGAAACAACCAAGTACCAAGTGAGGAATCCTTGGCAATGACTGAGTACCGGGCTAGATTTCCCAGAAATGACCGAGTAACGTGCAAAAATTCTCGGCAATGACGAAGTACCAGGCATAAATTATTGGCAATGAACGTGTACCAGGAAAGAATTCTCAAAAATGACCGAGTAGCGGGCAGGAATTCACCGCAATGACTGAGCACCAGGCAGGAATTCTCAGCACTGATCGAGTATCGGCTGGTGAATCCTCGGCAATGACCAAGTACCGGGCATGAATTCTTGACAATGACCAAACACTGTCCGAGCACCGAGCACCGCACAGGATTTCTTGGCAATTACCGAGTACCAGGCAGGAAATTTTGGCAATGACCAAGTATCGGGCAAGAATTCTCGACAATGACCAAGCACCGGGTAGGAATCGTTAGAAATGATCGAGTACCAGGTGAGGAATCCTTGGCAATGACTGTGTAGCGGGCTAGATTTCCCAGAAATGACCGAGTAACGTGCAAAAAATTCTCTGCAATGACGAAGTACCGGGCATAAATTATAGGCAATGAACGTGTACCAGGAAAGAATTCTCAGCAGTGACCGAGTAGCGGGCAGGAATTCACGGCAATGACTGAGTACGAGGCAGGAATTCTCAGCAATGATCGAGTATCGGCTGGTGAATCTTCGGTAATAACCGAGTACCGGGCAGGAATTCTCGGCAATGACCAAACACCGTGTAGGAATCCTTGGCATTGACTGAGTACAAGGCAGGAATTCTTGGCAATGACCAAGCACCGCGCAGGAATTCTTGGCAATGACCGAGTCCGAGGCAGGAATTCTCAACAATGACCGAGTACCGGGTTGGAATTCTCGGAAACGAATGAGCATCATGTGAGGAATCCTCGGCAATGACAAAGTACCGGGTAGGAAATCTTTACAATGACAGAGTACCGGGTAGGAATTCTCGGCATGACTGAGTACCGGGAAGGAATTCTCGACTATGTCCAAGAACCGGGTAGGAATCCTCAGAAACGACCGAGTACCGAGTGAGGAATCCTCGGCAATGACTGAGTCCCGGGCAGGAATTCTCAGCAATGACCTTGTACCCGCAAAGAATTTTCTGTAATAATCGAGTACCGGCTGGATTTCTTGAAAGTGACCGAGTAACGGGCAGAAACTCTCAGCAATGACCAAGTACCGAGCAGCAATTCTTGGAAATGACCGAGTACCGGGCAGGAATTCTTGGAAATGACCGAGTACTGGGCAGGAATTCTCTGCAATGACCGAGTACTGGGCAAGAATTCTCGGCAAAAACCTTGAACCAGGCAGGAATTCACTGTACTAAGCGAGTACCGGCTGGAAAATCCTCGGTAATGACCAAGTACCGGGTATAAATTCTCGGCAATGACCAAGTACCGGGCAGGAATTCTTGGAAATGACCGAGTACTGGGCAGAAATTCCCTCCAATGACCGAGTACCATGCAGTAATTCTCGGCAATGACCAAGCACCGGTTAGGAATCCTCGGAAATGAGTGAGTACCAGGAAGGAATTCTCACCAATGACCGAGTACCGGACATGAATACTCAGCAATGACTGAGTACCGGACTAGAATTTTCAGCAATGACAGAGTACCAAGCAGGAATTCTCGGCAATGACCGAGCAGCGGGTAGTATCCTCAAAAATGACTGAGTACCTAGAGAGGAATCCTCGGCAATTACCTAGTACTGGGTAGGAATTCTCGGCAATGACCGAGCATCGGGTATAAATCCACAGAAACGACAGAGTACCGGGTGAGAAATTCTCAGCAATGATCGAGTAGTGGGTAGGAATTCACGGCAATGACCGAGTACCAAGAAGGAATTCTCAGCAATGATCGAGTACCGGCTGGTGAATCCTCGGCAATGACTTATTTGCCGGGCAGGAATTCTCGGCAATGACCGAACACCAAGTAGGAATCCTTGGCAATGACCGAGTACCTGGCAGGAATTCTCGGTAATGACCAAGCACCGGGTAGGAATCTTTGGGAACGACCGAGTACCCAATGAGAAATCCTTGGCAATAACCAAATACTGGGAGGGAATTCTCGGTAAAAATGTGAAACCAGGCAGTATTTCACGGTAATAACAGAGTACCGGCTGGAAAATCCTTGGCAATGACAAAGTACCGGGCGGGAATTCTCGGTAATGACCGAGTACCAGGCAGGGATTCTCGGCAATGACCGAGTACCAGGCAAGAATTCTCGACATTGACCGAGTACCAGGCAGGAATTCTCGGCAATGAGCGAGTACCGGGTTAGAATTCTCGGAAACGACTGAGCATCATGTGAGGAATCATCGACAATGACCGAGTACCGGGTATGAATTCTTTACAGTGACAGAGTATCGGGTAGGAATTCTCGGCATGACCGAGTACCGGGCATGAATTCTCGACTATGACCAAGCACCGGGTAGGAATCCTCAGAAACGACCGAGTACTGAGTGAGGAAACCTTGGCAATGACCGAGTCTTGGGCAGGAATTCTCAGCAATGACCTTGTACCCGGCAAGAATTCTCTGTAATAATCAAGTACCGGCTGGATTTCTCGAAAGTGACCGAGTAACAGGCATAAACTCTCAGCAATGACCAAGTACCGGGCAAGAATTCTTAGAAATTAACGAGTACCGGGCAGCAATTCTAGACAATGACCAAGAACCGGGTAGATTCTCGGTAATAATCAAGTACCGGCTGGATTTCTTGGAAAAAATTACCGAGTACTGGGCAGGAATTCTCGGGAATGACCGAGCACCACGCAAGAATTCTCGGCAATGACCGAGTACCAGGCATGAATTCTGGGCAATGACCGAGTACTGGGTAGGAATTCTTGGCAATGACCGAGCACTGCACATGATTTCTCGGTAATGACCGAGTACCATGCAGGAATTCTCGGCAATGACCGAGTACCGGGTTGGAGTTCTAGTAAATGACTGAGCATCAGGTGTGGAATCCTTGGCAATGATCGAGTACCGGGTAGGAATTCTTTACAATGACCGAGTACCGGGCCGGAATTCTCGACAATGACCAAGCACCGTCTAAGAATCCTTAGAAACGACCGAGTACCGGGTGAGGAATCCTTGGCAATGGCTTAGTACCGGGCGATAATTCTTGGTAATGACCTAGTACAAGGCAAGAATTCTCGGTAATAATCGAGTACCGGCTGGATTTCTTGGAAATGATCGAGTAACATGCAGAAATTCTCGGCAATGACCAAGTACCGGGCATGAACTTTTGGCAATGAATGAGTACCGGGCATGAATTCTTAGCAATGACCGAGTACTAGGCAGGAATTCATGGCAATGACCGAGTACCAGGCAGGAATTCTCAGCAATGATCGCGTCCCAGCTATTGAATCCTCGGTAATGACCGAGTACCGGGCATAAATTCTCAACAATGACTGAACACCGGGTAGGAATCCATGGCAGTGACCGAGTACCGGGTTGGAGTTCTTTGAAACGACCGAGCATCAGGTCAGGAATCCTCGGCAGTGATCGAGTACCGGGTAGGAATTCCTTACAATGATTGAGTACCAGGTAGAAATTCTTGGAAATGACCGAGTACCGGCCAGGAATTCTCGACAATGACCAAGCATCAGGTAGGAATCCTCAGAATTGACCGAGTACTGAGTGAGGAATCCTCGGCAATGACCGAGTACCGGGCGGGAATTGTCGGCAATGACCTAGTACGAGGAATGAATTCTCGGCAATAATCGAGTACCGGCAGGATTTCTCGGAAATAACTGAGTAACGGGCATAAATTCTCGGCAATGAACAAGTACCGGGCAGGAATTCTTGGCAATGAATGAGTACCGGCCAAGAATTCTCAACAGTGACCAAGTACCTAGCAGGAATTCTCGGTAATGACCGAGTACTGGGTTGGAATTCTCAAAAATGACCGAGCATCAGGTGACGAATCCTCGGCAATGATGGAGTACCGGGTAGGAATTCTTTACAATGTCTGAGTATCGGGTTGGAATTCTTGGCAATGATCGAGTTCTGGGCAGGAATTCTTGACAATAACCAAGCACCGCGTAGGAATCCTCAGAAACAACCGAGTATCGAGTTAGGAATCCTCGGCAATGACCGAGTACTAGATAAGAATTTTTGGTAATAATCGAGTACCGACTGGATTTCTCAGAAATGACCGAGTAAAGGCAGAAATTCTCTGCAATGACCACGTACCGGGCAAGAATTCTTGGCAATGAACTAGTATCGGGCCAGAATTCTCAGCAATTACCGAGTACCAGGCCGGAATTCTCGGAAATGACCGAGTACTGGGTTGGAATTCTCGAAAATGACCGAGCATCAGGTGACGAATCCTCTGCAATGACGGAGTACCGGGTAGGAATTCTTTACAATGTCCGAGTATCGGGTGGAATTCTTGGTAATGATCGAGTTCTGGGCAGGAATTCTTGACAATAACCAAGCACCGCGTAGGAATCCTCAGAAACGACCGAGTAACGAGTTAGGAATCCTGGGAAATGATCGAGTACCAGGCGAGAATTCTAGGCAATGACCTAGTACTAGACAAGAATTATTGGTAATAATCGAGTACCGCCTTGATTTTTCAGAAATGACCGAGTAACGGCAGAAATTCTCTGAAATGACCAAGTACCGGGCAAGAATTCTTGGCAATGAACTAGTATCGGGCCAGAATTCTCAGCAATTACCGAGTACCAGGCAGGAATTCTCGGCAATGACCGAGTACCGGGTTAGAATTCTCGGAAATGATCGAGCATCAGGAGAGGAATCCTCGGCAATGTCTGAGAACCAGGTAGGAATTCTTTACAAAGACCGAATACCGGGTAGGAATTCTTGGCAATGACCGCGTACTGGGCAGGAAATCTCAACAATGACCTAGCACCGGGTAGGAATCTTCAGAAACGACCGAGTAAGGAGTGAGGAATCATAGCCAATGACCGTGTACTAGAAGAGAAGGCTCGGCAATAACCTAGTACCAGACAAGAATTCTCGGTAATAATGGAGTACCGGCTGAATTTCTCATAAATGACCGAGTACCGGGCAGGAATCCTAAGCAATGACTGAGTACCGGGCAGGAATTCACGGCATTGACCTAGTACCAGGTAGGAATTATTTGTAATAATCGAGTACCGACTAGAAAATCCTCAGAAATGACTGAGTACCGGGTAGGAATTCTTGGCAATGACCGAGTACCGGGCAGGAAATCTCAACAATGACCTAGCACCGGGTAGGAATCTTCAGAAACGACCGAGTAAGGAGTGAGGAATCATAGCCAATGACCGTGTACTAGAAGAGAAGGCTCGGCAATAACCTAGTACCAGACAAGAATTCTCGGTAATAATGGAGTACCGGCTTAATTTCTCATAAATGACCGAGTACCGGGCAGGAATCCTAAGCAATGACTGAGTACCGGGCAGGAATTCACGGCAATGACCTAGTACCAGGTAGGAATTATTTGTAATAATCGAGTACCGACTAGAAAATCCTCAGAAATGATTGAGTAACAGGCAGAAATTCTCGGCAATGACCAAGTACATGTATTCTTGGCAAGACCGAGTACCGGGCAGGAATTCTCGACAATGACCGAGCACTGTTTGGGAATCCTCAGAAATGGCCGAGTAGCGGGTGAGGAATCCGCGGCAATGACCGAGTTCTGGGCAGGAATTCTCGGCAATGACCAAGTACCTAACTTGAATTCTCTGCAATAAACAAGTTCCTAGCAGGAATTCGTGGCAATGACCAAGTACCGGTTAGAATCCTCGGAAACGATGTAGTACCGGGTGAGGAATCCTCAGAAATGACCGAGTACCGGGAAGGAATTCTCAGCAATGGCTGAGTACCGGACTGGAATTTTCGGTAATGGCCAAGTACCAGGCAAGAATTCTCAGCAATGACTCAGCACCGGGTACGAATCCTTGGAAATAATCGAGTACCGTATAATAGTTCTCGGCAATGACCGAGTGCCGTACAGTAGTTCTCGGGAAATGACCGAGGATCGGTTAGGAATGCTCGGAAATAACCATGTATCGGGTGAGGAATCCTCGGTAATGATCGACTACCGCACATGAATTCTCATCAATGACTAAGCACCGGGCAGGAATCATCCTTATTGATCAAGTACCAGACATGAATTATGGTAATGACCGAGTACCAAACAGGAATTCTCGGCAATGACAAAGCAATGGGTAGGAATCCTCAGAAATGACCGAGCACCGGGTAAGGAATCCTAGCAGGAATTCTCGGCAATGGCCGAGCATCGGGTATGAATCCACGGAAACGATAGAGTCTCGCGTGAGAAGTCCTCGGCAATGACTGACATCTGGGCAGGAATTCACGGCAATGACCGAGTACCAACCATGAATTCTCAGCAATGATCGAGTACCGGCTGGTGAATCCTCGGCAGTACCGGGCAGGAATTCTTGGCAATGACCAAACACTAGGTAGGAATCCGTGGCAATGACCGAGTACCAGGCAGGTGTTTTTGGCAATGACCGAGCACCGCACAGGATTTCTTGGCAATGACTGAGTACCAGGCATGAATTTTTAGCAATGACCGAGTACCGGGTTGGAATTTTTGGAGATGACTAAGCATCAGGTGAGGAATCCTCGGCAATGACCAAGTACCGGGTAGGAATTCTTTATAACGACCGAGTACTGGGTAGGAATTTTTGGCAATGACCGAGTACCCGGCAAGAATTCTCGACAATGACCAAGCACCGGGTAGGAATCCTTAGAAACAACCAAGTACCAAGTGAGGAATCCTTGGCAATGACTGATTACCGGGCTAGATTTCCCAGAAATGACCGAGTAACGTGCAAAAATTCTCGGCAATGACGAAGTACCGGGCATAAATTATTGGCAATGAACATGTACCAGGAAAGAATTCTCAGAAATGACCGAGTAGCGGGCAGGAATTCAGGGCAATGACTGAGCACCAGGCAGGAATTCTCAGCAATGATCGAGTATCGGCTGGTGAATCCTCGGCAATGACCATGTACCGGGCATAAATTCTTGACAATGACCAAACACTGGGTAGGAATCCATGGCAATGACCGAGTACCGGGCAGGAATTTTTGGCAATGACCGAGCACCGCACAGGATTTCTTGGCAATCACCGAGTACCAGGCAGGAATTCTTGGCAATGACCAAGTATCGGGCAAGAATTCTCGACAATAACCAAGCACCGCGTAAGAATCGTTAGAAATGACCGAGTACCAGGTGAGGATCCTTGGCAATGACTTAGTAGCGGGCTAGATTTCCCAGAAATGACCGAGTAACGTGCAAAAAATTCTCTGTAATGACGAAGTACCGGGCATAAATTATTGGCAATGAACGTGTACCAGGAAAGAATTCTCAGCAATGACCGAGTAGCGGGAAGGAATTCACGGCAATGACTGAGTACGTGGCAGGAATTCTCAGCGATGATCGAGTATCGGCTGGTGAATCCTCGGTAATGACCGAGTACCGGGCAGGAATTCTCGGCAATGACCGAGCACTGTTTGGAAATCCTCATAAATGGCCGAGTAGCGGGTGAGGAATCCGCGGCAATGACCGAGTTCTGGGAAGGAATTCTCGGCGATGACCAAGTATCTGACTTTAATTCTCTGCAATAAACAAGTTCCTACCACGAATTCGTGGTAATGACCAAGTACCTGTTGGAATCCTCGGAAACGATGTAGTACCGGGTGAGGAATCCTCGGAAATGACCGAGTACCGGGAAGGAATTCTCAGCAATGGCTGAGTACTGGACTGGAATTCTTGGTAATGACCAAGTACCAGGCAAGAATTCTCAGCAATGACTCAGCACCGGGTAGGAATCCTTGGAAATAATCGAGTACCGTACAGTAGTTCTCGGCAATGACCGAGTACCGTACAGAAGTTCTCGGCAATGACCGAGTACCATACAGTAGTTCTCGGAAATGATCGAGAATCGGTTAGGAATGCTCGGAAATGACCAAGTATCGGGTGAGGAATCCTCGGTAATGATCGACTACTCGGCATGAATTCTCATCGATGACCAAGCAGCGGGCAGGAATCATCCTTATTGATCAAGTACCGGACATGAATTCTTGTAATGACCGAGTACCAAACAGAAATTCTCGGCACTGACCAAGCATTGGGTAGGAATCGTCAGAAATGACCGAGCACCGGGTGAGGAATCCTAGCAGAAATTCTCGGCAATGATCGAGCATCGGGTATGAATCCACGGAAATTACAGAGTCTCGTGTTAGAAGTCCATGAATTCTCAGCAATGATCGAGTACCGGCTCGTGAATCCTCGGCAAGGACCAAGTACCGGGCATGAATTCTTGGCAATGACCAAACACTGGGTAGGAGTCCATGGCAATGACCGAGTACCGGGGAAGAATTTTTGGCAATGACAGAGTACCAAACAGGAATTCTCGGCAATGACCGAGCAGCGGGTAGTATCCTCAGAAATGACTGAGTACCTGGAGAGGAATCCTTGGCAATTACCGAGTACCGGGCAGGAATTCTCGGCAATGATCGAGTACCGGCTGGTGAATCCTCGGCAATGACCAATTACAGGGCAGGAATTCTCGGCAATGACCGAACACCAAGTAGGAATCCTTGGCAATGACCAAGTTCTGGGCGGGAATTCCCGGCAAAAACCTAGAACTAGGCAGTAATTCACGGTAATAATAAAGTACCGGCTGGAAAATCCTCGGTAATGACAAAGTACCAGGCGGGAATTCTCAGTAATAACCGAGTACCAGGCAGGGGTTCTCGGCAATGACCGAGTACCAAGCAGGAATTCTCAGCATTGACCGAGTACCAGGCAGGAATTCTCGGTAATGAGCGAGTACCGGGTTAGAATTCTCGGAAACGACTGAGCATCATGTGGGGAATCCTCGACAATGACAGAGTACCGGGTAGGAATTCTTTACAATGATAGAGTAGCGGGTAGAAATTCTCGGCATGACCGAGTACCGGGCAGGAATTCTTGACTATGACTAAGCACCGGGTAGGAATCCTCAGAAATGACCGAGTTCCGAGTGAGGAATCCTCGGCAATGACCGAGTACCGGGCAGAAATTCCCAGCAATGACTTAGTACCAGGCAAGAATTCTCGGTAATAATCGAGTACCAGCTGGATTTCTCGGAAATGACAGAGTGACGGGCAGAAACTCTCAGCAACGACCAAGTACCGGGCATGAGTTCTTGGAAATGAACGAGTACCGGGAAGGAATTCTAGACAATGACCAAGAACCGGGTAGGATTCTCAGTAAGAGTACCGGCTGGATTTCTCGAAAAAAATTACCGAGTACCGGGCAGGAATTCTCGGCAATGACGGAGCACCGCGCAAGAATTCTCGGCAATAACCAAGTTCCAGGCAGGAATTCTCGGTAATGACCGAGTACCGGGTTGGAATTCTTAGCAATGACTGAGTACCACGCAGGAATTCTCGGCAATGACTGAGCATCATGTAAGGAATCCTCGGCAATGACCGAGTACCGGGTAGGAAATCTTTACAATGATAGAGTAGCGGGTAGAAATTCTCTGCATGACTGAGTACCGGGCAGGAATTCTCGACTATGACCAAGCACCGGGTAGGAATCCTAAGAAACGACCGAGTACCGAGTGAGGAATCCTGTACCGGGCAGAAATTCTCAGCAATGACCTAGTACTAGGCAAGAATTCTCGGTAATAATCGAGTACCGGCTGGATTTCTCGGAAATGACAGAGTAACGGGCAGAAACTCTCAGCAATGACCAAGTACCGGGCTGGCGTTCTTGGAAATGATCGAGTACCGGGAAGGAATTATAGACAATGACCAAGAACCGGGTAGGATTCTCGGTAATAATAGAGTACCGGCTGGATTTCTCGGAAAAAATTACTCAGTACCGGGCAGGAATTCTCGGTAATGATGGAGCACCGCGCAAGAATACTCGGCAATGACTGAGTACCGGACATGAATTTTCAGCAGTGACAGAGTACCAAGAAGGAATTCTCGGTAATGACCGAGCAGCGGGTAGTATCCTCGGAAATGACTGAGTACCTGGAGAGGAATCCTTGGCACTTACCGAGTACCGGGCAGGAATTCTCGGCAATGACCGAGCATCAGGTATAAATCCACGGAAACGACAGAGTACCGGGTGAGAAATTCTCGGTAATGATCAAGTAGTGGATAGGAATTCACGGCAATGACCGAGTACCAAGAAGGAATTCTCAGCAATGATCAAGTACCGGCTGGTGAATCCTCGGTAATGACCAATTACCGGGCAGGAATTCTCGGCAATGATCGAACACCAAGTAGGAATCCTTGGCAATGACCGAGTACATGGCAGAAATTCTCGGTACTGACCAAGCACCGGGTAGGAATCTTTGGAAATGACCGAGTACCCAGTGAGGAATCCTTCGCAATGACCAAGTACTGGGCGGGAATTCTCGGCAAAAACCTAGAACCAGGCAGTAATTCACGGTAATAATAGAGTACCGGCTGGAAAATCCTCGGCAATGACAAAGTACCGGGCAGGAATTCTCAGTAATGACCGAGTACCAGGCAGAAATTCTCGGCAATGACCGAGTACCAGGCAGAAATTCTCGGCATTGACCGAGTACCAGGCAGGAATTCTCGGCAATGAGCGAGTATCGGGTTGGAGTTCTTAGAAACGACTGAGCATCAGGTAAGGAATCCTCGGCAATGACCGAGTACCGGGCAGGAATTCTCGACTATGACCAAGCACCGGGAAGAAATCCTCAGAAACGACCGAGTACCGAGGGAGGAATCCTTGGCTATGACTGAGTCCCGGGAGGGAATTGTTGGCGATGACCTTGTACCCGGCAAAAATTCTCTGTAATAATCGAGTACTGGCTGGATTTCTTGAATGTGACAGAGTAACGGGCAGAAACTCTTAGCAATGACCAAGTACCGGGCAGGAACTCTTGGAAATGAACGAGTACCGGGCAGGAATTCTAGACAATGACCAAGAACCGGGTAGGATTCTCGGTAATAATCGAGTACCGGCTGGATTTCTTCGAAAAGATTACCGAGTACCGGGTAGGAATCCTCGGCAATAACCGAGTCCCGGGCAGGAATTCTCAGCAATGACCATGTACCCGGCAAGAATTCTTTGTAATAATCGAGTATTGGCTGGATTTGTCGAAAGTGACCGAGTAACGGGCAGAAACTCTCAGCAATGACAAAGTACCGGGCAGGAATTCTTGGAAATGACCGAGTACTTGGCAGGAATTCTCTGCAATGACCGAGAACCGTGCAGTAATTCTTGGCAATGACCGAGCACCGGTTAGGAATCCTCGGAAATGAGTGAGTACCAAGAAGGAATTCTCACCAATGACCGAGTATAGGACAGGAACACTCGGCGATGACTGAGTACCAGACAGGAATTTTTAGCAATGACAGAGTACCAAACAGGAATTCTCGGCAATGACCGAGCAGCGGGTAGTATCCTCAGAAATGACTGAGTACCTGGAGAGGAATCCTTGGCAATTACCGAGTACCGGGCAGGAATTCTCGGCAATGATCGAGTACCGGCTGGTGAATCCTCGGCAATGACCAATTACAGGGCAGGAATTCTCGACAATGACCGAACACCAAGTAGGAATCCTTGGTAATGACCGAGTACCTGGCAGGAATTCTTGGTAATAACCAAGCACCGGGTAGGAATCTTTGGAAACGACCGAGTACCCAGTGAGGAATCCTTGGCAATGACCAAGTTCTGGGCGGGAATTCCCGGCAAAAACCTAGAACTAGGCAGTAATTCACGGTAATAATAAAGTACCGGCTGGAAAATCCTCGGTAATGACAAAGTACCAGGCGGGAATTCTCAGTAATAACCGAGTACCAGGCAGGGGTTCTCGGCAATGACCGAGTACCAAGCAGGAATTCTCAGCATTGACCGAGTACCAGGCAGGAATTCTCGGTAATGAGCGAGTACCGGGTTAGAATTCTCGGAAACGACTGAGCATCATGTGGGGAATCCTCGACAATGACAGAGTACCGGGTAGGAATTCTTTACAATGATAGAGTAGCGGGTAGAAATTCTCGGCATGACCGAGTACCGGGCAGGAATTCTTGACTATGACTAAGCACCGGGTAGGAATCCTCAGAAATGACCGAGTTCCGAGTGAGGAATCCTCGGCAATGACCAAGTACCGGGCATGAGTTCTTGGAAATGAACGAGTACCGGGAAGGAATTCTAGACAATGACCAAGAACCGGGTAGGATTCTCAGTAAGAGTACCGGCTGGATTTCTCGAAAAAAATTACCGAGTACCGGACAGGAATTCTCGGCAATGACGGAGCACCGCGCAAGAATTCTCGGCAATAACCAAGTTCCAGGCAGGAATTCTCGGTAATGACCGAGTACCGGGTTGGAATTCTTAGCAATGACTGAGTACCACGCAGGAATTCTCGGCAATGACTGAGCATCATGTAAGGAATCCTCGGCAATGACCGAGTACCGGGTAGGAAATCTTTACAATGATAGAGTAGCGGGTAGAAATTCTCTGCATGACTGAGTACCGGGCAGGAATTCTCGACTATGACCAAGCACCGGGTAGGAATCCTAAGAAACGACCGAGTACCGAGTGAGGAATCCTGTACCGGGCAGAAATTCTCAGCAATGACTTAGTACTAGGCAAGAATTCTCGGTAATAATCGAGTACCGGCTGGATTTCTCGGAAATGACAGAGTAACGGGCAGAAACTCTCAGCAATGACCAAGTACCGGGCTGGCGTTCTTGGAAATGATCGAGTACCGGGAAGGAATTCTAGGCAATGACCAAGAACGGGGTAGGATTCTCGGTAATAATAGAGTACCGGCTGGATTTCTCGGAAAAAATTACTGAGTACCGGGCAGGAATTCTCGGTAATGATGGAGCACCGCGCAAGAATTATCGGCAATGACCGAGTTCCAGGCAGGAATTCTCGGCAATGACCGAGTACCGGGTTGGAATTCTCGGACACTACCGTGCATCAGGTGAGGAATCCTCGACAATGACCGAGTACCGGGTATGAATTCTTTACAATGACCGAGTACCGGGCAGGAATTATTGACAATGACCAAGCACCGGGTAGGAATACTCAGAAATGACCGAGTACCGAGTAACAGGCATAAATTCTCGGCAATGACCAAGTACTAGGCAGGAATTCTCAGCAATGACAGAGTACCGGGCATGAATACTCGGTAATGACCGAGTATAGGGCAAGAATACTTAGCAATGACCGAGTACCGGGAAGGAAATCTTGGCAATGACCAAGCATTGGTTAGGTAACCTTGGTAATGAGCGAGTACCGTGCATGAATTCTCAGCAATGACCAAGTACTCAATATGAATTCTCGGCAATGAACGAGTACCTGGCAGGAATTCTCGGCAATGACCAAGTACCGGTTGGAATCCTCAGAAACGACCGAGTACCGGGCAGGAATTCTTGGCAATGAACTAGTACCGAGCCAGAATTCTCAACAATTACCGAGTACAAGGCAGGAATTCTCGGCAATGACCGAGAACCAGGTTAGAATTCTCGGAAACGATCAAGCATCAGGAGCGGAATCCTCGGCAATGTCTGAGTACCGGGTAGGAATTCTTTACAATGACCGAGTACCGGGTAGGAATTCTTGGCAGTGAACGAGTACCATGCAGGAATTCTCGACAATGACCTAGCACCGGGTAGGAATCCTTAGAAATGACCGAGTACCGAGTGAGGAATCATAGGCAATGACCGTGTACCAGACGGGAATTCTCAGCAATGACCGTGTACCATACAAGAATTCTTGGTAATAATGGAGTACCGGATGGATTTCTCAGAAATGACCGAGTACCGGGCAGGAATCCTTAGCAATGACTGAATACCTGGCAGGAATTCACGGCAATGACCTAGTACCAGGTAGGAATTATTTGTAATAATCGAGTACCGACTAGAAAATCCTCAGAAAGGACCGAGTAACAGGCAGAAATTCGCGGCAATGACCAAGTACATGAATTCTTGGCAAGACCGAGTATCGGGCAGGAATTCTCGGCAATGACCGAACACTGTTTGTGAATCCTCGGAAATGGCTGAGTAGCGGGTGAGGAATCCTCGGCAATGACCGAGTTCTGGGCAGGAATTCTCGGCAATGACCAAGTACAAGACTTGAATTCTCTGCAATAAACAAGTTCCTAGGAGGAATTCTTGGCAATGACGAAGTACCGATTGGAATCCTCGGAAACGATGTAGTACCGGGTGAGGAATCCTATGAAATGACCCGAGTGCCGGGACGGAATTCTCAGCAATGACTGAGTATCGGACTGGAATTCTCGGTAATGACCAAGTACCAGGCAAAAATTCTCAGCAATGACCGAGTACTGGACAGGAACACTCGGCAATGACTGAGCAGCGGGTAGTATCCTCGGAAATGACTGAGTACCTGGAGAGGAATCCTTGGCAATTACCGAGTACCGGGCAGGAATTCTCGGCAATGATCGAGTACCGGATGGTGAATCCTCGGCAATGACCAATTACAGGGCAGGAATTCTCGGCAATGACTGAACACCAAGTAGGAATCCTTGGAAATGATCGAGTACCTGGCAGGAATTCTTGCTAATAACCAAGCACCAGGTAGGAATCTTTGGAAACGACCGACTACCCAGTGAGGAATCCTTGGCAATGACCAAGTTCTGGGCGGGAATTCTCGGCAAAAACCTAGAACCAGGCAGTAATTCACGGTAATAATAAAGTACCGGCTGGAAAATCCTTGGTAATGACAAAGTACCAGGCGGGAATTCTCGGTAATAACCGAGTACCAGGCAGGAATTCTCGGCAATGACCGAGTACCAGGCAGGAATTCTTAGCATTGACCGAGTACCAGGCAGGAATTCTCGGTAATGAGCGAGTACCGGGTTAGAATTCTCAGAAATGACTGAGCATCATGTGGGGAATCCTCGACAATGACTGAGTACCGGGTAGGAATTCTTTACAATGATAGAGTAGCGGGTAGAAATTCTCGGCATGACCGAGTACCGGGCAGGAATTCTCGACTATGACCAAGCACCGGGTAGGAATCCTAATAAATGACCGAGTACCGAGTGAGGAATCCTCGGCAATGACCGAGTACCGGGCAGAAAATTCTCAGCAATGACTTAGTACCAGGCAAGAATTCTCGGTAATAATCGAGTACCGGCTGGATTTCTCGGAAATGACAGAGTAACGGGCAGAAACTCTCAGCAATGACCAAGTACCGGGCAGGAGTTTTTGGAAATGAACGAGTACCGGGAAGGAGTTCTAGACAATGACCAAGAACCGGGTAGAATTCTCGGTAATAATAGAGTACTGGCTGGATTTCTCGAAAAAAATTACCGAGTACCGGGCAGGAATTCTCGGCAATGACGGAGCACCGCGCAAAAATTCTCGGCAATAACCAAGTACCAGGCAAGAATTCTAAGCAATGACCGAGTACCGGACAGGAACACTCGGCAATGACTAAGCAGCGGGTAGTATCCTCGGAAATGACTGAGTACCTGGAGAGGAATCCTTGGCAATTACCGAGTACCGGGCAGGAATTCTCGGCAATGATCGAGTACCGGCTGGTGAATCCTCGGCAATGACCAATTACAGGGCAGGAATTCTCGGCAATGACCGAACACCAAGTAGGAATCCTTGGAAATGACCGAGTACCTGGCAGGAATTATTGGTAATAACCAAACACCGGGTAGGAATCTTTGGAAACGACCGAGTACCCAGTGAGGAATCCTTGGCAATGACCAAGTTCTGGGCGGGAATTCTCGGCAAAAACCTAGAACCAGGCAGTAATTCATGGTAATAATAAAGTACCGGCTGCAAAATCCTCGGTAATGACAAAGTACTAGGCGGGAATTCTCGGTAATAACCGAGTATCAGGCAGGAATTCTCGGCAATGACCGAGTACCAGGCAGGAATTCTCAGCATTGACCGTGTACGAGGCATGAATTCTCGGTAATGAGCGAGTACCGGGTTAGAATTCTCAGAAATGACTGAGCATCATGTGGGCAATCCTCGACAATGACTGAGTACAAGGTAGGAATTCTGTACAATGATAGAGTAGCGGGTAGAAATTCTCGGCATGACCGAGTACCGGGTAGGAATTCTTGACTATGACCAAGCACCGGGTAGGAATCCTCAAAAATGACTGAGTACCGAGTGAGGAATCCTCGGCAATGACCGAGTACCGGGCAGAAATTCTCAGCAATGACTTAGTACCAGGCAAGAATTCTCGGTAATAATCGAGTACCGGCTGGATTTCTGGGGAATGACAGAGTAACGGGAAGAAACTCTTAGCAATGACCGAGTACCGGGCAGGAGTTCTTGGAAATGAACGAGTACCGGGAAGGAATTATAGACAATGACCAAGAATCGGGTAGGATTCTCGGTAATAATAGAGTACCGGCTAGATTTCTCGGAAAAAATTACCGAGTACCGGGCAGGAATTCTCGGCAATGACGGAGCACCGCGCAAGAATTCTCGGCAATGACCGAGTTCCAGGCAAGAATTCTCGGCAATGACCGAGTACCGGGTTGGAATTCTTAGCAATGACGGAGTACCACGCAGGAATTCTTAGCAATGACTGAGTATCATGTAAGGAATCCTCGGCAATGACCGAGTACCGGGTAGAAATTCTTTACAATGATAGAGTAGCGGGTAGAAATTCTCGGCATGACCGAGTACCGGGCAGGAATTCTCGACTATGACCAAGCACCGGGTAGGAATCCTAAGAAACGACCGAGTACCAGGTGAGGAATCCTCGGCAATGAACGAGTACCGGGCAGAAATTCTCAGCAATGACCGAGTACCAGGCAAGAATTCTCGGTAATAATCGAGTACCGGCTGGATTTCTCGGAAATGACAGAGTAACGGGCAGAAACTCGGTAATAATAGAGTACCAGCTGGATTTCTCAGAAAAAATTACCGAGTACCAGGCAGGAATTCTCGGCAATGATGGAGCACCAGGCAGGAATTCTCGGCAATGGCCGAGTTCCAGGCAGGAATTCTCAGCATTGACCGAGTACCAGGCATGAAATCTCGGTAATGAGCGAGTACCGGGTTAGAATTCTCAGAAATGACTGAGCATCATGTGGGCAATCCTCGACAATGACTGAGTACCAGGTAGGAATTATTTACAATGATAGAGTAGCGGGTAGAAATTCTCGGCATGACCGAGTACCGGGCAGAAATTCTCGACTATGACCAAGCACCGGGTAGGAATCCTCAGAAATGACTGAGTACCGAGTGAGGAATCCTCGGCAATGACTTAGTACCAGGCAAGAATTCTCGGTAATAATCGAGTACCGGCTGGAGTTCTCGGGAATGACAGAGTAACGGGCAGAAACTATTAGCAATGACCAAGTACCAGGCAGGAGTTCTTGGAAATGAACGAGTACCGGGAAGGAATTATAGACAATGACCAAGAACCGGGTAGGATTCTCGGTAATAATAGAGTACCGGCTAGATTTCTCAAAAAAAATTACCGAGTACCGGGCAGGAATTCTCGGCAATGACGGAGCACCGTGCAAGAATTCTCGGCAATGACCGAGTTCCAGGCAAGAATTCTCGGCAATGACCGAGTACCGGGTTGGAATTCTTAGCAATGATAGAGTAGCGGGTAGAAATTCTCGGCATGACCGAGTACCGGGCAGGAATTCTCGACTATGACCAAGCACCGGGTAGGAATCCTAAGAAACGACCGAGTACCGAGTGAGGAATCCTCGGCAATGAACGAGTACCGGGCAGAAATTCTCAGCAATGAACCAGTACCAGGCAAGAATTCTCGGTAATAATCGAGTACCGGCTGGATTTCTCGGAAATGACAGAGTAACGGGCAGAAACTCTCAGCAATGACCAAGTACCGGGCATGAGTTCTTGGAGTACCGGGAAGGAATTCTAGACAATGACCAAGAACCAGGTAGGATTCTCGGTAATAATAGAGTACCGGCTGGATTTCTCGGAAAAAATTACCGAGTACCGGGCAGGAATTCTCGGCAATGATGGAGCACTACGCAAGAATTCTCGGCAATGACCGAGTTCCAGGCAGGAATTCTTGGCAATGACCGAGTTCCAGGTTGGAATTCTCGGAAACTACCGAGCATCGGGTGAGGAATCCTTGACAATGACCGAGTACCGGGTATGAATTCTTTACAATGACCGAGTACCGGGTAGGAATTCTCGGTAATTACCGAGTACTAGGCAGGAATTATTGACAATGACCAAGCACCGGGTAGGAATACTCAGAAATGACCGAGTACCAAGTAACAGGCATAAATTCTCGGCAATGACCAAGTACTAGGCAAGAATTCTCAGCAATGACAGAGTACCGGGCATGAATACTCGGTAATGACCGAGTATCGGGCAAGAATACTTAGCAATGACCGAGTACCGGGTAGGAATTCTTGGCAATGACCAAGCATTGGTTAGGTAACCTCGGTAATGAGCGAGTACCGGGCATTAATTCTCAGCAATGACCAAGTACTGGATATTAATTCTCGGCAATGAACGAGTACCTGGCAGGAATTCTCGGCAATGACCAAGTACCGGTTGGAATCCTCTGAAACGACCGAGTACCGGGCAGGAATTCTTGGCAATGAACTAGTACCGGGCCAGAATTCTCAGCCATTACCGAGTACAAGGTAGGAATTCTCGGCAATGACCGAGTACCAGGTTAGAATTCTCGGAAACGATCAAGCATCACGAGAGGAATCCTCGGCAATGTCTGAGTACCGGCTAGGAATTCTATACAATGACCGAGTACAGGGTAGGACTTCTTGGCAGTGAACGAGTACCATGCATTAATTCTCGACAATGACCTAGCACCAGGTAGAAATCCTCAGAAACGACCGAGTACCGAGTGAGGAATCATAGGCAATGACCGTGTACCAGACGGGAATTCTCAGCAATGACCATGTACCATACAAGAATTCTTGGTAATAATGGAGTACCGGATGGATTTCTCGGAAATGACCGAGTACCGGGCAGGAATCCTTAGCAATGACTGAGTACCTGGCAGGAATTCATGGCAATGACCTAGTACCAGGTAGGAGTTATTTGTAATAATCGAGTACCGACTAGAAAATCCTCAGAAAGGACCGAGTAACGGGCAGAAATTCTCGGCAATGACCAAGTACATGAATTCTTAGCAAGACCGAGTATCGGGCAGGAATTCTCGGCAATAACCGAACACTGTTTGTGAATCCTCGGAAATGGCCGAGTAGCGGGTGAGGAATCCTCGGCAATGACCGAGTTCTGGGCAGGAATTCTAGGCAATGACCAAGTGCCAGACTTGAATTTTCTGCAATAAACAAGTTCCTAGGAGGAATTCTTGGCAATGACCAAGTACCGATTGGAATCCTCGGAAACGATGTAGTACCGGGTGAGCAATCTTTGGAAATGACCGAGTACCGGGACGGAATTCTCAGCAATGACTGAGTACCGGACTGGAATTCTTGGTAATGACCAAGTACCAGGCAGGAATTCTCAGCAATGACTCAGCACCGGGTAGGAATCCTTCAAAATAATCGAGTACCGTACAATAGTTCTCGACAATGACCGAGTACAATACAGTAGTTCTCGGTAATGACCAAATACCGTACAGTAGTTCTCGGAAATGACCGAGCATCGGTAATGATCGACTACCGGGAATGAATTCTCATCAATGACCAAGCACCGGGCATGAATCATCCTTATTGATCAAGTATCGGACATGAATTCCGGTAATGACCGAGTAAAAAACAGGAATTCTTGGCAATGACCAAGCATTGGGTAGGAATCCTCAGAAATGACCGAGCACTGGGTGAGGAATCCTAGCAGGAATTCTCGGAAATGACTGAGCATCGGGTATGAATCCACGGAAACAATAGAGTCTCGGGTGAGAAGTCCTCGGCAATGACTGACAACTGGGCATGAATTCACGGCAACGACCGAGTACCAGGCATGAATTCTCAGCAATGATCGAGTACCGACTGGTGAATCCTCGGCAATGACCAAGTACCGGACAGGAATTCTTGACAATGACCAAACACTGGGTAGGAATCCATGGCAATGACCGAGTACCGGGGAGGAATTTTTGGCAATGACCGAGCTCCGCACAGGATTTCTTGGCAATGACCGAGTACCAGGCAGGAATTCTTGGCAATGACCAAGTATCAAGCAAGAATTCTCAACAATGACCAAGCACCGGGTAGGAATCATTAGAAATGACCGAGTACTAGGTGAGGAATCCTTGGCAATGACTGAGTAGCTGGCTAGATTTCCAAGAAATGACCGAGTACCGGGCATAAAATATTGGCAATGAACTTGTACCAGGAAAGAATTCTCAGCAATGACTGAGTAGCGAGCAGGAATTCACGGCAATGACTGAGTACAAGGCAGGAATTCTCAGCAATGATCGAGTATCGGCTGGTGAATCCTCGGTAATGACCGAGTACCGGGCAGGAATTCTCGGCAATGACCAAACACCGGGTTGGAATCCTTGGCATTGACCGAGTACCGGGCAGGAATTCTTGGCAATGACCAAGCACCGCCCACGAATTCTTGGCAGTGACCGAGTACGAGGCAGGAATTCTCAACAATGACCGAGTACCGGGGTGGGATTCTCGGAAACGACTGAGCATCATGTGAGGAATCCTCGGCAATGATAAAGTACCGGGTAGGAATTCTTTACAATGACAGAGTACCGGGTAGGAATTCTCGGCATGACCGAGTACCGGGAAGGAATTCTCGACTATGACCAAGCACCGGGTAGGAATCCTCAGAAACGACCGAGTACCGAGTGAGGAATCATCGGCAATGACCGAGTCCCGGGCAGGAATTCTCAGAAATGACCTTGTACCCGGCAAGAATTCTCTGTAATAATCGAGTACCGGCTGGATTTCTCGAAAGTGATCGAGTAATGGGCAGAAACTCTCAGCAATGACCAAGTACCGGGCAGGAATTCTTGGAAATGACCGAGTACTGGGCAGGAATTTTCTTCAATGACCGAGTACTGGGCGGGAATTCTCGGCAAAAACCTAGAACCAGGCAGGAATTCACGGTACTAAGCGAGTACCGGCTGGAAAATCCTCGGCAATGACCAAGTACCGGGTATAAATTCTTGGCAATGACCAAGTATCGGGCAGGAATTCTTGGAAATGAACGAGTACTGGGCAGGAATTCCCTCCAATGACCGAGTACCATGCAGTAATTCACGGCAATGACCGAGCACCGGTTAGGAATCCTCGGAAATGAGTGAGTACCAGGAAGGAATTCTCGGCAATGACCGAGTTAGGAATCCTCGGAAATGAGTGAGTACCGGACAGGAATACTCGGCAATGACTGAGTACCGGACTGGAATTTTCAGCAATGACAGAGTACCAAGCAGGAATTTTGGGCAATGACCGAGCAGCGGGTAGTATCCTTGGAAATGACTGAGTACCTAGAGAGGAATCCTCGGCAATTACCAAGTACCGGGCAGGAATTCTCGGCAATGACCGAGCATCGGGTATAAATCCACAGAAACGACAGAATACCGGGTGAGAAATTCTCGGCAATGATCGAGTAGTGGGTAGGAATTCACGGCAATGACCGAGTTCCAAGAAGGAATTCTCAGCAATGATCGAGTACCGGCTGGTGAATCCTCGGTAATGACTAATTGCCGGGCAGGAATTCTCGGCAATGACAGAACACCAAGTAGGAATCCTTGGCAATGACCGAGTACCTGGCAGGAATTCTCGGTAATGACCAAGCACCGGGTAGGAATCTTTGGAAACGACCGAGTAACAATGAGAAATCCTTGGCAATGACCAAGTACTGGGCGGGAATTCTCGGTAAAAACCTAGAACCAGGCAGTCATTCACGGTAATAACAGAGTACCAGCTGGAAAATCCCCGGCAATGACAAAGTACCAGGCGGGAATTCTCGGAAATGACCGAGAACCAGGCAGGAATTCTCGGCAATGACCGAGTACCAGGCAAGAATTCTCGGCATTGACCGAGTACCAGGCAGGAATTCTCCGCAATGAGCGAGTACCGGGTTAGAATTCTCGGAAACGACTGAGCATCATGTGAGGAATCCTCGACAATGACCGAGTACCGGGTATGAATTCTTTACAGTGACAGATTATCGGGTAGGAATTCTCGGCATGACCGAGTACCGGGCAGGAATTCTCGACTATGACCAAGCACCGGGTAGGAATCCTCAGAAACGACCGAGTACTGAGTGAGGAATCCTTGGTAATGACCGAGTCCTGGGAAGGAATTCTCAGCAATAACCTTGTACCCGGCAAGAATTCTCTGTAATAATCGAGTACCGGCTGGTGAATCCTCGGTAATGACCGAGTACCGGGCAGGAATTCTCGGCAATGACCAAACACCGGGTTGGAATCCTTGGCATTGACCGAGTACCGGGCAGGAATTCTTGGCAATGACCAAGCACCGCCCAGGAATTCTTGGCAGTGACCGAGTACGAGGCAGGAATTCTCAACAATGACCGAGTACCGGGGTGGGATTCTCGGAAACGACTGAGCATCATGTGAGGAATCCTCGGCAATGATAAAGTACCGGGTAGGAATTCTTTACAATGACAGAGTACCGGGTAGGAATTCTTGGCATGACCGAGTACCGGGAAGGAATTCTCGACTATGACCAAGCACCGGGTAGGAATCCTCAAAAACGACCGAGTACCGAGTGAGGAATCATCGGCAATGACCGAGCCCCGGGCAAGAATTCTCAGTAATGACCTTGTACCCGGCAAGAATTCTCTGTAATAATCGAGTACCGGCTGGATTTCTCGAAAGTGATCGAGTAACGGGCAGAAACTCTCAGCAATGACCAAGTGTCGGGCAGGGATTCTTGGAAATGACCGAGTACTGGGCAGGAATTTTCTTCAATGACCGAGTACTGGGCGGGAATTCTCGGCAAAAACCTAGAACCAGGCAGGAATTCACGGTACTAAGCGAGTACCGGCTGGAAAATCCTCGGCAATGACCAAGTACCGGGTATAAATTCTTGGCAATGACCAAGTATCGGGCAGGAATTCTTGGAAATGAACGAGTACTGGGCAGGAATTCCCTCCAATGATCGAGTACCATGCAGTAATTCACGGCAATGACCGAGCACCGGTTAGGAATCCTCGGAAATGAGTGAGTACCAGGAAGGAATTCTCGGCAATGACCGAGTTAGGAATCCTCGGAAATGAGTGAGTACCGGACAGGAATACTCGGCAATGACTGAGTACCGGACTGTAATTTTCAGCAATGACAGAGTACCAAACAGGAATTTTCGGCAATGACCGAGCAGCGGGTAGTATCCTTGGAAATGACTGAGTACCTAGAGAGGAATCCTCGGCAATTACCGAGTACCGGGCAGGAATTCTCGGCAATGACCGAGCATCGGGTATAAATCCACGGAAACGACAGAATACCGGGTGAGAAATTCTCGGCAATGATCGAGTAGTGGGTAGGAATTCACGGCAATGACCGAGTTCCAAGAAGGAATTCTCAGCAATGATCGAGTACCGGCTGGTGAATCCTCGGTAATGACTAATTGCCGGGCAGGAATTCTCGGCAATGACCGAACACCAAGTAGGAATCCTTGGCAATGACCGAGTACCTGGCAGGAATTCTCGGTAATGACCAAGCACCGGGTAGGAATCTTTGGAAACGACCGAGTAACAATGAGAAATCCTTGGCAATGACCAAGTACTGGGCGGGAATTCTCGGTAAAAACCTAGAACCAGGCAGTAATTCACGGTAATAACAGAGTACCAGCTGGAAAATCCCCGGCAATGACAAAGTACCAGGCGGGAATTCTCGGTAATGACCAAGAACCAGGCAGGAATTCTCGGCAATGACCGAGTACCAGGCAAGAATTCTCGGCATTGACCGAGTACCAGGCAGGAATTCTCCGCAATGAGCGAGTACCGGGTTAGAATTCTCGGAAACGACTGAGCATCATGTGAGGAATCCTCGACAATGACCGAGTACCGGGTATGAATTCTTTACAGTGACAGATTATCGGGTAGGAATTCTCGGCATGACCGAGTACCGGGCAGGAATTCTCGACTATGACCAAGCACCGGGTAGGAATCCTCAGAAACGACCGAGTACTGAGTGAGGAATCCTTGGTAATGACCGAGTCCTGGGAAGGAATTCTCAGCAATAACCTTGTACCCGGCAAGAATTCTCTGTAATAATCGAGTACCGGCTGGATTTCTCGAAGGTGACCGAGTAACGGGCATAAACTCTCAGCAATGACCAAGTACCGGGCAGGAATTCTTAGAAATGAACGAGTACCGGGCAGCAATTCTAGACAATGACCAAGAACCGGGTAGATTCTCGGTAATAATCGAGTACCGGCTGGATTTCTTGGAAAAAATTACCGAGTACTGGGCAGGAATTTTCGGGAATGACCGAGCACCGTGCAAGAATTCTTGGCAATGACCGAGTACCAGGCATGAATTCTGGGCAATGACCGAGTACTGGGTAGGAATTCTTGGCAATAACCGAGCACTGCACATGATTTCTCGGCAATGACCGAGTACCATGCAAGAATTCTCGGCAATGACCGAGTACCAGGTTGGAGTTCTAGTAAATGACTGAGCATCATGTGAGGAATCCTTGGCAATGATCGAGTACCGGGTAGGAATTCTTTACAATGACCGAGTACCGGGTAGGAATTCTCGACAATGACCAAGCATCGTCTAAGAATCCTTAGAAATGACCGAGTACCGGGTGAGGAATCCTTGGCAAAGACCGAGTACCGGGTAGGAATTCTTGGCAGTGAACGAGTACCGGGTTGGACTTCTTTGAAACGACAGAGCATCAGGTGAGGAATCCTCGGCAATGACCGAGTACCGGGTAGGAATTCCTTACAATGATTGAGTACCAGGTAGAAATTCTTGGAAATGACCGAGTACCGGCCAGGAATTCTCGACAATGACCAAGCATCGGGTAGGAATCCTCAGAAACGTCCGAGTACCGAGTGAGGAATCCTCGGCAATGACCGTGTACCAGGCGGGAATTGTCGGCAATGACCTAGTACCAGGCATGAATTCTCGGCAATAATCGAATACCGGCAGGATTTCTCGGAAATGACTGAGTAACAGGCATAAATTCTCGGCAATGACAAAGTACCGGGTAGGAATTCTTGGCAATGAACGAGTACCGGCCCAGAATTCTCAACAGTGACCAAGTACCTGGCAGGAATTCTCGGCAATGACCGAGTACTGGGGTGGAATCCTTGAAAATGACCGAGCATCAGGTGACGAATCCTCGGCAATGACGGAGTACCGGGTAGGAATTCTTTACAATGTCCGAGTATCGGGTTGGAATTCTTGGAAATAACCAAGCACCGCGTAGGAATCCTCAGAAACGACCGAGTATCGAGTTAGGAATCCTCGACAATGACCGAGTACCGGGCGAGAATTCTTGGCAATGACCTAGTACTAGACAAGAATTTTTGGTAATAATCAAGTACCGGCTGGATTTCTCAGAAATGACCAAGTAAAGGCAGAAATTCTCTGCGATGACCAAGTACCGGGCAAGAATTCTTGGCAATGAACTAGTATCGGGCCAGAATTCTCAGCAATTACCGAGTACCAGGCAGGAATTCTCGGCAATGACCGAGTACCGGGTTAGAATTCTCGGAAATGATCGAGCATCATGAGAGGAATCCTCGGTAATATCTGAGAACCAGGTAGGAATTCTTTACAAAGACCGAGTACCGGGTAGGAATTCTTGGCAATGACCGAGTACCGGGCAGGAAATCTCAACAATGACATAGCACCGGATAGGAATCCTCAGAAATGACCGAGTAAGGAGTGAGGAATCATAGCCAATGACCGTATACCAGAAGAGAAGTCTCGGAAATAACCTAGTACCAGACAAGAATTCTCGGTAATAATGGAGTAACGGCTGAATTTCTCAGAAATAACCGAGAACCGGGCAGCAATCCTAAGCAATGACTGAGTACCGGGCAAGAATTCACGGCAATGACCTACTACCAGGTAGGAATTATTTGTAATAATCGAGTACCGACTAGAAAATCCTCAGAAATGACTAAGTAACAGGCAGAAATTCTCGGCAATGACCAAGTACATGAATTCTTGGCAAGACCGAGTACCGGGCAGGAATTCTCGGCAATGACCGAGCACTATTTGGGAATCCTCAGAAATGGCTGAGTAGCGGGTGAGGAATCCGCGGCAATGACCGAGTTCTGGGCAAGAATTCTCGGCAATGACCAAGTACCAGACTTGAATTCTCTGCAATAAACAAGTTCCTAGCAGGAATTCGTGGCAATGACCAAGTACCGGTTGGAATACTCAGAAACGATGTAGTACCGGGTGAGGAATCCTCAGAAGTGACCGAGTACCGGGAAGGAATTCTCAGCAATGGCTGAGTACCGAACTGGAATTCTCGGTAATGACCAAGTACCAGGCAAGAATTCTCAGCAATGACTCAGCACCGGGTAGGAATCCTTGGAAATAATCAAGTACCGTACAATAGTTCTCGGCAATGACCGAGTACAGTACAGTAGTTCTCGGAAATGACCGAGGATCGGTTAGGAATGCTCTGAAATGACCATGTATCGGGTGAGGAATCCTCGGTAATGATCGACTACCGCATATGAATTCTCATCAATGACTAAGCACCGGGCAGGAATCATCCTTATTGATCAAGTACCAGACATGAATTATGGTAATGACCGAGTACCAAACAGGAATTCTCTTCAATGACCAAGCAATGGGTAGGAATCCTCAGAAATGACCGAGCACCGGGTGAGGAATCCTAGCAGGAATTCTCGGCAATGGCCGAGCATCGGGTATGAATCCACGGAAATGATAGAGTCTCGCGTGAGAAGTCCTCGGCAATGACTGACATCTGGGCAGGAATTCACGACAATGATAGAGTACCAAACATGAATTCTCAGCAATGATCGAGTACCGGCTGGTGAATCCTCGGCAATGACCAAATACCGGGCAGGAATTCTTGGCAATGACCAAACACTAGGTAGGAATCCGTGGCAATGACCGAGTACCGGGCAAGAAATTTTTGGCAATGACCGAGCACCGCACAGGATTTCTTGGCAATGACCGAGTACCAGGCAGGAATTTTTGGAAATGACCGAATACCGGGTTGGAATTTCGGAGATGACTAAGCATCAGGTGAGGAATCCTCGTCAATGACCAAGTACCGGGTAGGAATTCTTTATAACGACCGAGTACTGGGTAGGAATTCTTGGCAACGACCGAGTACCAGGCAAGAATTCTCGACAATGACCAAGCACCGGGTAGGAATCCTTAGAAACAACCGAGTACTAGGTGAGGAATCCTTGGCAATGACTGAGTACCGGGCTAGATTTCCCAGAAATGACCGAGTAACGTGCAAAAATTCTCGGCAATGACGAAGTACCGGGCATAAATTATTGGCAATGAACGTGTACCAGGAAAGAATTCTCAGAAATGACCGAGAAGTGGGCAGGAATTCACGGCAATGACTAAGTACCAGGCAGGAATTCTCAGCAATGATCGAGTATCGGCTGGTGAATCCTCGCCAATGACCAAGTACCGGGCATGAATTCTTGACAATGACCAAACACTGTGTAGGAATCCATGGCAATGACCGAGTACCGGGCAGGAATTTTTGGCAATGACAGAGCACCGCACAGGATTTCTTGGCAATGACCGAGAACCAGGCAAGAATTCTCGACAACGACCAAGCACCGGGTAGGAATCGGTAGAAATGACTGAGTACCAGGTGAGGAATCCTTGGCAATGAATGAGTAGCAGGCTAGATTTCCCAGAAATAACCGAGTAACGTGCAAAAAATTATCTGCAATGACAAAGTACCGGGCATAAATTATTGGGAATGAACGTGTACCAGGAAAGAATTCTCAGCAATGACCGAGTAACGGGCAGGAATTCACGGCAATGACTGAGTACGAGGCAGGAATTTTCAGCAATGATCAAGTATCGGCTAGTGAATCCTCGGTAATGACCGAGTACCGGGCAGGAATTCTCGGCAATGACCAAACACCGGGTAGGAATCCTTGGCATTGATCGAGTACCGGGCAGGAATTCTTGGCAATGACCAAGCACCGCGCAGGAATTCTTGGCAATGACCGAGTACGAGGCAGGAATTCTCAACAATGACCGAGTACCGGGTTGGAATTCTCGGAACCGACTGAGCATCATGTGAGGAATCCACGGCAATGACAAAGTACCGGGTAGGAATTCTTTACAATGACAGAGTACCGGGCCGGAATTCTCGGCATGACCGAGTACCGGGAAGGAATTCTCGACTATGACCAAGCACCGGGTAGGAATCCTCAGAAACGACCGAGTACCGAGTGAGGAATCCTCGGCAATGACCGAGTCCCGGGCAGGAATTCTCAGCAATGACCTTGTACCCAGCAAGAATTCTCTGTAATAATCGAGTACCGGCTGGATTTCTTGAAAGTGACCGAGTAATGGGCAGAAACTCTCATCAATGACCAAGTACCGAGCAGGAATTCTTGCAAATGAACGAGTACCGGGCAGGAATTCTTGGAAATGACCGAGTACTGGGCAGGAATTCTCTGCAAAGACCGAGTACTGGGCGGGAATTCTCGGCAAAAACCTAGAACCAGGCAGGAATTCACGGTACTAAGCGAGTACCGGCTGTAAAATCCTCAGCAATGACCAAGTACCGGGTATAAATTCTTGGCAATGACCAAGTACCGGGCAGGAATTCTTGGAAATGATCGAGTACTGGGCAGGAATTCCCTCCAATGACCGAGTACCATGCAGTAATTCTCGGTAATGACCGAGCACCGGTTAGGAATCCTCGGAAATGAGTGAGTACCAGGAAGGAATTCTCACCAATGACCGAGTACCGGACATGAATACTCGGCAATGACTGAGTACCGGACTGGAATTTTCAGCAATGACAGAGTACCAAGCATGAATTCTTGGCAATGACCGAGCATCGGGTAGTATCCTCAGAACTGACTGAGCATCGGGTATAAATCCACGGAAACGATAGAGTACCGGGTGAGAAATTCTCGGCAATGATTGAGTAGTGGGTAGGAATTCACGGCAATGACCGAGTTCCAAGAAGGAATTCTCAGCAATGATCGAGTACCGGCTGGTGAATCCTCGGCAATGACTAATTGCCGGGCAGGAATTCTCGGCAATGACCGAACACCAAGTAGGAATCCTTGGCAATGACCGAGTACCTGGCAGCAATTCTCGGTAATGACCAAGCACCGGGTAGGAATCTTTGGAAACGACCGAGTACCCAATGAGAAATCCTTGGCAATGACCAAGTACTGGGCGTGAATTCTCGGTAAAAACCTAGAACCAGGCAGTAATTCACGGTAATAACAGAGTACCGGCTGGAAAATCCTCGGCAATGACAAAGTACCGTGCGGGAATTCTCGGTAATGACCGAGTACCAGGCAGGAATTCTCGGCAATGACCGAGTACCAGGCAAGAATTCTCAGCATTGACCGAGTACCAGGCAGGAATTCTCGGCAATGAGCGAGTACCGGGTTAGAATTCTTCGAAACGACTGAGCATCATGTGAGGAATCCTCGACAATGACCAAGTACCGGGTATAAATTCTTTACAGTGATAGAGTATCGGGTAGGATTTCTCGGCATGACCGAGTACCGGGCAGGAATTCTCGACTATGACCAAGCACCGGGTAGGAATCCTCAGAAACGACCGAGTACAGAGTGAGGAATCCTCGTCAATGACCGAGTCCTGGGCAGGAATTCTCAGCAATGACCTTGTACCCGGCAAGAATTCTCTGTAATAATCGAGTACCGGCTGGATTTCTCGAAAGTGACCGAGTAACGGGCATAAACTCTCAGCAATGACCAAGTACCGGGCAGGAATTCTTAGAAATGAACGAGTACCGGGCAGCAATTCTTGGAAATGACCGAGTACTGGGCAGGAATTCTCTGCAATGACCGAGTACTCGGCGGGAATTCTCGGCAAAAACCTAGAACCAGGCAGGAATTCACAGTACTAAGCGAGTACCGGCTGGAAAATCCTCGGCAATGACCAAGTACCGGGTATAAATTCTCGGCAATGACCAAGTACCGGGCAGGAATTCTTGGAAATGAACGAGTACTAGGCAGGAATTCCCTCCAATGACCGAGTACCATGCAGTAATTCTCGGCAATGACCGAGCACCGGTTAGGAATCCTCGGAAATGAGTGAGTACCAGGAAGGAATTCTCACCAATGACCGAGTACCGGACAGGAATACTCGGCAATGACTGAGTACCGGACTGGAATTTTCAGCAATGACAGAGTACCAAGCAAGAATTCTCGGCAATGACCGAGCAGCGGCTAGTATCCTTGGAAATGACTGAGTACCTAGAGAGGAATCCTCGGCAATTACCGAGTACCGGGCAGGAATTCTCGGCAATGACCGAGCATCGGGTATAAATCCACGGAAACGACAGAGTACCGGGTGAGAAATTCTCGGTAATGATCGAGTAGTGTGTAGGAATTCACGGTAATGACCGAGTTCCAAGATGGAATTCTCAGCAATGATCGAGTACCGGCTGGTGAATCCTCGACAATGACTAATTGCCGGGCAGGACGGCAATGACCGAACACCAAGTAGGAATCCTTGGCAATGACCGAGTACCTGGCAGGAATTCTCTGTAATGACCAAGCACCGGGTAGGAATCTTTGGAAATGAGTGAGTACCAGGAAGGAATTCTCACCAATGACCGAGTACCGGACAGGAATACTCGGCAATGACTGAGTACCGGACTGGAATTTTCAGCAATGACAGAGTACCAAGCAGGACTTCTCGGCAATGACCGAGCATCGGGTAGTATCCTCGGAAATGACTGAGCATCGGGTATAAATCCACGGAAATGACAGAGTACCGGGTGAGAAATTCTCGGCAATGATCGAGTAGTGGGTAGAAATTCACGGCAATGACCGAGTTCTAAGAAGGAATTCTCAGCAATGATCGAGTACCGGCTGGTGAATCCTTGGCAATGACTAATTGCCGGGCAGTAATTCTCGGCAATGACCGAACACCAAGTAGGAATCCTTGGCAATGACCGAGTACCTGGCAGGAATTCTCGGTAATGACCAAGCACCGGGTAGGAATCTTTGGAAACGACCGAGTACCCAATGAGAAAGCCTTGGCAATGACCAAGTACTGGGCGGGAATTCTCGGTAAAAACCTAGAACCAGGCAGTAATTCACGGTAATAACAGAGTACCGGCTAGAAAATCCCCGGCAATGACAAAGTACCGTTTGGGAATTCTCGGTAATGACCGAGAACCAGGCAGGAATTCTCGGCAATGACCGAGTACCAAGGAAGAATTCTCGGCATTGACCGAGTACCAGGCAGGAATTCTCAGCAATGGCTGAGTACCGAACTGGAATTCTCGGTAATGACCAAGTACCAGGCAAGAATTCTCAGCAATGACTCAGCACCGGGTAGGAATCCTTGGAAATAATCGAGTACCGTACAATAGTTCTCGGCAATGACCGAGTACACTACAGTAGTTCTCGGAAATGACCGAGGATCGGTTAGGAATGCTCGGAAATGACCAAGTATCGGGTGAGGAATCCTCGGTAATAATTGACTACCGCATATGAATTCTCATCAATGACTAAGCACCGGGCAGGAATCATCCTTATTGATCAAGTACCAGACATGAATTATGGTAATGACCGAGTACCAAACAGGAATTCTCGGCAATGACCAAGCAATGGGTAGGAATCCTCAGAAATGACCGAGCACCGGGTGAGGAATCCTAGCAGGAATTCTCGGCAATGGCCGAGCATCGGGTATGAATCCACGGAAATGATAGAGTCTCGCGTGAGAAGTCCTCGGCAATGACTGACATCTGGGCAGGAATTCATGGCAATGACCGAGTACCAAACATGAATTCTCAGCAATGATCGAGTACCGGCTGGTGAATCCTCGGCAATGACCAAATACTAGGTAGGAATCCGTGGCAATGACCGAGTACCGGGCAAGAATTTTTGGCAATGACCGAGCACCGCACAGGATTTCTTGGCAATGACCGAGTACCAGGCAGGAATTTTTGGAAATGACCGAATACCGGGTTGGAATTTTCGGAGATGACTAAGCATCAGGTGAGGAATTGAAAGGACCCGTCCCGGAGCTAACGACCAAGTCAGGATCCTTTCTTATACTTAACTCGTTTTATAGTCTGATCCTTAGACAAATTCGTTTTGAGGTTGATTCCGTGATTCATTTTAAGAGTCGTTTGTAAGCATTAGAGATAAACACAACAACCGGATTTCTTTATTTATATAACAAAGGATTCGATACAACTTGAGAGTTTGCATATAAGCTATTACAAGTTATATTATCCTATCTATCCGGTTTGATCACCACCCATCTTCCCGACTTTGAGTTTCGCTTAAGCCCGATCCTTCCCACGATCATTCTCTTTTCCTGAAAGCCACAAAGGCATAAGTAACCGAAATTCCTTACTGGAAATCGGATGAATGCATATGCAGAACATGAACAATTGTTTTCCCAGTTTTCCTTTTAATCCCCCGAATATCGTTAGTTGTTAACCGATAGTCATATCACAATAAAAAGTGATAAGTCCGGGCATAAAAGCCACGGTCTCGCACTTACCTTGGCAACACAGATCCGTTCGACGATTAACTGCGCTGTCTCTGGTACCGCCGATCCAACCGCTCGGCTTGATTCCTTCTAATTTCGGCAACAATGCCTTAACGCGCAGATTCTTTCTGTGTTCTTCCTTTAATTATTTCTGAGTGTTTTTGTATGTCGTCTTTTTCTGCGAGTTCTGAGGGTCATTTTATAGTTTTCCTCGACAGAAATCGCATCCAAAACCGCCTGGTCAGATTCAATGAATCTTTGGTAACCGCTCGGCAGTTACTTAACCATTCGTACCAAGCACCCGTTCGGCAGCCGACCTGGTAACTGCCTCGGAGACTCCAGCTGCACCAGCTGACCTTCAGTCAGTCCAGCTGACCTTCAGTCCGTCCAGCTGACCTTCAGTCCGTCCAGCTGCGTCAGCTGTCCTTTAGTCCGTCCAGCTAGGTCGAGCTTCCCGACAGCTGGTTCAGCTACGTCAAGCTTCCCAGTCAGCTGTTCTAAGCTTCATGAGCTTCTGCCGAGCTCAATCCAGCTTCTCCTTCCTATTTTCGGACTATTTCTCTACCGGCGTCCTTACCGCGGGTCGCGGGTGTGACAAGTCTCCCCCCCTTAAAAGGGATTCGTCCCCGAATCCGCATCTTGTTGATCTTTTCCCATCTTTTCAAACCATTCTGGAAAATCAGCCTTCATCTTATTTTCAATCTCCCAAGTGGCTTCTTCACGTCCAGAACAATCCCACATTACCTTTATCATGGTGAACTTCTTCCTTCGAGTTCCTTTCTCCGTGCGGTCAATGATCCTCATTGGTTTTGCTTCCACCGTTAGGTTACTTTTTAACCCGTTCGGTATGTCCTTAACGACATAGTCTTGGTCACTTAGGCACTTTCTTAGTTGTGATACATGGAATACCTTGTGGAAGGCATCCAATCTTGGTGGTAATTCAAGTTTATAAGCCACCGCGCCTACCCGTTCAATCACCTTATAAGGACCAACGTACCTTGGACTTAACTTCTTCTTCTTGGTAAACCGACCTTGGCCCTTATAAGTGACCGCCTTAAGGTATACCAGATCGCCTACATTAAATTCCAACTCCTTACGTCACCTATCCGCATAGCTCTTTGTTCTATCTTGGGCTTCCTTTAGTTTTATCTTTAGGAATTTTATCTTGGCCGTTGTCTCATCCACGATGTCTGGCCCGAATAATCTCCTTTCTCCCACCGGTGTCCAACACAACGGTGTTCTACAAGCTCTACCGTATAATGCTTCGTATGGTGACATTCCAATACTAGCTTGATAGCTGTTGTTGTAAGCGAATTCGACCAACGTCAAGTACTTCTCCCAATTGCCTCCCCAATCCAACACGCATGCTCGCAACATGTCTTCCAGTGTTTGGATCGTTCTTTCAGATTGTCCATCCGTTTGTGGGTGATAGGCCGTGCTCATATTAACCCTTGTTCCCAAAGCCCTTTGGAAGGCTTTCCAAAAGTGTGACGTGAATCGAGTGTCACGATCCGATACAATGCTTACCGGAATCTCGTGCAACCGGACTATCTCTTCTACGTATCTTGCTGCAATCTCTTCGGCTCCATCTTTTTCCGAGATTGCAACAAAGTGTGCGGATTTGGTCAGTCTATCGACCACCACCCAAACCGCATCATGCTTTGCTTTCCCCATTGGTAACCCGGTCACAAAGTCCATGGTTACGTGATCCCACTTCCATTCTGGTATTGGTAAGCTTTGTAGTAAACCGCTTGGCACTTGGTGTTCTGCCTTAACAAGTTGGCACGTCGGACACTTGGCTACCCAGGCAGCCACGTCTTTCTTCATTCCTACCCAATGGTAGTATCTTTTCAAGTCCCGGTACATCTTATTTGATCCTGGATGTATCGCGAACTTGGATTGATGCGCTTCCCTAAGGATTTCTTCTTTCAGCCCCGGATTGTTCGGTACGCTTACTCGTCCCTTCACAACAATTGTTCCATTGTTTGAAGTCTGGTACTCGGTTTGGTCATTCTGTGCTACCTTCTTCAAATTCTCATCCTTCTCTTGAGCAATCCGGATTCGGCTAAGTAAATCAGCCTGATCTGCCACCGCCAATCCCAATGGTTCCAATCCTTGGGTTAATGCATTCAAATGCAACGTCCCAATCATATTCACCAATACCTCTTGGTTCCTTTCCGCTTCTACCTCAAACCGTCTACGGCTTAGTGCGTCGGCAACTTGGTTTGCCTTTCCAGGATGGTAGGCAATGTCTATGTCATAGTCGGCTACTAACTCCATCCATCGCCTTTGCCTTAGGTTCAACTCCGGCTGGGTGAATATGTATTTTAAGCTCTTGTGGTCGGTAAAGATTTGCACCTTGGCACCATACAAGTATGATCGCCATATCTTTAACGCGAACACCACCGCAGCCATCTCAAGGTCATGCGTGGGATAATTCCCTTCATGCTTCCTTAGTTGCCTTGAGGCATATGCGATCACACTCCCCTTTTGCATTAGTACGCATCCTAAGCCCGTGATCGATGCGTCGGTATAAACCACGTATGGTACATCCGGTTCCGGCAATGCTAGCACTGGAGCGCTTGTAAGCATTTTCTTCAATTCCATGAAACTGGCCTCACATTCCTCCGACCATACAAACTTGGTATCCTTTCCAGTTAAACGAGTCATCGGTTGCGACATACTCGCAAAACCCTTGACAAATTTCCTGTAGTATCCCGCCAATCCGAGAAAACTCCTTATCTCGGTGGCATTTTTCGGGCCTTGACCACTCCTTAATCGATTTGATCTTTTCCGGGTCCACGGTCACGCCTTGGTCTGACACAACGTGTCTAAGGAATCCAATGCTCCTTTGCCAAAAACTACACTTGCTTAATTTAGCAAAGAGTTTATGCTCCCTTAATCGTTCCAAGACCTTCCTTAGGTGATCTTGGTGAGTTCCCCAATCCTTTGAATAAACCAAGATGTCATCGATGAAAATAATCACGAATTCATCCAGGAATTCTCGGAAAACTCCATTCATCATCTTCATAAAGGCTGCTGGCGCATTCGTTAGCCCGAAAGGCATTACCACGAACTCATAATGCCCGTACCTTGTCCGGAAAGCTGTTTTCCGCACGTCCGAAGGTTCTATAGGGATTTGATGATATCCCGAAGCCAAATCTATTTTGGAGAACCATGTCGCGCCCCCAAGTTGATCCAACAACTCTTCAATCCTTGGTAACGGGTATTTATTCTTTACCGTCACCCGATTCAATCCCCGGTAGTCGATACACAACCGGAAGCTTCCATCTTTCTTTTTCACAAACAAGACCGGTGCACCCCATGGTGAACTACTCGGCCGTATGAATCCTTTATCCAACAATTCTTCCAATTGTTTCTTTAACTCGGCCATTTCCGCCGGTGCCATCCGGTACGGAGCCTTTGATATAGGCTTTGTGTCCGGTTCGAGTTCAATCGTGAATGGATCAGAGCGGTCTGGTGGTAGTCCACTCACGGCCCCGAATACGTCCTTGAACTCCCTTGCGATCGGAATATCTTTCAACTCCGTATTCGCCCCAACTTCCGTTGTATTGATTGTGGCTAAATATGCCTCACAACCCTTCTCGAGCATCCGTTCTGCCTGGATTGCCGAGATTACCAAGTTTCCCGAAGTTGTTTTAATTCCTTGGAATTTTAACATACCTTCGTCCCTCTCAAATTGAACCCGGCCTCGATGACAATCGATTTGTGCCTTATACTTTCCCAACCAGTCCATTCCCAAGATAACTTCGTGTTTCTTCAACGGAACAATGATTAGGTCTGCTGGCATATCGACTCCATTGACCACAACTGAGATGCCCCGAACAATGCCAGACGGATACATTGCCTGTCCGCCGGCTGCTCGTACCATTCCATACCCGGTGTTTGGTTCTTTCTCGAACCCACCTGTTACAACCATTTTAGGACTCACAAAACAATGTGTAGCTCCCGAATCAAATAGGGTGTGTGTTTCTACACCACCGATACTCAAGGTCCCTATACATCCCTCTAGAATGTTAAGTCCCCAAACCGTTTTCCTTAATGCCATATGCTTATGCAATGCACGTATTCACAAGATAAGGCCTTAGTAACTTACCAGTGATCGCGTTGAAGTTTTCAGAACTTCCAGCTTCCTCAGACATCTCGTAAACCCGTGGTGCTATTGCCAGCCTTTTTGGCGCTGGTGGCAAGGCATTGCTTCCACGATTATCCTTTACCCCTGCTTGCCTTTCCGCGTCAAGCTTTGGGCATTCCCGCTTGAAATGTCCCGTTTTTCCGCAATGGTAACAAGCCCTCGGCTCATCGCCGTTTGGTTTCGCTTGTCCCTTTTCCATCCTTGGGCATTTTTGGATTGCATGATCCTTACTCCCGCAACGACCACATGCACCGATGGCCTTCCAGCACGTTCCGCTATGATTTTTCCCACAAATTTTGCATTCTCCTGGTTTGCCATCCGGCTTGGTATCATCGACCTTGTCGAATTTCCTTTTACGGTCCCCGGTCTTGGCAGCCAGATTATTACGGGCTTGGAATTTTTCCCGATTGATTTGTTTCTCCTCCTCGATTCCGATTTCGATCATAGCAGCACGTTCCACCAACTCCGATACCGAGTTAAACGTACGTATCAGACAATGGTTGCGGATTTCCACCCTTAGTCCTCGTATGAAACGTCGGACTTGAGCTTGCTCCTCCTCAAGCTCTCTCCCAACATATCGCCTAAGACGATTGAATTCCTCATCATATTCCTGGACTGTTTTGTTTCCTTGTACCAATTCCAGATACGCGCATTCCAGTCAGTCCCATGCTTCCGGTGGGAAGAACTTTTTATTGAACTCACGTTCAAAGTCATCAAAGGATCTTATCTCGTCACCCTTGCGCTTCTCCATAGTCAGCCACCAGTTATGCGCATCACCTTCCAGAAAGTGAACCGCAATATCCTTCTGGTAGTCATCTGGGCAACGAGTGGATTTGAAATTCCTCACCAACCGACTTCTCCATTCGTCAGCCACAATCGGGTCTGAACTTCCAGTAAAATGCCTTGTTCCCAACTTGGAAACGTGTTCCAGTAAGCTTAGATAATCACCCCTTTTCCTTGCCGAATTCGCCCTTGGACTTATCTCGATCACGTCCATGTCGGCACCAGACTGTTTTTCCTCTACTTGCACCACAGGAGCCGGTGCAAGTGCTTGGGTCAATATGGCCATCTGTGCCATCATTGCCTTCATAGTATCCCACTGTTCCTGGGCGCTTGGTAGCGTACTTGGGTTTTCAACCGTTCCCCCATTCCCAGTCGCCAATGGCACAGAATTTCGTCCCGCGTTCGAAGTCTCGGCCGTATCATCTCGACCGTTTACATTATGACCATCTTGTTGCCCATCCGGAGTTTGAAGAACCGGAGGGTTTTGATTCTGCCCAGCCACAGGTCCGACTGGGTTCTGTTCTTGCCCAGCCACAGGTCCGGCTGGGTTTTGATCATTTATCCTCACATGCGTTACCGTAACTTCGGTTTCCTCAGCAATGTCCTTGCCTTTTTCCTTCCTACTTTTCCTTTCCGTTTTGTTGCTCTTACCCATCTGCAGAAACTTGAAAGTTAATCACGATAATTTTAACAAAATCGTTAAGTGAGTAAGACAACAATACCGCGAGAACTCATAAGCCGGTGAGTGGTGATCCCCAAACCCCATACTAACAGTCCTAAGAACAAGCATGCTCTGATACCAACTTGAAAGGACCCGTCCCGGACCTAACGACCAAGTCAGGATCCTTTCTTATACTTAACTCGTTTTATAGTCTGATCCTTAGACAAATTCGTTTTGAGGTTGATTACGTGATTCATTTTAAGAGTCGTTTGTAAGCATTAGAGATAAACACAACAACCGGATTTCTTTATTTATATAACAAAGGATTCGATACAACTTGAGAGTTTGCATATAAGCTATTACAAGTTATATTATCCTATCTATCCGGTTTGATCACCACCCATTTTCCCGACTTTGAGTTTCGCTTAAGCCCGATCCTTCCCACGATCATTCTCTTTTCCTGAAAGCCACAAAGGCATAAGTAACCGAAATTCCTTACTCGAAATCGGATGAATGCATATGCAGAACATGAACAATTGTTTTCCCAGTTTTCCTTTTAATCCCCCGAATATCGTTAGTTGTTAACCGATAGTCATATCACAATAAAAAGTGATAAGTCTGGGCATAAAAGCCACGGTCTCGCACTTACCTTGGCAACACAGATCCGTTCGACGATTAACTGCGCTGTCTCTTGTACCGCCGATCCAACCGCTCGGCTTGATTCCTTCTAATTCCGACAACAATGCCTTAACGCCCAGATTCTTTCTGTGTTCTTCCTTTAATTATTTCTGAGTGTTTTTGTATGTCGTCTTTTTCTGCGAGTACTGAGGGTCATTTTATAGTTTTCCTCGACAGAAATCGCATCCAAAACCGCCTGGTCAGATTCAATGAATCTTTGGTAACCGCTGGCAGTTACTTAACCGTTCGTACCAAGCACCCGTTCGGCAGCCGACCTGGTAACTGCCTCGGACACTCCAGCTGCACCAGCTGACCTTCAGTCCGTCCAGCTGACCTTCAGTCCGTCCAGCTGCGTCAGCTGTCCTTTAGTCCGTCCAGCTAGGTCGAGCTTCCCGGCAGCTGGTTCAGCTACGTCAAGCTTCCCAGTCAGCTGTTCTAAGCTTCATGAGCTTCTGCCGAGCTCAATCCAGCTTCTCCTTCCTATTTTCGGACTATTTCTCTACCGGCGTCCTTACCGCGGGTCGCGGGTGTGACAGGAATCCTTGGCAATTACCAAGTACCGGGTAGGAATTCTTTCTAACGACCGAGTACTGGGTAGGAATTCTTGGCAACGACCGAGTACCAGGCAAGAATTCTCGACAATGACCAAGCACCGGGTAGGAATCCTTAGAAACAACCGAGTACTAGGTGAGGAATCCTTGGCAATGACTGAGTACCGGGCTAGATTTCCCAGAAATGACCGAGTAACGTGCAAAAATTCTCGGCAATGACGAAGTACCGGGCATAAATTATTGGCAATGAACGTGTACCAGGAAAGAATTCTCAGAAATGACCGAGAAGCGGGCAGGAATTCACGGCAATGACTAAGTACCAGGCAGGAATTCTCAGCAATGATCGAGTATCGGCTGGTGAATCCTCGCCAATGACCAAGTACCGGGCATGAATTCTTGACAATGACCAAACACTGGGTAGGAATCCATGGCAATGACCGAGTACCGGGCAGGAATTTTTGGCAATGACAGAGCACCGCACAGGATTTCTTGGCAATGACCGAGAACCAGGCAAGAATTCTCGACAACGACCAAGCACCGGGTAGGAATCGTTAGAAATGACTCAGTACCAGGTGAGGAATCCTTGGCAATGACTGAGTAGCAGGCTAGATTTCCCAGAAATGACCGAGTAACGTGCAAAAAATTATCTGCAATGACAAAGTACCGGGCATAAATTATTGGGAATGAACGTGTACCAGGAAAGAATTCTCAGCAATGACCGAGTAACGGGCAGGAATTCACGGCAATGACTGAGTACGAGGCAGGAATTTTCAGCAATGATCAAGTATCGGCTAGTGAATCCTCGGTAATGACCGAGTACCGGGCAGGAATTCTCGGCAATGACCAAACACTGGGTAGGAATCCTTGGCATTGACCGAGTACCGGGCAGGAATTCTTGGCAATGACCAAGCACCGCGCAGGAATTCTTGGCAATGACCGAGTACGAGGCAGGAATTCTCAACAATGACCGAGAACCGGGTTGGAATTCTCGGAACCGACTGAGCATCATGTGAGGAATCCTCGGCAATGACAAAGTACCGGGTAGGAATTCTTTACAATGACAGAGTACCGGGCCGGAATTCTCGGCATGACCGAGTACCGGGAAGGAATTCTCGACTATGACCAAGCACCGGGTAGGAATCCTCAGAAACGACCGAGTACCGAGTGAGGAATCCTCGGTAATGACCGAGTCCCGGGCAGGAATTCTCAGCAATGACCTTGTACCCGGCAAGAATTCTCTGTAATAATCGAGTACCGGCTGGATTTCTTGAAAGTGACCGAGTAATGGGCAGAAACTCTCATCAATGACCAAGTACCGAGCAGGAATTCTTGCAAATGAACGAGTACCGGGCAGGAATTCTTGGAAATGACCGAGTACTGGGTAGGAATTCTCTGCAATGACCGAGTACTGGGCGGGAATTCTCGGCAAAAACCTAGAACCAGGCAGGAATTCACGGTACTAAGCGAGTACCGGCTGTAAAATCCTCAGCAATGACCAAGTACCGGGTATAAATTCTCGGCAATGACCAAGTACCGGGCAGGAATTCTTGGAAATGATCGAGTACTGGGCAGGAATTCCCTCCAATGACCGAGTACCATGAAGTAATTCTCTGTAATGACCGAGCACCGGTTAGGAATCCTCGAAAATGAGTGAGTACCAGGAAGGAATTCTCACCAATGACCGAGTACCGGACAGGAATACTCGGCAATGACTGAGTACCGGACTGGAATTTTCAGCAATGACAGAGTACCAAGCAGGAATTCTTAGCAATGACCGAGAATCAGGTAGTATCCTCAGAACTGACTGAGCATCGGGTATAAATCCACGGAAACGATAGAGTACCGGGTGAGAAATTCTCGGCAATGATTGAGTAGTGGGTAGGAATTCACGGCAATGACCGAGTTCCAAGAAAGAATTCTCAGCAATGATCGAGTACCGGCTGGTGAATCCTCGGCAATGACTAATTGCCGGGCAGGAATTCTCGGCAATGACCGAACACCAAGTAGGAATCCTTGGCAATGACCGAGTACCTGGCAGCAGTTCTCGGTAATGACCAAGCACCGGGTAGGAATCTTTGGAAACGACCGAGTACCCAATGAGAAATCCTTGGCAATGACCAAGTACTGGGCGTGAATTCTCGGTAAAAACCTAGAACCAGGCAGTAATTCACGGTAATAACAGAGTACCGGCTGGAAAATCCTCGGCAATGACAAAGTACCGTGCGGGAATTCTCGGTAATGACTGAGTACCAGGCAGGAACTCTCGGCAATGACCGAGTACCAGGCAAGAATTCTCAGCATTGACCGAGTACCAGGCAGGAATTCTCGGCAATGAGCGAGTACCGGGTTAGAATTCTTGGAAACGACTGAGCATCATGTGAGGAATCCTCGACAATGACCAAGTACCGGGTATAAATTCTTTACAGTGATAGAGTATCGGGTAGGATTTCTCGGCATGACCGAGTACCGGGCAGGAATTCTCGACTATGACCAAGCACTGCTTAGGAATCCTCAGAAACGACCGAGTACAGAGTGAGGAATCCTCGTCAATGACCGTGTCCTGGACAGGAATTCTCAGCAATGACCTTGTACCCGGCAAGAATTCACTGTAATAATCGAGTACCGGCTGGATTTCTCGAAAGTGACCGAGTAACGGGCATAAACTCTCAGCAATGACCAAGTACCGGGCAGGAATTCTTAGAAATGAACGAGTACCGGGCAGCAATTCTTGGAAATGACCGAGTACTGGGCAGGAATTCTCTGCAATGACCGAGTACTGGGCGGGAATTCTCGGCAAAAACCTAGAACCAGGCAGGAATTCACAGTACTAAGCGAGTACCAGCTGGAAAATCCTCGGCAATGACCAAGTACCGGGTATAAATTCTCGGCAATGACCAAGTACCGGGCAGGAATTCTTGGAAATGAACGAGTACTGGGCAGGAATTCCCTCCAATGACCGAGTACCATGCAGTAATTCTCGGCAATGACCGAGCACCGGTTAGGAATCCTCGGAAATGAGTGAGTACCAGGAAGGAATTCTCACCAATGACCGAGTACCGGACATGAATACTCGGCAATGACTGAGTACCGGACTGGAATTTTCAGCAATGACAGAGTACCAAGCAAGAATTCTCGGCAATGACCGAGCAGCGGGTAGTATCCTTGGAAATGACTGAGTACCTAGAGAGGAATCCTCGGCAATTACCGAGTACCATGCAGGAATTCTCGGGAATGACCGAGCATCGGGTATAAATCCATGGAAACGACAGAGTAACGGGTGAGAAATTCTTGGCAATGATCGAGTAGTGTGTAGGAATTCACGGCAATGACCGAGTTCCAAGATGGAATTCTCAGCAATGATCGAGTACCGGCTGGTGAATCCTCGGCAATGACTAATTGCCGGGCAGGAATTCTCGGCAATGACCGAACACCAAGTAGGAATCCTTGGCAATGACCGAGTACTTGGCAGGAATTCTCGGTAATGACCAAGCACCGGGTAGGAATCTTTGGAAATGAGTGAGTACCAGGAAGGAATTCTCACCAATGACCGAGTACCGGACAGGAATACTCGGCAATGACTGAGTACCGGACTGGAATTTTCAGCAATGACAGAGTACCAAGCAGGAATTCTCGGCAATGACCGAGCATCGGGTAGTATCCTCGGAAATGACTGAGCGTCAGGTATAAATCCACGGAAACGACAGAGTACCGGGTGAGAAATTCTCGGCAATGATCGAGTAGTGGGTAGAAATTCACGGCAATGACCGAGTTCTAAGAAGGAATTCTCAGCAATGATCGAGTACCGGCTGGTGAATCCTCGGCATTGACTAATTGCCGGGCAGGAATTCTTGGCAATGACCGAACACCAAGTAGGAATCCTTGGCAATGACCGAGTACCTGGCAGGAATTCTCGGTAATGACCAAGCACCGGGTAGGAATCTTTGGAAACGACCGAGTACCCAATGAGAAATCCTTGGCAATGACCAAGTACTGGGCGGGAATTCTCGGAAAAAACCTAGAACCAGGCAGTAATTCACGGTAATAACAGAGTACCGGCTGGAAAATCCCCGGCAATGACAATGTACCGTTCGGGAATTCTCGGTAATGACCGAGAACCAAGCAGGAATTCTCGGCAATGACCGAGTACCAAGGAAGAATTCTCGGCATTGACCGAGTACCAGGCAGGAATTCTCGGCAATGAGCGAGTACAGGGTTATAATTCTCGGAAACGACTGAGCATCATGTGAGGAATCCGCGACAATGACTGAGTACCGGGTATGAATTCTTTACAGTGACAGAGTATCGGGTAGGAATTCTTGGTATGACCGAGTATCGGGCAGGAATTCTCGACTATGACCAAGCACCGGGTAGGAATCCTCAGAAACGACCGAGTACTGAGTGAGGAATCCTTGGCAATGACCGAGTCCTGGGAAGGAATTCTCAGCAATGACCTTGTACCCGGCAAGAATTCTCTGTAATAATCGAGTACCGGCTGGATTTCTCGAAAGTGACCGAGTAACGGGCATAAACTCTCAGCAATGATCAAGTACCGGGCAGGAATTCTTAGAAATGAATGAGTACCGGGCAGCAATTCTAGACAATGACCAAGAACCGGGTAGATTCTCGGTAATAATCGAGTACCGGCTGGATTTCTTGGAAAAAATTACCGAGTACTGGGCAGGAATTCTCGGGAATGACCGAGCACCGCGCAAGAATTCTCGGCAATGACCGAGTACCAGGCATGGATTCTGGGCAATGACCGAGTACTGGGTAGGAATTCTTGGCAATGACCGAGTGAGGAATCCTAGTCAATGAACATGTACTGGCCGGGAATTCTCAGCAATGACCTTGTACCAGGCAAGAATTCTCAGTAATAATCGAGTACCGGCTGGATTTCTCAGAAATGACCGAGTAACGGGCAGAATTTATTAGCCATGACCATTTACCGGGCAGGAATTCTCGACAATGATCAAGCACCGGGAAGGAATCCTCAGAAACGACTGAGTACCGAGTAAGGAATCCTCGGCAATGACCGAGTACCGGGCAGTAATTCTCACAATGACCTAGTACCAGACAAGAATTTTCGATAACAATCAAGTGCCGACTAGATTTCTCGGAAATGACCGAGTAACGGCAGAAATTCTCGGCAATGACCAAGTACCGGGCAGGAATTCTTGGCAATGAACGAGTACCGGGCCAGAATTCTCAGCAATGACCGAGTACCAGGCAGGAATTCTCGGCAATGACCGAGTACTGGGTTAGAATTTTCGAAAATTATCGACCATCAGAAGAGGAATCCTTAGCAATGACTGAGTACCGGGTAGACATTCTTTATAATGATCGAGTACCAGGTAGGATTTCTTGGCAATGACCGAGTACCTGGCAGGAGTTCTCGACAATGACCAAGCACCGGGTAGGACTCTTCAGAAACGACCGAGTACTAAGTGAGAAATCCTAGGCAATGACCGTGTAACGGGCGGGAATTCAAAGCAAAGACCTAGTACCAGACAAGAATTCTTGGTAATAATCGAGTATCGACTGGATTTCTCAGAAATTACTGAGTAACGGGCAGAAATTCTCAGCAATGACCAGGTACTGGGTTGGAAATCTTATCAATGAACGAGTACCGGGCAGGAATTCTCAGCAATGACCGAGTACCGGGCAGGAATGCTAATCAATGACCGAGTACCGGGCAGAAATTCACGGTAATGACCTAGTACCATGCAGGAATTATTTGTAATAATCGATTACCGACTGGATAATCCTCAGAAATGACCGAGTAACAGGCATAAATTCTTGGCAATTACCAAGTACAGGAATTCTTGGCAAGACCGAGTACCGGGCTGCAATTCTCGGCAACGAACGAGTACCAGGCAGGAATTCTTAGCAATAACCAAGTACCGGGCAGGAATTCTCGGCAATGACCGAGCACCATTTAGAAATCCTAGGAAATGACAGAGTAGGGGGTGAGGAATCCTCAGCAATGACCGAGTTCTGGGCTGGAATTCTCTACAATAAACAAAAAACTAGCAGAAATTCTCGGCAATGACTAAGTACCGGACATGAATTTTCGGCAATAAACAAATATGTAGCATAACTGCTCGGCAATGACCAAGTACCGGTTGGAATCCTCGGAAACGACCTAGTACCTGGTGACCGAGTACCGGACTGGAATTCTCGGTAATGACCAAGTACCAGGTAAGAATTCTCGGCAATGACCGAGTATCGGACAAAAATTTTTGGTAGTGACTGAGCATCGGGTAGGAATGCTCGGAAATGACCAAGTACCAGGTGAGGAATTCTCGGGAATAATCTACTACTGGGCATGAATTCTCATCAATGACCGAGCACCGGGCAGGAATCATCCTTAATGATCAAATACCGGACGTGAATTCCGGTAATGACCGAGTACCAAACAGGAGTTCTCGGCAATGACCAAGCATTGGGTAGGAATCCTCAAAAATGACCGAGCACCGGGTAAGGAATCCTAGGCAATGACTGATTCTTGAACAGGAATTCTCGGCAATGACCGAGCATCGGATATGAATCCACGGAAATGACAGAGTCTCAGGTGAGAAGTCCTTGGCAATGACCTAGTACAAGGCAAGAATTCTCGGTAATAATCGAGTACCGGCTAGATTTCTTAGAAATGACCGAGTAACGTGCAAAAATTCTCGGCAATGACCAAGTACAGGGCAGGAATTTTAGGCAATGAACGAGTACCGGGCAGGAATTCTCAGCAATGACCGAGTACCGGGCAGGAATTCATAGCAATGACCGAGTACCAGGCAGGAATTCTCAGCAATGATCGAGTACCATCTGGTGAATCCTCGGCAATGACCCAGTACCGAATAGGAATTCTTGGCAATGACTAAACACCGGGTAGGAATCCATGGCATTGACCAAGTACCGGACTGCAATTCTTGGCAATGAACGAACATCGCGCAGGAATCCTCGGCAATGACCGAGTACAGGGCATGAATTCTTGGCAATGTCCGAGTACTGGGTTGGAATTATTGGAAATGACCGAGCATCAGGTGAGGAATCCTCGGTAATGACGGAGTACCGGGTAGGAATTCTTGGCAATGACCGACTACCGGGCAGGAATTCTCGATAATGATCAAGCACCGGGTAGGAATCCTCTGAAACGACCGAGTACCGAGTGAGGAATCCTAGGCAATGACCATGTACTGGGCTGGAATTCTAAGCAATGACCGGGTAACAGGCAAGAATTCTCCGTAATAATCAAGTAACGGCTGGATTTCTCGAAAATGACCGAGTAATTGGTAGAATTTCTCAGCCATGACGGTTTACCGGGCAGGAATTCTTGGCAATGAACGAGTACCGGGCAGGAATTCTCAGCAATGAACAAGTACCGGGCAGGAATCGTAAGCAATGACCGAGTACCGGGTAGGAATTCTCGACAATGACTAATCACCGGGTAAGAATCTCGGTAATAATTGAGTACCGGCTGGATTTCTCAGAAATGATTGAGTATTAGGCCTAAATTCTCAGCAATGACCAAGTACCTGGCAGGAATTCTTAGTAATGAACGAGTACCGGGCCAGAATTCTCAGCAATGACCAAGTACCCGACAGGAATTCTAGGCAATGACCAAGTACCGGGTTGGCATTCTCGGAAATGCCCAAGCATCAGGTAAGGAATCATCGGCAATGACCGAGTACCGGGTAGGAATTCTTGGCAATGACCAAACACCGGGCATGAATTCTCATCAATGACTGAGCACCGGGCTGGAATCATCCTTAATGATCAAATACCGGACATAAATTCCGGTAATGACCGAGTACCGAACAGGAATTCTCGGTAATGACCACGCATTGGGTAGGAATTCTCAAAAATGACCGAGCACTAGGTGAGGAATCCTAGGCAATGGCCGATTACCGAGCAGGAATTCTCGAAAAATAACCGAGCATCGGGTATGAATCCATGGTTATGACAGAGTCTCAGGTGAGAAGTCCTTGGCAATGACTGACAACTGGGCAGGAATTCACAGCAATGATCGAGTATCGGTTGGTGAATCCTCGGTAATGACCGAGTATCGGGCATGAATTCTTGGCAATGGCCAAACCCCGGGTGGAGATCCATGGCAATGACCAAGTACCGGGCAGGAATACTTGGTAATGACCGAGCACCACACAGGATTTCACGGCAATGACCGAGTACCAGGCAGAAATTCTCAGCAATAACCGAGTACCGGATTAGAATTCTCTGAAATAACCGAGCATCAGGTGAGGATTCCTGGGCAATGACCGAGTTTCGGGTAGGAATTGTTTACAATGACCGAGTACTGGGTAGGAATTCTTGGCAATGGCCAAGCACCGGGTAGGAATAATTAGAAATGATCGAGTACCGGATTAGAATTCTCGGTAATAATCGAGTATCGGCTGGATTTCTCAGAAATGACCGAGTAACGTGCAAAAATTCTCGGCAATGACCAAGTACAGGGCAGGAATTATTGGCAATGAACGAGTACCGGGCAGGAATTCTCAGCAATAACCAAGTACCGGGCAGGAATTCACAGCAATGACCGAGTACCAGGCAGAAATTCTCAGCAATGATCGAGTACCGTCTGGTGAATCCTCGGCAATGACCCAGTACCGAACATGAATTCTCGGCAATGACCAAACACCAGGTAGGAATCCCTGGTATTGACCGAGTACCGGACTGCAATTCTTGGCAATGAACGAACATCACGCAGGAATCTTCGGCAATGACCAAGTATAGGGCTAGAATTCTTGGCAATGTCCGAGTACTGGGTTGGAATTCTCGGAAATGACCGAGCATCAGGTGAGGAATCCTCGGTAATGACCGAGTACCGGGTAGGAATTCTTGGCAATTACCAATTACCGGGCAGGAATTCTCGATAATGATCAAGCACCGGGTAGGAATCCTCAGAAATGACCGAGTACCGAGTGAGGAATCCTAGGCAATGAACATGTACTGGCCGGGAATTCTCAGCAATGACCTTGTACCAGGCAAGAATTCTCAGTAATAATCGAGTACCGGCTGGATTTCTCAGAAATGACCGAGTAACGGGCAGAATTTATTAGCCATGACCATTTACCAGGCAGGAATTCTCGACAATGATCTAGCACCGGGAAGGAATCCTCAGAAACGACTGAGTACCGAGTGAGGAATCCTCGGCAATGACCGAGTACCGGGCAGTAATTCTCACAATGACCTAGTACCAGACAAGAATTTTCGATAACAATCAAGTGCCGACTAGATTTCTCGGAAATGATCGAGTAACGGCAGAAATTCTCGGCAATGACCAAGTACCGGGCAGGAATTCTTGGCAATGAACGAGTACCGGGCCAGAATTCTCAGCAATGACCGAGTACCAGGCCGGAATTCTCGGCAATGACCGAGTACTGGGTTAGAATTTTCAAAAATTATCGACCATCAGAAGAGGAATCCTCAGCAATGACTGAGTACCGGGTAGACATTCTTTATAATGATCGAGTACCAGGTAGGATTTCTTGGCAATGACCGAGTACCTGGCAGGAGTTCTCGACAATGACCAAGCACCGGGTAGGACTCCTCAGAAACGACCGAGTACTAAGTGAGAAATCCTAGGCAATGACCGTGTAACGGGCGGGAATTCAAAGCAAAGACCTAGTACCAGACAAGAATTCTTGGTAATAATCGAGTATCGACTGGATTTCTCAGAAATGACTGAGTAACGGGCAGAAATTCTCAGCAATGACCAGGTACCGGGTTGGAAATCTTATCAATGAACGAGTACCGGGCAGGAATTCTCAGCAATGACCGAGTACCGGGCAGGAATGCTAATCAATGACCGATTACCGGGCAGAAATTCACGGTAATGACCTAGTACCATGCAGGAATTATTTGTAATAATCGATTACCGACTGGATAATCCTCAGAAATGACCGAGTAACAGGCATAAATTCTTGGCAATTACCAAGTACAGGAATTCTTGGCAAGACCGAGTACCGGGCTGCAATTCTCGGCAACGAATGAGTACCAGGCAGGAATTCTTAGCAATAACCAAGTACCGGGCAGGAATTCTCGGCAATGACCGAGCACCATTTAGAAATCCTAGGAAATGACAGAGTAGCGGGTGAGGAATCCTCAGCAATGACCGAGTTCTGGGCTGGAATTCTGGGCAATGACCAAGTACCAGACATGAATTCTCTACAATAAACAAAAAACTAGCAGAAATTCTCGGCAATGACTAAGTACCGGACATGAATTTTCTGCAATAAACAAATATGTAGCATAAATGCTCGGCAATAACCAAGTACCGGTTGGAATCCTCGGAAACGACCTAGTACCTGATGACCGAGTACCGGACTGGAATTCTCGGTAATGACCAAGTACCAGGTAAGAATTCTCGGCAATGACCGAGTATCGGACAAAAATTCTCGGTAGTGACTGAGCATCGGGTAGGAATGCTCAGAAATGACCAAGTACCAGGTGAGGAATTCTCGGAAATAATCTACTACTGGGCATGAATTCTCATCAATGACCAAGCACCGGGCAGGAATCATCCTTAATGATCAAATAGCGGACGTGAATTCCAGTAATGACCGAGTACCAAACAGGAGTTCTCGGCAATGACCAAGCATTGGGTAGGAATCCTCAAAAATGACCGAGCACCGGGTGAGGAATCCTAGGCAATGACTGATTACTGAACAGGAATTCTCGGCAATGACCGAGCATCGGATATGAATCCACGAAAATGACAGAGTCTCAGGTGAGAAGTCCTTGGCAATGACTGACAACTAGGCAGGAATTCACGGCAATGATCGAGTACCGCCTGGTGAATCCTCGGCAATGACCGAGTACCGGGCATGAATTCCTGGATATGACAAATCCCCGAGTAGAAATCCATGGTAATGACCAATTACCGGGCAGGAATTCTCGGTAATGACCGAGTACCAGGCAGGAATTCTCGGCAATGACCGAGTACCAGGTAGGAATTCTCGGCAATGACCGAGTACCGGATTGGAATTCTCGGAAATGACCGAGCATCAGGTGAAGATTCCTGGGCAGTGACTGAGTATCGGGTACTGGGTAGGAATTCTTGGCAATGACCAAGCACCGGGTAGGAATCCTTAAAAACGACCGAGTACCGGGTTACGAATCCTTGGCAATGACTGAGTACCGGGCGGGGAATTCTCGGCAATGACCTAGTACAAGGCAAGAATTCTCGGTAATAATCGAGTACCGGCTGGATTTCTTAGAAATGACCGAGTAACGTGCAAAAAGTCTCGGCAATGACCAAGTACAGGGCATGAATTTTTGGAAATGAACGAGTACCGGGCAGGAATTCTCAGCAATGACCGAGTACAGGGAAGAAATTCACAGCAATGACCGAGTACCAGGCAGGAATTCTCAGCAATGATCGAGTACCGTCTGGTGCATCTTCGGCAATGACCCAGTACCGAATAGGAATTCTCGGCAATGACCAAACACCGGGTAGGAATCCATGGCATTGACCAAGTACCGGACTGCAATTCTTGGCAATGAACGAACATCGCGCAGGAATCCTCGGCAATGACCGAGTACTGGGTTGGAATTCTCAGAAATGACCGAGCATCGGGTGAGGAATTCGCGGCAATGACGGAGTACCGGGTAGGAATTCTTGGCAATGACCGAGTACCGGGCAGGAATTCTCGATAATGATCAAGCACCGGGTAGGAATCCTCAGAAACGACCAAGTACTGAGTGAGGAATCCTAGGCAATGACCATGTACTGGGCGAGAATTCTCAGCAATGACCGGGTACAAGGCAAGAATTTTTCGTAATAATCTAGTACCGGCTGGATTTCTCGAAAATGACCGAGTAATGGGTAGAATTTCTCAGCCATGACCATTTACCGGGCAGGAATTCTTGGCAATGAACGAGTACCGAGCAGGAATTCTCAGCAATGATCAAGTACCGGGCAGGAATCGTAAGCAATGACCGAGTACCGGGTAGGAATTCTCAACAATGACCAATCACCGGGTAAGAATCTCGGTAATAATTGAGTACCGGCTGGATTTCTCAGAAATGACTGAGTATTAAGCCTATATTCTCAGCAATGACAGAGTACCTGGCAGGAATTCTTAGTAATGAATGAGTACCGGGCCAGAATTCTCAGCAATGACCAAGTACCAGACAGGAATTCTACGTAATGACCAAGTACCGGGTTGGCATTCTCGGAAACGCCCAAGCATCAGGTAAGGAATCATCGGCAATGACCGAGTACCGGGTAGGAATTCTTGGTAATGACCAAACACTGGGCATGAATTCTCATCAATGACTGAGCACCGGGCAGGAATCATCCTTAATGATCAAATTCCGGACATGAATTCCGGTAATGACCGAGTACCGAACAGGAATTCTCGGTAATGTCCAAGCATTAGGTAGGAGTCCTCAAAAATGACCGAGCACCGGGTGAGGAATCCTAGGCAATGGCTGATTACCGAGCATAAATTCTCGGCAATAACCGAGCATCGGGTATGAATCCATGGTTATGACAGAGGCTTAGGTGAGAAGTCCTTGGCAATGACTGACAACTGGGCAGGAATTCACGGCAATGATCGAGTATCGGCTGGTGAATCCTCGGCAATGACCGAGTATCGGGCATGAATTCTTAGCAATGGCCAAACCCCGGGTAGAGATCCATGGCAATGACCAAGTACCGGGCAGGAATTCTTGGTAATGACCGAGCACCACACAGGATTTCTCGGCAATGACCGAGTACTAGGCAGGAATTCTCGGCAATAACCGAGTACCGGATTAGAATTCTCAGAAATGACCGAGCATCAGGTGAGGATTCCTGAGCAATGACCGAGTTTCGGGTAGGAATTCTTTACAATGACCGAGTACTGGGTAGGAATTCTTGGCAATGGCCAAGCACCGGGTAGGAATCCTTAGAAACGATCAAGTACCGGGTGAGGAATCCTTGGCAATGACTGAGTACCGGGCGGGGAATTCTCGGCAATGACCTAGTACAAGGCAAGAATTCTCGGTAATAATCGAGTACCGGCTGGATTTCTTAGAAATGACCGAGTAACGTGCAAAAAGTCTCGGCAATGACCAAGTACAGGGCAGGAATTTTTGGAAATGAACGAGTACCGGGCAGGAATTCTCAGCAATGACCGAGTACCGGGAAGAAATTCACAGCAATGACCGAGTACCAGGCAGGAATTCTCAGCAATGATCGAGTACAGGGCGGGAATCCTCGGCAATGAACGAACATCGCGCACGAATCCTCGGCAATGACCGAGTACAGGGCAGGAATTCTTGGCAATGTCCGAGTACTGGGTTGGAATTCTCGGAAATGACCGAGCATCAGGTGAGGAATTCGCGGCAATGACAGAGTTCCGGGTAGGAATTCTTGGCAATGACCGAGTACCGGGCAGGAATTCTCGATAATGATCAAGCACCGGGTAGGAATCCTCAGAAATGATCGAGTACCAAGTGAGGAATCCTAGGCAATGATCATGTACTGGGCGGGAATTCTCAGCAATGACCGGGTACCATGCAAGAATTCTCCGTAATAATCTAGTACCGGCTGGATTTCTCGAAAATGACCGAGTAATGGGTAGAATTTCTCAGCCATGACCGTTTACCGGGCAGAAATTCTTGGCAATGAACGAGTACCGGGCAGGAATTCTCAGCAATGATCGAGTACCGGGCAGGAATCGTAAGCAATGACCGAGTACCGGGTAGGAATTCTCAACAATGACCAATCACCGGGTAAGAATCTCGGTAATAATTGAGTACCGGCTGGATTTCTCAGAAATGACTGAGTATTAAGCCTAAATTCTCAGCAATGACCAAGTACCTGGCAGGAATTCTTAGTAATGAACGAGTACCGGGCCAGAATTCTCAGCAATGACCAAGTACCAGACAGGAATTCTACGCAATGACCAAGTACCGGGTTGGCATTCTCGGAAACGCCCAAGCATCAGGTAAGGAATCATCGGCAATGACCGAGTACCGGGTAGGAATTCTTGGTAATGACCAAACACCGGGCATGAATTCTCATCAATGACTGAGCACCGGGCAGGAATCATCCTTAATGATCAAATACCGGACATGAATTCCAGTAATGACTGAGTACCGAACAGGAATTCTCGGTAATGACCAAGTATTGGGTAGGAATCCTCAAAAATGACCGAGCACCGGGTGAGGAATCCTAGGCAATGGCTGATTACCGAGCAGGAATTCTCGGCAATAACCGAGCATCGGGTATGAATCCATGGTTATGACAGAGTCTCAGGTGAGAAGTCCTTGGCAATGACTGACAACTGGGCAGGAATTCACGGCAATGATCGAGTATCGGCTGGTGAATCCTCGGCAATGACCGAGTATCGGGCATGAATTCTTGGCAATGGCCAAACCCCGGGTAGAGATCCATGGCAATGACCAAGTACCGGGCAGGAATTCTTGGTAATGACCGAGCACCACACAAGATTTCTCGGCAATGACCGAGTACCAGGCAGGAATTCTCGGCAATAACCGAGAACCGGATTAGAATTCTCGGAAATGACCGAGCATCAGGTGAGGATTCCTGGGCAATGACCGAGTTTCGGGTAGGAATTCTTTACAATGACCGAGTACTGGGTAGGAATTCTTGGCAATGGCCAAGCACCGGGTAGGAATCCTTAGAAACGATCGAGTACCGGGTGAGGAATCCTTGGCAATGACTGAGTACCGGGCGGGGAATTCTCGGTAATGACCTAGTACAAGGCAAGAATTCTCGGTAATAATAGAGTATCGGCTGGATTTCTCAGAAATGACCGAGTAACGTGCAAAAATTCTTGGCAATGACCAAGTACAGGGTAGGAATTATTGGCAATGAACGAGTACCGGGCAGGAATTGTCAGCAATGACCGAGTACCGGGCATTAATTCACAGCAATGACCGAGAACCAGGTAGGAATTCTTTGCAATGATCGAGTACCGTCTGGTGAATCCTCGGCAATGACCCAGTACCGAACATGAATTCTCGGCAATGACCAAACACCGGGTAGGAATCCCTAGCATTGACCGAGTACCGGACTGCAATTCTTGGCAATGAACTAACATCGCGCAGGAATCTTCGGCTATGACCAAGTACAGGGCTGGAATTCTTGGCAATGTCCGAGTACTGGATTGGAATTCTCGGAAATGACCAAGCATCAGGTGAGGAATCCTCGGTAATGACCGAGTACCGGGTAGGAATTCTTGGCAATTACCGAGTACCGGGCAGGAATTCTCGATAATGATCAAGCACCGGGTAGGAATCCTCAGAAATGACCGAGTACCGAGTGAGGAATCCTAGGCAATGAACATGTACTGGGCGGGAATTCTCAGAAATGACCTTGTACTAGGCAAGAATTCTCAGTAATAATCGAGTACCGGCTGGATTTCTCAGAAATGACCGAGTAACGGGTTGGCATTCTCGGAAACGCCCAAGCATCATGTAAGGAATCATCGGCAATGACCGAGTACCAGGTAGGAATTCTTGGTAATGACGAAACACCGGGCATGAATTCTCATCAATGATTGAGTACCGGGCAGGAATCATCCTTAATGATCAAATACCAGACATGAATTCCGGTAATGACCGAGTACCGAACAGGAATTCTCGGTAATGACCAAGTATTGGGTAGGAATCCTCAAAAATGACCGAGCACCGGGTGAGGAATCCTAGGCAATGGCTGATTACCAAGCAGGAATTCTCGGCAATAACCGAGCATCGGGTATGAATCCATGGTTATGACAGAGTCTCTGGTGAGAAGTCCTTGGCAATGACTGACAACTGGGAAGGAATTCATGGCAATGATCGAGTATCGGCTGGTGAATCCTCGGCAATGACCGAGTATCGGGCATGAATTCTTGGCAATGGCCAAACCCCGGGTAGAGATCCATGGCAATGACCAAGTACCGGGCAGGAATTCTTGGTAATGAGCGAGGACCACACAGGATTTCTCGGCAATGACCGAGTACCAGGCAGGAATTCTCGGCAATAACTGAGTACCGGATTAGAATTCTCGGAAATGACCGAGCATCAAGTGAGGATTCCTGGGCAATGACCGAGTTTCGGGTAGGAATTCTTTACAATGACTGAGTACTGGGTAGGAATTCTTGGCAATGGCCAAGCACCGGGTAGGAATCCTTAGAAACGATCGAGTACCGGGTGAGGAATCCTTGGCAATGACTGAGTACCGGGCAAGGAATTCTCGGTAATGACCTAGTACAAGGCAAGAATTCTCGGTAATAATCGAGTATCGGCTGGATTTCTCAGAAATGACCGAGTAGCGTGCAAAAATTCTTGGCAATGACCAAGTACAGGGCATGAATTATTGGCAATGAACGAGTACCGGGTAGGAATTCTCAGCAATGACCGAGTACCGGGCAGGAATTCACAGCAATGACCAAGTACCAGGTAGGAATTCTCCTCAATGATCGAGTACCGTCTGGTGAATCCTCGGCAATGACCCATTACCGAACATGAATTCTCGGCAATGACCAAACACCGGGTAGGAATCCCTGGCATTGACCGAGTACCGGACTGCAATTCTTGGCAATGAACGAACATCGCGTAGGAATCTTCGGCTATGACCAAGTACAGGGCTGGAATTCTTGGAAATGACCGAGCATCAGGTGAGGAATCCTCGGTAATGACCGAGTACCGGGTAGGAATTCGTAGCAATTACCGAGTACCAGGCAGGAATTCTCGATAATGATCAAGCACCGGGTAGGAATCCTCGGAAATGACCAAGTACCAAGTGAGGAATCCTAGGCAATGAACATGTACTGGGTGGGAATTCTCAGAAATGACCTTGTACTAGGCAAGAATTCTCAGTAATAATCGAGTACCGGCTGGATTTCTCAGAAATGACCGAGTAACGGGCAGAATTTCTTAGCCATGACCATTTACCGGGCATGAATTCTTGGCAATGAACGAGTACCGGGCAGGAATTCTCAGCAATGATCGAGTACTGGGCAGGAATCGTAAGCAATGACCGAGTACAGGGTAGGAATTATCAACAATGACCAATCACCGGGTAAGAATCTCAGTATTAATTAAGTACCGGCTGGATTTCTCAGAAATGACTGAGTATTAGGCCTACATTCTCGGCAACGACCAAGTACCGAGCAAGAATTCTTGGCAATGAACGAGTACCGGGTTAGAATTCTCAGCAATGACCAAGTACCAGACAGGAATTCTAGGCAATGACCAAGTACCGGGTAGGAATTCTAGGCAATGACCAAGTACCGGGTGGGGAATTCTCGGTAATGACCTAGTACAAGGCAAGAATTCTCGGTAATAATCGAGTATCGGCTGGATTTCTTAGAAATGACCGAGTAACGTGCAAAAATTCTCGATAATGACCAAGTACAGGGCAGGAATTATTGGCAATGAACGAGTACCGGGCAGGAATTCTCAGCAATGAACGAGTACCGGGCAGGAATTAATAGCAATGACCGAGTACCAGGCAGGAATTCTCAGCAATGATCGAGTACCGTCTGGTGAATCCTCGGCAATGACCCAGTACCGAACATGAATTCTCAGCAATGACCAAACACCTGGTAGGAATCCCTGGCATTGACCGAGTACCGGACTCCAATTCTTGGCAATGAACGAACATCGCGCAGGAATCTTCGGCAATGACCAAGTACAGGGCTGGAATTCTTGGCAATGTCCGAGTACTGGGTTGGAATTCTCAGAAATGACCGAGCATCAGGTGAGGAATCCTCCGTAATGACCGAGTACCGTGTAGGAATTCTTGGCAATTACCGAGTACCGGGCAGGAATTCTCGATAATGATCAAGCACCGGGTAAGAATCCTCAGAAATGACCGAGTACCGAGTAAGGAATCCTAGGCAATGAACATGTACTGGCCGGGAATTCTCAGCAATGACCTTGTACCAGGCAAGAATTCTCAGTAATAATTAAGTACCGGCTGGATTTGTCAGAAATAACAGAGTAACGGGCAGAATTTCTTAGCCATGACCATTTACCGGGCAGGAATTCTTGGTAATGAACGAGTACCGGGCAGGAATTCTCAACAATGATCGAGTACTGGGGAGGAATCAAAAGCAATGACCGAGTACCGGGTAGGAATTATCAACAATGACCAATCATCGGGTAAGAATCTCGGTAATAATTGAGTACCGGCTGGAATTCTCGGCAATGACCTAGTACCGGGTTGGAATTCTGGGAAACGACCGAGCATTATGTGAGGAATCCATGGCAATGACCGAGTACCGAGTTGGAATTCTTGGTAATGACCGAGTACCTAGCAAGAATTCTCGACAATGATCAAGCACTGGGTAGGAATGCTCAGAAACGACCGAGTACCGAGTGAGGAATCCTAGGCAATGACCGAGTACTGGGCGGGAATTCTCAGCAATTACCTAGTACCAGGCAAGAATTCTCGGTAATAATCGAGTACCGGCTAGATTTCTCAAAAATGACCAAGTAACGGGCAGAAGTTGTCGGCCATGACCAGGTACCGGGCAGGAATTCTAGGCAATGAATGGTTCTGAGCAGTAATTCTTAGCAATGACCGAGTACCGAGCAGGAATCCTAGGTAATGACCGAGTACCAGGTAGGAATTCTCGACAACGACCAATCACTGGGTAAGAATCTCGGTAATAATTGAGTACGGGCAGGATTTCTCAGAAATGACTGAGTATTAGGCATACATTCTCGGCAATAACCAAGTACCGGGCAGGAATTCTTGGCAATGAATGAGTACCGGGCAAGAATTCTCAGTAATGACCGAGTACCAGACAGGAATTCTCGGTAACGATCAAGTACCGGGTTGGAATTTTTGAAAACGACCGAGCATCAGGTAAGGAATCATCGCCAATGACCGAGTACTGGGCAGGAATTCTCGACAATGATCAAGCACCGGGAAGGAATCCTCAGAAACGACTGAGTACCGAGTGAGGAATCCTTAGCAATGACAGAGTACCGGGCAGTAATTCTCACAATGACCTAGTACCAGACAAGAATTTTCGATAATAATCAAGTGCCGACTAGATTTCTCGGAAATGACCGAGTAACGGCAGAAATTCTCGGCAATGACCAAGTACCGGGCAGGAATTCTTGGCAATGAACGAGTACCGGGCCAGAATTCTCAGCAATGACCGAGTACCAGGCAGGAATTCTCGGCAATGACCGAGTACTGGGTTAGAATTCTCGAAAATGATCGACCATCAGAAGAGGAATCCTTAGCAATGACTGAGTACCTGGTAGACATTCTTTATAATGATCGAGTACCGGGCAGGAGTTCTCGACAATGACCAAGCACGGGTAGGACTCTTCAGAAACGACCGAGTACTAAGTGAGAAATCCTAGGCAATGACCGTGTAACGGGCGGGAATTCTAAGCAAAGACCTAGTACCAGACAAGAATTCTTGGTAATAATCGAGTATCGACTGGATTTCTCAGAAATGCCCGAGTAACGGGCAGAAATTCTCAGCAATGACCAGGTACCGGGTTGGAAATGTTGGCAATGAACGAGTACCGGGCAGGAATTCTCAGCAATGACTTAGTACCGGGCAGGAATGCTAATTAATGACCGAGTACCGGGAAGAAATTCACGGCAATGACCTAGTACCATGCAGGAATTATTTGTAATAATCGATTACCGACTGGATAATCCTCAGAAATGACCGAGTAACAGGCATAAATTCTTGGCAATTGCCAAGTACAGGAATTCTTGGCAAGACCGAGTACCGGGCTGCAATTCTTGGCAACGAACGAGTACCCGGCAGGAATTCTTAGGAATAACCAAGTACCCGGCAGGAATTCTCGGCAATGACCGAGCACCATTTAGGAATCCTAGGAAATGACCGAGTAGCGGGTGAGGAATCCTCAGCAATGACCAAGTTCCGGGCTAAAATTCTGGGCAATGACCAAGCACCAGACATGAATTCTCTACAATAAACAAATAACTAGCAGAAATTCTCGGCAATGACTAAGTACCAGACATGAATTCTCTGCAATAAATAAATATGTAGCATAAATGCTCGGCAATGACGAAGTACCGGTTGGAATCCTCGGAAACGACCTAGTACCTGGTGAGGAATCCTCGGAAATGATGGAGTACCGGGAAGGAATTCTCAGCAATGACCGAGTACCGGACTGCAATTCTCGGTAATGACGAAGTACCATGCAAGAATTCTCGGCAATGACCGAGTATCGGACAGAAATTCTCGGTAGTGACTGAGCATCGGGTAGGAATGCTCGGAAATGACCAAGTACCAGGTGAGGAATCCTCGGGAATAATCTACTACTGGGCATGAATTCTCATCAATGACCGAGCACCGGGGAGGAATCATCCTTAATGATCAAATACCGGACGTGAATTCCGGTAATGACCGAGTACCAAACAAAAATTCTCGGCAATGACCAAGCATTAGGTAGGAATCCTCAAAAATGATCGAGCACCGGGTGAGGAATCCTAGGCAATGACCGATTACCGAGCACGAATTCTCGGCAATGACCGAGCATCGGGTATGAATCCTCGGAAATGACAAAGTCTCAGGTGAGAAGTCCTTGGCAATGACTGACAACTAGGCAGGAATTCACGGCAATGATCGAGTACCGGCTGGTGAATCCTCGGCAATGACCGAGTACCGGGCATGAATTCCTGGAAATGACAAATCCCCGAGTAGAAATCCATGGCAATGACCTAGTACTGGGCAGGAATTCCTGGTAATGACCGAGCACCACATAGGACTTCTCGGCAATGACCGAGTACCAGGCAAGAATTCTTGGCAATGACCGAGTACCAGGTAGGAATTCTCGGCAATGACCGAGTACCGGATTGGAATTCTCGGAAATGACCGAGCATCAGGTGAAGATTCCTGGGCAATGACCGAGTATCAGGTAGGAATTCTTTACAATGACCGAGTATTGGGTAGGAATTCTTGGCAATGACCAAGCACCGGGTAGGAATCCTTAGAAACGACCGAGTACCGGGTGAGGAATCCTTGGCAATGACTGAGTACCGGGCGGGGAATTCTCGGCAATGACCTAGTATAAGGCAAGAATTCTCGGTAATAATCGATTACCGGCTGGATTTATTAGAAATGACCGAGTAACGTGCAAAAATTCTCGGCAATGACCAAGTACAGGGCAGGAATTTTAGGAAATGAACGAGTACCGGGCAGGAATTCTCAGCAATGACCGAGTACCGGGAAGGAATTCACAGCAATGACCGAGTACGAGGTAGGAAATCTCAGCGATGATCGAGTACCGTCTGGTGCATCCTCGGGAATGACCCAGTACCGAATAGGAATTCTCGGCAATGACCAAACACCGGGTTGGAATCCATGGCATTGACCGAGTACCGGACTGCAATTCTTGGCAATGAACGAACATCGCGCAGGAATCCTCGGCAATGACCGAGTACAGGGCAGGAATTCTTGGCAATGTCCGAGTACTGGGTTGGAATTCTCGGAAATGACCGAGCATCGGGTAAGGAATTCGCGGCAATGACCGGGTAGGAATTCTTGGCAACGACCGAGTACTGGGCAGGAATTCTCGATAATGATCAAGCACCGGGTAGGAATCCTCAGAAACGACCGAATACCGAGTGAGGAATCCTAGGCAATGACCATGTACTGGGCGGGAATCCTCAGCAATGACCGGGTACCAGGCAAGAATTCTCCGTAATAATCTAGTACCGGCTGGATTTCTCGAAAATGACCGAGTAATGGGTAGAATTTCTCAGCCATGACCGTTTACCGGGCAGGAATTCTTGGCAATGAACGAGTACCGGGCAGGAATTCTCAGCAATGATTGAGTATCGGGCAGGAATAGTAAGCAATGACCGAGTACCGGGTAGGAATTCTCAACAATGACCAATCACCGGGTAAGAATCTTGGTAATAATTGAGTACCGGCTGGATTTCTCAGAAATGACAGAGTATAAGCCTAAATTCTCAGAAATGACCAAGTACCTGGCAGGAATTCTTAGTAATGAACGAGTACCGGGCCAGAATTCTCAGCAATGACCAAGTACCAGACAGGAATTCTACGTAATTACCAAGTACCGGGTTGGCATTCTCGGAAACGCCCAACCATCAGGTAAGGAATCATCGACCGAGTACCGGGTAGGAATTCTTGGTAATGACCAAACACCGGGTATGAATTCTTATCAATGACTGAGCACCGGGCATGAATCATCCTTAATGATCAAATACCGGACATGAATTCCGGTAATGACCGAGTACCGAACAGGAATTCTCGGAAATGACCAAGCATTAGGTAGGAATCCTCAAAAATGACCGAGCACCGGGTGAGGAATCCTAGGCAATGGCTGATTACCGAGCAGGTATTCTCGGCAATAACCGAGCATCTGGTAAGAATCCATGGTTATGACAGAGTCTCAGGTGAGAAGTCCTTGGCAATGACTGACAACTGGGCAGGAATTCACGGCAATGATCGAGTATCGGCTGGTGAATCCTCGGCAATGACCGAGTATCGGGCATGAATTCTTGGCAATGGCAAAACCCCGGGTAGAGATCCATGGCAATGACCAAGTACCGGGCAGGAATTCTTGGTAATGACCGAGCACCACACAGGATTTCTTGGCAATGACCGAGTACCATGCAGGAATTCTCAGCAATAACCGAGTACCGGATTAGAATTCTCGGAAATGACCGAGCATCAGGTGAGGATTCCTGGGCAATGACCGAGTTTCGGGTAGGAATTCTTTACAATTACCGAGTACAGGGTAGGAATTCTTGGCAATGGCCAAGCACCGGGTAGGAATCCTTAGAAACGATCGAGTACCGGGTGAGGAATCCTAGGCAATGACTGAGTACCGGGCGGGGAATTCTCGGCAATGACCTAGTACAAGGCAAGAATTCTCGGTAATAATCGAGTACCGGCTGGATTTCTTAGAAATGACCGAGTAACGTGCAAAAATTCTCGGCAATGACCAAGTACAGGGCAGGAATTTTTGGAAATGAACGAGTACCACGCAGGAATTCTCAGCAATGACCGAGTACCGGGAAGGAATTCACAGCAATGACCGAGTACAAGGCAGGAATTCTCAGCAATGATCGAGTACCGTCTGGTGCATCCTCAGCAATGACCCAGTACCGAATAGGAATTCTCGGCAATGACCAAACACCGGGTAGGAATCCATGGCATTGACCGAGTACCGGACTGCAATTCTTGGCAATGAACGAACATCGCGCAGGAATTCTCGATAATGATCAAGCACCGGGTAGGAATCCTCAGAAACGACCGAGTACCGAGTGAGGAATCCTAGGTAATGACCATGTACTGGGCGGGAATTCTCAGCAATGACCGGGTACCAGGCAAGAATTCTCCATAATAATCTAGTACCGGCTGGATTTCTCGAAAATGACCGAGTAATGGGTAGAATTTCTCAGCCATGACCATTTACCGGGCAGGAATTCTTGGCAATGAACGAGTACCGGGCAGGAATTCTCAGCAATGATCGAGTACCGGGCAGGAATCGTAAGCAATGACCAAGTACCGGGTAGGAATTCTCGACAATGACCAATCACCGGGTAAGAATCTCGGTAATAATTGAGTACCGGCTGGATTTCTCAGAAATGACTGAGTATTAAGCCTAAATTCTCTGCAATGACCAAGTACCTGGCAGGAATTCTTAGTAATGAACGAGTACCGGGCCAAAATTCTAAGCAATGACCAAGTACCAGACAGGAATTCTACGCAATGACCAAGTACCGGGTTGGCATTCTCGGAAACGCCCAAGCATCAGGTAAGGAATCATCGGCAATGACCGAGTACCGGGTAGGAATTCTTGGTAATGACAAAACACCGGGCATGAATTCTCATCAATGACTGAGCACCGGGCAGGAATCATCCTTAATGATCAAATACCGGACATGAATTCCGGTAATGACCGAGTACCGAACAGGAATTCTCGGTAATCACCAAGCATTGGGTAGGAATCCTCAAAAATGACCGAGCACCGGGTGAGAAATCCTAGGCAATGGCTGATTACCGAGCAGGAATTCTCGCCAATAACCGAGCATCGGGTATGAATCCATGGTTATGACAGAGTCTCAGGTGAGAAGTCCTTGGCAATGACTGACAACTGGGCAGGAATTCACGGCAATGATCGAGTATCTGCTGGTGAATCCTCGGCAATGACCGAGTATCGGGCATGAATTCTCGGCAATGGCCAAACCCCGGGTAGAGATCCATGGTAATGACCAAGTACCGGGCACGAATTCTTGGTAATGACCGAGCACCACATAGGATTTCTCGGCAATGACCGAGTACCAGGAAGGAATTCTCGGCAATAACCAAGTACCGGATTAGAATTCTCGGAAATGACCGATGATATACTCAAATTTACCCTGAGCTACTCTCTCAAATTAAGAGATCACTGTAGTACTTAGGGATCGAATCCACAAGGACTATGAAATACCCAATAAATCCCAGTAAAAGTATTATGCTAAATAAAGTATAATGTAATGAAATTGCAGTGCGAATAATTAAACAAAGTGTAAATCAATGGATAAAAGTGCTAGGCATAGGGAAATGTCAGGAATCTTCAGAACTGTGAATAAATTGAATTATCAGGATTATAATTAAGAACCGTTCTAGAACTCAAACACAATTGTAAAACCTACCAGCTTTCACTGCGTAAACTATCTATCCCTGAATCTAGAATTCCAAATTCCTTTGCTAAATTCTAAGATCCAGACAAGCAGTAATGATCATGGTCAATTTGTTCACAAAATCCCTAAATCAAATTCCTTTGCAGATAGGTATTTTGCTCACCTAAGATAGATCTAGCAATCAATCACACTTTCATGTCAATTGATAACCCTAAATCAGATTCTAGGTTAATCTAGAATAAGCAATAAGTTCAATCCTAGATGAAGAACTCTATCAATTAACCCTAGTAATCTAATGATTCAACATTTCCTCAGAAACCCTTGAAATCCCATAACCTAACAGGGGAACTGTCACACCCGCGACCCGCGGTAAGGACGCCGGTAGAGAAATAGTCCGAAAATAGGAAGGAGAAGCTGGATTGAGCTCGGCAGAAGCTCATGAAGCTTAGAACAGCTGACTGGGAAGCTTGACGTAGCTGAACCAGCTGTCGGGAAGCTCGACCTAGCTGGATGGACTAAAGGACAGCTGACGCAGCTGGACGGACTGAAGGTCAGCTGGACGGACTGAAGGTCAGCTGGACTGACTGAAGGTCAGCTGGTGCAGCTGGAGTGTCCGAGGCAGTTACCAGGTCGGCTGCCGAACGGGTGCTTGGTACGAACGGTTAAGTAACTGCCGAGCGGTTACCAAAGATTCATTGAATCTGACCAGGCGGTTTTGGATGCGATTTCTGTCGAGGAAAACTATAAAATGACCCTCAGAACTCGCAGAAAAAGGACGACATACAAAAACACTCAGAAATAATTAAAGGAAGAACACAGAAAGAATCTGGGCGTTAAGGCATTGTTGCCGGAATTAGAAGGAATCAAGCCGAGCGGTTGGATCGGCGGTACTAGAGACAGCGCAGTTAATCGTCGAACGGATCTGTGTTGCCAAGGTAAGTGCGAGACCGTGGCTTTTATGCCCAGACTTATCACTTTTTATTGTGATATGACTATCGGTTAACAACTAACGATATTCGGGGGATTAAAAGGAAAACTGGGAAAACAATTGTTCATGTTCTGCATATGCATTCATCCGATTTCCAGTAAGGAATTTCGGTTACTTATGCCTTTGTGGCTTTCAGGAAAAGAGAATGATCGTGGGAAGGATCGGGCTTAAGCGAAACTCAAAGTCGGGAAGATGGGTGGTGATCAAACCGGATAGATAGGATAATATAACTTGTAATAGCTTATATGCAAACTCTCAAGTTGTATCGAATCCTTTGTTATATAAATAAAGAAATCCGGTTGTTGTGTTTATCTCTAATGCTTACAAACGACTCTTAAAATGAATCACGGAATCAACCTCAAAACGAATTTGTCTAAGGATCAGACTATAAAACGAGTTAAGTATAAGAAAGGATCCTGACTTGGTCGTTAGGTCCGGGACGGGTCCTTTCAAGTTGGTATCAGAGCATGCTTGTTCTTAGGACTGTTAGTATGGGGTTTGGGGATCACCACTCACCGGCTTATGAGTTCTCGCGGTATTGTTGTCTTACTCACTTAACGATTTTGTTAAAATTATCTTGATTAACTTTCAAGTTTCTGCAGATGGGTAAGAGCAACAAAACGGAAAGGAAAAGTAGGAAGGAAAAAGGCAAGGACATTGCTGAGGAAACCGAAGTTACGGTAACGCATGTGAGGATAAATGATCAAAACCCAGCCGGACCTGTGGCTGGGCAAGAACAGAACCCAGTCGGACCTGTGGCTGGGCAGAATCAAAACCCTCCGGTTCTTCAAACTCCGGATGGGCAACAAGATGGTCATAATGTAAACGGTCGAAATGATACGGCCGAGACTTCGAACGCGGGACGAAATTCTGTGCCATTGGCGACTGGGAATGGGGGAACGGTTGAAAACCCAAGTACGCTACCAAGCGCCCAGGAACAGTGGGATACTATGAAGGCAATGATGGCACAGATGGCCATATTGACCCAAGCACTTGCACCGGCTCCTGTGGTGCAAGTAGAGGAAAAACAGTCTGGTGCCGACATGGACGTGATCGAGATAAGTCCAAGGGCGAATTCGGCAAGGAAAAGGGGTGATTATCTAAGCTTACTGGAACACGTTTCCAAGTTGGGAACAAGGCATTTTACTGGAAGTTCAGACCCGATTGTGGCTGACGAATGGAGAAGTCGGTTGGTGAGGAATTTCAAATCCACTCGTTGCCCAGATGACTACCAGAAGGATATTGCGGTTCACTTTCTGGAAGGTGATGCGCATAACTGGTGGCTGACTGTGGAGAAGTGCAAGGGTGACGAGATAAGATCCTTTGATGACTTTGAACTTGAGTTCAATAAAAAGTTCTTCCCACCGGAAGCATGGGACAGACTGGAATGCGCGTATCTGGAATTGGTACAAGGAAACAAAACAGTCCGGGAATATGATGAGGAATTCAATCGTCTTAGGCGATATGTTGGGAGAGAGCTTGAGGAGGAGCAAGCTCAAGTCCGACGTTTCATACGAGGACTAAGGGTGGAAATCCGCAACCATTGTCTGATACGTACGTTCAACTCGGTATCAGAGTTGGTGGAACGTGCTGCTATGATCGAAATCGGAATCGAGGAGGAGAAACAAATCAATCGGGCAAAATTCCAAGCCCGTAATAATCTGGCTGCCAAGACCGGGGACCGTAAAAGGAAATTCGACAAGGTCGATGATACCAAGCCGGATGGCAAACCAGGAGAATGCAAAATTTGTGGGAAAAATCATAGCGGAACGTGCTGGAAGGCCATCGGTGCATGTGGTCGTTGCGGGAGTAAGGATCATGCAATCCAAAACTGCCCAAGGATGGAAAAGGGACAAGCAAAACCAAACGGCGAGGAGCCGAGGGCTTGTTACCATTGCGGAAAAACGGGACATTTCAAGCGGGAATGCCCAAAGCTTGACGCGGAAAGGCAAGCAGGGGTAAAGTATAATCGTGGAAGCAATCCCTTGCCACCAGCGCCAAAAAGGCTGGCAATAGCACCACGGGTTTACGAGATGTCTGAGGAAGCTGGAAGTTCTGAAAACTTCAACGCGATCACTGGTAAGTTACTAAGGCCTTATCTTGTGAATACGTGCATTGCATAAGCATATGGCATTAAGGAAAACGGTTTGGGGACTTAACATTCTAGAGGGATGTATAGGGACCTTGAGTATCGGTGGTGTAGAAACACACACCCTATTTGATTCGGGAGCTACACATTGTTTTGTGAGTCCTGAAATGGTTGTAACAGGTGGGTTCGAGAAAGAACCAAACACCGGGTATGGAATGGTACGAGCAGCCGGCGGACAGGCAATGTATCCGTCTGGCATTGTTCGGGGCATCTCAGTTGTGGTCAATGGAGTCGATATGCCAGCAGACCTAATCATTGTTCCGTTGATGAAACACGAAGTTATCTTGGGAATGGACTGGTTGGGAAAGTATAAGGCACACATCGATTGTCATCGAGGCCGGGTTCAATTTGAGAGGGACGAAGGTATGTTAAAATTCCAAGGAATTAAAACAACTTCGGGAAATTTGGTAATCTCGGCAATCCAGGCAGAACGGATGCTCGAGAAGGGTTGTGAGGCATATTTAGCCACAATCAATACAACGGAAGTTGGGGCGAATACGGAGTTGAAAGATATTCCGATCGCAAGGGAGTTCAAGGACGTATTCGGGGCCGTGAGTGGACTACCACCAGACCGCTCTGATCCATTCACGATTGAACTCAAACCGGACACAAAGCCTATATCAAAGGCTCCGTACCGGATGGCACCGGCGAAAATGGCCGAGTTAAAGAAACAATTGGAAGAATTGTTGGATAAAGGATTCATACGGCCGAGTAGTTCACCATGGGGTGCACCGGTCTTGTTTGTGAAAAAGAAAGATGGAAGCTTCCGGTTGTGTATCGACTACCGGGGATTGAATCGGGTGACGGTAAAGAATAAATACCCGTTACCAAGGATTGACGAGTTGTTGGATCAACTTGGGGGCGCGACATGGTTCTCCAAAATAGTTTTGGCTTCGGGATATCATCAAATCCCGATAGAACCTTCGGACGTGCGGAAAACAGCTTTCCGGACAAGGTACGGGCATTACGAGTTCGTGGTAATGCCTTTCGGGCTAACGAATGCGCCAGCAGCCTTTATGAAGATGATGAATGGAGTTTTCCGAGAATTCCTGGATGAATTCGTGATTATTTTCATCGATGACATCTTGTTTTATTCAAAGGATTGGGGAACTCACCAAGATCACCTAAGGAAGGTCTTGGAACGATTAAGGGAGCATAAACTCTTTGCTAAATTAAGCAAGTGTAGTTTTTGGCAAAGGAGCATTGGATTCCTTGGACACGTTGTGTCAGACCAAGGCGTGACCGTGGACCCGGAAAAGATCAAATCGATTAAGGAGTGGTCAAGACCGAAAAATGCCACCGAGATAAGGAGTTTTCTCGGATTGGCGGGATACTACAGGAAATTTGTCAAGGGTTTTGCGAGTATGTCGCAACCGATGACTCGTTTAACTGGAAAGGATACCAAGTTTGTATGGTCGGAGGAATGTGAGGCCAGTTTCATGGAATTGAAGAAAATGCTTACAAGCGCTCCAGTGCTAGCATTGCCGGAACCGGATGTACCATACGTGGTTTATACCGACGCATCGATCACGGGCTTAGGATGCGTACTAATGCAAAAGGGGAGTGTGATCGCATATGCCTCAAGGCAACTAAGGAAGCATGAAGGGAATTATCCCACGCATGACCTTGAGATGGCTGCGGTGGTGTTCGCGATCATACTTGTATGGTGCCAAGGTGCAAATCTTTACCGACCACAAGAGCTTAAAATACATATTCACCCAGCCGGAGTTGAACCTAAGGCAAAGGCGATGGATGGAGTTAGTAGCCGACTATGACATAGACATTGCCTACCATCCTGGAAAGGCAAACCAAGTTGCCGACGTACTAAGCCGTAGACGGTTTGAGGTAGAAGCGGAAAGGAACCAAGAGGTATTGGTGAATATGATTGGGACGTTGCATTTGAATGCATTAACCCAAGGATTAGAACCATTGGGATTGGCGGTGGCAGATCAGGCTGATTTACTTAGCCGAATCCGGATTGCTCAAGAGAAGGATGAGAATTTGAAGAAGGTAGCACAGAATGACCAAACCGAGTACCAGACTTCAAACAATGGAACAATTGTTGTGAAGGGACGAGTAAGCGTACCGAACAATCCGGGGCTGAAAGAAGAAATCCTTAGGGAAGCGCATCAATCCAAGTTCGCGATACATCCAGGATCAAATAAGATGTACCGGGACTTGAAAAGATACTACCATTGGGTAGGAATGAAGAAAGACGTGGCTGCCTGGGTAGCCAAGTGTCCGACGTGCCAACTTGTTAAGGCAGAACACCAAGTGCCAAGCGGTTTACTACAAAGCTTACCAATACCAGAATGGAAGTGGGATCACGTAACCATGGACTTTGTGACCGGGTTACCAATGGGGAAAGCAAAGCATGATGCGGTTTGGGTGGTGATCGATAGACTTACCAAATCCGCACACTTTGTTGCAATCTCGGAAAAAGATGGAGCCGAAGAGATTGCAGCAAGATACGTAGAAGAGATAGTCCGGTTGCACGGGATTCCGGTAAGCATTGTATCGGATCGTGACACTCGATTCACGTCACACTTTTGGAAAGCCTTCCAAAGGGCTTTGGGAACAAGGGTTAATATGAGCACGGCCTATCACCCACAAACGGATGGACAATCTGAAAGAACGATCCAAACACTGGAAGACATGTTGCGAGCATGCGTGTTGGATTGGGGAGGCAATTGGGAGAAGTACTTGACGTTGGTCGAATTCGCTTACAACAACAGCTATCAAGCTAGTATTGGAATGTCACCATACGAAGCATTATACGGTAGAGCTTGTAGAACACCGTTGTGTTGGACACCGGTGGGAGAAAGGAGATTATTCGGGCCAGACATCGTGGATGAGACAACGGCCAAGATAAAATTCCTAAAGATAAAACTAAAGGAAGCCCAAGATAGAACAAAAAGCTATGCGGATAGGCGACGTAAGGAGTTGGAATTTAATGTAGGCGATCTGGTATACCTTAAGGCGGTCACTTATAAGGGCCAAGGTCGGTTTACCAAGAAGAAGAAGTTAAGTCCAAGGTACGTTGGTCCTTATAAGGTGATTGAACGGGTAGGCGCGGTGGCTTATAAACTTGAATTACCACCAAGGTTGGATGCCTTCCACAAGGTATTCCATGTATCACAACTAAGAAAGTGCCTAAGTGACCAAGACTATGTCGTTAAGGACATACCGAACGGGTTAAAAAGTAACCTAACGGTGGAAGCAAAACCAATGAGGATCATTGACCGCACGGAGAAAGGAACTCGAAGGAAGAAGTTCACCATGATAAAGGTAATGTGGGATTGTTCTGGACGTGAAGAAGCCACTTGGGAGATTGAAAATAAGATGAAGGCTGATTTTCCAGAATGGTTTGAAAAGATGGGAAAAGATCAACAAGATGCGGATTCGGGGACGAATCCCTTTTAAGGGGGGGAGACTTATCACACCCGCGACCCGCGGTAAGGACGCCGGTAGAGAAATAGTCCGAAAATAGGAAGGAGAAGCTGGATTGAGCTCGGCAGAAGCTCATGAAGCTTAGAACAGCTGACTGGGAAGCTTGACGTAGCTGAACCAGCTGCCGGGAAGCTCGACCTAGCTGGACGGACTAAAGGACAGCTGACGCAGCTGGACGGACTGAAGGTCAGCTGGACGGACTGAAGGTCAGCTGGACTGACTGAAGGTCAGCTGGTGCAGCTGGAGTGTCCGAGGCAGTTACCAGGTCGGCTGCCGAACGGGTGCTTGGTACGAACGGTTAAGTAACTGCCGAGCGGTTACCAAAGATTCATTGAATCTGACCAGGCGGTTTTGGATGCGATTTCTGTCGAGGAAAACTATAAAATGACCCTCAGAACTCGCAGAAAAAGGACGACATACAAAAACACTCAGAAATAATTAAAGGAAGAACACAAAGAATCTGGGCGTTAAGGCATTGTTGCCGGAATTAGAAGGAATCAAGCCGAGCGGTTGGATCGGCGGTACCAGAGACAGCGCAGTTAATCGTCGAACGGATCTGTGTTGCCAAGGTAAGTGCGAGACCGTGGCTTTTATGCCCAGACTTATCACTTTTTATTGTGATATGACTATCGGTTAACAACTAACGATATTCGGGGGATTAAAAGGAAAACTGGGAAAACAATTGTTCATGTTCTGCATATGCATTCATCCGATTTCCAGTAAGGAATTTCGGTTACTTATGCCTTTGTGGCTTTCAGGAAAAGAGAATGATCGTGGGAAGGATCGGGCTTAAGCGAAACTCAAAGTCGGGAAGATGGGTGGTGATCAAACCGGATAGATAGGATAATATAACTTGTAATAGCTTATATGCAAACTCTCAAGTTGTATCGAATCCTTTGTTATATAAATAAAGAAATCCGGTTGTTGTGTTTATCTCTAATGCTTACAAACGACTCTTAAAATGAATCACGGAATCAACCTCAAAACGAATTTGTCTAAGGATCAGACTATAAAACGAGTTAAGTATAAGAAAGGATCCTGACTTGGTCGTTAGGTCCGGGACGGGTCCTTTCAGGAACTACTCAGACATGGTGAAAGCAACAATCATCATGATATGAATAGAAATCATTCAATATAATAGAAAATAAAAGTAGAGAACAAAGAGTATCAGGGATTAGAGAAAGATGATACAAGCTTGAGATAGATAGAGGGTCTGCTACTCGTACAGGGACTAATGCTGGAATATTAGAAACTTCTGGGCAAAATTGTAAATTGTAAAACCCTGATCTAAAACACAATATATATAGCTCAAAACTCGTACAGGGACTAATGCTGGAATATTAGAAACTTCTGGGCAAAATTGTAAATCTTCCAAAATCTCCGAAGTTGTCCGCCTGTGGTGTCGTTCGACACTCATGGCTGGTGTTGATCGACACCAAGTCACACATCGCCTCAAAACATGATTCTTCGATGCAACTTCTTGGTCTTTGCTCCAAAATCTCCCATATTCTTCTCATTAGTCCTAAATGCATACTTGAAGATGAAAGACTCTAATAGACTCTAAAAACACCAAAAAGACTCGATTAAAGACTCTTATATCATGGTTAAAACCCATAAAAACCATGATATATCAACCGAGCATCATGTGAGGATTCCTGGGCAATGACCAAGTTTCGGGTAGGAATTCTTTACAATGACCGAGTACTGGGTAGGAATTCTTGGCAATGGCCAAGCACCGGGTAGAAATCCTTAGAAACGATCGAGTACCGGGTGAGGAATCCTTGGCAATGACTGAGTACCGGGAGGGGAATTCTCGGTAATGACCTAGTACAAGGCAAGAATTCTCGGTAATAATCGAGTATCGGCTGGATTTCTCAGAAATGACCGAGTAACGTGCAAAAATTCTTGGCAATGACCAAGTACAGGGCATGAATTATTGGCAATGAACGAGTACCGGGCAGGAATTCTCAGCAATGACTGAGTACCGGGCAGGAATTCACACCAATGACCGAGTACCAGGCAGGAATTCTCAGCAATGATCGAGTACCATCTGGTGAATCCTCGGCAATGACCCAGTACCGAACATGAATGCTCGGCAATGACCAAACACCGGGTAGGAATCCCTGGCATTGACCAAGTACCGGACTGCAATTCTTGGCAATGAACGAACATCGCGCAGGAATCTTCGGCTATGACCAAGTACAGGGCTGGAATTCTTGGCAATGTCCGAGTACTGGGTTGGAATTCTTGGAAATGACCGAGCATCAGGTGAGGAATCCTCGGTAATGACCGAGTACCGGGTAGGAATTCTTGGCAATTACCGAGTACCGAGCAGAAATTCTCGATAATGATCAAGCACCGGGTAGGAATCCTCAGAAATGACCGAGTACCGAGTGAGGAATCCTAGGCAATGAACATGTACTGGGCGGGAATTCTCAGAAATGACCTTGTACTAGGCAAGAATTCTCAGTAATAATCGAGTACCGGCTGGATTTTTTAGAAATAACCGAGTAACGGGCAGAATTTCTTAGCCATGACCATTTACCGGGCAGGAATTCTTGGCAATGAACGAGTACCGGGCGGGAATTCTCAGCAATGATCAAGTACTGGTCATTACTCGGTAATCTCAATTATTACCGAGATTCTTACCCGGTGATTGGTCATTGTGGAGAATTTCTACCCGGTACTCGGTCATTGCTTAGTATTCATGCTTGGTACTTGGTCATTGCTGAGAATTCCTGCCCGGTACTCATTCATTGCCAAGAATTCATGCCTGGTACCTTGTCATGGCCGAGAATTTCTGCCCGTTACTCGGTCATTTCCGAGAAATCCAGCCGGTACTCGATTATTACCAAGAATTGTTGCCTGATACTAGGTCAGTGCAGAGAATTCCCACCCAGTACTCAGTCATTGCCATGGATTCCTACCCGGGGTTTGGTATTTGCCAAGAATTCATTCCCGGTACTCGGTCATTGCCGAGCATTCACCAGCCGGTACTCGATCATTGTCGTGAATGACTGCCCAGTTGCCAGTCATTGCCGAGGACTTCTCACCCGATACTCTGTCATTTCCGTGCATTCATACCCGATGCTCGATCATTGCTGAGAGTTCGTACTCGATACTCGGTCATTGCCTAGGTTTCCTCACTGGTGCTCGGTCATTTCTGAGGATTCCTACCCAATGCTAGGTCATTGCCGTGAATTCATGTTCAGTACTCGGTCATTACCGGAATCCATGTACGGTACTTGATCAATAAGGATGATTCCTGCCCGGTGCTCGGTCATTGATGAGAATTCATGCCCAGTAGTAGATCATTGCCGAGGATTCCTCACCTGGTACTTGGTTATTTCCGAGTATTCCTACCCGATTCTCGGTCACTACCGAGAAATTTTATCCGGTACTCGGTCATTGCCGAGAACAACTGTATGATACTTGATTATTTCCAAGGATTCCTACCCGGTGCTTAGTCATTGTCAAGAATTCTTGCCTGGTACTTGGTCATTACCGTGAATTCCTGCCCGGTACTCGTTCATTTCCAAGAATTCCTGCCCGGTACTTGGTCATTGCCGAGAGTTTCTGCCCATAACTCGATCATTTCTGAGAAATTCAGCTGGTACTCAATTATTACCGAGAATTCTTGCCTTGTACTAGGTCATTGCTGATAATTTCCGCCGGGTACTTGGACATTGCCGAGGATTCCTCACTTGGTACTCGGTCATTTCTGAAGATTCCTACCCGGTGCTTGGTCATTGTCCAGAATACATGCCCGGTACTCGGTCATTTCCAAGAATTCCTACCTGGTACTCAATCATTGTAAGGAATTCCTACCCGGTACTAGATCATTGCCAAGGATTCCTCACCTGATGCTCGGTCATTTCTAACAACTCCAACCCGGTACTCGGTCATTGCCAAGAATTCCTACCTGGTACTTGGTCATTGCCAAGAATTCTTGTGTGGTGCTCGGTTATTGCCGAGAAATACTGCCCGGTACTCGGTCATGCCATGGATTCCTACCCGGTGTTCGGTCATTGCCGATTATTCCTGCCCGGTACACGGTCATTACCAAGGATTCAATAGCTGGTACTCGATCATTGCTGAGATTTCCTAACTGGTTCTCGGTCATTCCCATGAATTCCTGCCTAGAACTCGGTCAGTGCTAAGAATTCATGCCCGGTACTCATTCAATGCCAAGAATTCTTGCCCGGTACTTGGTCATTGCCGAGAATTTCTGCATGTTACTCGTTCATTTCCAAGAAACCTAGCCGGTACTTGATTATTACCGAGAATTCTTGCATTGTACTAGGTCATTGCAAAGAATTATCACCCGGTACTCAGTCACTGCCATGGATTCCTCATCCGGTACTCGGTCGTTTCTAAGGATTCTTACCCGGTGCTTGGTCATTGTTGAGAATTCCTGACCGGTACTCGGTTATTGTAAAGAATTCCTACCCGGTACTCGGTCATTGCCAAGGATTCCTCACCTGATGCTCGGTCATTTATGAGAATTCCAACCCGGTACTCGGTCATTACCGAGAATTCCAGCATGGTACTCGGTCATTACCGAGAAATCCTGTGCGGTGCTCGTTCATTGCCAAGAATTCCTACCCGGTACTCGGTCATTACCGAAGATTCCTCACCTTATACTCGGTCGTTTCCGAGAATTCCAACCCGATACTCGGTCATTGCCAAGAATTCATGCCTGGTACTCGGTCATTGCCGAGAATTCTTGCACGGTGCTCGGTCATTCCTGAGAATTCCTGCCCGGTATTTTTTCTGAGAAATCTAGCCGGTACTCGATTATTACCGAGAATCCTACCCGGTTCTTGGTCATTGTCTAGAATTCCTGCCCGGTACTCATTCATTTCTAAGAATTCCTGCCCGGTTCTTGGTCATTGTCTAGAATTCCTGCCCGGTACTCATTCATTTCCACTCGGTACTTGGTCGTTTATGTGGATTCCTACCCGGTACTTGGTCATAGTCGAGAATTCCTACCCGGTACTCAGTCATTGTAAAGAATTCCTACCCGGTACTCGGTCATTGTTGAGGATTCCTCACATGATGCTCAGTCGTTTCCGAGAATTCCAACCCGGCACTCGGTCATTGCCGAGAATTCCTGCCTGGTACTTGGTCATTGCCGAGAATTCTTGCATGGTGCTTGGTCATTGCCAAGGATTCCTAACCGGTACTCGGTCAATGCCAAGGATTCCTACCCGATGTTCGGTCATTACCGAGAATTCATGCTCGGTACTCGGTCATTGCCAAGGATTCACCAGCCGATACTCGATCATTGCTGAGAATTCCTTCCTGGTACTCAAATTGCCGTGAATTCCTGCACGCTACTAGGTCATTGCAGAGAATTCTCACTCGGTACTAAGTCATTGCCAAGGATTCCTTACTCGGTACTCGGTCGTTTCTAAGGATTCCTACCCGGTGCTTGGTCATTATCGAGAATTCTTGCCCGGTACTCGGTCATTGCCAAGAATTCCTACCCAGTACTCGGTCATTGTAAAGAATTCCTACCTGGTACTTGGTCATTGCCGAGGATTCCTCACCTGATGCTCGGTCATTTCCATGAATTCTAACCCGGTACTCGGTCATTACCGAGAATTCATGCATGGTACTCGGTCATTGCCGAGAAATCATATGTAGTGCTCCGTCATTGCCAAAAATACATGCCTGGTACTCGGTCATTGCCACGGATTCCTACCCAGTGTTTGGTCATTGCCAATAATTCCTGCCCGGTACTCGGTCATTGTCGAGGATTCACCAGCCGATACTCGATCATTGCTGAGAATTCAAGCCTAGTACTCAGTCATTACCGTGAATTCCTACCCAGTTGTCAGTTATTACCGAGGACTTCTCACCCGAGACTCTGTCGTTTTCGTAGATTCATACCCCATGTTTAGTCATTGCCAAGAATTCTGGCTAGGTACTCAGTCATTGCCGAGGATTCCTCACCCGGTGCTCGGTCATTTCTGAGGATTCCAACCCAATGCTTGGTCATTGCCAAGAATTCCTGTTCGGTACTTGATCAATAAGGATGATTCCTACCCGGTTCTTGGTCATTGATGAGAATTCATGCCTGGTAGTCGATCATTGTCGAGGATTCCTTACCCAGTACTTGGTCATTTCCGAGCATTCATACCTGATGCTCGGTCACTACCGAGAATTTCTGTCTGGTACTCGGTGATTGCTGAGAACTAATGTACGGTACTCAATTATTTCCAAGGATCCCTACCCGGTGCTCAGTCATTGCTGAAAATTCTTGCCTGGTACATGGCCATTACCGAGAATTCCAGTCCGGTATTCGGTCATTGCCGAGAATTCCTTCCCGGTACTCGGTCATTTCGGAGGATTCCTCTCCCAGTACTACGTCATTTCCGAGGATTCACACTGGTACTTGGTCATTACCGAGAATTCCTGCTACGTATTTGTTTATTGCGGACAATTCATGTCTGGTACTTGGTCATTGCCGAGAATTCCTGCCCGGAGCTCGGTCATTGCCGAGGATTCCTCACCCGCTACTCGCTCATTTCTGAGGATTCCTAAACTGTGCTTAGTCATTGCCGAGAATTCCTGCCCATTACTCGGTCATGGCTGAGTTTTCCTGTCTGGTACTCGTTCATTGCCGAGAATTGCTGCCCGGTACTCGGTCTTGCCAAGAATTCATCTACTTGGTAATTGCCGAGAATTTATGCCTGTTACTTGGTCATTTCTGAGGATTTTCCTGTCGGTACTCAATTTTTACAAATAATTCATGCCTGGTACTAGGTCATTGCCGTGAATTCCTGCCCGGTACTCAGTCATTGCTAAGGATTCTTGCCTGGTACTTGTTCATTGCTGAGAATTCCTGCCATGTACTCGTTTATTGCCAATAATTCATGCCCGGTACCTTGTCATTACAGAGAATTTATGCCCGTTACTCGGTCATTTCTGAGAAATCCAGCCGGTACTCTTATTCTCGCCTGGTACACGGTCATTGCCTATGATTCCTCACTCGGTACTGGTCGTTTCTGAGGATTCCTACCCGGTGCTATGTTATTGTCAAGAATTCCTGCCCGGTACTTGGTCATTGCCAAGAATTCCCACCCGGTACTCAGTCATTGTAAAGAATTCCTACCCGGTCCTCAGACATTACTGAGGATTCCTCTCCTGATGCTTGATCATTTCTGAGAATTCTAACCCGGTACTTAGTCATTGCCGAGAATTCCTGCCTGGTACTCGGTAATTGCAGAGAATTTATGCCGTTACTCGGTCATTTCTGAGAAATCCAGCCGGTACTTGATTATTACCGAGAGTCCTACCCGGTGCTTGGTCATTGTCGAGAATTCATGCACAGTACTCGTTAATTTCCAAGAATTCCTGCTCGGTACTTGGTCATTGCCGAGAGTTTCTGCCCATAACTCGAACATTTCTGAGAAATCCAGCCGGTACTCAATTATTACCGAGAATTCTTGCATGGTACTAGGTCATTGCCGAGAATTCTCGCCAGGTACTTGGTCATTGTCGGGGATTCCTCACTCGGTACTCGGTCATTTCTGATGATTCCTACCCGGTGTTTGGTCATTGTCCAGAATTCATGCCCGGTACTCGGTCATTTCCAAGAATTCCTACCTGGTACTCAATCATTGTAAAGAATTCCAACCCGGTACTCAGTCATTGCCAAGGATTCCTCACCTGATGCTCGGTCGTTTCTAAGAACTCCAACTCGGTACTCGGTCATTGCCAAAAATTCCTACCTGGTACTCGGTCATTGCCAAGAATTCATGTGCGGTGCTCGGTCATTGGCGAGAAATACTGCCCGGTACTCGGTCATGCCATGGATTCCTTCCCGGTGTACGGTCATTGCCGAGAATTCCTGCCCAGTACACGGTCATTACCGAGGATTCAATAGCTGGTAATCGATCATTGCTGAGAATTCCTAACTAGTTCTCGGTCATTGCCGTGAATTCCTGCCTAGTACTCGGTCATTGCTGAGAATTCATGCACGGTACTCTTTCATTGCCAAGAATTCATGCCCGGTACTTGGTCATTGCCGAGAATTTCTGCATGTTACTCGTTCATTTCCAAGAAATCTAGCCGGTACTCTATTATTACCAAGAATTCTTGCCTTGTACTAGGTCATTGCCAAGAATTATCGCCCGGTACTCAGTCATTGCCAAAGATTCCTCATCCAGTACTCGGTCGTTTCTAAGGATTCTTACCCGGTGCTTGGTCATTGTTTTGAATTCCTGACCGGTACTCGGTCATTGTAAAGAATTCCTACCTGGTACTCAGTCATTGCCAAGGATTCCTCACCTGATGCTCGGTCATTTACGAGAATTCCAACCCGGTACTCAGTCATTACTGAGAATTCCTGCATGGTACTCGGTCATTGCCGAGAAATCCTGTGCGGTGCTCGGTCATTGCCAAGAATTCCTACCCGGTACTCGGTCATTGTATAGAATTCATACCCGGTACTCGGTCATTACCGAAGATTCCTTACCTGATACTCGGTCATTGCCAAGAATTCCTGCCTGGTACCCGGTCATTGCCGAGAATTCTTGGGCAGTGCTCGGTCATTGCCGAGAATTCTTGCGCGGTGCTTGGTCATTCCTGAGAATTCCTGCCCGGTACTAGGTTATTTTTTCTGAGAAATCCAGCCGGTACTCGATTGTTACCGAGAATCCTACCCGGTTCTTGGTCATTTTTTAGAATTCCTGCCCGGTACTCATTCATTTCGAAGAATTCCTGCCCGGTACTTGGTCAATGCAGATGATTCCTCACTCGGTACTCGGTCGTTTATGAGGATTCCTACCCGGTGCTTGGTCATAGTCGAGAATTTCTACCCGGTACTCAGTCATTGTAAAGAATTCCTACCCAGTACTCGGTCATTGTCGAGGATTCCTCACATGATGCTCAGTCTTTTCCGAGAATTCCAACCCGTTACTCGGACATTGCTAAGAATTCATGCCCGGTCGTTGCTAAGGATTCTTACCCGGTGCTTGGTCATTGTTTAGAATTCATGACCGGTACTCGGTCATTGTAAAGAATTTCTACCCGGTACTCGATCATTGCCAAGGATTCGTCACCAGATGCTCGGTCATTTATGAGAATTCCAACCCGGTACTCGGTCATTACCGAGAATTCCGGCATGGTACTCTGTCATTACCGATAAATCCTGTGCGGTGCTCGGTCATTGCCAAGAATTCCTACCCGGTACTCGGTCATTACCGAAGATTCCTTACCTTATACTCGGTCATTTCCGAGAATTCCAACCCGATACTCGGTCATTGCCAAGAATTCCTGCATAGTACCCGGTCATTGCCGAGAATTCTTGGGCAGTGCTCGGTCATTGCCGAGAATTCTTGCGCGGTGCTCGGTCATTCCTGAGAATTCCTGCCCGGTACTCAGTTATTTTTTCCGAGAAATCCAGCCGGTACTCGATTGTTACCGAGAATCCTACCCGGTTCTTGGTCATTGTTTAGAATTCATGCCCGGTACTCGTTCATTTCCAAGAATTCCTGCCCGGTACTTGGTCAATGCAGATGATTCCTCACTCGGTACTCGATCGTTTATGAGGATTCGTACCCGGTGATTGGTCATAGTTGAGAATTCCTACCCGGTACTCAGTCATTGTAAAGAATTCCTACCCGGTACTCGGTCATTGCCGAGGATTCCTCACATGATGCTCAGTCTTTTCCGAGAATTCCCACCCGTTACTCGGTCATTGCTGGGAATTACTGCATGGTACTCGGTCATTGCTGAGAATTCCTGCGTGGTGCTTGGTCATTGCAAAGAATTCCTGACCGGTACTCGGTCAATGCCAAGGATTCCTACCCGGTGTTCGGTCATTGCCGAGAATTCATGCTCGGTACTCGATCATTGCCAAGGATTCACCAGCCGATACTCGATCATTGCGGTGAATTCCTCCCCGGAACTCGTTCATTGCCAATAATTCCTGCCCGATACCTTGTCATTACAGAGAATTTATGCCCGTTACTCGGTCATTTCTGAGAAATCCAGCCGGTACTCGATTATTACCGAGAATTCTTGTCTGGTACTAGGTCATTGCTGAGAATTCTCGCTTGGTACACGGTCATTGCGTATGATTTCTCACTCAGTACTCGGTCATTTTTGAGGAGTCCTACCCGGTGCTAGGTCATTGTCGAGAATTTCTGCCCGGTACTCGGTCGTTGCCAAGAATTCCTACCCGGTACTTGGTCATTGTAAAGAATTCCTACCCGGTCCTCAAACATTGCCGAGGATTCCTCTCCTGATGCTCGATCATTTCCAAGAATTCTAACCCGGTACTCAGTCATTGCCATGAATTCCTGCCCGGAACTCGTTCATTGCCAATAATTCCTGCCCGGTACCTTGTCATTACAGAGAATTTATGCCCGTTACTCGGTCATTTCTGAGAAATCCAGCGGGTACTCGATTTTTATCGAGAATTCTTATGATGTACTAGGTCATTGCTAAGAATTCTCGCCTGGTACACGGTCATTGCCTACGATTCCTCACTGGGTACTCGGTCATTTCTAAGGATTCCTACCCGGTGGTTGGTCATTACCGTGAATTCCTGCCCGGTACTCGTTCATTTCCAAGAATTCCTGCCCGGTACTTGGTCATTGCCGAGAGTTTCTGCCCATAACTCGATCATTTCTGAGAAATTCAGCCGGTACTCGATTATTACCGAGAATTCTTGCCTGGTACTAGGTCATTGCTGAGAATTCCCGCCGGGTACTTGGTCATTGCCGAGGATTCCTCACTCGGTACTCGGTCATTTCTGAAGATTCCTACCCGGAGCTTGGTCATTGTCCAGAATACATGCCCGGTACTCGGTCATTTCCAAGAATTCCTACCTGGTACTCAATCATTGTAAGGAATTCCTACCCGGTACTCGGTCATTGCCAAGGATTCCTCACGTGATGCTCGGTCATTTCTAACAACTCCAACCCGGTACTCGGTCATTGCCAAGAATTCCTACTTGGTACTTGGTCATTGCCAAGAATTCTTGTGCGGTGCTCGGTTATTGCCGAGAAATACTGCCCGGTACTCGGTCATGCCATGGATTCCTACCCGGTGTTCGGTCATTGCCGATTATTCCTGCCTGGTACACGGTCATTACCGTGGATTCAATAGCTGGTACTCGATCATTGCTGAGAATTCCTAACTAGTTCTCGGTCATTGCCGTGAATTCCTGCCTAGTACTCGGTCATTGCTGAGAATTCATGCACGGTACTCATTCATTACCAAGAATTCATGCCCGGTACTTGGTCATTGCCGAGAATTTCTGCATGTTACTCGTTCATTTCCAAGAAATCTAGCCGGTACTCTATTATTACCGAGAATTCTTGCCTTGTACTAGGTCATTGCCAAGAATTATCGCCCGGTACTCAGTCATTGCCAAATATTCCTCATCCAGTACTCGGTCGTTTCTTAGGATTCTTACCCGGTGCTTGGTCATTCTTTAGAATTCCTGACCGGTACTCGGTCATTGTAAAGAATTCCTACCTGGTACTCAGTCATTGCCAAGGATTCCTCACCTGATACTCGGTCATTTACGAGAATTCCAACCCGGTACTCAGTCATTACTGAGAATTCCTGCATGGTACTCGGTCATTGCCGAGAAATCCTGTGCGGTGCTCGGTCATTGCCAAGAATTCCTACCCGGTACTCGGTCATTGTATAGAATTCATACCCGGTACTCTGTCATTACCGAAGATTCCTCACCTGATACTCGGTCATTGCCAAGAATTCCTGCCTGGTACCCGGTCATTGCCGAGAATTCTTGGGCAGTGCTCGGTCATTGCCGAGAATTCTTGCGCGGTGCTCGGACATTCCTGAGAATTCCTGCCCGGTACTCGGTTATTTTTTCTGAGAAATCCAGCCGGTACTCGATTGTTACCGAGAATCCTACCCGGTTCTTGGTCATTGTTTAGAATTCCTGACCGGTACTCGTTCATTTTGAAGAATTCCTGCCCGGTACTTGGTCAATGCAGATGATTCCTCACTCGGTACTGGGTCATTTATGAGGATTCCTACCCGGTGCTTGGTCATAGTCGAGAATTCCTACCCGGTACTCAGTCATTGTAAAGAATTCCTACCCGGTACTCGGTCATTGCCGAGGATTCCTCACATGATGCTCAGTCTTTTCCGAGAATTCCAACCCGTTACTCGGTCATTGCTGAGAATTCGATGGTGGTGCTTGGTCATTACAAAGAATTCCTGACCGGTACTCGGTCAATGCCAAGGATTCCTACCCGGTGTTTGGTCATTGCCGAGAATTCATGCTCGGTACTCGATCATTGCCAGGGATTCACCAGCCGATACTCTATCATTGCGGTGAATTCCTCCCCGGAACTCGTTCATTGCCAATAATTCATGCCCGGTACCTTGTCATTACAGAGAATTTATGCCCGTTACTTGGTCATTTCTGAGAAATCCAGCCGGTACTCGATTATTACCGAGAATTCTTGTCTGGTACACGGTCATTGCTGAGAATTCTCGCCAGGTACACGGTCATTGCCTATGATTCCTCACTCGGTACTCGGTCGTTTTTGAGGATTCCTACCCGGTGCTAGGTCATTGTCGAGAATTTCTGCCCGGTACTCGGTTGTTGCCAAGAATTTATGCCCGGTACTCGATTATTACCGAGAATTCTTGCCTGGTACTAGGTCATTGCCGAGAATTCCCGCCGGGTACTTGGTCATTGCCGAGGATTCCTCACTCGGTACTCGGTCATTTCTGATGATTCATACCCGGTGCTTGGTCATTGTCCAGAATACATGCCCGTTACTCGGTCATTTCCAAGAATTCCTACATGGTACTCAATCATTGTAAGGAATTCCTACCCGGTACTCGGTCATTGCCAAGGATTCCTCACCTGATGCTCGGTCATTTCTAACAACTCCAACCCGGTACTCGGTCAATGCCAAGAATTCCTACCTGGTACTCGGTTATTGAAAAGAATTCTTGTGTGGTGCTCGGTCATTACCGAGAAATACTGCCTAGTACTCGGTCATGCCATGGATTCCTACCCGGTGTTCGGTCATTGCCAAAAATTCCTGCCCGGTACACGGTCATTACCGAGGATTCAATAGCTGGTACTCGATTATTGCTGAGAATTCCTAACTGGTTCTCGGTCATTGCCATGAATTCCTGCCTAGTACTCGGTCAGTGCTAAGAATTCATGCCCGGTACTCATTCAATGCCAAGAATTCTTGCCCGGTACTTGGTCATTGCCGAGAATTTTTTCATGTTACTCGTTCATTTCCAAGAAACCTATCCGGTACTTGATTATTACCGAGAATTCTTGCCTTGTACTAGGTCATTGCAAAGAATTATCACCCGGTACTCAGTCATTGCCATGTGTTTCTCATCCGGTACTCGGTCGTTTCTAAGGATTCTTACAGAGAATTTATGCCCGTTACTCGGTCATTTCTAAGAAATCCAGCCGGTACTCGATTATTACCGAGAATTCTTGTCTGGTACTAGGTCATTGCTGAGAATTCTCGCCTGGTACACGGTCATTTCCTATGATTTCTCACTCGGTACTCGGTCATTTTTGAGGATTCCTACCGGGTGCTAGGTCATTGTCGAGAATTTCTGCCCGGTCCTCAAACATTGCCGAGGATTCCTCTCCTGATGCTCGATCATTTCCAAGAATTCTAACCCGGTACTCAGTCATTGCCATGAATTCCTTCCCGGAACTCGTTCATTGCCAATAATTCCTGCCCGGTACCTTGTCATTACAGAGAATTTATGCCCGTTGCTCGGTCATTTCTGAGAAATCCAGCGGGTACTCAATTTTTACCGAGAATTCTTGTCTGGTACTAGGTCATTGCTAAGAATTCTCGTCTGGTACACGGTCATTGCCTACGATTCCTCACTGGGTACTCAGTCATTTCTAAGGATTCCTACCCGGTGGTTGGTCATTACCGTGAATTCCTGCCCGGTGTTCGGTCATTGCTGAGAATTCATGCTCGGTACTCGATCATTGCCAAGGATTCACCAGCCGATACTCGATCATTGCGGTGAATTCCTCCCCGGAACTCGTTCATTGCCAATAATTCCTGCCCGATACCTTGTCATTACAGAGAATTTATGCCCGTTACTCGGTCATTTCTGAGAAATCCAGCCGGTACTCGATTATTACCGAGAATTCTTGTCTGGTACTAGGTCATTGCTGAGAATTCTCGCTTGGTACACGGTCATTGCGTATGATTTCTCACTCAGTACTCGGTCATTTTTGAGGAGTCCTACCCGGTGCTAGGTCATTGTCGAGAATTTCTGCCCGGTACTCGGTCGTTGCCAAGAATTCCTACCCGGTACTTGGTCATTGTAAAGAATTCCTACCCGGTCCTCAAACATTGCCGAGGATTCCTCTCCTGATGCTCGATCATTTCCAAGAATTCTAACCCGGTACTCAGTCATTGCCATGAATTCCTGCCCGGAACTCGTTCATTGCCAATAATTCCTGCCCGGTACCTTGTCATTACAGAGAATTTATGCCCGTTACTCGGTCATTTCTGAGAAATCCAGCGGGTACTCGATTTTTACCGAGAATTCTTGTGATGTACTAGGTCATTGCTAAGAATTCTCGCCTGGTACACGGTCATTGCCTACGATTCCTCACTGGGTACTCGGTCATTTCTAAGGATTCCTACCCGGTGGTTGGTCATTACCGTGAATTCCTGCCCGGTACTCGTTCATTTCCAAGAATTCCTGCCCGGTACTTGGTCATTGCCGAGAGTTTCTGCCCATAACTCGATCATTTCTGAGAAATTCAGCCGGTACTCGATTATTACCGAGAATTCTTGCCTGGTACTAGGTCATTGCTGAGAATTCCCGCCGGGTACTTGGTCATTGCCGAGGATTCCTCACTCGGTACTCGGTCATTTCTGAAGATTCCTACCCGGAGCTTGGTCATTGTCCAGAATACATGCCCGGTACTCGGTCATTTCCAAGAATTCCTACCTGGTACTCAATCATTGTAAGGAATTCCTACCCGGTACTCGGTCATTGCCAAGGATTCCTCACGTGATGCTCGGTCATTTCTAACAACTCCAACCCGGTACTCGGTCATTGCCAAGAATTCCTACTTGGTACTTGGTCATTGCCAAGAATTCTTGTGCGGTGCTCGGTTATTGCCGAGAAATACTGCCCGGTACTCGGTCATGCCATGGATTCCTACCCGGTGTTCGGTCATTGCCGATTATTCCTGCCTGGTACACGGTCATTACCGTGGATTCAATAGCTGGTACTCGATCATTGCTGAGAATTCCTAACTAGTTCTCGGTCATTGCCGTGAATTCCTGCCTAGTACTCGGTCATTGCTGAGAATTCATGCACGGTACTCATTCATTACCAAGAATTCATGCCCGGTACTTGGTCATTGCCGAGAATTTCTGCATGTTACTCGTTCATTTCCAAGAAATCTAGCCGGTACTCTATTATTACCGAGAATTCTTGCCTTGTACTAGGTCATTGCCAAAAATTATCGCCCGGTACTCAGTCATTGCCAAATATTCCTCATCCAGTACTCGGTCGTTTCTAAGGATTCTTACCCGGTGCTTGGTCATTGTTTAGAATTCCTGACCGGTACTCGGTCATTGTAAAGAATTCCTACCTGGTACTCAGTCATTGCCAAGGATTCCTCACCTGATACTCGGTCATTTACGAGAATTCCAACCCGGTACTCAGTCATTACTGAGAATTCCTGCATGGTACTCGGTCATTGCCAAGAAATCCTGTGCGGTGCTCGGTCATTGCCAAGAATTCCTACCCGGTACTCGGTCATTGTATAGAATTCATACCCGGTACTCTGTCATTACCGAAGATTTCTCACCTGATACTCGGTCATTGCCAAGAATTCCTGCCTGGTACCCGGTCATTGCCGAGAATTCTTGGGCAGTGCTCGGTCATTGCCGAGAATTCTTGCGCGGTGCTCGGTCATTCCTGAGAATTCCTGCCCGGTACTCGGTTATTTTTTCTGAGAAATCCAGCCGGTACTCGATTGTTACCGAGAATCCTACCCGGTTCTTGGTCATTGTTTAGAATTCCTGACCGGTACTCGTTCATTTTGAAGAATTCCTGCCCGGTACTTGGTCAATGCAGATGATTCCTCACTCGGTACTGGGTCATTTATTAGGATTCCTACCCGGTGCTTGGTCATAGTCGAGAATTCCTACCCGGTACTCAGTCATTGTAAAGAATTCCTACCCGGTACTCGGTCATTGCCGAGGATTCCTCACATGATGCTCAGTCTTTTCCGAGAATTCCAACCCGTTACTCGGTCATTGCTGAGAATTCGATGGTGGTGCTTGGTCATTACAAAGAATTCCTGACCGGTACTCGGTCAATGCCAAGGATTCCTACCCGGTGTTTGGTCATTGCCGAGAATTCATGCTCGGTACTCGATCATTGCCAGGGATTCACCAGCCGATACTCTATCATTGCGGTGAATTCCTCCCCGGAACTCGTTCATTGCCAATAATTCATGCCCGGTACCTTGTCATTACAGAGAATTTATGCCCGTTACTTGGTCATTTCTGAGAAATCCAGCCGGTACTCGATTATTACCGAGAATTCTTGTCTGGTACACGGTCATTGCTGAGAATTCTCGCCAGGTACATGGTCATTGCCTATGATCCCTCACTCGGTACTCGGTCGTTTTTGAGGATTCCTACCCGGTGCTAGGTCATTGTCGAGAATTTCTGCCCGGTACTCGGTTGTTGCCAAGAATTTATGCCCAGTACTCGATTATTACCGAGAATTCTTTCCTGGTACTAGGTCATTGCCGAGAATTCCCGCCGGGTACTTGGTCATTGCCGAGGATTCCTCACTCGGTACTCGGTCATTTCTGATGATTCATACCCGGTGCTTGAACATTGTCCAGAATACATGCCCGTTACTCGGTCATTTCCAAGAATTCCTACCTGGTACTCAATCATTGTAAGGAATTCCTACCCGGTACTCGGTCATTGCCAAGGATTCCTCACCTGATGCTCGGTCATTTCTAACAACTCCAACCCGGTACTCGGTCAATGCCAAGAATTCCTACCTGGTACTCGGTTATTGAAAAGAATTCTTGTGTGGTGCTCGGTCATTACCGAGAAATACTGCCTAGTACTTGGTCATGCCATGGATTCCTACCTGGTGTTCGGTCATTGCCAAAAATTCCTGCCCGGTACACGGTCATTACCGAGGATTCAATAGCTGGTACTCGATTATTGCTGAGAATTCCTAACTGGTTCTCGGTCATTGCCATGAATTCCTGCCTAGTACTCGGTCAGTGCTAAGAATTCATGCCCGGTACTCATTCAATGCCAAGAATTCTTGCCCGGTACTTGGTCATTGCCGAGAATTTTTGCATGTTACTCGTTCATTTCCAAGAAACCTATCCGGTACTTGATTATTACCGAGAATTCTTGCCTTGTACTAGGTCATTGCAAAGAATTATCACCCGGTACTCAGTCATTGCCATGTGTTCCTCATCCGATACTCGGTCGTTTCTAAGGATTCTTACAGAGAATTTATGCCCGTTACTCGGTCATTTCTGAGAAATCCAGCCGGTACTCGATTATTACCGAGAATTCTTGTCTGGTACTAGGTCATTGCTGAGAATTCTCGCCTGGTACACGGTCATTGCCTATGATTTCTCACTCGGTACTCGGTCGTTTTTGAGGATTCCTACCGGGTGCTAGGTCATTGTCGAGAATTTCTGCCCGGTCCTCAAACATTGCCGAGGATTCCTCTCCTGATGCTCGATCATTTCCAAGAATTCTAACCCGGTACTCAGTCATTGCCATGAATTCCTTCCCGGAACTCGTTCATTGCCAATAATTCCTGCCCGGTACCTTGTCATTACAGAGAATTTATGCCCGTTGCTCGGTCATTTCTGAGAAATCCAGCGGGTACTCAATTTTTACCGAGAATTCTTGTCTGGTACTAGGTCATTGCTAAGAATTCTCGTCTGGTACATGGTCATTGCCTACGATTCCTCACTGGGTACTCAGTCATTTCTAAGGATTCCTACCCGGTGGTTGGTCATTACCGTGAATTCCTGCCCGGTGTTCGGTCATTGCCGAGAATTCATGCTCGGTACTCGATCATTGCCAAGGATTCACCAGCCGATACTCGATCATTGCGGTGAATTCCTCCCCGGAACTCGTTCATTGCCAATAATTCCTGCCCGATACCTTGTCATTACAGAGAATTTATGCCCGTTACTCGGTCATTTCTGAGAAATCCATCCGGTACTCGATGATTACCGAGAATTCTTGTCTGGTACTAGGTCATTGCTGAGAATTCTCGCTTGGTACACGGTCATTGCGTATGATTTCTCACTCAGTACTCGGTCATTTTTGAGGAGTCCTACCCGGTGCTAGGTTATTGTCGAGAATTTCTGCCCGGTACTCGGTCGTTGCCAAGAATTCCTACCCGGTACTTGGTCATTGTAAAGAATTCCTACCCGGTCCTCAAACATTGCCGAGGATTCCTCTCCTGATGCTCGATCATTTCCAAGAATTCTAACGCGGTACTCAGTCATTGCCATGAATTCCTGCCCGGAACTCGTTCATTGCCAATAATTCCTGCCCGGTACCTTGTCATTACAGAGAATTTATGCCCGTTACTCGGTCATTTCTGAGAAATCCAGCGGGTACTCGATTTTTACCGAGAATTCTTGTGATGTACTAGGTCATTGCTAAGAATTCTCGCCTGGTACACGGTCATTGCCTACGATTCCTCACTGGGTACTCGGTCATTTCTAAGGATTCCTACCCGGTGGTTGGTCATTACCGTGAATTCCTGCCCGGTACTCGTTCATTTCCAAGAATTCCTGCCCGGTACTTGGTCATTGCCGAGAGTTTCTGCCCATAACTCGATCATTTCTGAGAAATTCAGCCGGTACTCGATTATTACCGAGAATTCTTGCCTGGTACTAGGTCATTGCTGAGAATTCCCGCCGGGTACTTGGTCATTGCCGAGGATTCCTCACTCGGTACTCGGTCATTTCTGAAGATTCCTACCCGGAGCTTGGTCATTGTCCAGAATACATGCCCGGTACTCGGTCATTTCCAAGAATTCCTACCTGGTACTCAATCATTGTAAGGAATTCCTACCCGGTACTCGGTCATTGCCAAGGATTCCTCACGTGATGCTCGGTCATTTCTAACAACTCCAACCCGGTACTCGGTCATTGCCAAGAATTCCTACTTGGTACTTGGTCATTGCCAAGAATTCTTGTGCGGTGCTCGGTTATTGCCGAGAAATACTGCCCGGTACTCGGTCATGCCATGGATTCCTACCCGGTGTTCGGTCATTGCCGATTATTCCTGCCTGGTACACGGTCATTACCGTGGATTCAATAGCTGGTACTCGATCATTGCTGAGAATTCCTAACTAGTTCTCGGTCATTGCCGTGAATTCCTGCCTAGTACTCGGTCATTGCTGAGAATTCATGCACGGTACTCATTCATTACCAAGAATTCATGCCCGGTACTTGGTCATTGCCGAGAATTTCTGCATGTTACTCGTTCATTTCCAAGAAATCTAGCCGGTACTCTATTATTACCGAGAATTCTTGCCTTGTACTAGGTCATTGCCAAGAATTATCGCCCGGTACTCAGTCATTGCCAAATATTCCTCATCCAGTACTCGGTCGTTTCTAAGGATTCTTACCCGGTGCTTGGTCATTGTTTAGAATTCCTGACCGGTACTCGGTCATTGTAAAGAATTCCTACCTGGTACTCAGTCATTGCCAAGGATTCCTCACCTGATACTAGGTCATTTACGAGAATTCCAACCCGGTACTCAGTCATTACTGAGAATTCCTGCATGGTACTCGGTCATTGCCGAGAAATCCTGTGCGGTGCTCGGTCATTGCCAAGAATTCCTACCCGGTACTCGGTCATTGTATAGAATTCATACCCGGTACTCTGTCATTACCGAAGATTCCTCACCTGATACTCGGTCATTGCCAAGAATTCCTGCCTGGTACCCGATCATTGCCGAGAATTCTTGGGCAGTGCTCGGTCATTGCCGAGAATTCTTGCGCGGTGCTCGGTCATTCCTGAGAATTCCTGCCCGGTACTCGGTTATTTTTTCTGAGAAATCCAGCCGGTACTCGATTGTTACCGAGAATCCTACCCGGTTCTTGGTCATTGTTTAGAATTCATGACCGGTACTCGTTCATTTTGAAGAATTCCTGCCCGGTACTTGGTCAATGCAGATGATTCCTCACTCGGTACTGGGTCATTTATGAGGATTCCTACCCGGTGCTTGGTCATAGTCGAGAATTCCTACCCGGTACTCAGTCATTGTAAAGAATTCCTACCCGGTACTCGGTCATTGCCGAGGATTCCTCACATGATGCTCAGTCTTTTCCGAGAATTCCAACCCGTTACTCGGTCATTGCTGAGAATTCGATGGTGGTGCTTGGTCATTACAAAGAATTCCTGACCGGTACTCGGTCAATGCCAAGGATTCCTACCCGGTGTTTGGTCATTGCCGAGAATTCATGCTCGGTACTCGATCATTGCCAGGGATTCACCAGCCGATACTCTATCATTGCGGTGAATTCCTCCCCGGAACTCGTTCATTGCCAATAATTCATGCCCGGTACCTTGTCATTACAGAGAATTTATGCCCGTTACTTGGTCATTTCTGAGAAATCCAGCCGGTACTCGATTATTACCGAGAATTCTTGTCTGGTACACGGTCATTGCTGAGAATTCTCGCCAGGTACACGGTCATTGCCTATGATTCCTCACTCGGTACTCGGTCGTTTTTGAGGATTCCTACCCGGTGCTAGGTCATTGTCGAGAATTTCTGCCCGGTACTCGGTTGTTGCCAAGAATTTATGCCCGGTACTCGATTATTACCGAGAATTCTTGCCTGGTACTAGGTCATTGCCGAGAATTCCCGCCGGGTACTTGGTCATTGCCGAGGATTCCTCACTCGGTACTCGGTCATTTCTGATAATTCATACCCGGTGCTTGGTCATTGTCCAGAATACATGCCCGTTACTCGGTCATTTCCAAGAATTCCTACCTGGTACTCAATCATTGTAAGGAATTCCTACCCGGTACTCGGTCATTGCCAAGGATTCCTCACCTGATGCTCGGTCATTTCTAACAACTCCAACCCGGTACTCGGTCATTTCTAACAACTCCAACCCGGTACTCGGTCAATGCCAAGAATTCCTACATGGTACTCGGTTATTGAAAAGTATTCTTGTGTGGTGCTCGGTCATTACCGAGAAATACTGCCTAGTACTCGGTCATGCCATGGATTCCTACCCGGTGTTCGGTCATTGCCAAAAATACCTGCCCGGTCCACGGTCATTACCGAGGATTCAATAGCTGGTACTCGATTATTGCTGAGAATTCCTAACTGGTTCTCGGTCATTGCCATGAATTCCTGCCTAGTACTCGGTCAGTGCTAAGAATTCATGCCCGGTACTCATTCAATGCCAAGAATTCTTGCCCGGTACTTGGTCATTGCCGAGAATTTTTGCATGTTACTCGTTCATTTCCAAGAAACCTATCCGGTACTTGATTATTACCGAGAATTCTTTCCTTGTACTAGGTCATTGCAAAGAATTATCACCCGGTACTCAGTCATTGCCATGTGTTCCTCATCCGGTACTCGGTCATTTCTAAGGATTCTTACAGAGAATTTATGCCCGTTACTCGGTCATTTCTGAGAAATCCAGCCGGTACTCGATTATTACCGAGAATTCTTGTCTGGTACTAGGTCATTGCTGAGAATTCTCGCCTGGTACACGGTCATTGCCTATGATTTCTCACTCGGTACTCGGTCATTTTTGAGGATTCCTACCGGGAGCTAGGTCATTGTCGAGAATTTCTGCCCGGTCCTCAAACATTGCCGAGGATTCCTCTCCTGATGCTCGATCATTTCCAAGAATTCTAACCCGGTACTCAGTCATTGCCATGAATTCCTTCCCGGAACTCGTTCATTGCCAATAATTCCTGCCCGGTACCTTGTCATTACAGAGAATTTATGCCCGTTGCTCGGTCATTTCTGAGAAATCCAGCGGGTACTCAATTTTTACCGAGAATTCTTGTCTGGTACTAGGTCATTGCTAAGAATTCTCGTCTGGTACACGGTCATTGCCTACGATTCCTCACTGGGTACTCAGTCATTTCTAAGGATTCCTACCCGGTGGTTGGTCATTACCGTGAATTCCTGCCCGGTACTCGTTCATTTCCAAGAATTCATGCCCGGTACTTGGTCATTGCCGAGAGTTTCTGCCCATAACTCGATCATTTCTGAGAAATTCAGCCGGTACTCAATTATTACCGAGAATTCTTGCCTGGTACTAGGTCATTGCTGAGAATTCCCGCCGGGTACTTGGTCATTGCCGAGGATTCCTCACTCGGTACTCGGTCATTTCTGAAGATTCCTACCCGGTGCTTGGTAATTATCCAGAATACATGCCCGGTACTCGGTCATTTCCAAGAATTCCTACCTGGTACTCAATCATTGTAAGGAATTCCTACCCGGTACTCGGTCATTGCCAAGGATTCCTCACCTGTTGCTCAGTCATTTCTAACAACTCCAACCCGGTACTCAGTCATTGCCAAGAATTCCTACCTGGTACTTGGTCATTGCCAAGAATTCTTGTGCGGTGCTCGGTTATTGCCGAGAAATACTGCCCGGTACTCGGTCATGCCATGGATTCCTACCTGGTGTTCGGTTATTGCCGATTATTCCTGCCCGGTACACGGTCATTACCGAGGATTCAATAGCTGGTACTCGATCATTGCTGAGAATTCCTAACTAGTTCTCGGTCATTGCCGTGAATTCCTGCCTAGTACTCGGTCATTGCTGAGAATTCATGCACGGTACTCATTCATTGCCAAGAATTCATGCCCGGTACTTGGTCATTGCCGAGAATTTCTGCATGTTACTCGTTCATTTCAAAGAAATCTAGCCGGTACTCTATTATTACCGAGAATTCTTGCCTTGTACTAGGTCATTGCCAAGAATTATCGCCCGGTACTCAGTCATTGCCAAAGATTCCTCATCCAGTACTCGGTCGTTTCTAACGATTCTTACCCGGTGCTTGGTCATTGTTTAGAATTCCTGACCGGTACTCGGTCATTGTAAAGAATTCCTACCTGGTACTCAGTCATTGCCAAGGATTCCTCACCTGATGCTCGGTCATTGACGAGAATTCCAACCCGGTACTCAGTCATTACTGAGAATTCCTGCATGGTACTCGGTCATTGCCGAGAAATCATGTGCGGTGCTCGGTCATTGCCAAGAATTCCTACCCGGTACTCGGTCATTGTATAGAATTCATACCCGGTACTCGGTCATTACCGAAGATTCCTCACCTGATACTCGGTCATTGCCAAGAATTCCTGCCTGGTACCCGGTCATTGCCGAGAATTCTTGGGCAGTGCTCGGTCATTGCCGAGAATTCTTGCGCGGTGCTCGGTCATTCCTGAGAATTCCTGCCCGGTACTCGGTTATTTTTTCTGAGAAATCCAGCCGGTACTCGATTGTTACCGAAAATCCTACCCGGTTCTTGGTCATTGTTTAGAATTCCTGACCGGTACTCGTTCATTTTAAAGAATTCCTGCCCGGTACTTGGTCAATGCAGATGATTCCACACTCGGTACTGGGTCATTTATGAGGATTCCTACCCGGTGCTTGGTCATAGTCGAGAATTCCTACCTGGTACTCAGTCATTGTAAAGAATTCCTACCCGGTACTCGGTCATTGCCGAGGATTCCTCACATGATGCTCAGTCTTTTCCGAGAATTCCAACCCGTTACTCGGTCATTGCTGAGAATTCGATGGTGGTGCTTGGTCATTACAAAGAATTCCTGACCGGTACTCGGTCAATGCCAAGGATTCCTACCCGGTGTTTGGTCATTGCCGAGAATTCATGCTCGGTACTCGATCATTGCCAGGGATTCACCAGCCGATACTCTATCATTGCGGTGAATTCCTCCCCGGAACTCGTTCATTGCCAATAATTCATGCCCGGTACCTTGTCATTACAGAGAATTTATGCCCGTTACTTGGTCATTTCTGAGAAATCCAGCCGGTACTCGATTATTACCGAGAATTCTTGTCTGGTACACGGTCATTGCTGAGAATTCTCGCCAGGTACACGGTCATTGCCTATGATTCCTCACTCGGTACTCGGTCGTTTTTGAGGATTCCTACCCGGTGCTAGGTCATTGTCGAGAATTTCTGCCCGGTACTCGGTTGTTGCCAAGAATTTATGCCCGGTACTCGATTATTACCGAGAATTCTTGCCTGGTACTAGGTCATTGCCGAGAATTCCCGCCGGGTACTTGGTCATTGCCGAGGATTCCTCACTCGGTACTCGGTCATTTCTGATGATTCATACCCGGTGCTTGGTCATTGTCCAGAATACATGCCCGTTACTCGGTCATTTCCAAGAATTCCTACCTGGTACTCAATCATTGTAAGGAATTCCTACCCGGTACTCGGTCATTGCCAAGGATTCCTCACCTGATGCTCGGTCATTTCTAACAACTCCAACCCGGTACTCGGTCAATGCCAAGAATTCCTACCTGGTACTCGGTTATTGAAAAGAATTCTTGTGTGGTGCTCGGTCATTACCGAGAAATACTGCCTAGTACTCGGTCATGCCATGGATTCCTACCCGGTGTTCGGTCATTGCCAAAAATTCCTGCCCGGTACACGGTCATTACCGAGGATTCAATAGCTGGTACTCGATTATTGCTGAGAATTCCTAACTGGTTCTCGGTCATTGCCATGAATTCCTGCCTAGTACTCGGTCAGTGCTAAGAATTCATGCCCGGTACTCATTCAATGCCAAGAATTCTTGCCCGGTACTTGGTCATTGCCGAGAATTTCTGCATGTTACTCGTTCATTTCCAAGAAACCTATCCGATACTTGATTATTACCGAGAATTCTTGCCTTGTACTAGGTCATTGCAAAGAATTATCACCCGGTACTCAGTCATTGCCATGTGTTCCTCATCCGGTACTCGGTCGTTTCTAAGGATTCTTACAGAGAATTTATGCCCGTTACTCGGTCATTTCTGAGAAATCCAGCCGGTACTCGATTATTACCGAGAATTCTTGTCTGGTACTAGGTCATTACTGAGAATTCTCACCTGGTACACGGTCATTGCCTATGATTTCTCACTCGGTACTCGGTCATTTTTGAGGATTCCTACCCGGTGCTAGGTCATTGTCGAGAATTTCTGCCCGGTACTCGGTCGTTGCCAAGAATTCCTACCCGGTACTCGGTCATTGTAAAAAATTCCTACCCGGTCCTCAAACATTGCCGAGGATTCCTCTCCTGATGCTCGATCATTTCCAAGAATTCTAACCCGGTACTCAGTCATTGCCATGAATTCCTTCCCGGAACTCGTTCATTGCCAATAATTCCTGCCCGGTACCTTGTCATTACAGAGAATTTATGCCCGTTGCTCGGTCATTTCTGAGAAATCCAGCGGGTACTCAATTTTTACCGAGAATTCTTGTCTGGTACTAGGTCATTGCTAAGAATTCTCGTCTGGTACACGGTCATTGCCTACGATTCCTCACTGGGTACTCAGTCATTTCTAAGGATTCCTACCCGGTGGTTGGTCATTACCGTGAATTCCTGCCCGGTACTCGTTCATTTCCAAGAATTCATGCCCGGTACTTGGTCATTGCCGAGAGTTTCTGCCCATAACTCGATCATTTCTGAGAAATTCAGCCGGTACTCAATTATTACCGAGAATTCTTGTCTGGTACTAGGTCATTGCTGAGAATTCCCGCCGGGTACTTGGTCATTGCCGAGGATTCCTCACTCGGTACTCGGTCATTTCTGAAGATTCCTACCCGGTGCTTGGTAATTATCCAGAATACATGCCCGGTACTCGGTCATTTCCAAGAATTCCTACCTGGTACTCAATCATTGTAAGGAATTCCTACCCGGTACTCGGTCATTGCCAAGGATTCCTCACCTGATGCTCGGTCATTTCTAACAACTCCAACCCGGTACTCAGTCATTGCCAAGAATTCCTACCTGGTACTTGGTCATTGCCAAGAATTCTTGTGCGGTGCTAGGTTATTGCCGAGAAATACTGCCCGGTACTCGGTCATGCCATGGATTCCTACCTGGTGTTCGGTTATTACCGATTATTCCTGCCCGGTACACGGTCATTACCGAGGATTCAATAGCTGGTACTCGATCATTGCTGAGAATTCCTAACTAGTTCTCGGTCGTTGCCATGAATTCCTGCCTAGTACTCGGTCATTGCTGAGAATTCATGCACGGTACTCATTCATTGCCAAGAATTCATGCCCGGTACTTGGTCATTGCCGAGAATTTCTGCATGTTACTCGTTCATTTCCAAGAAATCTAGCCGGTACTCTATTATTACCGAGAATTCTTGCCTTGTACTAGGTCATTGCCAAGAATTATCGCCCGGTACTCAGTCATTGCCAAAGATTCCTCATCCAGTACTCGGTCGTTTCTAATGATTCTTACCCGGTGCTTGGTCATTGTTTAGAATTCCTGACCGGTACTCGGTCATTGTAAAGAATTCCTACCTGGTACTCAGTCATTGCCAAGGATTCCTCACCTGATGCTCGGTCATTGACGAGAATTCCAACCCGGTACTCAGTCATTACTGAGAATTCCTGCATGGTACTCGGTCATTGCCGAGAAATCCTGTGCGGTGCTCGGTCATTGCCAAGAATTCCTACCCGGTACTCGGTCATTGTATAGAATTCATACCCGGTACTCGGTCATTACCGAAGATTCCTCACCTGATACTCGGTCATTGCCAAGAATTCCTGCCTCGTACCCGGTCATTGCCGAGAATTCTTGGGCAGTGCTCGGTCATTGCCGAGAATTCTTGCGCAGTGCTCGGTCATTCCTGAAAATTCCTGCCCGGTACTCGGTTATTTTTTCTGAGAAATCCAGCCGGTACTCGATTGTTACCGAGAATCCTACCCGGTTCTTGGTCATTGTTTAGAATTCCTGACCGGTACTCGTTCATTTCGAAGAATTCCTGCCCGGTACTTGGTCAATGCAGATGATTCCTCACTCGGTACTGGGTCATTTATGAGGATTCCTACCCGGTGCTTGGTCATAGTCGAGAATTCCTACCCGGTACTCAGTCATTGTAAAGAATTCCTACCCGGTACTCGGTCATTGCCGAGGATTCCTCATATGATGCTCAGTCTTTTCCGAGAATTCCCACCCGTTACTCGGTCATTGCCGAGAATTACTGCATGGTACTCGGTCATTGCGGAGAATTCCCGCGTGGTGCTTGGTCATTGCAAAGAATTCCTGACCGGTACTTGGTCAATGCCAAGGATTCCTACCCGGTGTTCGGTCATTGCCGAGAATTCATGCTCGGTACTCGATCATTGCCAAGGATTCACTAGCCGATACTCGATCATTGCGGTGAAATCCTCCCCGAAACTCGTTCATTGCCCATAATTCCTGCCCGGTACCTTGTCAATACAGAGAATTTATGCCCGTTACTCTGTCATTTCTGAGAAATGCAGCCGGTACTCGATTATTACCGAGAATTCTTGTCTGGTACTAGGTCATTGTTGAGAATTCTCGCCTGGTACACAGTCATTGCCTATGATTTCTCACTCGGTACTCGGTCGTTTTTGAGGATTCCTACCCGGTGCTAGGTCATTGTCGAGAATTTCTGCCCGGTACTCGGTCGTTGCCAAGAATTCCTACCCGGTACTCGGTCATTGTAAAGAATTCCTACCCGGTCCTCAAACATTGCCGAGGATTCCTCTCCTAATGCTCGATCATTTCCAAGAATTCTAACCCGGTACTCAGTCATTGCCATGAATTCCTGCCCGGAACTCGTTCATTGCCAATAATTCCTGCCCGGTACCTTGTCATTATAGAGAATTTATGCCCGTTACTCGGTCATTTCTGAGAAATCCAGCGGGTACTCGATTTTTACCGAGAATTCTTGTCTGGTACTAGGTCATTGCTAAGAATTCTCGCCTGGTACACGGTCATTGCCTACGATTCCTCACTGGGTACTCAGTCATTTCTAAGGATTCCTACCCGGTGGTTGGTCAATACCGTGAATTCCTGCCCGGTACTCGTTCATTTCCAAGAATTCCTGCCCGGTACTTGGTCATTGCCGAGAATTTCTGCCCATAACTCGATCATTTCTGAGAAATTCAGCCGGTACTCGATTATTACCGAGAATTCTTGCCTGGTACTAGGTATTTGCTGAGAATTCCCGCCGGGTACTTGGTCATTGCCGAGGATTCCTCACTCGGTACTCGGTCATTTCTGAAGATTCCTACCCGGTGCTTTGTCATTGTCCAGAATACATGCCCGGTACTCGGTCATTTCCAAGAATTCCTACCTGGTACTCAATCATTGTAAGGAATTCCTACCCGGTACTCGGTCATTGCCAAGGATTCCTCACCTGATGCTCGGTCATTTCTAACAACTCCAACCCGGTACTCAGTCATTGCCAAGAATTCCTACCTGGTACTTGGTCATTGCCAAGAATTCTTGTGCGGTGCTCGGTTATTGCCGAGAAATACTGCCCGGTACTCGGTCATGCCATGGATTCCTACCTGGTGTTCGGTTATTGCCGATTATTCCTGCCCGGTACACGGTCATTACGAGGATTCAATAGCTGGTACTCGATCATTGCTGAGAATTCCTAACTAGTTCTCGGTCATTGCCGTGAATTCCTGCCTAGTACTCGGTCATTGCTGAGAATTCATGCACGGTACTCATTCATTGCCAAGAATTCATGCCCGGTACTTGGTCATTGCCGAGAATTTCTGCATGTTACTCGTTCATTTCCAAGAAATCTAGCCGGTACTCTATTATTACCGAGAATTCTTGCCTTGTACTAGGTCATTTCCAAGAATTATCGCCCGGTACTCAGTCATTGCCAAAGATTCCTCATCCAGTACTCGGTCGTTTCTAACGATTCTTACCCAGTGCTTGGTCATTGTTTAGAATTCCTGACCGGTACTCGGTCATTGTAAAGAATTCCTACCTGGTACTCAGTCATTGCCAAGGATTCCTCACCTGATGCTCGGTCATTGACGAGAATTCCAACCCGGTACTCAGTCATTACTGAGAATTCCTGCCCGGTACTTGGTCATTTCTAAGGATTCCTACCCGGTGGTTGGTCATTACCGTGAATTCCTGCCCGGTACTCGTTCATTTCCAAGAATTCCTGCCCGGTACTTGGTCATTGCCGAGAATTTCTGCCCATAACTCGATCATTTCTGAGAAATTCAGCCGGTACTCGATTATTACCGAGAATTCTTGCCTACTAGGTCATTGCTGAGAATTCCCGCCGGGTATTTGGTCATTGCCGAGGATTCCTCACTCGATACTCGGTCATTTCTGAAGATTCCTACCCGGTGCTTTGTCATTGTCCAGAATACATGCCCGGTACTCGGTCATTTCCAAGAATTCCTACCTGGTACTCAATCATTGTAAGGAATTCCTACCCGGTACTCGGTCATTGCCAAGGATTCCTCACCTGATGCTCGGTCATTTCTAACAACTCCAACCCGGTACTCGGTCATTGCCAAGAATTCCTACCTGGTACTTGGTCATTGCCAAGAATTCTTGTGCGGTGCTCGTTTATTGCCGAGAAATACTGCCCAGTACTCGGTCATGCCATGGATTCCTACCCGGTGTTCGGTCATTGCCGATTATTCCTGCCCGGTACACGGTCATTACCGAAGATTCAATAGCTGGTACTCGATCATTGTTGAGAATTCCTAACTGGTTCTCAATCATTCCCATGAATTCCTGCCTAGTACTCGGTCAGTGCTAAGAATTCATGCCCGGTACTCATTCAATGCCAAGAATTCTTGCCCGGTACTTGGTCATTGCCGAGAATTTCTGCATGTTACTCGTTCATTTCCAAGAAACCTAGCCGGTACTTGATTATTACCGAGAATTCTTGCCTTGTACTAGGTCATTGCAAAGAATTATCACCCGGTTCTCAGTCATTGCCATGGATTCCTCATCCGGTACTCGGTCGTTTCTAAGGATTCTTACCCGGTGCTTGGTCATTGTTGAAAATTCCTGACCGGTACTCGGTCATTGTAAAGATTTCCTACCCGGTACTCGGTCATTGCCAAGGATTCCTCACCTGATGCTCGGTCATTTATGAGAATTCCAACCCGGTACTCGGTCATTACCGAGAATTCCAGCATGGTACTCGGTCATTGCCGAGAAATCCTGTGCAGTGCTCGTTCATTGCCAAGAATTCCTACCCGGTACTCGGTCATTATATAGAATTCAAACCCGGTACTCGGTCATTACCGAAGATTCCTCACCTTATACTCGGTTGTTTCCGAGAATTCCAACCCGATACTAGGTCATTGCCAAGAATTCCTGCCTGGTACTCGGTCATTGCCGAGAATTCTTGCACGGTGCTCGGTCATTACCGAGAATTCTTGTGCGGTGCTCGGTCATTCCTGAGAATTCCTGCCCGGTATTTTTTCCGAGAAATATACCCGGTACTCGATTATTACCGAAAATCCTACCCGGTTCTTGGTCATTGTCTAGAATTCCTGCCTGGTACTCATTCATTTCCAAGAATTCCTGCCCGGTTCTTGGTCATTGTCTAGAATTCCTGCCCGGTACTCATTCATTTCCACTCAGTACTCGGTCGTTTATGTGGATTCCTACCCGACACTTGGTCATAGTCGAGAATTCCTACCCGATACTCAGTCATTGTAAAGAATTCCTACCCGGTACTCGGTCATTGTTGAGGATTCCTCACATGATGCTCAGTCGTTTCCGAGAATTCCAACCCGGAACTCGGTCATTGCCGAGAATTCCTGCCTGCTACTTGGTCATTGCCGAGAATTCTTGCGTGGTGCTTGGTCATTGCCAAGGATTCCTGACCGGTACTCGGTCAATGCCAGGGATTCCTACCCGATGTTCGGTCATTACCGAGAATTCATGCTCGGTACTTGGTCATTGCCAAGGATTCACCAGCCGATACTCGATCATTGCTGAGAATTCCTTCCTGGTACTCAATCATTGCCGTGAATTCCTGCCCGATACTAGGTCATTGCAGAGAATTCTCACTCGGTACTTAGTCATTGCCAAGGATTCCTTACTCGGTACTCGGTCGTTTCTAAGGATTCCTACCCGGTGCTTGGTCATTGTCGAGAATTCTTGCCCGGTACTCGGTCATTGCCAAGAATTCCTACCCAGTACTCGGTCATTGTAAAGAATTCCTACCTGGTACTTGGTCATTGCCGAGGATTCCTCACCTGATGCTCGGTCATTTCCATGAATTCTAACCCGGTACTCGGTCATTACTGAGAATTCATGCATGGTACTCGGTATTTGCCGAGAAATCATGTGTGGTGCTCCGTCATTGCCAAAAATACCTGCCTGGTACTCGGTCATTGCCACGGATTCCTACCCAGTGTTTGGTCATTGCCAATAATTCATGCCCGGTACTCGGTCATTGTCGAGGATTCACCAGCCGATACTCGATCATTGCTGAAAATTCAAGCCTAGTACTCAGTCATTACCGGGAATTCCTACCCAGTTGTCAGTTATTACCGAGGACTTCTCACCCGAGACTCTGTCGTTTTCGTAGATTCATACCCGATGTTCAGTCATTGCCAAGAATTCTTAATAGGTACTCGGTCATTGCCGAGGATTCCTCACCCGGTGCTCGGTCATTTCTGAGGATTCCAACCCAATGCTTGGTCATTGCCGAGAATTCCTGTTCGGTACTTGATCAATAAGGATGATTCCTACCCGGTGCTTGGTCATTGATGAGAATTCATGCCCGGTAGTCGATCATTGTCGAGGATTCCTTACCCGGTACTTGGTCATTTCCGAGCATTCATACCTGATGCTCGGTCACTACCGAGAATTTCAGTCTGGTACTCGGTCATTGCCGAGAACTACTGTACGGTACTCATTTATTTCCAAGGATCCCTACCCGATGCTCAGTCATTGCTGAAAATTCTTGCCTGGTACATGGCCATTACCGAGAATTCCAGTCTAGTATTCGGTCATTGCTGAGAATTCCTTCCCGGTACTCGGTCATTTCGGAGGATTTCTCTCCCAGTACTACGTCATTTCCAAGGATTCCAACTGGTACTTGGTCATTACCGAGAATTCCTTCTACGTATTTGTTTATTGTGAAGAATTCATGTCTGGTACTTGGTCATTGCCGAGAATTCCTGCCCGGAACTCGGTCATTGCCGAGGATTCCTCACCCGCTACTAGCTCATTTCTGAGGATTCCTAAACGGTGCTTAGTCATTGCCGAGAATTCCTGCCCATTACTCGGTCATGGCTGAGTATTCCTGTATGGTACTCGTTCATTACCGAGAATTACTGCCCGGTACTCGGTCTTGCCAAGAATTCATCTACTTGGTCATTGCCGAGAATTTATGCATGTTACTTGGTCATTTCTGAGGATTTTCCTGTCGGTACTCAATTTTTACAAATAATTCATGCCTGGTACTAGGTCATTGCAATGAATTCCTGCCCGGTACTCAGTCATTGCTAAGGATTCTTGCCTGGTACTTGTTCATTGCTGAGAATTCCTGCCATGTACTCGTTTATTACCAATAATTCATGCCCGGTACCTTGTCATTACAGAGAATTTATGCCTGTTACTCGGTCATTTCTGAGAAATCCAGCCGAAACTCTTATTCTCGCCTGGTACACGGTCATTGCCTATGATTCCTCACTCGGTACTCGGTCGTTTCTGAGGATTCCTACCCGGTGCTATGTTATTGTCGAGAATTCCTGCCCGGTACTTGGTCATTGCCAAGAATTCCCACCCGGTACTCGGTCATTGCAAAGAATTCCTACCCGGTCCTCAGACATTACTGAGGATTCCTCTCCTGATGCTTGATCGTTTCTGAGAATTCTAACCCGGTACTTGGTCAATGCAGATGATTCCTCACTCGGTACTGGGTCATTTATGAGGATTCCTACCCGGTGCTTGGTCATAGTCGAGAATTCCTACCCGGTATTCAGTCATTGTAAAGAATTCCTACCCGGTACTCGGTCATTGCCGAGGATTCCTCACATGATGCTCAGTCTTTTCCCAGAATTCCAACCCGTTACTCGGTCATTGCTGAGAATTCGATGGTGGTGCTTGGTCATTACAAAGAATTCCTGACCGGTACTCGGTCAATGCCAAGGATTCCTACCCGGTGTTTGGTCATTGCCGAGAATTCATGCTCGGTACTCGATCATTGCTGAGAATTCTCGCCAGGTACACGGTCATTGCCTATGATTCCTCACTCGGTACTCGGTCGTTTTTGAGGATTCCTACCCGGTGCTAGGTCATTGTCGAGAATTTCTGCCCGGTACTCGGTTGTTGCCAAGAATTTATGCCCGGTACTCGATTATTACCGAGAATTCTTGCCTGGTACTAGGTCATTGCCGAGAATTCCCGCCGGGTACTTGGTCATTGCCGAGGATTCCTCACTCGGTACTCGGTCATTTCTGATGATTCATACCCGGTGCTTGGTCATTGTCCAGAATACATGCCCGTTACTCGGTCATTTCCAAGAATTCTTACCTGGTACTCAATCATTGTAAGGAATTCCTACCCGGTACTCGGTCATTGCCAAGGATTCCTCACCTGATGCTCGGTCATTTCTAACAACTCCAACCCGGTACTCGGTCAATGCCAAGAATTCCTACCTGGTACTCGGTTATTGCCAAGAATTCTTGTGTGGTGCTCGGTCATTACCAAGAAATACTGCCTGGTACTCGGTCATGCCATGGATTCCTACCCGGTGTTCGGTCATTGCCGAAAATTCCTGCCTGGTACACGGTCATTACCGAGGATTCAATAGCTGGTACTCGATCATTGCTGAGAATTCCTAACTGGTTCTCGGTCATTGCCATGAAATCCTGCCTAGTACTCGGTCAGTGCTAAGAATTCATGCCCGGTACTCATTCAATGCCAAGAATTCTTGCTCGGTACTTGGTCATTGAAGAGAATTTCTGCATGTTACTCGTTCATTTCCAAGAAACCTATCCGGTACTTGATTATTACCGAGAATTCTTGCCTTGTACTAGGTCATTGCAAAGAATTATCACCCGGTACTCAGTCATTGCCATGGGTTCCTCATCCGGTACTCGGTCGTTTCTAAGGATTCTTACAGAGAATTTATGCCCGTTACTCGGTCATTTCTGAGAAATGCAGCCGGTACTCGATTATTATCTAGAATTCTTGTCTGGTACTAGGTCATTGCTGAGAATTCTCGCCTGGTACACGGTCATTGCCTATGATTTCTCACTCGATACTTGGTCGTTTTTGAGGATTCCTACCCGGTGCTAGGTCATTGTCGAGAATTTCTGCCCGGTACTCGGTCGTTGCCAAGAATTCCTACCCGGTACTCGGTCATTGTAAAGAATTCCTACCCGGTCCTCAAACATTGCCGAGGATTCCTCTCCTGATGCTCGATCATTTCCAAGAATTCTAACCCGGTACTCAGTCACTGCCATGAATTCCTGCCCGGAACTCGTTCATTGCCAATAATTCCTGCCCGGTACATTGTCATTACAGAGAATTTATGCCCGTTACTCAGTCATTTCTGAGAAATCCAGCGGGTACTCGATTTTTACCGAGAATTCTTGTCTGGTACTAGGTCATTGCTAAGAATTCTCGTCTGGTACAAGGTCATTGCCTACGATACCTCACTGGGTACTCGGTCATTTCTAAGGATTCCTACCCGGTGGTTGGTCATTACCGTGAATTCCTGCCCGGTACTCGTTCATTTCCAAGAGTTCCTGCTCCGGTACTTGGTCATTGCCGAGAGTTTCTGCCCATAACTCGATCATTTCTGAGAAATTCAGCCGGTACTCGATTATTACCAAGAATTCTTGCCTGGTACTAGGTCATTGCCGAGAATTCCCGCCGAGTACTTGGTCATTGCCGAGGATTCCTCACTCGGTACTCGGTCATTTCTGATGATTCATACCCGGTGCTTGGTCATTGTCCAGAATACATGCCCGGTACTCGGTCATTTCCAAGAATTCCTACCTGGTACTCAATCATTGTAAGGAATTCCTACCCGGTACTCGGTCATTGCCAAGGATTCCTCACCTGATGCTCGGTCATTTCTAACAACTCCAACCCGGTACTCGGTCATTGCCAAGAATTCCTACTTGGTACTTGGTCATTGCCAAGAATTCTTGTGCGGTGCTCGGTTATTACCGAGAAATACTGCCCGGTACTCGGTCATGCCATGGATTCCTACCAGGTGTTCGGTTATTGCCGATTATTCCTGCTCGGTACACGGTCATTACCAAGGATTCAATAGCTGGTACTCGATCATTGCTGAGAATTCCTAACTAGTTCTCGGTCATTGCCGTGAATTCCTGCCTAGTACTCGTTCATTGCTGAGAATTCATGCACGGTACTCATTCATTGCCAAGAATTCCTACCCGGTACTCGGTCATTGTAAAGAATTCCTACCCGGTCCTCAAACATTGCCGAGGATTCCTCTCCTGATGCTCGATCATTTCCAAGAATTCTAACCCGGTACTCAGTCATTGCCATGAATTCCTGCCCGGAACTCGTTCATTGCCAATAATTCCTGCCCGGTACCTTGTCATTATAGAGAATTTATGCCCGTTACTCGGTCATTTCTGAGAAATCCAGCGGGTACTCGATTTTTACCGAGAATTCTTGTCTGGTACTAGGTCATTGCTAAGAATTCTCGCCTGGTACACGGTCATTGCCTACGATTCCTCACTGGGTACTCAGTCATTTCTAAGGATTCCTACCCGGTGGTTGGTCATTACCGTGAATTCCTGCCCGGTACTCGTTCATTTCCAAGAATTCCTGCCCGGTACTTGGTCATTGCCGAGAATTTCTGCCCATAACTCGATCATTTCTGAGAAATTCAGCCGGTACTCGATTATTACTGAGAATTCTTGCTGGTACTAGGTCATTGCTGAGAATTCCCGCCGGGTACTTGGTCATTGCCGAGGATTCCTCACTCGGTACTCGGTCATTTCTGAAGATTCCTACCCGGTGCTTTGTCATTGTCCAGAATACATGCCCGGTACTCGGTCATTTCCAAGAATTCCTACCTGGTACTCAATCATTGTAAGGAATTCCTACCCGGTATGATACGATTCTGGGTGGAGAATCGTGTCCCAATCACTCACTGGGAAGTTAAGGTGACAAGTTTAGACTCCAGGCTTGAGCAGCAAGCTGATCTAGAGTTGGGTGGAAGGATAGACGCCACGAGAGGATGCGGAAGGCCTCTTGATAAGTCTGTTCGAACAATCTGATCACTAGAATTGTTCTTGGGTTCTAATTCGAATCACTCGAAAAAGAGATAGAAAAAGATAATTTTTATTCAAAAAGAGGTTAAGAAAAGACATAAGAGTTCTCAGAGAATATAAAGAAGAGAGGAGACGAAGAGGAGAAGAGAGGAGGAGCGCATGGAGTTAATGCTCGGTGAGTTTCGAGACATGCTTCGGAAACTCACCAAAGACCAACTCAAAATAAACACACAACGAAAATAAAAACTCTCAGACATAGTTTAAAATTCAAATAACTAAAATAGAAAAAGATAGAAAGAAAAGAGATAGTCGGTCCGCGCCAAATAATCTCGAGAAGGCCGGACTAGGTCGGACTAGCACAAAGCAAAGGTGAACCTATGGACCACGAACCTCATTAAAAACCTTCCTTTGGAAAACCACTTGGGAAAAACCAAAGGCAAGGGAAAAATAGTGTAGGTGAGCCATAGGGCTTGATACTAGCCATCCCGGACATGAACCAAGACCAACGTGGCCGAGGTATCATCTACGTCCGAGTGACCCTTACGAACCAAAGCTTGACGAAGCAATGTTCCAACCGTGCGAATGAGTTCCTTAGTCTTAGATCGAGTCATTGTCCCAATCGGTACGCTCCATGCTTCTGTGGCCGACCAAGATCGCGTCCTAGCTCCAAGTGGCTCATCCGGAGCTTTCTCCTCGACCGGCCCGAACGTGTCCTCGACCGAGTCCAGCATTTCCTCGGCCATCGGCTGTTCCTCCTGGTCGCTATCCATTCTCGCATCAGGCTCCCCCAGTTGAAAAGGATTTGTCCTCAAATCCGGAATACCTGCCAAAAACAACATTAAGTTAGAAGCATCAAAAGGATAAAACAAAAGGGACTTAGCTCGAAAGCGAAAAGAATAGAAATGAGTATTGTCGAGAATCCTCAAGAGAGGTTCAGCTTCATGGTGGCAGCCTTGGTGAGCTTTGATCAGAATATTCATCTTCACACGAGCAGATACTTGGGAAATGTTCAGCTCCTTTGTCAAAACAACTCCAATTCCAGTCCTTGCAAAGAAATTGGACGAGCGAGCTTCTAGATCTGGTGGCTCCTCCTTTGTACCTGCAATGTTTTCAACAGCTTTGGCAAAGAGCAAGTGTGTTATCACAGTCATGAAAATACCATAAACAAATAAACACTTCTTAACTTGATTCAAAACATTATCCTTGTCAAGTTCTTCTTTTTCATTCATCTTAATATAAGAATTCTGTTCCGAATATTCTTTGATTAATCCTAACTTTTTCTCAATGATTTCTGGATAAAATAAACTCATATTCACAGCCCTTAAATCATGAGAAACAAATCGAGATGAAGAGATACTTACCTGAACAAGGTCCTTGGTGTATTTGGTACTTGTAAATATCACAACAAATGAAAATAGTGTTGGATCCGGGGGTTCTTCTTGGATCAGGGCATTGTTGGCAACCATCTCATACTCTCTAGAGGTGTCTAAAAACTCTCATGGTCGCCAATGATAGGTTAAGAATGATCCAAATGATGAAAGATCCATTTTAGGCTCCACGGGAAACTTTTGAAGTGATGTGATCCAAAACTCGAATGGTACAGGTCTTGAACGTTCTAGATAGTCTCCAGGTCTCCAAATGTGGCTTTGAGAGGCATCTTGATGAAGACAACGGATGGTTTTTCCAGTGGGTAGCTTTGCTTGCAATTCAATGTCTCCGAAAACTTGTCCACGATGATCTCTTGCTTTATTCCTATCATGACAAGAAGAAAACTCCATGTTAGTTATTAGAAAATCAACAACAGGAAGGGGTTGAACTATCATCGATTTAGAGCCATTAGAAATCATTCTAAAGCCCATGAAAAATCCTTGTTGAGCCGAAGTACTCCTGGCTAGAACTGGTTGCGTCTCCTTAAGAAAGTTGTCATCACTTTGCTCTTCTTTTTCTTTAGCTTTATCTTGAATTCCATCACCATAGATCATCGCCACATTGTAGTTGTAGGAGTGATTAGGCTGTAGCTTCTTCGGTTCAGTACCTATAGACACTTCCTGCAAAAATTTAAGTTCTCTCGGTGGCACCGGTGGAGGGTTAGAAGCACAAGCAATTTTATTCAAAGAGGTAAATAAGTTTGAATCAAAAGTTTCATCCTCTTTCTCTTCACCAGACATGACCAAGTAATTAGCTTGCTTACCTTGTTCTTGCTTACCTTTGAGTTTGGTTTTGTCAAGATATACTTCATCTGGTGGCAATGGTACAAGACTAATCTTCTTTTCTTGAAAAGGTTTTGACACCGAAATGGTACAATCTGCACCAAGAGAAAGCAAGTTAGCTCTCATTCGTTTTTGAGAGTCTAGGTAATTACCTCGGGTATTCACTGGTGGCAAAACGTCTGGTGGTTTCTCATTAGTCTCAACACTGTGACAAGCTGTAGGTAAGTTATTGTTGGCCAGAACTGCTTCAGTTTGAGTAAACCCTCCTAATGCTCGTGTTGTTGCTTCTTTAGGCGATTCTTGGCTTGGAGCTTGTTGTAGTAGTTCTGGTGGTGTTTGTGGAACATACTTATTCCTTAGTAGTTCCTTAAGATCTCTCCAGGTCGTGATAGTCGGCTTGTTGTAATACCAGCGTTCATAAACTTCATCCAACAACCATTTGTAAGCATCTCCAATGAGTCGGCCAATGCCATAATCTAACCTCTTCTCTTTCAGAATGTGATTGTAATAGAACCAATCCTCCATGTTTTGTTCCCACTCTAAGTAGTTTTCTTTTCCTGAAAATTTCCAAAGTAGAAACTCATTAGTTGGTTGAAAATCAAAACAAAACACAGATTTGGGAGCGTGAGAGGTTTTATGCGGGCTGCGCCAAGTTGATCTCGTTGTATTGTCTGGAGGCTTGGGATTAAGATCAGGTTCCCTCATTTTTCTTGCTCTGCTCTGCTCTTGTTGAAGTCCTTGATGAAGTCCTTGACGAAGTGCAGCCATGTTGTTATCCATTACTTGTTCCATGTTTGCTGTAATCGCTTCAACGAGTTGCTTGTTGCGATTTCTGAGTGTCTCCTCATCATGATCGGCCATCTCTGCCTGAAACAACACAACAAAATACACCAGTAAAGAGTCCTTTTGATAATAAAATCGGTCCTAATACTGAAAAACACGAAAATGACTCTTGGTATTCAATTTCATCGGATGAACACTGTCAACGACTGTTTTCAGAAAACGATCTCGGAAAATTATCAAAACATAACAAAAAATTCTCAAACCAATTTTAACAAATACTAGACTCAAAATCAGTTCCGATCCAATTGATTTCACGATTTTATCACAAGCCAATATTTAATTAAAATTCGAACAATTTGGGGCGAAAACCACTTAACTTCTCAATGTTGCTCTGATACCACTTGATACGATTCTGGGTGGAGAATCGTGTCCCAATCACTCACTGGGAAGTTAAGGTGACAAGTTTAGACTCCAGGCTTGAGCAACAAGCTGATCTAGAGTTGGGTGGAAGGATAGACTCCACGAGAGGATGCGGAAGGCCGCTTGATAAGTCTGTTCGAACAATCTAATCACTAGAATTGTTCTTGGGTTCTAATTCGAATCACTCGAAAAAGAGATAGAAAAAGATAATTTTTATTCAAAAAGAGGTTAAGAAAAGACATAAGAGTTCTCAGAGAATATAAAGAAGAGAGGAGACGAAGAGGAGAAGAGAGGAGGAGCGCATGGAGTTAATGCTCGGTGAGTTTCGAGACATGCTTCGGAAACTCACCAAAGACCAACTCAAAATAAACACACAATGAAAATAAAAACTCTCAGACATAGTTTAAAATTCAAATAACTAAAATAGAAAAAGATAGAAAAAAAAGAGATAGTCGGTCCGCGCCAAATAATCTCGAGAAGGCCGGACTAGGTCGGACTAGCACCAAGCAAAGGTGAACCTATGGACCACGAACCTCATTAAAAACCTTCCTTTGGAAAACCACTTGGGAAAAACCAAAGGCAAGGGAAAAAGAGTGTAGGTGAGCCATAGGGCTTGATACTAGCCATCCCGGACATGAACCAAGACCAACGTGGCCGAGGTATCATCTACGTCCGAGTGACCCTTACGAACCAAAGCTTGACGAAGCAATGTTCCAACCGTGCGAATGAGTTCCTTAGTCTTAGATCGAGTCATTGTCCCAATCGGTACGCTCCATGCTTCTGTGGCCGACCAAGATCGCGTCCTAGCTCCAAGTGGCTCATCCGGAGCTTTCTCCTCGACCGGCCCGAACGTGTCCTCGACCGAGTCCAGCATTTCCTCGGCCATCGGCTGTTCCTCCTGGTCGCTATCCATTCTCGCATCACGGTACTCGGTCATTGCCAAGGATTCCTCACCTGATGCTCGGTCATTTCTAACAACTCCAACCCGGTACTCAGTCATTGCCAAGAATTCCTACCTGGTACTTGGTCATTGCCAAGAATTCTTGTGCGGTGCTCGTTTATTGCCGAGAAATACTGCCCGGTACTCGGTCATGCCATGGATTCCTACCCGGTGTTCGGTCATTGCCGATTATTCCTGCCCGGTACACGGTCATTACCGAAGATTCAATAGCTGGTACTCGATCATTGTTGAGAATTCCTAACTGGTTCTCGATCATTCCCATGAATTCCTGCCTAGTACTCGGTCAGTGCTAAGAATTCATGCCCGGTACTCATTCAATGCCAAGAATTCTTGCCCGGTACTTGGTCATTGCCGAGAATTTCTGCATGTTACTCATTCATTTCCAAGAAACCTAGCCGGTACTTGATTATTACCGAGAATTCTTGCCTTGTACTAGGTCATTGCAAAGAATTATCACCCGGTTCTCAGTCATTGCCATGGATTCCTCATCCGGTACTCGGTCGTTTCTAAGGATTCTTACCCGGTGCTTGGTCATTGTTGAAAATTCCTGACCGGTACTCGGTCATTGTAAAGATTTCCTACCCGGTACTCGGTCATTGCCAAGGATTCCTCACATGATGCTCGGTCATTTTTGAGAATTCCAACCCGGTACTCGGTCATTACCGAGAATTCCGGCATGGTACTCGGTCATTGCCGAGAAATCCTGTGCAGTGCTCGTTCATTGCCAAGAATTCCTACCCGGTACTCGGTCATTGTATAGAATTCAAACCCGGTACTCGGTCATTACCGAAGATTCCTCACCTTATACTCGGTTGTTTCCGAGAATTCCAACCCGATACTAGGTCATTGCCAAGAATTCCTGCCTGGTACTCGGTCATTGCCGAGAATTCTTGCACGGTGCTCGGTCATTACCGAGAATTCTTGTGCGGTGCTCGGTCATTCCTGAGAATTCCTGCCCGGTATTTTTTCCGAGAAATATACCCGGTACTCGATTATTACCGAGAATCCTACCCGGTTCTTGGTCATTGTCTAGAATTCCTGCCTGGTACTCATTCATTTCCAAGAATTCCTGCCCGGTTCTTGGTCATTGTCTAGAATTCCTGCCCGGTACTCATTCATTTCCACTCAGTACTCGGTCGTTTATGTGGATTCCTACCCGGTACTTGGTCATAGTCGAGAATTCCTACCCGATACTCAGTCATTGTAAAGAATTCCTACCCGGTACTCGGTCATTGTTGAGGATTCCTCACATGATGCTCAGTCGTTTCCGAGAATTCCAACCCGGAACTCGGTCATTGCCGAGAATTCCTGCCTGCTCCTTGGTCATTGCCGAGAATTCTTGCGTGGTGCTTGGTCATTGCCAAGGATTGCTGACCGGTACTCGGTCAATGCCAGGGATTCCTACCCGATGTTCGGTCATTACCGAGAATTCATGCTCGGTACTTGGTCATTGCCAAGGATTCACCAGCCGATACTCGATCATTGCTGAGAATTCCTTCCTGGTACTCAATCATTGCCGTGAATTCCTGCCCGATACTAGGTCATTGCAGAGAATTCTCAGTCGGTACTAAGTCATTGCCAAGGATTCCTTACTCGGTACTCGGTCGTTTCTAAGGATTCCTACCCGGTGCTTGATCATTGTCGAGAATTCTTGCCCGGTACTCGGTCATTGCCAAGAATTCCTACCCAGTACTCGGTCATTGTAAAGAATTCCTACCTGGTACTTGGTCATTGCCGAGGATTTGATGCGAGAATGGATAGCGACCCGGAAGAACAGCCGTTGGCCGAGGAAATGGTGGACCTGGTCGAGGACACGTCCGAGCTGGTCGAGAAGGAAGTTAAGGATGAGCCATTTGGTGATAGGATGTATTACTGTTCGGCCAAGGAAGTGTTAGCTGGTTCTAAGACTCGTTCTAAGGCTAAGGAACTCATTCACACAGTTGGAACTTGGCTTCGTCAATCTTTGGTTCATAGGGGTCACTCGGACGAAGATGATACCTCGGCCACGTTGGTCTTGGTTCATGTCCGAGATGATTAGTATCAAGCCCTATGGCTCACCTACACTCTTTTTCCCTTGCCTTTGGTTTTTCCCAAGTGGTTTTCCAAAGGAAGGTTTTTAATGAGGTTCGTGATCCATAGGTCCATCTTTGCTTGGTGCTAGTCCGACCTAGTCCGGCCATTTCGAGATTACTTGGCGCGGACCGTCTATCTTTTCTTTCTATCTTTATTTCTATTTTTAGTTATTTGAATTTAAACTTATGTCTGAGAGTTGTATTTGTGTGAAACTTTAGTCGTGTGTTTATTTTTCGAGTTGGTCATGGCGAGTTTCCGAGGCATGTCTCGAAACTCACCATGTATTAACTCCCTCCGCTCCTCCTTCTCTTCTCTCTTCTTTATATCCTCTGAGACTCTGTGTATTTTTCTCAACCTCTTTTGAATAAAAATTATCTTTCTCTCTATCTCTTTTTCGAGTGATTCGAATTAGAACCCAAGAACAATCCTAGTGATTAGGTTGTTCGCACCAGACTTATCAAGAGGCCTTCCGCATCCTCTCGTGGAGTCTATCCTTCCACCCCAACTCTAGATCAGCTTGCTGTTCAAGCCTGGAGTCTAAACTTGTCACCTTAACCTCTCAGTGAGTGATTGGGACGAGATTCTTCACCCAGAATCGTATCAAGTGGTATCAGAGCAACATTGAGAAGTTAAGTGGTTTTCGTCCTATCTTGTCCGAATTTTAATTAAATATTGGCTTGCGATAAAATCGTGAAATCAATTGGATCGGAACCGATTTTGAGTCTAGTATTTGTTAAAATTTGTTTGAGAATTTTTGGAAATGTTTTGATAATTTTTCGAGATCGTTTTCTGAAAACAGTCGCGTTTAGTGTTCATCTGAGAAAATAGGATACCAAGAGTCATTTTCGTGTTCTTATGATTTAGGGTCAATTCGATCTTCAAAAGGACTCTTTACTGGTGTATTCTTGTGTTTTGTTTCAGGAAAAAGATGTCTGATCATAGTGGAACCAGCCGCAACAACAATCAACTCTTGATCGATGCTCTCATGGCAAGGATGGCTCGATTGATGGATGAAAGATTTAATGTTCTTCAAGATCAAATTATTCCAGAGATGATTCGTGATGCTAGAGGATCTCAAGGAGCTAATACAGCAAGAAATGGTGAGGAAAACGTTCATCAAGCAAGGCAACAAGAAGAAGTTCTACGAGAACCCCGTGAATTCAATCAAAGACCGCTTCCAAGGGAACCTGGAGATTTTGAAGCAGAAAATTATTACAGTGGCTCTTCTCGTGGCAGCCATAGGAGGCATAGGAACGTGAGGAATGAGAGGAACCAGCCCCAGGATGGTTTTGGAGGACTCAAGCTTCGCATACCTTCTTTTCAAGGGAAAAATGATCCGAGTGCTTACTTGGAGTGGGAAAAGAAGATTGAGTTGGTATTTGAATGTCAACATTACACTGAGGTGAACCGAGTTAAAGTGGCAGCTACTGAGTTCACTGACTATGCTTTGAGTTGGTGGGATCAGTTGGTTACGTCTAGAAGAAGAAACCAAGAGTATCCGGTTTCTACGTGGAATGAGATGAAAACTATCATGAGGAAACGTTTTGTGCCTAGCTACTACTACCGTGAGTTGCATAACCAGCTTAGGAGACTTGTGCAAGGTAGCAAGGGTGTAGAGGAGTATTACCAGGAGATGGAAACCCTGTTGATCCAAGCTGATGTTCAAGAGGATCGAGAGGCTACCATGTCTAGGTTTCTAGGAGGTTTGCAGCGTGACATTCAAGATAGATTGGAAATGCAGCCTCATGTTGATTTACAGGAAATGCTACACCAAGCTATACTAATAGAGCAGCAGCTTAAGAGGAGAGGTCCCATACGGACACAATTTGGAGCTGGAGGTAGTAGTTACTCAAGAGGTTATCCAAGAGAAGAGAAGCCGAGGGTACCAAGCGAAAGTAAGCAGCCGGCTATTTCAAACTCTGAAGCAAGAACTTATGGAGATAAAGGGAAAACGGAATCCAGAACCAGCAGAATCAAATGCTACAAGTGTCAAGGAATGGGACACTATGCGAGTGAGTGTACCAACAAGAGGATAATGGTTCTAAAGGATAACGGCGAGTATGAATCTGAAGATGAACAACCAGTAGTTAAGAAGCCTGAAGATGAGAATGTTGAGTTACCAGCTAAGGGAGAGTTGCTAGTATCAGTAAGGACGCTCAGCATACAGTCTAAGTCCGAAGAGCAAGAACAAAGAGCTAACTTGTTTCACACGCGATGCTTTGTCAAAGGAAAAGTGTGCAGCCTTATCATCGATGGTGGTAGTTGTACTAATGTGGCGAGTGAAACAATGGTTAAGAAGCTGGGATTGGAAATTAAGAAGCATCCAAAGCCGTATGATCTTCAGTGGCTTAGCAAAGAGGGAGAAATGAAAGTGAAACATCAAGTGGAGGTTCCTATAGTAATCGGCAAATATGAAGATGAGATTTTGTGTGATGTGCTACCGATGGAAGCTGGACATATTCTGCTTGGAAGGCCGTGGCAATCAGATAGGAGGGTAGTTCATGATGGCTTTACCAACCGGCATACGTTCGAGTTCAAGGGAAGGAAGACTACTCTAGTACCGATGTCTCCACACGAAGTTTATCTTGATCAAGTCCGACTCCAAAGCAAACAGGAACCAAACAAGAAAGCCAATCATTTTGCTATGGCCAGGATAAGTGAAAGAAACAAACTTTGGGCTGAACCAAATTATTTTGGACTTGATGATAATTTTACTTGTTCGTTTAACCTTACACCGGTGCCACCGAGTGATCTCAAAACTTTGCAGGTTATAGGTGATGGACCGATGCCAAAGGATCAGTTCTACCACTACAGTGTGTCTCTAGGATCAAACAAAGCTCCACCATCTGACCGAGACAAGGAAGCACCAAAGGAACAAAATGAAGTCTTCGAGAAGTATCCATCCGACTTGAGTGCCAAATACTTTGCTTATGATGGCGAGAAGACTCTATACATTTTTCAAGTCAAGGAAGAGTGCCAGACCCATGCAACCATCAAAGACATTCCGGACTTAACAGGATTTCTTAAACTCTTTAAAATAGTTTCTAATGGCTTTAAGTTTATGATAGTACAACCCGGTCCTGTTGTAGATTTCCTATCTTCTAATCGGGATTACACTTATCTTTGTGATATGACAGGAACAAGGGACAGAGCTAGGACTTACAAGGAACAGACGTTTGAAATGAAGAACAGAAACTCAACTAATGAAGCTCCATGTCATCGAACCTTTGTTCTAGACTACTTCCGTGATACAAAGCTTGGAACCAAGGGATATCTTTGGAAAGAGTTCAGCTCCTCTGAAGTTCAAGGGCGAGACCGATGTTCTCCATTCACCTACCGCCATTATGCCAAACCTTTTCCTAAGCTTTTTCCTTACCTTTCTCTCATTTTTAAATATTGGTTTGGTTTTATACGTTTTCTAATCTTTTGGAAAACTAACTTGGCGTTGTTCTTGGCAGGTAGTCCGGATTTGAGGACAAATCCTTTTCAACTGGGGGAGCCTGATGCGAGAATGGATAGCGACCCGGAAGAACAGCCGTTGGCCGAGGAAATGGTGGACCTGGTCGAGGACACGTCCGAGCTGGTCGAGAAGGAAGTTAAGGATGAGCCATTTGGTGATAGGATGTATTACTATTCGGCCAAGGAAGTGTTAGCTGGTTCTAAGACTCGTTCTAAGGCTAAGGAACTCATTCACACAGTTGGAACTTGGCTTCGTCAATCTTTGGTTCATAGGGGTCACTCGGACGAAGATGATACCTCGGCCACGTTGGTCTTGGTTCATGTCCGAGATGATTAGTATCAAGCCCTATGGCTCACCTACACTCTTTTTCCCTTGCCTTTGGTTTTTCCCAAGTGGTTTTCCAAAGGAAGGTTTTTAATGAGGTTCGTGATCCATAGGTCCATCTTTGCTTGGTGCTAGTCCGACCTAGTCCGCCCATTTCGAGATTACTTGGCGCGGACCGTCTATCTTTTCTTTCTATCTTTATTTCTATTTTTAGTTATTTGAATTTAAACTTATGTCTGAGAGTTGTATTTGTGTGAAACTTTAGTCGTGTGTTTATTTTTCGAGTTGGTCATGGCGAGTTTCCGAGGCATGTCTCGAAACTCACCATGTATTAACTCCCTCCGCTCCTCCTTCTCTTCTCCTCTTCGTCTTCTCTCTTCTTTATATCCTCTGAGACTCTGTGTATTTTTCTCAACCTCTTTTGAATAAAAATTATCTTTCTCTCTATCTCTTTTTCGAGTGATTCGAATTAGAACCCAAGAACAATCCTAGTGATTAGGTTGTTCGCACCAGACTTATCAAGAGGCCTTCCGCATCCTCTCGTGGCGTCTATCCTTCCACCCCAACTCTAGATCAGCTTGCTGTTCAAGCCTGGAGTCTAAACTTGTCACCTTAACCTCTCAGTGAGTGATTGGGACGAGATTTTTCACCCAGAATCGTATCAGGATTCCTCACCTGATGCTCGGTCATTTCCATGAATTCTAACCCGGTACTCGGTCATTACCGAGAATTCATGCATGGTACTCGGTATTTGCCGAGAAATCATGTGTGGTGCTCCGTCATTGCCAAAAATACCTGCCTGGTACTCGGTCATTGCCACGGATTCCTACCCAGTGTTTGGTCATTGCCAATAATTCCTGCCCGGTACTCGGTCATTGTCGAGGATTCACCAGCCGATACTCGATCATTGCTGAAAATTCAAGCCTAGTACTCAGTCATTACCGTGAATTCCTACCCAGTTGTCAGTTATTACCGAGGACTTCTCACCCGAGACTCTGTGGTTTTCGTAGATTCATACCCCATGTTCAGTCATTGCCAAGAATTCTTAATAGGTACTCGGTCATTGCCGAGGATTCCTCACCCGGTGCTCGGTCATTTCTGAGGATTCCAACCCAATGCTTGGTCATTGCCGAGAATTCCTGTTCGGTACTTGATCAATAAGGATGATTCCTACCCGGTGCTTGGTCATTGATGAGAATTCATGCCCGGTAGTCGATCATTGTCGAGGATTCCTTACCCGGTACTTGGTCATTTCCGAGCATTCATACCTGATGCTCGGTCACTACCGAGAATTTCTGTCTGGTACTCGGTCATTGCCGAGAACTACTGTACGGTACTCAATTATTTCCAAGGATCCCTACCCGGTGCTCAGTCATTGCTGAAAATTCTTGCCTGGTACATGGCCATTACCGAGAATTCCAGTCTGGTATTCGGTCATTGCTGAGAATTCCTTCCCGGTACTCGGTCATTTCGGAGGATTCCTCTCCCAGTACTACGTCATTTCCAAGGATTCCAACTGGTACTTGGTCATTACCGAGAATTCCTGCTACGTATTTTTTTATTGCGAAGAATTCATGTCTGGTACTTGGTCATTGCCGAGAATTCCTGCCCGGAACTCGGTCATTGCCGAGGATTCCTCACCCGCTACTCGCTCATTTCTGAGGATTCCTAAACGGTGCTTAGTCATTGCCGAGAATTCCTGCCCATTACTCGGTCATGGCTGAGTATTCCTGTCTGGTACTCGTTCATTACCGAGAATTACTGCCCGGTACTCGGTCTTGCCAAGAATTCATCTACTTGGTCATTGCCGAGAATTTATGCATGTTACTTGGTCATTTCTGAGGATTTTCCTGTCGGTACTTAATTTTTACAAATAATTCATGCCTGGTACAAGGTCATTGCCGTGAATTCCTGCCCGGTACTCAGTCATTGCTAAGGATTCTTGCCTGGTACTTGTTCATTGCTGAGAATTCCTGCCATGTACTCGTTTATTGCCAATAATTCATGCCCGGTACCTTGTCATTACAGAGAATTTATGCCTGTTACTCGGTCATTTCTGAGAAATCCAGCCGAAACTCTTATTCTCGCCTGGTACACGGTCATTGCCTATGATTCCTCACTCGGTACTCGATCGTTTCTGAGGATTCCTACCCGGTGCTATGTTATTGTCGAGAATTCCTGCCCGGTACTTGGTCATTGCCAAGAATTCCCACCCGGTACTCGGTCATTGTAAAGAATTCCTACCCGGTCCTCAGACATTACTGAGGATTCCTCTCCTGGTGCTTGATCGTTTCTGAGAATTCTAACCCGGTACTTGGTCAATGCAGATGATTCCTCACTCGGTACTGGGTCATTTATGAGGATTCCTACCCGGTGCTTGGTCATAGTCGAGAATTCCTACCCGGTATTCAGTCATTGTAAAGAATTCCTACCCGGTACTCGGTCATTGCCGAGGATTCCTCACATGATGCTCAGTCTTTTCCCAGAATTCCAACCCGTTACTCGGTCATTGCTGAGAATTCGATGGTGGTGCTTGGTCATTACAAAGAATTCCTGACCGGTACTCGGTCAATGCCAAGGATTCCTACCCGGTGTTTGGTCATTGCCGAGAATTCATGCTCGGTACTCGATCATTGCCAGGGATTCACCAGCCGATACTCTATCATTGCGGTGAATTCCTCCCCGGAACTCGTTCATTGCCAATAATTCATGCCCGGTACCTTATCATTACAGAGAATTTATGCCCGTTACTTGGTCATTTCTGAGAAATCCAGCCGGTACTCGATTATTACCGAGAATTCTTGTCTGGTACACGGTCATTGCTGAGAATTCTCGCCAGGTACACGGTCATTGCCTATGATTCCTCACTCGGTACTCGGTCGTTTTTGAGGATTCCTACCCGGTGCTAGGTCATTGTCGAGAATTTATGCCCGGTACTCGGTTGTTGCCAAGAATTTATGCCCGGTACTCGATTATTACCGAGAATTCTTGCCTGGTACTAGGTCATTGCCGAGAATTCCCGCCGGGTACTTGGTCATTGCCGAGGATTCCTCACTCGGTACTCGGTCATTTCTGATGATTCATACCCGGTGCTTGGTCATTGTCCAGAATACATGCCCGTTACTCGGTCATTTCCAAGAATTCCTACCTGGTACTCAATCATTTTAAGGAATTCCTACCCGGTACTGGGTCATTGCCAAGGATTCCTCACCTGATGCTCGGTCATTTCTAACAACTCCAACGCGGTACTCGGTCAATGCCAAGAATTCCTACCTAGTACTCGGTTATTGCCAAGAATTCTTGTGTGGTGCTCGGTCATTACCGAGAAATACTGCCTGGTACTCGGTCATGCCATGGATTCCTACCCGGTGTTCGGTCATTGCCGAAAATTCCTGCCCGGTACACGGTCATTACCGAGGATTCAATAGCTGGTACTCGATCATTGCTGAGAATTCCTAACTGGTTCTCGGTCATTGCCATGAATTCCTGCCTAGTACTCGGTCAGTGCTAAGAATTCATGCCCGGTACTCATTCAATGCCAAGAATTCTTGCCCGGTACTTGGTCATTGCCGAGAATTTCTGCATGTTACTCGTTCATTTCCAAGAAACCTATCCGGTACTTGATTATTACCGAGAATTCTTGCCTTGTACTAGGTCATTGCAAAGAATTATCACCCGGTACTCAGTCATTGCCATGGGTTCCTCATCCGGTACTCGGTCGTTTCTAAGGATTCTTACAGAGAATTTATGCCCATTACTCGGTCATTTCTGAGAAATCCAGCCGGTACTCGATTATTACCGAGAATTCTTGTCTGGTACTAGGTCATTGCTGAGAATTCTCGCCTGGTACACGGTCATTGCCTATGATTTCTCACTCGGTACTCGGTCGTTTTTGAGGATTCCTACCCGGTGCTAGGTCATTGTCGAGAATTTCTGCCCGGTACTCGGTCGTTACCAAGAATTCCTACCCGGTACTCGGTCATTGTAAAGAATTCCTACCCGGTCCTCAAACATTGCCGAGGATTCCTCTCCTGATGCTCGATCATTTCCAAGAATTCTAACCCGGTACTCAGTCACTGCCATGAATTCCTGCCCGGAACTCGTTCATTGCCAATAATTTCTGCCCGGTACATTGTCATTACAGAGAATTTATGCCCGTTACTCAGTCATTTCTGAGAAATCCAGCGGGTACTCGATTTTTACCGAGAATTCTTGTCTGGTACTAGGTCATTGCTAAGAATTCTCGTCTGGTACAAGGTCATTGCCTACGATTCCTCACTGGGTACTCGGTCATTTCTAAGGATTCCTACCCGGTGGTTGGTCATTACCGTGAATTCCTGCCCGGTACTCGTTCATTTCCAAGAATTCCTGCACGGTACTTGGTCATTGCCGAGAGTTTCTGCCCATAACTCGATCATTTCTAAGAAATTCAGCCGGTACTCAATTATTACCGAGAATTCTTGCATGGTACTAGGTCATTGCTGAGAATTCCCGCCGGGTACTTGGTCATTGCCGAGGATTCCTCACTCGGTACTCGGTCATTTCTGAAGATTCCTACCCGGTGCTTGGTAATTGTCCAGAATACATGCCCGGTACTCGGTCATTTCCAAGAATTCCTACCTGGTACTCAATCATTGTAAGGAATTCCTACCCGGTACTCGGTCATTGCCAAGGATTCCTCACCTGATGCTCGGTCATTTCTAACAACTCCAACCCGGTACTCGGTCATTGCCAAGAATTCCTACCTGGTACTTGGTCATTGCCAAGAATTCTTGTGCGGTGCTCGGTTATTACCGAGAAATACTGCCCGGTACTCGGTCATGCCATGGATTCCTACCTGGTGTTCGGTTATTGCCGATTATTCCTGCTCGGTAAACGGTCATTACCGAGGATTCAATAGCTGGTACTCGATCATTGCTGAGAATTCCTAACTAGTTCTCGGTCATTGCCGTGAATTCCTGCCTAGTACTCGTTCATTGCTGAGAATTCATGCACGGTACTCATTCATTGCCAAGAATTCATGCCCGGTACTTGGTCATTGCCGAGAATTTCTGCATGTTACTCGTTCATTTCCAAGAAATCTAGCCGGTACTCTATTATTACCGAGAATTCTTGCCTTGTACTAGGTCATTGCCAAGAATTATCGCCCGGTACTTAGTCATTGCCAAAGATTCCTCATCCAGTACTCGGTCATTTATAAGGATTCTTACCCGGTGCTTGGTCATTGTTTAGAATTCCTGACCGGTACTCGGTCATTGTAAAGAATTCCTACCTGGTACTCAGTCATTGCCAAGGATTCCTCACCTGATGCTCGGTCATTGACGAGAATTCCAACCCGGTACTCAGTCATTACAGAGAATTCCTGCATGGTACTCGGTCATTGCCGAGAAATCCTGTACGGTGCTCGGTCATTGCCAAGAATTCCTACCCGGTACTCGGTCATTGTATAGAATTCATACCCGGTACTCGGTCATTACCGAAGATTCCTCACCTGATACTCGGTCATTGCCAAGAATTCCTGCCTGGTACCCGGTCATTGCCGAGAATTCTTGGGCAGTGCTCGGTCATTGCCGAGAATTCTTGCGCAGTGCTCGGTCATTCCTGAGAATTCCTGCCCGGTACTCGTTTATTTTTTCTGAGAAATCCAGCCGGTACTCGATTGTTACCGAGAATCCTACCCGGTTCTTGGTCATTGTTTAGAATTCCTGACCGGTACTCGTTCATTTCGAAGAATTCCTACCCGGTACTTGGTCAATGCAGATGATTCCTCACTCGGTACTGGGTCATTTATGAGGATTCCTACCCGGTGCTTGGTCATAGTCGAGAATTCCTACCCGGTACTCAGTCATTGTAAAGAATTCCTACCCGATACTCGGTCATTGCCGAGGATTCCTCACATGATGCTCAGTCTTTTCCGAGAATTCCCACCCGTTACTCGGTCATTGCCGAGAATTACTGCATGGTACTCGGTCATTGCGGAGAATTCCTGCGTGGTGCTTGGTCATTGCAAAGAATTCCTGACCGGTACTCGGTCAATGCCAAGGATTCCTACCCGGTGTTCGGTCATTGCCGAGAATTCATGCTCGGTACTCGATCATTGCCAAGGATTCACCAGCCGATACTCGATCATTGCGGTGAAATCCTCCCCGGAACTCGTTCATTGCCAATAATTCCTGCCCGGTACCTTGTCATTACAGAGAATTTATGCCCGTTACTCGGTCATTTCTGAGAAATCCAGCCGGTACTCGATTATTACCGAGAATTCTTGTCTGGTACTAGGTCATTGCTGAGAATTCTCGCCTGGTACACGGTCATTGCCTATGATTTCTCACTCGGTACTCGGTCGTTTTTGAGGATTCCTACCCGGTGCTAGGTCATTGTCGAGAATTTCTGCCCGGTACTCGGTCGTTGTCAAGAATTCCTACCCGGTACTCGGTCATTGTAAAGAATTCCTACCCGGTCCTCAAACATTGCCGAGGATTCCTCTCCTGATGCTCGATCATTTCCAAGAATTCTAACCCGGTACTCAGTCATTGCCATGAATTCCTGCCCGGAACTCGTTCATTACCAATAATTCCTGCCCGGTACCTTGTCATTACAGAGAATTTATGCCCGTTACTCGGTCATTTCTGAGAAATCCAGCGGGTACTCGATTTTTACCGAGAATTCTTGTCTGGTACTAGGTCATTGCTAAGAATTCTCGCCTGGTACACGGTCATTGCCTACGATTCCTCACTGGGTACTCGGTCATTTCTAAGGATTCCTACCCGGTGGTTGGTCATTACCGTGAATTCCTGCCCGGTACTCATTCATTTCCAAGAATTCATGCCCGGTACTTGGTCATTGCCGAGAATTTCTGCCCATAACTCGATCATTTCTGAGAAATTCAGCCGGTACTCGATTATTACCGAGAATTCTTGCCTGGTACTAGGTCATTGCTGAGAATTCCCGCCGGGTACTTGGTCATTGCCGAGGATTCCTCACTCGGTACTCGGTCATTTCTGAAGATTCCTACCCGGTGCTTGGTCATTGTCCAGAATACATGCCCGGTACTCGGTCATTTCCAAGAATTCCTACCTGGTACTCAATCATTGTAAGGAATTCCTACTCGGTACTCGGTCATTGCCAAGGATTCCTCACCTGATGCTCGGTCATTTCTAACAACTCCAACCCGGTACTCGGTCATTGGCAAGAATTCCTACCTGGTACTTGGTCATTTCCAAGAATTCTTGTGCGGTGCTCGTTTATTGCCGAGAAATACTGCCCGGTACTCGGTCATGCCATGGATTCCTACCCGGTGTTCGGTCATTGCCGATTATTCCTGCCCGGTACACGGTCATTACCGAGGATTCAATAGCTGGTACTCGATCATTGTTGAGAATTCCTAACTGGTTCTCGATCATTCCCATGAATTCCTGCCTAGTACTCGGTCAGTGCTAAGAATTCATGCCCGGTACTCATTCAATGCCAAGAATTCTTGCCCGGTACTTGGTCATTGCCGAGAATTTCTGCATGTTACTCGTTCATTTCCAAGAAACCTAGCCGGTACTTGATTATTACCGAGAATTCTTGCCTTGTACTAGGTCATTGCAAAGAATTATCACCCGGTTCTCAGTCATTGTCATGGATTCCTCATCCGGTACTCGGTCGTTTCTAAGGATTCTTACCCGGTGCTTGGTCATTGTTGAAAATTCCTGACCGGTACTCGGTCATTGTAAAGATTTCCTACCCGGTACTCAGTCATTGCCAAGGATTCCTCACCTGATGCTCGGTCATTTATGAGAATCCCAACCCGGTACTCGGTCATTACCGAGAATTCCGGCATGGTACTCGGTCATTGCCGAGAAATCCTGTGCAGTGCTCGTTCATTGCCAAGAATTCCTACCCGGTACTCGGACATTGTATAGAATTCAAACCCGGTACTCGGTCATTACCGAAGATTCCTCACCTTATACTCGGTCGTTTCCGAGAATTCCAACCCGATACTAGGTCATTGCCAAGAATTCCTGCCTGGTACTCGGTCATTGCCGAGAATTCTTGCACGGTGCTCGCTTATTACCGAGAATTCTTGTGCGGTGCTCGGTCATTCCTGAGAATTCCTGCCCGGTATTTTTTCCGAGAAATCTACCCGGTACTCGATTATTACCGAGAATCCTACCCGGTTCTTGGTCATTGTCTAGAATTCCTGCCTGGTACTCATTCATTTCCAAGAATTCCTGCGCGGTTCTTGGTCATTGTCTAGAATTCCTGCCCGGTACTCATTCATTTCCACTCAGTACTCGGTCGTTTATGTGGATTCCTACCCGGTACTTGGTCATAGTCGAGAATTCCTACCCGATACTCAGTCATTGTAAAGAATTCCTACCCGGTACTCGGTCATTGTTGAGGATTCCTCACATGATGCTCAGTCGTTTCCGAGAATTCCAACCCGGAACTCGGTCATTGCCGAGAATTCCTGCCTGCTACGTGGTCATTGCCGAGAATTCTTGCGTGGTGCTTGGTCATTACCAAGGATTCCTGACCGGTACTCGGTCAATGCCAAGGATTCCTACCCGATGTTCGGTCATTACCGAGAATTCATGCTCGGTACTTGGTCATTGCCAAGGATTCACCAGCCGATACTCGATCATTGCTGAGAATTCCTTCCTGGTACTCAATCATTGCCGTGAATTCCTGCCCGATACTAGGTCATTGCAGAGAATTCTCACTCGGTACTAAGTCATTGCCAAGGATTCCTTACTCGGTACTCGGTCGTTTCTAAGGATTCCTACCCGGTGCTTGGTCATTGTCGAGAATTCTTGCCCGGTACTCGGTCATTGCCAAGAATTCCTACCCAGTACTCGGTCATTGTAAAGAATTCCTACCTGGTACTTGGTCATTGCCGAGGATTCCTCACCTGATGCTCGGTCATTTCCATGAATTCTAACCCGGTACTCGGTCATTACCGAGAATTCATGCATGGTACTCGGTATTTGCCGAGAAATCATGTGTGGTGCTCCGTCATTGCCAAAAATACCTGCCTGGTACTCGGTCATTGCCACGGATTCCTACCCAGTGTTTGGTCATTGCCAATAATTCCTGCCCGGTACTCGGTCATTATCGAGGATTCACCAGCCGATACTCGATCATTGCTGAAAATTCAAGCCTAGTACTCAGTCATTACCGTGAATTCCTACCCAGTTGTCAGTTATTACCGAGGAATTCTCACCCGAGACTCTGTCGTTTTCGTAGATTCATACCCCATGTTCAGTCATTGCCAAGAATTCTTAATAGGTACTCGGTCATTGCCGAGGATTCCTCACCCGGTGCTCGGTCATTTCTGAGGATTCCAACCCAATGCTTGGTCATTGCCGAGAATTCCTGTTCGGTACTTGATCAATAAGGATGATTCCTACCCGGTGCTTGGTCATTGATGAGAATTCATGCCCGGTAGTCGATCATTGTCGAGGATTCCTTACCCGGTAGTTGGTCATTTCCGAGCATTCATACCTGATGCTCGGTCACTATCGAGAATTTCTGTCTGGTACTCGGTCATTGCCGAGAACTACTGTACGGTACTCAATTATTTCCAAGGATCCCTACCCGGTGCTCAGTCATTGCTGAAAATTCTTGCCTGGTACATGGCCATTACCGAGAATTCCAGTCTGGTATTCGGTCATTGCTGAGAATTCCTTCCCGGTACTCGGTCATTTCGGAGGATTCCTCTCCCAGTACTACGTTATTTCGAAGGATTCCAACTGGTACTTGGTCATTACCGAGAATTCCTGCTACGTATTTGTTTATTGCGAAGAATTCATGTCTGGTACTTGGTCATTGCCGAGAATTTCTGCCCGGAACTCGGTCATTGCCGAGGATTCCTCACCCGCTACTCGCTCATTTCTGAGGATTCCTAAACGGTGCTTAGTCATTGCTGAGAATTCCTGCCCATTACTCGGTCATGGCTGAGTATTCCTGTCTGGTACTCGTTCATTACCGAGAATTGCTGCCCGGTACTCGGTCTTGCCAAGAATTCATCTACTTGGTCATTGCCGAGAATTTATGCCTGTTACTTGGTCATTTCTGAGGATTTTCCTGTCGGTACTCAATTTTTACAAATAATTCATGCCTGGTACTAGGTCATTGCCGTGAATTCCTGCCCGGTACTCAGTCATTGCTAAGGATTCTTGCCTGGTACTTGTTCATTGCTGAGAATTCCTGCCATGTACTCGTTTATTGCCAATAATTCATGCCCGGTACCTTGTCATTACAGAGAATTTATGCCTGTTACTCGGTCATTTCTGAGAAATCCAGCCGGTACTCTTATTCTCGCCTGGTACACGGTCATTGCCTATGATTCCTCACTCGGTACTCGGTCGTTTCTGAGGATTCCTACCTGGTGCTATGTTATTGTCGAGAATTCCTACCCGGTACTTGGTCATTGCCAAGAATTCCCACCCGGTACTCGGTCATTGTAAAGAATTCCTACCCGGTCCTGAGACATTACTGAGGATTCCTCTCCTGATGCTTGATCGTTTCTGAGAATTCTAACCCGGTACTTAGTCATTGCCGAGAATTCCTGCCTGGTACTCGGTAATTGCTGAGAATTCTGTCCCTATACTAGTTCATTGCCAAGAATTCTTGCCCGGTACTTGGTCATTGCAGAGAATTTATGCCGTTACTCGGTCATTTCTGAGAAATCCAGCCGGTACTTGATTATTACCGAGAGTCCTACCCGGTGCTTGGTCATTGTCGAGAATTCATGCACCGTACTCATTAATTTCCAAGAATTCATGCTCGGTACTTGGTCATTGCCGAGAGTATCTGCCCATAACTCGAACATTTCTGAGAAATCCAGCCGGTACTCGATTATTACCGAGAATTCTTGCATGGTACTAGGTCATTGCCGAGAATTCTCGCCAGGTACTTGGTCATTGCCGGGGATTCCTCACTCGGTACTCGGTCATTTCTGATGATTCCTACCCGGTGCTTGGTCATTGTCCAGAATTCATGCCCGGTACTCGGTCATTTTCAATAATTCCTACCTGGTACTCAATCATTGTAAAGAATTCCAACCCGGTACTCAGTCATTGCCAAGGATTCCTCACCTGATGCTCGGTCGTTTCTAAGAACTCCAACCCGGTACTCGGTCATTGCCAAGAATTCCTACCTGGTACTCGGTCATTGCCAAGAATTCATGTGCGGTGCTCGGTCATTGCCGAGAAATACTGCCCGGTACTCGGTCATGCCATGGATTCCTTCCCGGTGTACGGTCATTGCCGAGAATTCCTGCCCAGTACACGGTCATTACCGAGGATTCAATAGCTGGTACTCGATCATTGCTGAGAATTCCTAACTAGTTCTCGGTCATTGCCGTGAATTCCTGCCTAGTACTCGGTCATTGTTGAGAATTCATGCACGGTACTCATTCATTGCCAAGAATTCATGCCCGGTACTTGGTCATTGCCGAGAATCTCTGCATGTTACTCGTTCATTTCCAAGAAATCTAGCCGGTACTCTATTATTACCGAGAATTCTTGCCTTGTACTAGGTCATTTCCAAGAATTATCGCCCGGTACTCAGTCATTGCCAAAGATTCCTCATCCAGTACTCGGTCGTTTCTAAGGATTCTTACCCGGTGCTTGGTCATTGTTTAGAATTCCTGACCGGTACTCGGTCATTGTAAAGAATTCCTACCTGGTACTCAGTCATTGCCAAGGATTCCTCACCTGATGCTCGGTCATTTACGAGAATTCCAACCCGGTACTCAGTCATTACTGAGAATTCCTGCATCGTACTCGGTCATTGCCGAGAAATCCTGTGCGGTGCTCGGTCATTGCCAAGAATTCCTACCCGGTACTCGGTCATTGTATAGAATTCATACCCGGTACTCGGTCATTACCGAAGATTCCTCACCTGATACTCGGTCATTGCCAAGAATTCCTGCCTGGTACCCGGTCATTGCCGAGAATTCTTGGGCAGTGCTCGGTCATTGTCGAGAATTCTTGCGCGGTGCTCGGTCATTCCTGAGAATTCCTGCGCGGTACTCGGTTATTTTTTCTGAGAAATCCAGCGGGTACTCGATTGTTACCGAGAATCCTACCCGGTTCTTGGTCATTGTTTAGAATTCCTGCCCGGTACTCGTTCATTTCGAAGAATTCCTGCCCGGTACTTGGTCAATGCAGATGATTCCTCACTCGATACTCGGTCGTTTATGAGGATTCCTACCCGGTGATTGGTCATAGTCGAGAATTCCTACCCGGTACTCAGTCATTGTAAAGAATTCCTACCCGGTACTCGGTCATTGCCGAGGATTCCTCACATGATGCTCAGTCTTTTCCAAGAATTCCAACCCGTTACTCGGTCATTGCCGAGAATTCCTGCCTGGTACTCGGTCATTGCTGAGAATTCGTGCGTGGTGCTTGGTCATTACAAAAAATTCCTGACCGGTACTCGGTCTATGCCAAGGATTCCTACCCGGTGTTTGGTCATTGCCGAGAATTCATGCTCGGTACTCGATCATTGCCAAGGATTCACCAGCCGATACTCGATCAATGTGGTGAATTCCTCCCCGGAACTCGTTCATTGCCAATAATTCATGCCCGGTACCTTGTCATTACAGAGAATTTATGCCCGTTACTTGGACATTTCCGAGAAATCCAGCCGGTACTCGATTATTACCGAGAATTCTTGTCTGGTACACGGTCATTGCTGAGAATTCTCGCCAGGTACACGGTCATTGCCTATGATTCCTCACTCGGTACTCGGTCGTTTTTGAGGATTCCTACCCGGTGCTAGGTCATTGTCGAGAATTTCTGCCCGGTACTCGGTCGTTGCCAAGAATTTATGCCCGGTACTCGATTATTACCGAGAATTCTTGCCTGGTACTAGGTCATTGCCGAGAATTCCCGCCGGGTACTTGGTCATTGCCGAGGATTCCTCACTCGGTACTCGGTCATTTCTGATGATTCATACCTGGTGCTTGGTCATTGTCCAGAATACATGCCCGTTACTCGGTCATTTCCAAGAATTCCTACCTGGTACTCAATCATTGTAAGGAATTCCTACCCGGTACTCGGTCATTGCCAAGGATTCCTCACCTGATGCTCGGTCATTTCTAACAACTCCAACCCGGTACTCGGTCAATGCCAAGAATTCCTACCTGGTACTCGGTTATTGCCAAGAATTCTTGTGTGGTGCTCAGTCATTACCAAGAAATACTGCCTGGTACTCGGTCATGCCATGGATTCCTACCCGGTGTTCGGTCATTGCCAAAAATTCCTGCCCGGTACACGGTCGTTACCGAGGATTCAATTGCTGGTACTCGATCATTGCTGAGAAACCTATCCGGTACCTGATTATTACCGAGAATTCTTGCCTTGTACTAGGTCATTGCAAAGAATTATCACCCGGTACTCAGTCATTGCCATGGGTTCCTCATCCGGTACTCGGTCGTTTCTAAGGATTCTTACAGAGAATTTATGCCCGTTACTCGGTCATTTCTGAGAAATCCAGCCGGTACTCGATTATTACCGAGAATTCTTGTCTGGTACTAGGTCATTGCTGAGAATTCTCGCCTGGTACATGGTCATTGCCTATGATTTCTCACTCGGTACTCGGTCGTTTTTGAGGATTCGTACCCGGTGCTAGGTCATTGTCGAGAATTTCTGCCCGGTACTCGGTCGTTGCCAAGAATTCCTACCCGGTACTCGGTCATTGTAAAGAATTCCTACCCGGTCCTCAAACATTGCCGAGGATTCCTCTCCTGATGCTCGATCATTTCCAAGAATTCTAACCCGGTACTCAGTCAGTGCCATGAATTCCTGCCCGGAACTCGTTCATTACCAATAATTCCTGCCCGGTACCTTGTCATTACAGAGAATTTATGCCCGTTACTCGGTCATTTCTGAGAAATCCAGCGGGTACTCGATTTTTACCGAGAATTCTTGTCTGGTACTAGGTCATTGCTAAGAATTCTCGCCAGGTACACGGTCATTGCCTACGATTCCTCACTGGGTACTCGGTCATTTCTAAGGATTCCTACCCGGTGGTTGGTCATTACCGTGAATTCCTGCCCGGTACTCATTCATTTCCAAGAATTCCTGCCCGGTACTTGGTCATTGCCGAGAATTTCTGCCCATAACTCGATCATTTCTGAGAAATTCAGCCGGTACTCGATTATTACCGAGAATTCTTGCCTGGTACTAGGTCATTTCTGAGAATTCCCGCCGGGTACTTGGTCATTGCCGAGGATTCCTCACTCGGTACTCGGTCATTTCTAAAGATTCCTACCCGGTGCTTGGTCATTGTCCAGAATACATGCCCGGTACTCGGTCATTTCCAAGAATTCCTACTTGGTACTCAATCATTGTAAGGAATTCGTACCCGGTACTCGGTCATTGCCAAGGATTCCTCACCTGATGCTCGGTCATTTCTAACAACTCGAACCCGGTACTCGGTCATTGCCAAGAATTCCTACCTGGTACTTGGTCTTTGCCAAGAATTCTTGTGCGGTTCTCGTTTATTGCCGAGAAATACTGCCCGGTACTCGGTCATGCCATGGATTCCTACCCGGTGTTCGGTCATTGCCGATTATTCCTGCCCGGTACACGGTTATTACCGAGGATTCAATAGCTGGTACTCGATCATTGTTGAGAATTCCTAACTGGTTCTCGATCATTCCCAGGAATTCCAGCCTAGTACTCGGTCAGTGCTAAGAATTCATGCCCGGTACTCATTCAATGCCAAGAATTCTTGCCCAGTACTTGGTCATTGCCGAGAATTTCTGCATGTTACTCGTTCATTTCCAAGAAACCTAGCCGGTACTTGATTATTACCGAGAATTCTTGCCTTGTACTAGGTCATTGCAAAGAATTATCACCCGGTTCTCAGTCATTGCCATGGATTCCTCATCCGGTACTCGGTCGTTTCTAAGGATTCTTACCCGGTGCTTGGTCATTGTTGAAAATTCCTGACCGGTACTCCGTCATTATAAAGATTTCCTACCCGGTACTCGGTCATTGCCAAGGATTCCTCACCTGATGCTCGGTCATTTATGAGAATTCCAACCCGGTACTCGGTCATTACCGAGAATTCCGGCATGGTACTCGGTCATTGCCGAGAAATCCTGTGCAGTGCTCGTTCATTGCCAAGAATTCCTACCCGGTACTCGGTCATTGTATAGAATTCAAACCCGGTACTCGGTCATTACCGAAGATTCCTCACCTTATACTCGGTCGTTTCCGAGAATTCCAACCCGATACTAGGTCATTGCCAAGAATTCCTGCCTGGTACTCGGTCATTGCCGAGAATTCTTGCATGGTGCTCGGTCGTTACCGAGAATTCTTGTGCGGTGCTCGGTCATTCCTGAGAATTCCTGCCCGGTATTTTTTCCGAGAAATCTACCCGGTACTCGATTATTACAGAGAATCCTACCCGGTTCTTGGTCATTGTCTAGAATTCCTGCCTGGTACTCATTCATTTCCAAGAATTCCTGCCCGGTTCTTGGTCATTGTCTAGAATTCCTGCCCGGTACTCATTCATTTCCACTCAGTACTCGGTCGTTTATGTGGATTCCTACCCGGTACTTGGTCATAGTCGAGAATTCCTACCCGATACTCAGTCATTGTAAAGAATTCCTACCCCGTACTCGGTCATTGTTGAGGATTCCTCACATGATGCTCAGTCGTTTCCGAGAATTCCAACCCGGAACTCGGTAATTGCCGAGAACTCCTGCCTGCTACTTGGTCATTGCCGAGAATTCTTGCGTGGTGCTTGGTCATTGCCAAGGATTCCTGACCGGTACTCGGTCAATGCCAAGGACCCCTACCCAATGTTCGGTCATTACCGAGAATTCATGCTCGGTACTTGGTCATTGCCAAGGATTCACCAGCCGATACTCGATCATTGCTGAGAATTCCTTCCTGGTACTCAATCATTGCCGTGAATTCCTGCCCGATACTAGGTCATTGCAGAGAATTCTCACTCGGTACTAAGTCATTGCCAAGGATTCCTTACTCGGTACTCGGTCGTTTCTAAGGATTCCTACCCGGTGCTTGGTCATTGTCGAGAATTCTTGCCCGGTACTCGGTCATTGCCAAGAATTCGTACCCAGTACTCGGTCATTGTAAAGAATTCCTACCTGGTACTTGGTCATTGCCGAGGATTCCTCACCTGATGCTCGGTCATTTCCATGAATTCTAACCCGGTACTCGGTCATTACCGAGAATTCATGCATGGTACTCGGTATTTGCCGAGAAATCATGTGTGGTGCTCGGTCATTGCCAAAAATACCTGCCTGGTACTCGGTCATTGCCACGGATTCCTACCCAGTGTTTGGTCATTGCCAATAATTCCTGCCCGGTACTCGGTCATTGTCGAGGATTCACCAGCCGATACTCGATCATTGCTGAAAATTCAAGCCTAGTACTCAGTCATTACCGTGAATTCCTAGCCAGTTGTCAGTTATTACCGAGGACTTCTCACCCGAGACTCTGTCGTTTTCGTAGATTCATACCCCATGTTCAGTCATTGCCAAGAATTCTTAATAGGTACTCGGTCATTGCCGAGGATTCCTCACCCGGTGCTCGGTCATTTCTGAGGATTCTAACGCAATGCTTGGTCATTGCCGAGAATTCCTGTTCGGTACTTGATCAATAAGGATGATTCCTACCCGGTGCTTGGTCATTGATGAGAATTCATGCCCGGTAGTCGATCATTGTCGAGGATTCCTTACCCGGTACTTGGTCATTTCCGAGCATTCATACCTGATGCTCGGTCACTACCGAGAATTTCTGTCTGGTACTCGGTCATTGCCGAGAACTACTGTACGGTACTCAATTATTTCCAAGGATCCCTACCCGGTGCTCAGTCATTGCTGAAAATTCTTGCCTGGTACATGGCCATTACCGAGAATTCCAGTCTGGTATTCGGTCATTGCTGAGAATTCCTTCCCGGTACTCGGTCATTTCGGAGGATTCCTCTCCCAGTACTACGTCATTTCCAAGGATTCCAATTGGTACTTGGTCATTACCGAGAATTCCTGCTACGAATTTGTTTATTGTGGAGAATTCATGTCTGGTACTTGGTCATTGCCGAGAATTCCTGCCCGGAACTCGGTCATTGCCGAGGATTCCTCACCCGCTACTCGCTCATTTCTGAGGATTCCTAAACGGTGCTTAGTCATTGCCGAGAATTCCTGCCCATTACTCGGTCATGGCTGAGTATTCATGTCTGGTACTCGTTCATTGCCGAGAATTGCTGCCCGGTACTCGGTCTTGCCAAGAATTCATCTACTTAGTCATTGCCGAGAATTTATGCCTGTTACTTGGTCATTTCTGAGGATTTTCCTGTCGGTACTCAATTTTTACAAATAATTCATGCCTAGTACTAGGTCATTGCCGTGAATTCCTGCCCGGTACTCAGTCATTGCTAAGGATTCTTGCCTGGTACTTGTTCATTGCTGAGAGTTCCTGCCATGTACTCGTTTATTACCAATAATTCATGCCCGGTACCTTGTCATTACAGAGAATTGATGCCTGTTACTCGGTCATTTCTGAGAAATCCAGCCGGTACTCTTATTCTCGCCTGGTACACGGTCATTGCCTATGATTCCTCACTCGGTACTCGGTCGTTTCTGAGGATTTCTACCCGGTTCTATGTTTTTGTTAAGAATTCCTGCCCGGTACTCGGTCATTGCCAAGAATTCCCACCCGGTACTCGGTCATTGTAAAGAATTCCTACCCGGTCCTCAGACATTACTGAGGATTCCTCTCCTGATGCTTGATCGTTTCTGAGAATTCTAACCCGGTACTTAGTCATTGCCGAGAATTCCTGCCTGGTACTCGGTAATTGCTGAGAATTCTGGCCCGATACTAGTTCATTGCCAAGAATTCATGTGCGGTGCTCGGTCATTGCCGAGAAATACTGCCCGGTACTCGGTCATTTCAGAGAAATCCAGCCGGTACTTGATTATTACCGAGAGTCCTACCCGGTGCTTGGTCATTGTCGAGAATTCATGCATAGTCCTCGTTAATTTCCAAGAATTCATGCTCGGTACTTGGTCATTGCCGAGAGTATCTGCCCATAACTCGAACATTTCTGAGAAATCCAGCTGGTACTCGATTATTACCGAGAATTCTTGCATGGTACTAGGTCATTGCCGAGAATTCTCGCCAGGTACTTGGTCATTGCCGGGGATTCCTCACTCGGTACTCGGTCATTTCTGATGATTCCTACCCGGTGCTTGGTCATTGTCCAGAATTCATGCCCGGTACTCGGTCATTTTCAATAATTCCTACCTGGTACTGAATCATTGTAAAGAATTCCAACCCGGTACTCAGTCATTGCCAAGGATTCCTCACCTGATGCTCGGTCATTTCTAAGAACTCCAACTCGGTACTCGGTCATTGCCAAGAATTCCTACCTGGTACTCGATCATTGCCAAGAATTCATGTGCGGTGCTCGGTCATTGCCGAGAAATACTGCCTGGTACTCGGTCATGCCATGGATTCCTTCCCGGTGTACGGTCATTGCCGAGAATTCCTGCCCAGTACACGGTCATTACCGAGGATTCAATAGCTGGTACTCGATCATTGCTGAGAATTCCTAACTAGTTCTCGGTCATTGCCGTGAATTCCTGCCTAGTACTCGGTCATTGTTGAGAATTCATGCACGGTACTCATTCATTGCCAAGAATTCATGCCCGGTACTTGGTCATTGCCGAGAATCTCTGCATGTTACTCGTTCATTTCCAAGAAATCTAGCCGGTACTCTATTATTACCGAGAATTCTTGCCTTGTACTAGGTCATTTCCAAGAATTATCGCCCGGTACTCAGTCATTGCCAAAGATTCCTCATCCAGTACTCGGTCGTTTCTAAGGATTCTTACCCGGTGCTTGGTCATTGTTTAGAATTCCTGACCGGTACTCGGTCATTGTAAAGAATTCCTACCTGGTACTCAGTCATTGCCAAGGATTCCTCACCTGATGCTCGGTCATTTACGAGAATTCCAACCCGGTACTCAATCATTACTGAGAATTCCTGCATGGTACTCGGTCATTGCCGAGAAATCCTGTGCGGTGCTCGGTCATTGCCAAGAATTCCTACCCGGTACTTGGTCATTGTATAGAATTCATACCCGGTACTCGGTCATTACAGAAGATTCCTCACCTGATACTCGGTCATTGCCAAGAATTCCTGCCTGGTACCCGGTCATTGCTGAGAATTCTTGGGCAGTGCTCGGTCATTGCCGAGAATTCTTGCGCGGTGCTCGGTCATTCCTGAGAATTCCTGCCCGGTACTCGGTTATTTTTCTGAGAAATCCAGCTGGTACTCGATTGTTACCGAGAATCCTACCCGATTCTTGGTCATTGTTTAGAATTCCTGCCCGGTACTCGTTCATTTCGAAGAATTCCTGCCCGGTACTTGGTCAATGCAGATGATTCCTCACTCGGTACTCGGTCGTTTATGAGGATTCCTACCCGGTGCTTGGTCATAGTCGAGAATTCCTACCCGGTACTTAGTCATTGTAAAGAATTCCTACCCGGTACTCGGTCATTGCCGAGGATTCCTCACATGATGCTCAGTCTTTTCCAAGAATTCCAACCCGTTACTCGGTCATTGCCGAGAATTCCTGCCTGGTACTCGGTCATTGCTGAGAATTCGTGCGTGGTGCTTGGTCATTACAAAAAATTCCTGACCGGTACTCGGTCAATGCCAAGGATTCCTACCCGGTGTTTGGTCATTGCCGAGAATTCATGCTCGGTACTCGATCATTGCCAAGGATTCACCAGCCGATACTCGATCATTGTGGTGAATTCCTCCCCGGAACTCGTTCATTGCCAATAATTCATGCCCGGTACCTTGTCATTACAGAGAATTTATGCCCGTTACTTGGTCATTTCTGAGAAATCCAGCCGGTACTCGATTATTACCGAGAATTCTTGTCTGGTACACGGTCATTGCTGAGAATTCTCGCCAGGTACACGGTCATTGCCTATGATTCCTCACTCGGTACTCGGTCGTTTTTGAGGATTCCTACCCGGTGCTAGGTCATTGTCGAGAATTTCTGCCCGGTACTCGGTTGTTGCCAAGAATTTATGCCCGGTACTCGATTATTACCGAGAATTCTTGCCTGGTACTAGGTCATTGCCAAGAATTCCCGCCGGGTACTTGGTCATTACCGAGGATTCCTCACTCGGTACTCGGTCATTTCTGATGATTCCTACCTGGTGCTTGGTCATTGTCCAGAATACATGCCCGGTACTCGGTCATTTCTAAGAATTCCTACCTGGTACTCAATCATTGTAAGGAATTCCTACCTGGTACTCGGTCATTGCCAAAGATTCCTCACATGATGCTCGGTCATTTCTAACAACTCCAACCCGGTACTCTGTCATTGCCAAGAATTCCTACCTGGTACTCGGTTATTGCCAAGAATTCTTGTGTGGTGCTCGGTCATTACCGAGAAATACTGCCTGGTACTCGGTCATGCCATGGATTCCTACCCGGTGTTCGGTCATTGCCGAAAATTCCTGCCCGCTACACGGTCATTACCGGGGATTCAATAGCTGGTACTCGATCATTGCTGAGAATTCCTAACTGGTTCTCGGTCATTGCCATGAATTCCTGCCTAGTACTCGGTCAGTGCTAAGAATTCATGCCCGGTACTCATTCAATGCCAAGAATACTTGCCCGGTACTTGGTCATTGCCGAGAATTTCTGCATGTTACTCGTTCATTTCCAAGAAACCTATCCGGTACTTGATTATTACCGAGAATTCTTGCCTTGTACTAGGTCATTGCAAAGAATTATCACCCGGTACTCAGTCATTGCCATGGGTTCCTCATCCGGTACTCGGTCGTTTCTAAGGATTCTTACCCGGTGCTTGGTCATTGTTGAGAATTCCTTACCGGTACTCGGTCATTGTAAAGAATTCCTACCCGGTACTCGGTCATTGCCAAGGATTCCTCACCTGATGCTCGGTCATTTATGAGAATTCCAACCCGGTACTCGGTCATTACCGAGAATTCCGGCATGGTACTCGATCATTACCGAGAAATCCTGTGCGGTGCTCGGTCATTGCCAAGAATTCCTACCCGGTACTCGGTCATTGTATAGAATTCATACCCGGTACTCGGTCATTACCGAAGATTCCTCACCTTATCCTCGGTCGTTTCCGAGAATTCCAACCCGATACTCGGTCATTGCCCAAGAATTCTTGC